>OZ023269.1:84910117-86334821 GCA_964006375.1 Tillus elongatus | reverse complement strand
CATAAGATAAAAATGTTGTTAAAGGTTTGCGTAGGTAATACAATGTCATTTAGATTAAGGGGCTCCAAAAAAACCTCAGAAAAAAATGTCTTGTAATAACGGATTCTTGCGTTATATGTATAGGGAATCAAAAGCTCTTTTCAACGAGCTATCACATGACCCCTATTCCCATTTGAAAAAATTTGAGGGGTGACACCCCTGCTTAGGAGGGTAAAGTTTGGGCTATACTTTTGGCGTCGAAAGTTGTCTCCCTCACAAGCAAACTTGACGTGTTTCAGGTTTTTTTTAAAATCTTTTCCTGGTTGTTATGGCTGCCAGCTCGTTTTCAATGGGCCACCCTATATATATATATATATATATATATATATATATATATATATATATATATATATATATATATATATATATATATATATATATATATATATATCCCACTTTATAGCACCTTTCATCTAAACTCCGCCCTTTAAAATACTGATGTAAAGTGGGTCTATGAATAAAGAATTATTATTACTAATTGAGTAGGATGATCGTGACGGCAAAGCAAGTATTCAAGGCACAAAGCACTCTACTTACTAATTCGTATTATAACTTGAATCTGAGAAAGACGTGTATCAAGTCATACGTATGGAGTGCGATAATGTATGTGGCGGAAAGCTTAACTTTGACTAAAAAGGAGATAAAGAGAATAAAAGCTTTTTGAATGTGGATAAGGAGATAAGTTACAAAGACAAAGTACACCAATAAAAAGACGAATAAAAGTGTGCTAGAAGAGGTGAAACAAAAGAAATACTTGCTGAAAGAAATTGAAAGGAGAAAGGCCACATTTATAAATATTCTGATTAACTCTCTAACAACAATATTTAAGACACACATATTCTTTGAAAAAATATAGAGGCATGCAAAGAGAAAAACTTCTCGAAAACTGTGCCAAAGCCAACGTTATATTTGATAATAACATACAGATATGACATGGAGCTTAAGACAAATAAACATCCGAAAAAACTACACCTATGTCTGACACAGCGTTTCGGTTCTGTGGTTAGGATCGTAAGTGAAATAATTGATAATGACAACAATATCAAAACAGTGTGTAAGAATAAAATAGAATTATCTTTTTTGAAGACCACCAAACACTGACGTCTCATCATCCGAGTCAGTAATTCAACTGTGTAGAGAAAGTAATTCAACAGAAATAAATGCTGTATTACGCTTAAAATGTAGGTTTGCTGTGGGTTCAGCTGCTACACACTATCAAGTTCACTCTCCAATTTTGAAATAATGTGAATTCAACAAATCAGAAAGCAGCAAACATCTAACTATTAATTATAGTGTGTCCAACCCAACAACTCAAAAGATTTTTGATTGACTGAAATGATACGTCTAACTGTTCGAGATTTCTGACACAGGGGCAAAGAGTGATTGATCGAACCTGATGTTTCTCTACAATTATTCACCCATACCTTCGTTTACGTATGAAAAGTTATTAAATACCCATCATAAGGTTATTCAACTCTGTAACTAATCCAGAAGGGTGAATTCAAACAATCGCCGTTTTCACTCCACCCTTTTATTCTTTTACACGGAAATAAAACGAAAAACTACATTAATAATTAAAGTAAACTACTACTGTTGTAGTAAGCTATTAGTTGAATAAAACATTATAAATACAGGGCGACTGGAGAGAAACGTTGTTTACACATTTATCGCCTTTTAAAGCCATCTAAAAATTGTATACGTCAAATCTATACAAGCTATGTTCGCTTATTGGTACTTCCGGTTACAAGTGAATTTATTACAAGCTTTATTACTCTCAATGAATGAACCTAGTTATTAACATATTTATATATTTTAGTATAAAACAAAGCTAAAACGATATAAATCTTGTAGATAAAAAGACATATAAATTTATTTGACCGCTTTTTACATAATAAAAATACAACAATTGTGGTAAGTTAAAACAATACACTAATAAAACCCCAGTTTTGGATTCATCAATGTACTCACGAACTGCGTAGTAAGCGTTTTGCTTAAAGCGATGCTTTACAACATTTACTACTACTAATTTGCTATAATCTAAATATTTTATATGAACTGTTAGCTTATTGTATAAGGCGATTGACGATATGCAAAGAATTGTTGACTGATTTTTGTGGTCAAAATCTCTGCGGTCGTATTAAACCAGCCGAAAACGAGCTATAGTTAAAGTATGCAGAAGTTAGTTGACAATCGAATGTACCCTTGTGTATATTTAATACCTGACTAAAGATGTATATAGTGGGAAGAGCCATAATTTCCAGACTAATAAAGTGCGGCTTACAGTATTCACGGAGCCAACTCCCGCAATCAACCTAACCACTTTCTTTTGGAGCCTGAAGAGTTGTATAGTTTGATGAATAACCCCACAAATGAGTGCCATACGTAGGTGGCCGTGAAGTGGGGAGAAATAGGCTGCCATAAGTGAGCTTCTGTCAACCAAATTCCTCAACTTCGTGATCGCAAAAATTGGGATTGACAACTACTCTTCAACAGAGAAATATGAGCACTCCACTTAGGAGCTCCATCTATATTAATGCTAAAGAGGTTAACGTCATTTTTCGCTGACATTTCCGGATTTGTGAAAAATATTAACGTAACCGTTTTTTCTGCGATTAATTTTAAGTTGTTCTGTGTCACCCACAGTTCTGCCAACTTCACAGTAGAGATCATCTCAGGGTTCAGCTTATCCGGGTCGTAGTTTTTGCATATGAGTGATGTGTCATCAGCATAACAAATGAAATGAGTCGTTTAGGTAGACTATGAAGAGTCGTGGCTCCGACAGAACCCTGCGGCACTCCACTTTCCACAGTCCCAGCACTCGACATTTGTTCATTAAAAAAGACGCACTGCTTTCTCATAAGTAACTACAAACATATCAATTTTAACGAAGGACCCCTAACACTATATCTGAACAATTTGTCAATCAGCAAATCATGAGATACACAGTCAAAGGCCTTTCTTAGGTCACACAGCTTAAGATTGACACGATCACCCACCTCAAGGTTAGCAACTGTGTCTCCAACCACCTTACTGGCTTGCCTGCACAGTCGAGCACTGCTTTCTAAAATGGAACTGACGGTCACTTAACAATTATTAGATATTACCCTGGAAATTTAAAATAACCCGGAAATGTCCCTTGAGATACACACAGGTTAAATACATATGTTAACAGGGGCACCAAATATCCCTTTATCTCTTTGACAATAATACTATTAATGTTATATAGGGTGGCGCATTGAAAACGAAACATACGGATTTGCGTCCGGAGAATATTTTTTTTTAAGAAACGCTGAAACACGTCAATTTTAATATTGAAGGGGACATGTTTTGACATAAAACTTAACTTTGTCACATCAACCCCTTAAGGGTGGTGATAACAACCCTTATATTTTAAATAGGGAACATGGGTCGAGTGTTACATCATTTGAAAGCTCTTTCTTTTCTGAATTCAGCACACTAATTTTTTTGGAAATTTTATCAACTCATTTAAAAATTATTCACAGTTGAAGATGCAAAAACGCATTTCACTCATTCCGGTAATAAATTTGCTGATAGTCAATGTTTTGTTGGTTTGTAAACAAAAAATTGACTATCAGACCATTTCTTACCGGAATGAGAGAAATAAGGTTTATTATTTCAGTTTATCGGTCGGTTTGGTACTTGATAGTACTACCGAAAGTAAATTTCACAATAGTGTATTCTGTGGAAGAAACAGTTCAAATAATTACTCTTTTTTTCAACAACGACGACTGTGCCCACCGTACCGCAAATTTGTTTAATGTACGACATCCGAACAGACATGTTAACAGAAAATACATTTTGGAGTTAGTTGCAAAGTTTCGACAAAGTGGTTCAGTAGCCAATAAAAAACGGGATCCTGAACGTGAATTTCCGGTTAGAAATGATACTACTGAGATTGAAGTTTTAGGACAAATTGCTGCAGACCCAACTTTGAGCACGAGAAAATTGGCCACTCTTTCAAACATCAAAAGAAGAACTATTCAGCGAATATTGAAGCATCATAAATTTCACCCCTATAAAATACATCTTGTACAACAACTGAATGAAGATGATTTTGATCGGCGGCTGGTGTTTTGTGAAGTTATGACTGCACGAATAGCTGATAACGGGAACTTTCTGTTCAATATCTATTTTTCAGACGAGTGTACGTTTTTATTAAACGTTACAGTCAATCGTCATAATTGTCGTTATTGGGCAGATAATAATCCAAGAAATTTTCACGAAGTCCACACTCAAACTCCACAGAAATTGAATGTCTGGACTGGCATTTTTGGAGACCGTTTAATCAGACCAATTTTTCTTGATGGCAATTTGAGTGGCGAAACGTATTTGGAGTTACTAGAAGATATCATTTACCCTCTACTAATTGATATTGTTGAAAATGATGATCGCTATCAAGAAAATCACGTAGTGTTTCAACAAGATGGAGCTCCTCCGCATTTTTCACAACGTGTTAGGGAGTTTTTGAACAGAGTTTCCAGAGCAATGGCGTAGAGGTGCTATTGAGTGGGCCCCTAGATCACCGGATTTAACTCCTTTAGACTTATTTCTATAGGGGACATTTAAATAGTTGAATTTAGTTGAAGAATGCCGTCTAATAACTCCACAAATGCTCCAGAATGTCAGAGCTCGTTTTGGACAAAATTTGTACCTTTGTATAGAAGCTGGTGGACAACCATTTGAACACTTACTTAACTGAATAAACACTTTTTAACGTTTGGTTTTGTTTATTAGCTTTTTTAACGTAAAATTGACTAATTAGTGCCTTTCTTATCACAATGATGAAATGCGTTCTTGCAACTACAACTGTGAATAATTTTTAAACGAGTTGATAAAACTTCCAAAAAAAAATAGTGTGCTGAATTCAGAAAAGAAAGATATTTCAAATGATGTAACACTCTATCCATGTTCCCTATTTAAAATATAAGGGTTGTTATCACCACCCTTAAGGGGTTGATGTGACAAAGTTGAGTTTTATGTCAAAACATGTCCCCCTCAATATTAAAATTGACGTGTTTCAACGTTTCTTAAAAAAAATTCTCTGGACGCAAATCGGTCTGTTTCGTCTTCAATGCGCCACCTGTATATGTATATATCAAAAGCATTTGACCTTACAAAATAATTAATGGCGTGCAATTGACTGGTTTAAATACAGTTATTTAATCTATTAAATGATTTAGTTTTACTTATCTTTGACAGTGCCTACTTTCTTAATAAAATGATCGTCGGGCTTTAAATTATGTTGTGGTAAATTAGGTTTTTTTTTCCAAAGTATACTTATCATCAATGCTCGGCAGGGGGTTCAAACTTGTCGTCGAGAAAACATACTTCTATTAAAATCAGTATTAGTAAAACATTAAATCAGGAAAAAGCGAAAGAACGGAAGGGCATTTTTAGGAATGACCAGAGATGTAAACAACGGTTTACTTTTAGATAAAGCTTTTTTTTGTTTATTTGTAAAATAAAACAACATGAAACATTCTTAGGATAATCACCGTTTCATTTTCAGCTTTGATGTAATGTATTATCGTAGATTAGAAAGTGTAATTCCTTTTGAGTTTATCAGATAAATGATATAAAATGTAGCAACCTCTTTCCATGTCAAACGCAATGAAATAAAGTTAATTAACCGATAAACTGTAGTTTAAGTCATTTAAAGCATGGTCTAACATGACTAAGAACATTGTTCTGTAATTTTGTATAAAAGCATGCCATTAACTGTTAAGCGTTCACTTACTTACCTCAGCACAAACTTATCAATTAAAATAACTGCACAATTCTACAACACTAATACTTAAAGAATAATCATACCATTGCTAATATTCTCAACACGAACAATCCTCAAAATGTAACAAAATCAAACTAAGAGAAGGGGTCTCACGGTATCATTAGACAGTCAATGGTCACCACAGTTTTCAAGTTATAAGGATCAAATTCGGATGAATTCATAGACACATAGGAATGAAACATTTCGGACACAGGAGATATTACCATTACACCCGGTTCCACTGGAGTGGTCCTAACTATGAAATTCCAAATACCACACCTATATATTTTTACATTTTCATAATCATGAGACGATACTGACAGCGATTCAATTGTTCTCCGAAGATTCTGAGCTATCTTGGGCTTTTTAAGCTATTTTAATATTTGTATCTAAAGTGCGATGACTGTATTCTAATGAATGTAGTGGATTTTCCGTACATGAAAAAGATGCTTTATCGAATTGTTTCTCCATTATCCAAGTACTGACCACGAACCAAAGTTGAGGAAATCGTAAATTTTTCAAAAATAATTTTCAAAGGGCAACGTCTTTTAGACACCCAGAATTTTAATATAGGTCCTCAGGACAAATATATTGGCACCGTTGTATCTGAAATCGGTCAAGAATTTATCACAATGCTCAAATCTTCCGGTGAATGTAAATTTATAAAAGTAGCTGATGTCAAGTGTGCCTTAAAATAAAACCCGAAACGAGCATCAGTAATGGAAAAATTTTCATACAAAGCCGGAAAAATTTTCCAAAGAAAATAAAAACTCTGGACGCAGCCAGTGCGTTATGGTAGTGAATTTTCATTAAAATGTTTTTATTGCAAATATGTGTGTTTTCTTTTTAAGAAAGCAGGCATCAATTTTGGTTACCAGTATAACCTATATAGTAAAAACAATGTGCCATGTTTCATAAAAATAACTTTATTGTGTGAAAATGTACAAAAATTTCCAAAAGTAAACTTAAAGTGTTCCCGGAAAAACTCGTTTCTTGGTCAACCTTATAGGTTAATAGCAAATTGGGCTATAAATATGAAGCATTTGATCAAAATTCGCTACCATAAAGCACTTGCTGCATCCAGAATTTCTTTTCTTACAAACATGCATTATATTTCGATGGAAAATGCAAAAATGCAATAACATAAGGCGTGTTTGATTAAAAAGAAAAAAAAGAAAATTTGTATCACCAACGATTTATGGGCCATCCTGTGATTGTAGAAATGTTTTTTAAGATGTAGTTCAAGACACCCTATAATTAATACATACAAATTTTTTTCATATTTTGTATAATAACGGATATATTGAGCTTTATTGATTTTTTACGAAAATTCGACAAACATTATATACCATTAAACGATAAACTCTATAGCTAAGACTACTGCCAACAAATTCTTCTTGAGACATTTGATTTCCATAGCCCGTATTAGATTCAAGTTATTTGCCTAAATGTTGCCGATTTTGACGATTTAAATCGCAACTTTGACGTTTTGAGGAAAACCCAAATTTATTTTTCTTTAAATGCGTATAACTTTGTCTTTTGACCTACATAGCGAAATTTCGGTATGTAACTTACCTATAGGGATATAAACCCGCGTACCAAATTTGGTTGCCCTTACTTTGTTAATTCCGGAGATATAAATTTTTTTTGAAAGAAAACACAAAATTTTCCGGGAAAACCTGGGCCGATTTTCCTGGCTAACGAACTTATCCAAGAAATTTGCAAAAGAAAGGTATTCGCCAAATTTAATCAAAATCGGCCCATTATTTTTTGAGTTATCGGTGTGATATATATATATATATATATATATATATATATATATATATATATATATATATATATATATATATATATATATATATATATATATATATATATATATATATATAAACATATAAAAATTGAAACTGACCCCGGATATGTGTTCTGGGGGGTCTAATTAGCGCTCATTTAAAGAAATTTTTTCAAAATTCAAAAGTCGGGATCTCCTCCTTGGTGATTTTTTAAAAAAAATTCACTAAAAATACTACCCACAAACATAAAACTGTCTAATTTAATAAATGTCCAAAATGCATACCGCCTTCTTCACGGCATTTCGTAGTTTGAATAACTGTATTCCTCATAACATTCTGCAATATTGCAAATGTTATTTTCGTGAAAGCTTGTTGAGTTTTGCAGTATTTCAATATTTTCAGGTAATGTGTCAAACACAGATTTTAACGTTACCCCACACGAAATAATCCATAATGGTCAGATCATGTGATCTGGGCGGGCCAACGTATAGAGCCGTTTGTTACTATTAGTCTTCCTTCATACTTATTCACCAAATGTCGGAGAATTTAATTAGAATCATGAGGTAGAGCCCCATCCTGTTGGAAATAAATCTGCACTGCGAGTGGAAAATGTATCAACACACATTCAATGCCGTTTTGGAGGAACTGTAAACCATAAAAAGAATATCTAAAAGAGTTGTATCAAGGGGGGAAATTAATTGCGAAAAAGAGTACATAGAGGAAATAGGGAAATAAGTCCAAAGATCTGGGCCTGGCCATTTCAAATGAAGAATATAAGAAACCCCTTACAGGATTCAGACGAGGAAAAAGTTACAATGTAGACAAATTAACAGAAAAAAATTAACGAAGAACTTTTTAAACTGATTGCATAATGTTATTATGTAGTAATAGTAATGTTATGAAAAAGTGAAAATAAATCGGGAGAACTGCCCCGTGAGTTCATGAAGAGTAAAAGTATTACTATTCCAAAAACGCCTGAAAATGCAACCAGCACACGACAATAAGTGTACAGAGAGTTATGTGGAAAGGTTCTGCTAATAATAGTGAAAAATAGAATAACAAGCAAAATCGATGAGAAAGGAGGCTTAAAAAAATAGAGAAACGTTTATTGCTTCTGTAGACCTGGAAAAAATTTGAATAGCCTAATTTGAAAAATATTGTTTCATGTAATAGAGAGAGCTGGATTGGATTGGAGAGATATGTGCATTACTCTGAATATATACAAAACTCAAAGTAACATAATATACAGACTGCGCCAATTAAAACTTCTCACCTGGAAAATATCGGAATAAAAAAAAAGAAAAAACCCGAGATACGTCGTCTTTCTTTTCAAGGGGCACACATGATGACGTAAGTTTTCGTGTCTTGAAATCTACCCCTTAGGCAGGGGGGTAAAGTACCCCTAGATTTTAAATGGAACCTTATGTTGAATGACACCTCATTTTAAAGCTTTCTCAATTCTGCTCACGACAGCATACTTACTTTTTTAATTTTGATTTGGATATGGTAATAAAATCATCAATTAAAGAATAAAACAAAATATCAATAAATGAAAGAATGTTATTTAATTAAATGTTCAATTTTTTTCCCTCCACTTCCATACAATTATAAAATCTTTGTTCCACTTCCGAACGAACATTTCGAAGCATCTTGGGCGTTATATGATTACTTTTTTTAGCAATTTCCGATAAATATATTGTCTCTTATGATTTTTCGTGTATCTCTTAATAAACTTTATCAAATCAACTTTTTTTCCTATTTGACTTTAAACGAGACAAGTAAATAGCCCGTAAAATCATCAGAAAGTCGATTAAATTCCAATTCGTGAAAATGGTTCATAAATTTGCTGAAAAAGTCAATATAATTAGTTTCTTCTACAGTAATGACAACTGTGCACGACAGGCAGCACATATTTTTATTTTTAATGAGCATCGTCCTGAGAAAAACACTTCGCATTGGTACGTTATGGATTTAATTCATAAATTTTAGGAAACTGAAGCGGTTGCAAACAAAAAGCATCAACGTGAGCAGGTCGTACGCAGTGAGGGTAATCAGGTAGCTGTCCTGGGTCACATCGCAATGGAACCAAATCTAAATCTCGGAAAACTTGCCAGTACTTCAAGAATTTCTGTAGCTAGTTGCCGCCGAATCTTAAAAAGTTAATAAGTATCGCCCAAACAAAATTAATTTGGTGCAGGAACTAAATGAAGACGATCCTGATCGCAAACCTTTTTGTACCCAATGTGTTTTTCCGATGAATGTACGTTCCAACTGGATGGCCCAGTCCAACCGCCAAAAGTGCCGCTACTGGAATGATGAAAATCCCAAAGTTAATTTGGTGCAGGAACTTAATGAAGACGATCCTGATCGCCAACCTTTTTGTACCCAATGTGTTTTTCCGATGAATGTACGTTCCTACTGAATGGCCCAGTCAACCGCCAAAAGTGCCGCTACTGGAATGATGAAAATCCAAGAATTTTTCGTGAAACTCATACGCAGCATCCGAAAAAATTGAATCTTTGGGTGGGCATACTGGAACACCACCTCATAGGACCTTTCTTCCTACCGGGAAATCTGGATGAAAACATGTATCTGGATATATTGGAAACGCATATCTACCCGACGATTGTGGATATATTGGAAAACGACAATGCTTTGGCAGAAGAAGATGTCTGGTTTGAGCACGATGGTGCGCCACCATATTATACCGCAGCTGTGCGAGATTTAATTAAATAACAATCTTTCACCCAGTGCAATTATGTCTTATTTTGTAATTGATGATGTTATTGCCATATCCACCAAAATTTAAAATTTAAGGATACTTTACGCCCCTGTCTAAGGGGCTAAGGGGTATGTTTGAAACCACCAAAACTTACGCCGTCATATGCCCCCCTTGAAAATAAAGTTAACGTGTCTCGGCGTTTTTCTTCTACTGTATGATTTTTGTCAATAAACTATTATACTAATAATAATCATATATATGTATATATATATATATATATATATATATATATATATATATATATATATATATATATATATATATATATATATATATATATATATATATATATATATATATATATATATATATATATATATATATATATATATATATATATATATATATATTAATGGGTATGAAATTAAAACTAAAAGAGAAGAAAAAGATGGCCATTATGGATATATTTGTCCAAATCATTAATAGAAAAGAAAATAAATAGGCTGAAAGAAAAGACAACAGAAAGCAAAATAAATGGACAACACTTGCATTGCATGAAGTACACAAATGAATACACTGATAGGAAAATGAAAAAAGAATTGCAAAAGATGCTCAGTGCTCAAGAACTGAAATAAAAGTGTATATGCCAAAAAGAAAAGTTATAAAGATACACTAAGATTAGACTGAGAAAATGAAGATAAAGCTAAAGAGTTAACAACTTGAACAGGGAGAATTTATATGGCTTGCCGTATTGCTTTTCTCTTCTGTAAATGAAGGACGTAGCCAGCGTGTAAGCTAACTATAGCAGGTAGCCCTTCTGATTTCTAGATGTTCTTCAACGTTTCTGTGGCCGGTTTCGCTGCTTGACGGCATCCTCAGACAGAAGAAAATTAAATTAATACGAAATCATGACAACTATAAATAAAATCTGTTGCTATGTTGAACGTTGAAGAACATCTAGAATTCAGAAGGGCCACTTACTCCAGTTAGCTTACGCGCTGGCTACGTCCTTCAGTTACAGAAAAAAACAATGGTGATGCCAGAGAAATAGTTTGTATTTAGTATGGAACAGTTTCACCAAGTAAGGGCAACAACGATCAAACACCGCGTCATCCATCTTGATACACACGCTAAAATATTAGGCTAAAAATAGATGAGGGGTAAGAAAAACTGATAAGTTTCTTCAGGAAACGTGGGCGTAACCCATATGAAAAAATGCCAAACAGAAAAATGAGAGACAATGTTATTTACAAAATGAAACATCACAATGGTTGTGATTTGTTAACATGTTACAGTTCGACATGTGTGGAAAATGATAAAAAAAACTATGTAACCACTGCATTAAAAAAATTCAAAGCTGAAGCTAAGTAGAGGCATTTAAAAGTAGTTCCTTAGCTGAGAATATCATACAAACCATAGTATTTTGATATAAGGTCAATTATAATACAAAAATCAATAACCTACAAGAAGTTTTATATTTGAAATTACTAGACTGCTTAAATAATAGTAATCAAGATGTAATCCGGAGTAAATAAAAGAAACACGATAAAACATTTAGGAAGTAAGCTCTTATGTTGATAGCTTGAAGCTTTGGCATAGATTAATATTACCGAAAAAACCAGATGTTATCTCGGATTAAGTAGAACATGCAAAAAGTTGTATAATGTTTTCCATATGCCTTACTTCGTCACACATTGATTTCGGGTATTAGTTTGTTGTTGGATGACAAAAAATATTAGCTTGTAACTGTACATAAACTTATAATAGTATTATATAAGAAAATCTTTAATAGAGCGTGTCTTCCAACTGCAAACCGAATTTCTCGATTTTACGATAAAAACATATAAAAATATAAAAATTTGCAATTCATTATTATAAATCATTGTTTTCTATTACAATAATCAGCTTTCTAAATATGTTTTTCTTCAACCGGTCGACAGATATCTAGGCTACAGCATCATATTTTTAACGACTAACGCCATAACAATAAAGAGATGAAGATATTAGGTAGATAATTCGTTCCTCACATTCGTGAGGTAAATAATATTCATAAGCTAGAAAAATTATTAAAATGTCACTAGTCACTGGCGCCTCACGAAAACAAATCTCAACAATTTCACTTATGATTTACATAGGTCTTAGATAAACTTTCTATTGTCGCTAATAATTTGCAATTGATTTCCTATCAGCAGTTACAGTTAAACATTTTATTTTTATACAAATAGTAATTAAAGGTACATTTTAAAGCAAAGCTCGTTGGTAAGTATCACTATGTTGGAACAAAATTCCTAGAATTAAAAACCATCTCCGAAGATCGAGATGCTATTGTGCGAATTGTATATTGCCGCCACCAAAACCATCTTTTAATTTAAAAAACAAAGATTTTAATAAAACAATCAATGCTTTGGAAACACAAGGACTCTAAGTTATGCTTTCCTGGTGACAATATGATATTTGTATCCCTTTATATCTTAAAAACTTAAATTTATTAAGGTTCCGGTAATAATTTTAATCAACAGATCGGTAACGGACTCACCCCTCAATATATTCTATCGTATGGGCACGCGGGTGTTACACATGGTTCGGTTTTAACTACCCCTCTTTTTTTGCATGCATATATATATATATATATATATATATATATATATATATATATATATATATATATATATATATATATATATATATATATATATATATATATATATATATATATATATATATATATATATATATATATATATAGTGTGGCGCATTGAAAACGAAACAGACCGATTTGCGTCCAGAAAAATTTTTTTTTTGAGAAACGCTGGAACACGTCAATTTTAATATTGAGGGGAACATGTTTTGACATAAAACTCAACTTTGTCACATCAACCCCTTAAGGGTGGTGATAACAACCCCTATATTTTAAATAGGGAACATGGGTCGAGTGTTATATCATTTGAAAGCTCTTTCTTTTATGAATTCAGCACACAAATTTTTTTGGAAGTTTTATTAACTCGTTTAAAAATTAATCACAGTTGGAGTTGCAAGAACGTATTTCATTCATTGCGATAAAAAATGCACTAATTAGTCAATTTTTCGTTAAAAAAAAACAAAACCAAACATTCAAAAATGTTTATTCAATATATATCTATATATATATATATATATATATATATATATATATATATATATATATATATATATATATATATATATATATATATATATATATATATATATATATATATATATATTGTGTGTGTATGTATCACACCGATAACTCAAAAAGTAATAGACCGATTTTGATAATATTTGGTGAGTAACCTTCTTCCAATAAGTGGCTTAGATAAGTCCGCTAACCAGGAAAATCGGACTAGTTTACCCGGGGAAAATTTAGTATGTAGTATTTTATATACCATACTTCAAATATCTAAGTTAAAAGACAAAAAAATCATAGATTTGTAATTTAAAAAAAATTAATAGTCGAATTCTAATTAATACGCTTTGTGAGTGGTAAATGTCAGATGAAATGTCTCACAAGGTCTTACATTTAGTTTTATTTGACTAAAATATTTGCAAAAAAATCCTTTTGAAATTAAAATAGTTTACTATAAATAAAGCCGGTTGAAAATTCACATACGAGCTTATATACCAGTTGTTACACTAGCGTAGCCCACGGTTGGCATTCAGGACAATAACACGAGTTCTTACCCTAGTGATTACTGCATTTTTTCTTACTTCATTAATATTTAATTCAGATTTAACGTTATTTGATTTGATTATGTAATTCCGATGAATCTTCTAGCAAATTTTCGTCGAAAATATTCACTAAAGAAGGGATAAGACCTTTTAAAACTTTTACTTCACTTTGAATAGCAGATCTGGTTGTTTGTTATTGCCCTAACTTGGTGAAACCGTCCCATACTTAATACAGGCGTAGAGACTTTTTCTGTGGCTTTACAAGTGCTTGTTTTTTTCTCTACAACCGATTTTACTTTTAATTAATTATTTCAGAATAAATATTTTTTAATCTAGTACCTAACTCACGTATTTCAGCATTCTTTGTTATTGTGTTCACAAACCCTCATTTTGAATGTTGTGCTTTACTTTATCATAAGCCTGTATCCTGTATATAAGAATGGTTTCACTAAATTAGAGCAGTCAAATTCAATAAATTGAAATACTTGATTTACCAGTATTATTACAAATAATTTGTAAACCTAATTAACCAAAAAGCTCACTAAAGTATATTACCACATTTGCTGTAAACAAAACCAAACAAATACAATTAAATGTGAGTCAATTTTGCGGTTGGGTATCAAAGATTGAAAATGCTCGTACAAGAGTTTTCGTGCATCGTTGTTCAAAAACATTAAATTAAGCGTGAAGCATCACCGTTAGCCAAGTAACAGATTTCCATAGATACACACGAACTGAACAATTGAATTCATACTCTGATGGACCTTTGTTACACCACATGAAAAATTACCAGAAGTGATTATGCTTCATTTCAGTGTTCTTATCTATAAATCATTCAAACACATTTTCAGATCGCGCTGTAGTTTGAACTTCGATTGTCTGACAATCACTTACGGAAGTAATGAAACACTCGAATTTACATATAATAATTTTAACACTGTCAACCTATTTAATACATCATAACTTATTGAAATATTTAAATAATCTGAAAATACAAAAAAACTCTGGACGCAGGAAGTGCGTTATGGCAGTGAATTTTCATAAAAATGTTTTTAATAACAAATATGTGTGTTTTTTTAAGAAATAATAATCAAATTTGGTTACCAGTATAATCTATATAGTAAAAACAATGTGCCATGTTTCATCAAAATAACTTTATTGTGTGAAAATGTACAAAAATTTCCAAAAGTAAAGTTAAAGTGTTCCCGAAAAATCACGTTTCTTGGTCAACCTTATAGGTTAATAGCAAATTGAGCTGTTCAAATATGAAACATTTGATCAACATTCGCTACCATAACGCACTTGCTGCGTCCAGAATTTCTTTTCTTACAAACATGCATTATATTTCGATGGAAAATGCAAAAATGCAATAACATAAGGCGTGTTTGATTAAAAAAAAAAAAGGAAATTTGTATCACCAGCGACTTATGGGCCATCCTGTGATTGTAGAAATATTATTTTAAGATGTAGCTCAAGACACCCTATAATTAATATATACAAATTTTTTTCATATCTTATATAATAACGGATATATTGAACTTTATTGATTTTTTACGAAAATTCGACAAAAATTATATACCATTAAACGATAAACTCTATAGCTAAGGCTACTGCCAAGCATCCGAGAAAGGGTCTATTTGAAATGAATTTTCTGCAAATATTTTAGTAAAATGAAGGACAATGGACAATGACGGTTGAAACTAAGACTTTAGGGTTTGTAAAACATCCTTCTTGAGACATTTTCTTTCCATAGTCCGTATTAGATTCAAGTTATTTGCCTAAATGTTGCCAATTTTGACATTTTAAATCGCCACTTTGGCGTTTTGAGGAAAACCCCAATTTATTTTTCTTTAAATGCCTATAACTTTTTTGTCTTTTGACCTACATAGCTAAATTTTGGTAGGTGACTTACCTATAAGGATATGCGTACCAAATTTGGTTGCCCTTACTTTGTTAATTCCGGAGATATAATTTTTTTTCGAAAGAAAACACAAAATTTTCCGGGAAAACCTGGGCAGATTTTCCTGGCTAACGAACTCATCCAAGCCATTTGCAAAAGGAATTTTTTCACCAAATTTAATCAAAATCGGCCCATTATTTTTTGAGTTATCGGTGTGATACATATATATATATATATATATATATATATATATATATATATATATATATATATATATATATATATATATATATATATAAATATATATATATATATATATATATATATATATATATATATATATATATATAAACATATAAAAATTGAAACTGACCCCGGATATGTTTTCTGGGGGGCCTAATTAGCGCTCATTTAAAGAAATTTTTTCAAAATTCAAAAGTCGGGATCTCCTCATTAGTGAATTTTTTTTAAGAAAATTCACTAAAACAATAATTAACTGTAAATTTCAATATTTTATTTTTATATCCGAAAATAAACCTGTTGCTTCTGACGACTTATTAATTTAAATGTATCATTAATATATAATTAAGCTACTCAGATATGTAAATATTTGTTATTTCAATTCAAACAAAAAATCCTGGTTGCATTCAGCGTTGCCGAACGCTGAATACTTGTTTTTGACTGTGATGCTAATAACGCAGATTTCTTTTCTTAAATGATTTTAATGTTAAAATAATGGGTTAAGCAAAAAACCACAGAAGAGGTTATATTTGAGTTCTTTTTAACTAATTACGAAACATTTTTATATACTTATCAGATAGCCAATAGCAAACTTTGAAAAAAAAAAACACAAAAAAATCTTCGCAATACTTTGATTTGGCTGCTTGTCTAAACACTTATTTCCCATTTACAAGCTTCGTGTGTACCAAAAATGAAGTCATTAGGCTAAGCATTTGACAGGTATTATGCTTTCAAAATTGTTAAAAATTAAATAACTGAAGACTATAAATTTAACATTTCTCAAGCTCATTTCAAAATATTTTTTATATTGAGAGTTGGGCAAGCAATAACGCCAGGAAAATTTTTTGTTGAAGAAATATGTCTGATTTATTTAAATTACTAGATTTAACAAAAAAGCACAATATAAGCTATATTTAAGGAGCTTAGCTATAGTTAAGGTGTCCATTACACAACATTTTTATGACGAAATTACAAAGCAAGAGCAACTAAAAAAACAAAAATAATCTTGAAGTAATCTGATCTGGCTGATCTTTTATATTCGCCTTATTTCACGGTTATAAGAACTGCATGTACCAAAAAAAGTTATTAGCGCAGTGCTTCGTCCCACCAATATAAACTGGACGCCACTTTAAAACGCTTGATTTTTACGAAAAATGTCGTGAGAGCATAAATTTAACATTTCATATGCGCACTTTGAAACACGTTTATTGTTTAGGTCAATCGACAACGCCGGTAAGAAAAATTATAGTTAAAAATTGCCGCCATTGTAAAATGCGTAGGTTCAGCAAGAAATCTTAAAAAAATTTATAGTTGAATTGTTCCAGCACATCACAAAACTAACTTTATATAACGGTTTACTAATTTAATATAAAAAAAATTCGGGACGCAGCAAGTGCGTTATGGTAGCGAATTTGTTTTAAAATATTTTTAATGGCAAATGTCTTTCTTTGATGAAAGCAGTCATCAAACTTGGTTGCATATATAGTAGAAACAATGTACCATATTTCATCGAAATAACTATTGTTTGAAAATATAAACATTTTTCAAAAGTCTGGATGCAGCAAGTGTGTTATGGAAGTGAATTTCCATAAAAATGTGAGCAGGCATCAATCTGATTACCGGTATAGCCTATGTAGTAGAAACAAAGTTCGTCGTAGGCACCCCCCTCGTGTGCATACACCCACCCTCGTTGCATAAACCACAAGAAAAACTTCTTGTTCACATCCCCCAAGGAAGTTACGGGACCGGTAGTGAATAGGGGTGCTGGGCGGGGTAGGTAGTAAAAAGGAAATATGAGCAGAAAATGCGAAGAAAACTGCTTGAAAGCTGTCTATTGGAAGCCATATCCCCATTAAACCCTGCCTACCCCGCACAGCACCCCTATTTGCCCCAGGTCACGTAACATCCCTGGGGGGTATGAACAAGAAGTTTTTCTTGTGGTTTATGCAACGAGGGTGGTTGTATGTACACGAGGGGGGTGCCTACGACGAATCCCCCCAACCGACTTGTGACGTTTGTGGGGGGTTGGGGGTGTCTACTTCGTCGTGGGTATTTTCCTTCCCTCTCGCGTGCATACAACCACCCTCGCTGCATAAACCACAAGAAAAATGTCTTTTTCCTACCCACCGAGGAAGTTACGGCACCTGGGGGATAGGGGTGCTGTGCGGGGTAGGCAGGGTTTAAGGGGGATATGGCTTCAAGATGTGAAAAAGATAGGTTTCAAGTCCTTTTTATTCGAATTATCTGCTCATATTTCCTTTTTACTACCTACCCCGCCCAGGACCCCTACTTACTCCTGGTCCCGCAACTTTCTGAGGGGGGGGGGGTGTTGGCTGTTGAACATGAAATTTTTCTTGGGGTTTGTGGATCCAGGGGGCACCAGGCAGGTTTCTAAAAACAATTTTTTGAAAAGCGTTCGGGAGCCAAACTGCAAATTTTACCGAAAATTCGCTACCAAAACGCACTTACTGCGTCCAGATTTTTTTCTTACAAACGCATCATATTCCGATAAAAAATGAAAAATGCATTAACGAATTAGTTCTACGAAAATTAGCTAAAAAAATTATACACCCCTAATCACTCCTGGTCCCGTAACTTCCTTGGGGAGTGTGAAGAAGAAATTTTTCTTGCGGTTTGTGGATCCAGGGGGGGCCCTAGGCAGGTTTCTGAAAACAATTTTTTGAAAAGCGTTCGGGTGCTAAACTGCAAATTTTACCGAAAATTCGCTACCAAAACGCACTTACTGCCTCCAGATTTTTTTCTTACAAACGCATCATATTCCGATAAAAAATGCATTAACGAATTTGTTCTACGAAAATTAGCTAAAAAAATTATACACCCCTAATCACTCCTGGTCCCGTAACTTCCTTGGGGAGTGTGAACAAGAAATTTTTCTTGGGGTTTGTGGATCCAGAGGGGGGGAGCTAGGCAGGTTTCTGAAAACAGTTTTTTGAAAAGTGTTAGGGAGCTAAACTGCAAATTTAGCGAAAATTCGCTACCAAAACGCACTTACTGCGTCCAGATTTTTTTCTTACAAACGCATATCGCCCGCATCATATTTCGATAAAAAATGCAAAAAAGCATTAACGAATTTGTTCTACGAAAATTAGTTAAAAATATATATAGACCGTTAAACCATAAACACTAAACCTACAGCGAAAGCATCAACTTAACTAAACCAACAGCCAAAGCATCAGAGAAAGGGTCTATTTGAAATAAATTTTCTGTAAATAAGCGAGTGTTTGCAATTCGCGAACGCAAAGCCCCGCAACATGCAATTTTTCGAGTTTTTCTTTCTTTCTTAAACGTCGGTCTGGATGTTAAAAGGCATTCATGAGTTAGAATGTGAACCAGCAATCACCTACGTTCACAGGCCGTGCAATATTAATTTCAAATTTAGATGTTTCCTAACATGTTATTTTAAATTCTAAAATTGGAAATTGATGTTTAAAATATCAAAGTTCTCAGTCTGGGTAGTTTCAAGTATTTGCTTAATTTAAACTTTACAGGCGATGAAACTATGCCTCCCATATAAAAGCAATGGTAATAAATTTAAACTATGAACCGGCTGGAAAAAAATCCTAACCTTACTAATGTGGTCCATTTCCATCACTCCCATATTTCCGAAATTATCATTATTTGTTAAAGGAGTTATGCTTAAGCGAGTCTTTGTTTCAAGATGTACTTATAAGCGTTTAACGTAATATTTACATTCAGCATTTCATCGAACTCACATACAAATCAAACCAACCGTAACTCTACAAAATGTAAACTTGATGGTTGCTAGTTGACTGTATGGTAGTGTGGTGTATTGTCTAGCATTTACAATTTACATAAAGTCTTCCAAGAAGCGGGCTTCGTACTTCTACATGTGAAAGTAATAGATTGATTACCAACGCCACTCTTCATATCGCGTATTGCACTGCGTGTTGCCTACCCTCTGACGACCGAATTTCGTTAAAGATTAGATAGTTTCTCACTGGCGTTGAAATCCCAACAATTTATTTACCTAAATAAGTAAACCAATTACATACAAAACCCAAAAAGTCCAACACCTTTATTATGGAAGTTCTAAACCAATCACGTTTTAGACCCACTCTCGTTGGGTTTATTCACTGTTAGTTTTATCCTGAATAAATCTTTTGATGGTGGTCCAAAAGTAATGGTACACTGAGCCGCAGTGGATACCTACTTGGCATCAAAATAATACGATTTAACCAAACTTACCTCAGTTCAGAAGTCAAAATTAAAAGAGATACAGGCTGTTAAAGTGGTAAATTGAATTTCGATTTTCCTTGATATATAAAAAATATTTGACGAATTGTTATAAAACACAGATAAGTTTTTTATCGTGATAGAAAAAGGGGCGTAATTATTTGCTATGTATTTTGGTTTTCTTTTAAAAACTAAATAATTTAAAATGACATGTATAATAATAATTTCCTAAGTAGTTTTTGCAAGTATATATTTCAGACAAGTAATATATAATAATTTTATGATGCAAGGTATTTTAATAGAGCCTCGGTTGTGTAGTGGTAAGAACCTGTGCCTCTGGACCCAAGTGTACTGGGTTAGATTCCCAGGGTTCCCCGTTCACCTTTTCAGTATATACTATACAATTAACATCAAACAAGGTTGTGACATTATATGTGAGCAAGTTGAATGTCTGCATGTTCCGCCCTTCGAAGGGGGCGTTAAGCCGCCGGTTCCGTGTACCACGCGATGTTGGGCACGTTAAGATCCCCACCATCCTTCAGAAAGGTAGGGGTTCGGCAAAATTTCCAGGATAGTGGGGTGAAACTGCTCCCTGGCGTCGGTGATTGGCCATAGTCGCGGAATTAGACCGACGTTAAAAAAAAGGTATTTTATTATTTTTTGCTAGGTAGAAGCAATGGACATTCCCCAAAAATGCCAAAATACAGAGTGTCCCAAAAGTCGCGAATCAAACGTAACATGAAGATAGTCTAGCTCAAGCCCTTTTAGAAAAGCTCTATCTGATCTTATCAAAAAGTTTACGAAAAGTTTGAGGATATATACAATTTTATGAAAAAAATTAAAATGTTAAATTCTAAGGTATTTTGCGAATCAATATGAAATATTTTGTGTTGATATTAAGAAAATTAAAGAAATAATAATTAAAAAAAATATGACTTTTTGTTCCCCTTTTTAGTGAATTTTCGTAGAAAAAATTCACTAATGGGGAGATCCCGACTTTTGAGAAAAAAAATTTGCAAGTGAGCGCGAACTAGGACCCCTAGAACCCATATCCGGGGTCAATTTCATATATATATATATATATATATATATGTGTATATATATATATATGTATATATATATATATATATATATATATATATATATATATATATATATATATATATATATATATATATGTATATATATATATATATATATATATATATATATATATATATATATATATATATATATATATATATATATATATATATATATATATATATATATATGTATCCAACCGATAACTCAAAAAATAATTAACCGATTTCGATTAAACTCGGCAAGTGCCTTTCTTTTTATTAATGGCTTGGATGAGTTCGTTAGTCAGGAAATTCCAACAAGGTTCTCCGGGAAAATTTTGAGTTTCCTTTCGAAAAAAATTTTTTTCTCCGAAAATTACAAAGCTATTTAAATGAAATATGGTCGATACGTTGCCTTGGGAAAAACCTTACTAGATACTAAAATTCAACTTTCTAAGTTTATAGAAAATTGAGTTTTTCAAATTTTTAATTTTATTTCAAACAGATTTTTTTCTCCGAAAATTACAAACCTATTTTAATGACATTTGGCGGACGTGTTGCTTTGGGAAAGGTCTCACTACATACCAAAATTTAACTTTCTAGGTTTATCGAAAATTGAGTTTTTCGAGTTTGAAGCATTTAATAAAAATTCACTACCATAACGCACTTACTGCGTCCCGAATTTTTTTTCATATACTTAGGTTAAGTTAGGTTACATTATGAGTGGGCCATAACGGTCCCTCCACTGCAACCTTAAGGTCTATTGTGGCTCACGCCTAATTGTCTTATATTTCACCCAACAAATCAACCTCTTACAGAGGTCGATAATTTTTGTGGGTGAAAGTTATTCCAGATCTTCTGGTGCAAGTTGTGTCTTGCCAAAGAGCAGGTGTCTTGTTTAGTCTGCAGCGGCACAGGAACAGAGCATGTGCTCTGCTGTTTTGTCACTCTCCATACAAAGCCGCCACTCGGTTTCTTGTTAAGAGTCCAATTATGTTTATGTGGTGACGCAAGCGGCAATGCCCTGTATACAGGTCGACCAGAGTTCTCCGATGTTCTCTCTTTAGCTCTCTTTTTAGCCTTTGATTCAGAAAAGTCATTTTTGAAGGTCTTAGAGTATGTTAATCCTGGCCGAATTTGCCATTGTTTGGTTGTCTTTCCAACCGTCCAGGTCTTTAAGGTGCGTTTTGCTGTGCTTGCGGATATCCCCAGCACAGGTTCTGGTTCGATAAAGTCCTCCCGTGCACCCCTCCTGGCAAGCACATCGGCCACCATGCTATCAAGGTCCGAGTGACGCGGTATCCAGACCAGCGGCACGTCATTTTAGCTGTCCAGTCCGTTGAGGGTAGTCTTGCAGACCCATTCCGTTTTTGAATTGCAACGGTAGGAACCAAGTGCATTTACTGCAACTTGACTATCTGAAAATATCTTATTTATATAATCTGCCTCGCACACATCTTGTGGCATACGCTTCTGCCTGGTGTATGGTTGCATACTTTCCGAGGTTAGACGATATTTTTGCTTCGGTGCTGCTCCCATATGCGCTAGCTCCTGCCACTAGATCGGTTTTGGATCCGTCCGTATACCAGCACAGATCTGCTCTCAATAAGGTCGTTCCGTTTCGTTGCCAGTTCTTCCTCTCCGGAAGGACGGTCTTGAAAGACAGGTATCTACTGAACTTAGTAAGCATCAGGTCTGATCCATTCCCAGAACCTCGTGACTCTCTATGTCATCGAGGGGTATGTTGCTTCTTAAACTGATTGCCTCCGGCATGATGTCAACCGTTTGTTTTAGTCTGCACGTTTCCACCTAGCCTAACTCCCCAGCCAAATGTGGGAGGTGGGGGATCACGGGCTGCATATACTAGCACATAAAACAGGTAAATGAAAGCTGTGGTCCATTTTCTTCGCAATGCGGTGTGACAAGAGACTTTTTAAACGGATATACAGTAACAGAAATAATAACTGTATAAACATACAGTAAGAAACACTGACCCGGCCGCTACTTGCACCTATGAGGTGACAATGTGCAATTAAAATAATTGCTGCGTTCAGCCATCACGGAAGACAAAGGCAAGTTACGTCCTTAACAGAACTCGTTAGCTTGTCATATCCACAACGGTAGCACACGCCTTAAACAACCTACACTAACATTAGAAAGCCGATGACGCATTAGCATGTTTACAGTGGTAAGATCTTAATACCGCCCTATTATGAACAAAAATTTTAACAATTAGCACAATAAAATTTGTAATTTACGATCACTAAAACCATCAAGTTCTCAAAAAAACATATAAAAAAAGCTTCGGACTAGGCATGTTCTTGTAGTTATCCCGTAATTGTATTTATGTATTACAATCATGGCATCAAAAACAGTTTTATGTAGAAATCCGTCTGAGTTCTCAAGCCATAGACAGCAAAATCAAAAAATTAGATGTATGCAAAACGATTTTGGAAATGCAATAACTTTTGAAAGCTGAAGATTAATGATTTCGTTTTTAGTACATAAAATCCTTTTATCTATGATATCACTGATTAGAAAACCAACCAAAGCAGAATTAAGAAAAATATATTTGTTATTGGTTTAGGAAATCACCAATAAAAATATGCTTCCTAATGAACTCGAACAAAGCCAATATTTTTAACTTTGTTATACGTTTAACAAGTTTCAAGATACGAGCTTAAAAAAATCTTAAATATGCAATATTTTGTTATTTTCCACTAAACTTAGGCATTTCAAAATGAGAGTCAGTGTATGTATGAGGGTTTTTAAAAAAATATATGGTTGTCACATACTTGATGCAAGCCGATTTAAAATTTGAATGAAACAAATTAATGCAAGATTTACACATTTACATAATTATTACATGACTGTTTCGCAATGAAATGTCCGTCTGTAAAAGCTACATTATTGCAGTGTTCATTATTATTTTAGTAAAATGAAAAATGTCCTTTATGATATTTCAATGTGATAAGAGTTCTGTTTAATAATTATAAAATAATTCCCTACACATTTAAAACTTATAAAGAACCAAGGCATGGTTTTTAAGGTTTATTAACTTTCAGATGTCTTGCATTAACAGAACATGGATATGTGGTTGAAATAAATTATTTACTTTAAAGATACCTCTATTAAAAGAAATTTTCAGAGGTGTATAAAAATTGCTTGCACATTTGGAACATGCATTCTCTTCTCTTTGTTACCTAAATATAAAAAGCTACTCAGTACTAATTTGCAAAAGAATGCACACATTCAAAATAAAATCTTTGACTACTAAATGTGTCATTTGTTTGAGGTGTCTAGTTAACTTAGAGAGCACATTATCATTTTAGACAAGAAGAATAATTTGTAGCAACATAAATACAGAAAGTTGCTACTGCCGCCTGGCTAAAAACAGCTGTGTTGCAGTAATTTAATTATGAATATTATACAATTATGTAAAATCAAGAGTCAATCAAAATAAAGCAGTTGTTATGATGACCCACAACTGACACTTTTATTTAACAAAGTATTTAACACATTAAAATGAATCAATTAGTCATACTGTAATTAACAATCTAGTATAATTAATAGCTATAATTTACACATCTTATTGTCACTTAAAGACACAATATGGGTGTAGCACTTTTATGTTTAGAGAGATTAATGTCAGCAAATTCACACACACAACATAACAATGTATTGTGGATTGGTAAGGAAAACAAAATTAGTGCCATTTCACATTTCAAAATTTTTGTGGCCCATCAGTAAACAAAGCCAAACGTTTTTCAAAGACGGGTGCGTGCGTGTATGTATGTATGCGCGCGCACGCGTGTGTGTGTGTGATTATTGTATGGCCTCGGAAAGTGAGCCCACCAGCTGTTGTATTAGACAAACGAGATGTAAGCAGACAGTCTAATTAACGAATCAACCAGCAAGAAGCTGGAAGTTTATAGCTTACAAAAATAAACCTACCCAAGTTAACTCAGATATTGACAACGTGCTATATGTGAAACGCTTTACAAATGTGACCATAGATTCAGTGAATAACATGTGATTGTAGATTGTAGCGCCCACTGCTTTTAATATGTAGAACTGAAGCGAGTCTAGTGAAGTTTGTTGCCAACAGTCACATATTTCTGTCAAAGGTGCTTTACAATTGCATTCAAAATAGAGAAAATCGTTGCTAAAAATTACCTTAAGTATGGAGCAAGTTTCGAAAGGTAGGTTCAAGCAATATTATTATAAATTTTATGTAAACATGGTTTCGTAGCATGTTGTAAACTGAAGGAAAGAATACGTCTCTAATTGATTTCATTTGTAAAACTATGAGGTTATAGACATGGCCGTCCTATATGTAGGACATTGGGAATATGAGTTATTGATTTTCCACCTTCCAGGGGCCTATCTTTGGATGTAATTGTTGCCATTCTTGAGGACGACAATGATCCATAGAACACTAGCCAAGCTGATATTACCATTTTGCCCCCAGAAAATGCAAATGGCACCGTAACGGACAAAGACTCTCATGAAGAAGACGAATTAAATATGTCAAACCTTCCATGGAGCCAGCTTCGGGCACCAGCTGAAATTGAATCGACAAACCCCATGGGTACAGGTATACTAATAATCAGCGTTGTAAAATTCAGTATAAATTATATCAGTAAATTATATTCCAGTTGAAGAAACACACAGCGAGTCAGAAGAAGATGATCCAGAGGATAATCTTCCTGTCACACTTCATACTGAAAAAAAACGGTCAAAAAAAGAAAAACATATGATTGGATTAGCGGGGATATCTCCTCAAACTCTACATGGGTTTATGATGATGAGCCATCAGCACCTAAATCGCAGACACAACTTGAATTTTTTGAAGAATTTTTGGATGATTCAATTTTCGATCGTATGTTATTAGAGACTAACAGATATGCTAGTAATCATAACCATCTGGGCAATATCACCAGAAAAGAATCAAAGACATTTCTTGGTGTATTAATTTTAAGTTAATACAATGTTTTTCCCTGAAGAAGGCTATACTGGGACCGTAGCCCGGACACACGCAGTGCATTAGTTTCAAATTCTATTGCTAGAAATAAATTTTAATTTATTATGAGTAACATACATTTTGTTGGCAGTAATAAAATTGGTACATCACCAGACAAGTTTGAAAAAATAAGACATCTCTATGCATATCTAAATAATTATTATTTTTTTGTTGAAAAGGCATCACTGCAAGAAAATCACAGCATCAATGAATCCATGGTTCCATATTTTGGACTCCATGGTTCCATATTTTGGACGCCATGGATGGTGCAAGCAATACATTCATGGTAAGCCCATTTGATATGGCTACAAAAACGAAAACCAACAGTGAAGCCAGAGAAGTAGTCTTCAAGTCTGCATGTAGTATGGACAAGTTTCACCAAGTAAGGTCAACAACAATCAATGAATGGATGGGATGTTCTCGACTTGGATATGTTAACTGGATGGAACAATATCAGGGTGCTGCCACCCATGTCTCAGATACAGATAAAGAATATGGTGTAGGTGCCGGTGGTGTTCTCACCTATGCTGACATCTTGCGTAATAAATGGCCTGAGAAAAATTTTCATTTGTTTTTTGACAAATTCTTTTCAGTTCTACACCTCCTCCATATTTTATCAGACAAACATATGCGAACAACTGGCACCATTCGAAAGAACAAATTGCTATGAAATTAATTTCCTGATGTTTTGCTAAAAAAATGGCTCCTCGTGAAACTAACCGTCCAAAAAAGACAACGGATGATCATAATGTTATTGCTGTACAGTGAAACGACAATAATAGTGACATTGTAACCTCTTTGGCGTTGCCGTTGCGCCAGTACATTCAGTAAAGAGGTATTCTTATAGATAAAACAAATATATATATATATATATATATATATATATATATATATATATATATATATATATATATATATATATATATATATGTGAATCAACCACATCTAGTATATGTCTACAATCAAAATATGGGAGAAGTGGACCAATCAAAATATGGGAGGAGTGGAACGATCAAAATACCAGTCTGTACAAACCACCAGTGCATGGAAAAAGGTTGTATTTTACACATATAATGCAAGCTGTAGATTTGACTGTACAGAATGCACGGCAGCTGCATAATATATTTACCGATGAAGAAACTCGGTTATATTACGTGTTATTCAGAAAACAAATAGCCTTAGCTATACTTCAGTCAAATGTAAAGGGAAAAGGCAATTATTGAACAGGAAAACTAAATGCGAACGAAAACCTGGGGATCAGATATGACAACACCGGGCGTTTTGTCATACCCCAAGCCAGGCAAACTAGGTTTTGCCACTGTCATTCAAAAACAACCACTAGATCATAAAATGTAACATCTGCATGTAAAATGTTTTTTGACATATCATACTTCAAACCTGTAATACAGTATCCTTAATGCACAACGTCCTAAATATAGGACGTATTTATTTTTTTGAAAATCTGGGATATTTTTTTCACATGTTCTGTACGTTTTTAAGTCAACAATAAATAAGTTTCATAAGTTGCATGGAATTTTTTCTTCAAAAAATTCTTGAACATTTCTGTGTTAAATGTCGTTTTTTTGGCATTTACATTTTATCTGTTCGTCCTTATATCAACTTTTTTGTGCTAATTTGTAACTTTTTCTTTCTATTTCGTTTTAATTTCTATTTTTTTTTTTGTCAAATTTTTTTAAACATACATTTTGGAATCAGCGGTGTGCAGTTAAGGGCCTGCCAGAACCTTTAACACTCGCTAAAAACACATAAATTGGGCCACGGTAATGAGGTATAACAAAAGGAAAAAAATTGGATGCAACGAGTGCGTTATTGTAGCGAATTTTCATAAAAATATTTTTAATTTTCAATATGTCTTTTTTGAATGAAAGACAGCAAGTTTGGTAGATAGTACCTTTATAGTAGAACCCATGTCCAATATTTCATTAAAATAACTTTATTGTTTAAAGAAGCACGAAAATTTTCCGAAAATAATCATGCAAATTTAGCGAAAAAATCAGTTCGATTCTCCTGGCCAACGAACCTATTCAAGTAATTTATTACACGAAAACTTGCTAAGCAAATGGTTTTCACGAAAATTCGATAACAATTTTTATAAGGTGAATTTGCACACATTTTTATAAATAAGTCATTAAACATTAATTTTTACTTACCAACATTTTACAAAATTAGAAAAAAAAATGATTTCTACAAAAACACTCAATAAACTTTCTACGAAAACTGACTGAATATTTTTTACACGAAAATTTGCTGATAAGATACGTCAAACTAAAATTATATAATCTGTAATTAAAATTGAAAAAAAAAATGTACATGTTAAAAGTTATTCACGGAAATTTGAATCCGTGGAAAAAAAAGAAATATAAGTAGAAAAATACTTATATTTTCATGTCACAAGCTGTCAGAAATAATAAATAAGTGCGTGAGTGTGTGCGTGCGGGTGATTCTCCTCAAAACCATAGTTGTCTGGATGAAAGGTTTGTAAAAATATTAATTAATACTTGTGAATAAAATATGATTTGAAAAATAATCGAATTTTGTTACAGTTATTATATTTGTTGTTCAGATGCACTCCGATTTTGAGTTTGAGCCATTATTATTATTACTTAGAGAACTAGACTGACAGCTTTTTAATGACCTGTTTTTCAAATCTTAAATTTATGACACAAAAAATTATTATTCTTATCATGCCTGACAAAAAATAATGGCTACACCTAATTCCAATTAATGTATAAGTAGGATATTTGGTTTAACACTATCACAATGGTTTTTGTTACATTTTGTTTAGTTGAAAACATTTATTTATGTTAAACTTCTAGATATAGAGTATATAGTACCTTAAACTGGGTAAAGGGCAAGCATCATGCTGTAATATCCAACTTAATGCAAACAGCCCTAAATATAGTAGGGAACTGGTGTAAGACAGAGGGGCCTAATGACAATCCTCATAAGACAGTTCTTGTCCCATTCACGAACTTTATTCCCCGAGACGCCACAGTGTCCCGGAACCCACGCAAGTTGCACCATCTTTGTCCTAGAAAGTCCCGTAAAAGCGTCAGCTGACTCCCGAATCAGCCTTGACCTAATTCTGGACGCGCAGACTGCGCGGAGGACCGCCTGACTATCTGAGCAAATGTATACACATTTCTCAGGGCTTATCCTCACATCCTGTAGTTCAACTACAGACAAAATAGTGTACACCTCCCTTTCGAATGCCGTAGTATATTCGCCCAGAGGATAACTCTTGCGCACCCCCAAGCTATCGATGTATATTCCCGCCCCGGAGGATTTCTGCTCCTTTCAGTCGTGATCCGTCAGTGAAACAGACCCGGCTAGCAAGCTGGAAAGCAACCTCACTTTCCCTCCACTCATCCTTGCTTGGGATTCTGAGGGTATATGTCCTAGTCAGCCTAGTATAGTCCTCTGCGTTTCGTACCTTGATGGTGGAAATTGGAATTTCCTTTACCACCTCCCTGTCAACTTTTGCATGTCCTGTTACTGCTCCCTCTCCGCACCAGTTTACAGTCTCGCATTCTGAAATGCGACGCCGTAGCCTCCCTTCTGATACAGATGCGAAGCGGTGGGAGCATCGGCAAGACCTCTAGCGCGGCCGAGGGTGCTGTCTTCATAGCGCCGGTTATACCCAGACTTGCCAGCCTTTGAAATTTGGCCAGCTTTCCGGTAGCAGTTTGGTTCACACCACACCATCAAAAAACCACTTTCCCATAAAGTACTCTCGGCCGAACGATCGCAGTGTAAATCCAATGAAGGATCCGAGGATTAAGTCCCCAGGTCTTCCCTATCACACGGTGCAGCTGCCAGGGGGTCGCTACTCCCTTCCTCCCTATTTTTTCTATTTGAGACCCCCATGATAGTTTCACGGACAATATAACAGTTTTTATTTTTTTTTACTCACAAACAGCGCATCGCAGTAAAACAACTCGAGAAAGCTCTCATGGTTCAAATTGAACGGGTACTGCAAAATTAATTTTTAGTTGAGAAAAATTATTGGTATACCATTTTTTTTATTAAAAATTATCGAAATCAGTGCCCGTATGCACGCCAAGGTTAGAGCTGAAAATTATGTTTATATTGAAAATATACACATTTATTAACTATCTCTCCGTACTAAATATCATTGAAATATCTCAAGCGGTTTCGAAAATATTAGTTAATTTCCATTTTTCCCCCTATAACACCACGTATTTTCGTAACACAGCATTTTTGTACAATAGTTTGTAAATCAAACTATCATTAATTTTTCATGTAGATTCACACCCTTAAATATTCGCATAACATTAAGGAACATATCTACGTTAAATTGTCTTGTTAATTGTCCTAGGTAATTGGTTTACAAAAATTAGTCTTACCTAACTCGAACATTACATCCATTTTAACACGAATGACAAACAGAAAACTCCTACAAATAATACGATCATATGCATATAATATATATGATATAGAATAAGGATTCTGCCTTGCTAAATGAAAGATAAAGTAGAAGTAAACGGCTGCGATCTGCGATATGTGCAACTCTTTTCTAGCGTACATTCGGCGGTTCCAAAGCCATCCGATGGCCAGTGGCGCCCATCGAACGTCTCGATTATGACTTCCAGAATAACGTATAACGCCCCTAGCCTTTTATGCGAATGACAACAACTCTCAACTTAACCGCAACCTCAAAACAGTCAAAACGTTACCGGTAGGTTAAGTGGATGCCAGCTTTTAAACAGTGGAGACGGACGGGGTTCCTAAATAATATTTTATACAAGGCGCCACTTGATTGTTACACCTACCCCCGGATATTCAAATAAGTTCTTAGTACACTATTACCTTAATCAGTCACCAGTGATCCAACTCCAACTAAGAACACCCTGGACCACACTGGTAGCTAAACCTAATAATCACTGCAAGAGAAACAAACACATAGATGCACTCATATGCATTACTGGTCACACAGTCGTAAGGCACCTATATAAATGAGCAAATTTACTAAACAAATCACCGGGCAAATTTCAGGAGTGAGACTACTTTCAAATAAATCCAACTGACCAATTACCACAAGATAATATATCGGTTTATTAATAAATGAACATCAAAAGACACCACAATTTAAAATATACATTTAGCAACAAATGTCCTGGATTAAAAAGCATAAACTTCTAAGCATGACCTCATAAATCTGGCTTTCTAAAATTCAAAACAGTTACTATAAATCCTATAGTAGCTCAATAGCATATGATCTCATTCATTAAATTCTCTACTCATACACCAACTCCGCACAATCAAGATTGACTTCCACTCTACCTTCCATTGCAGAATACTGAATTTAAAAAAATCCAGGCTTCAAAATTCCTCAAATCTTTTTGATGGGGGGTGTCGGGTCTAGTTCGCATTCTTTTGGGGACATATTTAAAAAATATATAAAAATTTCTACGAAAATTCGCAAAACAGTAGGGACTATTTAACCACAAACTCTATAACTGAAACTACTGCCAAATCATTAGAGAAGGGATCTACTTGAAATGAATTTTCTGCAAATATTTTAGTAAAATGAAGGACAAGGATGGTTGAAACTGTAACTTAGGCTTTGTAAAACACATTTATTATGACATTTATTCTGCATAACACGTATTTGTTTCAGGTTATCTATCTAAAAATTGCAAATTTTGACGTTTCAAATCGCGACTGACATTTTCAGAAGAAAAACTATAAAATTTTCAAAGTTATTTTTCTGTTATTTCTTGACCTTTTTGCGTCATGTATATATATATATATATATATATATATATATATATATATATATATATATATATATATATATATATATATATATGTTGTTGTTGTTGTTGTTGTAATTTGGTTTGGCCTCGGACCGTTAGGTCCATTAGCCACAGACTTTTTTTAAATTTATGTCTAGTGGTGTTTATGAGATCTATAAACAATAAATTTGCATCAAGCTATATCGCCAGCCAATTTTATTATCTTACACTATTTTTATACCTAATTAACTAATTTGTAATAATAAATTTACTTTGTATACTTTTTTTTTTTTTATATAATAATAAATTCAGTTTCTATACTTTTTTTTTGTTTTGTTTTTTTTCTTCTTTTTTTTTCTTTTCTTTTTTTGTAATAAATTGTTTGTATACCTTTTTTATTATTTTTTTAATACATATATCTTTTTTTTTTGTTTTTTTGTTTTTTTTTTTTTTCTAAGTATTGTGAAGGATGACTGGGATACTGTGCGTCCAGAGACCCGCCAGGACGGCTTTGAACAAACTGTACTGGGCCTTGGTTTCATGCAGGTAGGTAAATTCACAAAGGAGTGGATTACAAAGGAGCCATACTTATTCTAACAAACAATAGTTATTAAAAACATTTTTACATTATACAATGTCTCTAATGAAAACAAAAGTGACTACAGTTGTAGTCTAATTTCTTTGAAAAATCTATACAATTTCATTATTATACATTTTGACTTTCGCATCAATAGCTGATTTAAAGAAAATGGCATACAGATATTTTTATCATTCATTTGTATGATAGAAGTTATTAAATTCAGTCGTGAGTTTTGATGCCGTGGGCACATAAATATAATGTGATTTAAATCAGCCACTGTTACATTGTCACAATCACAAGCTGGAGATCTTATTATACCGATTTTATTTAAATGAGCCGGAAACCGGCCATGGTTGGATTTCAGTCTTGTTATCAATGTCGTCAATTCTTTGTTATTCCCGGAATACATGTGAAAATCTTGTTCAGTAGGTAAGTTAGGGTGGAGTATTTTGTATGGGTTATTAGTGTTTAAACAGAAATCTTTCCATTCTTCGTTCCATTTTTTATGTTGTTCTTGTTTGATTAATGGATATATATCTTTATATGGCACCGTTTCCTTGTATGTGTCGTAGTCATCGATACTTTGTTTGGCCAGCAGATCAGCAAGTTCATTACCCCGAATTCCGGAGTGGCCCTTTATCCAAAGAAAAGCTACACTGCCTTGTTTTTTTGTGATTTTACTACATGAGTCTATGATGTTAATAATGTTCTCATTATTTCCGTAGTAAGATCCTGCTTTACTTCTCATGGCTATTAACGAGGATTGTGAATCAGTGAGTATGATGGCTTTTAGTTTATCATTGCTGAGCATCCATTGTAGTGCCTCTTGTATGGCTATTAGTTCTGCGGTGTAAATTGAAGCCAGATGTGGGAGTTTGATTTTCTTACTTATATTCAGTTGTGATACGTAATAAGCACACCCTGTACCATTTTCCATTTTTGATCCATCCGTATAAATGTGGAGGTGTTCTGGATACTTTTCTAATTCATGTTTTGCATCAGCTAGCATTAAATCCGGGATTTCTTCATACTTGGGTATGATGATTGTATGGTCATTGTGATAAATACTGTAGTCTTTTTTGTGCATTGGTAGTTTTTCGGATACTTGGATAAATGTTTCATATATCATAGTTTCCCTATAAGCGTCGACCAGTGGCGTGCTTCTTTTATTTTGCCAATACTTGTTGGTCGTCTGTTGTGTGTGTAGATACTGCATTTTTGTCAATAATTCTGGAAATCTGACTCGAATTTTTAACATATATTTAGCGGCCAATGTACCGATTCTGATATGTACAGGTGGCTCTCTACACTCTGCTGTAACAATATTAATAGGCGTTGACCTCATAGCCCCTATGCTAATTCTTAGTGCTTTGTTTTGTATTGTTTGCAATTTCTTCAAGTTTGTTTTAGAACACGACCCATATAGACTGCTTCCGTAATCCAAAATGGATCTGATGTAAGATCTGTAAAAAAGTAAAGCTACCTCTCTGTCTGCACCCCAAAGTGTATGTGTAGTCATTCTCAAGATATTCATTCCTCTCTCGCACCTTGTTTTGAGGTATTCGATGTGTTGCGTCCACAGGAGCTTTCTATCTAATATTACGCCCAAATATTTGAACGTGTTGGCAGTTTTAATTTTGTAAATATTACTAGGCATAATATCTGGTAAATGTGTTCGATGTCTGGTAAATATAACCACTTTGGATTTTTCTTCATTTAGCTCAAATCCCCTGGCCTCTGTCCAGGATTTTAAATTAAGGAGGATTTTACTATATTCGTTTACACACTCTTGATAAGATTGTTTTTCGACATATATGCAAACGTCGTCTGCGTACTGGATGCATTCTACCCCTTGATACATGTCTGTGTGTAATGATCTGGTGTATAGGTTAAAGAGTGTGGGTGAGAGAATTGCTCCCTGTGGGAGGCCACTGTATACACACCTTGGGCCGTGGAATTTGTTATTTTCGTCCCTTATGTAAATTAGACGTCTACTATATAGAGATACAATGTTTCTTGCGGTAACTGAGCTAAGCCCTATATCTTCTAAATCTTTTATCAACAAAGATAAATTAATTGCGTCAAATGCACTTCTCAGATCAACAAATATGCACATCATATATCGGTTTCGAGTTAACGTACACTGTATATCTGTTACTAAATGTACCAGCGCATCTAGCGTTCCTTGTCCTTTTCGAAACCCATATTGATTTTTGCAGAATATGTTGTTAGTTTCGCAATAATGCTCCAGACGACCAAGAATCATTTTTTCGTATACCTTTGCTGTGTAGGGCATCAGAGATAGTGGTCTGTAGCCAGATGGATGATTGTGTTGTTTTCCAACTTTATGTATTAAACAAATAATTATTACTTTCATCTGCTCAGGATATTGTCCACTTGACCATAATTCGTTAATAACTCGCAACAGTATACCCATGGCTTTTTCAGAGATGTTTTCTAGCATCCTATTTGTTATTCTATCTACGCCTGGCGATGAGTTGCGTAATGACTTTATAACGGAAACCAACTCATTTAATGCAAATGGGTGTTCCAAAGGAAAACTTTTACTTTTATCGCATTCCCCATTGTTATACAAAGGTAATTCTACTGTATCTGGTGCCATGAGAGATAAGCTTTCACTTATTAAATCATCTGTCATAATTGATTTTCCACCATTTGATGATTTGTTATTCATTTTCCGAACAAACTTCCACACATCTGTTAAAGGCGTTTGTTTGTTGAGCCTACTAACATAACTTCTCCATGCTTCCCTTTGCTTCTTCTTGAGAAGTCTTCTCACTTTAGCATCCGTTTCTTGATATTTTAGGTAATTATCCATATTTGATTGATGTTTATAGTTTTGTAATCGTTGTTTGCGTTCTCTTTGCATCTTCTCACACTCGTTGTCCCACCATGCTGGTCTAGGTTGCCAATTTTTTACTAATTTAGTTTTTTCGAGGACACGGTCAGCTGCCAGAGTGATACTGTCTATTACGTGATTATACAAGCCTGCAGCTGTTGTTTCTGTTTCGTTATGTGCATCAATTATATTGTCAATCTCCAACTGAAATGCGCCCCAGTCTGCGCTCGACTCCCTCCACCTTCTATATGGAATTTTATCTATTATTTCAAAATTAATGTTATATCCAATAATTATTGGCAAATGGTCCGAGCCGAGCGATTCCTGCAGCACATTCCATGACAATTTACTTGTTATCGATTGTGAAGCGAAAGTTAGATCAACTGCTGACGGAGACTCTGTAGGTCTTGCGATCCTAGTGGGGGTTCCATCGTTTAAAATATTTAAGTTAAAATCTTCAGTGATATCTATTAAAATGTTACCAGAGGTGTCGCAATTTGTACTGCCCCAAGACGCATGATGACTATTAAAATCTCCGCCAACAATAAGATCCATTTTACACACTATATCTAGGAATTGTTGCCATTGTTTATACGTTACGTTAATGTTTGGAGGGCGATACAAACTCAATACATTTAATTTAAGATTTAAGATTTGTACACCACATATGTCAATTCGATCTGGTAAGCACTGTGGAAAGTTTAAAATAGAATAAGATAGATTGCTTTTTATTAATATGCCAACTCCTCCACCCTTTCCAGATGCTCTATCTTTCCTTACAAAATTATAATTTGGAAATTTTAATTGGTCATTGGAGTCTAACCAAGTTTCGCTAAGCAAAACAATATCAATTTGTTTCCCATTCAATAACCGGGATAAGTTATGTCGATTTTGTTTAATAGAACGACAATTCCATTGCAAAATAGTAAGTCCCTCAACTCTATTAGTATTGACTGCCATTTTCACTACTTGCGTCCATTTGCTCAAGCTCATTTTCTACAGTATTATTAATGATATTATCTAAAGTCCTTCTTATATTATCGCAATCTATATTTAAATCATCTGGATCAATTTTTGTTAAGACATTACCTAATATTTTAGTGAAATAGTTTGTTACTTTGTCTAATATATTTTCTTTGAATTTAATCATATCCTCTCTATGTGGGTTGGGAATCACTGGACTAAAGGAAGGATTTTTTTTATATGACTGAGATTCTATTGGGGAGGTTGCTGCTTGCTTTAATGTTTGATTTCCAGTAGATGTATGTGAAATAGTTATAGGCCTCGACCGAAGGTTTGCATTAATATTTTTCCTAGAGATGTTGTTACTAAAAAAACCACTACTTTTACTAACTTTATCTGGGTTACTAAGAGATGGAAAATTATCCTCATTATTTAATAGGCTATACCTATTGTTAGTCACTACTGCATAGGATGGATTCTTTTCGATTTTTTCAGCTTCTTTGAAACTAAGATTTTTTTCCGACATTATTTGTTTTATTTTACGTTGCCTTTGATATACTGGACATGCTTTAGATATTGTATTGTGCGTATTACATTTACAATAAATACAAAAAATAGAGTCGCTTCCACATTCAGTATCGTTATGTTTTTCACCGCATTTTCTGCAGTTACTATCTTTATTTCTGCATTGTGTCCTAGTATGCCCGTAACGAAGGCAGTTAAAACACTGTACAACAGGAAATATATATGTGTCTACCTCAAAAACAACACTGTTAATTTTAACAAGTTTTGGTAATTGAGTGCCTTCAAATGTAACTATTATTATTTGTCGATCTTGTAATTTACTAGAACCATTTTCGTCTGTAATCCTTCGTTTCATTCTTTCCACCTTCACTACCCTATGAGAACTCTGTATATTTTGCAATAGATATTCTTCAGAAAAAAACGTGTCCACCTGTCTGATTATACCCTTTCTTTGCGTACAAAAAGTAGGTATATATGCTACTAATTTATTATCATTTAATTTCTTATTATTTACTAGCTTGTTTGCAGATTCTCTACAATTAAGAACTACTTTTACTTTATTTATACCTACCGTCTTAATGTCTGTCACATGTTCATTAAACAAATTATCAACTCTTAGATGATGACCTACACGGATCGGATGCAATTTTCCCAGGTTTTTGTCGATACTTTCGACACAAACGAAATATGGAGGCAAATCCTTACTTGAGTATTTATTATTAAAGTCAAAGACCTTACCTGTATGAAAATCAGTACCGTCAGCTGTTTGTTTATTTTCATTTATTTGTATATCAGTTCTGATAAGAGCTGCTTGATCAGGTGGCCTCCCACCACCCGAGTCGACCGACATTCTTTAAAAACTTAAACGTTATTTTCTAGCTATTATTGTGTGTTGCTAACTGCAATTTTCAATTATAATAATGTAGAGGCTTTTGTTATTGTTTGTTGTACCAAAATTTAAAAATTTTTACCACTGTTTACCCTCAATAACACTATTTTAATTATCACTGTAACGCGGCGAACCATTCACGATCGCAGCACAGCACAAACTCCTAATATATATATATATATATATATATATATATATATATATATATATATATATATATATATATATATATATATATATATATATATATATATATACACAGATCTCCCCATTCATGAATTTTTTAAAGAAAATTCACTAAAATGTGAAAATATACTGGGGGTGTCCCATAAGGCAGAAAATTTTTTTTGCTATGGCAAAAATTTCAATCACCCTGTATTAAAGCAAACCACACCAGCTTATTCTACATCAAAAACTGCTGTGAGAAAGTTTTTTCAGAAATCAATTATCTTTACAAACAAAAAAGTTATAGGCCATCAAAGAAATCGACTAAATTTAAGGAGCAGCCAAATTTTGTTTGTCAATATGTTTCTCATAAATTGGAGCCCTGGAGATGAGGTCATTTTTTTGCTATCTCTAGCAGAAACATGAGTTTTTAGAAAAAAACCGTCTACTTGCGCCCAGCCTGTACAGTGGATGTCTATTTATCGACGTTTTATCTCTAATACAGAATATCTACATCAAGTAAATATTTTAAAACGTCCCATCTGCGACACCACCCTTTACACAAACAAAAGTAGTCTGTTTTATTAGACTTGTCTTACTGTAAATTGAAGATATTGTGATTTTATGCATCAAATTAAACAAATTTTTGTATATCTTATGTGAGTAATATAGGATTAAAATAACATGATTTTTATATAATTCACAAACTTGCTGATTAATTTTGTTGTAATATTAGTAAATATATATTTTCCTAAAAATTAAGTAGCGACTTTGATGTTAGAATCGAGCACAGAACAGTCTATGTTCTCTGGTGTCAGGTCAAAATGTGACAGATATAAGGGTGCCATTGCTAGTCAGTTATTTTAGTATTATGCAGAATATTCATTTTATGTACACTTTTTGTGGTAATTGTTATTATTATTGTGTATCGGCTTATAACATAATGAAAAGGTATGACGGTTTGTATTTAATACTGATAACAGTTATAATTTTTTTTTTATATTACAACAACACACCACGAGGGCTTACAGCCTAAATACTATCGTACCGTGGGTGTCGACAAGGAGGAAAGAGGCGACTTGTTCATTCTGGACTTGAAAGTTTGGAGGTTCGGAGGAGAAGGAAAAACATGTGCCGGCAAGGAATTCCACAACTTGGAAGTCCTCAGGACAAAAGAGCGGGCATAACAAGATGTTCTATGTCTGGTGACCTGGACAGTAAAAGGGTGTATTCGCTCTGTTCCCCCGGTAGATCTGTTGGGTGCAGCAGGTGGAGGAACTATGGAAGAAAGCTCCTCTGAGCAGTGCCCGTGCAGATATCAATAAAAGAGAGAGAGGCACGTCGATGGGCAAGGGATGGCAGTGTGAGAGTAGGGTCACCGATGAGACATATAGCTTTCTTCTGAATTAAGTCCAGGATAGCGAGTGTAGAAGCAGCAGCCGCACCCCAGATGTGGGAGCAGTATTCGAGGTTTGGCCTTATTTGTGAAGTATATAAGGTATAGAGATTAGCTGGTGAAAAGTATTGGCGAGCCCGGAAGAGGAAACCTATTTTCTTAGCAGCCACTCCTGCAATTGGTGTGACATGTTGGTGCCAATTGAGATTTTGATCCACAGAAATGCCAACAAGTTAAAATGACTCATTACTTTGAATAACTTGGTTGTTCATTGTGATGGGTCCAGGGCTGGTGTATCACTTAAGAGAAAGAAAGCAAAACTGAGATTTGGTGGGGTTGAATTGTACAAGATTTCTACTTCTCTAGTCTAATATTTTTTGGAGATCCATGGAGACAGAACCCTCCATGAGTCTGCGATCCTCATCTAATTGGGCTAAAGAAACAGGCTTAGAATATTGTATATTTGAGTGGAGGGTGCTGTCATCCACGTAACTGTGAACTGGGTTGGATGTGCTAAAGAGGAGGTCATTGATGTGGAGAAGAAACAAAGTAGGGGCTAAAGCTGAACCTTGAGGAACTCCTGCATTAATTGGATACAGTTTAGAGGAATGGCCATCTACGACAACAGAAATGCTCCGGTTGGAGAGGAAATTTGCTGTCCAGGTACAGAGTTTTGGTGGTAGGCCATAGGCTGGAAGTTTATTAGGCAGCGCTGCGTGCCAGACCTGTTATGTCTAGAGCAACAATCTGGGATTCACCGTGTAGTTCCATAGACTTGTTCCAAGAATGGGTGACAAAGGAAAGGAGGTCGGCAGTCGATTTGCGCTGACGGAATCCATACTGCCTATCGTGGATTAGACTGTGTTTTTCAATAAATTTTAGTAATTCGGTGTTTGTATACTTTTTCATCACTTTAGAGACAACTGAAAGGAGAGAAATAGGCCTGTAGTTGCTAGGAAGCGCTTTGGATGTCCAGTGGATGTCCGTTTTTGGACTTTCCTAAATAATGCTGGTTAAGGACGTACCATGGATGTATGTTTCTGTGTGTTTTACAATTACTTTTGGTTATGAGCCTTCAGTGAGTGACTATTTGTGGACATCCAAAATAGTGCAGGTTGTGGATGTCCATTTCTGGACCTTTTATTTATAATACAGGATATATACATCAAATGAAGATCTTAAAACGTACTATCTATGACACCTCAGTTTACACAACAACAAAAAGTAGACTGTTTTATTAGTCACCTTACCGCAAAATGAAGATATTGTTATATTCATAAAATTAAACGAATTAATAAATTACTTTTGTTTATCTTATGTGTGTGATACAGGCTTAAACAAAGATGATTTTTATATAATTTACAAATTTGCTGATTGATTTTGTTGGAATATTAATAAAATTATATTCTCATAGAAATTAACTAGCAACATTCATGTTAGAACCAAGCACAGAACAGTCTATGTCATGTGGTGTTGAGTCATAATATGACATATATAAGTGTGCAATTGCTCGTCACTTCTTAGTGAATTTTTTTTTTTTAAATTCACTAATAGAGAGGTATCGATGGAGACTTTGCAAATTTTTTTCAAATGAGCGCGAATTTGGGCCCCTAGAACCCATATCCGGGGTCAGTTTCGATTTTTATATGTTTATATATATATATATATATATATATATATATATATATATATATATATATATATATATATATATATATATATATATATATATATATATGTATGTATGTATGTATCCAAAGATATTTCGATGAAATTTGGTGGACATATTGCTTTGGGAAAGACCTAACTATGTGCCACAATTAAGCTTTGTAGGTTTACAGAAATTTGAGCTATTCAAATTTGAAACATTTATTTTTAATATCACCGTGTTTCATTGACAATGGCAAACCTGGCTTATATGAGATCTAGTATGTCATTGCCTGGCAACAAAACATTTGATATTATTGCGCAGGTCTGTTACATGCTGTAAGTGACGTTTATCGTATGGTATTAGATTGTTTATATGTTTATCTGTTTGAGTTGGCAAATTATTTGTTTTATTTGAGAAATTTTTATATAGAAGTGCAAATTATTCCTTTATTAATGTTAGTGGGTGGACTAAACAGTGTTTGTTATGTTTTATCAACACATATAAAGGATCGAAGTTTTACAAAAAGGACTGATATGCAACAGGTTAGTTATGTTCTCTCTAATGCTTTGGCGGTGGTTTTAGTTAAGTTTATGGTTTAACAGTCCATAATTTTCGTACAAAAAATTCGTCAATGAGGAGACCGCGACTTTAGAATTTTAAAAAGATTTCTTCAAATGAGTGCAAACTAGGCCCCCTGGAATCCATATCCGGGTTTACGTTCAGTTTTCATGTGTTTACATATATACAGGGTGACGCATTTCTACGGTAAAGCTCAATATAATTATCATTATACAAGAGACGAGAAAAAATTGTATAAGTTAATTATAGGGTGTCTTGAGCTGCATCTTATAAAATTATTTTGACAATCACCGGCTGGCCCATAAGTCGTTGGTGATCCCTACTTTTTTTTTTCGAACAGCCTTATTTTATTGCATTTTTTATCGAAATATGTTTGTAAGAAAAAAAATTAAGACGCAGTAAGTGCGTTTTGATAGCAAATTTTCATTAAATGCTTCAAATTTCAATAACTCAATTTGCTATTAACCTAAGGTTTGTTGGCTAGGAAACCAATATTTAAAGTTTATTGTCGGAAAATTTCTTGTACATTTTCAAACAATAAGTTATTTTGATAAAATATGGCACATTGTTCCTACTAGATAGGTTATACCGGTAACCAAATTGATGACTTCTTGCATTAAAAAGACATACTTGATATTCAAAGCATTTTTATAAAAATTCACTGCCATAACGCACTTGCTGTGTCCAGACTTTTTTTAGTATTATGGAGCTTATGAATAATTGTTATTATTGTGTATCAGCTTATAACATAATGAAATTTTTTGATGTAATGTACTTAGAAGAATCAACAGCACTGCAAATCTGTATGGGAAAAAGGTTGGAAAAATTGAGGTTAAAAGGTTAAAAGACTTTGAGGATGCGAGTATGTTTTTCCCTCAATTTGAAAGTTGGTGAACAAGTTAATAGTTGCAGGTGCTACAGTAAGTTAAAGGGAAAAATTAAGTTATATGATGAAAATGCTTCCCAGTTTATTAAGTTACATTGACGATCTTATTCGCATGTTAAAAGAATCAGATCAAACAGTTGAGTCTGTAAAAAGTAAAATAAAAATTATCGGGTTAGGAGAGAAAGAAGAAGGAAGTAAAAACAGTTCTAGTTCGTTCAAGACAGAAAAGAAACGAGATTTCAAATGTGGAAGCTACAGTCATTTCAAGGCTCAATGTTCAAGCATTAGCACAAGGTCCAGCAACAATTCGTGGAAGCCAAGAGAACAGCAGCAATGAGGCGAACATTAATAACAGATAATGTGTTATCCGTGTTGCAAGAAGTGATTCACTACCTGGCTCATCATTACAATATAAATCTCTCCGTAGGTATAATTTATATTTATTAATAAAATTAATAGGTTGTGTATGCTCCAGGCTGCAGAAGTTTTAAAAATCGGCAGCAATGTCACATTTTCGTTGAAATACATGTTAATATACTAAATAGTTTTTTATTGATGTATGTCTCCTGGTAGTGCTTAAAGCATCCAACGATTTAAGAAATAGTCATTGCTTGGATATCCTCTAGGATACCCTTTTGATATCCTTATATTTTGTCCAAGTTGTAACAAACGATAACCCATGGGAGGTCCCATGGTCAGTGGATCTTCGCGCTACTACAAATGGACACAAAAAGGATATCCATCATACCCGTACATATGTTCAAAGTACTTCCTATGAAGTACTTTGTGCTGTCTGGGTTACAGCATCATCAGACAGGAGGACATTATGAATGTGTATAAATAAATTCAATTTTCTCCTGTCTGAGCTTGGAGTAAAAGACAAAACTGGCTACAAAAGCCAGCCAAAGAAGTATTTAAATAAAAGGATGTCTACAGACCTAAATAATCCTTGGAACAAATGGAAATATATATATATATATATATATATATATATATATATATATATATATATATATATAAGTGTAAGGTCAATGTGCAGAATTTTAAATCAATATAAAAAGAGAAAAACAATAGAAATTGAAGTATTGAAAAGGCATGCACTAATTTTACTGTATATATGCACACATATCCATCTATATTATCTTCTCATGTTAACCATACAAGAATTAGCTGAAATATGTAAAACAAGGTGTGACGTAAACAATAGTTGAGGAGATCAGCGTTTATGTTTATATATATATATATATATATATATATATATATATATATATATATATATATATATATATATATATATATATATATATATATATATATATACTACTCAAAAAATAATGGGCCGATTTTGATGAAATTTGGTATGTGCCTTCCTTTTGTAAGTGGCTTGGATGAGTTTGTTAGTCTGGAAAATTGGACCAGTTTTTCCTGAAAATGTTGGGTTTTCTTTCGGACATTTTTGTATCTATGAAAATAACAGAGCTATGACAACCAAATTTGGCATATACGTTTCTTCTATCAAACTTACCCTAAGTACCAAAATTTAGAACTCTAAGTTAAAAGAAAAAGTTATATGCATTTAAAGAAAAAAAAATTGGGTGCCACTGGTGATCAGAGGAAAGCACAACAAGAAAATATTTTATGTGGTGAACAAAACCAATTGAATACTACATATAACGGTTAAGTTTTCTTGATGCAAAAAGGTCAAGAAGTATCAGAAAAAATATTTTGAAACTTTTATAATTTGTCTTTTTTTTAGAACGTCAGTCTCGATTTGAAACGTCCAAAGTAGCAATTTTCACACAAATAATCTGAAACAAATACGGATTATGCAGAAGAAATGTCATAATAAGTGTGTTTTACAAAACCTTATGTTTCCGCTTCAACCATCATGCTCCTTCATTTTACTAAAATATTTTCGGAAAATCAATTTGGAATATAACCTCTATATGATGCTTTGGTAGTAATTTCAGTTATATAGTTTATGGTTTAATGGTCTATATTTTAGCACATTTTCGTAGAAAAAATTCGTTATTTAGAAGACATCTTTCTTCACATGTGCGCGAACTAGAATCCCTAAAACCCACGTACGGGGTGAGTTTCAGTTTTTGTCTGTTTACACATATACATGGTGACGCATTTCTACGGTAAAGCTCACTATACCCGTTATTATACAAGATGAGAAAAAATTATATACGTTAATTATAGGGTGTCTCGAGCTGCATCTTATAAACCTATTTTGACAATCACAGGGTGGCCCATAAATGGTTGGTGATACACAATTTCTTTTTTTTTAATAGAACACCCTTTTGCTACTGCATTTTCCATCGAATTATAATGCATGTTTGTAATCGTAACAAAATTGATATCGTTCCTCGTTTTTGAGTTATTTCAATTATTTTGCAACTTTTCCGGTTTTTGGCACATATCACAAATTGTAATACGGCCTTTTTACCAATAGATGGTGGATCCACACGGAAATGACGCGTTCAGAGCTTTTTGTTTGTATTACTCGTCGAAAAAATCGAGCTGCCGTATACAGGCGCTCTCGAATAGTGGCTGAATATGAAAAGTTTTCGAAGCAATATTTTTATTGTTTCCATAGAAATCATTTTTATACGATTTTTGTGATATGTTGGTAATTAATAATAAATGTTTAGTAAGTTACTGTAGAAAATAAGTTGTCGAATTTTGTGAAAAATATAATTTAGTGTACCTAACATTACTAAAGGCAATTTGTGTAAAAAAAATTTGTGAATGTTTGTAACAGAAATTTTTGCAATTTTTTTTTTAAATTTTGGTCCTAAATGTTTGTGATTAATTATATCTTGGCAGGTGTGTAAATAGCTTGAAGAGGTTCGTTGGCCAGGAAAATCGGACCAGTTCTTCTGGAACTTAACTTTATTTTCGGAGAATGTTTGTACTTTTTGAAACAACAAAGCTATTTTAATGAAATATGGTACATTTTTAGTACTATATAGGTTATACTGGCAATCAAATTCCCTTCTTCCAAACAAGACATATTTGCCATTAAAAACATTTTTACGAAAATTGGCTACCATAACGCACTTGCTGCGTCCAGACTTTTTTTAATAATAAATTCGTAGTTACGAAAGCTACATTTTCATTAGTCTGGAAGTAAATAACACACAAAATGGAACAATATAATCTAATTGGGATCTGTGTGTGTGTAAGTGTATGTGTGTCGATTACTGGCTTCAGGGATGGGATCCACTAGCTACAAACTTTTATATGTTTATATGCAATTGTTCATGCAGTAAAAAAAAAACAAAATTAAAATAATTTTCCTTTATTGCTCGATGAAACTTTATTTGTAAACCATCCAATCAGAAGTAAACTTTAAACCTAATTATTATTGAAGTTTGCACTGCTCATTTAACTTAAACACATTCCTCTTCCTTCAAATCAGTAACCTTAGCATAACTTTGTAAAATTATAAAATTATTTTCTTACATCATATTTAGGAAGGAAGGGACATGTATCGCCAAGTGACCCGCCATGGCTAATTTTTCAAAACATACTGCGCTCTGGACTCATGTAATATATAAGGTGTTTCATTTTGAATACTCAAGATGACATTAACTACAAGAAGAGAAGGAAGTTCTAAAGTACTGAAAATATTTTAGCTAAACTCAAAATTTTGAAAAAATCATAGAAGCCAATTTTCATAATTCTAACTTTAGTGGTTTTCTGTAAGCATCCAAAAAACTTGGTGCCAACTGTATGATGCTTACACTGTTCTCGATTTTTCAGAAATAATACAACATAATTGAACAGTTGTTTAACCTAATTTTTAATTTCCAGGTTGTTCGCTTAACAGTAATAAAACAAACAGGATATAATAGATTTTATTAATTGGCATTAAGGATGGTCTAATTAACAAAAATCTACTTACCTTCAACTCCAAAGCTTTCGCTTCAATTTCAGTCTTTGTGTATTTGGTTCGGAAGTCTAAAGGTTGTAGCGCAGATTCCATAGTTTTGAACCACTTCTTTAAACATTTGATTTCATGATCAATATCTGAAAAGTTTATAAATCGGTTAGTATGAACTTTTGAGATATATTTTCTTATTAACATGCATTGTATATTTTTAAGGATAAGATTAATTTTAATGTAGAAAATGCCAAAATGTTATTGCTAGTATAGTAGTAATTATCCCTAAAACAGGCTCAAAAATTGAGAACATAGTGGGACACTACTTTGTAATAAGAGACAAGTTAGTTTTCAGATCTTGCTTTTCTTATAGATTTACACTTAAGGATGCCTCTGTATGCAGGTTAATATAAACTGTTGGACATTCTGTGTTATGACTTCTGTAGAACATTTCTTCTAGACAAATTTGGGTTATGATAGATGAATCTAGTATAAGAAGCTCATTTAATCTGCATACTATGTTACCCAAGGATACTTAACCAATAAAATATCGGCATTTACATAATCAGGGATTCTGAATCCCGCTATATAGTCATGTAGAAACAGAAAGAAAGTTTTTGAAGTAAAACTTTATTTATTTACAATACATATACATTACAAACATCAGATTAAATATGGAAGTGAACATTATTGTTTAAAAAAAAAGAGTTTTTTCTACGATTAGAGAAGCATGTATTGCACATCTCATGCACAGATATGATTTTAACAATTAATAGATATCACTGTGCTCTTATGATCAATATTTGAGGGACACACCAAGCATCTTTTTCTCTAAATCATTGCACTTGTTTGAGCGGTTGGCTGACCAGAGATATCAATAAACCTGCTCAGACACTCCCAGAGACACCATAGGTTAGGGTTAGTAGATCTTCTGTGCATATGTGGGATCACTAGTTCCTTCACTAAATCTTTAAAAAATATTCGTCATTTGTGAGTCACTCCTATGTTGTAGTTTGAATGTTCCTTTGTAAAGACTATATATATATATATATATATATATATATATATATATATATATATATATATATATATATATATATATATATATATATATATATATATATATATATATATATATATATATATATATATTAGTGGCGTGCGGTCCATGGAAGCAATGGAAGCATTGCTTCCCTTAAAATAACGACTACATACCTAAACCGCATTATTTAAAATCCCTTTTGTATTTTAAATATTAAATTTCAAATTCTGAAACTAATTTAATTATTAAAATTTTCATTTCGCAAGCTCACACACACATAATTATTTATTATGCAGCATACTGTATTTGTATATATATATATATATATATATATATATATATATATATATATATATATATATATATATATATATATATATATATATATTAGTGGCGTGCGGTCCATGGAAGCAATGGAAGCATTGCTTCCCTTAAAATAACGACTACATACCTAAACCGCATTATTTAAAATCCCTTTTGTATTTTAAATATTAAATTTCAAATTCTGAAACTAATTTAATTATTAAAATTTTCATTTTGCAAGCTCACACACACATAATTATTTATTATGCAGCATACTGTATTTGTATATACGCTCCTAGCAAGGTGAATGCGATCGATTGCGGACAGCATGAACCTGATCCGATACTACGAATGGATGCATGCAGTGACTTCAATTAAATACACGTAGTCAGCGGGCAACTTTATAAAAGAAACCTCGGCTCGGCGCGATGTACGCATGTTTTTAGAATGTGTTGTACTACGAAGACCGGGTGCGTGTTCAAAGCGAATGTGCCTGATTATTTCGTATATATAAGCAGTCCAGTAAGTTAAATACATTGGTATTTTATGATTATTAATGTGGCTGCAAGTAGATCAGCTTTTAACAGCGGTGACTGTGGGGGTGGGGATTTACAAACTTTACAAACAAGTGGTAATAATAACTGTGATTGTATTGTATGTTTTTTGATAACTAAAGGATTTTCAGCCTTACTGTTTGCTAAAAAACTTGCTATTATTAATATAGGTAGGCCGAAACCTACTATAAAAAACTTAAATACAGGAATTAAAACATGCACCTATTCGACATTTCAATGCGGAAAAACTCATAAACAATATGAATGGTTAACGGGTTGTGAAAACAGGAATAAACTGTTTTGTTGGTCTTGTAGTCTATTTGTGACTGGAAAGGGGTTGTGGAATAAAAGTGGGTTTTCCGACTTGAATAAGCTACATAAACTAGTACAAAGACATGTTATGTCTAAAGTACATTTACAGACCATTTTAAAATTGTGTCTTTGGAAAAACGCGTATTGAATATGCCGTTGACAAGCAGATTGAAATTCATCGCCAACACAATGAACTGGTTGATAAAAACAGAAACATATTAAAAAGACTTATTGATGCTATGTGTTTTCTTGGTCGCAGCATGAATTGGGCTTCAGGTGACATCAGGAAACAACTACATCTGCAAATAGAGGAAACTTTTAAGACCTGGTTTCTTCAATAGCCAAATACGACATTTGTTTAAAAAATAACTTGGAACAGTCTAACGTTTTTCGCGGGACATAAAATCGCATTCAGAATGATTTAATTTCGGCTGCTGCCACTATTATTTTGAACAGAATTAAATCTGAAATTAAACAGACTCGTTTCATTGCTATTGTTCTAGATGAAACAATCGATGTAACTAATTTAAGTCAACTATCTGTAGTAATACGCTACGTAAAAATGGATGGGAGTGTACAAGAAAGATTTTAGGCTTTAAAAATGTGACAGAAGATCGTACCGCAAACGCTCTATATAAAATTGTGCTTAATATTATAAAAGATATTGAGGAGGCTGATAATAAATTAACTGCCCAAATCTATGATGTGGCTGCTGTTATGGCCGGACGTTTACCCAAAGTAGCTGCAACCCGATGGAACTACAACGGCAGGGTTGTGTTAACTGTATTTGAACAACGTGAATCTTTAATTGAATTTTTTGAAAACATCATGGAAAATAGCAAAAATTGGGATGCAGAAACAATAAATAGTTCTAGAGGATTTTTGGATGGTTTGAAAGGAGACTTTGATTTTAATTTTTTACTTAATATATTTATGGGAAATATTTCCGTTTTCAGATAATGTATTTAACATATTGTAATGTAAGATAAATGATATTGGTTTTTGCCTGAAAAATTAGTGAATTTAAATCCATTATAATTCAAAAAAGGAATGAATTTGATAAGTTCTGGGAAAAAAACAATTTAATTAGAAGTGTAGCCACGAAGAAAGCGTCTGAGCAATGATAATGTGGCAGACCTTCAAACTTCTTACTGCCGCCTTTTCTACGAAATTATAGATCAAATTCAGCAGCAAATTAACTGCAGATTTGATCATCTCAGTGACCTGACATTTCTTGAATTGTGTAATTTTGGAGGATTTAAAGGGATACCTTTCCCAGAAGATTCATTCAAATCATTATTTAACCACTATGGACATTATTTTGACAAAGCCTTATTACGATCAGAACTTACAGTCATTTATGAACCCGATGTTATTGACACAAAAACTTACGCTAGTAGATAGTGCCCCACCTGGGCTCACCCCCTCCACTTTTTACTGCGCATGCGCGAGTCATCATGCGCATGCGCTGACCTGCGCAGACCTGTGACAGTTGACAGCTGACCTGTCAGATTTGACAGGTGTCAAATGTCACTGACCTGACAGCTGTCAACGTCAGCTGTCACCTGACCTGACATGTGTCAACGTCAAATGTCACCTGACCTGTCAGATGACGTCACAAGCATTCCAAGATGGCTGACCTGTCATAGACAGTCGCAAGCCGGGTTCTCTCTATGGAACTAACCTGAGATGACGTCACAAGCATTCCAAGATGGCTGACCTGTAAGAGACAGCTGCAACTCCGGGGTTCTCTCTCTATGGAACTAACCTGAGATGACGTCACAAGCATTCCAAGATGTCTGACCTGTGTGTCCATAGATATCTACAAGTCAGGTTAGCTCTCCATGTGTGTTTGTCCGATTGTTTATTAAGGTTATGTATTTGTTTATTAAGGTTATGTTCGCTCACGTGTCATCTGTTTGTTTATTAAGGTTATGTTTGTATTTGTTTATTAAGGTTATGTCATGTGTGTTGATTACCATGCATCTGTTTGTTTATTAAGGTTATGTATTTTGTTTATTAAGGTTAGGTGTTCGTATACAGACTGATTACCAAGCCATTTTGATTGTTTATTAAGGTTATGTTTGTATTTGTTTATTAAGGTTATGTTCACACACGTGTTGATTACCAGTCATATGATTGTTTGTTAAGGTTATGTATTTGTTATTTGAATGCAAACAGAGATAATACAAGATTGTACTTACATACAACAAGAGACGTCAGCCTTCTTTCACAGCTTAATACACACACTACTGAACAGGTGTCTTCTGTGTTGAGGATACAGACAGACAACTGATTGCCATTGTTAAAGCTTGTATATGTTGTTTGAAAGGATATAACACACGTCATGACAGTTCGATGTCTTTGCCTAAACTGACAGATGCATGTGTAATAACACAGCTGTTTAACAACAGCTAGAGTGAGTAACACTGGTAATACACAACAAAAACAGACAGACAGACCATTGATTGTCAACAAGTATCATATAGAATCTTGTTAAAGCTTGTATATGTTGTTTGAAAGGATATAACACACACACACACTCGCATAGGTCATGCCAACACGAAGGCTTTGCTTAGACTGACAGACAGATGTATGTAATAACACACCGACAGACATACGACTATTTAACAACAGCTAGAGCGAGAGTTGAACAGTATAACGCTGGTTAACGTGGAGAGCAGTCATGTTCAAGCTACTCTTGAGTATCTGTGTTCTTTGTCTAAGTGCCTCCTGTGGAGAGGATGTAAGTGAAACAGACAGACAACTGGCCAACGATTATCTCATCAAATATGGTTATTTAAGCAGTAATATCACTAACAATGACCAGCTAACGATGTTAGAGAAGACAGAAGCTTTCACAGAGGCTTTAAACATGTTTCAAACGTTTTTCAGTTTACCCGAAAGTAACAATTTGACTAGTAGAGACATTGAACTGATGAAACGTAAACGATGTGGTGATGAAGATTTTTCACAGAGTTCATTATTAACAGTAAAACCTATATGGAAAAAGAAAACTTTGAAATGGTACATACATTATTCAGATCCTACAGTACTATTGCTAACACAAAAAGCATTCAAACAATGGGAACAACATATTAATTTGAATTTAGTGAGAACAAACAACTATGCGGAAGCCGACATACTTATAAGTTTTTGTGATGACCAACATTTTTACTTGAGAGGTGGGAAACCGTGTACATACCCAATTGGTGGTGATGTTTTAGGACACGCTTATTTTCCAAATGTTGCCAATACACCCATAGAGATCCACATAAGCAATAATCTCACGTGGAACCTTCAACTACACGCATCAAATGGCTCATCATACTATATGGTTATTCTACACGAACTGGGACACGGTTTAGGACTCAAACACTCCAACAATAAAAACTCTCTTATGTATCCACATGCTGGGGCCGGTATATCTGACGAAGATATTCAACGAATGCAGGAACTGTATGGGCAACGCTCTACAACAGCAATAACAACAACAACAACAACAACACAGCCTACATCAACCAAGACATCAAAGACTACAACAAAGACTACAACAAAGACTACAACAAAGACTACAACGAAACCTTCGATAAAACCAAAGGCTGTCGCTGTAAAATCTGAAACCAAAAACACTATGGACTTGTGTAATTATATAGACAAGATCAAACCGTTAGTCATTATAAACCACAACATGTATCTGTTTTATAAGAAATGGGTGTGGGTTGTCCCGTTGAACAATATGAAGGGGCCCTATCCGGAGGCAAAACTTGTGACAGATTGGTTGCCACATTTGAAAAATTTAAAAGAAATTAAACATATATATCAGAGACCTGGTGGTGAAGTGGTCATGTTTACAAATGACGAAACATTAAGCATTGTTGCGTTTCCTAGCATACAAGCTACATTTGTAGCCCCCTTCAATAATCTCACATATCTGAATACTTTGAGGTTTGACCGGATAAATGCAATGGTAAACACATATACAGGAAAAACCATTATATTTCATTCGGACAACATGTATGAAATCATCGGTGAGAAGGGAGCTAATTTCTATAGACTAGAAGCAGGTTATATAGACAAATTTTCTCCAGAATTTCCAGCTAACATTGATGGTGCATTCCGGTACACCAATGGACGGATATACATATTTCGTAAAAATAAATATTACGAATTTGATGAGTTTACCAATCAGGTCGTTACAATAGGCCGTAAAGATTTATCTATGTTTGGTATTCAATGCCCTACCCGCAGTCTATATGAGCAACTCAGTCTGCTATTACAAAAGATTCTCAGCTATACAAAGGATAACACTGACCACCAACAACCAGCAAATATTGAAGACTATAATGATTATATATAGTGTTTAACTTGTACAAAATATGTGTTTAACGGATCAAACAGCAGACACTTAGCTTAACATATTAATGTATGAAATAAAAATATTTACCAGCATGTGTATGTGTTTTTATTCCTTCTCAACAAGACCACTGTTCTGTTTAAGACTGTCTAGAGCACACTGAACAGCAGTTCAATATATGAGTTAAATAACACTGTTGTAGGGGCCCCCTTGATGAGCAAACGGTATTCGTGTTTGGACTTGTCTAGAATACAGTCGTTAAAAGTATGACATCATCCACACACCTGTTCTGTTGTAATTTACGTTGAATGACATCACCCCATTATTCGTGTTTGAACTTGTCTGTGTATCTGTTCAATATACGCAAGAGAGAGGCCCTCTTAAAGGTAAACAACCTGTCAGTTGATGACCTTGTGTTATATCTGTTCAATCACCCCATTATTCGTGTTTGAGCTTGTCTAGTACAAACCGAGAGGATGACATCATCCATGTATTTTAGCCTAATATATAAATAAGTGAGTAAGTTCGGTTATATTATTAGTTGTTGTTGTACCATGTCGTTTAACAGTGTCTTATGGTATGGACACAAAAATAGATTGTTTGAAGAAGACTGTGAATTTGAATTAAAACAGTTGGTGTTAAAGATACAAGAAGAAGCCTTTATCGACGAACGCGATTCTGAAGGAGAAAATTATGAAGCCGGACATATAGTCGAGTTGTGTGACATATATTTAAGTGGGTTCTGCTCTACACAATTTTTTGCTTTGGCACTCATTCGATACTGTACAGGAGCTCAGTTAAGTGAACCGTTTTTCAAGTATTTACCCGAAGAAGCAAAACATCAATACATACGTTATTACGATAAACAAACCGTCCACACAGAGGCTATTTAGTTTATACAACAGCCCGTGGTATACAGATGAAACAAGAATGAATAGTGAGAACGACACCACAAAAGTTAGACTGTTAGTGTTACAGATACAAAAACAAGCTTATCGAGACGGGCGTAAGTCCGAAGCCGAAGAATATGAAAGTAGACATATGGTAGAGTTGTGTGACTTATATTTAAGTGGATTTTGTTCAACACAATATTTTGCTGTGGCACTCATTCAACACCAACCGGGGGCCCTGTTAAGTGAACCATTTTTTAAATATTTACCTAAAGAAGCAAAAAATCAATACAAATATTATTATGATGCTGATGAGGTCACACTCGAAACAACGAACATTGAAATTGAACCGCCCAGCGAGGAAGAACTCAAACAAGAAACACTCGAAACGATGAGAGAAGGGTTTAATAAAGAATTTGAGTTTTCAAGCTGTGATGACATCCACAAGGTTGCAGACCATCTAAACGATATATTAAAGCACAGTTCTAATTTAAATGATGATGCTGAACGTACTAAATCCATTAATTTTCTAACACGAAAACTTCACCGTACAGACGCCACAGACATGTTATATACAATTTGTAACGAATATTTCGACAGTCTTCCAACCAATGCTGATTGGGATAGATATGAGAACAAAGATTGTGTTGCTGTAGACAAGTTTGTTAAAGTCTGGCAGAAATATCTGGATGATCATGCAGTGTAGCACGAAATATGTTAAAGTATTTAGTGATCGCAATAGATTTGTAAAATTTACCAGGAAACCACTCAGAACCATTCAACAGACGTTTGTGGTGGGGGAACAACAAAACCTACTTAACATGGTCAGCAAGCTTCAGTCTAAACTTAAACGAGTTTGTGTAAACATGTCTTGCGATTGTATTAACATGAATATGTCGGTGTCTGAGAGTGATAACAACGATAACGATTATGCCGTTGATGAAAACGATGGCCCTGATTTCACAGAACACCGAACACGACGAGTCTTATTTAACAAGTATCAAGCTGACGACAGGCTATTGATGGAAACCACTTTTAGTGTTCGACGATCCTTGAAATTGATTACAGGCATCAGTGCAAGAAACGACTTTACAAATGTTGTGAAATTTGTCAATCCGTTGGCTCTGAATGAAGAAAACCAATATTTGGCATTGGAAGAATGGGATTTTTACGATTTCCTAGACAACATACGTGAGCTGTATAGGAAATATCTTAAAGGTGAAGACGAGCCAAATAGCTTTATAGTGCATCATCTTAATTACTGCCGCATAACCTATTCAAAGGTGCTAAGTGAAAAAGCCTTGTGTATCGATAACGGTTTCACATCTATGCATCTATTCTTAAACGAAGAGTGTGTAGAACAGCTGCTGAGACTTGAGGTACTGGTTAAAGCAAGACTGAACTATCTGAAAGAATCTCAATTTACCTGGACTTACACGTGTTTTATGGAAAACATAGTGGAAATATTAAACGATCTGAGTAGATGGGATGCCAGTGTACCGCAAATCATACAAACTATAAAAACGTTACTCAACACTGTAACACCAGCATTTAAATATTACATGTTGGAGTGTTTGCACTACGCTCAAGAACAAGTATTGACAGACATCCACAACATTCGCCATGGTTCTTTTTAAATCAAGTTTCATCGTTCTATCAGCACTGTGTCAGAATGTGTTGTATATTCATAAGCCACCCAATGTAACAGAAGTACGAATTTGTTTCGACATCGATGACTGCATGATATGGTCAGCTCTTACAACAACAACATATCTACACAACGACGACCTAACCCCACTTGCAACATACAACATGTCAGCCAAAAGCCTGTCATCTGATGTGATACGTTACAAAGTTATGTTTCTGTTTGATAATGGTAGTCGGGGCGAGTCACCTGATTGGACCACTCTTGTGTTGACTAACACCCGACTGTTCACTTCAAAGTATATTTTTGTGTTTATATCAGCTGGCTTTCTTACATGTCTTACCATATTCATGTTGATGTATTTTTGTTTCAAATATAGCACTTATCTGCACATGTATCGCAAACTTGTTTGCTAATACAAATATATAAAATAAACACTTGTGTTTTATTTACTAGTTTTAAGGTTTGCTAAGGGGGTGTTACTAGAAAAACATATATATAATTTACAACTTTTTATTTCGGTAACAAGTTTACAACATACGAAAATAATAGCATACAATTATTGATGCTGCATATACAGCTTCTAGTGTATCCTGGTGAGTGATGCATGCACTTAGGAATGTCTGGCACCAACGCAGGACAATCAGTGTTTGTTTCTAAATTGATCACGTCCACACGGTAGCCACAAGTGAGCAGCATCTGTGTCAGAAATCTCTGTTTATTCTCGCCTTTTACATAGATTCTGTCCACCTGTTGTTCGACGATGTGTTTCATCAGGATATTTGGTAATTCTTCTAAATAAACAGTACCATAATTATAGTCGATACAGTGGTGACGGGCCTGCAGAAACTTGACTTGTTTGATTACATCAGCAGATAGAAAACGCATTGGTTGTGGTGGCTTAAACACATACTGTACAGTTTGATAACCATTATAAATTACTAGTTCTTTGGGTGTGAAGTCGGGGAGACAGAAACCCTGAGTGTCGACAACAACGAACCTCATCTTGATACTGCCCCAATTCACTATACTTCCGCATCAGCTTATATACACCTCTAGGTTGAGCAGTTGGGGGAACAGCGTTGTATGCCATACTCAGATGATAGAACGAACAACGTTAGAGAGTGGGGAGTATTCGATGATGCAATCATGTATAATTATGCAGAAACATTTAGTGTTATTGGGAAAGTTCTGGTTACTTTCCATTTCCAATTTGATATCGACAGTAGACGGTTTGATGGAATCCGTATACTTTGAACAATCAAACACAAACATGGGATATTTAGCGAAAGCTTTGTAATCCAACGTAGGCTGCGGTTCTCTACCGAGATATGCTCGTTGAAATTCAATCATGTTTTTATATGCTTCCAGATAATTTGCTTGCCCAAAGTTCAGATTCATACCCTCGGTCGGTATTTGTTTTGAATTCAGATGTAGTCTTATATCTCGAACGTCCACATGATCAAACTGATTAATATCTTTTCCTGGGTTGTGGTGGCGATCCGTTTGAAAGACTACGATAACGAAGCGAGGTCGTTCGGTGTTTGATGAGGTCTTTACAGACCACAAGTCTTTGATTGAATTACTTACATTCGGTAATTCGTACATCTCCCATTTTCTAAACGGTATAAGAATCTTTTTATCTTGAGCGATCGATTGCAACAGCTGCTGTTGTATCACATCGCTGGGGTGTATGTGTTTGACTTGCAAAGCCATATGTTCAATATTAAACTTTATAGCTTTGTCAGCGCCTGCTACACTGCTCAGAATATAGCAATTTCTATCGTTCTGACCGCGTGTTAAGCGTACCAACAAACGACTGAAAAGTACTTTTCTGTAATCTTTGAAAATATTACACAGATAGCTGAGCGGTAGGCAATAGCAAAATCTGTTGTTTTTCACCATGGTGTTCCTTTCGTTCGGATGCCAGCCGGCAGGAATGAGAGCTCGTGCTTCATCGCTGTTGGCTTGTAATAATGTTCGTACTGCTGTAACGATGCCTGGGTTTCTAACATGTTCGATAATCTGATTACACATCTCAACAGCCACAGAGGAGAACAAATGAGCTGCAGCATTCGCTGTTACCGACACATCACCAGTTGTACCTGTTGTCTCAGTGGAACCGCTGATCAGGAGAGCTGCCGAAGACCAATCGTAAAACACATCTTGTTGATTGATGGCAAACTCACATGTGTCGTTGTAATCAAACGATCTGGTTTGCGGGGCGTACGTGTGTACTTCTTCTCCCTTGATGGATTCGTCGTGAACGGGGTCTGCGAAGATATGTAGTTTGTTTGACATCGTAACCCAATGATTGTAGAAACTGTACGTTCTCTTCGGATAGAACCGTCTGTGATGCAGACAACAACGATACTGACCGATGTTGCTCGTCGGCACCTGTATTTATAACTAACATACCACCGGTGTCTTGTTCAGCTGTAATATAACGATGATCTCTTCACCTTGAAAGTTCACAGGCACTGCATTCTGATCGATGATGTTTACATTTATATGGGCGATGATACGTGTGTTGACGGGTAGAAACAGTTTACTGTGGGGGTTGATGTCAATTGCGTAGCCAGGATCAACCATCGGAGCAAACTCGTATAGTGTGTGTGAGGGTTTGCCTTCGTGGTAAGACCCGCTTAGTATGTTACACTCCAAACGGATCGTTTTCACTTTAACAATCTCCACTGGTAAATCGGATGCATGCAACACATCCTTAATAAGAGATCTAGTTGAGGAAAAACCCAAGAGAGGAGCTATTGAGGCGTCCCTTGTCAAATCAATGTCATACTTGCACTGTATCTCACACTTCAAAGTGTTGTTGTTGGCTTTCAAACTGAACAGTTTACTTGCATCGTCAACAGAGGCACCCTCTGGAAATTTATTCAACTTGAGATAGATACGGGCCATTTCATTTTGGATACACCGTTCCATATCGCTAATTTCATATGCTCCATTGGGAATTATTATTTCTTGTATAACACCAGCTTTCTTAGGCTCTGCTTCGAGTGTAAAATTAAAATGCAACTTATTACAACCGGTCTCTATATTTGGTATGGTGTTGTATGTGTGAAAATTCGAGAGTGCCACCGAATGATCGAACCGGGGGTCCAACACTATCGGTGGAAATATATCCAATGACAGGGAGGACGTGGAGCCTCTCAACTCGAACGTTAGCGACATGACTGATACACACAGGTTATTGTTTGAGTCTTTTATTGTAAAAATTTTAAACACAAATGACCACAATTAATTGTGTTATATGTTTGATACACATCATGATTATACAGTATGGAATAGTCTTTAAGGTAACGTTGCAGCTCTACAGGAGGCTTCAAGTTTCCATACGAGTCAAAGTACTCGACGATGTCACCGCGTTTCCTCACAGCGACCCAATGACTGCCTGGCTCCTTGTGTGTTTGCAAATTCATGATGAACGATTCATTTTTACGTGGTCCATTGCGAGGTAGCTCGTCTCGCATGTATACACCTCTAAAATATGGGATTTTCATTTTACCAGCAAACTTGACAAGATCTACATTTGTTAGAGGTCTTGCTGGTAAAGGTATTACACGTTTTTTGTCTTGTGTAAATACAAACCGTAGCCGGTGCGTTGTTTCTTCATGTACAAACCATCACCAACACTACGCCCTCGTTTACCCACAGCAATGGCCTCCATTGTTTGATTGTGACGTTTTGCCTCTTCCAATTTCTGTTTCGCAGACTTGGCATCGTTCACAGCTTTAGCAATACCTGCAGCACCGCCACCCAGAGCTCCTAGTGCTGACAGCCCACCAAATATAAGAGGTAACAGCGGTAGGAAGCCACCGCTTTTAGGTATTGGAATAACTCTCGGTACCTTAACTTGCTTTCGACCACCTGCGTTTTTTATGACTTTTCTCGCTACATGCAGTAGATTTTTCACAGACGGCACCTCCTCTCCCACATTGATAGCACCGCGCATCAAAGCCAGTATGTTTTTAAACGGTACCTTACCACCGACTTTTCTCTTACTAGTTTTTCTGAGTTTGTTCACACCCATACCAAGTTTTCGTTTAACTTTCATTGTTTTTGCTACACTCCAAGCGGCCGCCTTCTCACCAAAACTTGCGTCCTTTGACTTGACTCGTTCCTTGGCTCGGTGCTCCAACACCTTGTCGGCACGATGCCTGTCACTCAACTGTTTGGATTGAGAGTAGGCGATGTCGTGCTCTCGACAAGCCTGATCTAGTGGGTTGATACCTTGATCGCCTCTGGCAAGACGTTCTTTAAGTTTAGTGCCTGGACCACAAAACTGATAGCCTGGTATGTGTAACTCAACAGGCAGTTTGTTAATGAGTGTGTTAACAAGGCCTTCACCCTTAATGACCAACATTGATACTAAAGCGGTGCTGTATTAAACACCCAGTATTTATACTTACAACAAGCAGGTTGGTGTTAGTCTAGTTAACGATGCGTATCGTAAAACACACAACAACAGCCCTACCAGTTACAAACTTGGACGATGTTGTGCATGTGGAAACAGTTACACAACACAGACACGGACTACTGTTACCCGGCACGGTACGTTGTTTGATATGTGGTCCTAGTGGCTGTGGTAAAACCAATGTCATGCTGAGTTTACTGTTTGAAGCAAACGGTTTAAAGTTTGAAAACGTTTATGTATATTCAAAGTCACTGTATCAACCGAAATACAAGATGTTAAAGGAGGTGTTGGATGCTACAAAGGGTGTTGGTTACTATCCTTATCGAGAAAACGATGACATATTAGATCCGGGAGATGCCTTGGACAACTCTGTGTTTATCTTTGATGATGTAGCTTGCGACAAACAAGATAAAATAAGAGCATACTTTAGCATGGGCAGACATAAGAATATTGATTCCTTCTATCTTTGTCAGACATACAGCAAAGTACCAAAACAACTGGTACGTGACAACGCAAACGTTGTTGTGTTATTCAAACAAGACGAAACCAATCTTAAACATGTGTACGACGATCATGTAACCACTGATATGACTTTTGAAAAGTTCAAGACACTGTGTGGTGAATGTTGGCAGACCAAGCATGATGTGATGGTGGTTGTTAAAGATTGTGATTTAGCACAAGGACGGTATCGCAAAGGTTTCGATCATTTTATATATATTTAAACTTGTGTGTGAGTGTGTGTTAGTCTTCATGTGTTCAACATACAGTGAGCATGGCTAAAAAATCTAAAAGTCTTCGGCGCAAACAAAAACTATCAACACAGCCGCCCAATATCAAACGTAAAATAGCCGATTTATCAAAGATTATTCGAAACAAATATTTGGCTTTGAAACTGGGCAAAACAGAGACAGATGAAACGTTACACCGTTTATATAGACCTCTGTTAAAACCGTTGGATGATATATCTAAAAACACAGCAAGCACAGCGTTGGCTACTGCTCAAACAACTCTACAGCAACAGCAACCAACTAAAACTGAACTTGATGTCAAACCCCCACCACCACCACCAACATCAACAAAGAAGGAAGTTCAATTTCTTAGTGATGATGAAACGTTTGAGTTGGAAGCAGAACCAGCTGAACCTGAACCTGAATTGTGGGTTACCAAAGCTTATAGAAAACTAGATGCCGCAGCAAATACACCGGCAGCTATTTACGAGCAAACGTTAAGTTCGTATCCTGTAGTTGTTCGCTATTATGTTGATAAATATTTCACAGATAATCAACTATGTGATCAAACATACGGTGTTACTTATGATAAAGCCACCAATACTTGGATGCTTGGCAATAAGTCTGTTAAATTTGTTGTTACTGACGTAGATTTTAGAAATAGAGAAAGCTTTCAAATTGTTGTTGGTGACAGAAGATATTACGGCACTCAACACCTATTGGAATTGATATTTTTGAGAAAACCAGGTATGAGTGCTATGAAAAATAAGAACGCTTTACGTGACTATGCAGACATTATGGCAGCTACGAGTCTTCACAGAAAAGATAACAATCCTAAAGAAGACGTTCTGCGCAACACCTCTACCAAATATCAAAATGTAATAAAACCAATTTTAGAGAAACAAGAAGGTGCTAGAGCACGCTCTTCCTCAGTTACTTTAGGTCATGGTATGCCATACATGCTACATACTAAGCAACAGAAAGAATACGTATACTGGGACGATGTGAACGAACTGGTTGACAGACTTCGTCTTCTCGTGGCTTCCCAAGTTGCAGGTAATAATGCTCATAACAATGAGATACAGTCAATCTTAGAGGAGCTGAAGGAGGCTCGCATCATATAAAGCGTAAACACAAGCCAACCATCAGTTTCATCATGTCTATCGACAAGTTTGGTCGTACTGCTGCAAACTTCAACAGCAACAGCTCTCTACACAATCGCGTGGTTCAACGAGAGATTTTCCCTAGAACTGCAAGTGGTGACTTTGACGTACAAAACCATAGATTGTGTAACGTAGCCAACCCTATCGATTCAACAGATGGCGTAACTAAATCATTTGTTGATGCCTGGGTGGGTGACTATCAGAAACATAAAGCTGAGTATCTGAAGAATAAAGATGAAGTGACACAAAAACTAGTGGCCATTGTGTTAGAAGCCGTGCATAAGCCGGAGTTGAACGATTTGAAGCACGAATTGGAACAGAAATTGAAAGCTTTAACCAAGACCATATCAGCTCAAGTTTTAAAAGATATCGATGTGTCAACGAACCCAAAGCTAAAGAAGAAGTTGGGTGAAATAGACAAAAATCTAAAAGATTTGCAAGACAAGTGGATACTTTTAAATCCATCATCACCATGAAGCGTCGCCGGCAACAACAAACACGTAACGATGAACCATCTGATGCTAAGAAACAAATTATAAACGAGCTGTACAAGCCTGCTAGAATCAAATTTAAACGTAGACAGACCATAATTAGAGGTTTGAATGACTTGTGGCAAATTGATTTGGCCGAGTTTACAGACTATCAGCGTGAAAACTCCGGTTACAAGTACATTCTGGTGGTAATCAATTGTTTTTCAAAGTATGTATGGACGCGTCCGCTTAAATCTAAAAACGCCGAAGAGGTGACTAAAGCCATGGCCGATGTTTTAGCCAACAGCACAGCACCATCTCACATTCAGTCTGATCTTGGCAAGGAGTTCTACAACGCTAAATTTAAGGCCCTAATGACCAAATACAGCATCAATCATTACAGTACCTATAGTGTTAAGAAGGCGGCAATGGTGGAACGAGTCATACGTACGTTGAAAGAGAAGTTATATAAAAACTTTCACTTGTCTGGTTCTTACAAGTGGCTACATATCCTACCCAATGTCACAGCTACATATAACGCAACCATTCATCGTACCACAGGTGTAAAACCTTTGGATGTCACTAGGAAAAACGAGGCAGCTATTCGTAAGCAAATCTATTCCAACACCGTACCGGTATCTGTACAAACTAAATTTAAAGTGAGTGATGTTGTACGTATAAGCAAGGCAAAAACATTATTTGAAAAAGGTTATACGCCACGTTGGTCCACAGAATTGTTTAAGGTGGCCACGGTACACCCCACTATCCCAGTGACGTATTTACTAGAAGACATGCAAGGCAAACCAATCAGTGGAGGGTTTTATGAGCAAGAACTACAAAAGACTTTATCTTCTGACCTGTATTTAATCGAACGAGTGTTGAGAAAAAAAGGCCCCAAGTCTTACGTGAAATGGCTTGGTTTTGATCGTACTCATAATTCCTGGGTCAACACTAAAGACATTAAATAACTTGTATTATGTTATGAATAAAGGAAACATGTTAAAAGTATTTTTTTATTTCAAATCTTCCTTTATGCATTCACGCCAACAGAATGATTGTCAGAAAATACAGCTAATAAAACACAGAGATTTTTACACATATATTTTATTATCAACTAGTGTTATAGGTAAATCTGTTACATGTTAGCATATCTTTCAGTACAAGTTGATATTTAGTAATAAATTCACACACTATACACAGATTCTCAGAGTATTTTAAGCGGGCAATGAAGAAGGCACAAGGTATAACTGCCCTGTCTCTGAACTTGGACAGTTCCGATCTAATGTCAGCCATAAACATGTTTAGGTCAAAGAAACTCCTAAAACGTAATTCCAATAATAAGTCTTTGACCACAGAGCCAACATCTTCTAGTATTTTCAATGATTCCAAGCTTAGGTTGAAATTAGTGACATATTCATCACTGCACAACCTAAACTTAAAAAACACTGATTTTCGTTGTGTTTGAACCAAGTATTTAGTAAGTGTATACGAATCGGTGTTTTTGTCTGTACCTTGTGATTGGTTTTCCAGGTTGAAAATTATGGTGGGTAACACGTTTAAAAATTCTTCAAATGTCCACATGTCGAAAAACACAGGTATATTACAATTTTTCTGTGAAACCTTAACCAGAGGCATAAAGTTAAGCATGGGGTCAGCTCCGATCGTAAGTATTTTCTCACCGTTTGCCAACAGCGCAAACGTTGTCTGACCAACGAGCTCACAGTCTTGTGTTTTTAGTTTTTTCTCCATACTTTTCTGATTGATCTGCACCAACTTCTCATTGAATAGCTCATCGTGTGTAGGCTGATATTCGACTGTTTGTATGTTTGTAGGATCTGCAGCATTCATACTAATATCAGAGAGATTATTCGGTTCACTTGTGTTTGTTGTTGTTGGATAGCTTGTGTACAGCTCACCTATGATATTATCCCACGTCTTTGGTTCTTCTTTTGTTATAATACTTTCAACTGCGTTAGCCAGCAAGACATCTTGTAACACTTTAAGCTTTTTACCTACACCAGCACCTCTACCTGTATTTTCTGTGTTGAGAGATTTTCGTTTTCGCGTATTCTGCACCATATTAGTTTTTAGTTACACCTTGTTCAACGTACACCAACAAAACTAGTTTCTAGACAAGCTCAAACACAACTGATGGCTGGATACCACCTAACAGAACTAACCCCTTAGATCATAACTGTAAAGACAACGTCAAACAGGTTTATCAGATCAAGGTCATCAACAGACAGGTTATTTACCCTAAGAGGGCCTCTCACTTGCGTATATTAAACAGATACACAGACAAGCTCAAACACGAATAATGGTATGATGTCATTCTACAAGATATGAGTCATAACCATGTTGTTTGTTCTCTGTTTTATTGTGTTATGTATTCTGTTATGGACATGTGTACAGAGCGACATACTTTTTACTCGTTTACAGGCCTAGGATCGACGTCAGCTCTCTTTAGACATATTTGTTTGTGTCTATAAATGGACGTTCTCAACATTTGTTTATTACAGTGTAAACATGTAACCTTCCTCCTGTCGTACGTGTATTGCCATTTTACGAAATTTTCATAACTTTCCCATGAGTGTGCGTTGTATGGTAGCCATTTTCCCAAGTTTTGACCATTTTTAATGAAACATTTGTCACAACAGCTTCTCTCTGTTGGTGGACAGCGTTTAAAACAAATGACACAGCAACGGAGACCATCATCATTCAGTTCTTGCTTGTCATCCTGTGTTAGTGGTTGTGTTGTTGTTGTTGGTCTCGCGGCTGTGTGTTCTTCTTTACTCTCTTGTAGATTGATTTCATTAAACTGCTGTTGGTGCTGCTGCTGCGTCGACAAACCAGAACCTTGTGAAGTGGTTGCTTGCTGGTGCTGTGATGATCCTAGACTTGTAGCTGTTATAGTAAAGGCATCACCTTCAATGGCCCCCTTATTGCTCTGATACATCTTGTACAGCTCAGACCACACTTCTTCAAACGTCAGCAACGACAGCTTCCTAAACGGCATATGATAGTCTCTATCCAAGCCGGAGAATGTAAAGCTTACTTTGGTGTCGGTGTTCAAGTCTCTAATAACTCGATTATAAATTTCCTGCATACCGTTCTTAAGCCATTGTTCAGGATTATTGACGCCACTGCTATTGAGTGGATTCAACTTGAAATGCACCATGTTCTGTATAATATTAAAACGACTGTTTCTTGTAGTCGACTCTCCAACAATTGAGAACGCCATAGTATGGAACTAAAATGTTTCTTGTTTTTGCGGAATCAAACACAAGACTGGCTTGTGTACGACGACCGTTGTACATCTATAACTCTCTAGTCATAGAGTGCTTGTGTGTGTGTTAACAATCAACAACAGCGTCTATATGTTTTGTTTGGTTCAAGTGGATGTCATTAAACAACTGTGTTATTTCTATAACGGGGCCCCATTCAAGACCTCAACATACGTTAGTGTGTGCTAAGTCGTGAAACAAGTATGACGTCTCTTGCTGTATGTAAGTATACTATTATATTATTTATGTTTACATACAAACAATACTTATCAAACAATCCTCGTATATCAAAGTTTAATTTAGTTGTTTTAAATTGAGTTTTGTTACTTGTGTGTTTTTGATCACTCCCTATATAAATTTAGATTCATTCATTCAAAATACAAACACACTAACATAAACAAACACGCCGGCAATAAAACCAAGTCCCCGAGTTTTATTAGGCTATTAAAATAAACTCATTAACATATCTAGATGTAAATACGTTTTTCTTATTGATATAGTTTACTTGAAACGTTTTTGTTATTAAATGATATTAGATAGGTAAATTGGTACGTGTTTTAAATTTCTTTTTACTATAAATAAACAATTGTTTTTAACATTACAGTTCCTATTATTCAATTGGAATGTAATAGAGATACCACCCCTACCTACACACACAAACTCAGCAGCCTCATAAACTCGTTTTATGTAACAGGTTTCTGTTTTATATATATACCCACTGATAACAAACTTTCATCGTATGTCTGAATAGCATGATCGGTTTAGGGGCGTTTGCATATCTTAGTAAGTTGTATGGTTGGGGGTTCAAATCTAATTTCTGGCGAATGCTTTTCTTTCAAAAATCATATTTCAAATTAAATTCAAAATTTCAAATTACCCGCTCAATATATCTTCCTCATATATGTATGTGTGTGACTAAACCGAATGACTGTGTCCAACAGATGTCTCCCCTCGAGCTAGAGAATATTCTCTACACTCTACAACTTTACAAATAGAATGTTCTCTAGCTTGAGGAGTAAGATCTCTGGACACAACAGACAAATTTTCAAACAAATTCAAATTTCCCGCCAAAAACGAAATACCCTAACAAACTTCAATACACCTTAACAACAACAACACAATAAACAAACCAAACAGCTGTGTTTACGAACACCTAACCTTAATAAACAAAATACATAACCTTAATAAACAAACAGATGCATGGTAATCAACACACACACACACATGACATAACCTTAATAAACAAATACAAACATAACCTTAATAAACAAACAGATGACACGTGAGCGAACATAACCTTAATAAACAAATACATAACCTTAATAAACAATCAGACAAACACACATGGAGAGCTAACCTGACTTGTAGATATCTATGGACACACAGGTCAGACATCTTGGAATGCTTGTGACGTCATCTCAGGTTAGTTCCATAGAGAGAACCCCGGAGTTGCAGCTGTCTCTTACAGGTCAGCCATCTTGGAATGCTTGTGACGTCATCTCAGGTTAGTTCCATAGAGAGAACCCGGCTTGCGACTGTCTATGACAGGTCAGCCATCTTGGAATGCTTGTGACGTCATCTGACAGGTCAGGTGACATTTGACGTTGACACATGTCAGGTCAGGTGACAGCTGACGTTGACAGCTGTCAGGTCAGTGACATTTGACACCTGTCAAATCTGACAGGTCAGCTGTCAACTGTCACAGGTCTGCGCAGGTCAGCGCATGCGCATGACGTCACGCGCATGCGCAGTAAAAAGTGGAGGGGGTGAGCCCAGGTGGGGCACTATCTACTTACGCTAGTGAACTTTTAACTTTCTTAAAACAATCAAAATTGGAAAATGCATATTCTGAAGTGTTCAAATTATGTGAATTAATATTAACAAGTCCTGCTACTAGTGCGTCTGTAGAACGAAATTTTTCTACATTGAAACGTATCAAGAGTTTTGTTAGAAATTCAACAGGACAGGAAAGACTTTCCCAAATTTCAATTTTGACAGTTGAAAATAAACTCGTTCAGGAAATGTCCCAGAATCCACCAGAATCCACAGTTACATGACGACATTATTAACGAATTTTCCAAAAACAACAGAAGAATTCAGTTATACTATAAATAGGTAAGTTTCTGGGAATTGCTTCCCTTATTTCAAATGTCACCGCACGCCCCTGATATATATATATATATATATATATATATATATATATATATATATATATATATATATATATATATATATATATATATGCATTGAGTGCTGCAACATCAATGATGTTGAAGAAAAATGTCATGGGCCATGTTTACTTTGCCCTCTTGCACGTGTATGTCGACACCATTTGATCCATGATGTCAACGCCGCCCTTTGTTTTATTATAATGAGAGATCATTTCGCGCTTTCTCTTGGTGTCTTCATTGGTAGATGCGTCGTGGTGCATGAGGCTTAGTGAAATTACACATTTGTTCTTTTTACCTGCATAACTTACCATGTATATGTTATTTCGAAAGCAAAACAATGAAGAGCAGGATACACAATATTTTGAGGCTTTCATTTTGTTCTGAATGTCATGCTTACTCTGACATAGTGTACCCACAACAGTAATGTTTGTTCCAACAGGTTAATTGCCAGTGAAACACTAGTGATGACATTGTCTATTGTGAGATTGGGGCCAGAATTATGAACGCCATATGCAAGAGTTTGTACTACTTCAAGCCACAGGTTTTTATGTGAAGGGTCTCCGGACTGGAGACCAACATAAAGTAAACCATCCAGAGCATAACCAGACTTAGATTCACACATCCAAAATATTTTAAGTCGATATTTTGCCAATTTAATTGTCATATATTGAACGAATCTGCATATACGTCTAAACCCAACGAGTCCCCTGTAGGTCCGGCGATTAACTAAAAGAATAGGCCCAAGGTAACTCCTGCCTGTCGTAAAAGGCGACTAATTGGAATCAAACACTGGCGGGGGTCTTGTCCATGTGGGCCTGGAGGGAGGCGGATATCTCTGGGGAGTGATGTACACCCGGATTTTGAGGCCTCCACTCTGGGCTTAGAAATGGATGGTTGCCCGCGCTTGGTTGTTACTCGGGAGCGGGGTTCCGGATGGGTGCCGCCTTGGGTTAAGTGCTGGCGGGTGTCGTCTGTCTAGACGACCCAGAGGGGGTTGACAACTCTGATGAGTGGTAAACACGCGGAGTTTGGGGCCCCCACTGTGTGCTTCGGAACGGACGGACGGCCTCGCTTGTGCGATGCTCGGGAGCGGGGCTCGATGGGATGTCGCCTTGAGTCTAGCACTGGTGGGTGTCGGGTCTAGATGAACCCGGAGGAGAGCTGAGACATTTAGGGGTGGAATAAAACTAAGGGTTGAGGCCTCTTCTGTGAGCTTAGAAACGGACAAACGACCTCACTTGAATGCTGCTCGGATGCAGGACTTCATAATACTGCACCGAGTCAAACACTGACGGATGTCTGGTCCAGACGAACTCGGAGAGAGGTTATTTCTCTTTGAGCTCTAAGACGGGCATGCGACTTCGCTCAGATGGCAGTACATCTGTCAAACAAAGTTTCACCTCGCAGGTGTCGTCTCCTGTCGGAGGCTCGATTTGTTGGGTGAAATTTAAGCTAACGCTGGCAGGTGTTGGACCTGGACGAACCCGGAGGTGGCTGGGGTCTCTAGGGGTGGATTACACCTGGAGACTTGGGCCTACTCTGTGAGCATCGATACAGGCTAACGACCCTGCCTGGATGCTGCTCGAGGGCGGGACTTCATGATACCGCCTCGAGTCAATGAAACACTGGCGGGGGTCTGGTGCAGGTGAGGCTGGGGGGAGGCAGACATCTCTGGGGAGTGATATGCACCCGGAGTTTGGCTCCTCCACTGTGACCTCAGAGACTGACAATTGGCCTCGCTTGGTTGTTACTCGGGAACGGGGTTCCAGATGATACCGCCCTGGATTGAGCCCTGGCGTGTGTCGTGTGTCCAGACGTCCCGGGGGCTCTGATCTCTGATGAGTGGTAAACACCCGGAGTTTGGAGCCCATACTGTGTGCTACGAAACGGACGGACGGCCTCGCTGAGGTGAAGCTCGGGAGCGGAACTCGATGATATGTTGCCTTGAGTCTTAACACTGTTAGGTGTCAGGTTTGGAAGAGCCTGAGGGGAGCTGAGATCTAGGGGTGGATTACAACTGGAGATTAGATGCTGCTCGAGAGCGGGACTTCATGATATCGCCTCAAGGCAAACACTGACGGAGGTCGGGTCCAGACGAACTCGGAGAGAGGTTATCTCTCTTTGAGCTTCGAAACGGGCAAGCAACTTTACTCAGATGGCAGTACACCTGCCGAGAAAACTCTCACCCTCAAGAAAAGATCGATTCCCTCAGGGAGCTGGAATTGATGGATGAAATCTAAATAATTAGACGTGAGCCACAATAGACCTAAGGTCGCGGTGGAGGGACTGAAATAGCCCACTCACAATAAAATCTATCTATGTATCTAAACCCAACGAGCTGTTCACGTATAATTACATTAGTATCCGGTATGATGCAGGTTTTGCATTGTTAAATGAAAAAATCCCAAATGTAGGATACCATTGCTAATTTATCGGTTTTCAAAGACTTATTCAGAGTTTTTTTATTGTCAAATCTGACGAATCTTCGCATTTATTCAAAGCGAAAGATGGACACTGTCGCTCGGTATATAGGATTAACATATTTAGCACAAAATGTTATCTCACAAGAACATACCAGCTTCTATCAACTCCCTTATGAATAGGTAAATTACAGAATGCAAGAAGCTCATCAATGGTTACATCTTTCCACAGTTTTCCTTGTGCTTCTTAAACAGGTTTCCCCCCTAAATTAGTAGAGTTCACAATTTCTTGTATAATAACTGGAGTTACAAATAACTGAAACGCATCTTTTGATGTTGCAGCCATATGTTTTCTTGCCAGCCCTGGTGCTCGCTAAATAATGTTATGTTGTTGAATTTTATTTTTTGCTGGAGGTTTCAGACTCCAATCCAGCCCGCTTGGAGCAATGTAACCACTCGTTGAAGCAAAGGTCGAATAATCAATATCCTTAGCATCATCCTCTGAATTATCGTCACCGACATCACTACTGGAACCAGAAAGCTCGCCAGAAACTATTTCGTCATCATCTTCTGCTTATGATACATCACTTTCTCCAGAAGGCAGATCATCACAGTCAGCTCACGACTACAACAGCCTTTCTTCATAGCCATCGTCACAAACTCTCACGATTGTCACATTATTTTTGATGCCATTATCATATGTGCCTCACAAGTACACTCAATGCAACTGTTGTTTCAATTGAATCAGCTGCGCCTGACTTTTATACATCCAGTAGTACTGCAGGTTTCAACTGCAGAATTCCGTGCAGCAGTGTGTGACAAATTATAATAACTCTCACCCGGCTATGAACAAATAGATACTTGCTTTATATGAACTATTAGTAGACGAGCTTTGCAGACCCGGTTTATGTAAGTATGTGGTGCTATTGGAAAAGATTTTTTTTCGATTTCTCAGTATACTTGAATATTTTTAAATCAAGTGTGTGTTAAATAAAGACGTCTTTAGAGCATATCTAAATGCTCAAGCTACTTGAAATGATTTCAAACAAATTATAAGTAACCAAAATCTCTCCGGGCCTAAGAGGCCCAGTTTATGCATTTTAGGCTTAAAGGTATATTTAAGTTAGGTTAGGTTAGATTGTGAGTGGTCCATATCGGTCCCTCCACCGCGACCATAAGGTCTATTGTGGCTCACGCCTAATGTCTATATTTCGCCCAACAAATCCAGCCTCCTACAGAGGTCGATAACCTTTGTGGGCGAAAGTTGATCCAGATCCTCTGGAGCAAGCTTTACCTTGCCAAAGAGCAGGTGTGTAGTCCTATCCGCTGCCGGACAGGATCACAGCACGTGCTCTGCTGTTTCGTCATTCTCCATACACAGCCGGCACTCGGTCTCCTGACCGATCCCAATACGGTGCATGTGATGCCGCAAGCGACAGTGTCCTGTATACAGGCCGACTAGAGTACTCAGTTGTTGTCTGTTCAACTCTAGAAGTTTCTTAGCCCTTGACTCAGACAGGCCATTTATGAAGGCCTTAGAGTGAGCTAATCCTGGAAGATTTTGCCAATATTGAATTGTCCTTCTATCTGTCCAGGTTTTTAAGGTGCGTTTTGCTGTGCAAGATGTTATTCCCAGCACCGGTTCTGGTCCGACAAAGTCACACTGGGCACCACTCCTGGCAAGCGCGTCTGCCGCAACGTTGCCATCATGGTCCGAGTGACCCGGTATCCAGACCAGCGACACCTCATTACAGCTGCCCAATTCGTTAAGGGCAGATTTACAACTCCATACCGTCTTTGAATTGCACCGGTAGGAACCAAGAGCCTTTATTGCAGCTTGGCTATCTGCATATATCTTTATCGATTTGTTTGTGCATAGGTCTTTTAAGCTTATATTTACACAATGTATAAAATTACTGATACAAGTTTAACCAAAAAAGTTGCAATAGAATAAAACCAGAATACTAAGTTTTATATTAGCCTGCAAAAAAAAAATAACGTTAAAACTCTCAGATAAGGTTTAAAAGTACCTATTTACCACATCCTTGAGGCTGAATATTAGAGGTGTGTGAAACTTCAAAATTTCGAACCGAACCCGAACTCGAACCTTCGGTTCGAAAATATGTTCGCACTAGCGATGTTGAAGTAGTTCGAACTTCGAAATATGCAATTCTTCAAAATAGTTCGAACTTCGAAAATACTTCGAGAAATTTAACTTTAGAGACATTGAATGTTGCCAAAGGTAGCGAAGTTGCGGCCCCTTTAACTCGGTAGCGACGCTTTAAACTCGTTATCGGTCTCATTCTGTCGATAGCGTAATTTCAGGAGATTTCACTCTTGCATATTTTTGATAGTAGGTGGGACACATTGAGACACAACAGAGCCATTTATCAATCACAGAAATAGTTTTCTTATATATCCTAGCCTCCAAACACCTTTTTCAGTAACAACATTATGATGGCAGTGTTTGAAGGTAACGTAAATTTTCAGAATTTGAGGATAATTGCAGATTGCCTTTGGAAAACACTGGTTTCAACATGCTTTATTTCACAGTGAGCCAAAACAGTTACATATTCACAATCAGCAGACAGTTCAAACTTGTAAGTGGTTATTTTTAACTGACTTCAAAAAAGGAGGAGGTTCTCAATTCGACTGCATTTTTTTTAAATATGTGTTACCTCAGAACTTTTTTCTAGGTAAACCGATTGTGATGATTCTTTTTTTATTTGAAAGCTGGTGCTTCTCATGTGGTGCCATATAAATTTGATGAAGAACTGACCAGTAGTTTTTGAGTTATTCCTAATGAAGTCGGTTTCCTATTTTTTCAAATTTTTATTGTTATATACCTATCATGCTCACTTTGAACCCTTTCAATCTGTTTGCTAAAACTGCCAGTCAATACCAAACAACATATTTATAAGTGAGCTTATCTATAGATCTAGAAATCTAAAAAAGTTTTAAATATTTTTTGTTTTTGTGGTTTTGATTTAACATTGACCCATCTCCACAACGATCAGCACCCTTCCTTTTTGTAAAAAGAGTGGGAATCTTTTACATATCAAATATTGTATGTTACAATATTCCTAAATTTTGTATTTAAGGAAATGATATATGAACACTGAAGAATTTTGGGTAGTTCGATGTTAGATTTTGAATTTATAATAAGTTTGACGTTCGACTGTGAACCTTAGACATACTATTTCAGAGGTTTGAAGTTCCAGGCAACATATTTGCTTGGGTTCATAGTTCGGTTCGAAAAAACATGGGTTCGCACACCTCTACTGAATATCCACATAACCTGTAGAATTTGGTTTATGAGGTTATGGGTTGGGATCCTGTATTTGGCAAACCGGAAGAGTATGCAGCATAAGCAGCTATGGCAGATGTCCTTTTTGCATGGATGTGTGTGTTTAATGTAAACTGTACAATAAATCATACAGCACATTAAAAGAAATACAAGGTCATAATATAAACTTAAAATCTAGATATCCTTCTACAGTATAGGCTCAACACTTGTTAAATAATTTCTTAATTCTGTTAAAATATTAACCTTGCAAATATGTTCATGTAACGTATTAAAAAATTTAATTATGTATAGGCAATGGGACTTCTTCCATACATTGTTAAATGACGCATTGGAACTAAATGGCCTGTGCCTTCTTTTATGCTTTGTTAGATCATATGTTGGAACTAAATAGTCTGTCTTGTTGCATAATCATGATTCAACTGATGTGTCTCAATTATATGTTTATGTTTAAAATGTATAAAATTGCCTCACATATAAAAATAGCTGGAGTTGTAAGTAAATTGGGTGACACCCCCACAAGTGTCTGGAGTACAGATGTTCAGCATTATCCCAACTGCCCTCGTCTGAATTATAAAAATGCTTTCCAAGTTAAGACTACTTGGACAAATTACAATAACAAATCTAAACACAAGGACTCGAAGTTTAGTAGCTAAATCATTTTTATATTTTCAAGAGCAATATATTTTCTTACGATACATTGCATATAGAATGCACCACTCAACCTCCACTTAACTCTGTCTAATGTTCTAGCCAGCTCAAGTACACAAAACTTCATTTACAATAGACCTTACAGGTCGTGCTGACAGAGGCTGTATGGCAAGTTCTCTCCCTTAATATAATTCATCAACTGCAACACTCAATAACTTATTAGAGTTTACTAAATGTATCTTGGTGAATAACATGCAAAATAACCTTTGTATTTGACAGAAGTTTTGTGTGGTTAATACTTAGTAATTTTTAATGTTTTCCTTCAAATTGAGTCATAATTATTCTACTTCAATGGACCATATTAGTAAGGTTAGGAACAGCCTCGGCGTGGAGTGTGCTTTGAAACATTTCCAGCCATTCAAGGTGCCAGGGGAGGATGGGATTGGTACCGGTCCTACCACAAGGTGGACTAGAGATTCTCTTACCTTTCCTAATCAGGCTGTATAGAGCCAGTCTGGCTTGGAACTATATTTTATCACGCTGGTGATTAGGGGGGTTTACATTCCCAAATTGGGACGTAATGACCTCCTACCCACATCACTGAGACCTCTCAGTATTACATCATTCCTCTTGAACGGATTGGAAAAAATACTGGACGGACACATTAGGGAGAGCATCTTAGTCAACAACTCCCTTAATACCCACCAGTATGCCTACCAAACTGGCAAATCTACTGAGTTAGCACTCAATAACCTCGTCGAGAAGATCACACACTCCCTGGATAACGGGGAGGTGGCTGTGGCTGCATTTCTCGACATTGAAGGAGCATTTAACAATGCATTACCTATCTTCCTCTACGAAGCCACTATCGCTAGAGGGGTGGAACCTACCATTTGTGGCTGGATCGGAAGCATGCTCCACAATCGGACCGTTATTACCTTGCCGCAGGGGGAGGTGATCAGCTTCAGGGCTGCGAGGGGGTGCCCTCAGGGGGGAGTTCTATCCCCCCTGCTGTGGTCCCTCTTTGGGACGAATTGCTGGCTATCCCGGGGCTGTGGGAGGTTGAGGTACAGGCGTATGCTGATGATCTAGTCACAATGGTTAGGGGCAAATATGAGGAGGAACTAGCAAGTACTCTTCAAGAGGCACTAAATGTAATCAATGATTGGTGCCGGAGGGAACAGATGTCTGTGAACCCCCGCAAAACGATCATTGTTCCATTTACCAGAAGAAGAAGGCTGGATAAATTAAAACCACCTATTCTTATGGGGGAAACAATTCCATTTACGGAACAAGCAAAATATCTGGGGGTTACCCTAGATAAGAAGCTCAACTGGGACGCACAGTTAGAGACTGTTATCCGTAGGGCTAAACTGTCCCTGTGGACATGCCGTAGAATCTGTGGAAATAACTGGGGAACAAATCCCCAACAGATGTACTGGCTCTATGTAGTGGTTATCAGACCAATGATAACATATGGAGCCATAGTTTGGTGGTCCAAGGCACTTCGTGGTATCGCGAGGTCCAAACTGGCTCATCTACAGAGACAAGCTTGTCTGATGATCACGGGAGCAATAAGCACCACACCATCAGCCGCTCTGGAGGTCCTCCTTAATATTCCACCTCTTCACATATGGCTGGAGAGGGTGGCGAGGTAGACAACGTACAGATTAAAACAAACGGCCGACAGCATGCCGAAGGAAATCAGTCTGGGAGGGTCCGGACTCCTTGATGACATTGAGGGTCATGAGATTCTGGGAATGGTCTCAGACTTGATGCATACAAAGATCAGTAGAGATCTGTCTTTCAAGACCGTCCTCCCGGAAAGGGAAGACTAGGAACGAAATCAAACGACCCTATTGAGAGCTGATCTCTGCTGGTATGCTGACGGCTCCAAAACCAATATGGGAGTAGGAGCCGGCGCATATGGGGGCAACACCGATGCTAGACTATCAACTAGCCTCGGCAAGTACGCAACCATACACCAGGCAGAAGTGTATGCCATCGAGATGTGTGCAAGGGAAAGCATAGAAAACCAGTGCACACACAAATCGATAAAGATATATACAGATAGCCAAGCTGCAATAAATGCTCTTGGTTCCTACCGTTGCAATTCAAAAACGGTATGGAGTTGTAAATCTACCCTCAACGAACTGGGCAGCTGTAATGAGGTGTCACTGGTCTGAATACCGGGTCATTCGGACCATGATGGCAATGTTGCGGCCGACACGCTTGCCAGGAGTGGTGCCCAGAGGGACTTTATCGGACCAGAACCGGTGCTGGGGATAACATCATGCACAGCAAAACGCACCTTAAAGACCTGGACAGAAAGAATGACAAGCCAGCAGTGGCAAAATCTGCCAGAATTAGCTCACCCTAAGGCCTTCATAAATGGCCTGTCTGAGTCAAGGGCTAAAAAACTTCAAGAGTTAAACAGACAACAACTGAGTACTCTAGTCGGCCTGTATACAGGACACTGCCGCTTGCGTCACCACATTCACCGTATTGGAGTCGGTCAGGAGACCGAGTGCTGACTGTGTATGGAGAGTAACGAGACAGCAGAGCACGTAATGTGTTCCTGTCCGGCGGCGGACAGAACTAGATATCTGCTCTTTGGCAAGACAGAGCTTGCTCCGAAAGATCTGGATCAACTTTTGCCCACAAAGATTATCGACCTCTGCAGGAGGCTGGCTTTGTTGGGTGAAATATAGACCATTAGGCGTGAGCCACAATAGACCTTATGGTTGCGAGGGACCAGTATGGCCCACTCACATTCAAACCTAACCTAACCTAACCTTTGTACTGGAAATTAAATGTTAAAATAGTGTTCCTGGATTTCTGAACATCTGGATTTTCGATAGCTTATCTCGTCAGTTGACTATCAGTTGACTTTTTATTTTGATATTGCTAGAGATAACACCTGGATTATCAACTCTTTCTCTAAATTGTTAATTGCAAGTTGACATACATGTATATAACTTCTGAACGTCACAACATCTGGGGTAGACATACTCCTAAGGTAAAACAGACGAGGCTATACTTCCAGACTGTATTTACTGACAAAAGCCCTATGCGTTTCAGTTCATATAACCTAAGCCATCTTCAGGGGCTTCGTTCTGTTTTTTTATAACAGGAACTGAATTTTATAAGAAATCTATCATAGTTGCTGTTTTCATCGACTGTCGTCTTTGTTTCCTTGCACTATATGAGTGAAGGCAGAATTAGAAGCATCAAGACCTCAAATCACAGCAATGGACACTCAGCAATACAAATAAAAAAAATTCGCAATCGAAATCGAGGACAGTTAAAAGCCAAAAATCAGAAGTGAATTCACTGTGACGCTGGCCAGGATTACTTCATCTGTGATCCATTATAATCGTTCCTCATCCTTCTGTGTGTTCATACACACTGTCATTGTTAGTCGGGAAGATCGACTCTAATGCCAGTTAATGTGTGGCCTGTTTCTCGTGCTGGTCACCATAGAGTTATGGTTACTCTACAAATTCTGCTTCTCAACACATTCAGAAAATTCCACAGCTTCTAATACAGTGCAACCCATCCCAAATGCTAGTCAAGTTATTTGTGGCTCATGTAATGTTCCTGACTAAAAAATAGCTGCTGTCAAGATTCCAAACAAATCGTCAATTTTTGTCAGCAGACCAGCTTCTGAAGTTACAGAAAGAACATCTTCATTCTGTCTTTGATGAACAGAATTTTCATAATGAACAAAAAGTAAAATTTGGGACAAACTTCAGGTTTGAAGCTCGTGCTGAACTGATGGACCAGCTGTCATTTAATTGTGATGTCCTTGTAAAAAGTATAATTTTCTTCAGAAATACATCGGAAGTGACGAGTCAGCTGTCTCTTAATCAGGTGGCTCTAGAAAATGAGACCTCACCGATTTTATGTAATATATATTAACAGAGGAGTCAAACGGATAGCAAGATTAGTATCTTAGAAATTCTGACTTGCTACTACCAAAATGTTTGTGGCATCAATTCTAAGACACCTGAAATTTTTGCTTTGCCAACTTTTGTCAATTATGACAGCTTTAACAGAGACATGGCTTACTGGTAGTGTTATTCTGAATTATGTACTAATAAGTTTTCTGTTTTTAGATCTCATCACTTACCTAGTGCAGCTTTTAGTCAGAGTGGTTCTTTACTGGCTGTATGTAATCATTTGAATATTGAGACTGTTATGCTTCCAGACAAGATCTACAATATTTTACCTATGTATGATGTCTGCTGTTGTAAAATTATCATCTATAATATCTCGCTGTCTATTTTCTCAACAAACATTTCCTCTTTGTAACTACCTGTTATTGCAAGAGATAATCTCAAATTTTTTGACTTTATAGAATCATTGGATTTTATATACAGCAACAATTGTTTAGTACTTAAGGTTTTTCTAGCAGTCTTCAATCCTTTTTGCAATCTTATCTTTCCAAAAGGCTTCATTATGTTTAGTATGCTGCATAATGTTCATTTCATGCTTCTTCTTGAGTTCCTCACGGGTCTGTATTGAGTCCATTTGTTTTTCAACATTTTCATTAATGACCTGGATTTCTGTCCCTAGACATTTTTGTGGTGATGATCTTAAACTCTTCCTTTCTATTAGTTCTACTATTGACCGCAATAATCTGCTGTTTGACCTTGGCTTAATTTTCACTTGGCGTGATGTAAATATATCAGCTTTAAATCTCTCCAAGTGTAGTGTGATGTCTTTCTCTAGTGAGCATAATTCTCTGGGTTTTTCATTTATAGATGGGAAGCATGGAATGTCGCAAATATTAAAGCGTTGGGTCTACTACTTGATTCACAACTAAAATTAAATTCAGACCTGAATAATATCCTTATGACTTCACTAGAGAGCTTGGGGTGTGTTATCAGGAACTCCAAGTATATTTCTTCTGCTGATACTCTCATCTTATTGTATGATTCTTTTATGTGACCCAGATCGGATATGCTGGCACCCTTTTATTCTTGCCATATAATGGAATTTGTTCAGGGTAAGTTCCTGAAGTATTTATCATATTTTGTTAATAAAGTTGATCTAAAGCGAGAAATTCAATATGAATTATTATTGAAGAGATTTGGCTTCACATCATTTAATGATAGAACACTCTTTAAGATCAGTCTTTCTTATGTACTCATACAGGCCTAGTTGATGCCCCTGAACTGTCCACCAATTACCTTGGATAGATAGAACCACCTTATGCCCCATGCATTCTTCATGACTGAATGTTAGGAAAGGAAAGCATAACATAACAACAAACCTTTCGAGAGTGAAAGCCATGCAAGATTTGCAAAATCAATAGTGGATTCTTGGAAACTATTCTTTGACTGAGGAAACGATAGTGGATATGGCTAACTGCACAAATATTTACCTACAAATAATATGTTAAAATTCACAAGTGAGAGGGATTGTCTGGATGTAACTCCTCAGGAAATAACAGCTCTAATAGGCCTACTTACCCATTTGACAGAGTCATAAGTGACTGGCAGGCATTGGAGACAGTGAAAGGCTGGCAAATAACTCATCTGTATAGCATACAGCTGAGTCTAAACAAATGGGGGGAGCATAACTGGGAATAAGATCCATCTCCCAAGCAGAAATGCTTGCTATAAATCTCTGTGTACAGGAGTGCATACCAAGAAGTCTTAGAAATAGAGGTCTACTACATCCTCTCAGACTGTCAGGCAGTACTAAAGACTCTGAAATCTTTCAAAACCCGAGTCTAAACTGACCTGGGACTGCAAAAGCAACTGGCTACGAACAACAAAGTAACTTTGATTTGGTTACCAGGATATCAAGGCCTTGAAGGAAATGAGGAAGCAGATAACCTTGCAAAAAGGGAAGCAATACCATTCTATGGTCAAAAGACCCATTGTGGATTAATAAAATGCAGTGTAAGAAATGAACTTTGGAGAGGAACCAAATGCTGTCATACTGGAGGAAAACGTCAGGCTTAAGGCAGGCAAAACAGTTTATCACCATATCAATAGAGAAGTCTAAGCTGTTTCTTATATTAAATATGACTGACAGAATAATGACAGATCTTTTCACAGGACACTCTCCAGTGAGGTAGTATCACCTGATGAAAATGGGTAAGGCGGACAGTAAAAACTACAGACACTGCACTGAAGCAGCAGAACATTTGCAAAGTGGGTCAGTTCTACAAAAGGCTCAAATACCTTGGAGGGGTGACCTTACCACCACAATAAGAAAAATAGCTCCCAAAAAGATAATAGACTACATAAAAAGTCTGAACTTTTTGGGCAACTATTAGAAAAATAGTCATGCACAAAACACCTCTTGTGGTCGCAATGCTGAGAAGCTAAAAGCCTATATGACTCATCAAACAATTACAAAATCTACAGGCCTACTTTTTATGGCAGGTGTAGGAAAATTATCTCACCTAAATTTTGAAGAACTGTGGAAAGCTGATGACACATATCCTCATTATTTTCATGCTGTAATATCAAGCCATAGATTTTATATCCTTCGGGAGGCACTTCGCTTTCAAGATGTCAGCAACAGAATTTAGAGAAAGGTAATGTAACACTTGGCACCCATTAAGAAAACTTGGTAAATGTGAGTAGGAGCTGTCCTCTGAAAGAAGTGTTCTGTCCCCTACTGTGAGCAGCACTGGTGGATGAAACCCTCATAATCCTATCATGAAAGGTATTTTAATGTCTAAGATATGCAGATAACTTGATGGCCTGATGGTGATAGTCAGGGAGCGATTTGCGTGAACAGTATCAGATCCCTCTCAAAAAGCCCGTAGATATGTGGTGCAAAAAAGACTGCAAACAAATCCCCAGAAAACCATATTTCGAACTGATAGTGACAATAAAAATTATTATTATTATTACCTTTATTGCTTTAAATCATACAACATGTTAATTTAATAAGTCTAAGGCTTGTGCTTAATATTAACATACTTTTATATACATAGTTGCATCCAAAACTGCTTGACAACACTCCAAATTCAACAACCTTATATTTACGTTTAAGATTAAAAGGTAAATATAAAACTGACAATCTGAACATATAATTTTTTAGCCTAGACTGTGCTTGGTTAGTTCTGCACTTTATATATAAAGAACATAAAGGGACATTGACTTATTTGCTACCACACATTCAAACGCAGGATTCAGCCAAACTAGTTGACTTGTACAAGATGAGTCAATAACTGAATCGACTTCAATGTTCTGGAGTATGCTGCTCATTTGGACGAAGCTCCAATGACTACTAAACTGTGCATCGTTGCTTCTCTGCAAGACCAGCTTTAAAAGGGATCAGAAATACCAACAACAAACTTCTTGACCTTGTTTTCACTAATACGAGAGGTTGTGTACAATGTGCCTCTAATATATTGATTGACAAAGATGATCATCATCCCGCACATGAGATAACAGTTGCAGTTGAACATCCGATAGGTAGACATACTGTAAATATGCCTCCATCCTTCCAGTACTCTTTTCACAAAACCAATTTTCCTCATTTATATAATTATGTTACCTAATAGCCGATTGCTATAAGACAATTACCACGATATTTATTCCGATATTGACCGCTCAGCAAGACATCGACCTCCAGCAGTTACGAAGTTCAATTGGACACTGCACAGTAATCAATCCTAGTTTATAATGTAACATTAATGTTAGAGTAACAACCATTCTTTACTGGTTTATGTTATTGGCAACATTCATTGTTCGCTAATATCTACTTGTAATTAATCATTTCAATATTTGACGTACTTTTGGTTTTAAATAAATTATTTTGTTATCACAAAACCAAAAAAGTATTATTTATCTATATAATTACCTATCTTTAATTGACTGGACTTTACTTTCCCATTTTCAAGTGCCAGCGAAGGCTCCTATGAATTCTATGCATTACTGTACTCAATCATTAAGCTCTATGTGCCTGGTACTCGTTCGGCGAGTGTGTCGCTGTCACCCGCCCTGTTTTAACTCTGAACTTATTTTCCAAAAGGAAATTTAAAGCCTGAAAACGCTTCAGGAGATCAAATGATCTCACAGACTATGGAGAATTCAAAAGAGTTAGAAAACATTTGCAGTATGAGGAGAGGAAAGTACCCATGTTAAGCCGAGGAGCTTCTGGAGATTTGCCAACCTCAAAAACAGTTAACCTAGCCATCCTGAGCTCTTATATGCAGGGGATGATTTTAGGGTAATGCGGCTGCAATGAATGCCTTTGCAGAGTTTCTTTCAAGGCTCTTGCTCGGGTTAAGTATAGCGGCGTGTTCGTGTCCTATACCTCCTGTTACAGTGGTGGAATTGCCTGAGTTTAATAATTGTACCAACCTGCTCGAGCAGGTTGTACTTGAGCAGAGCATTTTCCTTGAGTGCTTGCTCGAACACTATTAATTTTTAAACGCAAAAACTGGGATCAAAATAAATTGTCAATTGTCAATAATTTTAATTTTCAATTGACATAACCGCCCAATTCAGTAAAACAACAAGTTAAATTTTTATAGCTTATATAACCAGGACAGATGGCCAAGTTTAGTTTCAACAAAGACAAAGACACTCTTTGCCTCGCGATCGCCTTTTTCTCAGCAGAGCTACTCTTCTCTTTTACTTGTTTTTCTTACCCTGATAGCTTATTTGTAATTTGTAAGATGTCTCCGTTGAAACAATGTTTTAACCGGGCAGATATTATTCAATAGTAATAAAAATTAAATAAAAAATATTAAAGTTTTTACTGCGAAAGTAACCATAATTAATATTATGTCCCAATAGTTTCCGATATTCCAATTTATGGCGAACTTGCAGTAATTACACGTATGCTCTGCATGTCATCTATGTACCACTCTAGTTGAGAACCAAAGACAAATTGTTATAATGGATAATTTTTGGAAGGTGTTCGGGATTGCCTAAAATGAGATCATGTTGTTTGCTGTAAAAAAAAATATTAGCAGTGCAGCATGGCTTCGTGGGGGGGGGGGGGGGGCACTGCACGACCATCAATTTAATCTGCGAGACGGAATGTATATCTGACGCGATGGAAAGCGGGTCACAGAAGGATGTCATTAACTCAGACCTTTCCATGGCATTTGATAAGCCAGATTACGGTATTCTATTAAGAAATTCGATAACATGGGTTTCTCATCGAACCGATTGAACTTTGTGGGATTCTATCTTCGCGATCGAGTGTGCTTTGTCAATTATCGTGAGTGCTGGTCTGTTGGGGTCTTGGTTGTGTCGGGTGTTCCTAAGGGATCTGTGTGGAACCTGTTTTTCAATCTGTTTATTAATAGTTTATCGTATATCATTTACGTACATCATCTTTTGTATGTGGACGATGTTAAAATTTTCACAGCCATTGGTTGTTTAAGACTGGAGGACAGCTTGCATAGGGTTCAACACTGGTCTCCTCTTAACAACTTTCTGCTGAATATCAATAAAATTGTGGTGATGTCTTATAGACTTAACCATCGTCTAGTAGACTTCTCATACTGCATAGATGAACTACCTCTTCAGAGACCTGCAACCTTTAAAGATTTGGGTGTTGTTTTCAAATCGAAACTCTTGTTTGTGGAAAACTATGAATGTGCTACTTCTATAGCCTCCAAGACACTCGGATTCCTTAGATGCAACTCCAGTTTCTTCCACAAAGCAGACACTTTGAAGCTGTTATTCGGTGCGTTTGTACGACCTCATTTGAAGTATGCTTGTGTGGTGTGGTCTCCTCTGTATGACGTCAGTAAACGCGCACCTCAGTGTCCAGCGAAGATTTGTTAAGTTGCTCGCATACAGAGCCGATAAAGGTGTATCCCACCACTAGCACACCACAAGCTCACTGATGAGATTCTCAGTGGAATCTCTGCAAACTAGGAGAATTTATTCTGCTCTCTCATTTCTATTGAATTTGTTACACAGTAAGATAATCTGTCATGAATTATTGCACACTCGACCTTTTCAAATACCTAGACTCAGCTCTGGAAGGCAGGACTTCTTCTATCTAATTCCACCTAGGACCAATGTCAAGCTTACCTCATCGGTTTATATATTCAACTGTATTTATAACAGTGTACATCAGTTGACAGAGATATTGTGTTGTAGTAACTCTTAGCTGAGACATGTTGCATCGCTGTTTGGTAATTAGAGCTGCTTTTACATTATTTTTTTGTGTGGGCTTTATATTACATGTGATATTCGTACTCTATATTTGGGGTCATCCCAATTTAGTATATAACTAAATAAATAAATAATTATTTAACTGCACAGTGGATATACAGTTACATTTTTAATTAATATTTGTATGTTATATGTTATAACTAAAAACACCAAGTAGCACATCTTCTGTACTAAATTATTTTACAAATAAATACCTAAGCATGTTTCTTGATCACAATGGCCACATTCAGGAGGACCTAGAATGCTCAAAATGGTGTCCCATTTTGAGTTCAGGTGTGTGACCCGCCATTCCACTTCTTCTAGCACCTCTGGATATAACTGCACTACTTGACTAGCTTGTTCATTAAACAATTTAAGTGAAGAAGTCTTCTCATTAACCATTTCTGTACAATACTGAAAAAAATAAATCAAAATTTTATATGCAACAACCTAGGAAGTAGAAGATAATAAAAACAACGTCAAGCTTAAAAAGGCTCTGGAATATATATTTATATATTCTACTCTTGTTTGTTTAATGTCGGTCTATTTGACTTTAACCAATCATGAAACTGTCTCATCTAACCAACATGGAAATTTTATTTAACTCCTTTCTTTTGTGAGGAGGGTAGATACCTTTTATGTGTCCAACATGGCATGGCACACAGGACCAACATTATCTGTATGTCTCCCTTAAATACTTAGCGTGCAGCATTCAACTTAATAAAACACAATTCATGGCCTTGGTAGTTGTCATTTTATAGTAGGTACCTAATTAGTAATAATTCATTTTCAAAAAATAACACGCTGCAGTTAGAAACAAATGCAAGTGTATCTTCATCACTTTAAGTTTAAGATTCATAACATTCAAATATTTCATAGATTTCACAAATAAATCTAAAATACTTAATTTTTTTAATTTATTAAAAGCAAAGGATTTTGTTGTTTCTGAATTATTCTAATCAAACACAATTCATGGCATCAGGCGTTTTTATTTTGTAGTAGGCACTAAATTAAAAATGATAAATTTTCAAAAAACTAACAGACTCTAGTGAGAATGAAATCCAAGTGTATGTTCTTAAATTTAAGTTTAAGATTCGTATCATTGAAATATTTCAGAAATATATCTAAACACTTTTTTAATTTATTGAAAGCAAAGGATTTTGACATTTCTGAATTATTCAGACTTTTCATAAAAATGTCTATGCAGTGCAGTAAGCCAACAAGCATTTTTTGCTACTGGTTGCCCTATGCATGTAAATATTGTTTGAAAAATAATCTCAGCTGGTTGCTGACTATATCTTCTGATATTTTAATTGAAGCAATTCATTTCTCCTAACTGAAAATGGGAGGTTTAACAAAAAAGACATTATCCTAAATATACATAAAAAAAATTATCATCTTTATCATGGTGTGACAGCATGTTGAAGGCTTGCAATTTAGAAGTGAGATTTGTGTGGTAAAAACCTAATAATTTGTTGGAATTTATATTAACTTGAGTGTTACCTTATCCTAACCAAGATTGATTTCTGAACTTAAATTTTTGGGGTGAACTTGCATTTGATAGTTTGTAGTTGAAGTAAAATTGTCCCTAGCAATATAAAAAAAGTTAAAGATAATTCGCTTGTGATAGCTTATCTGCCCCCTCTGGAGTCTAATATATTGGTTTATAAACTGATTTATCACAGATTATGATTAATAATGTGGTAAGCTTTGTAGTTCTGCAAATGTGTCTATAACTGAAGTATGTAGTACCCTTCTAAAGATACATAATATAATATTCCTCTGCCAAGGCAGCCGAGTGCATTTCAACAACTTCCTTGATTCTCCAGAAGATGGAAATGTACACAAAATTAATAATTTATCCATGAGTGATCTTAAACACGTGATCGCAGACACAATCAGTGGTATGTTGTTTGGTATTCTGCAACCTATGCTTTCTTCAATGGAAGTTAATGTAAATGATAAGATGACTCAGCTTAAAACTTCCTTCGTCAACTTAAAAGACTATAAGAGTGAAAATAGAGAAAATTTAAATCAAACAATATCATTATTGCTGGCAGGAATCCTCATGATACAGATAAAGCTTCTCTCAGTGGTGGTAGGTTGGAAGAGTCTATTTGGGTAGTCAGGAAGCTGATATAGTAAACTATGCAAAATTTACTCTTAATGTATCTGATGTAAAGTGTCAGAACCTCGGTGGTTTAGGGGTAAGAACGTGTGCCTCTGAACCGAAGGGTACTGGGTACAGGGTACTCCTTTCACTTTTTCAGTACAAACTGTAACATTAACATCAACCGAGGTTCTGGCATTGTATTTGAGCAAGTTGAATGTCTGCACATTCCGCCCTTCGGAGGGGGCGTAAAGCCGTCGGTCCCGTGTCCATGCGAAGTTGGGCACGTTATATATCCCTACCCTCCTTACAGAAAGTCAGGGGTTTGGCAAAATTTCCAGGATAGTGAGGTAAAACTGCTTCCTGGAGTTGCTGATTGGCCATAGTCGCGGAAATAGGTCGACGTTAAAGAAACAAAACACACACACGATGTTAAGTGTCATACTCTGGTTAGTAATTAAGATATATGTTCATTTAAAGAGTGTTAAAGAGTCAGTGCGTAAAATCTGCTGCATTCAGTTCTTTGGCCTTCTGGTATAGCAGTGTAAGAATTTCTTTCATGTGTCAGGTCTAGACCATCACAGGCAAATTTTCCAGGAGACTATTTATTTCATTTCTTTAGATTCAACAATTGGTGGTGAATGTGATGGATTATTGATGATGACTAGTACCATCATTCTCATTCAATTGATACTGAAATTAATGACGCATTTTTCCCTGCTCCTATATTTTAAATAGAATTTTCAAAAAGCTGATTAAGTATGTTTCAAACAATAATTATTGACTCTCTGTTGACTGAGACTGTATTTTAAACTTTTCAAATGTAAATACTGTTGTAGATGCATTTTATGACATGTATATTTGCTTGGAGCAGTTTGAACCAGTGCTGAAAATTATCCATCTTCTTTTCCTGTTTGTTTAAATAAAGTAAGTCTTACAGTGAAAAATCTGCTTGTAAAAAATTCTCATAGTTTATCAGAGCTCCAGGACTTCAGGTTTCTTCGAGATAAATGTAAATTCCAAACAACTTCATATTAGTTACACAGACAAGATATAATTTAATATTGTCCATGATCCATCTTCGTTTTGGAAATTTTATAGATCAACCACTAACATTAACCGTCTTCCATCTCTTCTCTCTATAATGACTCGTCTGCAAGTAACTCACAAGGTATAGCAAACCTTTTTGCTTCTTACATTAAGACTATTTATAAAGATCATACAATTCTGACATAATCTTTGGAACCTGAATCTACTGTTGACATTAAACATACCGTTCTTTCTGAGGAGGAAATTATGTCTGCATTAGAAAACTTGTTAATAAAGGTGCTAGTCCAGATCAGATACCTCCTGCTCTTATGCTCTTGCAAGAGCTCTCAGTCTCATCTTCAATATTTCACTTTATTCTGGCATTTTTCCAGAGGCCTTTAAAATCTCTGGTGCTATTCCTGTCTTTAAGTCAGGTAGTTGATCACATGTGACAAATTATAGAGATGTTGGTATCAGTTATGTCTTATCAAAAGTATTTGAGATGACTGTGATGCAGGTTCTAGAATTTTCCTTCAAACCTGTCATTGTTAAATAACAGCATAGTTTCTTTATGGGTAGGTCAACTAAAACAAACTTGTTTTATTTTACTAATCATATGATTGCATCACTAGAAAGTGGTGGTGAAGTACACTCTGTCTATACTGATTTTAGCAGAGCTTTTGATTCCCTAAATTATTATCTGTTAATTTAAAAATTATATGTATATGGCATTAGGGATCCGCTGCTGACATATCTCCATTCGTATCTTAAAGGCAGAACCATCCGAGTTAAAGTAAGTGACACTGATTTTAAATATGCTACTTCTGGGGTTAGGTTCACACCTTGGGCCACTTCTATTCAACATTTTCATCTCAGCTTAAATAGAAAATTCACATTGTCGACTCACTCCACTCCACTCACTCAAACTAATGCACTGAGTGATTCAGTGTAGATCATGTTCAAATTTCTAAATATGTTGCGCTCTCTTTAAGTTTAAGATATTTTAAAAAACTTCTTTGTACTCACTCTGAAGAGTTGATTTACACATTATAATGGCTCTCAGAAGGTGAGGCATAAGTTGGTTTAGAAAAAATCAGTGCATAATAAAGCCTACAATTCTGTTTGTGTATTTGTGTCGAGTAATCAATGTTATAGTAGAGTAAAATATCCAAATAAATGACCCATATTATAAAACAATATCATCTATTACATTTTTTAACTGAATCAAGTAAAATCCATATACGTAGTGTGACAATCGCTTTTCTTCCTGGTTATAAACATACATTTTATCAAGGCTGTGCAACACCCATGACTAACATTATCAAGGGCTCAACTAATTTAATTCAAAATCATCAGTAAATTCACATTTGCGATATTTTTGTATAAAAACTATCATTAAAAAACAACCGTTAAGCCAGTAAGTTCTAATTAATGCTGCTGTTTGTAGAATATAAAGTTACTCCTCTTGACATCAAAGCTGTCTTATGTCTATAAAAAAGCTTGCCAGATCTGTTCATTTTCTATTATTAATAACAAAGATAGTTACTTACAGCTCGTAAAGCTTTGTCTGTGATATTTTCTTCTTTACCATATATCGCCTCCTGAACACTATTTAACCAAGAATAGAGTTCGGAGAACTGGTCATAAAACTCCTTAAGTGTCCATGTTCCGACAGAAGTTTCCAAATTTAAATCATTATTTGCTTCCTAAAGAAAATAATATAGAATTGTATTAGCATTTTATATTTCTACATGGGGAAACTTAAAACATAACAAAGTACAAAATTTTTCTTTTACAAACATTTTTAAGAGTTTTTTAGTTCACTAGATCTTTTACAGTATACTGTGAATTATTTTGCCAGCAATTAACTTGTCTTTATTCAATAAGCTACAGTGGGTGGGCAAATTATGAGAAGCACTCCGTCTTTTATTTATTTAGTTAAACAGCGAGAGCATCTCCATATAACAGCATAAAACAAAACAAAAAACAGCTTATTCTAACAGTTATAAAAAAAACAAGAATCATGCTATAGAGCCACATTCTAGATCGTCGTAAACAGAAACTATAAAAGTCGTTACATTATCATTACATTGCACTCTTCCATACTTGCATATAAAGGTGATCTTATTACATTTGCTCTAGGAATGGGTCGGCGGAATGTAGGATAGGATCGTAAACTAGGACCAGGAGATGGGGCATAAAAAGTTAACTGTTGTAACAGATTAATCAATGTAGCCATGAATTAAGTTAAAAATCAATTTTATTTTTACATGAGACCTTCTGTCAGCTAGTGAATTTATACTGAAATCTGTCAACAAAATATCCTGGGGATATCCTCGTTCAAGGTAGCTTCCACTCTCATGAAAGCTTATGTATTTGAGGAATCTACGCTGGACCCATTCCATCATCGTCTCGTCACGACCATATAAGGGAGCCCAGCATATACTAGCATATTCTAATTTAGGTAGCACAAATGCATTGTAGAGTGCACATATTGTAATGGTATGTCTAAAGCATCTGGAGCTCCGCACTAGAAAGCTAAGTCTTCTCATTGCTGAAGAAACAACATTTGCAATGTGTTGGTGGAAGCGCAGATTACTATCAAAGGTAACCACTAAGTCACTAATTTTAGACACTTTTTCAAGAGACTGATTACCAATATTGTATGTTGATGAGAAATAGGAAACGTCTTATTTGAAAAGGTCATTATCCTGCAGTTTTTGGCACTAAAATCCTGTCCATTGGTGAGGCACTATTCTGGGATCTTGTCTAGTCCTTTTTGTAAGAAAGCACAGTCGAGGTTTGATTCAATCGACCAGAATTAATGTCATCCGCATATAAAACGTGTGGTATTCTGATCCCTGTGCTGATATCGTTGATGAACAGGTTGAAAAAAAGTGGGCCCAAAACCGAACCTTGAGGAACCCCAGATAAAACAGGGTAACAGTATGAAGATTTTTCAGCACACCAGGCATAATTAAACCGATTTGTAAGGTAAGATGAAAAAAAAAATAACCATTTTATCAGAAAATCCTAAGCATAAAAGTTTTACCATTAATAATCTATGTGATACACAATCAAAGGCTTTTTTCATGTCCAAGTATACAGCATCAACCTGTCCACCACAATCCAGAGCTTCAGAAACGTACTGTGTAAAGGAACATAAATTTGAGGTAATTGTTCTTGCCGCACAAAAGCCAGGTTGATTTTCGGAGACGTATGGGCGTACATGTGCAGATATATAATTGGCAAGGACATGTTCGAAGACTTTGGCAAAATTGGGAATCAGCATAACCTGTCTGTAATTTTCAACAACCGAGGTTTCACCTTTTTTATGTAACAATTTAGATTTAAGTGTTTTAATACCTTTAAGAACATCATCTAAGGAGATTTGATTCAGATGAAATAAAGGGCAGTCGTAGGTGTCACAAGGAAGTGATGAGACTGCATTAGTGGACCCAGCTAAATCTCTAAAGAGATCTGCAAAAGCGTTAACAATTTGTTCAAAACACACAAATGTGTTCCCTTTGTAAGTCATCAAGCCGGAAATTCTTGTCTGTTGGGTTTTAGGTCTTATGAAGGACCAGAAGGGGGAAGGATCTGACTGAGTATTGTTTCCTATACTAGAGATATAATTGCGATAAGCATTTCTAATTAATGTTTTAATTTTAGCTCTAAATCTAGAGAAAGCCTTATAGTCTTCATCAGCCAAACTATTTGTATACTTTCTATGAAGGACAATTTTTTTGGAGAATATCTGAAGGTATGAAGAATTGGAAGGTGGATATAAGCAATTGTAATCTTTGGCTCTTCTGAAGAATACACAGTATTCTCAAAGAAAAATAGCTGCCCCAACTTATGTTTCTGTAGCCACTGTTAATAATTCGGGGAAAGTCCAAAAAATGAGACTCTAGGAGCAAATCGGTTGGTAAGTTTGACAGGAAACGCCTTATAACAGCACGGGGTGACAGAAATTTGTCTACAGAACCGAAGAAAAGGTAGAAAGGTGTTGACTAAGCTAGTTCAGGACACTGTAATGAACTTAGCCAAACAAACAGTTCGAAGATGGTTGGTGAAACAAGGGTTTTTGAACCCTGCAGGCCGGTGAAAAAGCCCAACTAACAGCAGCTATTGAGAAAAAGCGACTGGCATGGGCTAGGAATCATCATCATTTGACATTCGATCACTGGAAAAATGTAATGCTTGTTAATATTCAATGTTATTAATGAAAACTCATGGCTGTCTTAATTTTTCTTCAGTTTACTTCTTAGACGAGTCGACTTTCGAAACACCAGCAGACAAGTCAAGTTTTGTTCGGAGACGACTTGGTGAGAAGTTCGAGGAGGACTGGATAGTCGAAAAAGTATAACATCCATTAAAAGGTATGGTTTGGTCCATTATATCTGTAAACGCACTCACTGGTCACCTTTACATTTTAGAGAGAACCATGTGCCAAGACCAATATACGGACATTATCAGAACCAGAATGTTACCTTGAGTAAGGGAATGGTTCCCGAATGAGTAGCCATAAGGCCAAAAGGCTAACAGCCTATATGGATGTTCAAAAAATAAACTTTTGGCCGTGACCTGACAACTCTCCAAATCTCAACCCAATAGAAAATCTTTGGGAGCTGACAAAACGGGAAGTCTCCAAAAATAAGCTGCATCTCATTAAGAGACCCATCAGTGTGTGGCACCCTGATAAAAAAAAACGTTCTTAAGCGTATAGAAAGCATGCCACGTAGGATCCAGGCAGTCATTGCTGCAATTGTTATCGATAAGTTACATAACTGTCTTTACTTTGTTGTTATTCACAGAAATAAATAGTCTTATAATAATTATTAGGCTGTTTTTCTCGCAGAACTAAAAAAAAACTAAAAATGCCGAATGCTCCTAATAATTTGGCCACCCAATGTACATTGACCGGCCGAAAAATCTCTAATAACAGGTATTAAATCAACTGCATAAATGAACACAGAGGTAGATGCTTCACGCCTTTTTATTTAAAAAAATATAATATATCTCATTATGCCACAAAATCCAAAAATTTAAAAAAATGTGTTGCTACACAGGAACTTAAATATTTTTTATAAGGACCAACTACAGTTTTATACTAGCCAAATTCTACAATGACCAGTGTTCTCACTAAAGTGGACATGCCTGGATACTTTTTTCAGGAAAATGACACAAAACACATATGCCCAGTTTCACACAGTTTGATTAAATATTTAATGGACGGTTGGTTAATCAAGGCTTCAGACGACCAATGACAGACAATGATTCGAGGTTTTGCCATGACAAACAAATATTTTGAAGTTGTGGTTGGTTAGATTAAGCCTTGATTTACTAACCAGCCACTAAATTTTTAATCGTGCTTTGTGAAACTGGGTATGTCTTCTAAAGTAATGTGTGCTTCAAAATTTAAAATAAGCGATATTTTTTTTTTGGTTCGGTTATGGAGGTGAAAAAAAATGAAAATAAAAAACAACCGAAAAGCATTAAACAAAATTTTCTTTTAAGCATCTCAGTTTTATATGAATATGATGCATTGTCGGTTTGTTCAAAACTGGGAAGTTTGAAGTATCTGAGTGTGAACTTCGGTAAAAAATAAATACAATTTTGTTTTGTAATCGCTCAAGTCAAGAATAAATAGCATTTAAAAAGAAAAAATACAACAAACAATTCTTTAAAATATTGAAAAATATGAAAAATACAAGAAAGATTTAGAACCATTAACGTTTTTGCAAATAAATGTATTTCATTTCATTAATCCACACTTCAATGATGCAATCCTCTAAATAGTCACACTTGTCTTCCAATGGTTGCTCTTTCTTTCAGATGCGTTTTTCTTGTTCAAAATATATATTTTTTTAATACGTAGCCTTTTTAAATATTCCCATTTAACAGTTTCTGAATGGAATTCTTTCTTCTCCTTTCTTTAGTAGGGATTACATTTTAAAGACTTAACGTTTAGACTTAGGTTATTATCTGACATTAGGGCAAGCATGATGCTGTAATATTCAGTCTAATGCAAACACCCCTAAATTAGTAAGGAACCAGTGTGAGACAGGGGGGCTTAATGTCAATCCTCATAAGACAGTTCTTATCACATTCACGAACAGAAGGAAACTAAATGTAAAAGCTCTCACTCTGATGGAACACATATACAATTTACCAATGAAGTTAAATATTTCAGGATCTTCTTAGACCAAAAACTAAACTGGAACACACTTGGAAAAAACTCTCTCGAAAGCGACAATGGCAATCTGGACTTGCCATAGCCTCGTAGGAAAGGCAAGGGGGTTGATTATCAGGATGGTTTATGGGATATACCAAATTGTGGTTAAACCCTTGGTCACATATGCATCTGTAGTATGGTGGAATATTAATGAAACAAGCCTCAAGACAAAGCAAATTGCAGAGGCTGATCTGTCTTGGAATAAGGGGAACTATGACATCATTTTCTACAGCTGCAATAGACGCAATGCTGAACCTTACTCCACCGCAGATATGCATGAAGCGGGAAGCAGCACTAAGTACCCCGAGATTATTTCAAGCCGACAAATTTAGGCCATTAGACTTGGTTGGCCACTTGAAGATCCTGGAAATAATTCCATTGGAGTCACTCACCAAACCAACAGATCAAATGCCAGCTAAACTAGACTGCATAGTCTCATTTAACGTGGTCACAAGTGACCGTCAGGCATGGGACAGAGAAAGTGAGAGGCTGGCAAACAACTCATCCGTATGTTATACAGACAGGTCTAAACAAATGAAGGAAGCACGACTTGGAATAAGCAGGCCTAACTTCAGAATAGCTAAGTCACTAGGAAAAACTTCCACCATCTACCAAGCAGGAATACTTGCTATAAATCTGTGTACAAGAGTACATACAAAGAAGACTCAAAAATAGAGACATCTACATCCACTCAGACAATCAAGCAGTACTAAAGACTTCGAAATCTTTCAAAACCGACTCTAAACTGACATGGAGCAACTGGTTACAGGCAACGATTTAACTTTGATGTAGGTACCAGGGAAACAAGTCATTGAAGGAAATGAGGAAGCAGATAGCTTTGCAAAAAGGGCAGCAACAATACCATTATATGGTCCAGAGTCCTATTGTGAATGAACAAAAAGCCATGTAAGAAATGAACTTGATACAACCAAATGCTGTCATACTGGAAGAAACGCCAGGCTTAAGGCAGGCAAAATAGTTCATCACCATATCAACAAAGCCTGGCTTGTTTCTTTAATTGAATAGGATGGACTTGAGAATAATCACAGGACTTTTCACAGGCTAATCCTCAGTAAGATAACATCTCGTGAAGATGGATAAGATGCAGTGAAAACTGCAGATACTGCACTGAAGCAGTAGAAACAACAGAACATTTGCTATGCGACCGCATAACTCAGCTCAACAAAAGGCTCAATTACCTTGGAGAGGTGACTTAACACAGCAGGAAATAGGTAAAATAGCCCCCAAAAAAATGTTGACTACATAAAAGGTCTGAACTTTTTGGGCAACTATTGGAAAAAAGAGCCATGCACAAAAACGCATTGGGGTCACAGCGCTGAGGGGTCACACGCCTAGACGATTCATTAAACAATATATAATCTATTAGCAGACATGGTTATTTCCAAAAGAAACGTATATTCCTATTTTTCAATTTCCAATTGATAGAATAAATTTTCCTTGTACTTTATAATAACACACATTCAATTATATATGTCGTGTGGAACTCTTTTAATTCGCTTTTCAGCTCCTCCAAATACTTTGTCAGCAGGAAGGTAAATATGTCTTCTACCAAGGAACATATTGGTCGTTTTATTAGGAGCTTCTTAGTCATTTAAAACACGTACGATATGTGCGTTTTGTGCTCTAGCTACCATAGCGGTCAGAAAAGGTCTCACATGTGAAATATGTTCTTCTCAGGAGAACATAAATGCATAAGAGAGGAGCGGACCATCGAACATTGTCTACAGGCTTTTGAATGTTGACAGAGTACATACTAATCCGCAAGTAGAAATATGCCTGATGATTTTCCTGTAACAAGCAACGAAGATATCTTCTATCTACAAAATCTCCAAATCTGCATGGGACTGAGTTATCTTTTTTTTTTTTGTTCCCTCAGGGCTCGTCCGCGGCCTTGCCGCCCCGATAGCACCGCAACCCTTGGTTGATTGTGCATACCCCTAGTCTTACTCCACCCATTCCAAAATCACTGTGCCTTGAACTAGTCTGCACAGCGATTGGTAGGGTGAAGTTTTATATTGCTCTGTCTCCGGTCTAGAGTGACCGTAGATCAGTTGTCTTTTCCGGTCCAGAGCTATACACTCGCACAAGATGTGCTGGGCTGATTCCTCCCCCTCGCCGCAGAGTCTGCATGCGAGGTCCCCTTCGAACCGCCCCATTTTATGTAGGTGTTTCTTGACGGCCATGTGTCCCGTCAAGAGACCTGTTGTGTTTCTGAGCTGTCCTCTGCTAAGGTTTAGCAGCTCCACAGCTCTCTTTGAACTGGGTCCGTCAATTATTGACTTCCCATGTCTGAGCCCTGGACAGTCCGCCCAGTACACCTTGTGTTGGTTTCTGACCCAGGACTTAATGGCTCCCCTGGCAGTGCTCTTTGACACGCCCAGAGCCGGTTCTGGTCCCATAAATGGTTCTGCTGACCCTCTCTTCGCGAGACTGTCAGCTTCTTCATTGCCTTTGACCCCCGAGTGACCCGGCACCCAGATGAGGGTCACCTCATTCTGCCCAGCCAGGTCGCTCGTCTCGTCTCGGCACTCACTCACCAGCCAGGAATTTACCCGTGGGCTACTTAGTGCCTTAAGGGCTGCCTGGCTGTCTGTGGCTATGAGGATCCGCTTGTTGGTGTAGCCCCTCCTCTTGTTCTCCCGCACACAGTGCAGGATGGCGTACATCTCGGCCTGAAACACCGTTGCATGGGCTCCGAGGGAAATACTGTGACTTACCCTCGGTCCTTCCGAGTAAACACCTGCCCCCGTCCCACGCTCCCCGCCAGATCCGTCCGTGAACCAGACGAGCGCGTCCCGTGGTATGCCCGGCGTCTCCTCCCGCCATGCCCCGCGATCAGGGATTTCCACTGTGAAGTTGTTTTCCCTGCACATTCGCGGGCTCGCGAAGTCTGACCTCATTTCAAGCATGGGTTCCTTCACGATCTCCTGAATTTTGCAGTGGCCCCTGAAGCCTGGGTTGATCTTCAGTCTACCATTGCAGGCTAGTCTGTATAGTCCTAGCCTGGCCTCTCCCATAATAACGAAGTGTAGGGGGGGTAGATCCAGCAACACCTCCATGGCGGCTGTTGGGGTTGAAGACATGGCCCCTGTGATGCCTAGGCAAGCCATCCTTTGGATCTTGCCTAGTTTTTGTTTGGCACTGGATTGTGTCACCTTAGGCCACCAGACCAGTGCCGCATATGTTAACGATGGTCTGACCACCCTTGTGTACAGCCAGTGGGCCATACTAGGTCTTAGTCCCCACGTTTTTCCATATAGCCGCCTAGTGACGGCTAAGGTCATGACTGCCTTACGCAGTATTTTTCCAATGTGACCATTCCAGGTTAGCTTAGAGTCCAATACGACCCCAAGATATTTTACCTCCCTGGTCATTGGAACACTCCTACCGTATAGAGTGAGAGTTCTGTGGCTTTCACACTTCCTCCTCCTCGTAAACGGCACGACGGTTGCTTTCTCGGGGCTCACCCCGAGCCCTTGATCAACCGTCCACCCTTCCACCACTTTCAGTGCAGTCTGCATACGCTCCCACACTGCCTGTGTGACCTTTCCTCGGACTATGATGACAATGTCGTCCGCATAGCCCTGTACCTCATACCCCCCTCCCGAGAGCCTCCCCAGCAGGCCGTCCACGACTAGACACCAGAGCAAGGGAGACAGAACGCTCCCCTGCGGACACCCCGCCGCGACCCCCGCCAGCAGAGTCCCTCCCGCGAGTGAGGTGAACACCGCCCTGTCCCTGAGCATGGAACCGATCCACCTGCAGCAGGTCTCCTCTATTCCACGCTCCCGGGCAGCTGCCAGAACCGATCCGAACGAGGTGTTGCTAAAGGCCTCCTCTATGTCTAGGAAGGCCTCCTCTATGTCTAGGAAGGCCCCCAGCGCCACCTCCTTGTTCTCCAGCGTATTCTCCAGTTTCAGCACCAGTTGGTGCAGTGCTGTTTCTGTTGAGAATCCTGCTCTGTATGCATATTGTCCGCAGTGTAGAGGATATGCTTCCAGTACACCGCCCCTAATGTGCCGGTCGAGCAGTTTTTCCACTGTTTTCAGCAAGAAGGACATGAGACTTATTGGCCTCAGGGACTTTGCCTGGTCTGTTGGACGCCCAGGTTTAGGAATAAATACAACCCTGGCCAGTCTCCATGCCCTCGGAATGTACCCCAGAGCCAGGCTGGCCCTCATAATGAGGGTAAGCACCGGCGCCAGTATATCTATCCCCTGTTGGAGCATGATGGGCATTATTCCATCAAATCCCGGCGATTTGTATGGCTTAAAGCTGTTAATGGCCCATCTGATTTTGCTCCAGGTAACCACCTCTTTAGCGACTGTCCAGTCTACTCTAGATGCCCGCCTATAAGGCGCCTCTATTTCTGAGTGTTCCCAGTCCGGAGGTGATTGGTTTATTATGTTACAGCCGGGGAAGTGCGTCTGGAGTAAAATTTCCATAGTTTCCTCCCCCGAGCTTGTAAAGCCTCCCGTGGGTGTTCTAAGGGAGCCTATGTTAGTCTGAGGGCCCTTAGACAGGATCTTGTGTAGTCGAGCACTCTCGGACGTGTTTTCCACTTCTTCGCAGTGCCTCCTCCACGACTCCTTCTTGGCGTCCCTCAGTCTTTTGTTATAGGTCGATAGGGCCTGTCTATATTCATCCCATGCTCCCGACCTTTTGGCAGCGTTAAACAACTTACGAACCTGCGTCCTCCTTTGCCTGAGGTCCTCGTTCCACCATGGGACGTTCCTGGTCGACACCCTCATTTTCAGGGGGCAGTTGGCGTTATAGGCCGAGGTAATTGCGTCTCGCAATTGGACTGCTGCAATCTCGAGGTCTATTGAATCCCTTATGGCACTCTCAACCCCCCGCAGTTCCACAGCTAGGTCTGCCCTGTAGGCTTCCCAGTCCGCCTTGCGGGGGTCCCGGTACCATACCGTTTCTCTTTCGACTTTGGCGATTTCAAACCGGATGTATCTGTGGTCTGAGCTACTCACTTCCCCAGACACAGCCCAGTTTTTAACAAAGTCACCCAGAAACTGGGTGGAAACTGTTAGGTCTAGAACTTCCGCACGCCGTGTTGTGACGAATGTCGGTTTATTACCTCTATTCAATATGTCTAAATTAAATTTCATAAAGAATTGTAAAAGTGCCTCACCCCTCATGATGCGCATTCGCATCCATGCCGATGATGGTCTGCCATCCACCTGCTCTGCTACCCACCATCAGCTGCTCCAATTCGTTGGGTGGAGGAGGGTCCGTGCTGTCGCCTGGCAGATAGGCTGACGCGACAGTAATGTCCCTCAGCCCATCCGCTCCTCCACATCGGATTTTGATCGTTGCCAGGTCCCTGGAACAGAAATTCATTAGAGGGAGAAACTCTATCCCTTCCCTGACAAAAATGCAGGCCCTCGGATTCTCGCTGGACCTGCTGTAGATGAGCTTTCCAGTAGCTCCGCCGAGTCCCTTGATCTCTCCGTTGTAGGAGTACGGTTCCTGGATGAGGGCCACATCCGTGTTCCTCAGAGCCATTAGTAGTCCGGCCGTGGCTGCCCTACTGTGTTGGAGGTTGACCTGAAGGAACCTAAGTCCCATTAACCCTTAATTGCTTCCCCAGTGGGCGGAAGCTAACCCTTCCCATGCCCCAGAATGCCTTGAAGGAGGTTCCTTCAAGGGCTCTGTAAGATGTCGGGTCGATCGAGAAGGCGAGCGTCTGTCCTTTCTCCTCTGCCTTCCTGCTTAGAACCGACCAGTGTTGCGTCCCCAGTTCAGGGTTCTGGATCTTAAGTCTGCTGATCACCGTCTCCTGCGGGACGGTGTCAGGGATCCGTACGAGGACCTTGCGTCTCTTTGGGAGTTCCTTGGGCTCGACGGCTGTCAAGTCCGCCCCCTCCCAAATCTGACCGAGGCCCCCGATCGTTTTCCGCAGCCAGTCCCGCGACTGCGGGCCGGCACAGGTTGTCCACAGGATGCCCCCCGTCAGGCGCGTCCGGTGGAACTGAGGCGGGCTCTCCCCTTCCTGAAGAGAGTCCACTGCAGCTACCACCGCAGCCTGGATCAGGTCCGCCTTCCCCTGGTCTAGCGTGACCTCAGGATGGCGTCTGTCAATCACCGCCATCCCGAGGCCCTCCGCAGCCTCCCTGTAAGAGCCAGTCTGCGCCGGTGTTCCGGCCTTGGTTCCTTTGGGAGGTCTGTCTGTAGTAGGCGTGCTAGAGCCAGAGCGCGGCGTCTTCCGACTCGCACTCTCCTCTTGCGCCTTTACAGGCACCCTGGCCCTTTTGGAACGTCTGTCTGTAGTGGGCGTGCTAGAGTTCGAGCGCGTCCTCTTCTGACCCGCACTCCCCTCTTGCGCCTTTACTGGTTTCTCGACCGTCCAGGTCCCGGCCGCCATTTTTTGCGCCCTCCGGAGCTTCTTTCTTTGCGCCCCGGAAAGACGCTTGGACTGCCGGGACAGTCCCTCTACTCTAACAGTAGAGTCCTCACTGGTGGAGGGGCCCCCGGAGTCCGCGGAGCTCGCCGCCCTCCGGTGGGACCCAGCCTCCAGCTTGGGTGTCGGGGACAGGTCTCTGGCCGAAGCTACCCCCTGATCCCCCGTATCTACGCCGGTCGTGGGACCTCCAGAGTCCGCTGCCGCCCCCTGGCTCGTCTCCGTTTCCGGGATAGACTCAAGGCTCAAGTCTGTAGCCGCAGCCACTCCTCGAGCCTCATTGGTTTTGGTTTTATATGTATTTATAATCTTCATGTTGTTCCCACGAGAATGGGGGAAATACTGTCCACACCATCAGAACCCCCTGTGTGGTGCAAGGCGGGTTACTCTGGAGGGTTGCCTGGTACTCCAGAGGTTCCGTTCACGACACCATCGCCCTGGTGCCATCCATCCATAGGCACGGGTCACGTGACACCGTAGATTGGGGGAGTTTAGTTCGACCTCCTTGTCTAGATCCGTCATGTTTAGTTATTAGCAGGGTCACCTCGTGCAGGATGCGGATTTTTACCGCGCATGACGGTCTTGGGGAAAGCTTCATCGGGAGTTTATGTTGTTATTTCCACTTCCTCAGCTTGCCCCCTGGAGTCCTTTGGCCCGCGACTCCTTAACCCCACTGAGTTATCTTACACGAATGTCAAATGAATGTGTCTTGTTTTGTTTGAATACACCAAATTCACATAATGATTTGAATGCCAAATCTCCACTTTTGCTTGATTCTAAGATCACAAAACTCTAGAGAAGATAAATGTCTCTCGGAGTAGCTCAATTTTAATAAAAATGAATATGTCCACTTTTGCAAGAATACTCATGATACACAATTTTAGAAACTTTGCAAAATATGATGGTGTAGACCACAAAATTAAAAACAAAAATAAACTGTAACAAGTAAATAGAAGTTGCGCAATAAACTCTGTTAAGGCAAAACAGAGTTTCCTCTTAATATAATGGTTTAAACTGACCAAAAAACAATAATTTTAATGTATACCACTTAGTTTTTACCATCATCAACATTGTGTAGTCACAAAGCCTTAATTGTACCACTGAAATAAGATGCAGATAATCTTAATGCAAATAACCTGAATCCTTTGGCAAAGAATACGTTTGGCTAAACATTTTGAACCACTGAAGCCAGAAATTAGGAATTTGACATGTATGACATACATTGCTTGTCAAGCTAGGCACCTAATCAGATCTGTATCCCAAAATTCCATAGCCAATTGGATAACACAGGCAGGGTATTATTTAATGTAAGCTAAGACAAGCCGCTGTAGTTATGAAGATGACGTGCATATGTTTCGTATGTAACATAAGTATCCGTTTTTGTGTATATTCTGCCCCCAAGGTTAACCATCACACAGGATCCTCCAGTGATGAGACAGTATACAGTGAGAGGAAAAAGTAACAATTATTTTTAGCATCCCTAGTATCACTAAATAGATTCGAATGAAGCTTTATACACAGTGGTTTCATTTTACAAGTATCATGATTTCTGATGCTATATGCCTGCTGCCAGAAGTGGTATTAGCTTTCCAATCAAGAATAGAAAACCAAAATTAGTATAATATTTTTGTAAGGATTTTGTCACTATAAATCCAGTGTGCTATAGTTTTATGGTTAGTTTTGACATTTTCGGACAAAATAATACTTTTACAGATAAGTAGTAGTAGTACTAGCAGTGGTGGGGAGCCTATCGCTAGACAAGTAGGGCACATCGGGCCCTTTTTGCCAAACCCGGCATCAAGCAACCATGCCCTACTTACCGGTTTCGTGACCAAACCTCTCCGAACTCAAAATAAAGGTCATGGCGGTCTTCCATTGGACTGAACTTACGTGACCACTCTGTAGAGTCCTTGAACCAAACAGTTCTGGTCGAAGACTCCCAAAAGCATCACATTCACACAGGCAGTGGTAAGACGTTTCTTCAGTCTCGCTGCATTCCTGGCAAATGGGATTTCTTCCGACACCTACCAATGTAAGGTGTCTTCTGAGACTACAGTGGCCTGTTAGCATCCAGATGATACGGCGAAGCCCAGACCGACTTATACCAAGAAGCCAGACAGTCTTGTTTCTATCCGGCCTCCGCACGAAGTTCCTCGCTTACAGCCACTGACGGAACCTCCAGTGCTTCTCCATGGACTCCTCAGTCCATCTATCTAGGGCGTCGGAGACCACCTCCCTACTTCTGCCAATGGCAGGCTCCGGGCCACAGAACGGCCGCCGGGAACAAAATCTTGCGAGGTCATTCGCCACCTCATTACCCACCACGCCACAGTATCCCGGAACCCACATAAGCTGTACCTTCTTTGTCCTGGACAACACCGCAAGAGCGTCAGCGCACCGGAGTGCCGCCTGATGATCTGAGTAAATTTATACACATTCCTCAGGGCTCCTCCTCACATCCCGTCAAATAGCTACAGACAGAATAGCGTATACCTCAGTTTCCGTGGTATATACGTTCAGAGCATAACTCTCCGCACCCCAGGTCATCGAGATATATTCACGCCCGCGAGGAGTGCTGCTCCTCCTGCCATGACCCTTCAGCAAACATACCAGGGTAGCAGACTGGAAAGCAACCGCATTGTCCCTCCATTGATCCTTGCTGGCGATTCTGAGCGTATATGTCCTAATCAGCCTAATGTAATGCTCTGCATTTCGTACCTAGATAGTAGAAATTGGAATTTCCTTTTCCACGTACTTTGCAACTTTTGCATATCCTGTGTCCACACCAGTTTCCAGAGTCTCGCATTCTAAGATGCGACGCCATAACCGCCCTTCTGATACACATGGGAAGCCGCGGCAGCTTCAGCAAGACCTTCAGCGCGGCTGAGGGTGTCGTCTTCATGGCGCCGGTGATACCCAGACTTGCCAACTTTTAAAGTTTGGCCAGCTTCCGGGTAGCAACTTGTTTCACAGCACTCGACTGCCCTATAAAGGACCCTCGACCTGACGATCGGAGTGTAAATCCAATTAATGATCCGAGGATTAAGTCCCCAGATCGTCCCTATCCGCGGTGCAACCTTTTGCAGATGTGCCACGCAGTAGCAATGAATTTGACACTGCTTATAAGAACCTGTTTTAACAATTCAAGATGTGTGACTTTGAGTTGACTGGTGTTTTGGTTTTAAGATTAAAATAAGAAATGATGGTGGGATTTTATTATTTATTATTTTATTTATTATATTTAATCTCAAAAAGTCTGGACGCAGCAAGTGCGTTATGGTAGTGAATTTTCATAGAAATGATCTGGCACCAAATATTTTTTATAACTTTTTTTCCTGTAACATAAAAATGTCATTCTAAACATAGAAATATAAATTTTAGTATATAGTTTCCTTTTAATATCGTAAACTTACGTATCAAATTAGGTTACCATAGCTTTTCTATTTATTGAGATACATTTTTTTCCAAAAGAAAACCCAAAATTTTCCCGAAAAACCTCGTTCAAATTTCCTGGCTAACGAACTTATCCAAGCCGTTTATAAAAGGAATGTACATGCCACATTTTATCAAAATAGGACCATTATTTTTTGAGTTATCAGTGTGATACACACACACGCACGCATCCAAATTTCCACAGATAACAAACAATAATATATGGCATATAGATTATGAAGATGCTTTCGAGTGGTGGAAGAAGCAGTAGTTTAGAGAGCAGCAGCATATAATTTTTAGGATGTTGTGGAAACAATACTGATATATGTGTTAAATGTTCATTAGTTACAATTTTGTTTTCATAGTCAAGGTTCGTTTTCCACCGAAGTTAAAAAAATATAATAAATAATTTGAATATAACTTGAAAAATTTGTAAAAAAAGAATTCTGGTAGGACTTTATTCTTTATGAATAAATGAAGAATACGCATTATCATACTTACTTGGCACTTATCTATTAGCTGATTATCCATTATGTAATTATAATTAGCTTGTAATGCTGACCAAAATTCTTCTCTGTGGTCACTTGCAGTACTACCCCATGATCTTCTAATGGCAGTAGCCTTAACACGATTTTTTGTTAGGCTGTTATAAAGTCTTGGTTTTACTGTCTTGTCCTTCTCTGGGGTGCATTCAGTTGCTTGTAGCGAAGACAGCGAAAAGCTGGCCTTCATGGCAGAATTTTCAAAACCTAAAGAAATTTAAAAATGCGTAATTAATTGATTTCAATAATACAAAGTAAACTACTCTACGGCTAATTAAATGTAACAAGATTAAATTTGTGTTTGGTGTGAATAAAAAATATAATTTTGTGAACAAATTAGTTCGATTAAAACATTCACCAAGAATTTTTTGATGCGTGCTCTAAAGGCGTAATGCATGTTGTATAGTAAAATGTAAAAATTAAATTATAGATTGCTACGGTCGACATTTCAGATACCGTATCATTTTGCTTACTCTGGAGAATATTTGAGAAAATTTCAATGAGCATTACAGTCATTAAAGTATTGGACGGCGAATAAACTATCAAAATAAAAGAATTATATGAAAATTGGTCATTACTTTACCATCGTAATACACTTATGACCTTTCTGGAATATTCTTTTAAAGGAAACGTTGTCTGGTGAGCATCGAAAGATTTTACCGCTAAGATGTCGAATACAATAAAGAATAGTTTGATGTATATATCTTTGTGTTTTTAGAAGTAGTGTGAAACTGCGTGGTTAAGATACCCTCAAAGTCAATAAGGAACATCATACGCACTTCCTTACAAAATGACTTCACAGTTTTTAAGTAAGAACAAGGTACAAAACCAATCATTTTGCTGTTAGAGGTCACCTTGTTGTTCTCCATCTTTGTCTGGATGAGATGTATTAACAGGCAGTAGTTTTCCGTTAAAAAGCAGTTGAGTTTAATATATGGTAGTTTTTAACGGAGCAGATAGGAACGCGTGTCACCCTCCTTTAGTAGTATGGCGGGGTTGAAAATAAATCTATGATGAAATAAATATAGGTGACATCGAAGCAAAAGACGGGATTTCGTCTGCTGTACATAAAAGCAACACCACTTCTACATTAAAAAGTGCTTCAAAATTCTCAATTTTCCTAATTGAATAATTGTTAATGTCTATAAATTAAAGTTAGTGGTATTCTCTATCACTATCGTGTGACCTCATTTAGAAAATCGTTGGTAAGCCGCTTAATCTTTTTTTTAAGTAGGTTACACGATTTTAAAGGGCATTTTCTCTTTTGATAATGCAGAGGTGCGGGCTGCAGGATATTGGCTCACTTTTTCTTATTGTCCTGACTGTTGGGCACTAGCTGGCTTGATGTAATTATTTAATAATCCTGGCTGGGGGATACTAGCTCACAAGAAGTAGTCTCCTGAGTGCAGGGCAGCATTGGTAAACTTCCTAGATTAGGGTGACGCAATGGTCGCTGGCAGATACATTTTCTCTGGATAAATGATTGTCAGCCAGGCAATGAATCAGCTACGTGTCACTGTAATTTAATGGGGATTGAAGTCGAGAAATACATGTGAGTTCTCTTTCATAACGAATGTCTGTAAGTGCCCTAATCTCCCGAAATTATTTTGGAACCAAACAAGCCAGATGAGAGTGTCAGAATAAACCCCATATTTTTATTTTACCTGATTATTGCTTTAATTTTCAATCAGTTACACCATTACATTAGATTAAGAGAACGATATTAAATTGGAATTTTTGTTTCATCTTTGTTCAATATCTATCAAAAATACGTATGTGATTGTTTTTACAAATTATTTAGACCCACTAATTATATGATAAAAGCTGCCCATTGAAGAATACAGTTCATTATATATGATATTTTTTTGTTTGGTAAATCATTATCTTGGTGATCACATAAATTTTCTCGCAAATTTAACTAACGAACGACTGCATAAATTTTTAAATAATTTTCTTAAGAAATTTTAAACCCTGGATTCATTTTCTTTCTTTTTTTTTGTTATCCACCAAGTTCACTAAAGAGTATTTAAATTTGAGTAAAAGAATTGAAAATTGAATAGTGGCTTTCAGCCTTATATTTTGTTTGATATAATTGGGCATGCTTCCTTAAAATAACTAAGAATTATCTGGCCAGACAAATTTTTTTTTTAAATTGCCTTTAAGAATTTTTTCTTAGCATACGCTATCTAATTGACAATTAATACAATTGGATATTGATTCCCTTTACCTGAAAAACCTTTTTATTGCTGTTCAACTTTTATGTGCTTAATAAAGATCATTGTTGAGTTTTATTATTAATATTATTGAAAAATATTACCGACCTTCATTTTCCCCATAAACTTTGCAACACATCATGAAAGCAACAATGATTTTGCACTAGAAGTCTTAAAAATATGAGATTATAGGCAAAATCCACCCTCAAACAAAGTAAGTACAATTATGCATTTTTATTATTTTAACTGGACTTTAACACCTTTGAACATAAAGTTAATATCATACATTAGGGGATCACGTATAATCACCTACTTTTAGATCTTTAATAGTAAATTTAAGGTTTTTAATTCATTATAACAATTAGTAGGAGTTCACTCAGATTTGATAAGTTGGAAAAATTGTATGCAAATGGGGGGGGGGGGGGTTAAAGTGTTGCAAAATACCAATAAAAAAATAAGACAACCCGCAATGACGGAAGTGATTTTAATCAAACTGTGGTTTGCAATTATTGTTGTTAAGTTTATAAAACTTAGGTAAATGCACTGTTTACAACTATAGTAGTCGTCTTTATCATATCAAAAGTCATAACGCAGCAAGTGCATTATGATAGCCAATATTCATAGAAATGATCTATGCATTTTTATTACGAAAATTATATCTGCGACAAGAAAAAAATAGTGCTGCAAATTGAATCGAAACTTCCACATGGCTGTGATACTCTACTCACCTCAAATACATCGTCATGAAATGAATTTAGGGTCCATGACATGACGACAAAAAAATATATATTCGTATACCCATAAACGTCTTATTACGAAATGATGACGAAAAAATGTCATTTTCACCAAAGTACCGCTCATTTATCCCCTACCCCCTGAAGCGATCTTACCCAAAAACAATTCGACGTGTTCCTTTGTCGGGTGCTAACTGGATACCAAATTTGAAGATGATGAATCAATTTGCTCAAAAGTTATTGCGCCTACTAACAGACAAACTTACAGGCCGACAGACAAAAAAATTTCGTACCAGAATTAAGTTTTCTATATGTTTTGAGTTTTTTACGCCGTTTTAGTAAAAAAAAGTCAAATTCTTTCGCCGATATTCCACCCCACACATTCAACCCCTAATTTAATTTCAGCACAGACTACCAGATGTGTGATGAAATTGAAAGTTTTATAAAAACAAATCCTAAAACGTGGTATTACTCGAGTTTTGACGAAAAATGTCAAGTTTCACTAAATCATCCCCACCCCCTGGAGCGATTTTACCCAAAAACAGTCCGAACCTTTCGTTGGTCGGGTATACAGTTAATACCAAATTTGAAGACAATATCTCAATTCGTACTAAAATTATCGTGGCTACAGACAGCCATACAGACCGACAGACACAAAAAAATGGAGTTCCCAAATCATGTTTTCCATAAGATTTGACACTTCTTACGTTTAAGCAAAAAAAAATTGAAATTTTTGTCGACGATGCCATACTTCCATACGTATTGACGATGTGGAAGTAATTGTGGGTCTAATATTTAATATATTATGTTTAACACAGAAATATTATGGCCTTGTGCCCTACTGTGACCTCCAGCGGCACCATATATATTTTGTGGTCTTTAATATGTTTCATTAGTTGTAATTGGTTGATATCTGGTTTTTAGTGTTTTCTATTGTGAATGTGTGTAGCTACGTTTGATTTGTAGCTAGGTATGTGGATTTTATCTAATGCTGTTATATGTTCCTCGAATCTTGTTTCCATTGATTTTTTGTCATTCCTATATATTTTTTATTGCATGTGTTACATTCTATTTGATATATTCTGTTTAATTCATGTGGGTTGTGTTCTTGTTTTTTATTTATTTTGTTTATTATTTTGTTATTGGTTTTGTAGCTCATTTTTAAGTCATATGGTTTGAGTCTTTGTGTTATTTTTTTGATGTGGTGGTTATAAGTGAATGTTGTGTATTTTGTGTTTGTTTCTGGTGTTTTGTTGATTTGTTTGTTTTTGATTTCTTTTACTAGCTTTTCTATTGTATTCTTGTTGTATCCATTTCTTTGTGCTATTTGTTTATGATGTATTCCTTTTCTCGTTCGTCATTATGGAGTGGCACATTTAGCATTCTGTTTATTAAGTATCTGTATGCGGCCATTTTGTGTGTGTGTGTGTGTGTGTGTGTGTGTGTGTGTGTGTGTGTGTGTGTGTGTGTGTGTGTGTGTGTGTGTGTGTGTGTGTGTGTGTGTGTGTGTGTGTGTGTGTGTGTGTGTGTGTGTGTGTGTGTGTGTGTGTGTGTGTGTGTGTGTGTGTGTGTGTGTGTGTGTGTGTGTGTGTGTGTGTGTGTGTGTGTGTGTGTGTGTGTGTGTGTGTGTGTGTGTGTGTGTGTGTGTGTGTGTGTGTGTGTGTGTGTGTGTGTGTGTGTGTGTGTGTGTGTGTGTGTGTGTGTGTGTGTGTGTGTGTGTGTGTGTGTGTGTGTGTGTGTGTGTGTGTGTGTGTGTGTTTAGGTATCGTGATGTCTGTTTGTGTAGGTTTTCTGTATATTTTGTATTCAATCTGGTTTTCTTTTCTGACTAGTGTTAAGTCTAGGAAGTTTATGGTGTTGTTTGATTCTTTTTCTATTGTAAATGTTATGTTGTTGTTGATTTGGTTTATTTTTTCGAGGATATTGTCTATGTTGGTTTTTTGATTGTCGTATATTGTCAATATATCGTCAATGTATCTTATCCATTTGTTGTTTGGGTCTGTTTCTTTTACGATGGTTTGATTTTATCTTCTAACTGTTGTATGTATATTTCTGCCATATAATGCTTGATAGTGGAGATCCCATTGGTAGTCCGTCTTCCTGGATGTAGTATTCTCCGTTGAATTAAAAGTAATTTTGTTTCAATATGACGTTTAGTATTTCGTTGATTTGTTCTTTTTTGTTGTTATTTTGCATTTTATCTTCTATTATATTTGTGGTTTCGTTAATTGGTATATTGGTGTACATATTTGTTATGTCGAATGAGGCGAGTCTTGTGTTTTTGTTTATCTTTTCCAATTTATGCACTAGTTCTATGGAGTTTTTTATGGTAAATTTGTTTTCTAGTTTTACTTCTTGTTTTAGTACTTGGTCATTGCTATTTTGTATAACGGTGCATCTTTGAAGTTGATGAGTGGTCTTATTGGGTATCCCGTTTTGTGTATTTTTATGATGTTTAATATTTAATATATATATATATATATATATATATATATATATATATATATATATATATATATATATATATATATATATATATTGAAACTGACCCCAGATATCGGTTCTAGGAGTCCTAGTTCGCGCTCATTTGAAAAAAATTGAAAAGTTGGAATCTCCCCATTAGTGAATTTTTTCTAAGAAAATTCACTAAAACAGAGCGAAGGTTAAACTTGTTCTATTTACCAAAATTAAATGTTATCTGATGCGTATCAATAAGTGTGCATTGCTTCTAAAAATCATACATTCTGTAATGTAGACAACCGACGCTGCAACCTATATTGACAAAGTTAAGTTAAACTGACTAACTTAATCAATACATTACACATAATATGTTGCTACGTGTGGTAAAACGGCTTGTGGTTTGACAACAGCAAATGTGAGAAAATTGGCTACGAATGTACCGTTAGAAATAACAAAAAGATATCATAATCTTGGGATAAATCTCAGGTAGCAGGGGTGGATTTGATGATGGCCTTCATGAAAAGAAGACAAAATTTGAGGGTGTGACAACCAGAGGCATGCAGTTTGAGTAGACTAACATCATTTAACAAACACAATGTTCATGCTTTTTCAAAACCTCAAGGTTTAGAATGGTTTCCAAGTACTGCGGACGGATCACGCATATATAATCTCGATAAAACTAGCACAGCCACAGTAAACTGCCAAAAGAAAATTTTGGGGTAAGCACGAGTAAAACAAGTTAGCAATTGTATGATTGGAGAAAGGCGACAATTACTTACTACTTGTGGATTATTTGTGCTCTCGGTACATTTTTACCCCCCATTATGATATTTCCCCGTTATAAATGCAAGCTCCACATGGAGCGCATCAGGCACCTTAGGATTAAGGAATAGTTCAGGCTGGATGAATTCAGAATTTTTTTCATTTATTTTTATAAATCATTTCGTTAAGAACACTAACAGCAGCAAAGATAATTCAACACTGTTCTTAATTAATGTAGATAAGGAAGCTAGTGCAGCAGGAGTTAACATAATAACATTGCCTCCTAACTACAGTAATAAGTTGCAACCTTTATACGTCTCAGTCTTCATTTAAAACTTTCCTCATATTTTATGCAAGTGATTTGAAAAATTAATTATTCAAATGAGCCCGAATTAGAGCTTGTTTGTCTTGGAAAATCTTTTAGTCTAGTACCTTCTTGGGACTTCCAGGGGTCTAAGAACAATTTTTTTATAAGCTACAAATTTTAATTTTGGTACATCTTACAGTCTATAAACGCAAACTTGTGTACAAAGTTTCGTCAAAACAACTTTATTATTTTAGAATATACAATTCCCGTAAAAAAATACATTTTTTTTCCGGCACGAATGATTCTAAGGATATCATTCAAACAATTTATTCAAGGAAGAAACCGAAAAAGATTAATCAAAATCGAACAGCCGTCGTCTCATAATAGGGATTTTTTCTACGAAAACTTGTTAATATGAATATCTTACGTACAAAAGAGCCTTTATTAGTGAATTTTCTTAAAAAAAATTCACTAATGAGGAGATCCGGACTTTTGAAAAAAAATTCTTCAAATGAGCGGTAATTACCCCCCCCCCCCCAGAACACATATCCGGGGTCAGTTTCGAATTATATATATATATATATATATATATATATATATATATATATATATATATATATATATATATATATATATATATATATATATGTATGTATGTATGTATGTATGTATCACACCGATAACTCAAAAAATAATGGGCCGATTTTAAATCATTGCAAATGGCTTGCATAAGTTCGTTAGCCAGGAAAATCTGCCCAGGTTTTCCCGGAAAATTTTGTGTTTTCTTTAGAAAAAAATTTATATCTCCGGAATTAACAAAGTAAGGGCAACCAAATTTGGCACGCGGGTTTATATCCTTATAGGTAAGTTACCTACCAAAATTAGCTATGTAGGTCAAAAGACAAAAAAGGTATAGGCATTTAAAGTAAAATAAATTGGGGTTTTCCTCAAAACGTCAAAGTTGCGATTTAAAACGTCAAAATCGGCAAAATTTTGGCAAATAACTTGAATCTAATACGGGCTATGGAAATCAAATGTCTCAAAAAAGATGTTTTACAAACCCTGAAGTCTTAGTTTCAACCGTCATTGTCCTTCTTTTTACTAAAATGTTTCCAGAAAATTCATTTCAAATAGACCATTTCTCTGATGCTTCGCAGTAGTCTTAGCTATAGAGTTTATCGTTTAATGGTATATAATTGTTGTCGAATTTTCGTAAAAAATCAATAAAGCTCAATATATACGTTATTATACAAGATATAAAAAATTTTATATATTAATTATAGGCTGTCTTGAGCCACATCTTAAAAAAATATTTCTACAATCACAGGGTGGCCCATAAGTCGTTAGTGATACAAATTTTCTTTTTTGTTTAATCAAACACGCCTTATGTTATTGCATTTTTGCATTTCCATCGAAATATAATGCATGTTTGTAAGAAAACAAATTATGGATGCAGCAAGTGCGTTATGGTAGCGAATGTTGATCAAATGCTTCATTATTGAATAGCCCAATTTGCTATTAACCTATAAGGTTGACCAAGAAACTAGTTTTTCCGGGAACACTTTAAGTTTACTTTTGGAATTGTTTGTACATTTTCACACAATAAAGTTATTTTTATGAAACATGGCAAATTGTTTTTACTATATAGGTTACACTGGTAACCAAAATAGACGCCTGCTTTCTTAAAAAGAAAACACACATATTTGCAATAAAAACATTTTTATGAAAATTCACTACCATAACGCACTTGCTGCGTCCAGAGTTTTTTTAAATTAACTTATATGTACATTTGACTCACCTAATTTGTAATCAAATATGATAACTTTGCAAAATGATTGCGTTCTCAACGAAAACAAATAACCTGATGAACCGGCTTTGAAACAAAAACTAGTGTCGTTTCAATAAATGCAAAATATATGACAGATAATTAGACGCACACCTTTATCACACTCGTATGAAGTGTGAAAGAACGTCGGTGGTATTTTATCAGTCCGTGGTGTATTTTTTTAATATTAATTAGTTATAACTACAAAATGAGTATAATTGACAAAAATATCATGTTACCTACCTCATCAAACAATTGATTTGCTTGTATGACATTATAAACATAGCTGCTGAAAGATTGTAACACTGTTTCATCGCAAAAAAAATCTGTAAACGAGAGGACTATAAATGGCAGGTAGAACAGCTTACAATCTTTGATTAATAAGCTAAATTCCATTTTTTTAGGAAAAAAATCGCAACAAAAAAAATTTTTTCATCATATACAAAAGAAAACAAAATTAAGGCCAAATATGGCCAAAACGAAAATGGAGTGCCCAGATATTATCGAATTATAATAAAAGCTTTAAGTGTATTTAGGTAGCAACCCTGTGATATAATTTAAACCCCTTGCTTGTCGTCCTCCATGCTGAAGTCGGCATCCAAATGTAGACACTAATTTTATATAACCTAAAAATTGAAATAGAATGTCTATTTTAGCCAAGACAAAAATAAGTTGCGAAGATAAGTGATGGTAATATTTAAAGTACGTTTATTTAGTAACCTTCTGTAAAAATTTCAACCCCTTTTGCCCGCCGTCCTTCATTGTGCAGTCTGCACCCAAATATAGACATTGATTTTAAAAACATAAAACCGGAAATAAAATAGCTATTTAAGCAAAGACAAAAATGTGGTGACAAAATAAGTGATAATCATATTGAAAGCATATTTACATACATAACAATAACCTTGTGCAAAAATTTCAACCCCTTGCTTACCGTCTTTCATGGTGAAGTCTGCACCCAAGCATATACGCTAATTTTAAAAAACATAAAACTGAAATCAACTGGCTTTTTTTAGGCATTAAAAAAAGAATATGCTATTAAAACTTAATTTATGGGCATTCAAAGGCAAAGGTTTTCTACATGAGCCCAAAAGAACTGGGGAGGGGGTGTTGGTGTTATAGAACATTGAAACTAAGATAGCAATAGATACCTCGCCGCGTAGATTTTTAAACGATTGTATTTAGCTTCACAGCTGCCTGACAATCAAATCTCGTAGTCGAATTTTAACTCACTTCCGATCGACTTGAAATTTTTCAAACTTATTCAATTCCGGTGATAATACAATATTATGACACCATCGAACTTATATGAATTCAAAATGGCGACCGGCGCAAGCTGGCGGAATATTTCTTTCTCAACAACCCACTTGATATCGGGTATCAGGTGAAAGGGCTTCTGGAGTAAAACACGGTTGGCTAGGTGACGCTTTGATAATTTCAATATGGCGGCCGACTCAAGATGGCGGAATATATTTTTCCTCACAACCCCTTTGATTTGGGTATCAAAAGGAAGCGCTCCACAAGTAAAATACGGGGGCTAGGAAATTTCATCAGATTGGCCCAAGAACCCAAGTTGAATATTTCTACAGAAAGACCAAATACATTGTATTCTGTAATTTATCACATAGCAGAAATCCTGTGGTTAAACTGTATAATAAGACCATCTTAAGAGTTGACTCCATAAAATACCTAGGAGTATATATTGACAAAAAAGTTAACTACGGTAAACATATTGAATACATCAATTGTAAATGCAGAAACGTTTTCCAATCCCCCAGAAGAATCATATGCCGCAACTGGTCCAATATTAATCGCTGTCAGCTAGCCCTGTTAACAATGTACAGATGTGCTATTCTACCAATCTTATGCCATCGAATCTGGGGTCATCGAATAAATCAGGTGATAAATAAACGACTATTCAGGCCTACACAAGCAATCTGTTTTAAAGCAATCACTGGAGCATATCGATCCACGCTAAACGAAAGTCTATGTATATTGGCACAAGTGCCACCACTACATCTCACGTTAAATGAACTTCAAGCCTTGAAGTCACTTAAATTCAATTGAAGAGCATTCTTCCTAGGAAACGAATTAGTAGCCAGAGAATTTCGCTATTGGACCATACTAAAATTAGAAACGGCAAGACTTTTATATGCCAAAAGTATGGACCAATTCTGGTAAAGGCAGATCATTTGAACGAATTCCAAATATCAATGACTGGATAGGATGCTGTCAGGTCAAGCTAAAAAAAAACAGTCTTCTCCTAAGCATTCACGCCAACATTGGTGTGCATCTGCAACGTATCGGTAGAAGCGATCCAATATGTACGACTTGCAATATTATAGACACTCCTGCTCAAAGGATTTTGAATTGCATAAATTTCATTAATCAAAGAAGGCAAATCAGTAATATGTTGGGCACCTCACCAAACACCGCTGCACAGGTTAGATTTAGCAAATAATGTTAACTACTGCAACACTTGTGTTGCAGAGGAAACCTGGGTAATGCGACGGCTTAGCTAATACTTAATATTACATAGACTCACATTATATTCTCGAATATAAAACCTTTAGCTCATAGATACTTATCTTTAGAATTAAATTAAGTGACTTTTTCCCCTACAGCTCGGCCGCGTCTTTGCCGCCCCGATAGCACCGCAGCGTTTGGCTTATTGTTCATGCCCTTTGTATTTTATACTCCACCCATTCCAAAATCGCTGTGCCTTGAACTAGTCTGCACAGCAATTGGTAGGGTGAAGTTTTATATTGCTCTCTCTCTCCGGTCTAGGCTGTCCGTAGATCAGTTGTCTTTTGCGGTCCAGAGCTTTACACTCGCACAAGATGTGCTGGGCTGATTCCTCCCCCTCGCCGCAGTCTCCATACCAGGTCCCCCTCAAACCGCCCCATAAGTTACTTTTACTTTTTAGTGAATTCTTATTTAAAGAAAAATTCACGAATAGGCAGGTGTTAGAGGAAAATCGGACAAGGGTTTCCGGGAAAATATTGAGTTTTCTTCCGAAAATTACACAGATATTTTGATGAAATTTGGTGGACATGTTGCCTTTGTAAAGATCTTACTACGTACCAAAATTCAGCTTTCTAGATTTAGAGAAAATTGAGTTATTTAAATTTGAAGCATTTATTTTTAATATGCACAAACATACACGGTTTTTATTAACAATGATAAAAATTGGTTTTCATATGAGATCTAGTATGGCTTAGTGGTTGTGTTGTTACCCTGACAACAACAAAATTTATATAATTGCGCAGGTCAGTTACACGCTTTAACAGTTGACGTCCATTATCAGATCGTTTATCTGTTTTCAATTTCATTTTATATATTATTTGTGTTGTTTGGGAATTTTAATATACAAGTGCAAATTATTCTTTACGACTTTATTAGTGTTAGCGGGTGGACTAAACAGCGTTTGTGATGTTTTGTCAACAGCTAAAAAGGATTGAAGTTTTACAAAAAGGGCTGATATGCAACAGGTTAGTTATCTTAAAGTTTATTTAACACTGACCACCTGTCTACAGAATTATTTAATTATTTTGTAAGTTAAGTTTATCTATTATTCGCGTACGTTGTATTTAAATCAAAACATATTTAGTGACGTGCTCTAATCTTTATCTATATTGCAAAGAGTGGAATTTTGTGATCAAAATTACATAAATCGAAAGGCTTGTTAGAACATATTTTATCTAAAATGGTGCTCATGATGAATAGAACCTACGTTTTTGGTAAGTTTTTGTTTAGTGACGTTTTATCTCATCTAGGTACCTAGATTGATTTTAAAACTCTTCATGTGTTATCTAAATATGTGACATCACCGTAACAAAGAATTCGCGCTTATTTGTATAGTAAATTTTTCTACTTTTTTTAATCTTGCAGATTTGAACTTATATAAATTTTCGAAATATAGAGTTCACTAGGAGCCAACATCTGAGTTTAAGCGCTCATTTGCTGACTATCGATACATTTCAGCGGTTGGAGACTGAGGAGCGCACAGTTGACTCCAAGCACTATTTTGTAACGTTTATCTGTCATTCCGTTTTGACAAATTGACAACAGTTAAGTTCCAGCAAAAGCTCAGCGGGACTGGTGAACGCATAAGTTTACACACCTATTCAACTGTTGACGCCTAGTGAACTCGGGCGATGTATTCCCTGTACGTTTAGCTGATACGTATACTAGCGTAAATTTTGAACACTACAAACTAAGAAGTATTTCTACTCTATTGGTAATGGGCACATTGACTCGGTGAAAAATTGTGGTTTTTCCTCAAAATGTCAAATTCGCGATTTAAAACGTCAAAATTGGCAACATTTAGGCAAAGCACCTGAAACAAATACGGATTATGTAAAGAAAATGTCACAAGAAGAGCGTTCTGCAATCCTTGAGTTTCAGCTTCAACCGTCATTTCTCCTTCATTTTACTAAAATATTTACAGAAAATTAATTTCAAATATACCCTTCCTCTGATGCTTTGGCGGTAGTTTTAGTTTATGGTTTAACGGTCTTTAGTTTTTAGCTGGGAGGAGCGTCGGGTCGCTGTGCACATGTTTCGGGTGCGTATCCTAGCCGAACCCAAGTACACAAGGAAACGAAATAGTGGATAATCTGTCCAAGCAAGCGATAACTGACGGAATTACCGAAATATATTGAATCCCAGCGCAATATTTGTAGGTGTATCTCAGAAAATAATCACATCAAAGGATTATTTTATTAATAAATACAACCGTCACTGCTCGTAAAGCCAGGGCTTGCTAATTTTGACTATAAAAAAGAAGATATACACACACACGAGCCCCGGGTTTCAGGTTGTACCCACAAATTAAGATTGTTTAAATTTTAGAATTTCTTCTGCTCTATCACACTTTCTATATAAATAGGAGGCACTTAAATGAAAAACTATATAGCGATATTTTCACAAAATAATGGCACAGCTAAATAATCTAACTCAACTCCTCGTTGATGTATCGACTGATTTTGTCCCAATTTGCACCTGATGTATTCGTACTTCTCATAGTACTGCAGCTTCAGCTTTTTGTACTTATCGCAAATTGTTCATTATTACTGAAATAGGACCAGGTCTCCAGTGAGTATTATTGGTCCCAGGATAGAGCAGTTTAGCGGGAATAAATCTTGTGCGTTCATATCTCTAGCCTGCTTAAAGCCAGTATTTTGGTGGTGGTGTTATAGGTAAATATTGCTTCGGAACTGACATTCCATTGGCGACACTTTTATTACTTTGGATATTTTACTACACGTGCACCACATTTGCAAATGCACCCGGAAATTGAAAACGTAGTTAAAACCTCCAGCATCCACTTAAGCTTAAAAACTATTAACATAAAACCGTGTTTTCCTGTTTTTTTAGCCAGTATTTTGAATGAAAGTTTATGACATAGTTTTGGTACCATTTTCTTGATTTGTCGGCACTTCTATATTGTTCCAGTCAACGTGGTGTTGAGCCTGTACCCATCATTCATGATGGACCTGATTGTCGCCTTTGTTATGCATAACATTGGCTTCGGTCGAACGAAGGTAGATTTAGATCCTCGACTGGCTGGGTGATCTGCTCTTTCATTGACATATGAAAAAACTTTGGAACTCCGAAATTAGCGAAGCTATTTTGGTAAAATTCGGTACATCTGTTACCTTGCCATCCACCAAAATTCAAATTTCTAGGTTCATGGAAAATTGAGAGATGAAATTTTTTTTAAACTTATAAAAATTCGCTACACCAATGTACCTGCCGCGTCCAAATTTTTTTCTATGAAATGTATAGAACTGACATGTAAAATTACTTACTTGTCCCAACAGGCATCTTGAATTGAGCTTCTTCCTAAAATGTTTGTGTTGATCCTTTTTAATTTATAGCGTTCTATAGCCTTTGTAAAATAGTACCTTCATTTCCTGGAAAGCAAGAAAAAATATAATTATTTAATCAGGAAAAAACATAATTACTAGACTACGTTATACGCATGTATATTATGATCTGAAATCACTATGATTATATTAGTCCAGGAGAATTTTCTTTAACGTAATTGTGTGCCTATGTACAAGATATTATCAGCATCCCGTAGTTTGCATTGTGATAATTTTCTTTATTGACCGTTAGCAATATTGTTCTAAGACACGTTTATGGCGTAGATAGCGCAGACGTGGAGAATACCTCAGAGTTTTATAGGCACTTTCAGGTCAAACTTAAATATTAACAGGTTAGTACAAAAATTAGTATGACAAATAAACATTGAATGTAAAATTAGTATCAGATCGTTGTTAGATGCTGGTTAACCGTAGCAATTTGACTTTAACCGATTTATGATTTTTCATGGTGTGTAGTGAGGACGGTTTTTTTATATAAAAATATACAGGATGAATTATATAAAAGTTTACCTCCTCAGATTTTTCACGTTTCCGGCATCGCAGTTTAAGATAAAAAATCTAAGCGAAGCTTTTTTTTATGAAAAAAAAAGGAAGTGGCAGGGTTAATATTTTACCAATAAATCTTAACAGTACTAACACTACTTGAAACTTTTGGAGAACACACACATAAAGAAATCCCATAAAACATCTGGATGAAGCAAATAATTAATTAGTAAGACCAAACAGCACAATTTTGTAGCCGCCAAGGAGGCGGCTTCAACATAACTATCATGGGCTATTGTGTGCATTCAAAATAATGGACCTGTGACATAACATTTACTTATAACCTTGGAATACTCCAAAATATGTGTATTTTTCACGTAAATAAAATAAATGTTTCTCAGTTACAAAACGGTCAACGGTTACGTGATTTGAATAAAATTTTTAGATTTTATATTCTGCTTCTTGCAAGCGACTAAACCAATTATATGGCATGCATATATAAACGCAATCCACAAAATCATAGATTGGAAAACTAATAATATACAAAGTGCTCCATTTAAGAAAAAATGTTTTGTTTTTATGCACACATAAAAAAACGCGATGCTCAATTGTTTTTATGAAATAACGATTAAACCCAAAAAAATCCCTACAGCTTTCCGTCATTTTTTTAACCCAGCATTAAAAATAAAGGGAAGTAATATCTTATGTGAAACACCTTGTACAATAATACAGGTAACCATGATTTTACAATTAAGTCTTCGAAAACTGTTTAGATCATATGACATATCTCCGCGTTGTAGTGGAATGAGTGTCGTCCGGGTTCGAACCCGGTTGTGAAAACTGTTCAATTGTTTGGATCATATGACACATCTCCAAGGTGTAATGGAATGAGTGTCGTCCGGGTTCGGTTCCCAGTTGTGACAGTTCCTGTCACTATGTGTTGGATGTGTGTCAGTTGTCTTTTCTATGTCTTGTCAGTTTGAATAATAATCATATTCCAGATAAGTTTCTTCTATTATAATTCTTTGCCGAATTGTGGCTGGCAAGTACAAGCTCATGGCTTTTTTGTCTAAGCTACATTGTGTGAATAACCTAAAGGTACTACATATACTTTGTCCAAAGTTCCTGTATACGGCTGTTTTCATTCTACACAAAACTTTTTAAACTGTGTTCAGGAAAATAAAACAGCTAAATTTTTCCTCCCTTTATTTTTCGTATTTTTTTTACATTTTCATCACTTAATTCCTTCTTCGTTTAATAGCTAATTTCTGCATCCAAAATAATACAACAGCTATACTCTCGAATATCTGGATTAATGAGCGAGATGTGCAACATGGATAATCCATTTTAGATCCCTTGAAAATTGAAAGGAAAAAAGTTATAAGCATTTAAAAAACATCGGGTGGCACCGGTGATCAGGGAAACGCCCAAGACCAAAATATTGTGCGTCAAACAAAATGTATTGACTATTACAGACAAAGACTGATTTTTATTTGTTGAAAAAGGCAAAGACATACAAGAAAAACTATAAAAAAAATTGTATAGTTTTTTTATCTGAAAATGTCAGTGACGATTTAAAACCTCAAAGCTGGTGAGTGTTAACAAAGATTCTAAGCATAATGCGTGGAAAATCTTGAATGAATGTCTTTAACAAGGTTCTAGATTTATGTTTTAAGTGTTACTCTCCTTTAATTTAATTTAAATGTTTACAAAAACTTATTTGAACTAAAAATTATTTGCTATAAACAACTCTAAGCGTATAAAATTTACATAGAGCTTATAACCCGTATATCACAAGCTGTCGTGTGCTTCATAGCCGAGTTGGTTACGGCGAGGTTACCAAACTCAAGCTCTAGGATGACGCGGGTTCAAATCCTAAAAGTGTTTGAATTTTTTTAAACTTTTCATTCTTTTTTTAAGGTTATATGATCACATTATGACCACAATGACTTTTTAGCCAATTTTTATAGAAAAAAAGTCATTAACGAAATAAGAACTCTTAAGACTTTTAATTCAACTTTTTTTAAGAACTATTTTTAGCGAATTTTCGTTGAAAAAAATTTGGTGGACTTTTTAGACAATTTTTTTAACATATTCTTCTGAATAATTTTCCTAACTTTTCGTTGAAAACAATTTTTTATCGGATTTGCATGGATTTAAATTGTTTATGACGAGATCACGGCTTTGAATTTCTTGAAGAAGTAACCATAAAACAGTGAACTATATATAGTTGACTGTCATAGAAAAAAAAAGAAAGAATATATATATATATATATATATATATATATATATATATATATATATATATATATATACACATATGTCAAAATTATGTTATAGAAAAATTTACATTTCTTAACCTTTCAGTGGGCGCGTCCGGTGTGAGAGACCGTGCCGGCTGTTAAATCGTGTATTCTCGGAGGTTATCGGCAACACGTGCTTTCCGTTCCATGTACTTTCTCAGGGCTCTGTCAGTCTTAGTTGTTCCTAATCTGAGTGACGGGACTGTTTTTGATTCAAAGTTATTTACTAACACGGTGTGGGAGACCGGGTGCGCCCGGTGAAGTTTTGTTTACAATCCGTGTGTATGTTTTGTTTTACTAATTATAAGCAAGATAGAATGGTATGTATGAAGCTATATCTTCGCTGAGTACATTATTGATGCAAATATTTGTCAAAGGTATGGATTAAGAGGCAGAACGGGCCAGGTTATTGAAATTAGACGAAGAGTGTCTTACGGATGAATATGACGACGAAGAAGAGGAGGACGTCGTAAAGAATATGGATGAACGTTTAGATAACAGTAAATCAGAACAAGAATTTGATGAAAGTGAGATACCAGAAACATACCTTGATGGTCCGTATTTTATGGGAAAAAATGGCCGTACAAAATGGAACAAACAGGCGCCCCCTAAGAACGTTAGAACGAAAAAAGAAAACTTACTCCGTCTGTTGCCAGCGACAAAACCGTACGCAAAAGGGAAAAAAGCAAAAGCATAAGCAGATAACAGTAAATCAGAACAAGAATTGGATGAAAGTGAGATACCAGAAACATACCTTGATGGTCCGTAATTTATGGGAAAAGATGGCCGTACAAAATGGAACAAACAGGCGCCCCCTACGAACGTTAGAACGAAAAAAGAAAACTTACTCCGTCTGTTGCCAGGGACAAAACCGCACGCAAAAGGAAAAAGCATAACTGAAATATGGGATTGTTTGTTTGATTTCGAAATGTTGAGCACTCTGGTGGATATGGCAAGAAAATGGAAGCTGTAATAGACAATTTTGCACGTGACAGAACGCCAAACCTACGGATGTTTCTCAAGTTTCAGATTTTGCTTATCAATGTGGTGAAAATCTTAAACTTATCAAAAATGTTAGGCAGCAAGCGATGCTTGATGCGTATCAGAGCATTTATACTTCTAGAGCAATAAAAAACAAAGTTCCTTAAATCCAGCCACGCCACTGATCTTCAGCCCTCTATTTACGCTCTGTCTTTGAATCAGATAAACATTCCTAAACCTGTCAAGTAAAGTAATAAAGGAAGTTCAATAACCTCGTCCGGAAATAAAGATACAATACACAGAAAATGTGCCTGCAATTTAAATATCCCTATCGGTTTCGTTCTTCACCTAAGAAGCAATATAAATAGATGGTGTTGTAGTAGAAATTTGTTAGAATTTTTCATCCACTGATGACGCTAATTTTGTTAGTGAAACAGTCGTCAGGTCTTTAAAAAGATGTGTTGTGGTGATTTGGGTTCTCCAAGTGTACTTATCAGTGCTCATCACACGTTCCAATCTTCACTTAGTTGATAATGTTTCTTTTATTTTGTATTATGTTGCTATTACATAACATTCCTTAAGGCAGGTTTAATTATTTGGTTAACAATATAACCTTTATAGTAGAAACCATGTAGCATATTTCATCCAAATAATTTTATTGTTTGTAAAAGTACAAACATTTTCCGAAAATAAACTCAAAATGTTCCCGAAAAAACTGGTCCGGTTTTCCTGGCCAACAAACCTCTTTACAGTATTTACCCACCTGTCACTATATAATTATTGACAAAAAGCTTTTCGACGAAACTTAAAAAAAGAACCTGGATATGTGTTCTAGGGGGCCTAGTTTGCACTCATTTGAAGGAAATTTTTCCTAATTCAAAAGTCGCGAACTTCTCATTGGTGTTTTTTTTTGTACAAAAATTCACTAATAAGAGAAAATTAAACGACTTGTGGGTACACTGTGATTGTCAAAATCATTTTAGAAGATGCAGCACAAGGCACCCTATAATTAATGTATACAATTTTTTCTCGCGTCTTGTATAGTAATGGATATATTAAGCTCTACCATAGAAATGCGTCACCCTGTATATATGTAAACAGATAAAAACTGAAACTAGCTGTGGGTTTAGGAGGCCTAGTTCGCGCTCATGTGAATAAATCTTTTCAAAATTCCTCAACAGAGAATTTATTCTAGGAAAATTCGCTAAAAATGACTACTAAACCATAAACTCTATAACTAAAACTACGTCCAAAACATCAGATAAAAGGTCTATTTGAAAGTAATTTTCTGCAAATATTTGAGTAAAATTAAGGACAATGACGGTTGAAGCTGAAACTTAAGCTTTATAAAACACACTTCTGTGACATTTTTTCTACATAACCCGTATTCGTGTCAGGTTCTTTGCCTAAAAGTGGCCAATCTTGACGTTTTAAGAAGCAAAAGTATAAAATATTTAAAGTACTTTTATTAGTATTTCTTGACCGTTTTGCGGCAAAAAAACTTAATATTTTCCTGTAATATAGAACAGAGCTTATCTACACAAAATATTTTGGGTTTGTACGCTTTTTTGCTAATCAGTGACACAATTTTTTTTTAAATGCCATCAACTTTTTTTATTGCATCTTGGATAGATCTAAATTTTGGTATAGAGTATATCTTTTATAATATAAACCCGCCTACCAAATTTGGTTGCCATAGCTTTGCTATTTCCGGAGATATAAAAAATTTCCAAAAGAAAATTTCAAAATTTTTCGGAAAAACTGTTCCGAGTTTTCTGGCTAACAAACTTATCCAAGCCAGTTGCAAAAGAAAGGTACTAACCAAATTTGATCAAAATCGGCCCATTATTTTTTTGAGTAATAAGTAAAGTAAAGTAAAATAATATATATATATATATATATATATATATATATATATATATATATATATATATATATATATATATATATATATATATATATAAACATATAAAAATTGAAACTGACCCCGGATATGTGTTCTGCGGGGCCTAATTAGCGCTCATTTGAAGAAATTTTTTCAAAATTCAAAAGTCGGGATCTCCTCATTAGTGAATTTTTTCTATGGAAATTCACTAAAACGATGACAGTCATCTGTGTCATTGCGATATTATGTAGTACAAAAAATAAAGAATACACAAAGTTCTTTATTTCCTTTACACATGTTAAGACAGTTTCTACGCCAACACATTATAGAAATCATTAATTAAGCAAAAAAATAATTTTCATTTACATTAATTACGATAAACATGGAAAACGAAAGAACTTGTAATGCAAGTTTAATATCACTAATGACATCTACCAATTCTACTTTGCTACTATACAGCACCAATCCTGTAATGAATTGAATATTATAATTAATCCCATCAACGAGTTCGTTCATAAAACATATGCCGGCAGTCAGGAAATCTAAACTGAAGCATGAGAACTAGTGAAGTAAGCCATTTCTACCAATAATGTGACAAAAACTAACCATATAGACATCAGTTATCAACTTATACTAATAATGTGGATACAAAATTATATGGCCTAACCATGTTATTATTGCATCTTAGTAATTATAAGATAATTTACTTGATTTGCCGGTTTATTAACGTTGCCCAGGAAACTATAATCAAGTATACACTTCAGTGACATTTCTTTAAAAAAAAAACGTTGTTGGGCTGGTAACATGAGCTTAAGTTTTAAATATATTTGTCGACCAACATGGTTCTTCACACGGTTTTTGTGACAATCAATTGAAACTCTTTCTATCATGAATTCCATGGCCATTTTCTAAGATATATCAGTAAACGTGTACATTTTTATAAAACAGTGGCTTATTAATTTTTCTAGAAAGTAAATTTTGGAGAACGCAATTCAAGCCTTAAAACTTGTTCATTAACGTTATATAAGGGCACGTTTGGTGTCCTGAAGGAGCTAAGTATTTGTTTAATGCATATAACCCAACATTGGAAAAATATAGAAACTTGACATTTGTTATGTTATGTATAATCTCTATAAAGGCTTGTCTACCCAGTTTCATTATAACTTAGTTGTTTTAGGAAGTACAACAATTTTCCGAACGAACACTTGTATTGTCCCATCGGACAACAAACTCGCCTAAGAGATTAACAAAAGAAAGGCACAAATTTTATGAAAATCAGTGAACTATTTTGTAAAGTTATGTTTATACATACATACATTATTTCCCAGTGTCTCCGTACAACGAACTTACATTCTATGAAACAAATGTAAATGTAAATAAAAAGGTATGAAAAAAATGAAACATTAACAAACTTATGCGTTAAAAAATCAGGTTAACATGAATTTTTTGAAGAGTCCAAAGGTACATCCATGGGCAACCCTCTTTTTTCTTTTTATGGCCTTTTAGTGAATTTTCTTTTAAAAAAAATTCACTAATGAGGAGATCCCGACTTTTGAATTTTGAAAAAATTTCTTCAAATGAGCGCTAATTAGGCCCCCCAGAACACATATCCGGGGTCAGTTTCAATTTATATATATATATATATATATATATATATATATATATATATATATATATATATATATATATATATATATATATATATATATATATATTCATGTATATATGTATCACACCGATAACTCAAAAAATTATGGGCCGATTTTGATTAAATTTGGTGAGTACCTTCCTTTTACAAATGGCTTGGATAAGTTCGTTAGCCAGGAAAATCGGCCCAGGTTTTCCCGGAAAATTTTGAGTTTTCTTTCGAAAAAAATTGTAAAAAATTTATATCTCCAAAATTAACAAAGTAAGGGCAACCAAATTTGGTACGCCGGTTTATATCATTATACGTAAGCTACCTACCAAAATATAATAGCTCTGTAGATCAAAAGACAAAAAAGTTATAGGCATTTAAATAAAAATTTATTGGGATTTTCCTCAAAATATCAAAGTTGCGATTTAAAACGTCAAAAATTGGCAACATTTAGGCAAATAACTTGAATCTAGTACGGGCTATGGAAAGAAAATGTCTCAAGAAGAATGTTTTACAAACCCTGAAGTCTTAGTTTCAACCGTGATTGTCCTTCATTTTACTAAAATATTTCCAGAAAATTCATTTAAAATAGATCCTTGCTCTGATGCTTGGCAGTAGCCTTAGCTATAGAGTTTATCGTTTAATGGTATATAATTTTTGTCGAATTTTCGTAAAAAATCAATAAAGCTCAATATATTCGTTATTATACAAGATATGAATTTTTTTTATATATTAATTATAGGGTGTCTTGAGCTACATCTTAAAAAAATATTTCTACAATCATAGGGTGGCACATAAGTCGTTGGTGATACAAATTTTCTTTTTTTTTTTAATCAAACACGCCTTATGTTATTGCATTTTTGCATTTTCCATCGAAATATAATGCATGTTTGTAAGAAAAGAAATTCTGGATGCAGCAAGTGCGTTATGGTAGCGAATTTTAATCAAATGTTTCATATTTGAATAGCCCAATTTGCTATTAACCTATAAGGTTGACCAAGAAACGAGTTTTTGTGGGAACACTTTAAGTTTACTTTTGGAAATTTTTGTACATTTTCACACAATAAAGTTTTTTTATGAAACATGGCACATTGTTTCTACTATATAGGTTATACTGGTAACCAAAATTGATGCCTGCTTTCTTAAATAAAAAGAAAACAGACATATTTGCAATAAAAACATATTTAAGGAAATTCACTACCATAACGCACTTGCTGCGTCCCGAGTTTTTTAATTATAGGCTTAAAAGATATTTGTAAAACAAAAGTGAGTACCTCCCTAGGGCACAGTTTCGTTACGTCGACGCCATTTTAGTAAAATATTTAGATTAGATTTAGGTAGATTCAATGTAAGTGGGCTATTTCAGTCCCTCCACCGCGGCCTAAGATCTATTGTGGCTCACGTCTCCAGCTCTCTACAGGAGTCGATATTTTTGAGGGTGAAAGTTGGTTTGGCTGGGTCCTTTAGGGGCTTTTTCTTCGCCCGCTGTTAAGGTGTACTGTCGTCTAAGCGAAGTCGATTGCCCATTTCGAAGCCCACAGAGAGAAAGCCTTTTTCCGAATTGGTCTGAATCCGATATCCGTCAGTGCATGGCTCCATGCGGTATCATATGGATTCCCGCTTCCGAGCGGTATCCAAGCTAGGTCGTTTGTCCGTTTCGAAGCTCACAGTGGAGGCCTCCACCTCCAGGTGTAATAACCTCTTTGAGATCTAAGCTCCCCTCCGGGTTCGTCCAGACACGATACTCGACAGTGCTAGACTCAAGGCGACATCGCACGGGGTCCCGCTCCCAAGCATCAACCAAGCAAAGCAATTTGCTAGTTTCGAAGCACACAATTGAGGCCACAACCTCCAGGGGCTCTCACCCCTAGATATACAGCCTCGAGGGGCATCTCACCCCTAGAGATCTAACGTCCAGAAGGGGCATAACACCTCTAGATATACAACCTCCAGGGACATTCTACCCCTAGATATCTCAGCCCCGTTCGAGTTTGTGGGTACCTCAATTGTTGATCAATTTTTTTAAATTGACGATACACTTATTGGCAATAATTATTTGGATTTGCTTCGTCAGCATATAATTTCTAATCTAACTATGCTTTATCCAAATGTCATTACCTCAACACACTTCCCGAATAGGTGTATCGGTAGAAGAGTATTTATTGAATGGCCAGCTAGATCTCCGGACCTAACTCTCCTATATGTTTGTGGGATTACAAAAAATGTAAAGTTTATTTTGATCAACCGAAAAATATTACAGAACTGCAAAACAGGACACCCATGGAAATAAGGCAAATCCCGACACAAACGATAAAACAAGTAATCCAGGAATTTAAAAATCGTCTTGTTTATTGTCAAGAAGTTAATGGCCAACATTTAATTTAATATTGTCTAATGCCTTGTTATTGTTGTTTACATTGTTTGATTAAAGTGTTCAAAAAGTATACCTCCATTTTCTCAAAAATATCCTTATGTATGAAATTTGGTGATCTGTATTCAGAAAAAGCCGCTTTTTTTAATAGAACTATCAAACGTAGGTGTTACCATTAAAAAAATGACGATGACATCATATCTCCGAAAATAATGACATCAGAAAAAAATTATGTCATAATGTGCAGATTCAACTATTATGTTTGACGTATCCCAGCAATTTTTTGTTTCTTTGCCGCCTAACGACTTAACGGAATTTGTTCCATTCTATGCGGTCTCCCTCTGTGATAAAAATATGGTAAAAGACCCTTCACCTTCCGTGGTAATACTATATAAAAAGTACTGCTCTAAAACAAATGATCGTTTACTTATTTTGTGCAACAATCAAATTCTACTCAAAATGTTAGCATTTCTTCTTCACTGGCATTTAATAATTTCATTAGATATTTGAGTTGGAAGATGTGTAATATGTGCTTGAATTAGGCACAGATATATTTAAAACCAAAAGAACCAATAAAGATTACATACCTACACTTCAAGTATTTATATAAATAGTCTACCTCGTATCCTTGACAAACTAACAGCATCAGCATTCGTACACATAAAAAGTAGAAGTAGATAATTACTGAATAGGGTTTAAAATAGATTACTATAATTTCCTCTAGGTCTCGATGGTCTCTATGATATTTTGATGGGAATGGTTTGAATCACTGCAGATTGTTTTTAGTACCGTAACCGCTTGGTGGCATTTCATACAAACGTTAATTTAAGTCACTAAATAGTTTTTAATTAAGTAATTTCATAAATAATAATTAAACTGTACTACTTCCTTTCAAAAATTAACTAATGGAAAATTAAATAAAAATACTTCTCTTAAATTTGTAGCTTAGATTTAATATTAGTATTATCAGTATACAGTGAAGAAAGTTATTTTGTAATTTTAAAGTTCGATTCAACTTAATGTAATAGCTGATTAAACAATACTCGCATACGCGTAGATCTTAATAGTTTCATTTCCTTTACCGGAGAAAATTGGTAACCATACCTAATTTTAAACAGACATCTCTTACGAAATAGCGAAACTCATAATGAAAAACATACTTTTTAAACCGTAAAAGATGTATCTTGATTAGACAACACAAATGACTTTTTAGAATAATATGTATCTGAAAATTTAATTATTTTTTTATTTTACATTTGATTATGTCATTATACTTTATTATAGACACTACTAAACACATATATTATATATATATATATATATATATATATATATATATATATATATATATATATATATATATATTCACTAGATTTAGTTATAATATGTCATTACAGGAGCTAGTATTTGTAATTTTCATGGACTTTCAGATTATTTTATGTTTAAACTCGGAAAATAATTCAGCATCTTGTTAAACTTAACTGAGCAAAAACCTTTACGAAAATCCGTTGGTAAAGTCAATTCTGTTGGTTAAATTTTATCAGTTTGAAAAGTATGTTTGGGTAAAATCAAAACTAACATACTTTTATAACGTATTTCACTATATTATACGAGTATTGTGTTATAATTAATATTTATTTGGAAAAATCTCAAGGAACATTGAAAATTTATCAAATCAATGTTGGATGGTCATATAGGTGGCCTATCGAAAACTATACAAGCGGTTTTTCGAGTATTTTAAGCTGTCTCTTAGAAAAACGCTTAGATGGGTTGATTTTGTTTTTTATGGGGACCCATTTTCGCGCGAATGTCAAAGCTACTAGGTCATCCTTCAAACAGACAGGCTACTCTCTTAATTTTAATTTAACACTGAAGGCATGCGCTTTTTTGGCTAAAACGAAGTTATCGATTGAAGCTCTCATGTGGAGGAACTAACGAAGCAATTTCTGACAAGCAATGTCGATTATCGTATCGATAGGCCGAATAGCTTAGTTCGCGAGGTGAGTAACATCTGGAATCGAACTAGGAGGTCGCGGGTTCGAGTTCCGTATTCAGACAGTCGGTCTTTTTCACTCGAATGTGGAAGAGTCGGCTTCTGATGAGTTTTGGGTGGGGTCCTTTGTCTATATGTGTATGTAAGCTCCCCCTGCATAAGTCTAAGACTTCTGGGTGCAGAGTTTGTCTACTGTGGTGTTATTATTATTATTATAGAAAGAACAGAGAACTCCATCTTTCTCCTGTGATCAAGAGAAGTGAAACTAACAATACTAGACGAACAAAGCGAACCTTTAGTTTGAGCACATTTTGGTAAAAAAAAATCCCAAATGAAGAGATCACACACACACAACCAATATTCAATAAAGTTGTCTCTTTAACAAACGCTCGAATTGGTCCATTTTGTCTTTGACGCGGCCACATTTTCACGTGAATGTCGAAGCTGCTACTTCATCCCCGTAAACAGGGTAGCTACCCCCTTCAAAAACTTAAAAGTGTGGTAGAGTGACACATCGTTGGAAAGGATACTCTTATATCTATTCAATCTTGTAGTAGATTTGGAAAGTCCGGAGAAAAATTAAAAATCAACGTTGAAAAGTATGACATCGCGGACACAAATTTTTTTTATTGAAAAGCGTGATACAAAAAAGCATGGATTTGCCTAGCAGCTGAAACACTACTTGAGAAAATATTCAAAATGGCATGTAAAAGCTTCCATGTAAAAATGCGATTTTTGTTTAAATCGATTTCTCAGCTCATTATTGTTGTTGCCCTTACTTGGTGAAACCATTCCATACTAAATACAAACGTAGAGTCGCTGTTTGACAGCTTCATCAGACAATTTTGTCCTGTCTGATGATGCTACCACACAGCAAAGCCGGTTACAGAGAAGGAAACAAATCTTTGTGAAGCCAAAAAAAAAAGGTCTTTACGTTTGTATTTAGTCTGGGATGGTTTCGCCAAGTTAGGGCAACACTTGTTTATTAAAAAAAAATTTCTTGTTATTCACTTGGATGTGCATTTTTAATGAAAACTAGCTTTCATAACGCACTTGTTGTGTTCAGACTTTATTTTCATTTTATTTTAAACCACAAACATGTTTTTAACGTCGGTCTATTTCCACGACCATGGCCAATCACCAACGCCAGGGAACAGTTTCACCTCACTATCCTGGAAATTTTACCGCACCGCTGTCTTTATGTAAATTGGGTAGGAATATTTAACGTGCCCAACATCGCATGGACACGGGACCGACGGCTTTACGCCCCCTCCGAAGGGTGGAACGGGCAGACATTCTGCTTCCTCAAATACAATGCCAGAACCTCGGTTGATGTTAATGTTACAGTATGTACTGTAAAAGTGAAAGGAGAACGCTGGGATCGAACCCGGTACCCCCCATTCGGTTCATAGGCACACGTTCTTACCACTAAACCACCGAGGCTCTAAACTACAAGCATATATTAAATATAAACGAGACTTTTTTGCTACACAAAAAAAACAAGTATTTATAATAATAATAATAACCTTTATTCCATTTATGATACATAAGTTATATATATCGATACAAATGCACCATATATTCTAACATAGTACTCTTCCACTTATATATCTGGAATATCATGCGGTTCAGTGTGCTAGCAGTGATCACTCACACGCTGCCACTGGTCTTCCACCGCTACTACAGTTAAAAATACATTGCAAAAAACATATGTACAAACCTTTTGAACAAAAATAAATAAAATAATATAATATAATATCACAAACATACTAGTAACCACCCCATACCAAACCCACTTACAAATTAACCCAACCCAATCCATCTTATCACCGCATGATAGTGGATACCTAATCTCATTCTAAAATGCCCACTGGAATTGCAAGGCCAACACCCAAGGCACTACACCAGGCCATTCTTAAGTAACCCGTTGACAAGACAATTTCCGACGGTACCAGCAACGGAATCCCTTCACAGTAAGATTTCTGACCTCAACAGGGAGCCTATTGTAGAATCTCGCCACACCGAACGTGAACGATCCTTCAAATAACGCCGTTTTATGTAACGGAGGGGTCACCGTAAACCTATATCTAAAATTCAGTGTGTGCACGTCTGTTCTAAAAGTGATTTTGTTGTAGAGATATGGAGGCTTATGTGTTTTAATGATCCGATAAAAAAGACATCCTGAATGACACCCAACTCTTCTAGCTATATTTAACCATCCACTAGACCCAAAAGCAGCTGATATACTGTGACACTTTCTTATACCATAGATTAGCCCAATACAAGAGTTTTGAACCCTCTGAATTCTTAAAACATCACAGGAACGTAGACAGGGCCCGTAGACAGATAGACAATGATTAAAAACTGATAGAACCAACGAATCACACATCAAGAGCCTACTTTTACGATTTAAATAATGCCTGCAGGAATATATTCTCCTAAGCCTTGAAAATGCTAGCAGAATGCATCTTGATACATGACTTTCAAATTTCATGTCACTATCCAGCAGCAACCCCAGACTTTTTCCACTCTCTTGAAGGGGCAATCTTAAGCCACTGATTTCTACATCCACAAGTTGGAAATAGTTGAGCCTGTGAAACTTCCTAGCAAATAGAAGTAAAGTGGATTTCGCAGGATTCAGTTTCAAATTATGTGCTGCTGACACTTGGGAAATTGTATTCAAATCCTCTGTTATCCGACAACACGCTGCAGTCATATCCGAAGGCATAAATGAGTAGTACACCTGGGTGTCATCTGCATATGAGTGAACTTGTGAAAACTTAATGTTACTGAATAGGTTACATGTATAAGTAGCAAATAATAGAGGATAATAGAGGATAATAATAATATATTACATTTTTACGTAACCTCTCTCTTGGGAATTCATTTTTCCCGGTGCATCGGAAGCTTTGTAATACCATTGTCAGAAAATGAAGAAGTGTCAGTAGTCAACTGCTCAAGAAGAGGTCTACTCTGTCGTCGTCAGAGGATTGTTTGCGTCTCAACGCTTAACAAAACGCGCGTTGTTGGAAAGAAGAATCACGCCTCAATTCGGTCGGTCGCGTCTTTCACAGAGATAAGCAAGTATAACCTCACAAAAGATCGCTGTAGTACGCCGCATTGATGGTGAGGGCAAAAAAACAATGTGCTAAACGCCACGCCGGCCAAAAACACAGCCGCAAACACCTTGCCAACTAACAGCTTTTCCTTCTCCACTCCATGCTGGCTTGTTTCGACTCGGGACTCGGGCGTGTAGTCATGTATCCACGTTCCATTACGGGTTATAATGCAAATTAAAAATGCTTGTCTCTCTTCTCCAAACCGTGATGCGAGCGGTTCACAGATCTGAAGAACTGTCAACTTCTGTTCTGGTCTTTTGTGAAGATAAATTGAGTGTTTCCATAACTTACTCCGACTTGAGCAGAAATTGTGGGAACCGTCAAACCGCGGCCATGTTTAATAAGGTCAAGAATGACGTGACTGTTCTCTTGCGTGGTGATCGTCCGTGAACGACGATCGTGGCTTTTATTTTTGACCCCTTCACAGCGATTCCAGAAGTTAATGCAACACGAGGCTTTGACAGGTTGTCATTCCCAAACTGTGCCGCCAATCTGCGTAAAATTTGTCGGTGTCGCGCCTTCAAGAGCGGGAAATTTAGTTACTATGAGTTGCGCAACTGAGGAATAAACCTTTCGCTCACGCACCGTAAGCCGTACTACAACGACATTCTGTGAACTGTGGCACTGTGGTACTACGGCATGCATCCAATGAGCCAACGAGACCGATCAACCACTCTGCTCAATCCTGACATTTCAACCCAACATACCTAACGGCGGTCACCCGCTGCAAACGATATTATTTTCCCAGAAAAAAGTCTTATTTATATTTGATTCACCCTCGTATTTATAGATAAGTAACTGAAAATTTCATTAAACCTTCGACATCTTTGCACTAATGGGATAGCTAGTCCAACAGCAAACATGTTTGTTCTCATTCACTGCTAGTTATATATTCTTGTAATAGATGAGCAAACGAACAGGTTTAGCTTACTTTACACTTTTTCAAGGTTTATTGTATGTATTTTTAACTATGTAATGAAATTAATATATCAATATTGAAATTCTAATACACATTAAAATTAGAAGGTTAGTTGTTACGTTAGTATTCACTTAAATAACAGGTAATGAATTATTCAAATTTTCCTGCTACATAGCGGATGATATATTGTCATATGAGATGAAAAGTCACATATACTAACAATAATTTTGTAAGAGGTCTCCTGAAATTTCACAGAATTTCTTAAAGTTCTCTGTATTTTCCATAAGGAAAAATAATCTTACGAATAGAATATTATTTCGGGGCATTTATTTTACGCTCAGGCGTTTCGTAAAAAAATGTTCTGTACAATTTTTGCACATATTAAACTCAATAAATGACACAAGTGGCCGTGTTAATAACACAATAAGACTTTTCGCTGGTGACGAGACCACGATTTTAAGAATTTCCCCAAATAAACACACCCTAGAACCCAAAGTCCATTTAAGTTTATGTACCCATAAAATGTGAACAAAATAAATTCAGTAGTTTCAAAAATTTCCCCGGAAAACTGGTTCGTGTCGGAACGGATTGATCTAGTTATTCACAAAAGTAAGACAAACATCCCGGGTTTCGTTAAAGTTGATGAGTTTTTTTGAGTTATGACACTGACGCATACAAATTTTACATTTTTGTCATCCCGAAAAGCAACTTTCCTCCATTGAGTATTAACCAAATTTACACTACAAAAAGGTATAGATAGGAAATTCTGGCCTAACCGTCAGCTTCTTGCACATGCGCGTGAGGTCAGTAGTTATTGTTAGATGACGTGTTTCTAGGACCTGTATTGGTACGGTTGAATGCTAGAGCCAGAATTATTCATCCACTAATGACGCTAACTTGGTTAGTGAAACAATCGTCAGGTTTTTTTTTAAGATGTGTTGTCGTGATTTGGGTTCTCCAAGTGTGCTTAATAGAGCCGTACACTAGCCACCGTCCACCAGACAGCAGTAGGTGTATATAGCTTGGTGTTGGATTAGCAGATGCCTGAGATAACTCATACATACACTATACCAAATTACGTAAAATCACCTAATTTTAAAATTACTTTCCTTTGCAATTATCACACTGCCCCACCCCTAATGAGGCATTGACATGAATCTTGATTGAAGTGTACCTGGCCAACACTTTTTTGTACAAATAGCTAAGGAAGCTTCTATGGTTTAGTTGTAAATTGTTCCATCCCTTCATCCTATTTCGAAATTTCTTAACATGGGCTGACTTTCGGTCACTGGATATATTTAACTAGTTAAACAAAAAAATTACTCGTGACTGAATAATTTCAAGCCAAAAGCATGTACAAAACTCCACCTGTACTAGAAAATGTGTCAGATATTTTAATAATTTTTTAAATGTGTGCAGAAAACTCTGCCATTATCTTCTCTGAGCTCAAGGTTAGGTTTATCCATGACAGTAAACTCATCTTTATAAATCTACAAGTTTTAAGAGAACCAAAATACACACTAATCATATGTAATATTAATGTTATATTGCTCACTGCTTGACAACGTAACTAGGAATGGAATGGGATGAACTAGATTCCACAAAACTTTTATTTTGATAAACTAATTTCAACACCTGCTGTTAACCCTCCTTCATGATTTTTCTATGAAATTTCACAGGGATGTGACTTGGTCTACACGATTTAGACACAGCTTTTTTAAGTTTTCGAGAAGTAATCAGACAGGCCTTCTCAGAATCGTGCATAGAAGTGGGAATCATTTTAGAAAGAAGGAAAATATTTGGGAATTAGGTGGAGACGTATTCCAGGTAACCATAGCTTTTAATGTTATTTTAAATAGATATAATTTTAATGAATTCTAAATTTCTAAAATAGGCAATAATATATAGTTTGTGGAAAAATATGTAGTAGCACAGAAAAATGCATAATATATGCGAAATATGCTTGTGTATGCATCTTGCATATATCCCTTGCCTTAATCTAATAAATCTTATTATCATCATCCATGCCGCCAAAGGCTTAAATATATTCCTTGCCTTAATCATTAATAATTTTATAATCATCATCCATACCGCGAAAGCCCTAAGGTTGTCTCATGAAAAAATAATATTGAGGCATAAAAAAAGCTTTGTTTCTCTACGCTATAGATGTATGATTACAAAATAAAAAGATTAAAGGAAGGGACCCAACGCTTAAAAAATATTTATAGAAATCTGGTTTAGAGCAGCACTCCTTATTTCCTCAAAACTACCTACTAATGCATGTGAGTATCTTATGTATTATGTATTTACACCACAAGCTTACAATTACTTTCAAATATAACCTTAAAAGTCGTGGTTTACACTACCACTGACTTTTTTCTTACTAGTTAAGTAGATTTGCCTATCTGATGACAAAAAGTTATCCTTTTATTTTTAAGTAGTACAGAAAAACATCGTTTGCTAACTTCCCGAGTAAACTTTGTCCAAAAACATACCCAACTCAGAAGAGATTTAGCATTGGCCTTTACACAAAAAAGCGTATACCACTGAAGAACGAGAAATACTTTAAGCAAATTATCCGTATCAACATGATAAACATTTAAAAAATGGTTTAAATAAGCACAAATTAGGCTTCAGAATTTTATATCTCCAAAAATAATAGATTTATTATATATTATATACACATTGCCGTAATAAAACTCACATGGGGCGGTTCGAGGGGGACCTGGCATGCACACGCTGCGGCGAGGGGGAGGAATCAGTCCAGCACATCTTGTGCGAGTGGAAAGCTCTGGACCGCAAAAGACAACTGATCTACGGACAGCCTAGACCAGAGACAGAGCAATATAAAACTTCACGCTACCAATTGCTGTGCAGACCAGTTTAAGGCACAGTGATTCTGGAATGGGTGGAGTAGAAAAGAGAAAGGGCATGCACAATAAGCCAAAGGCTGCGGTGCTATCAGGGCGGCAAAGACGCGGCCGAGCCCTAAGGAAAAAAATATAAATCACAAGATTGGCAACAATTTCAACTTTTTAATTAAATGGGCACTGGGCTGCAAGCTTTATTTTGGAACTATGTAGTTAATAGTCCACTGCAATTTCTTTCGCAATGGCCCAAAGAATACATGGTATAAGTCCATATTATATACTCTAATAAAAATGATCCAAACTTGGGTGCTGGCTTTAACAATACTCTTTTACAGAATGTGGAATACATCTTTGCAGGATAAGTATCCAAGGATCAAGCATGTCAAGCGACTACCTTCTATGGCTTTGCACATGGGGGCAGGTTCGAGTTACGTAATCCGTAAATTAATTTGCTCATTCACAAGTGGAGTAGCTAGTTTCTGATGAGTTCTGTAGGATGTACTTTGTTATTATCTATATATAAGCTCCCTCGGCACAAATCTAAGAAATCAGTTAATCTACGCTGGTGTTTTTACTATTTTTATACCTAAAATAAGGTACGAGTTAAAGTTAGAGCAATTTCGATCTTCTGCAGAGAACAACATTTTATCCACAACTAAAGAGAAATCGTCTGCCATATTCAAGACACTTCTTAATTTGCTATTGTCGACATGTAAAACCGCAGAATAACGCAAGACCTTCATACTATCAACGATTTTGTAATGAAATGTGATGTCATCAAATAATGATACAAAAAGATACAATTTTACAGTGTTGATAGGCACTCGTTTGTTTGTAGTTTTTATTGGCGTTTAATTGGTGAAGTACCTTTCTTAAGTATCAGTCATCAAATATAAAATTATTCTATCTTTACAACTCTTGCAACATGCAACATCAGCTATAGCATATACACTGCTAAACAATGAAAAAACACCACAAGAAACTCAGCGAAGATTGGAACCTGCGATGCTCATTGATACGTATGCTTTGGAGCATCCAATTCACTGCAAAACACTTTTCAGACCTGACGACCGTTTCGCTAACAACCTTAGCGTCAACAAATCGATGAATAAGTTTATTCATCCCTCTGATGACGCTAACTTTACCAGGTCTGAAAAATTTCTTGTGTAAATTGGATTCTCCAAAGCACACTTGTCACAAGAGAGTTGTAAAATTTGCAAGACTAATTCTAGAAAGCGTCGGAAAACGAAAAAAAAACAATACTTCACTTCAAGATAACACCGGGTATTTCCATCTTTCTGTAACCAGGCCGAGTTTAGTTATCCATAAAAGAGAACGATGTGGGCAACTATCGTCCAATTTTCAATCTATCAGTGTTTTACAAATCATGGAAAAAGTTACCAATGCGGAACTTATGAAACACTTTAAAAAATCAAACATTCTAAGTAATCGTCTTCAAAACCGATCCACGGGTGACATTTTCACAGAGGTATGTCGTTTCAAGAAAAAATATGGAGAATGCTATTTCATTACATATTTCTAAAGTATTCGATCGGATCTGAAATACGACACTACAGTCCCGGGACACTTTAGTACTCACCATGGATTTTTAACCTTTTTTGGGAATTCTGGCAATTGTATGACTTATGGTAGATAGTTGCTAAATATTTGTTTTTGATTTAACAATAAATGTGACAAGCAGGTCTAATATTAGTTTTTCTCCTAAGCTTAAAAGTGATACAATGTTGACAGGCAAATGTAGTCAAAGTTGAAGTAATTTGTTTCTAAGATCTGAGTGTTGCCTATTTTTGCCATATCCAAAGAAAATGTGGTTGAGATTCGCATGTGAGGCGTTATTGCAAATACAAGGCAAGTCGATAATTCGTAATTTGTACAGGTATGTAGGGTTTAGGGAGTGACGTAGCAGCTTTGACACTTGCGCAAAAATGTGTCCCCCTTAAAAAGAAATCGACCTGTCCAAGCATTTTTCTGCTATTAAGCCCATATTGGAAAGTAGACATCAGAAAGGCATCAAGCTCTGACGAAACCCCAGCTATAGTTCTTAAAATGTTTGCCTCTAACTGACTTCAATTTTATATCGTCTCTTTTCGATCTGCTATAAGATGAGCGTATTTCCATCTTCCTGAAACAAGCTCGAGTTTAGCCTGGCCCTAGGAAGGGATACAATCCGATATGAGGAACTATCGCCCAATTTATATTCTATCACTTTTGTCTAAAGTTATGGAAGAGATTATCAATATAGAGCTTATAAAATAACTCGAAAAATTAAACATCTTAAACGGCTTTCGTCAAAACCGATCTACTGGTGATATTCTGGTATACGTCACTCATCTTTAGAGTTCTGGTGTCGAAAAATTTGGAGAAGGTCACGCAATTTCATTGGATATTTCTATAACATTCGATCAGCTCAGGCATGCGGCACGCCTCCATAAACTTGCACCATACAGATTGCCTGCGAAACTATGGATATCTAGTTTTCTGAAGGAACGCTTATTGTGTGTTGTCGATAGTGTTTCACAGGGTTCGTTTTGGCTACCACACCTTTTCTTTCGCATATAACTGCCCTTCTGTTAACACTGTTCGCAGAACGTTCTCATCGACTCGTCCAATATCTGCCCAAATATATCAATGAGAGAGTCGATGCAACCAACTCGCTAAGGGACGACCTGTCTAAGATTCTCAGCTGGGGGTTTGCAAATCTGGTTACGTTTAATGGCTCAAAAACACAAAATTGCATCTAATCTAGGAAGAGTAACCTACAGGGCTCATCCATTCAGATGGCTGGCAAAATACTGCTAAAAAAGCCCACACTCCTTACACTGGGTATAACTGTTGCAGATGATCTTTGTTGGTATTTACATGTTTCCAATATTGCAAAAGCTGCGGCAAAGAAGCTTAAGTTTCTGTTTCGAGTTCAAAGTTTGTTTTCATCACAACAGCTTCTGACGCTGTGTGAATCACAGATACGTCCACAACTGGAATATTGTTCTTGTGCCTGCTGTGCTGTCTCAAAGATAACCTTGTATCTCCTAAATTCTAATCAGGAACGAGCTGTTCACCTTGTTGGTGATTCACCTGTTACAGTCAATCTTACTTCTCTAGAACACAGGAGAACGGTTGGAAATACTGATTCCTCCTACCATTGCTCCACAGAAAATCGCTTCGTTAGCACCTCTGGTTGCTACCTTTAATTAGCAAACCCGTTTTAGTCAAAAAGCACATGCTTTTACTATCAAATTACCCACTCAACGAACAATACTAATTCCCGTTTTTTCCCATAGCGTCTAAGCTTTGGAGTGCCCTTCCGGCAGATATAATTCCGAAGACCCACAATCTCAAACTTTTCAAGAAGCGAGTAAACATACATCTGTGTCACAACAATCAAGTCCATGATGGTTACATAATAGGGTTTACCTTTCATGAACTATATCGTAAATAAAATATATAAAACAAACTTAAAAAACAATGCTTTTATTTTTAATAATCTATATAAATTTGAAAAGAATTTTTATAACCTCAGAAAAAAATATTTTCTTAGTAAATTTATGTAAGCGTTGTTTTTATAAGTTTTTTATGAATTTTATTAAACTCTTTTAAGTTTTTTTTAATGTAATATTATATACATACATACATATATATATATATATATATATATATATATATATATATATATATATATATATATATATATATATCCTGATTATACTTAAACAAAGTGGGCTGTGAGGAATTGTTACGAAAAAGGTTAAATAAATGGAATAAAAAAATATCGGGACGGAGCAAGTGCGTTATAGTAGCGAATTGTACACTATTATTATACGGCATATTAGTAAAGTTAATACTTTAAACTTAACACAGACCTTGAAGATGATCGATTTTAGAGGTCCTAGTACGACCACATTTGAAGAATTCTTTCGAAAGTGTCAATCATCGTCCGCGGTCTATGTGCCAAGTTTCGTTTAAATCAGTTGAGTATTTTTTGAGTTATCGCTCGGATATATATATATATATATATATATATATATATATATATATATATATATATATATATATATATATATATATATATTTGAACAGACCTTGGTTTTGGGTACTAAGGAGTCATATTCGCGTTCATCTGAAGAAATTTTTTCATCGTGACCTCTCTTTTAGCGAATTTTTCTCAATGAAAATTCGCTAAAAGCACAAGCAATGCAGTTCCTGTGCGCGCAGCGATGACACTGCAGAAAAATGTAATACAAAAACTGCCGTTCTCAGGCATATGATTAACCGAATTTAGCGAAATCCAGTTTTCGTAGGCTTTTGTCCGCATAGTTTATCGTATTTTACTCGCCAAACCCTTTGATTTAATACTCATATTAAGGGGGTTGTGAAAAGAAAACTGATTCCCCATCTTTGGGGCTTGCGCCATATTTTGTTTAGAATAACGTAACATAGTTAATCGTATTTTACTCGTCAAGCCCTTTTATTTGATGCCATTGTCAAGGGGGTTATGAAGAAAAGGTAATCCGCTATCTTGTGGCGTCCGCCATATTGGATTTAGAACAATATTATATACACTATATTGCATTGTCGCCAGACACACACGGTCCAAATTACAAAGCTCTGGCTTAATTAGAACAGGTAGAAATTTTGATTGCAAGATTTGTCCCGGTCGTAGAAAGTGAGCTAATCAAAGCGTTATAAAAATATTCGAAAAACCCGCTTGTATAGCTTTCGATTGGCAACGCTGTATATAAATATTTAAATTTTGAAACTGACCTTGGATATCGGTTCGATGGGTCGTGAAAAGAGCCCACGAAGCAATTCCTGATGAGCAATGTCCATTGTCATATCGATAGAAAAGGCAGAGATCTCCGATCTTTCGTCTGTGATTTAAAAAAAAATGAGATTCAGAATAATAGATATTCTCCTATAAAACAAACCGAATTTTCGTAGAAATGATCTATTTTTTATAAAAATTATATAAGTATCTATATTAAATATTAATAGATTTCGTTTAACATACAAATTTTAAAAATTTTAATGACTATTTTTCCTTTTAACTTAGAGATTTAAATTCTGGCATATAGTTCACCTTTTATAATGTAAGCAATTATATATATATATATATATATATATATATATATATATATATATATATATATATATATATATATATATATATATATATATATATATATATATATATATATATATATATATATATATATATATATATATATATATATATATATGTATGTGTGTGTGTATGTATGTAACACACGTTAAATAGGTGGTTCGTTATTTTCTTTTAATTCTCAAGACTTTTCTGTAAACATATAAAAATTAAAATTTACCCCGGATATGGGTTCTAGGGATCCTAGTTCGCGCTCACTTGAAGAAACTTTGTTTTAACCAAAGGTGGCTACCTCCTCATTAGTGAATTTTTTGTACGAAAATATGTCTCTTTTCTCTGAAATATAACATATAGGAAAGTCCTACAAAATATAAAATGTAAGAAATCATAAACAAAACATGCAGCAAAACAGAAGTAGTAAAGAAAAGGCACAAAAATAAAAAACGCAAAACACAAAAAACTTCGGAAATTACAAGATGCAGTTCTGGATCAGATGTTGTTTGTTTAGGCACACACACACACATGCGCGCGCACACACATACCACCAACACCACCACCACCACCACCACATAAATCTATTATACAGGATAACTGATAAACATGAAATCCAAGCGTTGCCTGGCCAGAATGGTTTGAAATATCAGTTTCTGGAATCCAGTTTAAATGTGACATCTTTTAAATATTTTAACATTAAAAATAATCTCTTAGACCAGATGATAAAAAACCACATTCGTAATGCAGTAGAAAATACCTACCCAGAAAAATTGGCTGCGAAACGATTCTTTTAACGAATTCACTATTGTCAAAAGGTAAATAGTTCCCAGTTTAAACATTTGATGGTTATTTCTCATCATTATTGTCATTTTTTCGTTTTAAGTTTGTATTATATACTAACAAGTTTTCTGGTGGATACCGCACGACTTATGTTATTATTTAAACAAATTTAAAATGGCGGCTGTGACAAAAAAATACTTCACTTAAAATTATTTATATCATATATCATATCATATATATATATATATATATATATATATATATATATATATATATATATATATATATATATATATATATATATATATATATATATATATATTGTTATTATTTAAACAAATTTAAAATGGCGGCTGTGACAAAAAATACTTCACTTAAAATTATTTATATCATATATATATATATATATATATATATATATATATATATATATATATATATATATATATATATATATTCTAACGTCTCTTAAGATTTTTTTTCAATCGTTGACTTTTCTGTAAAAACAAATGATGCATTACGAAATAGAATACGTTGGCGTTGGTATTACAGAATGATGCTTTTTCAGTGTCGTGCACTATATAATCGTTTTCTTAGTTTTAATAATATTTATTGTCACCTGCGTTCTGATACCCATGTATGGAGAATTTTGTTATACTTTCACAATCAAAAGATAGGTGTGGAAAATATGTCGAAATTGCCAAATAAATAGTAAATAGAAGATAAAATTTCTACAACATATGAACCTACCTATCTATCTTCGGCATCTTTTGAAGCCGCTTCATAAGAATTTCTATTATTGAACGAATAATACGTTAATCTGTGTACAACCGAGTGTTTAATGGTGTTAACATTCCACGTTGGACGATCTATTCTTTATTTCAGATTTTATCTTCTTAACAATCCGCTTAATATTGAGTTTTATAAACTCATAGAATCCATTAATAAAAACTCAAAACTAGGTTATTTGTTTTGAATGTAGCAAAGTTTTCATGTTAGAAATCATGGAATGATTTGTTACAAAAATTGATGCGCATCTCATCTACTCATTATTTTTGTTAAAAGGATGATAGGTCACGTTTCTCTGCTTGAAGAACTGATGAAATCGTTTTGATAATATTTCAAGACGCATAATTATAACCAGGCGAAGGTGTCAATAATAGTCATAACTTCGATTTCCAGCAAAATATTAATCATTGTAAATAAATAATATTATGAAAGTTACCAATAAATTACACTGTACTATACTATAATGCCTGTAATTCAAATGCCATCAGTACCCTAGTAAAACAATGATTTAATTAAGTAAGTAAACACTCTAATTAATTCCCTTAGTGTCGCTGTTTACCGAGGCAAACTTGATTGGCAAACATACTCGGTGGTTCGCCATTGCCTTCCGAGAGCATTCTACAGCATACGGTCTTCCAAGGTGGTCAGCCTCCGTGTCCGACGTTGCTTAACTCTGTGACCACACCGATGTGTTCAACGCTCGATGCAGAACATTTGCGGGAACGAATCCTACAAGGTGCAGAGGAATACCGTATGAAACCAGACTTATCAAAAAAAATCGTTTTTCTGTTATTAAAGAGCCCGCCTGTGCATCCAAGAGGGTGGTAGCTATATTGAGCATTCAATTTAATTATAATTTTATTTCTATAACATCGCTTTACTTACCGTTTTTCATTATTTTTAGTTGAGTTTTCATGTTAATATTAGACTAACAGTTTAAATTTCATACAAGTTATACTTATAAAACGGTTTTGATGACTTCTAATTACATATGTTGAAACATAGTAGTATGTATGTATTCAAGTACCAATACTTAAGGCAATGGAATGAGCTACAATTTCTGTGTAATACATTCTCTATTCTGATTGCAAATGATTTTCTTTTTAATTCCAACTTTTTTAATATGTTGAGACGTGTCACCGGCGTTCAAGAACGCAAATAACCTACGAAATTATTTTCTATTAGACCACCGGCGCCTGAATAAAAAATGTAGGGGTTTGATTTTTCTCATTCATGCCGATGTCGCCTAGTCGTGGTATAAGACTACATGTTATATTTCATGGAGATAACGTTTCGTAGGTTCTTTCTCACCCATTTGGGTCCGACCATACAACTTACAATAACTCATAAACTAATCGTTTTATCAAAATTCAACTAGAGAAACAAAAGTTATAAAATTATTTTGTCCAACAAAAGCCATTTGTTTTGAAAGCATTGGCGTGCGCACAAAAAAGTTTAGAGGGTCAATACTTGTTCCACCCCCACCCCCCTGCACCACCCTTGGGATTTGATTTTCTCTCCTCATTTACACAGATGGCGCCTAGTTATAAAATAAGACTACGTGCAAAATTTCTTGAAGATAACTTCAAAAACATAAAAATTAGAAATGAAAAATTATTTTTTAACTTCAATTTCAACACTCTGTATTTTGATAACGAGCCGCCCAAAAAAAAATATATATAAAATTTTCGTCTGGAATCCGTGGTTAGCGGGTTGGCCCACTATTTTGTAAAACCCTGTATATATGTGTATATATATATATATATATATATATATATATATATATATATATATATATATATATATATATATATATATATATATATAATATAAAAATTTAAACGAACCTTGGATATGTGTTCTAGAGGACCAAATTCGCGCTCATTTGAAGAAATTTTCCAAAAGTCTTACCATCGACAACTCTCTAATAATATGCCTTTAAGTTCATATTTGAAAATAGGAAAGGCTTAGTAAGTGCAACATGAGTTTTACAAACAAATGTATTGTTGAAAAAATTCGGTCAAATGCTTACTTATTTTACCTTCGTAAAAAACTAGAGTCCACAAACTTGAATAGGTAATTCTAAATCTTCATTACATATTTTAAATAAATGTATAGGAATAGGTAAGCAGTCGGTCTCCTTTGTTGCTTACTGGTAAATTTTTCTTTTTAATAATTTCGTATAATTTTGAAAATCTATATGTAACTTAAGTACATATTAGAGCCATTTTATGCAAGTTTCGATGCTACTTATAGATATGCAGTGGATGTTTTAATTTTTGTTAATACAATACAACAAACGGTGCCTCAATCAACTGAGTCGGACATATTATTCCCTTATAGTTTAGTTACAAAATGCTAACGTGAAGAATGATCATCACTTTTTACTCATCATTGTAACCTACAAAATTTAACGCTTATAAGAACATTTAATATATAATGAATGACAGTGCATTTAATTGAAAACCAACAAGTTAAAGAGACCCGTTAAAAGTTCTCATTCTCTATGCTTTGACTTCTGTTACCTGATTAACACTCATGTATCAATACAAAATAATTTTGAAGTATTAAATTTGCCCGTACAAAAAGCACCAAGTTCATACATTTAAAGTCATTACGGTCACCTAAGTAAAACAAACATAATTTTTGACTTAAATTTAAGAATTTACTTCTTTACGCAGGGACGAACATATACAGGGTGATCGATTGACTATGGGAAAATCACCATTAGGAAAAATCTTAAAATTTGGTACTAGACTAATGCAATTGAAGGACACTCGGCTGAAATATTTTCAGACTAGTGGTATTTCGGGTTATACCGGAAGTAGATGTCAACTTCCTTATTTCAAATTGGACACCCAGTATATTATGACATTTTGAGATTCTGCGTAAAATTCTGAATACTTTTTGTGTATAATGTCATATACCAAGTCTTCTTCTTCTTCTTGGGATATTCGAACTTTTATGTCAAAATTGACGTTTTCAGAGCGAAACATATTGATATTTTCTCTCATACAGACGACATAATTATTTACTTTGGACTGCTTTCTTTGTAGATGAGGACGTAGTCTCACAGTCTTTGAATGAAATTAATGAATTTATTGATACAGAGTGTTTGAAAAATAAGTACCAAAGTTAAGATGAAAAAACTGCTGAAACTTGAGTTTTTCAAATGGAACGCCCCTATTTTGATTATTTAAGCTTATTGCGCATTAAAACCAGGAAAATTTTGTATAAGGTTGTTTATTCAAAAAAAACGTTACTCTTCTAAATATTAGTTGGCCATGATGATCTTTACAATACAACTGTCAGGCAGATGCTTAATTAATGTCACTTTCTTTTTAACTGCCTTAAAAAATCATGCCAGGACGTTTAAATTATATAAATGCGGATTATTTAAATTTATTTACCATTTTTGGGCAATGTAATAAAGCTATTTCAGGAACATGTTAAATATTTTCGAACCGATATTCACAAAAACCGAAACAAGCACCATAAACAGTTAAACGAATTATTGAAAACTTCAGAAATTTGGGATCAGTCAGAGCAAAGCTGCAGATAATTAAACCAGCCGTAAACATTGAAAATACTGAAATTGCAATTTTGGAATAATTTACCGCATATCTGACAATATCCACAAGGCAAGTAGCATTAGAATCAGGAGTATCGCAATTATCAGTTTTGAGAATGTTACGTCTTCTTCAGATATTCGAAATTTTATGTGACAATTGACGTTTTCAGACTGGAACATGTTGATGTTTTTCTCTCATTCACGCGACATAATTATTTACTTTGGATTGGTTTCCTTGTAGGTGGGGATGTAGTCTAACAGCTTTTGCATGAAATTATTGCATTTATTGGTTTACAAATGACGATTATTTAAATTTATTTATCCGAGTTTGCAAAAATTCGTTTAACTGTATAACTAATACGAGCTATGGAAAGAAAATGTCTCAAGAAGAATGTATCACAAAGCCTGAAGTCTTAGCTTCAACCGTCATTGTCCTATTTTACTAAAATATTTCCAGAAAATTCATTTCAAATAGACCCTTCCTCTGATGCTTTGGCAGTAGTTTTAGCTATAGTTTAACGTTTAATGGTATATAATTTTTGTCGAATTTTCGTAAAAAATCAATAAAGCTCAATATATCCGTTATTATACAAGATACGAAAAACAAAATTATACATTAAATATAGGGTATCTTGAGCTACATCTTAAAAAAAATCTACAATCACAGGGTTGCCCATAACTCGTTGGTGATACAATTTTTATTTTTTATTTTTTTTAGTCGAACAAGCCTTATGTTATTGCATTTTTGCATTTTCCATCAGAATAGAATGCATGTTTGTAAGAAAAGAAATTCGGGACGCAGCAAGTGCGTTATGGTAGCAAACTTTAATTATATGCTTCAAATTTGAATAGCTTAATTTGCTTTTAACCTATAAGATTGACCAAGAAACCAGTTTTTCGGGAACACTTTAAGTTTACTTTCGGAAATTTTTGTACATTTTCAAACAATAAAGTTATTTTGATGAAACATGACACATTGTTTCTACTATATAGGTTATACTGGTAACCAAATTTGATGCCTGCTTTCTTTAAAAAACACATATTTGCTGTTAAAAACATTTAAATGAAAATTGACTACTATAACGCACTTGCTGCCTCCAGACTTTTTTACCAATCGACTTATTTTTAAATTGAATTTTAATTAAAAAAATCAAGCAAAAATCGTTATCTACGACTGTAAGAAGTTCCTCAGTCTCGGGATCACTTTAAGTTTGTTTATCATTTATTGGTGTCTTTGCACAGTGGTGCATTACACAGGTCATGTACTTATGCGTACAAACAAAATCACAAAAGTGACAACATACATATTATTCACAAATATACATACAAATCAGCAGCATAGGTCAAAACACACAACTAAAAGCTGCATCAAGCAATGAATCATGAATGTACAGAAACATCACAATGTGGATAAATATATAATAAAAAACACAGCACAAAACAGAACAAGTCAACAAAAGTCCCATGATACAACAATATCGATGCAAATTGAAGTTACAAAAAGTGCATGGCGTGGGAGCGTTTATTTTATACGATAAGAAAAATATTCATCAAATGAATAAAAAGCATTGCTTATCAAAATGTTCTTAATGGCAGACTTGAATTTGTTGTAATGTAAATTTCTTATATTATGAGGGAGTTTGTTATAAAATTTTATTCTATATTGGTTGGTTCCGTTCCTTGTTCTTTTTAAACGCGTGAAATCGATTGCGAAGTTATCTTTACCGCGCGTAAGATGACTGTGAATGGTACTGTGCCTTGTCAAGTCTGATTCGTGGCACTTAACATATAAAAGACACTGCAAAATATAGACATAAGGTATTGTAAGTATCTAAAAGCTTATAAAGTGGCCACGATAGTCATCTCTATACCCCAAACCGCCCAGGATTCGAATTGCCTTACGTTGGGTTGCGAAAACAAATTCAGAGTGTGGTGAGTGTCCCCATACCAGAATGGCATAAGTTAAGACACTATGCACACATCCAAAGTATGCACTTTTTAAGGTGGGAGTAGAAGGTGGGCTGAAGGACTCCGCAGGAGAAACATGCTACGGCATGCCTTCTGACATGCATAGATGCAATGTGAGTCCCAAATTAGCTTGCTGTCGACCATAACTCCAAGGAATTTCACAGGCTCGGTGTTAGCATCATTGACGAGATTCTGCTTTAACGAAACCAATAAAGACTGAGATTTTAGGCTGTTCAAGCTAAGCTGATTTGCTGAGAACCAATCCTGACAGACATGTTTAATTCTGCTAATGGTAGAGTGTACTGTATTGATGTTTGGATCTGAGAAAACAAAAGTCGTATCATCAGCAAATAGAACAAAATTACCCAAGTCTGTTGATTTTGGTAGGCCGTTGATGTATATATAGCAAGAATAAAATAGGCCCAAGGACCGGACCATGTGGTACACCGTATTTTAGATCTAATGTAGGTGATTTTTCATCATTAGCTGACACAAACTGTGATCGGTGTTCCACGTATGAAGTGATACTGTCGGTATTGAAGCCGTGGAACAGAAGCTTGTTTATTAAAACATCATGAGAGACACAGTCAACTGCTTTAGAAAGGTCGAGAAATTGTGCATAGGTATGCTCACCCCTCTCCAAGCCCATGCAAACATCATCCACCAAGCTACTTACTGCTAGAGATGTAGATCGATTTTTCCTAAAACAAAATTGTGAGTGTGACAGTAAGTGTTTATCCTCTAGATATGAACTAATTTGGTTGTACAACACAACTTCAAATATTTTGGAAAAACATGGAATTATAGAAATTGGTCTGTAATATTCCAATGACTCCCAATCTCCCTTTTTGAAAACTGGGATGACCTTAGACAGTTTTAAGGCATTCGGAAATATGTTCTTAGATAAACAAATGTTAATCAACTGGGACTATTATAGCACATTTAATGCATTTTAAAATTTTCATATTTAAATTGAAACCAGCCATGGAACACGTGTTTTTAATCCAGATATTATATCCAAGACTTCGATATATGTGACCTTTTTGAATGAATTTTTGTTTAGTTCATCAGCCTTTATTTGAGGCAAATAAAATTTATAGGAATTTGAACCTCTAGGTACGATCCTCAACAAATCTTCTGCGGCATTCGAAAAATAAATGTTGAAATCGGTCGCGGTCAAATTTGGTGATGCCCGGCTCAAAATCTTGTTACCTATAACTTTCCACATTGCCTTTCCAGGATTTTTTGCCTTATAAATAAAAGGCCTTTCGAGGATTTTTTGCCTTAGAAATAAAAGCATCGTTTGATTCCTTCCTTGAAAGTAATAGTTGCTCCCTGTATCGTTGTTTGTGATCCTTGATAACTTCTTTTAAAGACGGGCTAGAATTACATCTGTAAACATCCTGAAGGAAATGCAATAGTTCACAACTTTTTCTTATATTATCAGTAAACCAATTGATTTTCTGGTTTTTAGGTGACAATATTTTAGATTTTAGAGGAAAAACCCGAGATAAAGCACCAACAATACGGCCGATAAAAGCGTCAAACAACACGCTTAGGTCCTCGGTGTTCACACTGACAAAACTCCCGCCCATGTCCGCCACTAAAGAATTAAAATTAAGTAGACCAGCTTCTGTTATAGGCCTGTAATTAATCCTTTTATTATCTATATCCATACCATCCTTTTTACTTACTCTCAATATTACACCCATGTGATCTGAAAGATATGTATCGATGACATCAACATTTGCAGATTATTGACCAAAATTGACAAAAATATTATCCAGACAATTATTTAATCTAGTTGGCTTGTAAACAAGAGATAAAAAGCCATAGGACTCGAAAGTAGCAGGAATCTCCGAAGCCTGTCTATTGCATGTATTGAAAGGCACATTGAAGTCACCTGAGATAATAGTTTTTTTTATGTAGACTGATTACAATGTCTAGGATGGTGCCAAGCATCTCACCGAAAGACTCAAAGTCGCCTCTAGGGGATCTACATAAAGTTATAATAATTGTGTCTCTAAACGAAACAGCTGATACTTCACAGTTGACGTCAATAGACAATCTATTAATTGAAGAAAGTGGGACACAGGAATGTTCCTTGTTAGCCAGAATAGTTACCCCGCCATGCACGGCACTTGATCCAGAAAAGCAAGCTACAGGGTGGAAATTTATAATGTCAATGCTTTCTATGTCCCTATTTAAAAACTAGTGTTCACTTATTAATAAAAAGTCATTTTTTTTCATTTGCATATAATGGAAATTCGTTCACATTGATCTGATTTTCAAATCCAGTTTACTAATCTTTTGCTGTGAGCTCCTTACCAATTTTATTTTATTCTTTCCTCTTATGGTAACGCTTGAACTGAGCCATCATTAAATTTCTAAGTTTCCTGAAAAAAAAAGAGAACAAGAATCTAAGACGCGGGGTTATACATAATTTGACTAACAGTAATCTACCTAGGGTTAAATATTTGAAACATATACTTAATTAGAGGTGAAATTATAAAAAAACATACAGTACAGGATTCTTCCACAACAGCATTTTCTATTTCTTAGGATATACTACCGCATGCCTGGAATATAGAAGCATTACGCGCTAACACGCGGCGTGCATTCGTATTTTTCAATAGATGTCTTGGAAAACTAAACCATGCGAATTAACGAACCTGCTCTCTCAAGATAAGCAACGTCTTTAAAATGAGCACCGCACAGGCTACTAGATTGGGTTGTCATCCAATTTTCACTTCTATTAACTTGACTCCCCTTGACTGGAAACCTGTAACATTTTTAGTGAATTTTCTTAAAAAAAAATTCACTAATGAGGAGATCCCGACTTTTGAACTTTGAAAAAATTTCTTCAAATGACCGCGAACTAGGCCCCCTAGAACACATATCCGGGGTCAGTTTCAATTTTTATATGTTTATATATATATATATATATATATATATATATATATATATATATATATATATATATATATATATATATATATATATATATATATATATATATATATATATATATATATATATTTATTTATATATAATATATATATATATATATATATTATATATATATATATATATAATATATATATATTATATAATATATATATTTATATATTAATATATATCACACCGATAACTCAAAAATAATTTTTCCTTTTGCAAATGGCTTGGATAAGTTCGTTAGCCAAGGAAAAAATATCCGTTATTATACAAGATATGAAGAAAATTTGTTATATTAATTATAGGGTGTCTTGAGCTACATCTTAAAAAAATATTTCTACAATCACAGGATGGCCCATAAGTCGTTGGTGATACAAATTTCCTTCTTTTTTTTTAATCAAACACGCCTTATGTTATTGCATTTTTGCATATTTCAGCGATGCATGTTTGTAAGAAAAGAAATTCGGGACGCAGCAAGTGCGTTATGGTAGCGAATTTTCATTAAATGCTTCAAATTTGAATAGCTCAATTTGCTATTAACCTATAAGGTTGACCAAGAAACGAGTTTTTCCGGGAACACTTTAAGTTTACTTTTGGACATATTTAGACATTTTCACACAATAAAGTTATTTTTATGAAACATGGCACATTGTTTTTACTATATAGGTTATACTGGTAACCAAAATTGATGCCTGCTTTCTTAAAAAGGAAACACACATATTTGCAATTAAAAACATTTTTATGAAAATTCACTACCATAACGCACTTGCTGCGTCCAGAGTTTTATTCATTTATTATGATCGTCAGTGTAAATTACACCTGTTAATTGACATAAGCTGGATTGAGTCCTACTCCAAGTGTGCTGTCTAAAGACATGAATCCCGTCAATTTTAAAGTCAAGTGGACTTCACACGGGCATAATAAGTTACAAAAATTCTATTTTCAGTTTTCACCTCTCCACTTTATTTTCTGCAGTTTACACATGGCACATGGCTATGGTCGCCAAAGTGATTTAGCATTTTGTATCATGGGCCATATGTGTACTGAACAAAAACGTTTTCCTAGCTCGTGAGAGCTGCGATGTTATGAAATTTTAAAATTTTAGGGTATACTTTAAAATATAAATTGTAGGTATATACTTACGAATGGAGTTTTATCCCGCTTCCTTTCTGCTCCACGTTTTTGGATCCGTATGCTACACAGGACTGTACCATTTTACACAATACACAACACCAACAACAGAATATTGTAACGAAATATCAACACAATATATTCCTTATAAATTATTTTAGTTTATAAGGAGAGAAGGATCTCGCGCTCCACATCAGCTGTTCCACCGCCCGTGGGTGACAAAGTGAGTAAATACATTTATGAAACAGAGATACGGCATTATTTGTTTTCATACCCTTCAAAAGTGGCTTTGGTCCTTCGAACCAATGGCATACGAGCCTCTCCAGTACAGTTAGAGTAGTATATCGTTAGCATAGGCCAAGAAAAGAAAATCCAGGGAAAAGTACTAACTGGGCCAACGATTTTAGTACTTTGTGTCCCGTGTGAGAACCGACTTCCTTCTGCATACACGAGACATCACTATTAGATTCAAGCCTGGCTACGTTGAGCCCATTATTGCTTTACATACGTTTTGACTATTACATGTATGACACGCAAATGGGTTATAATAAAAGCGAAATCATGTATCTTGTGACGGTCACAATACCTAGGCAGAAACAAGTGCTAAGAGTGCCAGCAGCAAAACTTCATCATTACTCAGTGCATCAGAAGGTTTTTTGTAACTGTCTCACATGCCCAAGCTCGCCGAACGGGCTTTTTAATCTTGCTAATTGCCTCTTGGGATATAAACGGCAAATCAGGCAATGTTTCTTGAAATGGGCGGGCAACTGCGATCCGTGGGCGTGTTTTATCTCCGTAACGAATCATCTGTAGAATTGTTAATTGATACATTTCTGTTAAATAAACCATATTTCTGAATTGCAGTTAACAACTGACAACTACTGTTATGCGGTTACAATCACACAGCAAGTTGCTAAGGCGTTTTAAACCAAACTAACACTGCCAGCTATAAAGAATGTTGATAGCTTAATGATTACATACGAAACCTACTGCAGCATGTTTCACTGCCATACCTACGAAAGTTAATTCAACCCCTTTACCAAAAAACAATGCACGTCCTCATACATCAAGGGTTACTACAAGGTTCTTACAAGAAAATAACGTGACGCTGCTCCATGGCCTTCTTGCTCCTGAGACTTGTCGCCAATCGAGCATGTGTGGGATATTATTGGCAGTCGACGGAGTGATTTACCCCAACCACCAAATAACCTAGTTGATCTTCGTCACCCAATTCAAGAAGCCTGGGATGATATTTCTCAGGATACCATAAATCATTTAATCTCAAGCATGCCTCGAACAGTTATGGAGAGCATAAGAATCCACAACAGATCCACTCATTATTATATAACTTTGTTATTTTGAATATTTTAGTTTGAAAATGTATTAATTTTTTAAGTTTGAATAAACAAACATTATTTATAAATTTTACGAAAGTTGATCAGCTCTTACTGGGTGTTCGGATATTTTCAAAGTCAGTATATATATATATATATATATATATATATATATATATATATATATATATATATATATATATATATATATATATATATATATATATATATATATATATATATATATATATATATATATATATATATATATATATATGGAATAACAACTCAGATAATTTTTATAACCATTTTGGAACGTCTCGAACAACTTTCTATGAATTGAGAATCACAAGAAATACCCGAGAACCCCGGTGGTCCAGAAGAGTGTGTGCCTCTGAACCAAAGGGTACTGAGTTCGATTCCCAGGGTTCCACTTTCACTTTTTCAGTACATACTGTAAAATTAACATCAACCTAGGTTATGACATTGTATTTGAGAAAGTTGAAGGTCTACACGTTCCGCCCTTCAGAGGTGGCCATGCGATGTTGGGCATGTTTAAGATCCTTAGCTTCCTTACAGAAAGACATGGGTTCAGCGAAATATTTAGGATAGTGAGGTAATTGGCGTCGGTGATTAGTCATAGCCGCGGAAATATACCGACCGTTAAAGTACAAAAAAAACAGGAATACCCGCAAAAAAGGATAAATTCAAAACAGCGGGTGGCTACTTAACTACACATGCTGCGGTTTCATGTTGAGTTAGTCAGAGAAAATTAATGCTGCTTTGAGTAATCGGGAATAGCTGAGTTCGAGCTGAAACTCAGCGGTACTGGTAAACGCATACGTTGACCTAACTATTCAACTGTTGGTGCATGGTGAACGCAGCAAATGTTTAAACCTGTTGTGAAATTACACTGCCAAAAAGTATTGCACATTACTATTGTCTTATTTTCTTTTTATCGACACCAAAAACCATTCTGCAAGTTTTCATGTGTTTTCGAACAAACCCGGGACAAACGTGGGTTACGTTTTAAGAACATCTGGTAAAAAATGCAATAAACGGGAGATCGGCATCAGGAGTAGACCCGCAAGAATCATTGCATAATTTTGCATCTAATAATTTTAAATAACCTTCTTAACGTTTTCGCTTGATCGGAGAAATTCGTTCAGGAAAATAATATTTAAAAGTATGGTTTCGGATTCGCCCAGAACAAAACGCGTACAATTTAAACAATTAATTGCTCCTTAAAACATTTATATCCGCTATTATATTATTTGAAGTTTAATTTAAATACACCTAATGACTTTTAATTAAACAAGACGTATAGCTGTGGAATGGAGAGCAACTGGAAGTACACTTTACTAGTCCTGTTATAGCCAACTTAAGAATATAAATTATAATTATTATCTTTAAATCGACATTTACAGAGTTAATTATATGGTTGCCAACTTCCGATTTTTGTTTATCGTATCAATAAACGACTAGTGTATGGAGAACAAACACATTCACCGATGATAACTAAACCTAAAGCTGATTTATTACATTGTAATAAAATATGTATATAAAGCATGTGTCTCAGCTCAAAAACTTTTACTTTGTTAATGCATAAAAAATAACCCATATATGCAAAGCAACAGTCTATATTATATTCACTGGTGTAAAATATCACCACAGTTTGCACATAATGATTTTAAACAATAGATTCAATTATTTGCAATGTAAGTTGGTCAAAAACATCCTACACTGCAATCCTAGAAAAGTTTAATCCTGAACGCTTAACATGGCATATAGCCAAATGGAATAAATTCAGTATCAATTATTATACATATTTATAAAAAAAAATCCCGAAACACGTCAATTTTAGATTAAAAAATAACATCCTGCAATGTGAAAAGTTCATTCAACCCCCTTCGAGTGGCAGTTGCAACCATCAAATTTTTAAATGGGAAGAAGGGACTTGTTATACCTCATTTCAAAGATGTCTTCATTCTCTATGCAAAAATGCCAAATAAAAAATTTATCGCAAAAATTAACACTAAAAACGAAATTCATCCGATTGACCAACTACGCTACAACACACTTAAAAATTAATAACTAATCGCGTTTCATTCTTGATAATGAGAAAGCTAACAAAAACAGTATTTCAGACTCCTGTTTGGACGGTATCAGTTGAAAAGATGACATAAGAAGTTATCAATATTCTTCATAGTTGGCCATGTTAGTTTTGCTTAAAACGTCTTGGCAACTTGCTGTGTAGCTATAACCGCGTGACAGTTGTAGTTGTCAGTTGTTAACTGCAATTCAGAACATGGTTTATTTACCAGAAATGCATAAAACAACAATTCTACAGATGATTGGTTACGGACATAAAACACGATCACAGATCGTTGTTGCTCGCCTATTTCATGACAAATTTCCTGATTTACCGTCTATATCCCAAGAGACAATTAGTAAGATTGAAAAGCACGTTCGGCGAACTTGGGACATGTAAGACAGATACACAAGACCTTCTAATGCACTGAGTAATGATGAAGTTTTGCCGCTGGCACTCTTAGCACTTGTTTCTGCCACTTGTTTCTGCCTAAGTATCGTGACCGTCACAAGATACATAATTTCGCTCTTATTATAACCCATTTGCGTGTCATACCTGTAATAATCAAAACGCATATAAAGCAAATGGGCTCAATGTAGACAGGCTTGAATGTAATAGTGATGTTTCAGTATCTTGTTTAGACGGTATCAATTGAAAAGAAGACATAAAAAGTTTTCAATATTCTTCATAGTTCGCAATGTTAGTTTTGCTTAAAATGGCTTAGCAACTTGCTGTGTGACTATCACCGCGTGACAGTTGTAGTTGTCAGTTGTTAACTGCAATTGAGAACATGGTTTATTTAACAGAAATGCATGAAATTACAATTCTACAGATAATTGGTTACGGACATAAAACACGATCACAGATCATTGTTGCTCGCCTATTTCAAGAAAAATTTCCTGATTTACCGTATATATCCCAAGAGACAATTAGTAAGATTAAAAAGCACGTTCGGCGAACTTAGACATGTAAGACAGATACAAAAAACCGTCTAATGCACTGAATAATGATACCAAATTTGATGTAATGCTTGAGTTTAAGGTAAACTCACATGCTTCGAGTCGACAGGCATCCACAACATTTGATGTTAGCCATTCATCGATTATTCGAATATCAAAAGGAAATTAAATACATACATCCTTATAAATTGATACAAACTCAGGAGCTCATGAAAGACGATGTCGATAGAAGAGCGTCTTTGTGATAACAACTGATGGGAAAATGTTAGAAAACAATGTTAACCAACTAGAACATTGTGTCTTGTTTTCTGCTGATGAGTGCAGTGTTACATTTCACGGCCATGCTAATCGTTAAAATTGTCGCTACTGGTCTAAAGAAAATCCACACTAGATGAGAGAAAAACATACGCAATACCTTGAAACGGTTAATGTTGGACAGTAATAGTTGGAAACCATGCCATTGGTCTCTTTTTCATTATCAGCAATTTGAATGGAGATAATTATTTAGCACTGCTCCAAAATAATGTTGTGACAACTTTGGCAAACTTATATCCTGATCGAGCAAACACAAAAGTTCCAGCGAATGTGATATTGTTCCAAGAGGATGGAGCACCAGCATATTTCCAAATCGGTGGTTAGGGAGGCGAGGATCGTTAAAATGGACAACACGATCACTCGATCTTTAGACTATTATACTTCTTATGGGGATATGTAAAAAGAATGGTATACAAAACTAAACCAGGAGATTTAACTGACTTAAGAAGAACAACGATTGCCATTACATCGGTCACGCCTCAAATGTTGATTAACGTTAGAACACATTTTTATTTACGATTAGGATGCTACAAAGACGTTTAAGGCATGTATTTTGAACATCTCCTGCATTAAGATTGATGTGCTTTTTATTTTTTCTTATTATCAAGAATGAAACGAGATTTTTAATGTGTTGTAGCAAATCGGAAAATTTTTCTTGAAAATAAACAAGCAACTTCTATCTGTAATTGTCTTTTATGTCCGTAACCAATCATCTACAGAATTGTTTTTTATGCATTTCTGGTAAATAAACAATGTTTCTAAATTGCAGTTAACAACTGACAACCTGACAACTACTGTCATGGAGTTACAATCACAGTCACAGAGCAAGTTGCTAAGGCGTTTTAAACAAAACTAACATTGCAACTATGAACAATGTTGATAACTTCTTATGTTTTTTTTAAATTGGTACCGTCCAAAAAGGACAAAGGACACTGAAGTTGTTTTTGCTTGATTTCTCATTACTAGGAATGAAATGCTCTTAGATGGTCAATAAAATTATTTTTTTACTATTAATTTTTCTATTAAATTTTAAAAGCATAGCATTTATAAATAGAGAATGAAGAGATCTTTCAAATGAGGTATCACAAGTCCCTACTTCCTAATTAAAAATTTGGAGGCTGCAACTGTCACTCGAAGGGGGGTGAATGTAGGGTGAAGTTTTTACGTTGCAGGATATAATGTTTTTTTACTCAAATTGACGTGTTCCGAGATTTTTATATCTATGCACGATAATAAATTTATTAAATTTGGCTATTTCACACACAATATATATATATATATATATATATATATATATATATATATATATATATATATATATATATATATATATATATATATATATATATATATAGGGGAATAAATTTATTATTGTGCATATTTATAAAAATCCCGGAACACTTCAATTTTACATTAAAAAAAAAATGACGTGAAAACCTAACCCCTACATTCAACCCCCTTCGAGTGACAGTTGCAGCCGCCAAATTTTTAATTAGGAAGTAGGGGTTGTGATACCCCAGTTGAAAGATCTCTTTATTCTCTATTTAAAAATGCTATGCTACCTTTCAATGACAACAGCATCGATACGCAACAAAAACGTATGTCTTTGTACCTGAGGTTATGGCTATGGTTTCGTTGACATATTTGATGCAGATAGGCGGTGTTGTCAGATTTGAAGCTATTTCGTTATTTCTGGTTAGTATGTTTCTTTGTTTCAGTGAACTCTATGTTGGAATAGAGTTCAGCAAACTCTATTCTAACAGAGAGTTCACTGATATTGTGAAATTTTCAGTTTTAACTATGACAAATGGTTAATAAAAGTGAAAACTTATATTCTTTCTCAGTTTGTTGCTTTCTTTGTCAAAAATATGGAGGTGCAAAACATTAATGATGTTTATCAAATTATTGTTTTGTTTGTCATTGAAAAAAGTCAATGTAAGTTGTCTCGTTACAAAATTTGTATGTTGGGCAAAAATATGGAGCAGAAAAGAACGATTCTTGTTGTGGAGCATTGCTAAGTAGAAAGGGAAATCAAGCAGCGAAAGTTTTGGAAGCATTTTTGGGATGGAGGATGGAAACGGAAGATATAAATTCTAGATTTTTAATGTGTCAAAATTTGAAGTATAATGTTTGGAAAATAGCTGTCAAAATATTTTTAGGTTGACATTTAACAAAATTATGTCTAAATACTTTACAAGTCATAAGATTTATCTGTATAGGCATGCTGTATGATTGTAGTCAATAAAGATTATTATTATTATTATTATTATTATTATTATTATTATTATTATTATTATTATTATTATTATTATTATTATTATTATTATTATTATTATTATTATTATTATTATTATTATTATTATTATTATTATTATTATTATTATTATTATTATTATTATTATTATTATTATTATTATTATTATTATTATTATTATTATTATACATAAATATGAGAGTGATTTGGTAGTGTATTTACAAAGCATTGAGCTGCTTAAGACTGTCTTCCGTTGTAAAACGTACAATTGCAGTAAAGTATGCAGTCTAATACGGAATATAGTAAATTCTTTGAATACCGTTTTATTCTGCAGTAGGTGCAAAAAAACGTATTCCGTATAAACTAGCAGCTTCTTTGCCAATCAACGTCTACCTGTAAGGCAAGTGTTATTGCTCATTTGGCGTTGGTGGTGTGAAACTTCCAGTCGGTGTGTCGTTTTCATGACAAGAATTACCAAGGAGATGGTTATCCAGCAATTTTGTTATTTTCGGGACGTCTTCCCCTGCAAGTTGCTACAACGACGACGATTCACTCGTACAGTTTGGTATGTTTTTATTATCCCTTATAAATGCAACCGTCTTGACAGATCCAAATTTCAGGAGGAGAGGGGCATGTGCTGCAGATTGATGAATCTGTCATTACGAGAAGAAAATACCATCGGGGTCGGATTGTCCAAACCAGGTGAGTACTGGAGATATATGACACGGTCAAGAAGAGGGGCTACATTATCTATGTACCAAACCGGACATCCGATACAATAATTCCGATTATTCAAAGGGTTGTGGTTGCTGGCTGTGAAATATGAACGGATAAATGGAGAGCATATCGCCCCCGACAACGGGGGTCTGTACAAATTCCGCTGAAGGCTTATGGTCCTCCCTCAAGAAGTATCTTAGGAAATTGGGGGTTATGACATCTCCATTTTTGCCCGAGTATGTTGGCGTATATGTCTGGAGGCAATATCTTGGTAAGACAGCAGAACAAAGATATCGCAGCATTGCAGACCAGATTGCTGAAATGTATTGACAGCTCATACGTTACTCAATAAATATATTAAAACTAGGAATTCTCTGTGTTTCATTTGCGGCTGTCATTTCCCGTTTTGAAATTGGGAGCGCATGTTTAGGGTTTCAGGTTGGGTGGGAGTTTTCCTTCACCTCCCGCGTGCCTACAGGTGCATAAACCACATGAGAAATTTCTTGGGAACGACTGGTTCAAGGATTTAAATGTCGCAAGGGTTGGTTTTTCCTTCTTTTAGTTTTTAATTAGGCAAGCTGATGTTAGGGCAGGTCAGGTCAGGTCACTTGGCAGGATTGTGTGTAAAGAGCCCTTCAGGAGGTCTTTTATTTCGTCAAAACGGTAAAACTCTAATATATATATATATATATATATATATATATATATATATATATATATATATATATATATATATATATTGAAACTGAGCCCGGACATGTATTCTGGGGGGTCTAGTTCGCGCTCATTTGAAGGTTTTTCAAAACTAAAAAGTCGAGATATCCTCATTAATGAATCTTTTCTACGAAAATTAAGATTAATATCACTAAAAAACAATTTTATAAAAACATTCCAAATACCAATCTTAAAGTCACCTTGATAATCGTACGACATTTCGCATATGCAATGTCCATAAAAGGCTCTTGAATAAAATAAGAACAAGGCTGTCACCATCGGTTTATTAGAATGAAATCTTAATACGCTGTAAAAAAAACTTACTTATTTGTTGATATGTTTATTATTCAAATGTCTAATAGAAAAGATAAACCCTTGCAGCTGTCTACTAAAGCTGACCTGTTTTACGAAAGGACTGTTACATACTATAACCATTCTGTTATTCAGTTATGTCAAGTCACAACAGACAAATATAAACATTCGCATATACATGTTAATAATAACAGTTAACAATGATTATACAATTATCTCATCATAATATACTTGTATTTTGGAGGCATAGTATTCGTAGTATCTATAAAAACTTCAGCTTTCACAATACAGGTATATTAGTCGATTAGTCAGCAGAAATGGACAGTTTTTCAAAAATTATGACATCGACAAAAAGGCTAGACTCAGCAAGTGGTATATGTAGCGAATTCTTAATAAAATGAGTTTCTCCAAAAAAAATATTTGTTAAATAGTTAATAAAAAATATAACAATCAAAATAATATGTAGCACTATGAGTAAAATTGTGGTAACTGAAAAAGTAAATATAAATACAAGAAGAGCATGCTTTTCACAACTTGTCAATAGATACATAGGTTATTAAATCGGTCAGTTTGAAATTATACATTTACTTACACTTTATTGCAGACAAGAATTATACAGTGTATCGCAAATATAAAAGCATCAGCTTGTGCATATTTAAGGATACAATTTAAATAATACATAATTGCCTAATAATAAATTATATTTGTTTTGAGTTTGTGTTATTTAAGAAAAAATTTCTTAATTGTTATGTTGATTGTATGTGTTGTTATTTTTATTGTTAACATGTAGACGTACATGAACGTCCCTGTGTAATTTAGCCTGTTTCAGTGTTAATATATATATTATACACTATACCAAATGTCCATAATTATAATTCATTGATTGTTGTTGCCCTTACTTGGTGAAACTTGTCCATACTACATACAGACTTGGGGACTACTTCTCTGGCTTCACTGCTGGTTTTTGTAGGTGAAGGACGTAGCCAGCGCGTGAGCTAACTGTAGCAAGTGGCCCTTCGAATTCTGGAAGGTCTAGGATGTTCTTCAATGCTTCTGTGACTATAGTTTCGCTACTTGACAGCATTTTCAGAGAGATTAAAATTGAATTAGTACGAAATCATGACAACTACAAATAAAGATCTGTTGCTATGTTATGATATGATGTTTTGATCAAAACATTTATCAAACTGAAAATAAAATGAAACACAGATGAGGCTTTCAAAATGTCTATGTGATGTATGTCAATATTTAACATAAAAATAGAACTAGCCTATAATAACTATGATAACAGTTACAACAATAAAATAACTGAACAATAACAGTATAAAAGTAGTCTCTATACAACGAAAATATCGACATACATCAACTCATTATTTTATTACAACTTTTTTGAAATAATAGTTAAATTTATTTTCAGTGACATATTTAATTAGAAAGAAGAATATCCAAGAAAAGGGAATTCAGTAAATCAGTTTGCTCGTTTAAAACAAGGTAGTTATTGTCGTGTGTGCCTTTTGAATTCTAAAGCTTCAAAAAAGTCTAGTTTACGTTTGTCATTATAAAAATGTTGTGGTTGTATGCGGTTATTTATTGTAGGTCTATGTTCGGTATCAATAATATGTTTTGCAAATGTAGATTTGTCAGCGTGGTTATTTCTAAATGCAGAAATATGTTCTTTGTATCGGGTGTTAAAATTTCTAGAAGTTTGACCTATGTAGATTGCGTTACAATGTGTACAAGCTAATTTATAAACTCCAGCTTTTGTCAGGAAACAAGATTTTCGCGTTAAATAACAAATCACGCGTCGTGTTGTAAGATTTAAAAGCTACCTTTGTATTTGTACAGGTGTTTAAAATTTTTGTTTTAAACGAGCAAACTGATTTAATGAATTCCCCTTTCTTGGATATTCTTCTTTCTAATTAAATATGTCACTGAAAATAAATTTAACTATTATTTCAAAAAAGTTGTAATAAAATAATGAGTTGATGTATGTCGATATTTTCGTTGTATAGAGACTACTTTTATACTGTTATTGTTTAGTTATTTTATTGTTGTAACTGTTGTCATAGTTATTTTATTGTTGTAACTGTTATCATAGTTATTATAGGCTAGTTCTAGTTTTTATGTTAAATATTGACATACATCACATAGACATTTTGAAAATCTCATCTGTCATCTGTGTTTCATTTTATTTTCAATTTGATAAAATTTTTTGATCAAAACATCATATCATAACATAGCAACAGATATTTATTTGTAGTTGTCATGATTTCGTACTAATTCAATTTTAATCTGTCTGAAAATGCTGCCAAGCAGCGAAACTATAGTCACAGAAGCATTGAAGAACATCCTAGAACTTCCAGAATTCGAAGGGCCACTTGCTCCAGTTAGCTCACGCGCTGGCTACGTCCTTCACCTACAAAAACCAACAGTGAAGCCAGAGAAGTAGTCTCCAAGTCTGTATGTACCATAATTATAAGTTGTCAAATTTTGGAAGGATCACACTGAATAACCATTTCTTCACAAAATTGCTTTTAAAACGATTTATTTGACTAATATTCTTTCAACTGCTTCCTCTTGTGCATCTTCCCTTCTTCAATTTGAACTTTTAGGTTTAATAATAATTAATAATTACAAATGCCTTATTCATTAACAGTTTGAAATTCTTTGACATTTCGTGACATTTGTCAATTACACAGAAGAATATTTGAGGAGATTTTTTTAAATATTGATGTCGCGATCTCCTCATTAGCGAGGGATGTTTGGTTTAAGAAATATTAGTCAAAATTTTTTTAAATACTTGTTTTATAAATCTCTAAAAATTTCAGCTTACAGTTCTGACAAAAAAGGTAATAATAACAATCGTAATATAGTAGCCGTGACTGTATTGGCAACTTTTACACAAACAAAAGCAACGGAGTTTACAGTTAGTTGCGTGTTTAAGGCAATAATCTTAACATACTCATTTGAGTATATTTACCACCTACTAAGACACTGCAACATGATTAAGTTGAGTTCTATGTAAAAAAGCATAATACTGATTATCATTCAGAAATATATACAGAGTGTTTGGCGTATAATACGAGAGGCGGCTGATAAATTCGCGGCCTGAAGTACCCAATGACGAATAATCATGATGACTATTCATTTCTTATTGCAGGTATTCATTGTTAGAATAAATATTAGGTTCATTGTACAAATTTTGAAGTAATTACTGGGCTTACCGTTGGGCGACAACACTATGGTTAAAAATGGACTCGTATGTTTCAAAATGGACGAGAGAGCTGTGAAGATAACCTCCGCCCGGGGCTTCCTGTGACAACCCAGAAAATATTGTCGAGAAATTGGTATTAGCCTACTGCAGAATAAAATTTTGTGAGATAGTTGAAAAACTACAGATCAGAAAAGAACGTATTGATGAAATTTTGCATGAATTTTTGAACATGAAAAAAATTAATGTACGTTGGGTACCAAAAATGTTCACTACACACATCAAACAACGGCGGCCTACAAGCTGCACGGAATTTTTAAATTTATAGTTGAAAAAATCTTAACGAAATTTTGCCAGAATAGTAACCGTGAATGAGGCCTGGATCCGTCAAGGTGATCCTGAGTTTAAACAGGAGTTCATGCAGTGTATTAAAAAGGATGAAAGGCCAACGAACAAATTCAGGGTGTGAAAATTGTCTTCGAGGCTTTTGGTCACTGTTTTCTCTGGCTGAACAACGCCGGAAATTATTTATATATCTACCCTGCAACTCCCGTTTTGATGTCATTCTCAAGAATATGAAAAAGGATGTCAGGCTAGGTCAGGTCGTAGTTCGATTCCAAAGCCTCAATCTGCCAACTCCCCTGGTAGCATCACGACGAACTATCTCCAAGATCTGAGACTTGTTACAGCTAGGCCTGAGAGAGGCAACAAATGCGCACCTTTTACCAAAGAATCAGCAGTGTTTTACAAATCCCGGCCAATAACGTATCTCCCGACCCACACAAGGTGATCAGATCCTGCTTTGAGAACCGTATTTATGCACACTACAGAGTAAACAGTAAGTCGGCAAAGGGTGCGCCAATGAATATATAGGATACAAGAAATAGCTAATCATTAATTTGGTTGTGTGTTATCAAGGTAACAATGACCGAAGAAATATCATTACTACCTAGGTGTATTATGAAAAGGCACACAAGAATGTGTGGAATTGAATAGGTGTGCTAAAAATCTAGAGGATCGACACCTATATCCTAAGATTCCCAGAAAACACAATGTCTACCTGAAAAAACAAAATTTAGCTATGATTACATTTAGGGGATAACATCGTGACCAACACGATAACAATTAAAATAAGTACATTCTAAGTTGACTCGCCAAGTCGGCTGTGGCTCTGTGTCGCAATGAATGTAACCACTATCAAACCGTCTGAACGCTACCAGATATACCTTCAGTTAAAAAAACAATGGCACAGAGCAAATGAAGCTAAATAATCTGCTGCGTACGGATAATATTAAGCTGATGGCATCCACAAAGAGCCCTCTGGAAGACCTGCACAAAATTGTATAACTTTTTTGCAGGGATATTGACATGCAACTCGGGGTTGACAAATGTGGCACCTTATGTATCGTTAAAGGAAAGATAAAACCAGAAGTATATCAAATGCAGATTGGGCAGAAAATTGCCGCAATGGTTGAAGTAGCATATTATAAATCCCTCGGAATACAGCAGGTGGGGAAAATAAAACACTCAGTAATGAAGACCGAATTGACAAATGAGTTTACGACAGGAGTAAAACAGGTGATGCAAGCACATCTCAACAGCAAGAACCTGGCCAAAGCTCCTAACACATATGCATGTTCAGCACTTAATGTTTCGAATTCTAGACTGAAGTAAAACGGACATCAGAGATCTACAACGAAAGATGCGTATACTCCTAAACAAACGACAAAAACCACCACTCCCGTAGTCACGTTAAACGAGTAACCCTACCCAGACACCAATGTAAAAGATGAGTGTTGAATATTGCTAAACAATTGGACCAACAGATATTGAACCCGTTTTTTGAGAATATTTGGTTTTAAAAAACATCAGTTTTGATCTAGTCAAGATAAATGTTAAAGGTCAAATTATAAATGTTGGTGAGAGTTGCAACTGCGGGACATATGTATAATCTGATAAACAAGCAAATAAATTATATATATATATATATATATATATATATATATATATATATATATATATATATATATATATATATATATACATTTCTAACGGCAGGCACTTACTTGCGATATGCGAGGTAGGTGGTCATACAAGATCAGGTCATTTGACCAGGAAAGTACTTGAAGTACATAGTTGGATATCAGTCGATCCAAGATGACAAATAATTTGAATATCAGACTGTCCAGTACGTTACTGAAAGGTGCGAAGCGTTTGAGGCAACAGAGAATAAAGAAAGCCACGCCGCGCCGTAATCGCGAAAATACTTGATCAGGCATATAGTAGTAAGAGTGGAACTTTTAAATGGTAGCAAGGTGACCTACTACGTATACAATCCTGAGCGTGTTCTTGAAAACTCCGGATACAAGTTGACCTGGGATCGGAGCGTGCTTACAGATCAACGAGTTGCTGACAACAGGCCAGGTATAATGATAGTGGATAAGTCATAGAAGCAATTGACGCTGATTAATGTGGCCATTCCAAATACCAATAATTTGAAGACAAAAAAGATCAATGAGAAGATCAAGTACAGAGACCTCGAGATGAAAGTAGAGAGGCAATGCAGGGTAGAGTGTCCGAGTGATCCCGATGGTCATGTCAACTGGTGTGGTTCCTAAGGATCTTTTAGAAAATATTAGGGGGCTGGGCTTTGAAGAGCACATTTATAAGGCTGTGTAGAAAGCGGTAATTCTCGGAACTGACCACATTGTTGAGGATATTTCTTGAAAATAAGTAAGTGACGCGTTGTCGTTTAGGATCAGACAACTTGCAAATGGACCCATCTGAGCTCAATCCCTTTGGTATCTGACACACCTGGGATCAGTGAATGTTTCCCCTTGAGGCGTGTGAATGCCGTTCAGGCTAAGTAGATAACAATAATAATAATAACTATAATTTAGTAAGATGATTTACAGTAGCCAAGCAGAATATAACTTTTCCCATTAAAAAAATTATCTACCACAATATAAACAAACTTCAGAATAGATGTCTTACAAGTGTGTAAAGTTATATTATCTTATCATATCGTTCATATAATAAAGTAAATTCTGTAATACTTCAGTAAGAAACGTTAAGTATAAAATAATTATAATAATTCAATAAATATACTGACTTTAAAACAAATAATCCGAACACCCAGTAAGAGTTGATCAATTTTAATAAAATTTATACATAATGTGTGTTTAATCAAACTCAAACAATGATTACATTTTTAAAGTAAAATATTATAAAAATAACCAAGTTATTTAATAATCAGTGGGCGCGCCGCGGTTTCTTATGCATTCGATAACTTTTAAATGACTTATGGTATGCTGAGGAATGTCATCCCAGGCTTCTTGAATTCGGTGATGAAGGTCAACTAGGTTATTTGATGGCCGGGATAAATTACCCAGTCGATTAGCAATCATATCCCACACATGTTCGATTGGTGACACGCCTGGGGAACGAGAAGGCCATGGAAGCAGGCTCACGTTATATTCTTGTAAGAACCTTGTAGTAACTCTTACTGTATGAGGACGTGAGGTGTGTTGTTGGAAAAGATGTTCAATTAATCCTCGTAGGTATGGCAGAGCAACAGGCTGCAGTACGTTTCGTATGTAATCATTTGCATTCAAATTTCTGTCAATAAAAACCAGAGGTGACCTGCTACCGTATGTTATCGCACCCCATACCATCACCCCCCGTGTAAGTGCCGTATCCCGTTCCACAGCAAATTTTAAATTTCTTCCCTTTCCACGTATTCTTCTTCTGAGACCATCGTAGACCCAAATCGTCAGAGAATACAACACGATTCTGTTCACCAACCCAATTTGATCTGCCGTTACAGCACTCAAGCCGAGCAGTACGATCTCGAGGTGTCAGTTGGAGACATAAAATTTGTCTATATGAACGAAGCCCAAAAGCACGTATTTTGCGATATATCCTTGCTATAGAGATTATTTGTAGTAAAACTCCCAACCAAGCATCTCCGATCGACCGTATTGTATAAACTCAATCTTGTAAAACCGCAATCCTCAAATGACGATCTTTCCGTGCTAAAGTTGCTCGAGGTCGTCCTGATCCATGACGACGGTTATGGATTCCTTCTTCAGACCACCTAGACCAACACTGTAACACTGTCCACACCCTGCATCCTATGCAATCGGAAATGTATCTGATTGAAAAAACAGCTTCCCGCATACCAATAACGCTCCCCCTTTCGAATTCACTTTAATGATTTTAATTGTTCCGCAAACGGCCGCTAGGCATAATGACTTAATAAATTGAGCACAAATCGTTACGAAATATTGCTTCAAACTGAAGGAAACGTAAATTAAGAGATAATTTTTTGATAAAGCGAAATTTAAAAAATTTACAACTGTTAAAATTTTTTGTCCATATTGTTATCATTTCTTATCAGAGACAAAACAGTAGTATAGAAAATTTTATTGCAATTGGTCGACTCTTACTGGGCGTTGGGATTTTTTGGAAAGTCAGTATAGTTATACATTCAATTTTTTTAAATCGTAACATGCTCTGATCATCCGAATGGTTTGCTTGGGCTCTTCTATTCTATTTAGCTAAGGTGCAATGAGATATGTTATATTTTAATTGTACATTCAGGATGCTATCTTAATATTAGCGGCACAACCAAACAAGTATGTCGTCTGTCACATGGTTAATCTTTTGAGCTGTTAGCAACGTATCCTGGATGCATAAATGGAACAGTATTGAATGTCTTCTTGCAGTATAATGTGTACTTTCATCAAATTACAGAAACATGTTTGTAAAAGGCAATGTGGAATATGTTAATGTCCTGAGAAATGTAATATTCATCAATATTTAAATATAAAGCTAAGTAGAAATATATTTCAATGCAAGCAGCTAAAACCGGCTAAAAGTATGCACTTTAACGTTAAAAAAATCGTTTCGTATTAAGAAAGAACTAAAAAAAGACCGTTAGAAAGAAAAACAGTGTATAACTTACCCAAATAATGCTTATAAATGCATTATGTACAACTAATATAAATACAGTGCTTTCACAATGCCATGAACACATTCGTTAAAATATAAGGAATATTTTTTTGGAAACGCTCAGATATGCCAACTAAGATTATCAGTTACGCATTTTTTGGCTCCAATTACAACTGAAAATCACTTTTGTTTTAACTGACAACTTTTTTTGTTTGAAATGGAATACCTGTTCTTATTATTTATATACAGTTGGTGTAAAAGTAATGATACAGAAAGCAGCAGTAGATTCTTGGCATCAAATTATTACGATTTAGACAAACTTACCCCTGTCCAAAAGTCTAAATTAAAAGAGAGTGTTGGAGAAATTTAATTTCAATTCTCGTTGATATCTCAAAACGCAGTGGACGTATTTTTTAAGAATTGCTGCAGATGAGTTTTTAAATGTGATAAAAAATAATCCGTGCTTAATTTGGGTCTAGCGGATAAGGGGCTACTTGCGGTACCCTTCAAGTTTTAGCAAAAAAACTCTTGATTGTTTAAGATAGGCTGAGAAATGACAGGGATTAAATAAACATGAACACACCCGGGCTAAGAACTTGCCAAGAGATTGGGTTGCCACGGCGTATACATCTTTGGGTAATTTTGCACTTCCACAAAGAAGTGTGCAGGTGCATATTTAGCCTTAAATTTAAGGATAACTCAGCAATGAGATTACTGAACCAATTTTGTAAAAAAAAAATTGGTAGGAATTTTTATTGAGATTTGGTCGTAATTCATACGTGCCTAAGATATGATTTCCGATTATTCCACACCATATGTTTGTTTCTGAAGTTGAATACCCCACGAGTAAATATGACTTAATCTGTAAATACAATGCAATCTCCATAATCCGGACAATGAATGAGCACGGTGGTGATCCGGACTAGTGATTTGTCCGGATTACTGAACACAGGCCAAATAACTTTACTATATATACATATGTATAAAGAAACATAAAAACAATAATATAAACGAACATGACAAACATACATAAACATTAAACTCTTAAAAAATAAAAAAGAAGTACATAGGTACATACATACATACATACATACATATATACAGTACAACCTCCTTAAACGGAATTAATAATTGCAGTAGTAGGGTTGCCATTAAAAACAGCATATCAATTTCCCTGACTTTTCCCTGATTTCCCTGACATGCCAATATCTATTTCATTGGCTTTAATCTTCTACAATGTACTCACAACTTGTGTGACACACTACTACAGAATACAGTAGGTCTTCGCGTCATGGCGGAAAACACACTTTCCCATTTCAAATACAAAGCGACCAATGAACGCAAAATAAAAAAAACAAGAAATATGGTTTTGTGGAAAAGGAAATCATTACATAAATGGTTCAGAATTTCACAAAAAGCAAACGCATTGTATAAATTATTTATAATAAAAAGGAAACAAATATTTTTTCCCTGGCAGGGACAAAAGTTCCCTGACTCTTAGTAAATTTTCACAATTTTTCCCTGACAATTTTTTTTCTTCTACAAATTCCCTGACTTTCCCGGTTTTCTAGACAAGTGGGAACCCAGACTAGGTGATCCAGATTGTCGAAATATTCGGATTATCAAAAAATGACAAAAAATATCCATCTCCCTAAATTACATATATATATATATATATATATATATATATATATATATATATATATATATATATATATATATATATATATATATATACAAATTTAGAGATTCCCCAATGAAATGTTTTTTTAAGTTCAACAAAATTTCTTTATTTTCAAATAAAAAATTAAACACTATCAAATTTTAATAAAATTATACATCCCTATCTAATATAAAACTAGGAGGCTTTAAAAAAAGGTGATTTTGCTCTGTATAAGTTCTGCTTCTTCTATCTTGTGAGCTCGCTTTTTCATCTCAGATAGAATTAAAATGTGGTGTTCAGATTCACCATTTTCCTCAGCCCATTTCAAACACGTGTGAAAACTCCTGACTGCCTCTGTGTGGTTTACGCGTCGTGGGATCTCTTCTACTTTTTCGCCAGAGCTTGACTCACTTTGAACATGCTCGAAAATATCCCTATCGGTTATGGATTCCCACGATTCTTCTTGTCCGATGGCCTATTCAATAACTTCTTGTTTTGTTAGATTTTCAGAAATGTGGTTTATCAGTGCAGCAACTTCTTTTATTTCTTGCTCTATACCTCTTAATTCAATTTTATCCTTCCATTGTGATAATGGAAGATTATCGTCATCATCCCAACCATCATCAAGTTGTGTTAAAAGTTTACTCCAAGAATGTTTAATCAGCTCTGGCCTTACATTTTCCCATGCTTTTGCTAATCCGATCACAACCTTTTTAAGGTTAACTTTCTTTAGTTCTGCAGATATATCTGCCACTTCAGAAACAACAATCCGTTTTAAGAGACCGTTTCTGTAATGCAACTTGACCGCTTGGATCACATTTTGGTCCATGGGTTGCACTAGAGGGGTTACATTTGGCGGCAAAAACATTACAACAATTTAATTATCATGTGAACGTAAAACTTCTGGATGTTCTGGAGCATTATCTAAAATTAAAAGTGCATTGGCCTCTAAATTCAGCTGTCGCATTCTTTTGCGAACTGCCGGAACAAGTTCCATATAAAACCAGTTCCTAAAAATTTCTTTGGTAACCCAAGCTTTTTTTTGGCCTTGGTACATCCCTGGGAGTGAATCATTTCCGAAGGCCTGGGGCTTTTGAGATTTGCCCCAAACTAACAATCTCATTTTATGCGTACCAGAAGCATTAGAGCAAGGCATAAATGTAACTCGCTCCTTGCTCATTTTTCTACCTGGAGCCGAGGTTTCAGCTTGGTGAGTAAGTGTTCTTTGAGTCATTTCCAGAAAAGTCCGCTTTCGTCCGCATTATAGATTTGATCAGGATACAACTGCATTTCCTCAATTTTATTGCGAAGCAAATTTTTAAATGGCTCAACAGCTGCCCCTGTAATTGAGAGTTGTCGAAGTCCGTACCTGTTTTTAAACGTATCAAGCCATTCGGAACTGGCTTTGAAATTTTCATTATTGTGAGTCTGCCCATAAAAGAATCTTGCCTTTTCACGCAAAATTTTCCCAGTTATTGGAACACCTAGAATCAGTTAATATTGCGTCAAAAATTCGTTGGAATTAAGTGGATCATGTTTTTACCTCTAGATCTTTCCTTAAAAACCAGGTGTAAACTGCTGTATCAACTTCGGGATATGCTTTCAACGTTTCTCGTTTATTTATTAGAGAACTGGATGTTGTGGGATAAGATAGAATTATCTTCATGGTTTTTTTAATATATTTTTTTGATGTCACAAATCGTCGATTTACAAAGTTTGTATTTTTCTGATAAGGTCACTGTATAACCTGCCTCTAAACTCTTAATAACCTCAATATTTTCTTTTATCGATAAAGTAACGTGTTTCCTTTTAGAATTCATATCGCTTTAAACGAAATTGCAACGCAAACTACACACTGTGACTACCAACCCTACGATCTAATGAAAACTATATGGTACACGGCGGAAATCTTAGAAAGCAGGTAAACAGGGGATTCCCTCACTTGCGCAGCGAGAATATTTTTGCTGTCCGGATTAGAGAGGTGTTGTTCGGACTGTGCGTTGGATACCCGATGTTGGGATTACTGGGGGTTCGGATTAAGACATGTTCGGATTAAATAGTTCATACTGTATTACGTTTCTACTAAAACTAAACGATGAAAAACACAATTTATTTATTTGTCAGTGCCTTAAAATATGTTTTAGTTTGAAAAACAATTCAATTTAGTTGTGTGACACGTTGCTTTCTGATGTCCAAGTTTTAAATGATATTACGGCACCTGCATGCTTATCTTTTATAAAATTTTATACATAGTCACTAATAGAAGACTTATTGGTTCCCTATCAGTCTTTGTTTCAGTAGCAATGTCTTCATCCGTCAGTTAAATTTCAGTCTGAAACGTACTTCCTGTAATCCACTTGTCTAGCTATTCAGTTGAAAAATATTTACTCAATAATTGGTCTTTTAGAAGTTTCACTTCATTTAGTTCATTTTACAGTTCTTTCGATTTTTTTTTCCGCTAAAGTCTCTAAAGGAATGTTCTCATCTTCAGCTTCATCTTCATGTCGAGGCACTTCCTGGGTGGACAACATTGATTTCCACGATTTTTTATTGGTTCTTATCTATTTAGTGCCATGCTTCATCTCGCGAAAAAACAATATTTAAGATTTATATGTTTTAAAATTGTGGTAAGATCAGCCTCGGATGTTACAACTTTCTTAAGCAGGTCTTTTCTGTAAAAGTTTTACACCCTGAATTACGTGTTGATCCATTGGTTAAATTACAGTACATAACTCAAATCTGATTGTCATCACTTTTAAGATCAACTGGATCCCATAATAAGAGAGCTTTGGGTGGGATACTCAACTCTGTTAATTTTCTTCTAACTGAAAGTATGAATTCCGTGTGGAAACACGGAATAAGACCTTTGTTCTCCACCCTTTTTTGCCTCTGTAGGATACTGAAATATACGAATTTCCGAAAGCTCTTGGTTTTTCGGATTCTCCAATAAGAAACCTTTTTAATTTGAGACCCATAAATTAATTAAAGTTGTAGCTAGAGTCTAGTTATGTTACATATATAAAGACTATGGCAATACCTCTCGCAATTTAACGACCATCGTGTCTCATATAATCAATTTACTTTAGATGTATTTGACTATCCCAAAGGTGGAATATTTTTTTAAATCGATACGCCTTTTCATTCCTAAAATAACTGGTCATTTTTTAGACGTTAGAGCGATCTTGCGATCAAAAATTTCCCTCGCTTTTAGTGAATTTGTTTCTTTTATTGTAAAAGCATGGTGTATTGATGGACAAATTACATAATGGAGAACCTCGGTGGTTCAGGGGTAAGAACGTGTGCCTCTGAACCGAAGGGTACTGGGTTCGATGCCAGGGTACTCCTTTCACTTTTTCAGTACAAACTGCAACATTAACATCAACCGAGGTTCTGGCATTGTATTTGAGCAAGTTGAATGTCTGCATGTTCCGCCCTTGTGATGATACCCCCGCCTAGGAGGGTAAAGTTTGGGCTATACTTTTTGCGGCAAACAAACATTACGAAACGGGTGACTATTAAATGTGTGTGTTGTTTCTTTAACGTCGGTCTATTTCCGCTACTATGGCCAATCACCGACGCCAGGGAGCAGTTTCACCTCACTATCCTGGAAATTTTGCCGAACCCCTGCCTTGATGTAAGGACGGTAGGGATCTTTAACATTTTCCACATAGCATGGACACGGGACCGACAGCTTTACGCCCCCTCCGAAGGGCGGAACGTGCAGGTATTAAACTTGCTTAAATACAATGCCACAACCTCGGTTGATGTTAATTGTACAGTATGGGATAGAACCTAGTACCCTTCGGTTGAACCACTGAGGCTCTAAATGTTGCTTTCATTTTAAACTATAATTGGAGAAAAGCGTCTTATATAAATGTAAAATGTATTAGCAAGAGAAATGAAATAGCAGAAAGTTTGTATGTGGGTAGTAGGTATTCAGTGATTCTTTTGCGACACAACAATGTATCAATGTATCAATAACTATGGAATTTTTATGACGACAAATAAGTATCTAGCAAACGAGAATGCTTGAATGCAATTGCACTTCAGTTAACATAATATTGTCATTGAAATATGATGCAACAATAATAATCAAACAGGTTTTCATTAAGAAGGGAAAACAGGCAGACGAAATGTTCATAGAAGGTTGTTATACACCAGGCAATCAATTGCTGAATACACAGTGCGGTAATAATGCTAAAACAACATACATAATTCTATCAATGAATCTTTTTGAGAAAATCAGCCGGGCGAGTACATTTTATTTTTAGAATGAGTAAAACTGTTATCTACCGTTTCAATGCTTGCGGAGAATTTTCGTAGAAAAAAATCGTTTTCAGGAGATTGCGACTTTGAATTTTGAAAATATTTCATCGAATGAGCGCGAACTAGGCCCCGTGGAACCCATATCCAAGGACAATTTCAAACTATATATATATATATATATATATATATATATATATATATATATATATATATATATATATATATATATATATATATATATATATATATATATATATATATATATATATATATATAGTGAATTGGTTTATCATTTCCCCTTTGTATTACAATTTTTTCGTCCCTTGCGACTAACTGGAGTCAAGAAGGCACTACCGTGTGACATCGTCTTGAGCCGAGCGCTGGCGGATGTCCGGTCAAGACGAACCCAGGAGGGGTTGAGATCTCTACGGAGTGAAATAACCCCTGGATATTAAGACCTCCACTGTGAGCTTCGAAACGGGCAACCCACTCCACTTGGATATCGCTCGGGAGTGATATGATTCCATGTGACACCGCCTTGAATCAAACACTGGCAGATGTCGGATCCTGAAAGAGGCTGACATCTCCAGGGAGGTGAAATAACCCCTGGGAGTTGAGACGTCCAGAATAAGCTTCGAAACGGCTAAACGAATTCGCTTGTATGCTGCTCGGGAGCGAAACTCCGTATGATACCGCCAAAACAACTAAGAGGGCTTGAAATCTCTAAAAGAATGGAAAGCTCCTTGAGATCAAAAACTCGACTAAGACAAGTGATTTTGCTTAGACAGCAGAACACCAGAACAGCGGGCGAAATAACCCCGAGAGGACCTTGCCAAAACAACTTTGATCCTCAAAAATATAGACTCCTGCAAGGATCTAGATTTGATGGGTAAAATTGAAAGAATCAGGCGTGACCCACAATAGACGTAAGGTCGCAATGGAGGTGCAAAAATAGCTTACCTAATAATATTTTTTTTTAATCTTACACAATTTTCAAATAAGACAGTTATTCTAATTTATTCAGTTATTTGAGGTCGCCCATATCAAGGTAATATACTTTTTCACTACTAGTTTATATAAATTTACTGCCCAATTTATTAGATATTGCATTTACTTAGAAGTCTTTTAAGATGCGTTTGGCTGAATGGTTCACATGCTTCCGTAAAAGTTATTGCTGTATGTCATATCACCGTATTCCACCATCATTACAATCTATGTTCTTCTCTTTCTTTTTTCTTTCGCAGAATTTGCACTGTTATTTGGCGCAATTTTTAAAATACTTTTTTCACACTCGTCCTCATGTGTATGGTGTATTTGATGGTGACTTTCCGCTGAACTCCGGATCGAATGATCGGTTGGTTTTGTATGCAGGTGACACAAATGCATTAGCGTCTTGTGTCGATATCACCGCTTTAGCAGCAGCTAGTAACAACTCATCTGATAATGTAGGTGGACAGGGGCCAATGATTTTAGTCTGAACGTGGGTAAGTCTTGTTTTATAGAGTTCCTGCCAAGAAATCTGTCCGCAATCCTAGCCGTTTAATACGAATCGTAGGCAGCTCCGTGCAACAGGTGAATGTCGCGAAATTTTTGGAAATCTGTCTGTATTCGACGCTAAAACACATATGTGCTCTTTCCGCTTCGTGTTTTCTCTTGCGTTCTTTGAGAGGAACAGTTGATTGGGAGATTTTGGTGGCAGCTTATTATGCTTTTGTCCAAAGTCACCTACTTTATAAGTTAATATTTTGGGATGATTCCGAGCATGAGGAGGAGGCATTTAAATCTCAGAAAAGGTATTTGAGGTGCATGGTGAGGATACACTTAGATTATCACTGACGCCCACTTTTTCACAAATATAAAATTCTTCCACTTCCATGTCTGTACTTATACCAATTGGTGTTATTTATTAGGCAGAGAAAACACCAGCTTTTGACCAGCGGCGATTTGCATGAATGTAACCCACGGAATAATGGTAGTAAATATATATATATATATATATATATATATATATATATATATATATATATATATATATATATATATATAATCCGCAGTATATTAGAGTTGTTTTTTATAACAAAATACCAACACGGGTAAAAGGCATAGATTCTAACAAGTTTAAATCGCTTTTGTTTGAATTTTTATTAACGGCTGCATTTTACTCAACGAGGGAAATCTTAGAAACGTCATCAGCTGGGGAGTTGAGAAAATTTAGGTAAAAGTAATATATATATATATATATATATATATATATATATATATATATATATATATATATATATATATATATATATATATATATATATATATATATATATATATATATATATATATATATATATATATATATATATATATAAGATTTTTGTAAATATAAAATCACAGTAAACACAAAATGACATACAGGAATGGAATGTATGGGCCTGGGTGTAAAACATTTTAGATACTGGACAGAATACCCCCAATCTTTCAGGTCACGATTTCTAAAAAACACAGTGTACACAGAAATGCTTTAGTAAGATTATAAACAAAGCTCATATTTATATTCTGACTGACAGTCGGCCATCGTCTAATACATTGAATGTCTTTATTTTTACATCAACAATTGTATGGATATATCTAGAAAACCTAAGACGCTTTACCGACCAGAATAAATTGCTTTACTTTGAACGCCGATGCATATAGATCGTTAATGTGACAAATTGAAATGAGACTGGATTGCATCACCAGCACTGTTTTAGGTGTCTCTTCTTGGAGCTAGATTCATCTTCGCCTTGCAAAAAGTGACATTGCCGACAGGTCACAAAATGAAAACGATATAAAATCCCTGATACATGCTAAAGCCATGGTCACAGTTAACACAAAAATAGAACAAACTGGATCGACCTGGCACAATAACCATAATAGACCTTAGTGGGCATCGCCGTGTCACCTTAAATTAAAAACAATGTCAAAACTTACTGTATTGTATTTTTCTTTCTTTAAGGTGGATCTATCTTCGTGACTAGAGCCAATCACCAATGCAACGGAACAGTTTCACCTCACTATCCTGGAAATTTTACCAAACCCCTTATTTTCTGTAAAGAAGATAGGGATATGTAATGTACCTAACATTACATGATATATGGGGCCGACGGCTTCACGCCCCCTTCAAAACGGTGAAGCATGTAGAGATTCAACTTGCCCAATCACAATATCGCAACGTGGGTGGATGTAAATGCTACAGTATGTACTGTAAAAATAATATGAGCTTTACTGGAAATCGAACCCACGACCTTTGGTTTCAGAGGCACACGTTCTTACCACTGGACCACCAAGGCTGTTATGACAAATCTTAGCAACAATATGTGCCAAAAAATAAGTATGCTTTTCCTTGGTCAATTCTAAGCATTGTGAACAGAAAATTAGCTGTTATATAGGGAAAGGTACAGGAAATATTTGAGTATGAATGAAACAGGGAAGTTACCTCTGTCCCAGATGCAGCTAAATACTAATTTAAAATCAAAGAACTAAACATTGAATGAAAGGCTTCTCTCCAGACTTTCATTCAATGTTATGTTATGTCTATCCCAGACTGTGTGACGTTCAGAAATAAAATCAAAGAGTTTGATAACTATTTATTAGGCTTTTGTTTATTTTACGAAAAAAAAAATGACAGTGATTTTAACTAAATAACAGCACACTAAAGTTTTGAAGTAAATCCACAACTTTCCGGAATGTTGACTAGCTAACACCAATATTTTACATAAACGTTTGGCTGGTAAAATACTTAATCCTTTCCTGTCAAACACAAACTTCAAAATGATCATGCGACGAACTTATTTTCGAGAACATATAATCTTCAGTTATTCGAAAACCGAATCAACATACATTTTGTGACACGTTTAAGATGCCATTCGCACATATAAATTTCCCCACACAAATGTATGCAGCGTGCGACAGTCAAATTGAATAAATTCAGTGCTTTAATTATTGTGCATATATATTTAAAAAAAATCCCGAATCACGTCAATTTTATATTATTACATTCAACCCCCTTCGAGCGACAGATGCAACCCCCCAAATGTTTAAATGGGAAGTAGGGGCTTGTGATAACTCATTTGAAAGATCTCTTTATTCCCTATTAAAAAATTCGAAGGCTCTAAAACCTGTTGCAAAAATTAACAGTAAAAAAAGGAATTAATCTGACTGACGAACTTCACTATAACATGCTAAAATTTAATAACTAATCGCGTTTCATTCTTCATACTGAGAAAGCAAGCAAAGACGATTTAAGTGTCGTTTTTAGCCGGTATCAATTTTTAAAAAACATTACATTTATCAACATTCTTCATAGTTAGCAATGATAGTTTTATTTAAAACGCCTAAGCAAGTTGCTGTGTGATTGTAACTTCATGACAATAGTTGTCAGTTGTTAACTGCAATTCAGAGACATGGTTTATTTAACAGAATGCATAAAAGAACAATTCTACAGATGATTGGTTACGGAGAACGCAGATCGAAGTTGCTCGCCTATTTCGAGAAAAAATTCCCGATTGGCGCCTATATCTCAAGGGACAATCAGTAAAATTGAAAAGCAATTTTGTAAGCTTGGACATATAAGACAGATACAGAAGAACACGTTATAATGCACTGAGTAATGATACCAAATTGGATGTAATGCTTGAGTTTGGGGTAAACCCACATACTTCGAGTTCACAATCAGCCACAACATTGGATGTTAGCCATTCATCGATTACTGAAATATTTAAAGAAAATAACATCCATCCCTCTATAAATTGACACAAACTCAGAAACTCATGGAAGGTGATTTTGGGACAAGAACGTCTTTTTGTAAACAAATGATCGAAATGACAGATAACAATGTTATCTAACTAGAATATGTTTTGTTTTCTGGTAAGTGCGGTTTCACACTTCACGGACATGCCAATCGCCAAAATTGTCACTACTGATCTAAAAAAATCCACACTGAATGAGAGAACACACGCAATACTTTGAAGAGGTTAATGTTTGGACAGGAATAGTTGGAAACCATGTCATTGATCCCCCTTTCATTGATAACAGTTTGAATGGAGATAATCACATATTTAGCACTGCTCCAAAATAATGCCGAGCCGACTTTGGCAAACTTATATCCTGATCAAGCAAACCCACAAGTTCCAGCGAATGTGTATGGTTCCAGCAGGATGAAGTACTAACACATTACCAAATTAATGTCAGGTACCTCGACTTTTCCAAATCGGTGGATAGGAAGGCGAGGATCGGTGATGACCAGTATAAGCACCTGATCTTGCGCTGTTAAACTTCTTCTTATGAAGATAAAGTGTAGTATACAAAACTAAACCACTCGATTTAACTGACTTGAGAGGAAGAATAACGAGTGCGATCAGGTCGGTCACGCCTTAGATATTGATTAACGTTAGAAGATATTTTTATTTGCGATTAGGATGCCGCCAAGATCTTCAAGGTGTCAAGGCATCTTCTACATGAATATTGATGTGTTTTATATTTGTTCTCATTATCAAGAAATAAACGCGATACGCTTTTACGCAATCAATTTTATAACCATATGATTTTTGAATAGAGAATGAAAATATCTTTTAAATGAGGAATCACAAGTCCCTACTTCCCATTCAGAAATTTTGTGGTTGTAACTGTCACTCGAAGGGGATTGAATGTAAGGGTGAAATCATTTTTAATCTAAAATTAACGTAATTTGGGATGTTTTATAAATAATAATTAAGATACTGAATTTATTCAAATTGTCTGTTCCACACTGTATGTAGAGTAATTGTTTTCATTTGAATAAACGTATTATGCCATTCTAGAAATTCTATTAAACTTTTATGCCAGAAAATTGCATCTCAAAATAAGCTTGACCTGAGCACACTGAGCGATTTGCTTTAAAAGAATATATATATATATATATATATATATATATATATATATATATATATATATATATATATATATATATATATATATATATATATATATATCATTTTGAAACTGCACCTAAACATTATTCCCAGACTGTATGCTTTAATTTGGTTAATAGTATGGGTAGGCAAACATTAAAAATTAAAAATACTCACATCAATGAATATAAACACCACTAAATTTAACAGGGAATTTGACTGTAGTCTAAACTTGATCTTGGTCGTTAACAAAAAATATTACAAGGTTACTTTTAATTCATCCTGTAGTCCCACTTTTCTTTAGTTTTATTTATGGTTTCGAGGATAGGATGTACAGCCTGTTCAGTTTTTATTTATAAATTTGAGACTGTCTTCCCAGAATACTTTAATTCATGAATATACATCATTTCCGCAGTGTATGCAGCTTTTATCTTTCATTAACTAAGACAGTCTATATTTTCTATTTTTAGATGCTTTTGATGAATGTATAACAACAAAAGCAACGTGATTAATGTAAATGCCCTAACCCAAAGAAAGAAAAAAATAAGTTGAACATTTTTGTAAGGCCAACATTTAATTTAGCTTTTCCAACCAGTCCATCTAATCTAGAAAGGAAAACTTAATGGTCGCCAAAATTACACCAACGGAAAAATAATACAGAATCAACTGAAATTGAAATGTTAGAAGACCTGGAGAGAGTTTCTATCGAATCTTTACAACGAAAGTAGTTCCCGAAACACCTCTTAACTGGTACAAACGCAGGACCCTAGCTAATTATTATTGTTACCTGAAAGTAAATACACACTAACGAACACTAACTATCCGTAATTATGAAGCTGTGTAATTTAATATACAGCCAACATCCCAACCAGCACCAAAGTGATTGCAAATGAGATCGGAACTCGAAATGAGTAGTTATTACGCAATATCCATTAATTCTACGACTCTGTGGTGAAAATAACTTTATATTACACATTATCAGTGACAATTGCTTAATATTCACCATTTATAACTACTTTAGAGTTACGCAACTTCTTAGTTGCTTTCAAGGTATTAGGAACGTCGTCGTTACTCACAGAACGACTCAAAAGTTCCAGGAACTTGAAGGTAGCAAATGACAGTAGCCGAAACTATCTTATGTTACTGAAATGCTACATCAAAGTTGCAGCCACTTTCAAGTAGCATTAATAGTCGCCGCGACGTTGCGGGCCCTTTCATATTACACCTTATAGTTGTGAAACTTCTTGGTGATATATACTGGTGGCAGTCACGTTTCCGCTACCTGAAGAAGTAAATTTTACTATTCGTGGCGACTATAAAGTAGTAGTAATGTGAAAAATACTGTATAGTGAAGTTGAAAAACTTCACTATACAATATTTTTCACCATACAGTCCCACTGATTTATAAAGGATGGTTGTTCCATCACAACATGCTGTTGTGTAAGTCTCGTAGGGTGTTAATGTGTGTGATCCAATAATGTCATACATCAATAAAAGCAAGTCACTTGAGACACAAACAAAACTTTACATTCTACAACAGTTTACAGGAAAGTGAAACAGGGAAAACAGCAGTTTAACGCAGTATAATTCTGTTATGAACACGCCATTATTGTCAACAAACATCAGTGAAACATTTAGTACAAGTGAGGAGAGTTGTTTTAAAACAGTATACCAACCATGTTTCAATTACTGTGATGAGGGTGACTGCATCATCCCTCCTGAACATGACAATGAATTTTATAGTGAAGATCGAGAATAAGATTATATCGTTTCACAGATTTCGCTATTGGAACAACTTAGAACATGGTATCATTGTCATAAAATAATCCACAGTGCGTTTACAAATCTATTACAGATATTAAAATCAAATGGTTTGTATTTACTTTATTTAATTTTTCATAAAGCACTTTCCTTTTCAAAACGATAATGCCGTACAAAACACAAAAACCAATGTACGCTATCAACTAAAAACTTCAAATAAAAAATGATAGATGACAGACAAAGCACAGAATGTCAAAAGTATCTTTCTCTATTCGAAACCATAGAGGGCAAAGAGAACTATAAACACCCAATTAATAAATTAATACGTAGCCGTTACTGCAACGTAACTATACAATGTTAAGTGATAGTCCCATTTGGTAGTTTTTAGTTAAAGTAACTTCAAAGTTCCGGATTTTCGGTATTCTTCATCACAGACAAGTTGTAACTACTTTCAAGTTCCATATTTTAGTGAATACTACTTCAAGGTGTTTTGAAACACGCCATTTTTGTAGATGGAGATCTACGACGCCATTATTACCTCCACTGTTAGGATAAATATCTAAAAGAATACTTATTGCTGTTTTTGCAGTTATAGTCGCAAATCTGTACACAATCAAGTTTCATGTGCAGGAAAGTAAATTAGAATACAATTTGCAGCACTTTGAGGGTAATGATGTGGTATGTCGTATATTACGTGATATATTCTTTTTATTAAAAACTGCAAATTTCGAAGGCGCGTAATTTTTGGATGCACAAATTACTATATTTTGACAGTAGACTTGCATCCGTTGAGATTTAAAGACTCAAGACATCCACATATAAAGCATCAGAAAGCTTAATTATTCATATTGACTCGTGGTGTCGCTAATATCTATAGAATTGAAATAAAATAAAGATGGTTTCAGAACATAGAGTGTGAGAGATATTATTCTTGAAATAATTTTCAAGACAAAGAAAGCAAGCACAAAAACAGAGGTAGGTAATAATTAGTCCCGTGATAATGGCTGTTACCGTTTCGCAACGTCGTAGCTGCGTGAAGGCTACGGCGTTGGAACGTAGCCGGATAAGTTCCCGATACCACACCGTAAGGTAGCAACCATTCCCCATTTTGGTGGTTGCTCCGTGATAGGAACGTTCCTATAACGGATCTCTGACTAGCAGCAAAACATTTAGAAGTTATAGCGATAGTCGCTGCCACGTTCCAGCGACCAATTGTGCTAGTTGGCATATTTCTGGAGATTAACTTAAATCAACGCTGATTCCGTTACCTGAAAAAAAAATAGTCGAAAACTAACTACAGAACAATAACCTGAATCAAATAAGTGCTAAAAATATTCTTAAAAAAGTCTGGACGCAGCAAGTGCATTATAGTAGTAAATTTTCATAAAAAAGTTTTAATAGTAAATATGTATTTTTTTAATAAAAGCAGGGACCAAATTGAGTTACCAGTAGAAACTATATAGTAGATACATTGTATCATATTTCCTCAAAGCAACTTAATTGTTTGAAAAAGTACAAACATTTTCCGAAAATAAACTTAAATAGTTCCTGAAAAAACTGGTCCGATTTTTCTGACCAACAAACCTCTTCAAGCTTTACCCAGCTACCATGATATAATTATTCACAAAAAGCTTTTTGACCAACCTCCCAAAAAAAATTTGCAAACAATTTTTTCACGAATCCGAAAACAGTTTTTAAAAATAATTTATTAAACATTTGTTATTAATTACCAAAATGTCATAAAAATCTTATGAACAATCATTTATACGGAAACACATACCTGAAAAAACTATTTTTTACAAAAAAATTCGCTTAAAAATACATAAAATCCAAATTATATACCCAATCTAGAAAAAAAAAACGAAAATGCAAAAAATATTTTAAAAACTAGAGTCTGTAGGTACAGGGAGTTGTTCAATTTGAAAAAATTGAGTTACGACAGTTTGAATTTTTTCAAATTCAGTCGCTATTTGAGAGCGCTCTGTAAACGGCATCTCGATTTTTTCGACGAGTAATATAAACGAAAACCTCTCAGAATGCGTCAGTTTCATAAGACTTTCCTATGTATTGGTAAAAACGCCTTATCATAATTTTGATATGTGTGAGAAAAGTTGCAAAACAATTGAAATAACTCACAAATGAATTTTTTCCCTACAAACACGCATTATCATTCGATCAAAAATGCAAAAATTAAATAATATGAGGAGTATTCAAAAAAAAATTGTATCACCGACTTGTCGGCCAGCCTGTGATCATCATGGTATATTAACGAATATATTGACTTTTACCGTAGAAATGCGTCACCCTGTATATACGTAAACAGATAAAAACTGAAACTAACCTCCAATATGTTTTTTTGCTGTACTTTAACGTCGGTCTATATCCGCGACTACGCAAATCACCGACGCCAGGGAGCAGTTTCACCTCAATATATCCTGGACATGTTGCAGAATCCTTGCCTGTCTGTAAGGAGGGTGGGGATCCTTAACCTGTCCAACATCAGATGGACACTGGACCGACGGCTTTACCCTTTGTCGTTTCAAGTTCATATCTTACATGGCTTTTTCTTAGTCCACAGTAAGGCTCTGGACCATAGAATGGTGTTGTTGTTGTCGTTTTTGCAAGACCCTCTGCTTCATTATTTCCTTTAATACCCTGATGCCCTTGTACCTACATCAAAGTTATTTTGTTTTAGAACACGCCACATAAGCAGTAATGCGATTACTCTAAAAAAAAAGTATAAAACAGAGCCTGACGTTAACTACCATCATAAAATTGTACACATTGTTTTGCTTCAAAGTCTACAAACTACAACTGCCCCTACTCCAACGCAACGACTTCTCGTCTTGAAAAAAATAAGAAAACACAAATCATTTTTGAAATAAAAAGGGACGTAATATAGAAGGTGTAAATAAATGAGTGCGACAAAATTCAGAGGGTGATTCCTTGTTAAAAATTGAGGGCGGTCTTTCATATAAAAAATATCATTTATCGCCTTCTGTGAAGAAGATACGACCCCTTAAATGAGGTTTTGAAAAAATTGTTTTTACTTTTTTCTTAAATACTGAAGAAGTGACAGAAATGAAATTAAGTAGACGTTGTCTGCTATTGAGAAGACACTCAATGAACAATTCTCTAATTTTCCTGTAATGTACAGGGTAGAAAAAGCCACTCTTGTTTCATACTAACTTTTTCTTGCAGCTGTATCGTCATTTTAAAATATATTTTGAATAGCTTGACTCATTCTAAACAAAAACGGTATTTTGTAGTTTTTCGTAAATTAAACGATTTCTGAAGGAAAAAAAAATATTCAACGACATTGCATAATTTGCATGGTTTTGATATCAAAATAAACAAATAATTATTGAAAGCAAACTGTGTATTTAAAATTAATAACTAATAAATAGTACAATAAATTTTGACAATGAACATCTTGACCATTACAGAAGAGTCTAGGTGCATAGAACTACATATTCGATTCAAAATTCCAGGAGAATCTTGAATTATACTACACGATTCAACAATGCGCTTTTTCTAAATCTTCTAGATTTTGAACAGGAGTCTTGTGCACCATAGTCTTTAAATGGCCCCAAGTAGAAAAATCTAAAGGATTTACTTCGGGGGATGGAGCAGGTCAGAAACAATATCTGCCATGGCCTTTTCAGCGATTTTCATATGTTTCATGTAAATATTGACATACTCTTACGCTGAAATCGACGGAGCCCCATCGTGCATAAACCACATTGCTCTTCTGACACCTAAAGGAATATAATCAAGAAGTACTGAAAGTTCTTCTTTTAGAAAGTGGCTGTATGTACTTCCATTTAGTCTAGCCGGCCGAAAATATGTGCCAAGTGATCCCCAAGAATTGCAACCTACACATTAAAAGAAAATTTTTTTTGGTGATGACCTTCAACTATGTCATGTGGGTTTTCATCGGAAAACATGTGGTTGTTATGATAATTAATAATCGCTTTCCTAGAAAAATCAGCCTCGTCCGTGTATAAGGCCAGATCCGGAAACTCCAGTCATTTTCAACATACAATGCGAGAATGCAAGACGATTCGGGAAATCTCGCGGTAAAGTGCCTAATGTATGTGGTACGTATATAAAAGCTATTCCTTTAAGATGACAAATGCTGTCATATGTATAATATGTAACTGAAGAGCAAGTTTTGTGTTTTGGTGTCCGGTTTCCCGACGACTAAATTAAGTACTGCCTCATCCGATGCTGCAACTTCGCGTTAACGACCACAATCATATGTTCTTTTTGTGAACGGGTCAGTTTCTCGCAATCGTTGATGAAGCTGTGTAAACAATGTAAGATGAGGGGCCACCTGTTGAGGACACATATCAGCACACATTCTACAAGCTTTTAAGGAATTAACATTAAAAAGACCTTATACGAAATGCATATCGGTTATTTCTTCACTCGAATACATCTCTATCTGCACAAAAAGGTTATCAAAATGATAATAGTATTGCTACTAAATAACAATAACTGACACCTAATTAACAACAATTAGATTACCGTTACAAAATATGAACCTATCAACATCCTATCAAGGAACGTAAACACTGATTCAAACAATCATTAAATGTTCAGGATTGTAATGGGTCGCTACCAACGAAAAGCTTATATTAGTAAAGGAAAATGCATTGGCAGAACCAGTGGAGGTAGTATTTCTTTTTAGTGAATTTTCGTAGAAAAAATTCACTAATGGGGAGATCCCGACTTTTGAATTTTGAAAAAAAATTTTGCAAATGAGCGCGAACTAGGACCCCTAGAACCCATATCCGGTGTCAGTTTAAATTTTTATATGTTTATATATATATATATATATATATATATATATATATATATATATATATATATATATATATATATATATATATATATATATATCACACCAATAACTCAAAAAATAATGGGTCGATTTTGATAAAATTTGGCATGTCCTTTTGTAAATGGCCTGGATAAGTTCGTTAGTCAGGAAAATCGGACGAGGTTTTCCGGGAAAATTTTGAGTTTTCATTCGAAAAAAATTTTTATTTCAAAAAATAAAAAAGCTGTGATAACCAAATTTGATAGGTAGGTTTACGATATAGAAAGTAAACTATACACAAAAATTCAGATTTCTATGTTACAAGAAAAAAAAGTTATAATAAAATATTTGGTGTCAGATCATTTCTATGAAAATTCACTACCATAACGCAGTTGCTGCGTCTTTGAGTTTTTTAAATTACAGTTCGATTAAAGTTCTACACTATGCAATGTATGCTATGTAATTACTTTTTTTTTCTTCTTTAGAAATCGTTAAATTTACGAAAAAAATACAACAGCCCTTTTTTTAAGAATGAATTAAGCTATCCAAAATGTATTTTTAAATGGCGATATAGCTGTAACAAAAACGAGTTACGTGTGAAATAAGTTCTAGTGGTGGCTTTTTCTACCCCTTACAACCTTACGGAAGAAGTAACAAATTTTTCACAGAGTGTCTTTTTAATAGCAGAGAACGTTTTACTTATTTTCATTTCTGTCATTTCTTCTGTATTTACGAAAAGATTAAAAACTACTTTTTTGGGTCGTGTCTTCAGAGGAGAAGGGTGATTTTTTTTACATCAAAGACGCCTTAAAACATACAACAAGGAGTCACCTCCAAAATGTTTCGCACTGTATATTACGGGAACCGGGAATTATCGAATTCTACAGAAAATTCTTCAGGGCAAATCTGCGGAAAGATATATCAGTAAAAGAAAGCACTCTTAGTCCAAGAACCTACTTCTACTTGTTCTATTATTTTCTGAAGATAAAATTAATGCTACCAAAGAAAATAGAAATGAAACACACACACACAGTCACAACTCAAATATCGGCGCCTTAACCACGAGAGATAAAAAACAAGTCTAAAGATACATTTTCTAACCACAGAAGACAACCAAGTAGATGTGCAGCGGGTCTTAAATATCCACGAGGAACATAAACACTGAATCAAAAAATAATTAAATGTTTAGGATTGTAATGGGCCGTTACCAACGAAAGCTTATATCAGCAAAGGAAAATGCATTGGCAGAACCAGTGGAGGTAGTACTTCTTTTTAAAAATCGTGAAACTACAATCGCAAATTTTTAATAAAAGCCTCCCATTAATACCTACTAGAATAATTTAAAAAATGTGCGCTCAATAAACAGAGCAACGATACAGAACTTGTGGATTCGAAGCTCCACGCAATACATTCAATTTTTTTTTATTAGCAATACAAACTGAACTGTAACATTCATCCTTTCAAGTTGGTGTAACGTTCTCGCTCCCATGCATTATGATACGTTGAGTACATTAAAAATACCTATCGTCGGTAGAAAAGAAAATTGTTTTGCAAAATTTCCAGGTCGCCAGATAAAAAAATATATTGTTAGATCTAGTAAACGTTACGAGCTATTTTAAATTTAAAATAAAGAAAGCTGCCAAGCTTTCTATATAAGGCGTTCCTTAAAAGGGTTGTAAAAATATAAATGCGCAAAAGCCCATTTTTTGTTTGTTTTATAACATTTTTAGGATGCATGAAACCAAGGCCCAGTACAGTTTGTTCAAAGCTGTCCTAGCGGGTCTCTGGACCTACGGTGTCCCAGTCATTCTATGCAGAAAAGATAGGTAAATATGCATAGGTATATACACATATGCGTATAAAAAATATTAAAAAAGGTTATATAAAAAAAACATTTATATAAAAAACATTTGCTAAGTAGTCAATTAGGTATTAAAAATAGGGGAAGATAATAATATAAAAAGTCTGGACGCAGCAAGTGCGTTATGGTAGTGAATTTTCATTAAAATGTTTTTAATAGCAAATATGTGTATTTTTTTAAGAAAGCAGGCCACAAATTTGGTTACCAGTATAACCTATAGAGTAGAAACAATGTGTCATGTTTCATCAAAATAACTTTATTGATTGAAAATGTACAAAAATTTCCGAAAGTAAACTTAAAAGTGTCCCCGAAAAAACTGGTTTCTTGGTCAACATTATAGGTTAATAGCAAATTGAGCTATGCAAATTTGAAGCATTGAATGAAAATTCGCTACCATAACTCACTTGCTGCGTCCCGATTTTCTTTTTTCACAAACATGGATTATATTTCGATGGAAAATGCAAAAATTGAATAACATAAGGCGTGTTCGATTAAAAAACAAAAAGAAAATTTGTATCACAAACGACTTATGGGCTAGGCTGTGATTGTAAAAATATTTTTTAAGGTGTAGCTCAAGACACCTTATAAGTAATGTATCAAAAAATGTTAGTATCTTGTATAATAACGGATATATTGAGCTTTATTGATTTTTTACGAAAATTCGACAAAAATTATATACCATTAAACGATAAACTCTATAGCTAAGGGTCTATTTAAAATGAATTGTCTGGAAATATTTTGGCAAAATGAAGGACAATGACGGTTGAAGCTAAGACTTCAGGCTTTGTGAAACATTTTTCTTGAGACATTTTCTTTCCATAGCTCGTATTAGTTTGAGGTTCTTTGCCTAAATGTCGCCAATTTTGACGTTTTAAATTGCAACTTTGGCGTTTTGAGGAAAACCCCAATTTTTTTTTCTTTAAATGCCTAAACCTTTTTTGTCTTTTAACCTACAGAGCTGAGATTCTCGGTGGTTCAGAGGTAAGAACGTGTGCCTCTGAACCGAAGGGTACTGGGTTCGATCCCAGGGTACTCCTTTCAGTTTTTCAGTACAAACTGTAACATTAACATCAACCGAGGTTCTGGCATTGTATCTAAGCAAATTGAATATCTACACGTTCCGCACTTCGGAGGGGGCGTAAAGCCGTCGGTCCCGTGCCCATGCGATGTTGGGCACGTTAAATATCCCTACCCTCCTTACAGAAAGGCAGGGGTTCGGCAAAATTTCCAGGATAGTGAGGTGAAACTGCTCCCTGGCGTCGGTGATTGGCCATAGTCGCGGAAATAGGCCGACGTTAAAGAAACAAAACACACACACACACAACCTACAGAGCTAAATATTGGTAGGTAATTTACCTATAATGATATAAATCCGGGAACCATTTGGTTGCCCTTGCTTTGTTATTTCCGGAGGTATAAATTTTTAAAATTTTCCGGGAAAACCTGGGCCGATTTTCCTGGCTAACGAACTTATCCAAGCCACTTGCGAAAGGAAGGCATTTACCAAATTTAATCAAAATCGGCCCATTATTTTTTGAGTCATCGGTGTACAGCCTTATTAAAAATAACAAATATATATATATATATATATATATATATATATATATATATATATATATATATATATATATATATATATATATATATATATATATATATATATATATATATATATATATATAAACATATAAAAATTGAAACTGACCCCTAAGGGGCATAATTAGCGCTCATTTGAAGAAACTTTTTTAAAATTTAAAAGTCGGGATCTCCTCATTAGCGAATTTTTTGTAAGAAAATACACTAAAAATTCAACTAGGGGGCGATGCATTTATATTTCGTATAGTGATCATATAAATACCGCTAACCACTACAAATAATAAAAGTGTGTGGCTAAAGGATCTAACGATCCCATGCCAAACATAATAACAACAATCTTTTCAGAATATTTTTGTCAGTATTAGCTACTTTAACAAAACCAGTACATATTTTTCGGACACTATGTACACTCATTATAAAGTATATTTCAAATATTTGTGTGACAAACACAAAATGTTAATTTTTTTCCTGAGCAAGCCTACACGGTGTTTTCTTTAGAAAACTTACTGGGTTTTCTGTAATATGCAGTGAATCAACTATTAATTTATTCTAACTGGCAATTTTTTACATGGAAATAATTTACAAATTGAAGATTAAAAAAAACGAATATACATATGGATACTTGTTGTGTACTAAATGTACCGGTGTTATCGACGATAACCATGTTTATGTATTACAGTTAAATTTGCAGCTGGATCTGAGATACTAAATAAATTGTTGAAGTAACTGTTGCTCACAATCTGCATAATATGAATAAGCAACACACATATTTCTAAATATATGACAATTATAAAATGTTATTTTGCAACTAACGAGGATATAATAACATCATAAAGGTGCTGGTTATACAACAACTCTTCAATTATATATATATATATATATATATATATATATATATATATATATATATATATATATATATATATATATATATATATATATATATATATATTGTAGTTTTTTTGTTCCGTCAGGGCTCGTCCACGGCCTTGCCGCCCCGATAGCACCGCAACCCTTGGTTGATTGTGCATACCCTTAGTCTTACTCCACCCATTCCAAAATCACTGTGCCTTGAACTAGTCTGCACAGCGATTGGTAGGGTGAAGTTTTATATTGCTCTGTCTCCGGTCTAGACTGACCGTAGATCAGTTGTCTTTTGCGGTCCAGAGCTACACACTCACACAAGATTGTAGTTAGTCAGTTATGGAATAAAAGTCATAATTCGAAAAAAATGTTTTTTATGGAAAACGCTCGGAGACGTCAACTGTTTTTTGTTGTTGTAATTTTCACCCCTCACCATTTCACCCCCTCCCCTTCTTGTTTTTTTCAAATAGCATAATTTTCTTTGTTTGATAGTACCAAAAATTTGGATCCAAAAGTCATAAACCGCTACACAGGGTGGAAATTGAATGACTGACAATAAAACTTAAACCGTTTATTCTGAAATCAACAATTTATTCCTCTTAAAGATTTAAATTGAGCATGTCTTCAATATTTAAATGGCCCAAGTGCTCCCCATTTTCTAGCTGACGGCGACCTAATCTTATGGAAAACTCGTCCCTTACTCTATTTAAACCTCCGGTGTTATGTTCCTAATTTCCCATGTTATTCTGTCTCTTATGTCAGTCAAATCCAAAACTTGTGTTTTGTACACTGATGCACCGTCTTGTTGCAACCATATCCGTTCGTTTGGACGATTGCGATCAAGTGCATTGGGAAATAACTCTACTAAAGCTGGAATGACTTGGTCCCTAAACCTTTCCAAATATCTTTCTCCATTAAGGTTTTCAATGCAAATAGGTCGAATCACATGATCCCCAACGATACCAGCCCAAACGCTGACTTTCTCAGAACGACGGGTGTGGGTTTCTCGCATCCAATGGGGGTTATCATTTGCCCAGTATCTGCAGTTTGCCGATTTACCCCGCCATTTAAAACAAATCTTGCTTCATCAGAAAAAAAAGAATTTCTGCGGAAGAAATAATATTCGTATTTAGCATATTAAACATCTGCTCGCAAAATTGTAAAAGTGACCGTCAATCAGTTCTTGTAAGTGCTGTAGTTTTTAGTCATGCATTTTCGCTATTTTTAAAGATCTTAGAACAGTTGAATGACCTATACCATTTTCACGTTCCACCTGACACGTCGAAGATGTTGGATTTTCTTGACAAGACAATAAAACATCTTGTTTAACGTTATTATTAAGATAAGCGGGCTTCCTGCACAATGGTTTAATGTGTCCAACTTAGCGAAACTGTGCATAAATTTTAGATACAGTTCCCTGAGAAAGTGGTGGTAGCTCAGGGTTCTTTGTATTAAAAAGATTAACAACTTCTGCTTGGGATCGACATTTATCTCCGTAACCAACTATCATTAATATTTCAATTCTAAGGGTTATATTGACACCTAACTGACAATTGTTTTAACAAATATTCATATCACTAACAGCTGAAGGAATCAAAGTGAAATAATTAAAAAATATTTTAGAACCTGCAAGAACTGATAAACATCAATGAAAGAGATAACAGGTTTTAGATAAACAAATTATCTGGTCCTGAATGCAATCGTTTTTGATAGGAGATAACAGTACCAAAATCTGTACTTACTATAACATTCGTTTAATGGTTTTTATGGTTTTGAATTTTATTGCAAAAATTAACACTAGAATGGTATCAATTAAAAAGAGGACATAAAAAGTTATCGACGTTCTTTATAGTTGGCAATGTTAGTTTTGTTTAAACCGCCTTAGCAACTTGCTGTGTAGTTGTAACAGCATGACACTAGTCAGAGTACCCAGCAGAAATCAAAAATGAAATTATCTGACATTTCCAGGCGTTCGATTGAATTTTTCATAATACTCGAAAACACATTTCTGAATACTTGTTTTAACAAAATAAATAAAAGTTCTGAACAATTTTTTTAAGATACATACATTATCAAAAAATAAATATTCTGTTAAACTAATACAGAAAACTCTGGACGCAGCAAATGCGTTATGGTAGTGAATTTTCATAGAAATATTTTATTATAACTTTTTTTTCTTGTAACATAGAAATCTAAATTTTGGTGTATAGTTTACTTTTTATATCGTAAACCTACCTACCAAATTTGGTTATCATAGATTTTTTATTTTTTAAGATAAATTTTTTTTTTCAAATGAAAACTCAAAATTTTTCCAGAATACCTCGTCCGATTTTTCTGATTAACGAACTTATCAAAGCCATTTACAAAAGGAAGGTACATGCCAAATTTTATCAAAATCGGCATATTATTCTTTGAGATAAAAATTTTTTTCGAATGAAAACTAAAAATTTTCCCGGAAAACCTTGTCCGATTTTCCTGACTAACAAACTTGTCAAAGCCATTTACAAAAGAAAGGTATATGCCAAATTTTATTAAAATCGGCTTATTACTTTTTGAGATAAGAATTTTTTTCGAATGGAAACTTAAAATTTTCCCGGAAAACCTTGTCCGATTTTTCTGACTAACGAACTTATCCAAGCAATTTACAAAAGAAACGTACATGCCAAATTTTATCAAAATCGGCCCATTATTTTTTGAGTTATCGGTGTGATACATATATATATATATATATATATATATATATATATATATATATATATATATATATATATATATATATATATATATATATATATATATATATAAACATATAAAAATTGAAACTGACCCCGGATATGGGTTCTAGGGGTCCTAGATCGCGCTCATTTGCAAAAATTTTTTCAAAATTCAAAAGTCGGGATCTCCCCGTTAGTGAATTTTTTCTACGAAAATTCACTAAAAGTGATAACCTTCTACCTCTTAAAAGTCATTACACGTTTTTGCAGTAACTACTTAACACAGCTTTACTCATTTGAATACAGATGAGCCACAAGAACCATATTGAAACTACTGTCCAAGTATTCGAATGAGCACAAGTATTCTTACTCAATAAAGTTTTTTTAAAAACAATAATAATTCACATCTCAAATGTTAACTATAAAAAACGGCCAATCGAAATTACCGCGTGATGATAAGATAGTGGGAATTATTCATACATATTTTCTCAATGTGGTCATTTTAGATTTTAAAACTTAAGTTGCATATTTAGCATTTTCTTTAATCTGTTTTTCTGCTTTGCGCGTTCCAAACATTGTCTTCTGATTTTCATCAAGAGTTCTTATATATTCATGATATGAATTTTTGACATACTGCCTTTACTTATCGTTAATTTCTATCCATATTTCCACTCATGCTAATTTCTTTAAACTATCATACACAATGCGTTGCGATAGAAAAGTTTTCTCTTGTGGATGGCAATATATAAAATGCCCAATATTTTCACTCCAACTTTAACTGTATGTTACATGGTCATAAAGGTTAAAATCGAATAAACATATTCACGGCGCAGCTCTACGTCGCCAATAACTACAATGCATTTTGCATTTTATGGATTCAAGGAAGAACATTCCAAGTGAGATGAACGAATGAGACATCTTTGAGATGAAGAAGACGCTATATTTATATCGGCGCGTTACATGCGCTGCATTCATTGGCGGTTTCAATTAATACATCAAACGGCAGCCATAGTAGAAAAATATTAACGTGAAAGAAATTCATATAATATAAAATATATAAAATAAAAATAACAACGAATCTGCTGGTGACGGAATTTTATAAATATCTCATTTCCAGGTCTACTGAATAATTTCCATGACATTTGAGCAAAATCACAAATTTTCCTGGCATTTTCCTGACATTTTAGGGGGTATTTCAATATGCATGATTTTTCCCGGTTTTCCAGGTCGGTGGGTACCCTGGTAGTTGTCAGTTCTTAACTCCAACTCAGAAACATGGTTTATTTTAAAAAATGCATGAAATAACAATTCTACAGATAATTGGTTACGGAGATAAAATACGATCGTAGATCGAAGTTGCTCGCCCATTTCGAGAAAAATTTCCCGATATGCGGCCTATATCCTAAGTGACAATTAGTAATATTGAAAAGCAATTTAACGAGCTTGGGCATGTAAGGCAAGTACAAAAAAACCTTCTAATGCACTGAGTAATGGTACCAAATTGGATGTAATGCCTGAGTTTGAGAAATACCCACATACTTAGTTTCGACAAACAGCCACAACATTGGATGTTAGCCATTCGTGGACTATTCGAATACTAAAAGGAAACAAAATGCATTTCTATACATTGATACAAACTTAGGAAGCTCATGGTAGGCGATTTTGATAGAACGCCTTTTTGTGAGTAAATGATGGAAATGTTAGATAACAATGTTATCCAACTAGAACATGTTTTGTTTCTGAGGAGTGCATTGTATACTTCACGGCCATGCCAATCGCCGAAATTGTCTTTACTGGTCTAAAGAAAATCCACACTGGATGAGACAAGAATATACGCAACACCCTGAAAATGTTAATGTTTGGCCAGAAATAGTTGAACACCATGTCATTGGTTCCTTTTTTGGCAAACTTATATCCTGGTCGAGCAAACTCACAAGTTCAAGCGAATCTGAGATGGTTCCTGTAAGTTGGAGCACCAGTACATTACCAAATCTATGTTCAGCAGTACCTCGACTTAATATTTCCAAATGAATGAATTTTGAACATCTCCTGCATTAAGATTGCTGTGTTTTTTATTTTCTCTTATTGTCATGAATAAAACGCGGCTAGTTACTATTTTTTAGTGTGTTGTAGCGAAGTTCGTCAATCAAATAAATTTTATTACTGTTAATTTTTTCAATAGATTCTGAAACCACAGCATCTTTGAATAGAGAATGAAGAGATCTTTCAAATGAGGTATCACCAGCCCCTACTTCGTATTTAAAAATTTGGGTGCGGCAACTTGTCACTGGAACGGGGTTGAATGTAGAAGTGAAATTTTCACGTTGCAGTGTGTGATTTTTTAATCTAAAATTGAAGTGTTTTTGGATTTTTATAAATATGCACAATAACTGAGATACTGAATTTATTCCATTTGGCTGCTCCACACTGTATACCTGCGCGTGACAAATATTTTCCGCTTTTCTTCAAGATAAGTCTTTTCGGTTTCGTTTTTATGGCCACCTTCTCGCCGACCAGAGTAGTACACAGAGACAGCGAAACTGGAATGACGAATGGATTCAAGTGATGCCCGGTACTAATAACGTGGATTAGTAACTTTTCCAGCGTTGGTATTGCCCGTCCACATACTGCCCAAAGTAGGACAGACTACCTACACAAAATGCTAAATAGCTTTCGCCGAATTTTCGTAAAAAAAATTGCCTAATGGAGAGATCGCGACATTAAAGGTTTCAAAAAAATTCTTCAATTCAATTAGTAGATGACTTGAATAGATTTTTTGGTCACGAAAATCAGATCAGTTTTCGTTAAATTTTTACGTTGTCTACGAAAATAAGATAACTTATTGTAAGGTAAGCATATTTGGTTCGCATTCTACTATTATGGTATGTACCAGAATCATGTGCAAACTGAGGTAAAAGAAAAACAGTTATGGGCATTTAAAGAAAAATATTGTCGCACTTGAGGTGAAAAAAAGAGGATATAAGACGAAAATATTATGTGTGGTAAATCAAAGATATGGAATGCTACAGACAAAAATAAAGATTTCTGGTGCAAAAGGATGTACAAAAAAAAATTAAAAGTTGATAGTATTTCTTTTAAAATGTCAAAATTACATTTTGATTGTCAAACTATATCGCGATATAGTGCTAGTCTATTATAATAATGTTCTACTAAGCGGATATGATCGGCGGTCGATATTTGAAAAAAGAAACGTTATAATACTATATATATATATATATATATATATATATATATATATATATATATATATATATATATATATATATATATAATATACTTATTTATTTATTGTGACGGAGTCACTATTTTATTCACACTTGAATTAAATTTTTATTTTCAATTCTAATATGTACACAGAAACTAACCAGTGCAAGTCCAGCGGAGGTGATGTCGCTGCACACAAGCGAACCAGCGGGACAGGTATAGCAGAAGTGGAGAGCGACAGAATGTAGTAATAAAAGACTGAGGTTGGACACTGTAGCTGGAAACTGAAACAAAAAGCAGAATCACGCGAAAAAACACAAAAATAATAACAGAGTTATGCGCCATGTTATCTTTACTGAGGTCAAATATGGCAAAAATATCATCGACATATCTCAACCATGCCCTCGGAAAATCCTCCACCGTCCCAGCAAATAAGTCTCAAATCGGCTCATGAAGAGTTCGGCAACGAAGGGAGACAATGGGTTTCCCATTGTGGTTCCCCCTGTCTGCCGATAAAGCTTCCCGCCGACTCGAAAGAAACTCTCAGCCATGCATAGTGAAGTTAACTTAGTATATTCCTCCACCTGCATGACAGATAGCAAGTTGAGATGAAGCATGTCTCAAAGATACTGAAGAGCTATATAGATAGGGATGTTGGGCTACGTATCTAGCGCATAACTCTCTGTTACTATTGTTGTGGTTTTTGAGGTGATTCTGCTTTTTGTTTCAGAAAGTAGTGCTCCATGTGCCGAGAGCCCGCCTGTGACACCCATGAACGTTTCGTGTTTGGTTATTCACGAGGTCCGCCTGCCGTTTGCAATTAGATCGTTTTCTTATTTGCTTGTCCCGATTTAAAGTGTTAGGTACACCGCACATCTATATCCCGTTTCATCTACCACCCCTTACGTAATTTTGTTATTTATTTCTCCGATTGCCCATTAATGTTTCCGTTCGTTAAAGAATCAATTTAATTTTATTTAACCTTGTAAATATTCCCCAAACAAAGTCGAAATAAAGTAAGGTAAATCGACGACGTATTATTTATCCCCAACGTCCCCGTTCAAAGTATTAGCTGCCGAAAGAGGCTAGGCATAAAGTAAACAAGGGCACCTAAGAGTGTGGAAAGTTGCATTCTGCATTTAAGCACTCAGTCGGACTCGCCTATCTTTACTGAAGTCTACCTTCGTCTAAGCTGCACTACATCCAGCAGCTTAGTAAGAAGGTGTAACTTGTATATAAACCTCTCTGGCAGAGAGTCAACTGCCCTCAATGATAAACTTTGGCGCTGGCGCCCCAGCATTAGATAGAAATTAGAAAACCAGTAGCACACCGCATATCTATATCCCGTTTCGCCTACCACCCCTTACGTAATTTTGTTATTTATTTCTCCGATAGCCAATTAATGTTTCAGTTTATTAAAGAATCAATTTAATTTTATTTAACCTTGTAAATATCCCCCAAACAAAGTCAAAATAAAGTAAGGTAAATCGACGACGTATTATTAATCCCCAACGCCCCCATTCAGAGTATTAGCTGCCGAAAGAGGCTAGACATAAAGAAAACAGGGCCACCTAAGAAAGTGGAAAGTTGGGACTCGCCTATCTTTACTGAAGTCTACCTTCGCCTAAGCTGCACTACATCCAGCAGCTTAGTAAGAAGGTGTAACCCGTATAGAAACCTCTCTGGCAGAGCGTCAACTCCCCTCAATGATAAACCTGGGCGCTAGCGCCCCAGCATTAGATAGAAATTAGAAACCAGTAGCACACCGCATATCTATATCCCGTTTTTCCTACCACCTCTCACGTAATTTTGTTATTTATTTCTGCGATAGCCAATTAATGTTTCAGTTTATTAAAGAATCAATTTAATTTTATTTAACCTTGTAAATATGCCCCAAACAAAGTCAAAATAAAGTTAGGTAAATCGACGACGTATTATTAGTCCCCAACGCCCCCGTTCAAAGTATTAGCTGCCGAAAGAGGCTAGACATAAAGAAAACAGGGCCACCTGGAAAGTTGGACTCGCCTATCTTTACTGAAATCTACCTTTGCCTAAGCTGCATTACATCCAGCAGCTTAGTAAGAAGGTGTAACTCGTATAGAAACCTCTCTGTCAGAGCGTCAACTATTCTCAATGATAAACCTGGGCGCTGGCGCCCCAGCATTAGGTAGAAATTATAAAACCAGTAGCAATCCTAAATGAGATAACCCGTTAGAGAAAAAGCACTCTTCACCCCATGTATGTAAGAAAACGCCTGTGTTTGATCGGTTTAGTTCTTTATGCGTGGAACAGGCTGTATTTTGGAATACGTAATAATTTTTGGGCGGTTCTGTCTTGGTGGAACCCACTCAGAAGTTTCGCCATTCACAACTGCTGGCTCCTTCAGTGGCTGGCATTGTGAGCATACATCGCTCTAGTAACCCTTCGTATACCTGTGAATTATGCAATCGCCTGTATTGATCGATTGGTCGTGGACGACACGCGCCTACCAAACAATGCCGTCATTGTAAAAGACTTCACCATTATTGATTTTTCCAATGGTATTTGCAGTGCCATGTTGTCAGGGGCCGTGGATCCTTTCTTTGGATATTTTTTTCTGGGACAAAATTTTAGTTTTCTTCTGGAAAATCGTAATATATTCGCAACTTAAAGATACTTTTATCAAACTGTAAACATAAATTGCCTTCGTAAAACCATACAATGTAGTAAAACTTAAATTTATAAGATCTTTCTAGTTTTAAAGCGTTTAAATTTGTTTTGACGTCAGTCGATAGTCTACACGGAGATACTTCACTATCATAAATTGCCTTGGTCAAATTGAATAGAAAAAAAATAGTTTCGTAAGATTGAAGGATCCAAGAGAGTAGATAGGGCGGCACCTGGGCCCACCCCTCCACTTTTTTTCTGCGTATGCGCGATGACGTCATGCGCATGCGCTGACCTGTGGCAGTTGACAGCTGACCTGTCAGATTTGACAGGTGTCAATGTCACCTGGCCTGACAGCTGTCAACGTCAGCTGTCAGTTTTGACAGATGTCAATGTCAGCTGACCTGACAGCAGTCAACGTCAGCTGTCAGACCTGACAGATGTCAAATCTGACCTGTCATATGTCAGATGACGTCACAAGCGTTCCAAGATGGCTGACCTGTCATAGACAGCCGCAACCCGGGTCTCTATGGAACTGTCTGATGACGTCAGATGTTCCAAGATGGCAACCCCTTATAGTCACAAGTCAGGTTAGGTATTAACTGTCTTATGTCTGACCTGCGATGACGTCACAAGCGTTCCAAGATGGTCACCTCTGTCCATAGATAGCCACAAGTCAGGTTAGGTTTCTATAGAACTGTCTTATGTCAGATGACGTCAGATGTTCCATAGATATCTACAAGTCAGGTTAGGTCTCCATGTGTGTTTGTCGAATACCAGATGTCTGATTGTTTATTAAGGTTATGTTCGTATGACATGCTTATTACCAATCAGCTGATTGTTTATTCAGGTTATGTTCACACACACGTGTTGATTACCAATCATTTGATTGTTTATTAAGGTTATGTTTGTATTTGTTTATTAAGGTTATGTTCGTATACATGTTGATTACCAGTCATATGATTGTTTGTTGAGGTTATGTTTGTATTTGTTATTTGAATGCAAACAGACATAATACAAGAGTGTACTTACATACAACAAGAGACGTCATCCTTGTTTCACAACTTAACACACACTACTGAACAGGTGTCTTCTGTGTTCAGGAAACAGACAGACAACTGATTGCCATTGTTGAAGCTTGTACATGCTGTTTGAAAGGATATAACACACGTCATGACAGCTCGAAGTCTTTGCTTAGAGTGACAGATGCATGTGTATTTGAAAGAAAAGCATTCGCCTGAAATTAGATTTGAACCCACGAACCTCGAATCGGCCATAGACAGCTTTCTCATATATATATATATATATATATATATATATATATATATATATATATATATATATATATATATATATATATATATATATATATATATATATATATACTATCGATAAACCAATAGCTCCACAGACGCACACGTTAAAAGTTTGTTCGCAGTTGTATATATAAAACAAAAACCTGTTGTTGTTTACATATGAGGTTATGTTCGTATACATGTTGATTACCAATCATCTGATTGTTTAGTAAGGTTATGTTTGTATTTGTTATTTGAATGCAAACAGACATAATACAAGAGTGTACTTACATACAGCAAGAGACGTCATCCTTGTTTCACAGCTTAACACACACTGAACAAGTGTCTCTCTTGTATTGAGGAAACAAACTGATGTAAGAGAGGGGTCTTACAAAGGATAAACAACGTTTTACAGTTGTTAACCTTGATCCTGTTTGAGCTTGTCTGTGTATCTGTTTAATATACGCAAGAGAGAGGCCCTCTTAGAGGTAAACGACGGGTCAGTTGATGACCTTGGTGAATGTTATCTTGTGTTATATCTGTTAGATGACATCACCCCATGCAGTTGTGTTTGAGCTTGTCTAGAATACAGACATAACCGAAGGGATGACATCATCACATTATTTGTGTTTGTAGAAAAGGCCCCTGCTCACATCTTAAATCGTTCCTATTTCCCATAAGATTCTATGTATTTTAGCCTAATATATAGCTTTTGACACGGTTTCCCATAAGAGACAACGTATTTGTAGACACACACACATTTAGTAAGGTTTCTGTGAAAACAAATATAGTTTTAAAAACGGTTATTGTGGCAGCATATAAAGTGGCTACACACACTCTTAGGCTCATTCACAATTCGGTTGTCGTTGAGAAAAGACGTGCTTCAGTTTGCTCTACCCAAATCTGTTTCAAAATGGCTACATTAAGAGATGTGTGTTACCAGCAAATTAAAGACAACTTCTGGTATGGTCTATTTGGAGACTTTCAACTTATTATCGATAAAAACACTGGTTATTTTAATGCCACAAAATTGTGTAAGAGTGGTGAGAAAAGATTCAGACATTGGTTGGAAAATAAAAAAACTAAAGAGTTGATTGCCTATTACAACAGTCGGCTGAAGGAACAGTTGGGGTATCAGCATGACGACATGTCGAATGTTTCAACCGAGGGAGCCCACTTAGAGTTATCGCCAGGGAGCCGGACTACTGGCCCCTTAAAAACGGAAGCAACAACTCAAGTAATACCAACAACAGCTACATATCTGGTGGACTTTGGTGGGAGACAGGCTGAAAACAACTTGATATCTGGTACATATGTGTGTAAAGATTTAATATTAAATTTGGCTTGTTGGATATCCAATCAGTTCTATGCCAAATGCAACCAAATTATTTATGATTTTTTCCTAAACGAATTTGATCAGAAATACAGGGACAGCCTAGATGCGATTGAAGTAAAATTAATGGAGATAAATGATGAGGTGCAGCGTATGCGAGAAACAAATGCTAAAGTCACAGAATATCTTGAAGATATATCCCCAAAGCCAAGTAACCAAGGAAAAATAAGTGTGTTTGGTTTACTTGCAAGAAACGAGAAAGGTGCCCCCTATCCATATCATGCCGTAAGAACACAAAAGAAAAGTTTCCCCAGGGCTGTGAGGAACTTTAAAAATAAACACCCCGACGCCCAAGTGATCCTAAACAAGCTGTACGATCCAAATTCAGTAAATCTCTTTAACAGAATAAAGACTGAAGTGAAATACCTTACAGCACATAGAAACAACCTACGTATAGCAGATGTACCACAAGATAAGTTTGTTCAGGATATTATTGCTTTAAGACATACTTTTTAATTGTATTACAAAATAAAAACACAGTAATTTTAACAAAGACTTTTATTTGATTCTAAGTACAAGTATGTAAACTCTTTGTTGGAATACATTTATAGAACTATTAACATTAGATGGTTCAGCGTTGCGTTGGGTGCTGTTGTTGTTGTCGTTGGTGTCTCTTCATGGCTGTGGGTTTACTAGGTGATAACACTAGCTTCTTTTAGTTCTTCCAAGATTGACTGAATTTCGTTGTTATGAGCATTATTACCTGCAACTTGGGAAGCCACTAAAAGTCTAAGTCTGTCAACCAACTCGTTTATGTCATTCCAATACACATAGGCTATTTGTTTGTTATTTTGTATCATATAGTTGTTGGTGCTGATGTTGTTGTTAGGGCTCATGCCGTTGCTATCGCTGCTCTTATTACTCTGAGTTTTAAGTTCAGTCTTTTGTTTTTTGTTAAGATGTCTGGCGTTGCTGTCGTCATCGTCTTCCTCATATGTGTAACCAAAACCTTGAGGTGTTGACGATCTACGACCTCGTGGATTTATCACTGGTTTTATTAGAGTCAGATACTTTTCAGAGGAACAACCCTTGGTTCGGGCGTTAGGATCATAGTTCATTTTATGCACACTAGTTGCTTCTAGAATATCTCTATAGTGTTGAAGATCGTCATAAGTATACCCCCGGGGTCTTTTCATAAATAACAATTCTAGCAGACCTTGTGTTTGTGGGTATCTCCTTTGGCCCAGTTGAATCTCAGCATCAGTAAAGTCTAAGTGTTTGTTACCAAGACTCCAGCTACCAGTATCTTTAGCGTAGCGGGCACCATACGTTTGATCAATGGTACCGAGCCTTGGTGGTTCAGTAAAATACTTGTCTACATAATATCGAACTCGGTCAGGATATTGCTCCAAAAATTCTTGATATGCAGGGTTGGATGTGACAGTTTGTAGGTCTGCCTCAAGCTCTTCTAATGTTGGGATATCCTCATCGGAACTTGTCTCCTCAGCCTCTTCCCTTGGTTCAGCTTCAAAAACTTCATGGTCTTTCAGGAACTCTACTTGGCGTTTCGTTTCTGGTATATCGACTTCGTCTTTGATTTGTTCAGCCTTTGGTGGTTGCGGCTGCTGCTGCTGCTGCTGCAGTGCTGCTGTGTTTTTAGATATTTCACTTAGGGGCTCAACAAGTGGTTTATATAAACGTTGCAGAGCATCATCATTCTCGGCTCTGTTAAGTTTAAGCATTAAATGTTTTTTTCGAATATTGTCAGCAAGTTGTAAAATCCTTTTCTTAACTTTTCGCTCTTCCTTACCCAACACTTCCATTGTGCTACAACTGGTCGGTGTTACAAGCCGGTCTAATCATTTGTTTGAGCGATACAGGTTGTGTGGTGGTTTAACATATACTGACTCAGTCATGGTACATGTCTTCTTATTTATCACGATATCCGTCTGTCTTGTTAGACAGCTGTGTTATACAGCTGTGTTAGACAGCTGTGTGTTAGACAGCTGTGTGTTAGACAGCTGTGTGTTAGACAGCTGTGTGTTAGACAGCTGTGTGTTAGACAGCTGTGTGTTAGACAGCTGTGTGTTAGACAGCTGTGTGTTAGACAGCTGTGTGTTAGACAGCTGTGTGTTAGACAGCTGTGTGTTAGACAGCTGTGTGTTAGACAGCTGTGTGTTAGACAGCTGTGTGTTAGACAGCTGTGTCTGGCAGCTGTATGACAGCTGTATGACAGCTGTATGACAGCTGTGTTAGACAGCTGTATGACAGCTGTGTTAGACAGCTGTCTTAGACAGCTGTGTTAGACAGCTGTATGACAGCTGTGTTAGACAGCTGTGTTAGACAGCTGTATGACAGCTGTGTTAGACAGCTGACTGCCCTGTCTATCATTGTTGTGTTAGAATAATATATATCTATCGAATCCTTTTCTATATCGGCCTTTGTGTACATCGTTTTCCTTCACAATCACCAACACACCATACTTATTATCTTTCCAGCATTGGTAGCAGATAGTTTTAAATTGTTTAAAGTCCATATCGGTGGTCACATGATCGTCGTACACGTGTTTTAAATTGGTTTCATCTTGCTTGAATAACACAATAACATTGGTGTTGTCACGTACCAGATGTTTGGGTATTCGTGTATATGTTTGACAGAGATAGAATGAATCAATATTCTTATGTCTGCCCATACTGAAGTCAGCTGTGTTAGACAGCTGACTGCCCTGTCTATCATTGTTTGTTAGAATAATATATATCTATCGAATCCTTTTCTATAGCGACCTTTGTGTACATCGTTTTCCTTCACAATCACCAACACACCATACTTATTATCTTTCCAGCATTGGTAGCAGATAGTTTTAAATTGTTTAAAGTCCATATCGGTGGTCACATGATCGTCGTACACATGTTTTAAATTGGTTTCATCTTGCTTGAATAACACAATAACATTGGTGTTGTCACGTACCAGATGTTTGGGTATTCGTGTATATGTTTGACAGAGATAGAATGAATCAATATTCTTATGTCTGCCCATACTGAAGTATGCTCTTATTTTATCTTGTTTGTCACAAGCTACATCATCAAATATAAACACAGAGTTGTCCTTGGCATCTGCCGGATCTAATATTTCATCGTTTTCTCTATAAGGATAGTAACCAACACCTTTTGTTGCATTCATCACTTCCTTTAACATCTTGTATTTCGGTTGATACAGAGACTTTGAATACACATACACGTTATCAAATTTTAAACCGTTTGCTTTAAACAACAAACTCAGCATGACATTAGTTTTACCACACCCACTCGGACCACATATGATACAGCGAACGGTGTTTGGAAAGAGAGGACCATGCCTCAGTTGTTGTTGAGCTGTGTCCGTAACAACATCGTCTATATTTGTAATGGGTAAGGCAGAAGCGTGTTTGCTGGTACGCATCTTAACTTAAACTAAACTATATTTTATTTGGGTGTGTATATATATATATGAATGCACGTGAGAAACCCAGTCAGTATGCATGTTGGTGTCACAGAGTGTGGGTTGTTATTAACAAAGACAGATACAGGTTTTGCTGAAACGTTGCGGGGCGTTACAAACACCATGAAAGTTAACAGAAAACTTGATGAGGGGCTTTATGTAATCAACTCGAAGCCAGAGAAGAAGGTTCCCTTTAAAAACATACTAAGTCTGATTGAGGAAGTTATAAAAGATAGAAACCTTATTCCAACAGAGAACGCCGTGTTTGATATAGCTCATACAATCGTTAGAAACATTGGTGGACGTAAGAATGTGCAGAAACCTCGAGTTATTCCAATACCTAAAAGCGGAGGCTTCCTTCCGCTGTTGCCTCTAATATTTGGTGGGCTGTCAGCACTAGGAGCTCTGGGTGGTGGTGCTGCAGGTATTGCCAAAGCCGTGAACGATGCCAAGTCTGCGAAACAGAAACTGGAGGAGGAAGAACGGCACAACAAAACAATGGAAGCCATCGCGATAGGTAGGAGAGGGAGTGGCTTGAAATTTAAGCCAAAATGCAAGAGACTGGGCAAAGGCATGTATCTCAAGAAACAGCGCTACGGTTATGGGTTGTATCTGCAAAAACCATTGCAATAAAAGACTCAAACAGTAGCCTGTGTGTATCAGTCATGGCGCACACCTTCGTGTTGAAAGACCGCAGCTTCCATCTGTCGTCAGACTACCATCCACCAATTGTTTTGGATGGTAATTATGCTGTTGCCTTGATAGGCTTTCACACCTACAACAACATACCCAGTTACTCGCTCTAGTTGTTGTTAAACTGCTGTCTGTCTGTCTGTATGTCTGTTATTACATACATCTGTTTGCCTCTAGGTAAAGACATCAAACTGTCATGACGTGTTTGTTAAACAGCGTGTACAAGCTCTAACAATGGTAATCAGTTGTTTGTCTGTCTGTTTCCTCAACATAGGAGACACTTGAACCAAAGAATATGGCTATTTTGTTACGTTTTACCTGTGTTACTAGCTCTAACTGTTGTTAAACAGCTGTTTGTCTGTCTGTCTGTTATTACAAACGCATCTGTCAGTCTAAGTAAAGACATCAAGCTGTCCTGTGTGTTATATCCTTTCAAACACCGTGTACAGACTCAAACAAGATTATCTATGATACTTGTTGGGCAATCAATTGTCTGTCTGTTTCCTCAACACAGAAGACACCTGAACCAAAGAACATGACTGTTTTGCTGTGTTTTACCAGTGTTACTCGCTCTAACTGTTGTTAAACAGCTGTTTGTCTGTCTGTATGTTATTACAAACGCATCTGTCTGTCAGTCTAAGTAAAGACATCAAGCTGTCATGACGTGTTTGTTAAACAGCGTGTACAAGCTTCAACAAGGGCAATCAATTGTCTGTTTCCTTAACACAGGAGACACTTGGACCAAAGAATATGGCTATTTTGTTACGTTTTACCTGTGTTACTAGCTCTAACTGTTGTTAAACAGCTGTTTGTCTGTCTGTCTGTTATTACACAGCTCTGTCACTCCAAGCAAAGACAACAACAAGTTGTCATGACACGTTTGTTACACATCTGTACAAGCTCAAACAAGATTATCTATATTACTTGTTGGCAATCAATTGTCTGTCTGTCTGTCTGTTATTACACAGCTCTGTCAGTCTAAGCAAAGACATCGAGCTGTCATGACGTGTGTTATATCCTTTCAAACAGCATGTACAAGCTTCAACAAGGTTGTATATGATACTTGTTGGCAATCAATTGTCTGTCTGTCTGTCTGTTTCCTCAGTTTTACGTGTGTTACAGGCTCTAACTGTTGTTAAACATCTGTATGTCTGTCTGTCTGTTATTACATACCTCTGTCTGTCAGTCTAAGCAAAGACATCGAGCTGTCATGACGTGTTTGTTAAACAGCTGTACAACAAGGTTCTATATGATACTTGTTGGGCAATCAATTGTCTGTCTGTGTGTTATTACATACCTCTGTCTTGTCAGTCTAAGCAAAGACTTCGAGCTGTCATGACGTGTGTTCTATGCTTTCAAACAACGTGTACAAGCTCAACCAAAAGACCAAATTCATACACACCTGTTTAGTAGGTGATAAGCTGTGAAACAAGTATGACGTCTCTTGTTGTATGTAAGTACACTCTTATATTACTTACCAATATGTTTGCATTCAAACAATACTTATAAAACAATCCTCGTATATCAAAGTTTAGTTTTCATGTTTTAAATCGAGTTTTGTTACTTGTGTGTTTTTTGATCACTCCCTATATAAAATAAATTCAGATTCACTGTGATATAAAACACTCAGATAAAACAAACGCCTACGTAAAACCCGGTCTCAGTTTTATTACATACTAAACAGGTTGATTAGCATATCTATATGTAAATACGTTTTGTTATTGATTTAATAGTTTACTTCAAAACGTTTTTGTTTTTAGAATTTGATATTAGATATGTTAATTGGAACGTGTTTAAATGTCTTTTACTATAAATATATATATATACCATTGTTTTTAAAATTACCGTTCCTATTAGGTTACAATTGGAATGTAATAGAGATACCCGCTCACACACACTCATCAGCCTGATAAACACGTTTTAAATTATCATATGTAACAGGTTTTTGTTTTATATATACAACCGTAAACAAACTTTATCTGTGAGTCTGTATAGCATGATTGGTTTAGGGGCAGTACATATCTGAGGAAGTTGTATGGTCGGGGGTTCAAATCTAATTTCAGGCGAATGCTTTTCTTTAAACAAAATCATATTTCAAATCAAAATCATATTTCAAATTACCCACTATATCTTTCTCATATATGTATGTGTGTGTCTATACCGAATGACTGTGTCCAACAGACCTCCCCCCTCGAGCAAGGGAATATTCTCCCACACTACCAATTTACAAATAGAATGTTCCCTTGCTCGAAGAGTCAGATCTCTGGACATAACAGATGCTAATTTTCGAACAAATTCAAATTTCCCGCCAAAAACGAAATACCCTAACAACTTCAATACAACACACCTTACCAACACAATAAACAACAGACAGCTGTGTGTGTGTGTGTGTGTACGAACATAACCTTAATAAACAAATACAAACATAACCTTAATAAACAAACAGATAGCACGTTGACGACATAACAAATACAAACATAACCTTAATAAACAATCAAATGATTGGTAATCAACACGTGTGTGAACATAACCTGAATAAACAATCAGCTGATTGGTAATAAGCATGCTTCTGTCATACAACACATACATAACCTTAATAAACAATTAGACAAACACACATGGAGACCTAACCTGACTTGTAGATATCTATGGAACATCATGACAGGTCAGACATAAGACAGTTCTATAGAAACCTAACCTGACTTGTGGCTATCTATGGACAGAGGTGGCCATCTGACGTCATCCCAGGTCAGACATAAGACAGTTAATACCTAACCTGACTTGTGACTATAAGGGGTTGCCATCTTGGAACATCTGACGTCATCAGACAGTTCCATAGAGACCCGGGTTGCGGCTGTCTATGACAGGTCAGCCATCTTGGAACGCTTGTGACGTCATCTGACATATGACAGGTCAGATTTGACATCTGTCAGGTCTGACAGCTGACGTTGACAGCTGTCAGGTCAGCTGACATTGACATCTGTCAAAACTGACAGCTGACGTTGACAGCTGTCAGGTCAGGTGACATTGACACCTGTCAAATCTGACAGGTCGGCTGTCAACTGTCACAGGTCAGCGCATGCGCATGACGTCATCGCGCATGCGCAGAAAAAAGTGGAGGGGGTGGGCCCAGGTGCCGCCCTATCTACTCAAGAGATTTAAAATAAAAGAAAGTGCTTTTTATATGAAAAAGATGGGTATATAAGAATGTATTACTGTACGTTCTTATCCAAGAGCACTTGGAGTACAAGAACTAAAAGCGAGTAAAGCTCCACGAAGTACGCCTTTCTATAGTTTAAAATGTTTGGTTTTATGTTTGTCATAAACGAATTTTACACTAAGCCGTTTTTTTAATAGACAGGTATCAGCAATCAGAGCATGCATAAGTGACGCATTTTTTATCCAAAAGGCAGTTATTATAATTTAGATAAATTCAGTTCTGTATTTCAAAGCCAGTGAAGCTTATGGGCAAACATAATACAAAATACGGGCAAATCGCCGTAGCCATTTTGAAGAACAAGATTTTAATATTCAAGTATAATCCTAAAAGTTTATCGTCTAAGTATACAAAGTGTTTGTGCCAAATGACATTTTGCAGACACCAGCTTTGCAAAGTAGGTTTTTTCTGTTTACGTAAAAAGTGTGGCGTGTAAATAGTAATTTTCGCTTAAACAAAGTTAATACAGTTATATATTCACTAAGTGAAAATTGGAACCTGTGATGAGCACTGATAAGTAAACTTGGAGAACCCAAATCACCACAACACATTTTTCTTTTAAAATGTGTTGTGGTTATTTGGGTTCTCCAAGTGTACTTATCAGTTATATCTTTTTTATTCTTTTTTGCCTTGTTTGCATTTGTTAATAAATGATCGCATATTTGACATAAAAACCAGGAAAACTGACTTTTTGCCATTAGAGCGCACGTTGCATAAGTACTTTTTTTATGTTTTATCATAAATCAGTTAAAAAAAAAAGGTTACGTATCTGCGAAATAGATAAGTTGCATGTCAAATAGGATTAAATATAAAAATTATTAAAAACTGTATATATACTGACAAAATAATCCGAACACCCGGTAACAGTTGATCAATTTTAATAAAATTTATACATAAGGTGTGTTTAATCAAACTTAAAAAATCATTGCATTATATAACAATTACCAGTTAGAATGTTTTGTTCATATTGTTATCATTTCTTATCAGAGACAAAACAGAGTAGCATAGAAAATTTCATTGTAATTCGTCGATTCTTACTGGGTGTGCGGGTTTTTTGGAAAGTCGGTGATAGTAAATAGAAAACAAGGTATTCTGTTCAATGCTTTTAGTAACCGGTATAAATGAGTTTTGCACCTCGGAAATGACAGCGACTTCTATAGAAGACTGCATTCGATACATTCAAAACTAACAAAACTAAAATAAGGAAACTGTTTCAATTGAATTCAAATGTATGCTGAGTTTACTTGCCATATTTAGTGATGTTTACAGCAGTGTATACGCTTTTATTTACTCCAGTTATTCTTTAATTGCCACTACGACATAACAAATAATTAAACCTTCAAATAATTGACTATTCTAAATCTTAAATCCTAGATATACATATCCCTGATTCAGTTTTTAAAGGGGGAAACATCGTCTTAAAAAATGTAAGACAATTCGTACCCAAATCAAAAACAAATATAAAATATAAGCTCAAACTCTAGAAATTCCCTATTTCTATTACGGCAAGTAAAGCAGTTGCGATTAAATTCAATAGTAACTCTTTTAATTACCAGTAAGTCATAATGTATTGTAATTAAATCTTCACATAACCAACTGTTCTAAATACTAAATCCTAGATAGGTAGGCTTGCTTTAGTTTTTAAAGGGGAACATCGTCTTAAAAAATGTAAGACAATTCGAACCCAAATCGAAAACAGATTTAAAGTATCCGCTCAAACTCTAGAAATTTCCTACTTTTCTATTACAAGTAAAGCAGTTACGAGTTTAATAATAACATTTAGAGTAACATTAGGTACGTTGAATCATAAGGCTTTTTTCTTTCCAAGGTTTTGTGAATACTTGTTTGTTATTGTTGGTTAAGCACCATTTTTGATCACTTATATTTGCAGCTAGTTGTTATGTAATCAGTTGTTATTTTATGTAATAGTCGCAGGTGGGTCTCTAATCTGAAGTATATTTTGGCAGTTGTTTTTCTTTGATATATTTCCTTATTGGGGGTATTTGGGCTTCTCTAGCGTTTCTGATGTATTACGGACATAATTCTAATTTGCACCCAATCTTTACGTCATCACTACTGGCTGTTGTTTTCCTTTGATATATTCCCTTATTGTGAGTATGTTGGCTTCTCTGGCGTTTCTGGTGTATAACGGAATTAATTCTAATTTGCACCCAATTCTTACGTCATAACTATTACCGGTTGTTTATGTTTTGCCATTTTGCGAAATAAAAGACCTGCCCGAGGTGCTGTTGAATCATAATTCTGCCTGAACTGACCTGTCCTGATACCAGCTTGCCTAATTAAAAGCTAAAAGAAGGAAAAACCAACCCTGCCATACATAATCAAGCTCATGTGAGCATATTTTCCTTCCTTTAGGGTTTAATTAAGCAAACTGATATCAGAGCAATCAGGAAGCTCAGTTTAGGTAGGATTACGATTAAACAGCACCGCAGGTCTCTCATTTCGTAAACCGGCAAAACACAATACTGGTGACGCAAAAATCGGGTGCAAATTAGAAAAAATGCGTACTACGGTCTACGATGGTCTTGAATTACTATAAAGGTCAGATTTATATCTTTATGTCCATTCGTTGTATTTTGTATATCTTGCGTTAGCTTATTTTTTAGATTGGACTCTTAACCACGTATTTTTTGACTCATTCTTCCACCGTAAGCACAACTACTGAACGGTCTATTTGCGTAAAGTAAGTGTAAATAGATTGTAAAATTGTTAGCAGTCTATCAACCGTTCAAAACCTACTTGATAGAAATTTACAGTTGCCAAACACAAACCTGTTACTTAGGTAACCAATTATAGACAATAAAAATCCACAGTTGCCCAACACAAACCCGTTGCTTAAGGCGTATTCGCACATCCCACTGGGTGGTGCATATACCTGGAATTTGAGGGTTTATGATTGGCTAATTTTGCCGGGATGCGAATAAATACGATGGGTATCGGATGTTGATTTGTCGATGTTCACATTTGAGTAGGGGAATGAATGGGAGCGGATGATTGCAATTATTTAGGATAAGAGATATTTGTTAGAGTAAGTCATATGCGCACACAAGTAAGTTGGTAGTTTGCAACTCGATTTATTCGTATTATTTGCTATACTGCAACACTATTCTTCATTTAGACAAAGCGTGATGTGTTGTAGACAATAAATAATCTGAGAGAAAATTACATATACACCAATCCAGGAAAAAAATTAAAATTTTGTTTTCCGGATTGGAAACTTAGCCATAAAGTTTCGGGAGGGTAGGTAGAACCATATTGCCTTATCCAACCTTCGAAACTCTAATTGAAAGAATATTCTCGCACAGGCATGGTTGGAAAAGCTCTCTTTGTATACTTGGAGTTACTTGGAGAGTCCTACTTCTGGGAATCTAAATATATACAAACTTTGTTTGCGTTTTCAACATTCAGCTGACAAGAGAAGTAAGAGCGGAAGATCATCCAAAAACACAAACTATCATGCTGAGCTTACAATTGTGGTCAAAAGGTAATGTTTCAAATGAATACAAATTATAGCTACTTACACTAACACAAACTTATCATTATTCACAAGGTATAACCGAAAGTCAAGATCTAAAATGAAAGATGCGTTAGCATAACCACAACCAGGAATTAAGTACTGGTGCAGTTCTTAGGTACCGAATTTATGCCACAAGTCCACCGTCAGCTCTACATTCTCATAAAATTTATTTAAGGTTGCAATATGCTGATAACTATTATGAAGTTGCACCAGATGGGTATTATGTTTTCAGCCTTTATGTTATCAATAAATTATTTAGTAACGAATTTAAAAGTGAATATGGAACTATGAGTGGTTGAAATTGTGTTCGTGGGCTTACAAAAATTATTTGAAGGTTTCAGGAAGGACATTAGCAGGAAAGCAGAATTCAAGTATTGCGTTGATAGAAGGAAAGCACTATACATATACGTGTAACCTACAAGTATAGAACGTAGATATACATGTCAGGTAAGGTTAGCGACGGGATTCAATTTCTCGCTGAACTGGGATCTGGGAAATCTCGTTATAAACTTTTCTATGCACTACTCAGTGGGATGTGCGAATATGCTTGCTTAAGTAACTTGTTATGGACATGGGTAAATAGGATTCACCTTTATTTTTAACACTAGGGAATCTAAGGACGATAAAAATCTCGATCGTTACAAACGGATCAGGTAATACCATGTGACTACCATCTAAACACGCTCAAAGTTTTGAAAGAAATTCCAATGATTTTCTTTTTCTTTCTTTTTTCATTATAAAACATATTATTTTCAAAATAATTATTTCTAGGTTATATCATTAAGACCCCATGTGGCCTTCTTTCGTAACAGCGTATTTTTTATAACTCATTGGACTTTACTTTACCATTAGGATTAATTTAAATGGAGAATATAGCCTACTGTAAGATCAGAACCCTTAAAAACAGGAAAACTGAATTTACCCAATAAAAAACTACAAAAAGTCTAAAAGATTTCTTCTCTAATTAATTACAACTTATCGTGGCATCGACAAAAATCAACCGTCGATAAGGTTCTGGTCTAGCTTAAACCACACTCGTCGATCAGCCGCTTTGCATGCTTCTCGAGTCTAAAATACTATACGTTGTTTTAAAAGCCTTCTTTTTAGGGTCGCTCAATTAAACTTACGCCGAACGAGCTAAAAGTCACTCCAAACGTCGATGCCTATTAGCCTATATATATATATATATATATATATATATATATATATATATATATATATATATATATATATATATATATATATATATATATATATATATATATATATATATATATATATATATATATATATATATATATATATATATATATATATATATATATATATATATAGAATAGGGTGGCCCATTGAAAACGAGCTGGCAGCCATAACTGCCAGGAAAAGACTTTGTCGAAAAAAAACCTGAAACACGTCAACAAGTTTGCTTGTGAGGGGGGCAGCTTTTGACGCAAAAAGTGTAACCCAAATTTACCTTCCTACGCGGCGATGTCATCCCTCAAATGTTTTTAAATGGGAATACGGGTCATGTGATAGTTCGTTAAAAAGAGCTTTTGATTCCCTATATATTGCTTTTTTATTTTTGAAATTCGCTCTATTCGTTTAGAAGATATGGAGTTTTGAAATATCACTAATGAATTTCCCGAGAATTTATAATAACACCGCACCCAGAAGTCTTAAACTTATGCGGGGGAACTTACATACACATATAGACAAAGGACACCACACATAATTCATCAGAAGCCGACCTTTCCACATTCGACTGAAAAAGACCGACTGTCCGAATACGGGACTCGAACCCGCGACCAACTAGTCCGATTAGATGTTACTCACTTCACGAACTGAGCTAGTTGGCCTGTTCTGTTTTTAATTTCATTTAATTTTTAATTAAAAAACTAAATCGTTTCAAATCGTTTTAAAAACTTAGCATAGCATTGAAGTAAATGTTAAAAATAATTAGGGCCAATCATACTATTAAACCAACAAACCAACATTACAACGAATTAAACTTTAATCCAATAAATGTTCAAATTGAGCACCACCAAGTTCCATACAATTGTATAAATTTTGTGCAAATTTTTGCCTAACATTTTTTTAAAGCATCTCAATCTAAATGACTTTTTATTACCTACGCAAACCTTTAACATCATTTATATCTTGTAATGGACGCTGCGGAGGCCCAACTTAAGCATTAAGAATTTCTCGGGAAATGCATTAGCGATATTTCAAAAATCCATATCTTCTAAACGAATCGACCGGATTTCAAAAGTAAAAAAGCTATTCCGATTTGAAAAAATTTGAGGGATGACACCCACGCTTAGGAGGGTAAAGTTTGAGCTATACTTTTTGCAGCAAAAGTTGTCCCTCCTCACAAGCAAACTTAACGTATTTCTGGTTTTTTTCGACAAAATATTTTCCTGGCAGTGATGGCTGCCAGCTCGTTTTTAACAGGCCACCTGTATGTATATACTTGTATAATTATTGTTTTCCAACCACGAAATTGGGACGCTTGACTGGGAACCAGTTACACTACAGTAGGTTCACAGCATAAGGAACTCTACTATGCTGTGGTAGCTTTTCCAAGTAAAGCATCGATCCAAAGTATCAAGCACTGCAATAAGATGTCAACTATGACCAATCCAGCCATTTACGTTACATTTTATTAAAATGAAATTGGTCGTTCCATTGTAAAATTTCAGGATTTCCTTCAGGTCTTAATCATGTGTAAAGCAGTACATACGAGAAGAAAAGCGAAATGTATCACTAAAGAATACGGATCCATACTTCTTGCTGAAATTTAGATGTCATGGGTCCCTGCTATTTACTGGTATTAACTGCGAAGCCATTTAAAGGCCATCTTTTAAAACGTCCTTTTTAGTAAAAGTATGCTGCACGTATAAAATTACAATGTTGTGTACGTAGTGGAATTCTTTATTTTAACTAAACAGCTGCATTTCTCACTCACGTCTTGACTGTAAAAAACATTTCTTATCTAGGGCTAGTTTATCTAGAACGACCTAAAGTGGCACTCGAAGACATCATTTCTCCACTAATCGAATAGTAAAGCGGGTGAATCACACTTTCCTGCATTTCATATCCCTAGAAGTCTCTTGGTGGCTGTTTCCTGCTGGGAGTAATCAAATGATCCTATTTTTTACTTTCGATTCCTTCTGGTCATGACGATCGCTTCTAGTAAAGATTTGCTATCAAAAACAAATTCACTCTTTATGTCAAAATCAATTTTTTCCGTTGAGATTCGCAACCACGAAAACGATTCTGAGATTTGATCAAATAAACACTTAATTGAACAAAAAAGGTTCACGGAATTTCTTAAGGTGATAACAATTAAACCTTGTAGTAATCAAATAACCCTATTTTTAGTGAATTTTCTTAAAAAAAATTCACTAATGAGGAGATCCCGACTTTTGAATTTTGAAAAAACTTCTTCAAATGAGCGCTAATTAGGCCCCCCAGAAAACATATCCGGGGTCAGTTTCAATTTTTATATGTTTATATATATATATATATATATATATATATATATATATATATATATATATATATATATATATATATATATGTATCACACCGATAACTCAAAAAATAATGGGCCGATTTTGTTTAAATTTGGTGAAAAAATTCCTTTTGCAAATGGCTTGGATAAGTTCGTTAGCCAGAAAAATTATATCTCCGGAATTAACAAAGTAAGGGCAACCAAATTTGGCACGCAGGTTTCAATTCTTATAGGTAAGTCACATACCAAAATTTAGCTATGTAGGTCAAAAGACAAAAAAGGTATAGGCATTTAAAGAAAAATAAATTGGGGTTTTCCTCAAAACGTCAAAGTGGCGAATTAAAATGTCAAAATTAGCAACATTTAGGCAAATAACTTGAATATAATACGGGCTATAGAAATAAAATGTCTCAAGAAGGATGTTTTACAAACCCTGAAGTCTTAGTTTCAACCGTCATTGTCCTTCATGTTACTAAAATGTTTCCAGAAAATTCATTTCAAATAGACCCTTTCTCTGATGCTTGGCAGTAGCCTTAGCTATAGAGTTTATCGTTTATTGATATATAATTTTTGTCGAATTTTCGTAAAAAATCAATAAAGCTCAATATATCCGTTATTATATAAGATATGAAAAATTTTTGTATATATTAATTATAGGGTGTCTTGAGCTACATCTTAAAATAATATTTCTACAATCACAGGGTGGCCCATAAGTCGTTGGTGATACAAATTTCCTCTTTTTTTTAATCAAACACGCCTTATGTTATTGCATTTTTGCATTTTCCATCGAAATATAATGCATGTTTGTAAGAAAAGAAATTCTGGACGCAGCAAGTGCGTCATGGTAGCTAATTTTGATCAAATGTTTCATATTTGAACAGCTCAATTTGCTATTAACCTATAAGGTTGACCAAGAAACGTGTTTTTTCGGGAACACTTTAAGTTTACTTTTGGAAATTTTTGTACATTTTCACACAATAAAGTTATTTTGATGAAACATGGCACATTGTTTTTACTATATAGGTTATACTGGTAACCAAATTTGATGCCTGCTTTCTTAAAAAAACACACATATTTGTTATAAAAAACATTTTTATGAAAATTCACTACCATAACGCACTTGCTGCGTCCAGAGTTTTTTAACCTCGATTCCTTCTGGCCATGATGAAAATAACAGCCGCTTTCAGCAGGGATTTGCTATCAAAACTAAATTCACTCTTTATGTTAAAATCAATTTTGTGCGTCGAGAAAACCATTCTGGGATTTGATACAAATAAACACTTAATTGGACAAGAAAGGTCCACAGCATCTCGTTAAGGTCATAATAATTAAACATTTATCGAAATTACTTTTACGTCTACAAACTTCAAAATATTATGAATGGTCCCGAGATATTTTGAGTGTTTATACTTTTTTTCAACATTTTTTGAGCGACTAACAATTACGGATTTTAGACTATATCAAAGGCGAAGTTATACATTAGCTTAATCCTTGAATTTACGGGCGGGGTCTGTGAGACAAACTCATTTGAGACCAAACTCTTGTTTCTGGCGGGGCGTGTCGCAATGGCCAGTACCTTCCCGTTTGAAAGTCACCTGTACCTGAACAGCTCCGTAAGCGTTACTCTACGCAAATTTGCCAAGTTATCGGCATCTCAGGCCCTAACCGACTGTTTATGTGGTTTAGTTAATAGTGACAAACACATTTATGTTTGGTTTTTGTTTTGTGCAAAATAAATGATATAAAGTATTTTTGTGTCGAAAAATTATCTATTTGAATAAATATCTGCATGTACTGGAGCCTTCCCTTCCTATCATGATTGATCTGTTATACCCAATCTAACCTTTTATTTTATTTTTGCTTTGTATTTTCAGGATTGTAATGATGAATCCTTATTTGGAAGAAATTCAGACGTTACAATAGCTGCATGATAAAGTAAAATCAGAGAAGATCGATTTGGAAGCAAGCCAGAATCACCTAATTGCGAATAAAGCGATCACAATTCACACAATGGAAAAATTAGAGGAAGTAGAGAACCAGAACATTAAATTTTGACAATCTAGAGTACTGTATGTAGGGCTACTACAGAAAACTATTTTATTATACAAAAGATGTGTCTTCATGGACAAAACCATGTTGCAACAATTTCATATATACCAGGTATAAAAGGAAACGCTCGTCAAGCTGTTGATCCTTTCCCAATATGTTATATTGATGATAGTATTATTGATACTATTGTTGATAATGCAAACATATTTGTTTTCATAATAAGAACCAATTATGCACAACTGGATGATGATAGATCGGCAGGTACTGTTTAAATAAAGGCGTTATTTTGTATGCTATACCTCTGGGACTTCAAATCCTGCCGCAGAAATCGCAAAGAATTTAGGGCTACTGATTGAAGAGGCGAAGAGGTGTTTCGAGCTACCATGCCCTATAGGAGATTTGTATTTTTACTTCGTTGTTTGTGTTTGAATGTCATTAGCCGAGAATAAAGAAGCACAAACAAACTCGCTCCAATCGTATATATATATATATATATATATATATATATATATATATATATATATATATATATATATATATATATATATATATATATTTGGATCTTGTTTGACATTAAATGAGATGCTGTTCGTGGACGTCGTGGGTTCCGTCAATTACCTAATAAGTATGGTATGAAGGTATTTTCTTGGCTGGATGGATGCTAGATGTTATTAAATAGTAAAAATGGAAGTATATGTTGGGACTCGGTCTTTTGGACCATATTTGTTTGACACCAAAACAACGGATTTTATAGAGCGAATGTGTGAGCCAGTTTTTGGAACATCAAGAAACATTACTATGGATAACAGGTTTATGGACTATGAAATTGTAAAGCCAATGCAGTAGCAACATGGAATTACAATTGTTGGGACGATTTGCCAAAATAACAGAGAGAAATTCCACAGTACCCGTATATGTTTGCGTTTTCTGAATTAATGACTTTGGTGTCATACAAACCACAGATAAAAAGTTATTACGGTTTTATGTTTTTTTTCCTGACGCGATTAACGAAGATGTTGGAGATACAAGTAAGCTGAATAATATTACATTTTATAAGATAACAAAATCAGGTGTTGACTCAGTCGATCAGAAATGTGCAACTTATAATGTAAGCAGAAACACACAAATATAGCCAATAACCATGTTTTATCATTTGCTCAATATTACAGGCCTTCGTACGTAATACATACATTTAAAGTTAATGAAAAAGGACGTAAGTTCCGAGCGAAAATTGTTTCTGAAATCATTTGGCTTAGCTTTGGCAAGGCAGAACATGCTAATAAGAGCAAAATATCCTCATTTACAAAAACAAATCAGGAACATTGTCCAAAAATTAAGCGGAAACTTCGCAACTTTCGCGTCAATCTAAAATTTGTCGTTACGCATATTGCTGAAACCGCAAATCCAGTATTTTTGTGTGAATTGTCAAAAATCGTTTTACTTAGAGCATGTTCAACTGATGTGTAAATAATGTCAAGATATATACATGTATGTATCCGAGCGATAACTCAAAAAACACCAAACTGATTTGAACTAAACTTGCCACGTAACTTCATTTTGTTAAGACCGCGGACAAGTTCGTTAGCCAGCCTAATCGTACCAGTTTTTCGATAAAAAAAATTGATTTCTCTGGAAAAAAAATTGCGTCTCAAAAAAAAAACCAAAATTTATTTTAACGAAATTTCGTAGGAATGTTACCACGGGAAACACCTTACTATATACCAAAATTCAACTTTCGAGGTTTATAGCAAATTGAGTTACTCAAATCTGAAGCATTTAATAAAAATTCGCTACCACAACGCACTTGCTGCGTCCCGAACTTTTTTAAGGTTTATGCTTAAGATCACTGAAATCTTTTAAAAGCAAAATAAAAATATTTCACAAGTATAAAATGCATTTATTTTTTGTTTGCAGTCTGTCCGACACCACCCGATTGTTCATATAATTTCGAAGCACCCGAGTACTCAAGGGTTAAAATATGAAATCATAGTTGCAGAGAAGAAAACATGCATTTGTGAAGCCTGAGAAGATCTCTATATCTGTATTTACCAAATTATAAGAGCGTTAGAGTTCGCTTCAACTATAAATACCTGTAAATATTTGCAACCAAAAGAAACAGAAATGGAAAGCTTATATTTGTTTACTATTCAATATGGAGAAGAAATCTGCAGTTTGTTTATAGATGCATTGAAACAGCTCTCTATGTAAGTATATCTGTAGTGCACCTAAGAATCACTGCAAATCGATAGGCTGTGCCTAAAATAAATATAATTATCTTCTGTGAATATCACTTAGTATGTTTATTATTTTCACTTAAATCAACAGGTTTGACAAACTAATATCCATACACACATTACTAATGCACCAAGAATGAATTTGTGACTTTCAAATAAGTAAGAGAATCTGGCTAGCATAATTTTGAACTCATATTTTCATACGCGCTGTGCAAAAATCCAATATATTCTAATTTGGTAAAATTTTAATCATAGCGTTTTCTTTTACTGTGTACACTTAAATATCTACGCATATTATATAAGTTATTTTGAGGCAGTCAGAATTTGACGATGATGAACAACAGAAATACTACTTTCAGCAAGTAATAATGGTTGTACTACATTTTGTTCACAATAACCACACCTGACCTCCAGCCCTTTCAAACACCCCTAGCTAAAAGGTTAACTAAGTATATCGTCCCGCTTTTTATGAAATGTTATGCCAAGAAAATGTTGCCAAGTTTATTGTTGTCAGAAAATCATGAGATTTCATGAAACATTCTTCTACACTTTTAGTGAATTTCCGTTGAAAAAATTCACAAATGAGATCGCAACAGTAAGACGTGCGATTCAAAAAATAATTACCGATTATAGTCAAACTTGACATGGCTTGGATGAGTTTCTTAGCCAGTTCGATCATATTTCCAGGAAAAACTTAGATTTTCTGTCAAAGAGTTGTTGCATCTTCAATACAACGTTATTTTGATTAAATTTGACACGTGCGTTGGCTTATAGACACAGTATCATATACCACAAATTTTAAGTTTCTAAACCTTAAAGAAATTAAATCTATAGGTATTTAAAAAGAAATCTTGCTCCTTTAGGTGGCTCAGGAGGGCACTTGACAAAACTCAAAACTAATTTAAATAAGCTCATTAAATGACCTTAAATAACTAAAACTTGTGTGTATTTTTGTTGCTTTAACGTCGGTCTATTTCCGCGACTGGCCAATCACAGACGCCAGGGAGAATAAATGAATTCGCTTATTTATTACTTAACAATCTGACCTGTAAAGACTTTGTTTCAACATTTGCAGTGAAGTGAGGCAAACAAATGAATTTAAATTAAAATCTATCAAATCTGGAAGCTGCGGATTCTGCTCATCTAATAATCTTGTATCTGAAGCTTTCCACCTATATGCGCGACGGCATTTATAGGGCAAACTTTAAATTAAAATCAAGCCACTGAATATCAATTTTTTTTTAATATTACTGTTGTTTACTATTATGTTTCAGCTTAATGTCGAAAATAAACTCCTGATACGAGCCACACATTTTTAAAGATAGACAACTTATCCTCTTATTGCCGCTTTACATACCACTTTCCATCCTTTTAACTACCACACAAGCTGACACATTAGCAGTGGTTTTAGTGAATTTTCGCAGAAAACATTGAATAATGGGGAGATCCCTACTTGAATTTTGAATATATATATATATATATATATATATATATATATATATATATATATATATATATATATATATATAGGGTGCCCAATATGTATATAATAATGATTTTATTTTTTTAGAAACATCCTGTAAAAAATGTTTTAGACAAAAGTTTTGAAATATATTTTCCTACACCTTCTGGTAACTTAATTTTTTTCTGAAACCAGTAATTTCGTTGCCATGACAACCAACTTTTTTTTTCAAATGGTAATATATTATTTTCTGCTCTAATTTGGGATAAACTCTTTTTTTAAATAACCTGGAAATTAAGTACAAATTCTAAAATCCGAGAACACGAAGGTTATCGAACAGAGGGCCATGACTACTAACAGCCTTGAGATTTGCATGTAATGTCATCTTGTCAACGTTAAAATAAGTCGCATTATTAGTTTCCGCATCAGTTCTTTTTTTCGCAACAATATATTTTTGCGGTCAGTGTGAAAAATAGTTCATTTAAGTGAATCAGATAGATTTCAGATTCTAACAATGGTTGGATACGACGATCGAAAAAGAACACAATTCAGGTCTCAAACATTTTCAATGAACTTTATCCCAACAGAGAACCAATTACCCAGTCAGTGATGTGTAAAACACTAACAAGATTTAGAGAAACAGGTACTGTAAAAGACCTGCCAAAACTCGGTCTTCAGAATCATGCAAAAAATAAGGAATAACGTTGATTGAGTAAGGTATATTTTCACACAACGCTAATAGGACACATTTTAAAAATCTTGTATTACCTGTGTCACATTAACAAGATGACATTAAATGCAAATGTCGGTAGGCACGGCCGACTGTTCGATAACGTTACGGAATTCGGATTTCAGAATGTGTACTTAATTTCGAGGTTATTTCAAAAATTTTGTAAGGCAACCCAATAAAAATTTTGCACATCCGTACGGCAAATAAACGGTTGATCTCAAACAAGGGCAAAGAATAATATGTTGGTATTTGAAAAACAAGTAGGTTACCATGGAAACGTAATTACTGAGTTCAGAAACAATCCAAAGAGACCATGAGGTATAAAAAAAATTATTACAAAACTTTTGTCACAAACATTTTTTATACAGGGGGTGTTTCTAAAACGTTATAACCATTATTCCATACATATTGGGCACCTGTATGTATATGTATATGTATAAGTATGTATAAGTATGTATAAGTATGTATATATATATATATATATATATATATATATATATATATATATATATATATATATATATATATATATATATATATATTAGATTTCTTCAGGAACATTTTTTATCTCCCAAAATAACAAAGTTATAGTAAACGAATTGGTACGTAGGTGCACGTTATAAAAAGAAAACTATATACTAAAATTTAAATCTCTATCTTATAATAAAAAAAGCCAGAAGCAATCACTATAAAAACAATTTTTGGTGCCAAAGCATTTTTATTGAAATTCCTTAATGCACTACCATAATGCACTTACTACGTCCAGCATTTTTTGTTTGCGTTGTCGAGCCAAAAAAGGGGGACAAGCTAATAAGAAGTCATAAGAAATAAATCCTTTGTGTAATTGAGGCGCCAGAACTCTAGAACAATTTCTTGACTTACTAACATCCACCAATGCAAAATACACATTACTTCTGCATTTGTTAAAATTTAACACCATCGAGAAAAGTTTACAGCTTTCAAGATTTCTGAGTATGGATATATTTGTGTATAAACACAAAAACATTTTTCTACAGGGTCCCTGCAACAAAAATATTGTTGTTTTCATCTTTATAGTCAAGAAAAAACACCACAAAAAAGGCCACTTTTTAAGTCTTCAACACCAGTAGCAATTTATACAGAACTTGATACTATGTATTTAAAAGACATAATACCCACCTAGGCCATAGTACAGAATTTAATTTACAAATTAGCTTAGAGTACGTAACTCCTTACAAATCCGATTAAGTTACAATAGATTCCTTCTCCAAAAAAAAAAAAAAAAACAACCATTCTGTGTGCAAAAGTTATGTTGCAAGTATCTTTTCCTTTTGATTATCAGCTTTGTGGGTGTTATCACAAACTCGAAATAAATATATAATATAATAAAAATTTAGGGTATTTCATTTGAAATAAATAAAATAATCTGCTTTGAATGTGCCGATAATAAAACTTGAATTTTTGAACGCCCTGTAATGTATTGCTAAATATTGACTACAGTAGTTGTTGAAGTACCAAATCCACTATCAAAAGCTAGTGAGCTTTTTACGATATCATCTGACAATGGAGATAAGATTATTTTTTTCGAAAACGTCACATTCGTCGAAAAATCAAGATATCAGGGAAACCGCAATAAGGTATGGGGATCCTTAGAGTAAGTGAACTTTATTTTTTCAATACAATTCAAAAACGTTGTCAAATGCCGAGTGTTCGATAAGAAAAATGGATCATCTGTATATTTCAAAATACTTTTAGGTTGTAGTCCTTTTCTTTTTCACCCTACATTTAACCCCATTCGACCTACAGTTGCAACCCCGAATTTTTAAATAGGAAGATAGGAAGTATGGGCTTGTGATACCTCATTTGAAAGATCGCTTCATTCTCTATTAAAATCTTATAGTAAAAATTAAGAGGAAAAAAAGAGATTCATCTAATTGACGAACTTCGCTACAACACACTAACAACTTAATAACTAATCGCGTTTCATTCTGGATAATGAGAAAAAATAAAAAACACATCAATATTAATGTAGGAAATGTTCAAAATGCATGCTTTGAAATGTCTTCTAACGTTAATCAACATCTGAGACGTGACCGACCTAATCACAATCGTTATTCTTCTTCTTAAGTCAGTTAAATCACGTGGTTTATTTTTGTATACCATAATTTTCACATATCTCCATAAGAAGAAGCCTAATAGCGTAAGATTGGGTGACCGTGCTGGCCATTCTAAGGATCCTCGCGCCCATATTCATCGATGTGAAAATATTAAGTCGAGGTACTGCCGGACTTTTCTTCAAATAAGCACAATCTACGACCCCTAGATCTCATGTGCAATGTCAGGTTTTGGGAGAATTTGTAGGATGGAAACAGAAGATGTAAATTCTAGACTTGATGTGTCAAAATTTGAAGTGTATGATTTGGAAAATAGCTGTCAAATATTTTTAGGTTGACCTTTAACGAAATTATGTCTAAATATTTTAAAAGTCAAAGACTGTATAAACATTAAACATGTTGCATGATTGTGGTCAATAAAGATTATTATTATTATTATTATTATCATCATATATATATATATATATATATATATATATATATATATATATATATATATATATATATATATATATATATATATATATATATATATTTATATGGTTAATCAGGCCTTATTATTGTCAAAACTTGCATTGTTGGGTTTTAATGCCAATTTGTTGTCTTGGGTGCGCAGCTTCCTTACGGGTAGGTCCCAGAGTGTAAAGATCAGAAACTTCATTTCTGATAGTATTACTGTTTCTTCAGGAGTTGCTCAGGGTTCACATTGTGGACTAGTCCACTTTAATCTTTTTATCAATGATGTCAAACATTCACTTAAGCATAGTCAGATTTTGATGTTTGCTGATGATATCAAACTTTTACAGGAAGACTTAAATCGTTTTGCTCGGTGGTGTGGTAACAATCGTCTGACTCTGAATGTTGATAAGTGTTTCTGCATTACATTCACTAGAGCTCAGTTTCCCATTGACTTTGTGTACTTCATGGGCTCTAGTGCTTTACAGAGGAAGGAAATGATTAAAGACTTGGGCATTGTATTGGATAGGGAATTATCTTTTAAGGATCACATAGAATACATAGTATCTAAAGCATATAAAATGTTAGGATTTATTCATAGATCAACTCTAGATTTTTCATGCTATAGCTTAAGAAGGCTGTATTGTGGTCTGGTTCGCTCTTTGTTGGAATGCTCTTCTGTAGTCTGGAGTCCGAATTACAATATTTATATCAATCATATTGAGGCCATACAAAATAGATTCTTAAGGATTTGTGCTTACAGAATGGGCTTGCAGAGAAATGATCTTAACCTTTCTTATTTGCGGAATCGGCTGCACTTGCAGTCACTCAGTGGTAGAAGGATTGTCAGTGATATTTGTTTTTTGCATAAATTATTAGTAAATAAAATTGTTAGTCCTTCTTTGCTTGAGTTAGTCTCTCCAAGGATTCCGGACCGCACGAGAGCAAGGGAGGTTTTTGTGGTTCCCTTCCATCGAACCAATTATGGCTTTTTCAGTCCGATGTCGAGAGTCGCGAGAACTGCAAATGAGTATTCGGAGCTCTTGGATATGTTTGATGATTCTGACGGTTCAATTAGAGGCATTTTGAGACGTGTTATTGTTTGAATTGTGATACATACGGTGTACAGGTTATGTTTTGCTTTTTTGTTATGTTCTCATATTGAGATAGGTTATTTAAGACTAATGTAGTTTTAAATGTTCTTATTATTATTGTAAATGGTTGATCCGTTGAATAAATAAATAATATACATACATACATATATATATATATATATATATATATATATATATATATATATATATATATATATATATATATATATATATATATATATATATATATATATATATATATATATATATATATATATATCGGCGCCATAACTCCAAAAATAATGGGCCAATTGCCAATTTTAATGAAGCCCCACTGATACCGTCCCCTTTAGTAAATGGCTTCGATCAGATATTTGATCAAATGCAATTGGTCCAGTTTTTAGGGGAAAATTGAGGTTTTGTTTGGAAAATTTTTGTACGTCCAAAACTATTAGTTATTTTAATAAAATGTATACAAATGTAATTGATTAGATTAATAATTTTCATATTTAGGCCTTAATTTGTTGCGTTTTTGGAATCATTAGTTAGAAAATATAGAAATATGAAGGAGGCTGTCCTATTTAAAAAAAAAGTCGCCGATCAAAGGGAAAAACGTACTAATGTCAAAATATAAAAAGTCTAGACGCAGCAAGTGCGTTATGGTAATGAATTTTCATTAAAATGTTTTTCATAGCAAATATGTCATTTTTATGTCCCGAAAATAAACTTTAAATATTCGCGAAAAAACTGGTCCCATTTTCTTGGCCAACGTAACTCTTCAAGCTATTTACCCACCTGCGAATATATAATTATTCACAAAAACCTTTTCGACAGAACTTTAAAAGAACATTTGCACGAAAACTTGCAAACATTTTGTTTTCACGAAAATCCGAAAACATTTGTTTCCGATAACTAATTAAACATTTATTATTAATTACCAAGTTTCACAAAAATCTTACAAAAAAATAATTTCGTTGAATACTTTTTCACATCAAAATTCGTAACGAATGTTTCTTTAAAGACCATTTATTAAATTTATTTATAAGACAATTCGATATTAAAAGAACATTTTGTACAAGAAAATTCGCTAATAAAAGTAAATTTAGAAATATTCCAAAGCTGATCTAAATACAAAAATGCCTGTTGAAGCATGCAAAGTGAAGTATATTAAAAGTATAGTAAAACGTAGATAACCGATAATGGTCTTCGGTTATTTATTTGTAATGTGTATATGGTCTAGTTTAGATGCATTTTTTGTAAATATTGTACTGAAATGAGAATATTTGAAATACAAATGTACCACCTTATAATATACATTTCTTGCAATATTCATCATTCAGAAACCGCATTAGTTATAGAAGCTTTATTTAAACATCACTAATTTTTGACGTATCAAATCTCTACTTTTACATTTAGAGGAGTAAAATTATAAAATTTTCAAAGCAATTTTTCTCGTACTTCTTGACTTTTTGCGCGAATAACCAATAAACGTTATCTGCAATATTTGATAGATTTTGTTTAACACAAACAATATTTTGGTATTACGTCTTCTCCGTCTTCTAGTGACACTGTCTTCATTAAATGTCCAGAACTTTTTTGTTTTAACTTAGAGATCGAAATTTTTTTATTTAGTTTATTTTTTTTACAATATGAACCTGCTTACCAAATTTGGTTACCATAGCTTTGTTATTTCCGGAGATAAAACAAATTTCCGAAAGAAAACTTAAAATTTTCCCAGAAAACCTGATCAGATTTTCCTGGATAACGAACTTATCCAAGCCACTTACAAAAGGAAGGTACCTGCCATATATATATATATATATATATATATATATATATATATATATATATATATATATATATACATATAAAAATTGAAACTGACCCCGGATATGGGTTCTAGGGGTCCTAAATTTCCCAAAATTCAAGTCGTGATTTTTTAAAAAGGAAATTCACTAAAAGGAAAGCAAAAGATGTATAATTTTGAATAATAATCAATGTGATTTTTATAAACATATTTTTTTGATATAATTAATTTATGTGATACTTAACAGACAGAATGTATATTAACTGTCGCTACGCTAGAGAAACAAATTTACTTATTCACTTTCAACACTAACATTTCACATTTATATACCGTATTCGACATTCATTCTGACAAGAATATGTATCTAAATATCTGCAGCTGTGCCACCGATTTGGTGTCACAATCTATTTGCAAATTGAAAATTCGCTAGATCACTTTCAAAATTAAAATCAATTTGCCATAAAAGTATTGTGAATGCATGCTCAGTCCTTAGTACATTTGTATTGATAACAATTCACAAAAGTGCTTCAAATTTACTCTCTACACGGCGCGATTTTAAAATTACACGCTCACCGCAGAGACGTAGGTGTGTTTACAATTAAACCGTTCACAATTTCATGAATGAATTTAACAGTTAGATATAACCGACTAAGCTGCGGATACTACAAAACACTATATAGGAAATTGTGCAGCATAACCTACAATAAAAGGTACTGTGACATAATTTTAATATGTGTAAAAAGCACGTGTTTAACGACGGAAATAAAAAGCTTGTTTGTGTTAATAAAGAACTAATCAATCACACCTTAGCCTACATAAGCGCATTTAAAAATAAGTAAATAAAAAAAAACATCATATAAGGCTACCAAAATATTAGGTGGCTCAGTGTAAACTGGCCACCCCAGCTTACCTTCCTATGGCAAAAGAAACAAAAAACAGGAAGTGTTTACTTCAGAAAAAGTAACTGTGTGGGAAGAAATTGTTCGCAACCATATCGTTGGATAGTTTTTCTTACCAGGAAATTTAACTAGAGAAGGGTATATACATCTGCTGGTAAATTATATTACTCTAGCTTTAATGACTATGGTTAAACAAAGTGACCATTAACAGTACCGAAATCTGATTTCCCAACAAAAGTGGTCTCGAATGCTTATTACGCAATGTCTGTAAGACAGTTTCGGACTTTTCTAGGATGACAATTGAGAGAAGGGAATATATAGAGTAGCCTGCACGCTAACCAGATTCGTCTGCTTTCAGCTTTTCAACTATTTGAATCTAGAGGGTAGTAGGTCATTTTCTAGATGATTTGGGAGAACGTATCGTGCGCGAGTGTGAACAAATCAGCCATCCCTTGCCACTTAAAATTTTACGGGTTGAAGTTGCCCCCACTCAGGGGTTGCAGTTTAGTAGTTGCAGCCACGGTAGCCCAGTAGTCAGAAAGTGCGCCTCTAAAGCCACGGGTCTTGGGTTTGACTGCCAGCAGAAGCATCGTTTCACTTTCCCACACTTCAATCAAAATTAAGGGCGTTTCGTTTAAGCAAGTTAAATGTCTGCACCTTCTGCCCACCGGGGGAGGCGTAAGTTGATGGGTTTCGTATAGCACGCGACGCTGGTCACGTTAAATATCCCTACCCCCACTACAGAAAGGAACGGGTTTGGCAAAAATTTCAAAATAGTAAGGTGACATGCTCCCTGTCGTCGGTGGTTGAATATAGTCGCGGAAATAGACCGACTTTAAGGAAACAAAATACATACATTTAATTTATGAATTTTTTTTGATGTTTTAAATGCTTAAAAACAAAAATTGACGTTTTCAAGCATTTTTTATTTGTCACAACGGACAAGCCATTGTTAAAAATGTTCAGTGGCTCCCCTACACAGCCATTACCAAACAACTATTTGAAGTAAGAATTCATTAAACCTAAATTTTATTTACATTTTTTCAGTGATCTTTTTCTATGTGGCTCTTTTCTCAAAACTTTGGATTACATGATTTTAACGAAACTTGGCACGCATGTTCCTTAAGTAAATGATGTTGGTAAGTTCCTTAGAACAAAAGGACACAAAACTTAAAAGCTCCCACTTTGAATGAAACACAATTAGAATTTTCCAATGAAGTTAAATATTTAGGGATCGTCTTAGACCAAAAACTGAACTGGAACACACAGTTGGAAAAAACTCAATTGAGGGCCAAAATGGCAATCTGGACTTGCCGTAGATTTTAAGGACATACATGGGGGCTGAACCCCAGGATGCTATATTGGATATACCAAACTGTGGTTAAACACATGGTCACATATGCATCTGTAGTATGGTGTCCAAAAACAGAACAAGCCTCAACCCAAAGCAAATTCCAAAATTTGCAGAGGCCGATTTGTCTTGGAATAACGGGAGCTACGGCATCATGCCCTACAGGTGTAATAGAGGCAATGCTCATAGCCTCATTTGACGTGGTCATAAGTAACCGTCAGGCATCGGGCAGAGTCAGTCACAGGCTGGCAAACAATTCATCGGTATGATATAAAGACGCGTCTAAATAAATGGAGGGGGCATAAGAAGGCCTATCTTCAGACTCGCTAGTCTCTAGGAAAAACTATAACCATCATCCAAGCATATATGCTTGCTATAAATTTCGGTGCACAGACGTGCATATAAAGAATACTCGGAAATAGAGCGATTTACATCCTGTCAGACAGTACTAAAGACTCTGAAATCTTTCAAAACCGAGTCTAAACTGACCTGGAACTGCAAGAAATCCTTGAAGCAACTTGTCACGAACAACAAACTAACGTTGATGTGGGTACTCGGACATCAAGGCATTGAAGGAAATGAGGAAGCAAATAGCCTTAAAAAAAAAGGACACCAACAACACCATTCTGTGGTCCAGGGCCCTATTGTGGATTAATAAAAAGCCACGTAAAAGATGAACTTGATATTTGGGAGACGAACCAATTGCTCCCATATTGAAGAAAAACTCCAAGCTTAAGGCGGGAAAAACGATTGATCACCAACAGAGAAGTCTGAACCGTTTCTTCAATTGAACAGGAACGACTTGAGAATAATCACAGGACACTCCTCAGTGAGGTATCACCTTATGAAAATGGGTAAGGCGGAGAGTGAAAACTACAGATACTCCATTGAAGCAGCAGAAACAACAAAACATTTGCTATGCGACTGCATAGCTCAGGTCTGCAAAAGGCTCAAATACCTTGGAGGGGTAACCTTAACAACCCTGGAAACAGGTAAAGGAGCTCCCAAAAAGATAGTAGGCTATATAAAAACTCTGAACTCTTTGGACAACTATTAGAAAAAAATAATCATGTACACAAGACCCATTGGGGTCTCAGCGCTGAGAGGCCAAAGACTCATTCAACAATCTACAAAATCTAGCCTGGAAAATTTGACGTAAACGTTGCTCTTATACAGAGTGGATTAAAAGTAATGGTACACACAGCAGCGGTAGATTCTTGGCATCAAAATATTACGATTTAGCCAAACTTAACTGGGCTCAAAGGTAAAAATTAAAACACATACAGGCTATTACACTAAGAAATTGAATGTTTGTTGTTTCTTTAACGACGGTCTATTTCCGCGACTATGTACAATCACCGACGCCAGGTAGCAGTTTCACCCCCCTATCCTGGAAATTTTGCTAAACCGCTGCCTTTCTGTAAGGAGAGTAGTGATCTTTAACATGCCTAACATCGCTTGGACACGGGACCTAAGGCTTTACGCCCCCTCTGAAGGGGGCAGTCATTCAACTTGCTCAAATGCAATGCCACAACCTCGGTTGATGTTAATGTTACAGTATGTACTGAAAAAGTGAAGGAGAAGCCCTGAGAATCAAACCCAGTAGCCTTCGGTGCAAAGGTACACGTTCTTACCACTTAACCACCGAGGCTCTGAGAAATTAAATTTTTGCTTGATATCTAGATATGTATAACGTATACGACATGACAAAATTAGGACCTCTAAGTAAAAAAAAAAATAAACATTTACAGAAAAGAAAATGGCGGTAAAGACAAAAAATGGCACCAGATCAAAGCATTATGCGTGAAACACAAAACATATAACATACTACAGACAAAGATTGAGCTTATTTGGTGCAAAAAGGTCAAGGAATACAAAAAAAATACTTTGAAACCTTTTTAGTTCTTCTAAAGTCGTCAAAGTGGCGATTTGAAACGACAAAATTTGTGATTTTTAAGCAAATTTTCTGAAACCAATACGGGTTTGGAAGAAATGTATTTTACAATGTCTTAAATTCCTGTTTTGAGGCCAGTTTAAATTAGAAGGTTTTATATTTTCTATTTAGCAGAATAAATATGAAAAAATCCCTTTCTTCAGCCAATAATTCGATAAGCGGACAACCCATATATAACTGGTAGTAGAAGTTAGGACGCAGAAAGTGCTCTATCGTAGGACATTTTCATAAACATTTTTTCCACTTATTTTAATAACTTAATTCTATATTAACCTTTGGCATTTAACAAAGCCTTTATTGAGCCAACACGTGTACCAAAATTTATCACACCAACTTCTTTATTTTCGGAAATACAATTTTGTTGAAAACATTTGATTTTTGTTTTGAAATATGTAGTTGTAATTTTATTTTTAAAAAATTACCATAATATACCTGCTTCGTCTAAATAATTCTACATTTCATTCACCAAATATGTTTTAAATAAGAGTCAACTTTTATACAAACTCGTTACCAAAACGCACTTGCTGCATCAGAAGTTTTTATACATTTCACAGAGTGACTCGGGACAACAATAATTTTATAAAATACAATTCTGGTAGGCCATGGTGACTTCCACGTCATATATCACAATCAGTCCATCGTTTAGGTTGCCTATGACAGTATTGAAAACAAAAAGTTTCCAAATAAAAATATTAAAACGGAGCCGTATCTGTTAACAGCCACGTAATAAAGAATCTAAATCTACATCCTACCGTAATAAAGTAATCTAAAAATACTGTACAAAGTATGTTCTATTTCTCTATTTTTATTTCTAATTTTGCGTAAGAGCCAGCGGGTTCGACTAACGAAGGTAAAAATATAACACTTCCTTCCTAACATAGCTGCTCTTGACACGTTTCGTCTTTATAAAATCAAGTACTCACAGTCACTAAATAGTATCTTCAGCTACAAAAACAAAACATAGAAATATGTCAAAAAAACAACAGTAAGTATGATGGGTTAAGGAATGCATCATTTCTAGTTAGCCAGATAAACTATTCTGGCACCTGATACGTCATTACAAAGGCATTCTTGTCTGCGGTGAAATTAGACAACTTAAAAGCAACATAAACGCTGGTAGTCTCTACGAATAATGTCTTCCTCATTTATATCGAAATGTGCATTATAACTGGATCGGCACTTTCCTAATTCTGAATAATTACTTTCGGACATTACACTAGAACCAAAACAAGTCCATTTTTAGCGAATTCTCGTCAAAAAAAAAATCGTTATTGAGGAAATTCCGACCTTTGAAAAAACTTCTTCAAATGAGTAACGACTAAGGCCATCAGTTTCAAATTAAATAAATATACGGAGATATAAAATTCTCCAAAGGAAAAACTGGTCCGATTTTCCTGACTAGCGAACTTATCCAAGCCACTTGCAAAATGAAGGTACTCACCAAATTTGATCGAAATCGGCCAGTTATTTTTTGAGTTATCGGTGTTACACATAAATAGATATAAACATATAAAAATTGAAACCGACCCTGGATATGTGTTCTAGGGGGTCTAGTTGCTCATTTGCAGAAATTATTCCAATATTGAAAGGTCGCAATCTTCCTATTAGTGAATTTGTTTATTAAAATTCACTAAAAACTCAAGTCAAGATGCGAACGCCCTTGGGGGTAGTTAAAATGCCCCTCTAATGGCCAACACTGTTTTGACAACACTTTGCAATGAGATTTAATACTTTTTAGTGAATTTTCGTAGAAAAAATTCACCAACGGGGAGTCCAACTTTTGAATTTTGAAAATGAACTCATATTCGTGGTCAGTTTCAATTTATATATATATATATATATATATATATATATATATATATATATATATATATATATATATATATATATATATATATATATATATATATATATATATATATATATATATATATATATGTATGTATGTATGTATGTATGTATGTATGTATGTATGTATCACACCGATAACTCAAAAAATAATGGGCCCAATTTGTTAAAATTTGGCATGTACGTTCCTTTTGTAAATGGCTTGGATAAGTTCGTTAGTCAGGAAAATCGGACGAGATTTTCCGGAAAAATTTTGAGTTTTCATTGGAAAAAAATTTTTTTTTTAAATTAAAAAGCTATGATAACCAAATTTAGTAGGTAGGTTTACGATATAAAAAGTAAAATATACACCAGAATGTAGATTTTTATGTTACAAGAAAAAAAAGTTATAATAAAATATTTTAAACAAGATCATTTCTATGAAAATTCACTACCATAACGCACTTGCTGCGTCCAGGCTTTTTTAAGTTTTCGTTTGCACTAGGCTTTAGAAATTTTACAGTGCAATCAATAGCTTAACCAGACAAACAACATAAGTATGTCTGTGTCGTTTAGCTCCTGCAAATATTCAATATAAGATAGCACACATAAAGCAGAGAAATTTTTGCATGAACGGTAGTAATACCTTACTAAAAAAACTCTGGACGCAGCAAGTGCGTTATGGTAGTGAATTTTCATAAAAAGTTTTTATGCAAATATGTGTTTTCTTTTTAAGCAAGCAGGCATCAATTTTGGTTACCAGTATAACCTATATAGTAAAAACAATGTGCCATGTTTCATAAAAATAACTGTATTGTGTGAACATGTACAAAAATTTCCAAAAGTAAACCTAAAGTGTTCCCGGACAAACTCGTTTCTTGGTCAACCTTATAGGTTAATAACAAATTGGGCTATTCAAATATGAAGCATTTTATCAAAACTCGCTACCATAACACACTTGCTGCATCCAGAATTTTTTTCTTACAAACATGCATTATATTTCGATGGAAAATGCAAAAATGCAATAACATAAGGCGTGTTTGATTAAAAAAAAAAAAAGAAAATTTGTATCACCAACGACTTATGTGCCACCCTGTGATTGTAGAAATATTTTTTTAAGATGTAGCTCAAGACGCCCTATAATTAATACATAGAAAATTTTTTCATATCTTGTATAATAACGGATATATTGAGCTTTCTTGATTTTTTACGAAAATTCGACAAAAATTATATACCATTAAACGATAAACTCTATAGCCAACACTACTGTCAAAGCATCAGAGAAAGGGTCTATTTGAAATGAATATTCTGGAAATATTTTAGTAAAATGAAGGACAATGACGGTTGAATCTAAGACTTCAGGCTTTGTAAAACATTCTTCCTGGGACATGTTCTTTCCATAGCCCGTATTAGATTCACGTTATTTGCCTAAATGTTGCCGATTTTGACGTTTTAAATCGCAACTTTGACGTTTTGAGGAAAACCCCAATTTATTTTTCTTTAAATGCCTATAACTTTTTGTCTTTTGACTTACATAGCTAAATTTTGGTAAGTAATTTACCTATAAGGATATAAACCCGCGTACCAAATTTGGTTGCCCTTACTTTGTCAATTCCGGAGATATAAATTTTTTTCGAAAGAAAACACAACATTTTCCGGGAAAACCTGGGCAGATTTTCCTGGCTAACGAACTTATGCAAGCCATTTGCAAAAGGAATTTATTCACCAAATTTAATCAAAATCGGCCCATTATTTTTTGAGTTATCGGTGTGATACATACATACATACATACATACATACATACATACATACATACATATATACATACATATATATATATATATATATATATATATATATATATATATATATATATATATATATATATATATATATATATATATATATATATATATAAACATATAAAAATTGAAACTGACCCCGGATATGGGTTCTAGGGGGGCTAATTAGCGCTCATTTGAAGAAATTGTTTCAAAATTCAAAAGTCGGGATCTCCACATTAGTGATTTTTTTTAAGAAAATTCACTAATATAAAACAGTATGGTCAGAATTTCAGGATATTCCACCTCATGATTTCGTGTAGTGGCGTTATATATTGTGAAGATGTGTTATGTTATTAAGCGTCCATCATAACCTTTGTAGTTGTGGCAACGTGTGATGTGTTATAGTTTGTCGCCAGCGTCTTAATTTTAGCGTTATATGATCTTAAAAATGGATAAAATTCTAATTGGCTTCCAAGCAACAAAACATTATATGTTTCTTATTTTAAATTCAACACAAATTTGAAGTAATACGTATGTCAAATTATAACGTCATTTTTTGTCTCATACGAAATGTACAATTTCGTCTAAAATGTGGGCAGTTTAGAAAAATTGTAGTTGTAGTTTATTATTTTACTTTCAATAAATCTGTTCGACGGCTTTACGCCCACTCCGGAGGGCGGAACGTGCAGAGATTCAACTTGCTCAAATACAATGCCACAACCTCGGTTGATGTTAATTGTACAGTATGTACTAAAAAGCGAAAGGAGAACCCTGCGAAACGAACAATCATATAACGTTAACAAAGAAAAATAAATTTTTAATATAAAATAGAAACTTTACACACTTTTAGGATTTGAAGTCAAGTCATCCCTGAATTCAAATAACATACCAGTAACATCAACCGAGGTTCTGGCATCGTATCTGAGCAAGTTGAATGTCTGCACGTTCCGCCCTTCGGAGGGGGCGTAAAGCCGTCGGTCTCGTGTCCATGCTATGTTGGGCACGTCAAAGATCCCTATCCTCCTTACAGAAAGACGGGTTCGGCAAAATTTCCAGGATAGTGGGGTGAAACTGCTCCCTGGCATCGGTGATTGGGTATAGTCGCGGAAATAGGCCGATAAATAAAGAAACAAAACACACACAAGTATCATACCAGCGCTCTAACGAACTAGGCTATGGAGCATATGATAAGTTTTTTTGTAATTAACGGGTTATAAGTTCCTATATAAATTTATGGTTCAGCATAGCAAATAATTTATATTTCAAATGGATTTTTTGCAAATATCAAAAATCTAGGACCTTACATTTCATTTAATATTTTCCATACATCATGCCCAGAACCTTTGTTAAAACTCATCAGTTTTGACGTTTTAAATCGTCACTTTGAGATTTTTAGAAGTAAAACTATACGATTTTCAAAGTAATTATTCTCGTACTTCTTGACTTTTCAAGTCAGGAAAAGATAGGCTGCCTGTAATATTCAGTAGATGTTGTTTAACACACAATATTTTGGTCTTATGGAAATTCACTAATAATAATTGATAACAAATTTGAACAGATTTATTGAAAATAAAATAATAAACTACAACTACAATTTTTTCTCAACTGCCCACATTTTAGACGAAATTGTAAATTTTGTGAGACAAGAAATGACGTTATAATTTAACATAAATATTACTTTAAATTTGTGTTGAATTTAAAATAAGAAACATATAATATTTAGTTGCTTGTAAGCCAATTAGAATTTATCAATTTTTAAGATAATATAACGCTAAAATTAAGAGGCTAGCAACAAACTATAAACTCATTATACGTTGCCACCACTAAAAAGATTACAATGGACGGTTAGTAACAGAATACATGATCACAATATATAACATCACTACACGAAATCATATGGTAGGATATCCTGAAATTCTGACCACACTGTTTTATATTTTAGTAAGGGTATTACTACCGTTCATGCAAAAATTTGTCTGCTTTATGTTGCTATCTGCTATTGAATATTTGCATGAGTTAAACGTCAGACATACGCATGTTGTTTATCTGGTTAAGCTATTGCATGGTAAAATTTGTAAAGCAAAGCCTAGTGCACCCGAAAACTTAAAAAGATATTAAATCTCCTTGCAAAATGTGTTCAAAACAGTATTAGCAAATAGAGGGGCATTTTAAGTATCCCCAAGGGGGTTCGGATCTTCACTTAAGTTTTTAGTGAATTTTCATAAATAAATTCACTAATAAGGAGATTACCACCTTTGAATGTTAGAATAATTTGTGCAAATGAGCAACTAGGCTCCCTAGACCACATATCCGGGGTCGGTTTCAGTTTTTATATGTTTATATCTATTTATGTATAACACCGATAACTCAAAAAATAATTGGCCGATTCCGATCAAATTGGGGAGTACCTTCATTTTGCAAGTGATTTGGATAAGTTCGTTATTAAGGAAAACCGTACCGTTTTTTTTTTTTTGAGAATTTTATATCCGTAAATAAGAAAGCTATGACAACCAAATTTGATTCACAGATTTATATTATACATAGTAAACTATGTAACAACAATTTGGTCTCTCAGTTAAAAGAAAAGAAAAAAGTTATAAGCAATTAAAGAGTCACTGGTGATCAGAGAAACACACAAGACCAATATATTTTGTGTGGATAACAAAATATCTTGGGTATTACAGACAAATATAAAGTTTTCTTGTTGCAAGAAGGTGAAGAAATACCAAAAAAATTACTTTAGAAATGTTATATTTTTTCTTCTTAAAACGTCAAATTCGCGATTTCAAACGTCAAAATCGGCAATTTTTAGACACAAACCTGAAACAACTAGGGGATATGTGGAAGAAATGTCGAAAGAAGTGTGTTTTACAAAGCCTTTAATTTCAGCTTCAACCGCGTGTCCTTTATTTTACTAAAATATTTGCAGAAAATTCATTTCAAATAAACACTCTCTCTAATGCTTATGGAGTAGTTCCAGTTATAGAGTTTTAGATATAATAGTCTATAATTTTTAGCGAATTTTAGTAGAAAAAATTCGTTATAGAGGTGAACGCGACTTAAATTTTGGAAAGATTACTTCAAATAAGCGGGACCTAGACCGCCTAAAACCCATATCCTGGGACAGTTTCAGTTTTTATCTGTTTACATTATATACAAGACGGCGCATTTTTACGGTAAGCTCAATATCTCCGTCATACAAGATGCGGGAACACCCCTTATGTTATTGCATTTTTGCATTTTCCATCAAATGATAATGTGTGTTTGTGAGAAAAAAACTGATATCATTCATCGTTACTTCAATTGTTTTGCAACTTTTCACATTTTTGGCACATATCAAAAATTAGGATACGGCGTTTCCACCAATAGATATCAATACATAGTCCCATGAAAACGACGCATTCAAAGAGGTTTTCGTTTATATTATTTGTCGAACAAAAAATGGATATGCCGTATATAGGGCGCTCTCAAATAGTGACTGATTTTGACAAATTCAAACTGCGGTAACTCGGTTTTTACAAATGGAACAGCCTGTATTTTGTGTTTCAGGAACGAAGAGCACGCCCTCTGCTTCAAGTTTTGTATATAACACTCCCTATACCTATACCTACAGTTTCTAGTTTTGGAAAGATATGAGAAAAATTTTTAGGTATACGTTAATTATAGGGTGTCTTCATCAGCATCTTATAAAATTATTTTGACAATCACAGGTTGGCCCATAAGTCGTTGGTAATACAAACTTTCTTTTTATTTCAAACACACCTTATCGCATTTTAAAATTTTTCATCGAATTAATAATGCATGTTTGTAGGGAAAAAAATGATAGCGTTCATCGTTTTCGAGTTATTTTGCAACTGTTCATGTTTTTGGCACATATCAGAAATTGTGATCCGGCGTTTTTACCAATAGATGACGGAGTCCCATTAAATGAGGCGTTCGGAGAGCATTTCGTTTATATTATTTGTCGAAAAAAAAATCGAGATGCCATACGTGCTCTCAAATAGTGGCTGAATATGAAAAAATTCAAACTGCCACAACGCAATTTTTTTTAAGAGAGAAGTCTATATTTTGTGTTTCAGAAGTGAAGAGCATGTCATCTGCTTCAACTTTCTATAAGACTCAATATAGCTAAAGACTAGTTTTGCCAAATATTTGCATTTATAGTCGCATACCATGAATTATATAGGGGTTAGTTAAAAAAAATTTGGCCGTTTTTTTTAAAATTCTGATTATGTGGTTAATTAGCGAGTTTTCGAAGAAACATATTAAAATAATTAATTAACTTTGGTACAGAAAAGTAAGACATAATTAATTTCATAGGATGATCTATGTTTACATTTTCATCATATATAAGTAGTTGATGAATGATTTTCACAAATGAAAAATGAAACATCAAATCGGCAGATTTAAATAACGTTCTTTATGTAATTTTCGTAAAGCAATTGGATCATTTCTATAAAAATTCGCTACCATAACACCCTTGCTGTGTCCTGACTTCTTTCTAAATATTAAATAGTATATTATTTTATGAATTAATAATTGTCAAGCGTAGTACATAAAAGAGCGTTCGGATGCCGGTATTTGTCATTATAAATTTCATTTAACAAGGTTCCTGTAAGATATTTTTGGTCCAACTTAATGTCTACAACATATTATTTTCAGACTAGTTTAATATAGAAAATATTACTTACCCAGTCTTTTAGTTTCAAGATGACAGTTAGTTCTTAATCTGAAACAAGACAAAACTTAGATTAACCTAACATTTAATTAAACGGATTCACAAATATTTACAGATACAGATCCACAAGCCGCCTCGGTGGTTCAATGATAAGAAAATGTACGCCTGAAGCCCGGTGACCGGGGTTCAAATCCCAATAGAAGCATGGAGTCATAGCACTTAACATACTGTAAAATTAACGTTCACGTGACATTGTATTGGAGCAGGTTGAATGTCTACGCGTTCCACCATTCAGAGGGTGCGAAAAGTCATCAGGCCGTGTATCATGCAATGCTAGGCACGTTCCGCACATTTCGGCGGATGGGGACCATTTTCGCTTTTCGCGACTTCGTCGGTCAAAAGAAAAGATTATCTGTGAAGCCTCGAAAAAGTCTCTACATCTTTATTTAGATGAGATTGTATAATTTGTATTTATTTTCTTAGCAAATTTTATTGTACAAAATGTTCTTGTAAGGCTAGATGTATTCTCACCATTATTAGAAACGCAAACCGGTTTCGCTCTAATTAGAGCTCGTCAGTGCGCTATACCAATTACAGCAAGAACACACCTATAAAGTAATACGGCTAAGGTAGTCAGCAGCCAGCCTCCTAGAACATTTGAGATATGCGACATGGTCGCCATCTCGGTTCGGAACCAGGTACTATGTTGTCACCGCAGGTCCAATTTACACAAAATGTTCAAGAAAATTAGAAACAATTTTTCTTTCAAGAAAGTTTTTGTAACACAATTGGCTATTACAAGAACATTTTGAACATTGTTGAGATGTGCGACAGGGTCGTTATCTCGGTGCGGAACCAGGTAGTATGTTGTCACAGGAGCTCCAATTAACACAAAATGTTATAAATAAAGACTGTGTACAACCAACCAACAATTTTGTAAATTGTCAGCCCTGGCCCATTTTCTTCCCTAATACCAGGACAATCTATGTAAGGCTAGATGTATTCTCACCATTATTAGAAACGCAGACCGGTTTCGCTCTAATTACTCGCTCGTCAGTACGCTATACTAATTACAGCGAGAACACACATATAAAGTAATACGGCCAAGGTAGCCCAGCCTCCTAGAACATTGTTGAGATGTACGACAGGGTCGCCATTCCGGTGGGGAGCCAACCCTGTCATACATCTCAACAATGTTCAAGATGTTCTTGTAATAGCGAATTGTGTTTCTTGAAAGAAAAATTGTTTCTAATTTTCTTGAAAGAAAAATTTGTTTGGAAAAATTTAGAAAAACATTTGGTGAAGTTATGATGGAATATTTTTTAGCGAAATAGATGGAAAATGTTTTAGTGATTTTTCTGGCAAAAAATTGTTTTAGAAATTTTCGTGAAAAATGCATTTAATTTTTTTCCATAAAAATTTTTCAGCCTATTTTGCAGCAATAATTTTAATAGTTCTATAGTACGGCAGAAATTAGTACCCAAGCCTCTTGTAGAACTGTGGATAGCAGACGGGACTACTCTTAGAGGCTACAATTTGACGATAAAATTTTTAAGCACCAGGAGAAAAAATATTTTGGCAGCTGGTACTTTAGAGAAGTAACCCATTCAAAATTGTGTTTTAATACAACCATAAGCATTAGATTCTCTGGAAACCATACCGAGGCCAGTTTCAATTTATATATATATATATATATATATATATATATATATATATATATATATATATATATATATATATATATATATATATATATATATATATATATTATCACGCCGTTCTACTCTTTTATGCCAATGGCCAACTGTTAACTTAAACACAACAACGCAACCTCAAAACAGTCATTGGTATAAGCAAAGTTACCGGGAAGTTAGGTGGCCGCCAGCTTTTAAACAGTGGATGTTGTGCAGGGAGCCACTTGATTGTTACACCTACCCTCGGATATATTCAAATAAGTTGTTAGTTAGATCGTCAAGATCTACAAGTCTTACCTCAAACAATCACCAGTGATCCAACTCTTAACGTAAACACAACAACCCAACCTCAAAGAGTCATTGGTATAAGCAAAGTTACTTGGAAGTTAGGTGGCCGTCAGCTTTTAAGCAGTGGAGATGGGAGGGGTTCCTAAATAAGATGTTACACAGGGCGCCACTTGATTGTTACACCTACCCCCGGATATATTCAAATAAGTTGTTAGTCAGATCGTCAAGATCTACAAGTCTTACCTCAAACAATCGCCAGTGATCCAGCTCCAACTAAGAACACATTAGATCACCCTGGTCGCTATACCCAATACTCACTGCAAGAGAGACACATACACAGATGCATTCATATGCATCAATCGTCACACAATCGTAAGGCACCTATATCAATGAGCAAATTAACAAATTTAATCACTGGGCAAATTTAAGGAATGAGACTACCTTCAAATAAATCAATCTGACTAATCTCCACAAGTTAAATATTGATTTATTATTAAAAGAACATCAAAACACAACAAGTTAAAAATATACATTTCGTAACACATGTCCTGACCTGAAAAGCATAAACAGATACACATAATATCATAAAGCTGGCTCTCTAAACTGTAACGTAGTTATTATAGATCATATAGTAGCATACGATCTCCTTAATTAATTCAACAATTAAGTTTTACCAGACCTGCGCACGCTTAGCTCACGTATATAATAGGAATATACTCAGAGTAAATAACTGAGAGGTTAAACTAGTATCAAAGTTATATTCTGAGTCAATCAAATAACTCTGAAGTTAAGTTCTATAGTGATCAAATTTTCGTATCACAGCTCACTCAAATGTAAAGCAATTATACAAATGTGAAGCATTTATCAAATTACTAGAAAGCTTTATCTGTTTCTTTGCAATAAAAATTGTCAATTCACACAAATGAAAGTAATGGATAAAATTTCTATATCAATTAACTTATCAAAAAGGTATTTATATCATTCTTATCTACTAGCACTTATCTGAAGCAAAATGACTCCCTGTCCGCTCTTCCTCGACTTCCTCGCTAAATTATAACTACCAATATTCTGTCCATAAACGTGTCGGCCCTTCGGGACACTTACACAGTCTGGGAACCTGCTAACCACGACTAATTACCACTACGAAATTGAACTGCCACTACGGAGTTGACAAAATCATCCATAAAAAAATCCATTAGCTCTATTACCTCCATACCCATACGACTTAGAGACTTAAAGCTGATTTTACCCCTGTATTAAACAAAGCTGATGTTAAAAGGCCAGTACAAGAACACAGATATACCAAAAAAATAAGCCCGATACTAGGACGAGGGCGACTTCCTAACACAAAGACCCTATAAAACATACAAAAACAAAAACGAATATAGCTAGTGATAAAACCAACTGCATAGTTACCCTTTTACCTCCTATCTGAGGGCAATTAAATTACTTCCAGGTTGAAATATATAATTACCAGTGTGTGACTTTCTTCCAGGCTTTAAAATTCCACAAATCTTTCCTTTCATACGTGGCGCACCCAAAATGGCGTATTACATATCCCCTCGCGGGTATTGCTGTGTCTCCAATCTCTCCACCAAGAACACACGCAATTCGAATTCAAGTGTAGACAAATCCCTAACTCTTAGGGTGGATGAAACCTCTGTTTTCACCCCTTTTCTAATACAAACCACACCAAATTTCAGTCACAACCACCTGTTTGTTCGAAGCCCCTTTCAACCAGACTCTCTTTACCTTTTCTCTCTTCTCCCGGCCGGTGTCCAGGCCTCGTATACGTAGTTGTGGGCACCTGCGCCAAAGATCTATACCTCCCCGTCCCGCCCATTCCTTCGACATATATCCTACATTGTTCCGTACTCCGTGATAGTTTTAATGCCTGACGCCAGCTGTCGCTGTCCACTGCAATTTACCTTGACCATACACAAGTTCAACTGCATACGGTTATATGCAGTCTGTCCCATAACAATCAAACAGGCCACAAGTTAATAATTCAATAAACCAAATCGTAAACCAAGTCGAGTAACCATAAGTGAAGCCATATAAAATTATTAAAGTGAGAAACTGGTAGTTTAAATTGATGAAAATTATAGTAAATATATTAAGACTGACGCTTTTATACCGTTACTATATATATATATATATATATATATATATATATATATATATATATATATATATATATATATATATATATATATATATATATATATGTATATACAGGCTGAGGATTTGAAAGTGTTACAATCGGATATCTGAAAAACCGCTCGGAGTATTTTGCTAAAAATTTGGCGAGGTGGTAGTACGCCGGGAGACACCTTTTGAAATGTTTTTGACGTTTACTCCTCTTCCCCATTTTAAGGGCCGGTGTCACGTTATAAATATCGAATGGAATGGTGTATTTCTTTTCAAAAATTCGATTTGCCGTGAAGAACTGCGTATGTACGTAGAAAATCGTTGCATTTGCTCTACTGGTTGCACACTTGTGAATTTTCCAATAAATTAAATTACAGTAAGAACTAGCATGAAGTACCTTACGTTTAACCACAGTTGTGTTCTAAAAGGTCTTCGAAATGTCATGTAATGCATACTTATGAATTTTTCAATAATTTTGGAAAAAATACTCTTCTTCTGAACAAGGCCTAAAATCAACAAGAGGTGTGGTTTCAGCAAGACGGAGCCCCGCCACACTTTACGAGCCAAGTCAGAGACACTTTCAATTTTAAGTAACGTGTTTGGAGATAGACGGATTGAACGTCGTAAGTATGCAACCAGTAGAGCAAATGCAACGATTTTCTATGTACATACGTAGGTCTTCACGGAGAATCGAGAATATGGGGACAAAACAGCATTCCATTTGACATTTATAACGTAACACCGGCCCTTCAACATGAAGAGGAGGGGTAAATGCGAAAAATATTTCAAAATGTGTCTCCCATCCTACTTATCACGTGACCAAATTTTCAGCAAAATACTCCGAGCGGTTTTTCAGATATACGATTGTAACACTTTAAAATCCTCACCCTGTTTATATAATGACTCTAATCGCTTTAAAGGTTAACTTTTGAGCCAAACCTGCACCTTATAGTGTGTTGGTAAAATCACTACCTTTTTCACGAATAAGTATATGGTATTTTTTTTCAAAACAAAAAAGTCAAATTTATTTACTAGTGGTTCCTTGTTTAATAATTGATTTTTTTAAGAACTAAGCTTCGCTTTCCAGAAGCTTCCATTTGCGAAATTACTACTTCTCTGCGAACTGGAATTATATGAATTTCTACCCTATCGACTGGCACATTCACCGTTTAGGTAAAATCTACATTTGAAAGATGTTTCAAATTTATTACTGCAGAACTCAATTTTATATGTATCGCGGTGCGAGAACCGCTAAACACGAATTCACGTAGAATCGATCTTCAAGTGAATTATGAATCCATTAGGTGAGTGGCCACGGCTTTAGAGTAGAGTAGTCTACTGTGGTGTTATTATTAGACGATATTAAAATACATAAGAACAATATGTCGAATTGCTGCTTTTAAAATAATAAGGCTGTTGCTCATTACAAAAGGAGATGTGATGCTTTATTTCAGTGTATTAACAATAACCTACGCATATAACCGACAACAATTTTGTGATACTACGTGGAAGACATTGTGAAATGTACGACAGGGTCGTCGTCTCGGTGGGTAGCCAAGTAGTATGCTGTCACTGCAGTTCTAATAAACACAAAATACTATAAATAGAGACTGTGTACAACCATCCAACAATTTTTTAAATTGTTTGTGTGTGTGTGTGTGAATCCAGGGATAACCTCAGATGCTAATATTTATTGGCCACAAACATTTTGTTTTCTCTATTCAATTTCGAGAACACTGACCGTATTACTTTTCCGCGTAGGGAAGTTCTTCTTTTATTTGACCAACCGCTCTTACAGTATTTACTATCTATTTGTTATATGTACATGTATGCAGTCACTGCCGACAGTTTTTTTTTTTAACATACGAACAGTTTTTTTTTCTAAAACATTTTTTGCCTTGGTTTTAAAAAAACATGTACATGGTTTTGTGTAGAATTTTTTTAATGCTAATATGAGTTATACTGGGACACAATATCCGCCCTGGGGCCTATGGAGGCTAAGAGAGATACGGAAGGGCCACGGTAAGAGAGGGCACACACTAGGAAAAAAAAGGAGAAACTTTAATCTATTACAACACAATATTTTTTACAATAATTATTATTGGCCAAATTCTAATGTAACTCAACGCATTGCAATTTTTAATTTTACAAACCTAAGTGTATTTTCTTAAAGAAATTTACTAATGCTTTGTTTGACGTTGGTTTAGCTAGACTCAATAAAAACGTAAGGTTAGCACGTTGATCCACGCTTCCATCCAGCAACCGCTGTAATGGAGCCCTTTGCTCTCCATATTTGGGACATGAAAAATTAATGTGATTTAGGTCGGCATACTCATTTTGTCGGCATTCACAGAACGGACTTTCACTAACCCGTATTTTATGTAGATGTGCTGGATATCTTCCATGCGTAGATTTCAGGCGTGTCATTGTGGTAGTGTAAAGTAAAGTCTGCTGGGAGATTATTTTTTCTTGAAGTGGGAGGTTTGTGTAAATCAGCGTGTAATGGTTTGTTGAATTATTTCTGCAATTTTGGTATTCTTTTTCCCAGAGTCCAAGAATGTGTTGGCGAATATGACTATGCAGATCGGATGCGCAGAGTTTATTTTCAAATCCTATACTGACTTTTGCTACGGCTTCTTTTCGACAATTTGTCAACTGCTTCGTTAACTGCTATGTTTGCGTGCCCCCCTAAAAGCTTGGAGTGCTGATTGCGAGTCGCTTATGATGACAGTTCTCGGTATATTATTGCTTTTAACCCATTTAAGTGCTTTTTCTATTGCCGATAATTCAGCACTATAAACTGACAATTTGGATGTAGTTTCCACTGAGACTGTACGATTTGATGGTACATAGAAAGCCGCTCTAACCCGTGTGTTATTTTTGAAACCATCTGTATAAATATGTAGATAATTGGTATATGGTTCTAAGTAATTACGAAATATATTCAAGCTTATACTTTGATGATCTGAGTAATTTGGAATAATTACTTGAGGTGTTACTGCCAATGTTTCGTAACTGCTTTGAAATGGGTAAGTTACATACATCACTTCTATATATTCGTGAAATCGAAGAGTAAATTCATACATGATGGTTAGAGGTGGACTACTTTTAATCTTCCACTATCTGTTTGTTAGGGTTTAGATAAAGAGTTCATGTATAGTTAATATTTCGATGGGGTGTCCACTTATCAGTTTCAGCAGTTATGTGATTCTGCAAAAACCACCTGATTTGGTATTGATTGCATTGCACCTATAAAAAGTATCAGTGATTTTAGTTGAATATGCTCTAGTTTTAATAAGTTCGTTTTTGAACATGACCCGTATACTGTACAACCATAGTCAAGGATGGATCGTATATAAGTTTTATAAAAAAGATGTGTTGTCTCAACGTCGGCTTTCCAGCTGTGGCTAACCACAGATCTTAAGAGATATTCCACGCTCACACTTGGCTTTCAGATAGTTCAGAGCATTGCACAGTAACTTTCTGTCTAAAAAACCCAAGACATTTAAATCACGGGTTATCTTAATATGAAGTTCAATTGTACTGATTACTTGAGGAAGTGTTAACCGATGTCTGGTCAAACACATTATGACTGTATTTTCTTCATTTATTTCAAACTGCCTTTCTTCTGCCCAGATTTTTAGATTTTAGACAATTTGCCTCAGTTTCATTGTGCTCGTTGAATATGGGTTCTAAACACCATAGAGCCATATATCGTCTGCAAATTTGACACATCCAAATTCGGCGTCAAATAATTTGTGCAATTGATTGGTATCAATATTAAATAAAAGCGGGCTAAGTAAAGAGCCCTCCTCTTCTTACTAGTCTTGGTCCATGTACGTTGTTGTACTCATCCCTAACGTATATTGGTCTATTATTATACAAACTTACTATAGAGCTACGTTTGGAGAAATGTCAATCTCTTTTATATCCTCATACAGAAGCTTTCATATGCAGTCTTGATGTCTACAAAAAGGAATATCAGATATTTGTTCTCCGAGAATGTCATTTGAATTTTGTTTACCAGACGACTGATGGCATCAATGGTACCCAGTCCTCGTCTAAACCCATACTGTCCACTTGGGTGAAAGTTTCCGTGTTTGATATGCGGTTCCAATCTTTGTTTGATCATTCGTTCAAAAGTTTTAGTAAGACAAGGCATCAGTGAAAAGGACGAAATGACGACAGTTTGTGATTATCCTTGCCGTGTTTGTGTATTAGATATACAACAACCTCCTTTAAAGCTTCTATGTAATTACCTTTTGTCCACCAGCTGTTGAAAATATCTAGTAGTATAATTTTTGCCTTTCTTGACATCTGACTTAAAATCTGATACGTAAACCTGTCTCTTCCTGGTGCGGAATTTGCTGATAATTTTAATGACTTCTCCAATTGTTCCATGCTAAAAGCTTTCTCTAGGTGATTTGTTTTAGTGTTGCCTTGGAATTCGCCTATAGACTCTGTTACTCGTGGGGATGCTAATTTGTCAGAATTGGCGGTACAAGAGTTAAATCTACGATAGACGGAGACTCCAACGGCCTTATGACCCTAGTTACGGATACATTGTTTAATCACAGTTAAATTAGAATCATCAATAGCATTCGCGAGTGCGTTACCACTAGGATCATATCTATGGGATACCCAGAGCCCGTGATGCGAGGTGAAGTCTCCACCTATAATTGTGTTTCTATTATCAAATTCTGGCAAACAATTGCCGCATTGCGTTGGAGTTACATTTACATTGGATAGTTTATAAATTGAAACTATATCCACGCCTAGTTCAACCAAACTAACTGTACAAATAAATACATGACTATTTGGAGGATTTGTGTAAGTAAGAATTTTCAAATGGAGTCGGTTGCTGACCAAGATTGCGTCACCTCCTCCTCTATGTTGAATTCTGTCTTTGCGAATTAGGTTGTGTCCTCGAAATTTTAGAGTTATGTTATGTGGTTTCAGAAAAGTTTCACTTATTAGTAAAATGTCTATTGTGTGTGTACTCAAATAGTTAGTTGCGTAAGTTAACTTGATTCTTGAGCACTGATCGCGAATTCCACTGCAATATACGAATTGTGTTTAGTGAATGACTATATGTCGTTAATGACATTAGATTGAGATCTAATGTTTAATTAGTAAAAAGTCTTTGCAAGTGTTCTCTTACGCTGCTTTCATTTATAGTTGACTGATTTTCGTAAGCGATTTCCTTTAGGGTTTGTAACATTACATCGCTGACTTGTTCATATATTTTTTCTTTATACTCTATTAGTTAGTACACATCGCGGTAAGGATTCGGTAAGGCTATATGTGAATTTCGTTTTTCTCGTGTGGGAGAAAGTTACCGAGAAGCTTTATGTTTTTTGAATGATGCATTGTCAATATTGCTTGTGGGTCTATTGAAGTTTCGTCGCTTAGGTGGTGACTCATAATATTGTTCGGAGGGATTGGAAGTGTTGGAGGGCGGACATGCTGGTTTTGGCAAATTTTCTAAATTGTCAAGTAACTGGAACCGATTAAGTAGTGACTTTGGCGTAAGAGGGATTATTCTCTACTTTTCAGCTTCCTTAAAAAATGTTATGTATCGACATTTGTTTTGAAATATTTTTTTGTTTGTTATATATCGGACATGATCTAGATACGGTTTGATGGTCGCTATTTTTACAATAGATACATTTTTTTGCACAATTTTGATTGCTGTATTTTACAGGTTTGTTTGGAATCATTGCCAATTTTGTAAGTATGACCGTAGCGCAAGCGTTTCATACACTGCACTACTGGATGGATGTACGACTCTACTATAAGATTAACGCCATTTAATCTTGTGTTCTTGGGGATTGTATCACCAAGAAAAGTTATTATGATGATTTTTCTTTTGACAAGTTTACTTACCCCATCATTATCAGTGGTCTTTGTATACAATCGCTTGATTTCAACGACTTCTGTTAATCTTTCAATTTCGCTTGTCAAACATTCTTCATCAAAGTATCTACTTGTCTAACAATACCCTTACGCTGGGTATAATACTTTGGAATGTATACTAAAAGGTCACTGTCTAGGAGTAATTTATTATTCACCAAGTTATTTCCAGCAGTGTACGAATCCAAGAAGACTTTTACCTTGTTATAGCCCACTGACTGGATATCTATAATTGAATTTTTGTAGCTGTAGTTTACTCTTGTGATGACCCACTCGGATGGGAAATAACCTCCCTTTATTTTTGTGTTTATATTCGAAGTGAACACAATATGGTCCATTGTCAGATGACGTGTCCATTTTCAAAGTTAATATATTGAACGGAACCCTTTTCAGAGTTAAAATTATTTAAATTACTGGTCGAAGGAGTATTTGTAGGGTTTAATAAATTGATATCTTTATCATTTACTGATAAGTCCATTTCTGTTATATACGGCGGCCCTGGGCCGCTGCTTTGCATGTTTATTACTTACGTACCTTAACGATATTAAAGTATTTAAATACACTTGTGCTTATTTTTATTTAATAATATAGAAAATATGTGTTACACTGATACACTAAACTGTACCGTCTTTTGTAATATGCTATCTTTCTTTACATCAGTAAACTTTTCAACTCACTAACACGCTACTTCGTTTTCACGTCCGTTTCAACTGAAAGCGAATCGCCGAATGTTTGGGATTAGAGTAAACATAATTGGAAGTGAATACGGGATAGTCAAAAAATATTAATAGACTCAGATGCCAAAAAATATTTTATTTTTGAATTTTGAAAAAAATTTGTAAATGAGCGCGAACTAGGACCCCTAGAACCCATATCCGGGGTCAGTTTCAATTTTTATATTTTATCTCAAAAAATAAAAAAAGCTATGACAACCAAATTTGGTGGGTAGGTTTACGATATAAAAAGTGAACTGTACGCCAAAAATTAGGTATCTATGTTACAAGAAAAAAAAGTTATAATTAAATATTTTGTGCCAGATCATTTCTATGAAAATTCACTGCCATAACGCACTTGCTGCGTCCAGGCTTTTTTTTAACATACATTCGTAAACTGAGATAAAAATCCCCGTTAGTGAATTTTTTCTACGAAATTTCACTAATAATGCAGTAATTCGTTTATTTCCCTATATCAGAAGTGCACCATTTTCAAGCTATTTATTGCTCTAAAAAATTACACATTAAAATCTTAACAAAAACGATTAGATGAATTATGGCAGGGCAACGACCACACCACGTTGAACACATATCTTGAAGTGGTTCCCCAAAGACAACCTTTTCCCTCCTAGATTCCATTCAGAAACGAGCTGTTCGCCATATAGAATATTTCTCTATTACAGTCAATGTTACTTCTTTAGACCACAGGATAAAGGTTGGAAATATATGCCTCTTCTATCGATACTACCATCGACGTTGCTCCTTAAAAATTGCTTCGCTGGTATCTCCTCTTGCGATCTTTAATCGGCAGACCCGTTTTAGTCAAAAAGCGCACGCTTTTAGTGCCATTAAAGAAGCGAGCAAACACCGACCTGGTAGCACAACAATCAAGTTCATGATGTTTTAGAGACACGTAGGCTTTGCCTTTATAGACTATTTTATTTTAAAAAAACTTGAAAGATGCACTTATGATGCAGTAGACTCTTTAATCCGAGTCGCGTTAATCCGAATAGCGCTAATCCCGATGTTGCGATAGTCCGGACTGGTAATCAACTATCATTATATACTTTATAATCCTGATTGGGTAGGTACTTTTGTTAATTCGGATTCTTTTACTGGACGTTTATTTAGGACATAAACTTAACGGAAGCTAAGCTTTATTCATGATTTGTTAACCAAAGAAAGAAGACATGCGCCAATGCCATTCTAAATGTTGGCAGAGAAAGTGCAACAGTTACTTTAGAAAAATTGACAAAGACTATTTTGTTTTAAGTAGGGGATGTGTTCCTAATTTCAAGAAAATACATGCATTACGGTATCTGAAATATGCGGAGAAAAGCTGTCAAATGATGCGTCTGCTGTAATTCCTTTCAACAGAAAACTGTCCGATATAAAATAGAAGAAGATGTCTTGTTAGTACTTAAGTCTACAATGCTGCAGAGTCGGGATTATACTAGAATATTTTGCCAAAGGAACAATGGCGCTGCACGGAAAGTGTAACAGACATTTTTGACTTGCACTAATGGGGACGACACTAACAGGCTTCAACTCTTAATAATCGGGAAAGCTAAAAACCTCATGATATAAAATGTTACTTTGCCTGTGGAATACTTGTAGCTGCAATGACGTCCCAGATTTTCAAACAATGGTTCCAATAAATCCAAATCTCCCGGAGAAAGTGTTATTGCTGATCGACAATGTCCCACCCCAAGCAAGGAAGAAGAATTAGGTGATGAAAAAGATAACATTTTCAACATGTTTCTTCCACCCAATTGCACACTGCCTTATCGCACCCAATGGACCAGAAAGCCATTAGGTTGGCCAAATTGCAATACAGAAACAGTTTTTTAGCTCATGTTCTATCGTAAATAGATGGATGATGTTCAAAAATATATTAAGAGTATTAACCTCAAAGATGCAGTTTCCTCATTACATATTTAAAAGAAAAATATATCTGTAAATGTTGATGTTGCAGCTTACAAACCGGAAGACCCCAAACTCAGGAATGTTAGGACACCATTTCAGACATGTAAACTGTTCTGCATAAAAAAACTACAGATCACGATATATTTCACTGGGTTGAAGAAACAAAACAAAACTTCCCTGAAAAACAATATTAAAGAAGTTTTAAGTGGCAGCTAAGATGACGATGTAGAATCTGTGTCAGTATCAAAAACTACATTTACAACAAAATGAAAATTAAATTGAATGCCTATTAGTGGGATTGCAATGTGCAGAAGGAACTGATGTCCAACTACAGCACCTTCTTGTAATGAAGCAGTTTAAAGAACTCGTTATTACGAAAACAAAAGGTGTTCTTACACAAACTAAAATAACGAATTTTTTCAAAAATTAAGACTATTTTTTTGTTTTTCATTTTTTTGAGAAAAAAGCCTTTCGCGTTTTATTTTGCAATTACATAAAAAACGATCTACATATTTATACACAATAAAAAGTTTTGTTGTGTTTTTAATCCTTTTACATTTAAAGCTAATGTAAAAATCAACTACAAAGGTATCTCAATAATTCGGATTAAGCAATATTCCAGGTCAGCCCTGTTTTAATTAGTTAGACTTTACGAGTCTACTGTATAGGAAAGTAAATATATTATTGTTCAATAGAGATTCGTAAACCGAAATGAAATTTGAGCGTTTTTACATATTTATGAAACGTGAATTTAGTAATATTTTTTGACCAGTCCGTATAATTATTTTTATTTCCAATTATGTTTACTCTGATCCCAGTCACTGAATTTTATGAACCAATATCTATTGGCATTCATTTTCCGTAGAATCTAACAATGTAAAATATACAGGGGTTTTATTTATATAACTAAGTTGGTAACCACTTGAGGCATAATTGGAGGCGACATAACAACAAAAATTTATTAGTTAAATAATACTAAAACACCATGGAAAACTTAGGTATACAAAATTGTGAGTGCGTATTTCTGGTATTTTCGAAAATACAGATAGTTTAACGTCGTTATGTCACACTGTATATATATATATATATATATATATATATATATATATATATATATATATATATATATATATATATGTGTGTATATATATATGTGTATATATATATATATATATATATATATATATATATATATATATATATATATATATATATATATATATATTGTAATAAGGAAATTTGATAGTGGATAGGCTGAGCTACATTTTAAAATGATTGGATACCGTACAGGCTACCCATAACTAAGTTATCCACCATCCACCATACATTTTCTAATGGAACACCTGTACAGTTTTGCGCTAGTCGATAGGCGACAAGATGTGCTGGTCTAAGTTAAAAAATAACTCAGATATTTTCAAGTAAATGGTATAACTTAGTGAGCCATGAAACGTTAACATTTTGTGCTTGCAGAAATTTTGTATGAAAATATATTTTCTGCTAACCCTTTTACACAACCGATTCGCAATTTATGTCATTTAATCATTTACCCTATAAGGTGATCAGATTCAGCGCACCTTAAATGTCCTCAATTTTTTAACAGCCTGTGTACTGCTCAAGGCTTCGATGGCATTTAAACTGAGCTACCTGATGGTATACAAATTAAGAGTGTTATATTGCTTAGTTTTATTTTCATTTATAGACTTTTTGTAATAAGGAAATTTTATTCCAATGTTTTTTATGGTTAAAAAATTTAAGACAAAAAAATAGGAAACACTGCAATTTTCCTAGAGACAAGGTAATTATAAAAATCATAATGATAAAAAATATATAAACTGAATGAAGTTGTAATAAATTAATAGCTAAGCATAATAAAACAGTTACCATAATTAATACCATAATTAATACAATCTAGACGAAGTATTAGTTTTCCTAAATGCTAAATGGCTAACAAGCTACTTGTGGTTTATTTTCAAATGGCCAGCAAACTTGACATGTGCAAACAAACTTTCGTTTTCTACACCAACAATAACCGGCATAATTAATTTTATAGGCGTAAATAATTGTTTTAATAATGTTACTTGAAGACAAATATTTAAAAAAGAGGTACCTAATATAATAATTATCAAAATAAAAGTGGTACTGAGTTACTTTCTTGTAATATAAATTAAGTTAAATGAGTAATAGGCGTTTTTAACACTTTCGCTGTAAATAAGGTAAATAAAATTTCACTGAGATGAAAATGTACGACATGTTTTATGTCCATATAAGGTAACCTAACCTTAATTTAAACGCAACTACAATGTACGAACAACACCGTATGAGAAGATAATCCTAGAGAAATACATGTACTGACAAAAATATATTTCTGCCTACTGAACTATTATCATAGGGAAAATCGAAGTGAACTAGGTACCGGTAGAAGAGAGTTTTTATGGCTCAGCAATATCAGGGATTGGACTATGTGAAAACTGGAACCTGTGATGAGCACTAATAATTACACTTGGAGAACACCAAAATCACCACAACACATATTTCAGAGACCTTACGATCGTTTCGTTGACAAAGTCAACATCTTCAGAGGAAGAAATTTTTTTCTCCCTCTGAAGATGTTGACTTTGTCAACGAAACGATCGTAAGGTCTCTGAAATATGTGTTTTGGTGATTTGGGTGTTCTCCAAGTGTACTTATCAGGGATTTGACTTTAATTAACCGGACCGGACGCAGCAAGTGCGTAATGGTAGCAGACTAATATGGCAAAGATAATACACACGCTAAAATATTCTAGCGCAGCACGTACATTATGGTAGCGAAGTTGCATAAAAATGTAACAATTATTATTATGATTATTATTAATAATTATTATTGTAAATAATGCAAATTTTCCCTAGGTTTGATCCCAATGTTCACGTTCCAATTATATTTGCGTTTTGCTGTTAATTTAAGGTAAAATCGACACTACTGGGCAATTAAAAATTCACACCGGATGAGAGTCGTGACGAGTCAACATCCTTGATCAGCTAATATGTGATATGGTATAGGTGGGAACCTCCCCTGTGAGTCCGGGGACGAAATAATAGAATAGTCCCAAGGTAACTCCTGCCTGTCGTAAGAGGCGACTAACTAGAGTCAAACACTGGCAGGTGTCTGGTGTAGGCAAGCCTTGAGGGAGGCGAATATTCCTGGGGAGTGGTATACACAAGGATTTTGAGGTCTCCACTGTGAGCTTCGAAATGGACAACTAAGTGACCTCGCTTGGTTATTACTCGGGAGCGGCGTTCCAAATGATACCGCGTTGGGTTACTGGCGGGTGTGGGGTTCAAACGAACCCTGAGGGTGTTAAGACCTCTGGGAAGTGGTACACACCCAAATTTTGAGGCCCCCACTGTGTGCCTCGAAGTGGACAAACGACCTCGCTTGGGTGACGCTGAGAGCGAGACTCGGTTGGATGTCGCCTTAAGTCTAGCACTGGTGGGTGTTGAGTCTGGACGAACTCGGAGGAGAGCTGAGATTTCTAGAGGTGAATACAACTGGAGATTGAAGCCTCCTCGGTGAGCTGCGAAACGGGCAAATGACCTCGCTTTGATGCTGCTCGGGTGCGGGACTTCATATGATACCGCCTCGAGTCGAACACTGACGGTTGTCGGGTCCAGACGAACTGGGAGAGAGGTTATTTCTCTGTGAACTTAGAAATGGGCCAGCGTCTCCATTCGGATGGCAGCACACCTGTCAAATCAACATTCACCCCCAAAAATATCGTCTCCTGCGAGGAGCTCGATTTGTTGGGTGAAATTTAAGCAAGCACTGGCGGCTATCGGATCTAGACGAACCCTGGGGAGAGCTGAGATCTCTCGGGGTGGATTACAACTGGAGAAACCGGTAAACAACTTCGCCTGGATGCTGCTCGGGTGCGGGACTCCATATGATACCGCCTCGAGTCAAACACTGACAGATGTTGGGTACAGGCAAACTCGGAGAGAGGTTATCTCTCTATGAGCTTCGAAGTGGGCAAGTGACTCCACTCAGATGGCAGTACACCTGTCAAACCAACTTTTACCCTAAAAAATATAGTTTCCTGCAGGGGGCTCGATTTGTTTGGTGAAATTTAAGCAAACACTGGCGGGTGTCCGGCATAGACAAACCCGGAGGAGAGCTGACATCTAAGGTGGATTACAACTGGATATTGAGGCCTACTCTGTGAGCTTCGAAACCGGCAAACAACCTCGCTTGGATGGTGCTCGGGTGCTGGACTCCTGTGAGACGGCCTCAAATCAAACACTGACGGATGTCGGGTCCAGACGAACTCTGAGAGAGGTTATCTCTATCTGTGAGCTACGAAACGGGCAAGCGACTTCACTTATATGGCAGTACACCTGTCAAACCAACTTTCACCCTAAAAAAAGATCGACTCCCACTGAGGGCTGGATTTGATGTGTGAAATTTAAGCAATTAGAGGTGAGTTACAATAGACCTCAGGTTGCGGTGGAGGGACTGGAATAGCCCACGCATATTGAATCCAATCTAATCTAGATGGGAACAATAATAGGGCCACATTTTTTCCATGCCTCCTAAATGTGTAAACCTACTACATTTTTTTTTATGAACGCGTTACCCCAAACCACGATGGAAATCAGCAAAAAGAGGTATGGTTTCAGCAAGATGTTACTTCGCCATATGTCAGACACACGCCCCAATGACATGTTTGGAGGTAGATCTGTTGGTCGTGGAGGTTTTGTAAACTGGCCTGTGAGATCTCCTAATCTGAGCCTTTTTTTTCTTGTAGGGATTCATAAAAAACAAGGTTACTGCAATAGCACTCATCACACCAGAAAAAAAATAAAAACCGAATTCAACAGTACATTAGGAACCCCCGAAATGTTATATCACGTCCGCAACTCCTCTTAAAAAAGAATAGTAAAATGTTTAGAAGTAAATGACGATCATTTTTAATAACTTCTAAAGTACGGCCGCCGTTAAATTTAAAGTATGTAATACTAGGTGTTGATGTAAGTGGAGGCTAATATGAAACAACATATTTTATAGAATCAGCTGACAAAGGGGTATGGTCATTTTGGGATGATCACTTTTTTTAGCGGCCAAGAATAAAACTAGCACGCTTTGATAGTACCTCATACAACATCTGTAACAGTGGTAAAAAAAGATTTCAAAAGTGCATCGGAGCTGAGATATAAGGGTGATTCATTAGGAAAGCGACATTCGTATCTCGATACCTATGGCAACTAGAGCTTCGGAAAAAACTATTCGAAAAGTGATTTCAAGTGTGATTCAGGAAATATTTTTTTATTTTCTTATTCTTGCCACCAGATGGCGCGTTTTCGGATGAAACTTTTCGAAGGCTGTTATGTCAAAATATTCATATTACATTGTTATCTTTTTTTTACTTTTCCTGAAACCCCCAATCTTGTTTCATATTTTTTGTGTGAGTTACGACCTAATTATACAGGCTGTTCACGGAAATCGTTTAGAATGGCTACCTCTGTTAATATTGGAGCTACAATATGGTTCAAATGGGGAAAGTTATTCACAAGCATCTCGATTCTGACGTCAAAAAAACATTTTCGCAGAGAAATCTTGAAAAGCATCTGGTCATTTTACATTGGGTTTTGGGATGATCCCATTTTTTAGGGGCCACAAATAAAACTAACATGCCTTGATAGTACCTTATATACAACATATGTAATAGCTGTAAAAACAGATTTCAAAAGTGCATCGGAGCCGAAATATACAGGGTGATTCATTAGATGAGCGACATGCATATCTCGGTAACTATGGCAAGTGGTGCATCGGGAAAAAACATTCAAAGGGTTTTTTCAAGTACAATTCAGGTAATGTTTTTTCTTTTCTTATTCTTGTCACCAGGTGGTGCTTTTTTGGATGAAACTTTTTGAAGGTCGTTATCTCAAAATATTTATATTGCAATGTTATCTTATTGTTCTATATTTTTGTCTGAGTTTCGACCCTCTTATATCAGGGTGTTAAAAGGGTTGAATTTAATCAAAAGTTGATGTAAATTGGTTATTTAGACCCTTCATGTTATACATCAGTGAAATTGTATCGAGAATGACATTTAAATTCAATATGACTCTCATTTGAAAAATCAAAATTGATGATGATTCTCAAAAAACGAAAGTCAGAACTCGGTTTTGATACCATTTTCAAATACCACTAATAAAAGTACTTCAAGAAAGTAAAGACCGAATTTGCATATTTTCAGAAATGAAGAGGTTGTTAGGAACATAAGAAATTCTAAATGAGTTATTTGCTATGTATATAATATTAAATTAGAGCTTTTATGAATTACTTAAAGCGAGTTTACTACACACACAAATATTTAAATAATAAGTTTTTTTAAATAAGGTTACGCACACATATATACAAACAGTAAAGGATTATTCTTGAGATTGTTTATGTGTCAACTGTCACGTGATTAAATGAAGGCTTCTGATTGGACAAACAATGGGCTAGCGGAGTAGATGGGGTATGCTAAAAAGTAGAGGGGGTTGGCTCAAGTTCCCCCTACCTACTCACGCTGAATACAGGTAGCCTGTGTGGCACCGCCAAAACAAATATGATTGTATAGTAACTTATGATGCACAATAAGCCAAAGGTTGCAGTGCTGTCGGGGCGGCAAAGCCGTAGACGAGCGCCGAGGGAGAAAAAAAAGTAACTTATAGAATGTTGTGTTTAGTATAAGGAAGCCCAGGATGTTTCCTGTTAAACCAGAAGTTAGATCCCAGTGTTAATATTTTAGCGAAAAAGCTCATAATGTGCCAAGAAAGTTGTCTTCATTGGTAAACTCTTTTTTATCAGTTGGAATAATTGAGGTATTGGGATAGTGTGTATATTTTGTACGCGAACAGGGCGATATCGTCTACTGCAATTATTTTTATTCTAGGCCTCGATGACATTCCTTCATTAGGAACTAACCGATCAACGATCTTCAGTCGGTAACCGATCCTTAATAAGGTGTTATTATTACTTTTTTTGTACTTAGTTATATAAGAGCTCTGTCTACTTTTTGGTGTGATTTTGGACTAGGTTGAGAGGAAGCACAGAGGGTGGTGCCACTTTATGGCAACTTTTATCTCAAGTCCGCCCTTTCACATACTGATGTTAGTGTAATGTTTATTTTATAGTTCACTTTATACTTGTAAAGTTGGCCTGTGAATAAAGGCAATTATTATCATTATTTCATGTTTTGCCAATTATGGGCCCTTTATCAACCATTATACTTAGAGAATGAAAGAATATACTCATGATAAAAATGGTGGGCCTTATTCTAAGCTTTGTGGAAACAAATAATAGAAAATATTGTATAGCAGAAACGAATGAATACAAATATATATTTCAAAAATAAGTTTTTCCAACTGCTGCCCCTTGTGGCTAAAACATAAACGTTTTTAGTCAACCACACTTAGAAAATCCTTCTTTTCATTTTTTCCCAAGCTCTGTATATACCAATATCTCCATTTTTCAAATTTATACAGAGTTAATCAATAAAGATATTTTTTTGGGGCTCCCTCGTTGTCATTTCAAAGGCAAAATGCCACTTAGGTTCAACTAGAAATGCACTGGCCTTCTTTGTTTTGAGTACATCTGTATTTATAATATTACAAAATTGGATTTGTTTTGGCGAGACGAGTTCAAACTAGTCACATTAAGGGCCATTATCAGATAAATCACGTAAAGCTTCAAGTATTTACACACTCACAACGGTAAAAGATATGAAATTAATTAGATAAGAGGGGAGTTGCCAATCAAGTAAAGAAAATAATTACTTGGCGAAAAAAGTGACCTAATCTTTACGCTTCCTGGAATATGGTGAAAACAGTTATTTTTAGATTTTTTATTTTCGTAATACCCTCTTCATTTCTAAACATATGCAAATAAGGTCTTCTCTTTCTCAAACCACTTTTATCAGCAGTATTTGAAAATGGTATCAAAACCAAGTTCCGACGTTTCGTTTTTTGAGAATCATCACCAACTTTGATTTTTAAAATGGGAGCCATATTGAATTTAAACATCATTATGTTGGACTTGTTAAAACAATTTCACTGATGTATCACAGAGTGGGTCATCTAAAGTAAAAGATTGCCAACTTACATTAACTTTTTATTAAACTCAACCCTCTCATCACTCTTTAATAAAAGAGACAAAAATATAGAACAAGAATAGGTATTTCAGAAAAAGTTAAAAGAAGATAACATTGTAATCGAAATATTTTGATAACAGCCTTCAAAAAGCTTCAACTGAAAAATAGCTGTCTGGTGGCAAGAACAAGAAAATAAAAAATATTACCTGAATTGTACTTGAAAAAACCTTTCAAATGTTTTTCCCGAAGCTCAGATTGCCATAGTTACCGAGATATGATTGTCGCTCACCTAATGAATCAGCCTGTATATCTCGGCTCCGAGACACTTTTGAAATCAGTTTTTACCGCTACTACATGAGTTGTACGAGGTACTATCAAGGCATGCTAGTTTTATTTGTGGCTGCTGAAAAAAGTGATCATCCCAAAACTCAATGTAAAACGACCATACCCCTTTCGAAATTTATCTGCGCAAATGATTTGTTTACGTCAGAATCGAGATACGCGTGAAAAGCTAAACAACTTTCCCCATTTAAACCACATTGTAGCTCCAATAATAACGGAGATGACTATTGTAAACAATTCCCGTGAACAAGCATATCCAGATCTAGATATCTCTGGAACTATGCAGAATCGATTAGAACGTGAGATGGACAATCAAATTTGCAGTTCAACTAACCGGGAAAATCCCTAGCGTTCAACTAAGAAAAATTAACTTGATATGCCAATATCAGCAATTCCATGCGCAATTGTTTTTTTGACGTCAGAATCGAGGCGCTTGTGAAAACTTAACTAACTGTCCCCATTTCAACCATATTGTAGCTCCAATAATAACGGAGATAGCTATTCTAAACGATTCTTGTGAACACCATGGATAAGAGGGTTGTAACTTAGATAAAAATATAAAACAAGATTAGGAGTTTTAGTAAAAGTAAAAAGAAGATAACATGTATTAAGAATATTTTGAAATAACAGCTTTCAACAAGTTTTAAACGAAAAAGCGCCATCTAGTGGCAATAATAAGAAATTAAACAATATTACATGAATTGTACTTGAAAAAATCGTTTCGAATAGTTTTTCCCGAAGCTCTAGTTGCCATAGTTACAGAGATATGAATGGCGCACACCTAATGAATCATGCTGTATATCTCAATTTCAATTTTTATATGTTTATATATATATATATATATATATATATATATATATATATATATATATATATATATATATATATATATATATATATATATATATATATATATATATATATATATATATATATCCGCACATTAACTCAAAAAGTTATTACCCGATTTTGATGAAACTCGGCAAGAATCTTTAATGACTCGGATGAGTACGTTAGTCAGGAAAATCGGACAAGGTTTTCTCGGTCCGGTTTAAATCCGATATGATATTCATTCACGGAATTGCTAATTTCTAACCCTTCCCTGTGATCTAGAGAATTGAGATTGATCGTAATAATCTCATATAAGATGAACACGCAGGGGTGTCGCGGCCCGGGGCAATGAAGGAAGTGGAGGCCCTTTCAATCAATAAATAGTATCTATGGATAATTTTCTTTTTACATTTACGTGCATCCGACCCTGTGAATACGTCTTTTCTGATTGGGAACAACTTTTATATAATAAAATCAAATGCTTATAACTCAATTTATATTAACCTGGAATATTCAGTTTAAGTAATGTGTATCTACATGTGTACATGTATTATAGGCGTGTTCAAAATAACATGCCCTATCACCTTTTCTACAAAACTGCGAGATAGATAAAAATATTAAATACAAAAGTTGTTTATATTTACGTATCTTTTATTTTATAATAATTGCATGTCCAGATGTGTTAAATAAATAGATCACCTGTATATTATTACATATTTGAATTCTACATACAATTTTAATACAAATTGACCCAAATTGCATATAACCTATCTCTTAGCGTTTTTGACATAATTGATTTTATCTCTAAAAAATAAAATTTGGGGATGACCATTAAATGGGTAGGTTGTCCTTGTTTATAATAACATTCTAATACTGCGATGACCATGTGGAAGAGTGAGGCTTTTATGCTATGCTTCGATGTTTTGGCAATTTGCAATTTTTAGACAACGATTACGAAACGAATACAGGTTATGTAGAATAAAAGTCATAAGAAGTGTGTTTACAAAGCCTTAAGAGCCTCGGTGGTTCAGTGGTAAGAACGTGTGCCTCTGAACCAAAGGGTTCTGGGTTCGATCCCAGGGTGCTCCTTTCACTTTTTCAGTAAAACTGTAACATTAACATCAACATAGCTTCTGGCATTGTATTTGAACAAGTTTAAAGTCTGCACGTTCCGCTCTTCGGAGGGGGCGTAAAGCCGTCGGTCCCGTGTCCATGCGATGTTGGGCACGTTAAATATCCCTACCCTCCTTACAGAAATACGGGGGTTCGGCAAAATTTCCAGGATGGTGAGGTGAAACTGCTCCCTGGCGTCGGTGATTGGCCATAGTCGCAGAAATAGGTCGACGTTAAAGAAACAACACACACACACAAAGACTTAAGTCTCTGGTTCATTAGTCATTCTCCTTCATTTTACTAAAGTATTTGCAGAAAATTTATTTCAAATACACCCTTCTCTTGTTCTGGCAGTAGTTTCAGTTATAGAGTTTGTGGTTAAATAGTCCATAATGTTTAGCGAAGCTTCTTTTAAAAACTCTATTAGGAGATCGCGACTTTTTAATTTTGAAAAAATGTCTTCAAACGAGGGCAAATAATTAATTAGACCCCCTAGAACCCATATCCGGGGTCAGTTTCAGTTTTAGCGAATTTGCGAATATATATATATATATATATATATATATATATATATATATATATATATATATATATATATATATATATATATATATATAGACTATTAAGCCATAAACTCTATAGCTCAAACTACTGCCAAAGCATCAGAAAGAGGGCCACTTACAAAAGGAAGGTACGTACCAAATTTTATCAAAATCGGCCCATTATTTTTTGAGTTATCAGTACGATATATACATATATATATATATATATATATATATATATATATATATATATATATATATATATATATATATATATATATATATATATCGTACTGATAACTCAAAAAATAATGGGCCGATTTTGATAAAATTTGGTAAGTACCTTCCTTTTGTAAGTGGCCCTCTTTCTGATGCTTTGGCAGTAGTTTGAGCTATAGAGTTTATGGCTTAATAGTCTACATTTTAGCAAATGTTCGTAGAAAAATTCGTTATAGAGAAGACCGCGACATGAATTTAAAAAATATTTCTTCAAATGAGCGCGAACTAGAACCCCTAAAATCCATATATGGCGTCAGTTTCAGTTTTTGTCTGTTTATACATATAGGAAGTGACGCACTTTTACGGTAAAGCTCAATATATCCGTTATTATACAAGATATGAGAAAAAATAATATACGTTAGTTATAGGATGGTGTGTCGAGCTGCATCTTATAAACCTATTTTGACAATCACACGTGGCCTATAAGTCAATGGTGATACATACTTTCTTTTTTTTAAATAGAAACCCCTTATGTTATTGCATTTTTGTACTTTGCATCGAATTATAATGCATGTTTTTAAGGAAAAAAATTGATATCGTTAATCGTTTTTGAGTTATTTCAATTGTTTTGCAACTTTTTACGTTTTTTTTTTGGCACATATCACAAACACATATCACAAATTGTGATACGGCGTTTTTACCAATATAGATAGCGGAGCCCTATGGAAATGACGCATTCAGAGAGCTTTTTGTTTGTATTACTCGTCGAAAAATCGAGCTGCCGTATACAGCTACTCTCAAATAGTGGCTGAATTTAAAAAGTTTAGGCAGAAATGTGTTTAGTGTTCCCCTAGAAATCATTTTTTGTAAGATTTTTATGATATGTTGGTAATTAATAATAAATGTTTCGTAAGTTATTGTAAAAAAAAAGAAGTTGTCGAATTTTTGTGAAAAATGTAATTTAGTGTAACATTACCGAAGGCAATTTCTGTATAAAAAAAAGGTGATTTTTTTTCAATTTTGGTCCTAAAGCTGTTGGTGAATAATTATATTCTGGTAGGTGTGTAAAAATAGCTTGGAAAGGTTCGTTAGCCAGGGAAACCGGATCAGTTTTTTCTGGAACTTTTTAAGTCTATTTTCGGAACATGTTTGTACTTTTTGAAGCAACAAAGCTATTTTAATGAAGTATGGTATATTATTACTACTATATAGGTTATACTGCCAACCAAATGTCCCTTTTAAAAACAATGCATATTTGCCATTAAACCCATTTTTACGAAACTTCGCTAATATAACGCACTTGCTGCGTCCAGACTTTTATATGTTATACACATACAGGTGGCGCATTTCTACGGTAAAGCTCGATAGATCCATTATTATACAAAATACAAGAAAAAATGTATACATTATTTATAGAGTGTCTTAAGCTGCATCTTCTACAATTATTTTTACAATCACAGGCTGGACCATCCTCGGTGATACAAACTTTTTTTTGTAATGGAACACTTGTTATATTATTGCATGTTTGCAAGGAAAAAATTTAATATCGTTTAGCGTTGTCGAGTTATTTCAATTGCTTTACACCTTTTCGCGTTTTTGGCACATATAGAAACTGTGATATGGTGTTTTTACCAATAAATAGTAGTCTTATAAAAATTACGCATTCGGGGAGGTTTTCGTTTACATTGTTTGTCGAAAAAAATCGAGATGCCATACACAAAACGCTCTCAAATAGTGGCTAAATTTGGAAAAATTGAAACTGCCCTTAACTCAATATTGATTCAAATGGAGCACTACTATATTTTATGTTTCAAAAGTGAAGGACATGCCCTATGCTTCTACTTTTGTATAACATTCCCTATGCTTCTACTTTTGTATAACATTCCCTATACCTAAAGACTCTAGTTTTAGAAATATTTACATTTATAATCGCATACCATGATTCATGCAGGAATCAGTTTCGATTTTTTTCCAGTTTTTTATTTAATTCTAATAACCGATTAGATTATGTGATCATTTAGAGTTTTCGAGGAAAAAATGTTAATATTTAAATTACCTTTGATAAAAGAAAGGTAATAGATAATTAATTTGATAGATTTATTTATGTTTACATTTTCATAATCTGTAAGTTGTTGATAAATTGTTTTCACAAAAATGTCAAATGTAACTTCAAAGTGACAGACGTAACGTTCCTATTTCTGACAGCTTGTGACATGTAATATGAGTATTTTTTCGCTTATATTTTTCTTTACTGCCACGGTCAAATTTTCGTGGAAAGTTAAAAAAATATATTTTTTACATTTTCCTTTTGTTTCTTAATTTCAATTACAGATTAGGTATATACTGAATAGTATGTATTTTTCAGCAAATGTATATTTAAAAGTGTTAGGTAAAATTTTATGAAATGTTGGTAATTATTCATTAATGTTTGATAAAGTATTGTTAAAAAAAATTGTTTTGCAAATTTTTGTAAAAAATATTTTCGTGAAACATTTCTTTAAGCCGATTTATTGTATAAAAAAAAATGGCGAATTTTTGTGAAGGAAACTACAGATTTTCATGCAAAAACTTTATTTGGAATTTTTGTCAAAAAGCTTTTTGTGAAGAATTATATCTAGGCAGGTGTGTACATAGCCTGTAGAGGTTCGTTGGCAAGGAAAATCGGACCAGTTTTTTCGGGAACATTTTAAGTTTATTTACGGAAAATTTGTGTGATCTGAAATATGATACATTGTTTCAACTGTAACTTTTCTGGGAAAAAGAGATATTTGGCTATAAAAACATCTTTAAGGAAATTCACTACGATAACGCACTTGCTGCGTCCAGACTTTTTTATTTTGATGTATTAATAATGTATTCACATATGCTTGAATATTAATGACCACCTATAGCGTTCGACAGTCTTAATTCCTTAAAGACAGATAAACCGTTGATTGGTTCGATTCTGCCAAAATTACAGGAAATTTGTTTACAGTTATAGTTACCACATGTTCCTCAAAGACACAAGAAACTACGTACGTATGTAGCTACTTTACATAACTGCGAACTGATACGAGTACTTTCTTCATACCCCGTTTACAAAGATTAACAAATCGAGTTGTTTTCAGGCGAATACATGGAACCAATTTTAGTACAACAATAGAAAATAACTGTCAACTTGTCCCAGCTGGATAACGTTTATGGTAGTCGGTGGTCGACGGTATCAGAAATATGCACTTAAACTTACTATTAACCTATTTTAATTAGCGAGTTCAACAAAGGAGAGAGAAAACACGAATGAGCAGTATTATTTAAAGACTTTTAATTTATATACAGGTGCGGAAAAGAGCTCAATAGCATTATAAGTTTTTTAACATTATAAGTTTCTTAACAGAGACGTCATTCACGACTCACCCTGAATTTACATCATGTATCAGACGTACCATTATGCAACATCATTTTTTCTTCTACCTATGTTACTTTCTACATAGAACATTTTAGGCAGGTTACATTAAAAAAATCTAGATATTTGATTTTATAAAACTTGTATAAACATCTGGCAACATTTTAAAGTATATCGTTTCTAAATTTTTCATCCACTGATGGCGCTAACTTGGTCAGTGAACCGATCGTCAGGTTTTTTTAATTTATTGTGGTAATTTGGATCCTCCAGGTGTATTTACCAGAATGTATCGCTCCTAAAATAAAATCCTAAATAACGCGTATCCTGGTGATATTAGAGTTTCACGAGCGGCATTTATTGAACCACTAGGTTGATAATAGATTACTGCAGTGGTCAAATGCACTTGGTGGTCGCTAGACGTTTCGTCAACCATGGATGTAGGTTTTCTTAATTGCTGGACTGACTGAACCTGAGCAGATATTGCTATGCTCTGGTGAGAATATTATCGATGTTGTCCCTTGCAAAATAACGAGCACTCGGCTTAAAAATAGTACTAAGATCAGCTGAAGTGGGAAAAGAGCAGAACACATTTGTTTCAGTAAAGAATCGCGATCCTGTCTGGGCACTTCTGACAATCTTGGTAAGACAACCTGTAGAACGTAGTTGCCTGCACTTTGATGTTCTGAAGCACGTGGAACATTCTGTTGAGATAATGACATGGCGAGTTATTGCACATTGTAGATTTCCTCTTGTATCTATTAAGGGTAGCAAACTGCCTAACGATTAACTTCAGAAATGGCGAAACCCCATCTCTGAAACGCAATTAAACCTATTTTCCAATAAAACGATGCTTGACTACATATGGCAAAGATCACTTCTGACTTATTTGACATTTCCGGTGTCAAGGGTCCATAGAATTTATCATAAAAGAAGGATATAGTACAGGAAAGAGATATTAAAATAATGTGTAATACCGACAAATATATTGTAATGTATATTTATTTCAACTGCAAGCCATCCTACCGAAATGTGATTGTACGGGATACGGGTACTAACTCCGTAGACTGTTAAAATATTTGCCTAGCATAAATTTGATGCCAAACGAGAAATGGTAATACCGGAAAGATCTATTACAGGCAAAATTCTATCACAATATTCTTCTAGACAGAGGAAGGTACACTAAATGCGTTCTATTGTAAACAGGTAATACGAGAGAGAAACATATGTGGTACAGCATACTGTGTAGGATGTAAGGGAAGTTGTATCGAGAAATGCTTAGTACACAAATACCATGGTAAAATAAATTTGTATTAAATAATTTGACATTACAAGAATAAAGCATCAAGCATCCTTTCATATTACAGGCCAACTGAACAATATATAAGCCATGTACCTGGCATTCCGCTGTGTTGCCGCTGTTAGTGAATTTTCTTAAAAAAAATTCACTAATGAGGAGATGCCGACTTTTGAATTTTGAAAAAATTTCTTCAAATGACCGCGAACTAGGCCCCCTAGAACACATATCCGGGGCCCGTTTCAATTTTTATATGTTTATATATATATATATTTATATATATATATATATATATATATATATATATATATATATATATATTTATATATTTATATATTTATATATATATATATATATATATATATATATATATATATATATATATATATATATATATATATGTATCACACCGATAACTCAAAAAATAATAAGCCGATTTTGACTAAATTTGGTGGAAAAATTCCTTTTGCAAATGGCTTGGATAAGTTCGTTAGCCAGGAAAATCTGCCCAGGTTTTCCCGGAAAATTTTGTGTTTTCTTTCGAAAAAAATTTATATCTCCGGAATTAACAAAGTAAGGGCAACCAAATTTGGTACGATAGTTAATATCCTTATAGGTAAGCCACCTACCAAAATTTAGCTATGTAGGTCAAAAGACAAAAAAGTTACAGGCACTTAAAGAAAAATAAATTTGGGTTTTCCTCAAAACGTCAAAGTCGCGATTTTAAACGTCAAAATTGTTCATATTTAGGCAATGAACCTGAAATTAATATGATCTATGGCAGAAAATTGTCACAAGAATAATGTTTTACAAAGCCTGAACTCTTAGTTTCAATCGTCATTGTCCTTCATTTTACTAAAATATTCCCAGAAAATTCATTTCAAATAGACCCTTTCTCTGATACTTTAGCAGTAGTGTTGGCTATAGAGTTTATCGTTTAATGGTATATCAGTTTTGTCGAATTTTCGTAAAAAATCATTAAAGCGCAATATATCCGTTATTATGCAAGTTACAAAAAAAAGTTGTATACATTAATTGTAGGGTGTCTTAAGCTACATCTTAAAAAATATTTCCACAATTACAGGGTGGCCCATAAGTCGTTGGTGATTCAAATTTTTTTTTTTTGTGAATTTTTTTAATCGAACACGCCCTATGTTATTGCATTTTGTATTTTCCATCGAAATATAATACATCTTTGTAAGAAAAGAAATTCGGGACGCAGCAAGTGCGTTATGGTAGCGACTTTTCATTAAATGCTTCAAATTTTGAATCAATTTGCTATTAACCTATAAGGTTGACCAGAAAACCAGTTTTTTCGGGAACAATTTAAGTTTACTTTCGGAAATTTTTGTACATTTTCAAACAATAAAGTTATTTTGATGAAACATGGCACATTGTTTCTAATATATAGATTATACTGGTAACCAAATTTGGTGCTTGCTTTCTTAAAAAAACATATTTGCTATTTAAAAAACATTTTTATGAAAATTCACTACCATAACGCACTTGCTGCGTCCAGAGTTTTAATAATTTGTACCCGAAATGGAAAATATTTTACTCCCTGTAACTTTATATGTTTAAGTAATATGTATAATATTACTTAAACATATGTATAACATATTTCTACTATATAGGTTATACTCGTGACCAAATTTGATGCAATGACGGTTGAAGCTGAAACTGAAAGGTTTGCAGAAGACTCTTCTTGCGACATTTTCTTTACAAAATCCGTATTTGTTTCAGCTTATTTGCCTAAATGTTGCGAATTTTGACGTCTCAAATCGCAACTCTGACGTTTTGAGGAAATCCCAATTTTTTTTAATGCCTATAACTTTTATGTCTTTTAACTCATACACCTAAAGTTTGGTACTTGGGTCACTATTTATAATCCAAACACGCATACCTAATTTGGTTGCCCTTTATTTGTCATTTCCGGAGATATAAATTGTTTTCGAAAGAAAAAACAAAATTTTCCGTGAAAACCTAGGCCGATTTTCCTGGATAACAAACTTATTCAAGCCACTTGCAGAAAAAGGTACTCAGAAAATTTTATCAAAAATCGACTCATTATTTTTTTAGTTGTCGGTGTGACACACAAATATATATATATATATATATATATATATATATATATATATATATATATATATATATATATATATATATATATATATATATATATATATATATATATATATAAGTTTGGACGCAGCAAATGCGTTATGGTAGTGAATTTTCATTAAAATGTTTTTAATAGCAAATATGTGTGTTTTTTAAGAAAGCAGGCGTCAAATTTGGTTATCAGTATAACATATATAGTAGAAACAATATGCCACAAATAACTTTCTTGTTTGAAAATGTAAAAAAAAAATTGGGAAGTAAACTTTAAATGTTTCCGAAAAAACTGGTTTCTTCGCCAACGTTATAGGTTAATAACAAATTGAGCTATTCATATTTGAGGCATTTAATGAAAAGTCGCTAGCATAACTCACTTGCTGCGTCCCCAATTTATTTTCTTACAAACATGCATTATATTTCGATGGAAAATGCAAAAATGCAATAAGGGGTAATCGATTAAAAAAAAAGAAAATTTGTATCACCAACGACTTATGGACCAGTCTGTGATTGTAGAAAAAACACATAAAAACTTAAACTGACCACGAATATGTGTTCTAGGGGGCCTAATTAGCGCTCATTTGAAGAAATTTTTTCAAAATTCAAAAGTCGGGATAGTGATTTTTTTTAAAGAAAATTCACTAAAATAAGGACACAATTATTGAAATTGGAGTGACTAAAATCAATAAAACATATAATGCTAAATTTAAAAAACTATCAAGATTAGGACTGGTTCATTTTCTCAAATTTGGTAATTTCTAAATAAGTTTCGAGTTATATAAATAAAATGTCATAATCTACTTAACATTAATTAATATATTTAACGAAATTTTCATTTTTTAAAACTACTTAAGAAATAGACATTGGAAAACTAAGTCACGTGGCCAGTCTTACGACAAAAGTGAAAAATGTTTGAAAACACAGATATTCGATTCTAAAATGCAACATTTATTTTTTAACTTTATTTTTATTGGGTCACTTAGTGTGTGATACATGTATTCGGTTTCAGTTCAGTGTAAATATAAATAAAGTCATAGATTTTTATCGAAACAAACAAACAGCACGACTCAATGGTTGGGTCTCTTCACCGATCTGGCATCGTTGCTCTTTAAACACGACAGTTTTCGATTTATGACAAGATCCCTTTTAACGCCAGTATTAGAATGCAGTATAATAATGGGATATGCTAGATACTAGTAAATAGTCTTCCTATGTAAATATATTTCATATATATCTCCAGTGGTATATTTTTATTTGTAATAGATTCGGTCTGTACAAAAAAAACTGTAATAGGTTAATCCTGATGTTAGCAAATATCAGTACGGGTAAGTTAGCGATAATGCCATAAAATGATGCTACTATTTTGCTGTACTAGTAACCATTGTATGCTGCTATATTGGTGTATTAGGAAATACTTTCATATAATTTTGTTTTTGCGGTGTTATTGCTGTAATAGGAGTTTGTCGGTAAGATGCTTGTAGTGTATGACAGCGTCACGACATGATTTTGTAAATAATGTGAATTTACTGTACTATGTCCTTCCTTTAGGATAAAGCACGCACCCCCGGTGCCAACCTTTAATAATGAACATCAATATATCCAATAGAAGATGAAGGGGAAGCACATCATTGATATAAGACAACACAGTTTACCAGGTTCTCTACAAACTGTAAAAGCCTGGTATTTTGGTAGCAAATGTTCATAAAAATATTATAAATCGCGGATTTTCTTTAAAATTAAATACTTAATAACCTTTTTCTTTTAACTATAAAATGAAATTTAAATTATGGCATACATTTTAAAATATAAATCTGCCTATTACTACATTTGGTTGTCATAGCTGTTATTTTCGCAGGTACACAAAATTTCTCAAATAAAACTCAACATTTTCTTGGAAAAACTGGTCTGATTTCCCTAGTTAACAAAGCTATCTAAGCCATTTACAAAAAGAAGCTACTTACCAAATTCCATCAAAATCGATCAATTATTTTTTGAGTTGTCGGCGTGCTATATAAGTATATAAATTGAAACTAAAGCCGACTATGAGTTCTAGCGGTCATTTGGAGAAATTTTTTCTAAATTGAAAAGTGGAGATCACCTCATTGGCGTTTTTTTTTTCTACAAAATGTGCTGAAAAAATACGTATTGTTTTTACAAGCTTAATGCCTCTCTGCACAAAACACTGTATGATTGTCATTCTATGCCAAATACAATCTCATCACAACCATTTCATGTACAAAAATATAGCCAAGTCTCGAGCCTCTTGTACTCTTAAAAAGTTACGACATTTAATACGCGTAATATAAGAAGAGGCTCGAGCAATGTATCCATAAGAAGTCAATATAGTATAGGAGTATGCCAATTGATACAGCGGACTTAAGTTTACCCAAGATCGTGGGTTTTGATAACTTCCATGTTGCGTAATGGCCACGTCACATTTTTTAAAACTAGGATGTAGAAACTCATTGATCCGAGAATGAAATTGTCATAGGAGGAATACACTGGGCTCTACATGTGTGTGTGTGTGCGGTCATGTCTTGGCTGCGGCTACTCTGGCCATCCGCTCATTTTCTAATTTTTTTTTTAATCTCCATCTATGTTCAAATGATGATTCATTAGTTAGTTCGTCAGATCACTACACTTACATAATGGTTTCTAATTTATAAGTAAACATAATACCTTATTCATTTAATATAAACATATATACACACATAATTTTTTTTTTTTCTTTTTATGATTATTACTATTATTATTATTTTAATTTATTGGGAAGGTACGGGGACACATATCTTCATGTCTTGGGGCCTATCAAGACAACTTGACTACACACAAGAGGGCCACTAACGGAATGGTATTATACACAAGGAAAGACAGTAGGTAATTCCTAATTCTAATACAGCAATAAATTACAACCTATAAAATAGTTTAAATTACTTAAATAACTAAAGGGCAATACCAATGATAGATATTGTTTACATATATACACATATATTTGTCAACATTCGCATTATAATCTAATGTTCAGAGATTTAACATGGTCCACAATTGCTTGGTATATCTTATGGTTTTGGGATTGTAATAGTTGTGGTAAATTAAAGGGAAGAGTTATATTCAATCTACAAATTTTTTCTGTGAAAAGAGCAACCTTTTCTTTTTGCAGTTCGCAATTTAGAAGTATATGTTGGCTGTCGCCCAACTCGCCACAATCACACAAAGGACTGCTGCGGAGATTCAGCCGGAAAAGATGCTCCGGTACCAAGGAGTGGTTAAATCGCAATCTACAAATTAGCTTAACAAAAGTTTTATCTACTGTTAGCTTCGTAAACCAAGGTTTAACAGGGATATTAGGTTGTATTGTCTTATAGAAGATTCCCTTAGGATCATTTTTATATTGTGCTAACCATTTGTGTTTGTAGGATCTATTTATAAACGGATATAAATCCTCATAGGGATATTTATAATCTAGCACTTCACCATGTACCAGAGCATCCTTCGCCAACTCGTCCACCCGCTCATTTCCCACTATTCCACAGTGGGCTTTTATCCAAGCAACTGTTACTGTTTTACCCTGATTACAAAGTTCTTTTAAAATTTCTAAAAGTTTAACAAAAAGGTGATTTGTTTTTGTTTTGTGGTTAAAGTTGGCAATCTTGGCAACTGTACTTCTACTATCCGAGAGTATAACGAATTTATTATGGTTAATGTTTTTAATTAGATCTAATGCTTCACATATTGCAATTATTTCAGCTGACGCAATACTAAAATATGGCTTTAATTTGCCTTTTACTGCAACATCGATTTGTGGGTCAAAAATTGCCATTGCTGTATTGTGTTCTGATTTGGAACCGTCTGTATACAACTGGTAGGCATTTGGAAAATGGTCTTTCATGTCACATTCAAATATACTGTTTCTAATTTTAAGGGGAAAATTAGAATAGTCTGGAAGATATCTTGTATTTATTTTTTCTTGATCTAAGTTTATTTGGTATATCGGGTTGATGTAATTCATTTGAATTTCGTCCCTTATGGGTATAACCTGTTCTGTATAACATTCCACTGACAGACGACTTTTTTTATTGACCCAATAAGGGCTTGTTAAATCACATATCAATAGTATATGTATTTTGGAAAGAAGCAAACTATTTTTGGACTGTAGTTTTAATAGAAATCGAGATGTTAAAATTTTTCGTCTAATTTCAATGGGAACTTCGACGCATTCACATAAAAGATTTGCTATCGGAGTGCTTTTCAGTGCACCTGTACATAAACGTAGGCACCTGTTTTGCAGGACACTTAATCTGTTCAGGTGAGTTTTAGCAGCATGATCATAAAAAGTACACCCATAATCCATTGTAGATCTTATAAACGATTTATAAATCATAAGTGATATATGCGTATCGGCTCCCCACGAAACATGTGTTGTTGCTCTTAAGATGTTTATACCCTTTTCACATCTACTAATTATTTTATTGATATGGTCTCTCCACAACAGTTTTCTGTCCAACTTGATACCCAGAAAGGTCACTGTAGATTCGATATTGTATTGGACCTCGTTCAATATTACTGGTGACTTTGGGCTTTGGTGCTTCCTATTAAAGACACATATATGGCTTTTTGAAGTTGAAATATTTAACCCAACTGCAGTCAAATATCGATTGACATTTGCTAAAGATTTTTCTAGCGATTTTAATCCCTGTTCTTCTTTGCACTTGTCGACATATAAACATAAGTCATCAGCGAATTGTAATATCCTTGTTTGCAGATCTATTGTTTTGTGAAGATCGTGGGTGTATATGAGATACAGAATTGGGCTTAATATACTACCTTGTGGCAACCCCCTACTTGTAGTTCGTGGCCCCTTAAGTTCATTATTGACACTAAGATATATCTCCCTGTCTTCATACAATGATACGATTTTGGCCGCTATTGACTTGGGAACCCCTATATCGCACAATTTTGCGTACAGAATATCCAAAATAACATTATCGTATGCACTCTCGATGTCAAGAAAGGCAGCGACTACCATATTTCCATTAGTAAAGGACAGTTCAATATCAGTGACCAAATGAGCGATGCTCTCTGTTGTTGAGTAACCCTTTCTGAACCCAAACTGTGTTTCTGACAAAATTTGATTGCTTTCCAGCCATTTTTCCAAGCGAAATTTAATCATACGTTCAAATGTTTTTAGAACGCATGATGCTAATGAAATTCCTCTATATGAGTTTACGCTGTCTGGTGGTTTTCCATTTTTGAGGAAATTAAGTACTAAATATATTTTCCATGATCGTGGTATATAATTACTAGTATATATATAGTTGAAGATTTCTAGCAACTTATCTTTAGCACTTTGTGAAAGATTAGCTAACATAGCATAATGTACATTATCAAGCCCTGGTGCAGAGTTATTACTGCTTTTCAGACTATAATTGAGTTCCCCAATACTAAAGGCCTTGCTCAGAGGGTGCGGTACATTAGAAATAAAACTATTTTTGTTCGTGTGGTTTAAGACAAATGGTGGTGCTAGCTTGTCTAACATTTCTTCTGCCCATTCCGGATCATTGGGAAGCGTACGACAAACTGGTACACTGTTAATTTTCTTTATTTGGGTCCAGATGTCCGATATTTTTGTACTTCTGTTCAATTTTTCACAAAAGTCTCTCCAACTTCTTCTTTTACTAACTAAGACTATTCGTTTTACAACTGCAGAACGTTTTTTAAATTCTATGAAATTTTGCGCTGAAGGGTTTCGTTTATATCTTTGAAATGCTTCTTTCTTTTCTTGAATAGCTAACTTACATTCTTGATTCCACCATAATTTCCTGAATTTATTTACTTTCACTCTTGCCTTCTCTGGTATCGACTCATAACTCGCCAACAATATATTATTTAAAAATTTCTCATAATCAAAATTTTGCTGATTATTTAGACAGTAATCGTCAACCAGAGAAGTAAAGAGTTGCCAATTTGCCTCATTTAATTTCCACCTAATTCTACTATCTACATACGTTTCATTATTACCGTCTGTTGGGTCATTTAAACATGTAAAGGTTATAGCATAGTGATCTGATCCGAGAGCATCATCATGGGTTTGCCATGTAAAAAGTGAAGCTAAATCTGCTGTGCAGATTGTCAGATCAACCGCTGAACCATTGATGGAGCCTGGTTTGCGAATCAAAGTTGCGCATCCCGTATTAAGTATAACTAAACGGCATTCTTCTAAAGCAAGTAACAAATTTTGACCTGCAGTATCGTTCCATCCACAACCCCAGGCCATAGAGTGACTGTTATAGTCGCCGCCAATAACAAACGGTCATTTAAGATTGCTAAAAAATTGTACCCAGGCAATAATCGATACTCTTGTGGATGGTTTAACATAAATAGAATAGAGATATATACATTTTTGTCTGTTTATAATAACCTTGACACCCACACACATCACGTCAGTCGGCTGATGGTCGACTGGTATTTCTGAGAAAAGTATATTATGTTTTAATATTATTGCAACACCACCACGGCCATCATTCCTGTCGCCGCGGATCGTATTATAACCATTTACTGTAAAATTATAAGTGGATCTTAACCATGTTTCACTTATTAATGCTATATTTATCTTATGATCAAATATAAATTTTTCAAATTCCCCTTTATTTGAATAAATTGATCTAGCATTCCACTGCATCACATTAAACTCGAATTTTGTTGTTTAAGAATTAACGATACTTTGTCTTTTAATTCGTCCCCCGTAATTTTTACTGCCCCACTTATTAGGTTTTTAATTAATTCTAATAAAGAATTGCAAATTTTTTCTGTATGATTACCTTCCCGGAAATTGTAATGATATAGGGGAGGGTATGGATTTACTACAGGACGCGATAAGATGTTTGGAGTTGATAAAATTTGATTATGAGCTAACAATGTTGGATTATCTCCAACTACAGTGTTATCAGGTCGTTTCCGTTTAGTAGTGCTGACAGTTATGTAACTACTGTTTCTAGAACTGCTCTGGTTATACCTTGGTTCACTATTTTGATTATTTTTTGTTGCATTGGCGTAGCTATTTTGAAATTTGTTTGCCGCGTCTTTGTATGAAATATTTTCTGTGCCCATAATAATTTTAATATTTTTTTGTTTATTAAATTCTGGACATTGTTTTCTGTCTGTCGCCTCATGATCACCACCACAAGAAATACACCGAGGTGGTTCCTGCGATATGCATTCCAAGACCGGATGATCGCCCCCGCATTTTTTGCATCGATCTCTTCCTTTACATTGAGCTCTTATATGACCGTACTTAAAGCATTTATTACATTGAATTACCCTTTGTATGTAAGGCTCAACTTCAAAACGCAGCTTTTCAATAAAAACGTGCGATGGTAAATATTTAGTTTTAAATGATACTAATATAGTAGATGTAGGTACATATTCTGGAATTCCATCTTTTATTATTTTACGGTTCATACGGCGAACGTTTAGTATGGGTATGGAATTTATAGTTTGTATAAGAGATTCTAATTCTTTTTCAGTTATATCTAAGTCTATCCCTCTTATTATTCCTTGTCTCCTCACGAGAAATTGAGGAATATATACTTCATAATTTTTGTTAGCTAATAATTTCGATAAAATTAATTTATTTGCGCTTTTAACTGTGCGTAATTCAATTTTTAACCTATTTACGCCTACGCTAGTTATATAGCTAATCGAGTCACCTAAGTCCTGCACGCAACTTTTGATCATCCTAGCTACACCAATTCTATTCATTCTTCCAATATTACCTGTTTTACTTTGTATATATATTATATACGGGCCAGTATCTCTGTCAGAATAAAGATATTTCGTTTTGTTTATTTCTCGGTTCTCGATTGTTTTTCCTGTATGTGATTTATCAATCGTCTGTTCAAGAGATAATGACCCGTATACATTTTCACCTGCGTTAAAATGTTTTTGATTATTATTTGTTTGTAAATTTAAATTAGAATTATTAGTTTTATTACTTACCAATTCTTCCTTGCTCGTCATTTGTAAGGTGTTTGTAACTGTATTTTTTAAGATTGAGGCTGAACTTTCGCCTATATTAAGATTTGTGTTTACCTGCTGTGTATTTTTTTGTTTTTCCGTTACCTCTTCGTTATCCAACTCCATGATCCAGTCAAGGGTGCCTCCCTTGTCCGGCGGGACTCTTTTATATTCTTTATTCATATTTTTTTCACTTATTATTAAGCTTATTCACTCACTAAGAACAGGAATATCACTCGCTATGACCGTTCACCTCGAAAGCCTGCGCGCGAATGCTGGGCTCTACATGAGATCTCATAACTTTTAAAGAGTAAAAGAGTCGCTGACTTAGCTACATTGTTTGCATGATGTATTTTTGATGAGATTTTAGTTATGTTTGTAGGATGCTTTTGTTTTCTTTATACTTTACATTTATATAAATATGGAGTTATTTTATTGGTTTCCTTAAAAAAAAATCGGTCGTACGTTTAGCGGATTAAAAAATAGAAAAATATATACTCCTTATAGTAGGGGTAATAAATAATAGTCATAATCTAACACCTGTCTTACCTACAGAATACGTATGCATTAACCACTCCTCACCCCCATCCCACTGTAAGGAGTTGGTGGGGAATTCACAGATTTTTTTAATTCCTCGTTACTTGTTCGCTAAACTCAGCCAACATACCAAAATTCACCTTTCTAGGACTAGAGGAAGTATTCTAAAGGTTTCTGCGGATAATCAGTGAGTGAATGACGAAATCAATGAAATTTGCCTACTGATAAAATCTAAAGTACCAAAGGTATAAAAAATAAAATTTAGTACACTCCATAAGCTTGGTGACCTGACCTGTCCTGACAATTTGAGATCTGAAGTAGTATCCATACCAAAGTCATGAGGGTTCAAAAATACACGGAATCGCGTCGACAACATGTACGATGGCGTTTTTTAGCTCGACTTTTAGATATAATATACTATGGCAAAAATTACAGATAGCTTGGGATGAGGTAGCCTCCTGGGATGGGGTAGCCTAAAATAGATCAAACACCCCAAGACTATATTCACCACATGATTAGATCTATATCCATATTTATAAAAAAATTTGTTTCGACTTTCCACATAACTTTGAACCAGTGGAAGTAAAGAAAAATATAAGTGGAAAAATGAATTCATGCCACAAGGTGTCAGAAATAATAACATTATTTAAGTCTGCCACTTTAAAGTTTCATTTGACATTTGTGAAAACAATTTATCAACTACTTATGTAATATGAAAATGTAAACGTAAATAATCCTATCAAGTTAATTATTTCTTATCTTTTTGTACCAAAGTTAATTTTAATATTATCATCGAAAGTTAGCTAAATAATCACATAATCTGATCAAATCATTTTGATTTATTTCCAAAACTAGAGTCTGTAGGTATAGGGAGTGATTACAAAACTTGAAGCAGAGGGCATGCCCTTCGCTTCTGGCACACAAAATATCGGCTGTTCCATTTCTAAAAATTGAGTTACGGCAGTTTGACTTTTCTTAATTCAGTCACTATTTGAGAGTGCCCTGTATACAGCATCTCGATTTTTTCGATGACTAATATAAACTAAAACATCTTTGAATGCGTCGCTCTCATGGGACTCTGCTATCTATTGTTAAAAACGCCGTATCATAATTTTTGATAATTGCCAAAAATGTTAAAAGTTACAAAACAATTAAAATAACTCTAAAACGATTAACGCTATCAATTTCTTTCCTATAAACATGCATTACAATTCGATGAAAAATGCAATAATATAAGGGATGTTCGAAAAAAAAAAAGAAAATTTGTATCACTAACGACTTATGGGCCTGCCTGTGATTGTCAAAATAATTTTATGAGATGCAGCTCAAGACACCCTATAATTAACGTATACAATTTTTTCTAGTATCTTGTATAATAACGGATATATTGAGTAGAAATGCGCCACTCCCTGTATATATGAGAACAGATAAACACTGAAACTAAGCCCTGATATGGGTTCTAGTGGGCCTAGTTCACGCTCATTTGAAGAAATCTTTTTAAAAATTAAGTCACGGTCTCCTCGAAGGGATTTTTTTTTAAAATTGGCCGAAAATTATAGACGATGAAAGATAAACGCTATAAGTAAAAGTACTGCCAAATCATTAGAGAAAGGGTCTATTTGAAATTAGTTTTCTAAAACACGCTTTTTGCTACATTTTCTCTACATAACCCGTATTCGCTTCAGGTTCGTTGCCTAAATGTTGCCAAATTTAACGTTTCAAATCGCCAATTTTGACGTTTCAAATCGCCACTTTGATGGTTTAAGAGGAAAACCGCAAAATTGTTTTCCTTAAATGCCTATAAGTTTTTGTCTTTTAATTTATAGATCTAAATTTTGGTACAGAGCTTACTTTTTATGGTATAAACCAGCGCACCACTGGCTGTCATAACTTTGTTATTTCCGGAGATATGAAAATTCTCCGAAAGAAAACACAAAATTTTCCGGGACAACTGTACCGATTTTCCTGGCTCACGAACATATCCAAGCTACTTGCAAAAGGAAGATACTCCCAAATTTTATCACAATCGGCCCATTATTTTTTAACCTATCGGTGTATAAATATTGAAACTAACCACGGATATGTGTCCTAGGGGTCTAGTACGCGCTCATTTGAAGATATTTTTTCAAAATTCAAAAGTCGCGATATCCTCATTAGTGAATGTTTTTAAATAAAGTGCATAAAATCAGTTGTATAAACGAGTTTAAACTTTCGTGGCATCTTGATGTGAACCTAGGAACTTAAATATGCATAATTACAATTCCATGTTTTTATTTACAACTGTAATTAACAACCCTATGTAAAAACGCGTAGGACTAGGAACAAAAACAATGTAGCAATAACCTGCTGTCATTTCGAATACAGTAATGGAAATAAGGAAGGCTCGGATGAAAGTTTCATGTTCAGTGCACATTTAACAGTTTACGTTCGCATATATTACGAAAAGCGCCTGCAACATAAGCTTAACTTTGACACTATTCATAAGCAAATATGTATTAAGATACGCACGCTATAGTTTTCTCTGTTTGAAACCAGGCATTCTCTACAAATGAAATAAGTGATTCAAATGTAGGATTATCATTTAAACAGTTGTCAAAGTATACGTGGCGTAATGCCAAATTATATGTTGTAAATAAAAATCAATTAGGTACGATCTTTGCTTAGTCAAATATTTTTACTTGCATTAATAATAAATAAATGTTTTATAACATACAGATTTGCACACAGTCATAAACACCTACATGTTTAGTTTTAATCAAATTGGATGAAAATCTATTTTCATTTTTTAACTAATGCGGAAATAGTCTACTAAGTACACTTGGAGAACCCAAATCACCACACGCTATAGTTTTCTCTGTTTGAAACCAGGCATTCTCTACAAATGAAATAAGTGATTCAAATGTAGGATTATCATTTAAACAGTTGTCAAGTTATACGTGGCGTAATGCCAAATTATATGTTGTACTTGCATTAATAATAAATAAATGTTTTATAACGTACAGATTTGTACACAGCCATAAACACCTACATGTTTAGTTTTAATCAAATTGGATGAAAATCTATTTTCATTTTTTAACTAATGCGGAAATAGTCTACTAAGTACACTTGGAGAACCCAAATCACCACATTTTTTGAACTTTAAAATTCTCGCAATTTTTTTTTATCCTCTAATGACGCTAACTTGTTTAGTGAAACGGTCATCAGGTTAAAAAAAATCTGTTGTGATTCTCCAAGTGTACTTATCAGTGCTCATCACAGGTTCCAATCTTCACTTAGTAGTAGTCTACTGTTTCTACTTCTGCATTTAATTTTGCTACTTGAAACAACAATTATTATTTTTGTAAATCTGTTGTGGTTATTTAGATTTTCCAAGTGTACTTATCAGTACTCATCACAGGTTCAAATCTTCACTTAGTCTACTGTTTAGTGAAACTGTCATCAGGTTTTAAAAAATCTGTTGTGGTTATTTGGATTCTACAAGTGTAATTATCAGTGCTCATCACAGGTACTAATCTTCACTTAGTAGTAGGCTGCTGTTTCTACTTATGCATTTAATTTTGCTACTTGAAACAACAATTACTGTTTTTTTTATCCTGTTGGGCCTATTTGGGTTCTCCAAGTGTACTTATCAGTGCTCATCCCAGGTTCAACTCTTTACTTAGTAGTAGCTTACTGTTTTTACTTTTGAATTTGAATTTGCTACTTGAAAAAACAATTACTGAAGGGGATATTAAATGCGTAATAACGAGAATGCTCATTTCATTCAACAAAACTGATAAAATCATGTCCAAAGGTGATGAATTTTATTCCCTTGCTGCTATTAGTTGATAATTAAATTATAGGACAGTGATAGTTTATTGATTTATACGAATTTAACAACATACAATACAAAAAGCTTTACTTATCGTCGGTGTTCTAATAAAAACTCCTTTGTGTAGTTTTTCAAAATAGGGTTATTGGTATCATGGGATCAAGAGTATCGTGCTGCATGTTCTGATGAAATATTCTATGTTTAACATTTAATTTAAAAGAACTAAACCAAAAGAAAGTATCCCCTATGTGCACAGGACCGTATCATATACTTTATGGAAACTCTGATACGCCTCCTTTTTGTCATAGGAGGATTTACAACGATGTGTTCTAGAAAATCTCGAAACCACCTATGTGACAACGTAATTTACAGATAGGTTCAAAATTTTGAAAAAAAATGGTGCCTAGAGAATAATAAAGTATTTGTTGCAAGAAAGCCATTTTCATTTGTTTTGCAGAAAACAAGAACATTCCGGTACATAAGAATCAATGCAATACGTGTACAAGAATACCTCAAACATGTTGCGAAAAAAGAAATGAGTGTAGGAGGAAAAGCTACTTGTTGCAAAGGCCAATGATAAACATTTAGTTTTAACTATGGACTTACGAAGAGCTTTCCTTGCACCGAAGATAAAAGCTTCGGCTATGTATTATAAACAAAAGTTTCAAATCCACTTCACTATTGATGAGATAAACAGCAAGGGCATATGTATGGTACAAAGTAGAAGGGACAGTATTCAGCAATGAATTCACTACCTGTATCAGAGATTAACATAAAAAAAGCTTAAAGTGGATTTGCTCCATCTGACTATTTTTTGTTGCCTTATAAAACAAAAGTCGTTGAATCCAAATTTTTGAAAAACTATGCCTCCTCCAGACCAACTTAGGTTATAATATGAGCGGGCTGTTTCAGTCCTACCACTGCGACCTTAACGTATATTGTGGCTTACGCCTAATTATCTTATATTTCACCCATCAAGTCCAGCCCCTTGCAGAAGTTGACAATTTTTGAGGGGGAGAGTTAATCCATATATTCTGGTGCAAGTTGGGTCTTGCCAAATACTAGGTGCCTGGTACTGTCCGCTGCCGTACAGGAACACCATACGTTCTCTGTTGTTTCATCATCTTCCATACACAGCCGGTATTGGGTTTCTTGTCCAAGCCCAATTCTGTACAGGTGACGCAGTCGGCAATAGCCTGTATACAGGCCAGCTGTTACCTGTTCAACTCTAGAAGTTGTTTAAATTTCTTAGCCCTTGTTCTGAAGGCCCTTTATGAGTGAGATAATCCTGGCAGACTTTGTGTTTGCATCCGTCCAGGTCTTTAGGCTGCGTTTGCTGTGCATAAAGATATGCCCAGCGCCGGTTGCATCCCGATATAATCCGCCTCGACACTAATGACACATGGAAGGAATTTTAGATCAAGCCAGACCTCGTACACAGTGTCCGAATTTCGTTGCTTTTGTGGTGTATCTCAGTTTAGGAGTGGAGATAGACGGCTGCGGTTTTCACAATACTTTTCTACTTTTCTGTGAAACTAACGATACCGAAATCAAAACTGACATAGCACTCTTTGTTTTTGAACTACATGGTTATTTTGAAATTTTTATTTTTAGGCACTCTCTGTATCTCCTTTGTATGATGAGATAATAAAACTGAAAACTAATTGTAATGGATCTTTCTACGTAGAATTCAATGATGCAAACCGTTTTTTATTAAACACATATTTTGTGACACCAACTAAAAGATGTTTTTTTAAATGGAACACCTGTATATTTTTATGTCATTGGACCCGGCCCATTAAGAGCTTTAATATATATATATATATATATATATATATATATATATATATATATATATATATATATATATATATATATATATATATATATATATATATATAAACACATATAACGGAACAAAAGCTGTTACTACTATCAGCTACTCTGCTGAGAGGGCTGTATTTGCTATAGTTAGTTGGGTGGAACTCACTATCCAGCATGCCAGGATTACGAACAGTACGTGGACAAACTCTTATTTTGAATTGAGATAGGATATCGCAGTTATCTATCTATAAGTTTATTGAGAACTTTGTAAACGAAACACAGGTTGAAGAGAGTACGCCTAGTATGAAGGGAATATAGATCAAAATAAGAAAGCACTAAACTGTAACTATAATTATGAAAGAACGTGGAACTTCTATTTCACAAAGTTTTGACAAATCTTCGCTGAACATTTTCAATTCTATCAATTTACATAGCGTGGCGAGTTGAGCAAATAACTGAACAATAATCAAATAAAGAGAGTAAAATCGATGAGTCAAGGATGGCCAATGTACGGACACTGCTAAAAAGATTAGTCATTCTAGTTATCAAACCCAACATTCTTACAGCCCTTGAACTAATGGTATCGATATGACGTGACACTCTAAGCTGTGAATCCAACGGGACACCCAGATCCCAGATCACGAACAGTATCAACCCACCTCTCCGAGATGGCATCTATGAAATAATCAGAAGCTGCAGTGGTAAACTGGGTGGTAGCTTTACGGGAAACATATAAAGATTAGAGTAACGCCCACTAACTTTAACTCGGATGGTTCTGCCTTCAAGGTACGAATAGAGCCATGCCAGCAGCGAATATCTGATGCCATATGCATATAATTTCTGAATTAGCAGATAATGGTTTACAGAATCAAAAACTCTGCTAAAATCACTTGAGCACCACTTTCTAAAGATGAAATTATATCATTATTAAAGTAAAACAAGTTTGTTGTAGTTAACCTACCCGTAGAGAAACCATAAGACACAAATAAGGCAAAGGAGCTTTTACAAAGCTCAGTCGGTTTCTCTTAATCTAAAAAGTTCACAGATACAAATAAGGAGAAATAACTCCCAAAAAGTTCAGTCAACTCCTTTTAAGCTAACATACAGAGCCGAAGGAGAACATCAAGGAATGTACTTGAACACGACTATACGTCTTTTATTGGGTAAAAGCTCCCGCTACTATTCCATGAATGAACAGGGAAAGCAACATGACAGTATGGTCCAGCTAGAGACCGAGCGTTCTCAATCGACATTCTTTGTTGGAGAAACCAAACAAGGATCAACATCAGGTGATGACCGAAGAGATCTGTGCAGGATAGTCCCTTTTCTTTGACTCAGAAATATGTTCAGGGAACAAGACAAACATCTCGCATGCCAGAAGGGCCTATTCAATAAGTAGCTAGGAACTTAGATTATATTTAACTGTATTGTTAATGACCTAGATATATTGTCCCAGTGATATAAGGAATTATCACGTTTAGATTGGAACCTCGGTGGTTCAGGGATAAGAACGTGTGCCTCTGAACCGAAGGGTACTGGGTTCGATCCCAGGGTACTCCTTTCACTTTTTCAGTACAAACTGTAACAGCAACATCAACCGAGGTTCTGGCATTGTATTTGAGCAAGTTGAATGTCTGCACGTTCCGCTCTTCGGAGGGGACGTAAAGCCGTCGGTCCCGTGTCCATGCGATGTTGGGCACGTTAAAGATCCCTACCCTCCTTACAGAAAAGCAGGGGTTCGGCAAAATTTCTAGGTTAGTGAGGTGAAACTGCTCCCTGGCGCCGGTGATTGGCCATAGTCACGGAAATAGGCCGACGTTAAAGAAACAAAACACACACACACGTTTAGATTACCTAGGCGAGGTTGAGCTTCTTTGTTTTACAAACAGACGATTCCGCATAATTACAATATTTACAATTGCTTATTGTTATGTTTATTATTATGTTTTTATTGTGTATAATTGACCCTTATTAAACTGTATATACATACTTCAATTTTGTTAAATACAGGGCCCTTTATATCAGTTTCTTCAGTAACATTCTTTATCGTTATGTTTCTTTAACATATGCGCCAACCGTAATATGTGATAATTACTGCAAATGTAATAAATACAACGTTTATCTTGAACATGTACATAAAACATACATTTTATTGGCAATCATTTCGAGCAATTATCGCCAATTATCCGGTGCGATATAATTACTGATCAAACGCTGTTCGGAAGTCTTTCTCGTTTATGGCATTTACTTAATAGTCATATTAAGCAATTACTTTGAATAAGTTGCCTTCCTAATACAGGTGTTTCTAATAATATGTTATTTTTATATTACAATAAAAATGTATCTAGCCGTAAATTACAATTTTAGTGTTCTCCGTCGTGAAAATGATCAGTAGAAGACCCCTAAAATAGGGCACCGCCAAACTTGAAAAACAACAAGATTTGTTTTAAGAGAGGTTTATTTTTTTTAATGAGGTCAGCTGCAAAACAAAACCAGAAAGAAACTGAACATTATAGGCCATTAGAATGTATTTAAAAAATTGGATTGACTTGTTAGAGATTTTTTTTTAATTAAATAATATCCAGATAATATTTTTACTTTGGTTCTTTTTTAGGCCTTCCAGGGACCCAAAAAATATAAATGGTTATTAAAATTTACACTAATCTAGAAAATTTAGTTTTAGTACAAATTATTACAGACAATGTATGTAGATGTCATTTAAAAAGCTTCATTATTTTTGAAAGAAAATTTAATTTTTAATTTTTAAAGCCCATAAACCTATAAACATTCTCAAAGTGACAATTAAAACCATTAAATTGGTAATTTCTTTATCGGCAATTTTTTCTCCAAAAATCACTAACTAAAGATAGGTTCTAGTAAATTGACAATTGGCAAGAACGCCTTATCTGAATAATGGGTTTAAAAAGCATATATATTAAAACTATGTAGCTCCAATTGCGAAATCTCCGCAAACAAATTTTCCTTAAAGAAAAACTATTTAGATTTTTTTAATGTCATAAGGACAATTTAGTAATCTCTATTGCCAAACGTATTTTCTAGTTATATACATGGTTCCCGAGATCAACTGTACAGTAACCTAGAAAACGACGTTTTTGGTATTACTATTTTAATAAAGATTAGATGGGGCCAACTACAGGGTGAAACCCGTAAAATTCTACCCATCATACTTCTTTTATTTCTTGGTGTGGACAAAAATGAAGGCTAGAAAAGTTCTATGTAATTTTCTTTTCAGAAAAACAACTGGGCATTGCATTTTTGAAATACACAGTAAAAGTATGTTTCCTAAAAAATGGTAAAAATGTATATTATTAGTTTTTGCAATCTGATAATTTGATAATTGCGTAATATGTTTACCTTAGTTACTCGTAGGCATATGTCCGAATTTAAAAAGATCAAAAACATGTAACCGCTGTAAGTAAACTGAATGCAAAAGAAAAATGTTTTCTATATGACAGAAGCACTTTGCTTTGTGAATACTATTACAGGGCTTTCATAATGGTTTTTTTCTGTGCCAAAATGCTGTGTAACATAAATGTTTACAAGATATGCTGTATTACGTAAATGTTTCGAACAATGGTCGCCAACCTGTAGATCGCAAGCAACCGGTAGTTCGCAAAGGCAATCCTGGTAGCTCGCAAAGGCAATCCTGGTAGCTCACAATATATTTTTAATTTTTAAAATATAAAGGTGTAAGAATCATAAAAGCTTCCGTAAATGTTGCAAATTTTCATAATTAACACAGGCAGAGGCAACACTGCGGTAAGCGATCTGCCGGCGACGCCACCATGCTAGAATCGGCTAGAACCGACCAGTCCGCTAGTGTTCGAGAACGATCTGGGTTGCTTTAAACGGGAAAAATACGCATGGCGCGGCGACCTTGCGCTCAGTTTAGAAATGAACGGCTTAATCAACGTCCAGGGGTTGGGTTACTAGGGAGCAATAAAAAATATTATGGTAAACAGTAGTAAGGTGAAGACATACCATTTATGCCTACCGTAGCATAGCATACTGCAAAATTTTGATTGCGAATTATGAAAATAAAGATTTTTTTTCCGTTTTTTATTAAAATTGACATGTTACATATTTTTGAGAAGCTTATAAAAATGCAAATTAATTTCTTTTCCAATATTTCTAAAATAGTAATATTGAGAATAAACTAACTACGCCACTAGATTCTACGTAAAAAGTTCTGAAAGGATTCGTTTTTACCTTTTTGGCAGGTTCTCAGACAACTGAAATACAAGGGGAAACTGAATGCAATATTTTCAACATCTGTAGCTCGAAAACCAAGAAGGTTATGACAATTTTGTTTACGGCATCTTTCGTTTCCCAAAAAAGTAGCGCAAGTTCGCGAAAACCGCAAGGTTTTAATTTAATAATAACCGAGATACCCAGCAATTCCAACCAAAATAGAACACCTGTACAACCAAATTTTGGAAAATCATTCACCAGAAAGGAAAAACTAAAACAATTTAAAAAACCAGTTAATTGGTCACCAGTCAATATTTTTAAAGACAGTCAACAAAAATAAGGCAACTGAAGCATCATACAGTGTGTCCCAGATAATAGCCCAAAAAAAGAAACCTTATGAGGACGATGAAATAATAAAGCCGGCGTGTTTAGATGCTGCAGATTCGTTATTTGCCAACTTTAGAAAACACGTAAAATCTTTACAACTTTCTGCTAATACAGTAATGACACAAGTAGGGCTAATGATATTTTTTACAGTTAACAACTGACTTAGATAACTGTGTTTAGTTTGCACTGCAACTGGATGAAACAACAGATGTGGCTGACACCTCCCAGATGGCCGTGTTCGTCAGGATTGTTTTTAGTGATTTTACGAATAAAGAATATCTTTTGAAATTTATTCCACTGAGAGGACATACTACTGGGTAGGAGTTGTTTTCTCATTTCAAAAATAGTATTTCTTCTGGGAAAATTTCAATATACAAAATGGTAGGCTGGACAACCGATGGCGCTCCAGCTATGGTGGGTTGAGATAAGAGTTTGGTGGCGTTATGTCGTAAAGATTAAAGTTTTCTGCACTTTATCTGTTACCACTTCATTATCCATCAGCAAGCATTATGTGGAAATTTTCTAAAACTAAACAACGTTATGAAATCTGTAGTAAAAATTGTGAACAAGATTAAAGCTCAAGCGTTGCAAATAAAATTATTCAAAGCCTTGGCCGATGAAATTGACTGTCAATACAGGGAGCTACTTCTTCACTCTGAAGTCCCATGGTTAAGTAGAGGACGAGTGGTGCTATAGTTCGATTTTTCAAGCAACGCGATGAATCGATTCCGGGACTGGAAAATTCAATCTGGCTTAGAGATTTTGGTTTTCTTGTGGACACTACAGAAAAATTAAATGAACTTAATTTGCAGCTTCAGGGGAGAGGCAAAGAACTAGCGGAAATTATTTCTGATTTAAAAACCTTTATCAAAAAGTTTGAGTTTTGGGAACAAAGCCTAATCAACCGCGACGCCAAGCATTTTCCTATTGTTTCAGAAAAGATATCTCAAAATCTATTGAAACCTGATGACAGTAAATATCATATAGAAACAGTTTCTAACTTGAAGGAGAACTTCAAAAATCGTTTTAAGGATTTAAAGGAAATGACTTTAATGGCGCCCGTTGTTGTTTCACCCTTCACTGAAATTGATATCCAACAGTTTGCAACTTGTGTTATGTAGAACTTTGACGAAGACATCGCTGCAACATAAATGGAAGTGATTGCATTTCAAAATGATTTGGTCTTATAACTGTTAGTCTCAACTACAAAATGTATCTGGCCTATAGTGAGTAAAGACAAATAAATATTCAGTTCTTGTCGTGTTGCCTTGAAAGTAAAAGCGTTATTTAGTTCAACCTATTTGTGTGAATCTTCTTAGTTTGTTAAGAACAAATACCGCAATCAACTTAGAGATGAACATTTGGATAATTGTATTCGAATGGGTGTCTCAAACTAGACCGCAAACATTAAAAAATTATCGAGGAATCTGAGCGTTAGTCTTCTCATTGAACATGCATTTTTTTATCTGCACATGTTTTTGTTTGTTTACTTTTTTGTTATTTTTATTCACATTTAATAAATCGTCTGTGACATACCATTGTAGCTGCATAAAAATTTTGTTTATTTTCAAACACCTACTATTGGTAGGTATGGATGTAGTTATGTAGTATGTATTAGTACTATTAGTTATTCTGTTTTTAGTGTTTTATTAGTATGTATTAGTTAAAAATAAATACACGTATGTCGAATACAACTGTGCATAATTTCATATGGGTTGGCTTACGTCGCTTACAACTAGGTAGCTCACTGTTTATTCCAAAATTATCTAAGTAGCTCACCACATTGAAAATGTTGGCGACCACTGGTTTAGAAGATATATCTAAAACCATTTTAAGGGTTTCAAAAAGGTGAAGTTGTGCAGTAGATATTCTATATCTATTATTTTAAACACAACGTATATCACTTTATAAATGTTGTGTGTCTGTATAAAATATATAAATAAATAAATAAATAAGTAAGGGGACTTTTTTCTGTATTATTTCGCAAAAGAGGGCTTAAAATTAGGAATTATGAAGAATTATTAGTTTTTTCTTTACAAAGGAATGTTTGGTCTAGGATTTTAGGAAATAAAATAGGGAAGCTCTCCTAACAGTCTTGTGAAAGGACGGATCATATGTCATAAAAAAACATTTTGTTTCGTTGCCCTAGTAGACTGACAAACTGTCAGCGGTTACTTGACTTGGATTAAATTATAGAAATCAAAGTTCCACATCCTGCTAACGACTGAAGCAAAAAATATTATAAGTTATGTGTATTTTAACGCAATCAGAAAAAAATCGGTAATTAAAGAAAACCTATATATGCTTTAAAAACATATATTTTGTTTGTAACTCAAAAACGAGATCCTTGTTTTTCTGAAATGTAGTAACCTCAAAAAAAAATCTACACAACTTTTCTGGCACTTATCATTTCTTCTGAAAAAAAAAGAAAATAAAAAAGTAAAGCGGGACAAAATCTTTAAAGCCTGTATTTTCGTATATAAATCCAAACGGTCTAGTAGCAAAATATAACAAAGATGCACTGAACTTGTAAAGCTTTTGTCAACATGAATAAGACCAGCAATACTCTGTGTATCACTATCAAAGAAACTTAATGTACATTTGAATTTTACGCAAGACAATTCATAAAACTGAAAAGACTAGAAACACAGGGTAATAAAAATCTCACATAAAAAATATGTTCCATTAGTTTTAGTGCGTCGATAAACTGTAACAGTCAGTGACGGAAACGCCGCCGATTCTCAAAGTTCGAAAAACTCATAACTAGTAATCAAGGTTCACGTTGTTTCTAAAGGTGAAAAGTTCGCCATAATAAAAGATAAACGTTGCAATAATTGTTAGTTAACACTTTTCGCACTTCGCATGACTATTTATAAATAAAATTCAAAATGGTTTACTACATTATGAAAACATATTTTGTAAAAAGAGTTTAAGTGACTGAAATTGTATTTTTTTACGATTTTTTTATGTAATTTATAAAAGGCAAAGCCTATCTATTACAAAGACATCATGAACCGTATTGTTTTGCTACCAATTACGTTTTTACTCACACATGCCGCTGGCGATTTTATGTCCCCTCAGACATTTCCAGCATGCCACAGCTCGAATGTTTAAAAAAAGATGAGGATTCGTAGCACACTGTTCAGCAAATATATATAATTTGACATTAGAGGTGTGCGCTACTGACTAAAGCGTGTTTGTTCATTCAGTCGCGTGTGGAAACATTGACCACACTTTTTTTTTAACGTCGGTATTTTCCGCGACTATGGCCAATCACCGACGCCGAGGAGCAGTTTCACCTCACTATCCTGGAAATTTTGCCGAGCCCCTGCCTTTCTGTAAGCAGGGTATGGATCTTTAACGTGTCCAACATGGTACGGACAGGGGACCGACGGGTTTAATAACCCAATTTCTGAAAAGGAGTGTCGATGATAGTATTGATAAAAGAGATAAGCATATCAATCCTGTCTTCCATGTCCAAAGGAGTTATATTGTCCAAGATAGACGACTACTCTATAAATGAACAATTAGCCTTTAAATGGAATTTAAGAATGACAAACTGGTTAGTAGACCTTCCTAGACATGATAATAATATCTTAACTGTACTAACATGCCTTAAACACGGTCTTTCAACTAAAATTGACCCCCTCTATAACTCAGAAAAAGACAAATTTGATGCAAGGTTGGCACAAACTTAATACACTAAGGTCTATCCTCCTGCGTTTGACAAACGACGTCTTTGTTGTTTCAGTGACTTAAAACTGTTTATTTAGAACTTTATTGTACTGCATTTTTAATAGTATTTTTTTGTACTTTCTTATGCTAGGTAATTAACACTATGATCATTATATTTATACAGGTGTCCCATAATTAATTGGACATTAGCTAAGGGGTGATAGCTGGCATAAAAATAAAGCGATTGGGCTCAACATGCCTTAGTAAAATGTTACTCGTTTTCGATTTACAGGGTGTATAAATATATATTTTTTAATTATGTTTTCAAATATCTTGAAAGTCGTTCAACATATTATAAAATGTGGCATGGTATTAATTTGACCACTGCCGCTAGGTGGCGCCACCGATAGAAACACTGGTTCATTACAATGGTCATAATTTTTTGTCCACCCTGTATGCACATTTTGGAACAAAAATAAAGAAAGTCAATTTAGTTTCACACAAAACAGGTATACTTCTTTGAAGTCGAAAAAGTTGACCATTTTCAACATAAACGTACTTTTTCAATGAAAACCAAAAATCTGTATTTACTTTGTTGCCAAGTATGTTATAGTAGCAACTAGAAACTTGTTTACTATAACTAGTCAAAATCAAGTGACATTAAACAAGTATCTTTAACTGTCACTTTATTCTTGTTATTTGCGTTAAAATGCCGCGTCATAATGATTTTTCAAACTCACAAATGCGAGATATGATGTCTTTATGCCCAGGAAAACTTTTGTTCGCGTAGAGCAGCACAGTGCTATTTTGAGCTTTTCCTGATGGAAGGCAACCAAACTATAAAACTTTTAATGCACTGTAGGATAGATTAGGTGAAACTGGCTCATTTCATCCCAAAAACAGAAATGCAGGAAGACCGAGTGTAATTGATGCTGATATGGGAGACAAAATCATAGTTCGTATTGTAGAAGACGCGGAAACCAACACGAGACGTGTTGGTGCAGCAATGGGTATAATTAAATCTTCGGTGCCCAGAATCATACGCACAGAGAAGCTGCATCGGTATCATTTCACTCGAGTACAGCAGCTTTTACCGCGGTATTTACCAAGAAGACTTCAATTTTGCCAGTTTATGAGAGAATGCTATTTAGAGGATCCAATGTTCTACAAGAAAATTATATTTACTTACTGATGAAGCCTCATTAACCAGAAGAGGTATGTTCAATTTGCGGAATAGCCATACCTATGCGATTGAAAATCCTCATGCTATCCGCGAACATCATTTTCAACATGAATTTTCAATAAACATTTGGTGTGGCATTGGAAATTGTATTGTGGGACCATTTGAACTGCCACCTAGACTTAACGGAGCAACGTACCTCTTCTTTTTAAAGATAATTTACCGATCTTTTTTTTTTAATTTCAACAACACACCACGAGGGCTTACAGCCTAAATACTATCGTACCGTGGGTGTTGACAAGGAAGAAAGAGGCAGCTTGTTAATTCTGGACTTGAAGGTTTGGAGATTCGGAGGAGAAGGAAAAACATGTGCCGGCAAGGAATTCCACAACTTGGAAGTCCTCGGGACAAAAGAGCGGGCATAACAAGATGTTCTATGTCTGGTGACCTGGACAGTAAAAGGGTGCATTCGCTCTGTTCCCCTGGTGGATCTGTTGGGGGCAGCAGGTGGGGGAACTATGGAGGAAAGCTCCTCTGAGCAGTGCCCGTGCAGATATCTATAAAAGAGAGAGAGAGGTCACCAACGGCACGTCGGTGGGCAAGGGATGGCAGCCTTTGGGTGAGGGTAGGGTCACCGATGAGACGTATAGCTCTCTTTTGAATGGAGTCCAGGATAGCGAGTGTAGAAGCAGCAGCGGCACCCCAGATGTGGGAGCAGTATTCGAGGTTTGGCCTTATTTGTGAAGTATATAAGGTATAGAGATTAGCTGGTGAAAAGTATTTGCGAGCCCGGAAGAGGAAACCTAATTTCTTAGCAGCCGCTTCTGCAATTGATGTGACATGTTGGTGCCAATTAAGATTTCGATCCACAGAAATGCCAACAAGAGAAAAGGACTCATTACTTTGAATAACTTGGTTGTTCATTGTGATGGGTCTAGTGCTGGTGTATCTCTTGTGAGAAAGAAAGCAAGACTTAGTTTTGGTGGGGTTGAATTGTACAAGATTTCTACTTCCCCAGTCTAATATTTTTTGGAGATCCACGGAGAGAGAACCTTCCATGAGTCTGCGATCCTCAACTAATTGGGCTAAAGAGACAGGCTTAGATTATTGTATATTTGAGTGGAGGGTGCTGTCGTCCGCGTAACTGTGAACTGGGTTGGATGTGCTCGAGAGGAGGTCATTGATGTGGAGAAGAAACAAAGTAGGGGCTAAAGCTGAACCTTGAGGAACTCCTGCATTAATTGGATACAGTTTAGAGGATGTACCTTTAGCTTTGAGGATTGACTCTTCGTTCATGCATGATGGTGCTCCAGCACATCACATCCGTAATGTGCGAAGTTATTTAGATGAAATTTACCCTCAAATGTGGATTGGTAGAGGTAGTGTGCAGCTATGGCCAGCGCGTAATCCCGACTTAAATCCGCTAGATTTTTACTTTTGGAGTTATCTAAAGTCACTGGTCTACAAAGATCAAATAAATAACCGCCAGAAATTATGGGAAAAGATCGTACAGGTTGTTAATTATATCACAGCTCAACAAAATACATTTTCTAAAGTAAGAGATAATTTTAATAAACGAGTGAGTAAATGCATTGCCGTAAATGGTGAACACTTTGAGCACTTACTCTGATTAGTTGTTGTTTTGTTTTTATTGCAGTTTAATTTAGATTAATTTAATTAGGTAGATTGATGCAATTTGTAACAATCTTTCCGATATCGATTTTGTTAACTATTTCTTTTTAATTAATAGTTTTATAGATGTTACTTTATTTAATGGCTTTGTTGAATTCTGCATAAAAATGTTTCCTCGATAACGTCCATTTTATTGTGCTAAAAAGTATCCACAACAGATACACATAATTTGCACTAAGATCGAAGCCTTCGAGAATACATAATGTTTGCGGATAATCGTTAATTTAATTTTATTGCAAAAGTACGTTTATTTTGAAAACGGTTAACTTTTTCGACTTCAAAGAAGTATACCTTTTTTGTATGAAACTAAATGGGGTTTCTTCATTTTTGTTCGAAAATGTGCATACAGGTGGACAAAAAATTATTGCCATGTTAATGAACCAGTGTTGCTGTCGGTGCGGCCCCGTAGCGGTAGTGGTGAAATTGATACCTTCATCGATGCCTAATAATACCATGCCACATTTCATAACAATATGTTGAACCACTTTCAAGATATTTGAAAACATAATTTTAAGAAAAATTATTTAAACACCCTGTAAAACGAAAACGAGTAACATTTTACTAAGACCAATCGCTTTATTTTTGTGCCAGCTATCATCCCTTACCTAATGTTCTATTAATGATGGGGCACCCTGTATGCAGCAAGTGGGGTCATGTGACATATCTTTTAGAAGGTCTAATTGTTATCCTCTATACAACCGTGCATTTTTTTTCAAATCATCAATCTAGTTTTCCATATAATTGCTTTCTTTAACATTGTCTATTTCCGCGGCTATGGCCAATCACCGACGCCAGTGAGCAGTCTCACCTTAATATCCTGAAAATTTTGCCAAACCCCTGCTTTTATGTAAGGAGAGCGGGGATCTTTAAAGTGACCAGCATCGCACAGTACACGGAACTGACGGTTTTACGCTCCCTCCGAAGGGCGAAACGTGCAGACACAATGCGACAACCTCGGTCGATGTTACTTTTGCAGTGTATACTGAAAAAGTGAAAGGGTCACCCAGTACCCTTGGGTTCAGAGGCATACGTTCTTACCACAGGCCTACATGTTGTTTTGTACAGGCTAACTTATAGATTCAAGACTTTGCTTGAAGACGCACTTTCTTTTGCGTTAAATAGTAAATCGTGTTCAAATCTTCCAGCACGGCGCATGAGATATAAGTTAGCGACTAAAAAATTTTATTTCTTAACAAAAGTTGGAATCTATAAATAAATTAGCTTGTGCACATTGTGGCGCAGTCTAGATTGGTCAAACTTCTAAAAGATTTAACACTCGATCCAAAGAAAATAACTCTGCATTTAGAAATAACCACACTTGACAAATATCCAGGTAATAACCTCATAGAACCACTACATTTTTATAATGGCAAGCGCAAACTTGACTTGTTAGAAGACATTAAAAAAACAGATTCAGGACAACTATCTTGTTTTAAACGAGCAAACTGATTTAAGGGACTTCCCTTTCTTTAAAACCTTTTTAAACTAAATGTATAAGTATCAAAAAGAGTACATCTAACCGTATTTAAAATAGTTGTAATAATTTTAATATGTTGAAATATGTGGAAAAAAATTTCGTTATATAAAACTCCACACTTTTCTGCAGCTTGATACTAATTCTGTTAAAAGGACATACCTACGTGTGTATTTAAGGCAAATGAAATCTGAAATGTTTATTTTGATGGCAAGTTTATGGGTTAGCTACAATACAATTCGAAAAAGGATTAAGTAAGTGATTGAAGTAAACTGAAAGAATTGAGGCAGTCGCAAAAAACTAGGTAGGAACAATATCGCACTTAGATGTATGGCACACCTTAACAACAGTCTACAGCTTCCCCAGTTCGGTGATGCTATGTATGTGTTTTGTTTCTTTTACGTCCGCCTATTTCCGCAATTATGCCAATCACCGACACCAGACAGCAGTGTCAGCTCACCATTCTGGAAATTTTACGGAACCTCTTCGGTTCTGTAAGGAGGGTATAGACCTTTAACGTATCTAACATCGTATAGTACATTGAAACGACGACCCCAAAGGGCGTAACATGTAAACATTCAATTTGGTCAAACACAATGCCACAACGGCATGGATGTTAATTTTGTAATAAATACTAAAAAAATTAAATGGTCTCAATTTTCTACTGGTATGTTCACACTTGGCTTCAGAAGCACACGCCCTTACCACTAAACCACAAAACTGATATTTTGACAGATCTCTCTAAATTAGGTGACGCTATCTGTGTTATACTTCTATAGAAATTGTTGAATACAGTAATCTATATTTGTTGGCTGCTTTACCGACTTTTTAACTAGATAAACATAAAAAAGTTCGACTGGCTCAATGTTACACCTGATGGTTCAAAGTTAACCCGAATAACTCTAAAATAAATGAATCAAACACATTCTTGAACATTGATTTTTCCTAACCTTTGAATATGTAGAAGGCGTGTTCTTTGCTGACCGTGGACACATTTTTCTTGTCTGGCGATCGATTTCATGTAATTCGATAAGATTCCATTTCAATATACCAAACGATAATGATAGTTCTGCGAGAGCCAGCATTTGGTACCAGCCAATTTATTCTTAGCCGACCGACAAGATTTCCAAACATGTCAAAGGCGTGCTCCATTCCGACTAAGCAGATTAGTTTTGACAGTGTGGAGATCTTGCACGCCACTCTACAACATTCCGAGAAATTTAGATTTCTCTCCGGCATCGAGGTTTTTGATAATGCTTTCGTCCACAAGCTGAACATCATCTGCCACTTTCCCGGATCTGCCTTGATAAAAGTGGTAAGAATTAAAATTTTCAGTGACTAAAGTCATTCTTACCGCCGTTGCGTATGCGGAGACTTTGTTAGCGAGACATGTTAACTCCTTAGCGTTGGAAGCAAAACCGCTTAAAGTCATCCATGTAAAACAAATGGGTAACCCAGAAGCTCGTCTCCCTGGCAGTCGCAATCTCCCCTACCCATCCTCAGCTCAACGAAGGGGGAAGAAACGATATCCAAAAGAGGAGAGGCCTCAGGAAGTCACCCTGGAATCACTTGAGATCAGTCTTCAATGCATCTGACTAAGTCTGAACGGATTTTGTGACATCTCAGCGGTGCGTGAGATGTGGAATCGCATATCTTCTCGTAATCCATCCAGGTCATCGACAGTTTGCGTTTATAATAGACAACATCCTAACAGATACAACTATCAACTAACAACTCTTCTCGCCTCTCTTTATTCATAAACGCCGTTCCAAAGAGTTAATATTGAACTGAAGATTCGTTCGTTAAACATACTGGTAAATCTTATGCAGTGTGCTAAGGCAAATTATGGGGCGATAATTTTGTGGTCGGGGGAGATATCCAGCTTTGGGAACGAGGAAACTAGGTTGAAAAGCTAATTTCCCTTACATTAGTGACTATAACTCTCTCGCGGGGCAAGCGTGTACTGATATCTTCCACCAGAAGGCATGTATGCCCGTCAACTCCTGGCCGGAAGGCGCTTGATATCCGGATATATCGTTAGAGATACATTTCCCATGTGCCACTCAGCTTTTTTCGAGGCTTACTCTTTTAGGCTAGGGTGGGAGGTGAAACTGCTCACCAAACAAAGTCTCACTCACACTTATTATTAATATAAATTTATACTCAAAGCTTAGCTGTACGACCTAACTTATTTCCTTTAATTTGAAATAGATACAGAGTTGCCAGATTTTAAATTTTAAAACGATACGGAACTTATCATTGCTGAATCAGAAATATGTGCCCTCTTCTTGGGGAAGACGTTACGCATGTAATTTTACACTGAATTAGAAACATATCAGTTATTTTAATTTTGTTTGAAATTATATATCTAAAGGTACTCCAATCCGGTATAAGAGTGCAATAAATGGCATTAATAATACAAATCTACCACCGCAAACAACTGGTCGCATCCATAACGAGACTCGATGCACAACACGATGGAATTTCTCATAAATTACCGAACTTAAAAGTCGAACTAGTGCATTAAACATTCTATAAGGTAAAAGGCATTTACTAGCATCTGTGAATCAATATACAAAATACATGGTATAAATTTAGGCACAACTAAACTAAGTCCGCAACTGACAGTTATCATAGAAGGTCACTAAAAAATTATCAAACGAAGGTAACTAAATAATTACGTTTAGTAGCCAATTTTAAGTATAAATTAAGTGAACCCTTGTTATTTAGATTAATTGTTGATCTACTAAGAAAAGTACCGATGAGAAATATCGTTTAACAATTCCTCAGGAATGTGTGTATAATTTAATAAAACTGACCACAATATGCTGATAACGCGTAGAGTGCCACTACGGCAGTAAATAACCAGAACGTTAACCTTGTTGATTATACAGCAGTTACAGACTTGAAATATCTCAACTATCGGTGTTTACCATAAATATCACGACCGAGAAACCACTGCAGGTGTAAAAGAGAAGTAAAAAATTAAAATAACATCTACATAATTATGTTTTCATCAAAACGTAAATTTTTATATTAGATATTACGCATATTAAAATAGCTATACTACCATTAGCAAATTGTAAGCCTATTTTAGTGTCCATTTTAGTGAATTTTCGTTAAGAAAATTCACTAGTAGGGAGGTATCGATGGTAAGACTTTCAGAAAATTTGTTCAAATCAGTCCTTATTTTGTTAATGGCTTGGATGAGTTCGTTCATCAGAACTTAACGCCCAATTTTTCTTCAAAAGAAATTAAAACATTTTTTAAATCGCATTATCTTTCAACTTGTTTAAGTGATTGAAACGAAAATTTACAACTTAAAAGAACATAGATTAGACGTGTTTGTGTACCAATTTTAAAGTCTTGATCAAAGAAAAATAAAATTATTCGAAATTAATAATAAAATAATCCTAGACAGCACTTCAAATTCTGTAATGCAATATCTACAATGTTGGACAAAGACAGATGACGTTACCTGTACTGTTATCCTATTTAAATAAATTGTAGATAAAAATCTAAACAATGGAAGTCACAATCATTGCAAGATGTCAAGATGTAGCTGTTTCTTACCGGGGTTGCCATATCTTCAGAAATTTCAAGTAGTTAAACATTCGATGTACAAACACCTCAAATTTTCACAACTTCGGATAATAAAGAACATTTTATAAAATTTAATTTTATCAATTAATTAAAAAATTGGGTAATCCATAGTTCTATTTCATACCTGCAAATTTCGAATTACCCATTTCTCATGATTTTTAATGTATCCCTCCAATCCCAATTTACTCTATCTGACAACGTTGTTAGACTGAGCTACTGCTGGAGTATTTGTTATTCTGTGGTAATGTCATTTATTATCAATTGTCAATATCAAATTGTAAATTTAACCTCAAATTTAGGTTTCAGGCATGTACAAGTACTAGAGAGATATGATAATGCGGCTCCCTATTTGTGCATTGTCACGCGCATTGGGGCGAGTACAGTCGCAACATAAAAATTCAAAAGTCGCGGCCTCTCCAATAACGATTTTTTTCAAAGAAAATTCGCTTAAACTTATTATATTGAACCATAAACTCAAGATCAGAAAAAGGGTCTATTTTCTGCAAATATTTTAGTGAAATGAAGTGATGATAGTTGAAGCTGAAACTCAAAGCTTTGAGATAGATATTTCTTCTACGTAGGTATCCCGTATTCGTTTTAGGGTATTTATCTGTAAGTTGCAAATTTTATATAATAACATTCTCAAAGTGATTTTTGTGGTGTTTATGGACCCTTTTGCGTAAAAAAAGTTACCCTTTGGTTGTAATATACAATAGATTTTGTTATCCACACAAATTATTTTGGTGTTATGCATTTTTCTGATCACAGTGACACTCTTTTTTTTTTAAATATCTATACCATGCATACCGGGGTGCTCGCTCCCGGCGGAAACTTCAGTGGGCAGTGTAGCACGCCGACAGAGTTAATCAAAAGATTGATTATTAGTGGCAGACAGGAAATTGCTGTAAAGAATTTCGAATTTATTGTAAACTTAACAATTTTGGTTACAATCAAAGAAATCAATGAAGTAAATATTGAAATTAAACAGGAAGATAAACAATTCTGGCGCATTCCATCGTTTTAATGGAAGGTCTGATCAAAACTTTCAAAAAATTAAGAGAAAATCACATGGAATATTGAGTAAAAAAGGCTAGAACAGTAGCCGAAAAAATTGAAGTTGATCCTGTTCTGACAAAAAAAAAAACGAATTCCGAAGGGCAAAATACATTTTGGTGAACTGTGCAAGGACGAAACACGAGCACTTTAACCTGTTCAGCTATTTTCTAAAGCAATAAAAATCGTATTAAGACGAAGATTGACAGCGCTACCACACTAAATTTAAATTTTGCATTTCTCAATGGTCGTGAAATATTAAAGAACTGCAAAAGAATCGAGTAAATCTAACACGAAAATGTGAGAAAAATTTAAATACATTTGAGTTCTGCCAGGAACGCGCCATTTTTAAAGTAAGGGTCCACTTTTTTTTCGGCGACATAAATCAGGCTAACGCTTTCCATCTTTTGCAACAGATCTACACCCATGATTTGCAGAATGCTCTTCCAATATTTGTATTCCGCTTCGGATTTACTTTACGCTTCTGACCACACCCCAGTTTTAGGAAACTTAAACTTATCAAAACCGATCTGCGATCATCAATGAGCCAGGAATGTTTATCAAGTTTCTGGTAATCCAAAACTAAATCGCACATCAAATTAATAGTAACAAGGCCATTGACTTAGATGCAGAAATAAAAGGCTCGCAGAGTAAAATTTTATTTTTTGTTACTGACCTCGTAATATTTTAATAGCGTTAGTGATTAAGTTTTTAAGTATAAAACTTTTGTTTTGGTACGTATCTTTGCATTGCAACAAAGAAAATTACAAATAATTTCTTAGTATAAAATGGATCTTACGATTTATCACAAATCTTACCCTACTTAAATATGCTGGTATATGCTAAAAAAATTAGAACTTGATAGAAAAAATTAAAGGAAATGAACGGTGGACGATCCAAGATCCGGAACTGGGAGAGGTTACATTGAGAAGACACCAACAGTTGCAGAAACTGTCAGCGCCGGGAATCGATCCAGGACTCCCTGAGCATCCGGGCACGCCGTAGTACCCGAACACTCTTTCCACTACACCAGGGAGATGTGTAACTTGGAAGAAGACTTTTATTAGGTATTTGTACACACAGCCTATCCTTCTATGTAACGAATTTAGACGGCTCAGTATAGGAAATGATCGGGCTAAATTACTTAGCTCGTTAATGGTGCTCATTATAATTCACAAGCCTATAATATAGCAAAATACTTGTCCAAATTATCGAAGTGATTTTCCTAAAGTAAATTTATTATAGGATGGGGAAGTGAAGTGTGGGAATTTGTACTCAATGATTGGAAGGTAACGCTTGAATAGAACCTGTTTTAGCGGGTTCCTTTTGTAATGTGATCATTAAGAGATAATAAACATATGTGCAATGTACATCTAAAAATCGAATCTATTATTTGAATATGCCGCTTTAATCGTCTTTGTGGCTGTGAATTGGCGCATATTGTTGTTTTATTGTAAACTGCTAATAACAATGGTTCGTTTTTGTTGAAGTACCCTAAGTCAAATCTTTTAAAAGTTCAGTGATAATTATCATCACAGTCTACAGGCGACGTCGCCTGATTGTCGGAACCATGTCTGTTTGTCTCCAGTAACTTTTCATTTCATCGCAGCTTCCGCTTCAAATTATACAGTGTCTTTATTTTTGATAACTAGTACATCGATGTCCATAAGAAGGAAACCACCACTTTAAGTTACATTCTCGCATATTACGTACGCACAAACAATGGTTAGTTTGAATTGTTTAGTAAATAAGTTAATACATTTGCCCCTAAGTAAAAATAGATATAGCAAAGAACTAGGATATGTTAAGAACGTGGCTGAATATAAAGGACACTGCTTGCCTAGTGTTGAAATAAATTAGCAAACAGAAAACAAAGAAAATGTTAGCGGAATCAACGGCCTTTAGTGAAAAACAGGAAGCGGAAAAACTGTGTTTACCTACCATTTGAAGCGCGAATCGCGACGGGTCTAGATAGCATTTTGAAGAAAGCCAATTGGCAAGTAATATTTTCGACTAAAAAAATACATTTTCTAAGTAACCCATATACAAGGATAGCACCACTAAAATGTCGGGATCTATAAAATAGGTTGTAAAGATTGTGATCTTAAATACGTCGGATAAACTAAACATTATTGACAGTTAGAACAACTAAGATACGGTGTAACATTTTCGACAAAAAATTTCGGGATCTATAAAATCAGCATACTTTTTATATCCTTACTTGCAAATTTCTTATCTTAAAAGAAAAGAATAGTTTTAAAACTTGGTACATTGCAAAACAGAGGATCAATAAAACGAACTTCGAAAACATAGGTTGAAACTACCTGCAGCAGTTGCTGGATCTTATCCAGTTTCTTGTTAAATATTTGTACCGTAAGCATTGTACAATATGCCACTTTAGTGGGAATTATTGAAATTCATCACAAGGCACCATCTTTAAGTAACTAAAACCCCATATACGAGGATTTTAATTTCCATAATACCCCTGAATAAACTATTTTTATTCATACCGTTTCAATGTTAGATTTTGACTCGTCTTACAGGGTTTTCCTGACTGGTATTTTTCCGGACTGGTAGTTTTTTTAGACTGGCATTTTTAAACTGGTTTAGAGTTTGCAAACAGACTGGTAATTTTACTTGAAATAGATTGGACTTTTCCGGATAAACTGGATTTGTTCTGAGAAACTGGATTTTATAATATGCTGACTTTATTGTGTGACTTCCATTTGCCTCACATTTAGATTGCTGCTTAATTAATTCCAGCAAAGACGTCTGGCTATAATGAGCACCACTGCTGAGAGGAGGCAGATAAGTTTCACCATCCCCTTTTAATACTTTTTAGCCACATTACCGTTCATAACAGCCACTACTGCGTCATTTGCTGTTGGATAACATAGTTTTCTTTTTTTTTATGTAAACGTCTGTGATCACAGGTCGGTAAAATAGCTTGTTCACCATCAAATATAAGTACGATACTTTAAAATAGCCTTGTTACCACTAGGTACACAAACCACTATAACCATTTAATAACACAGCTATTGTATTTTCTTACTGTAATACATTTACATTATAAGTATTTGCTGCCCACAGTATTTTCTGAACACTTCCTCTTAGTTTCTAACCCAACATATTAGATTAGACGTTGACACTCGACACACGAGCAGGTGTGCCAAATTCAATATATATTGTTTTGTTGAATTATAGGTGTACACCTTAGTTAAAGTTTATCCTGTTATGCAATACGTTTTATAAACTGTGTATTTGCAAATTAAATAAATAAATAAATAAAAGTCAGTAAAATCGCAGTGTAAGAAGCAGCCACGGCACAATAGAGTACATAAGGTGTGACAATTAATAATATTTTTAATATTTAAGGGGTTACATCAAGGCTGACATTTGTTGAATACCCCAAGTGCAGCGTAAGTTACATAAAGGAACTTATTGCTGAGATTGTGATCTTAAATACGCCGGGCTAAGTAAAAATTATTTACCTTTAGCACAACTAAGATACGGTACTATAGACATCATAGATCATACGTGACCGACATATTTGGGATAATAATCACCACGTAGATAAAGAGAATCTAAAATTAACCAAAAATGTTAGACAACCGGGACAGCTAATATATATATATATATATATATATATATATATATATATATATATATATATATATATATATATATATATATATATATATATATATATATCACTAAATATGGTAATAATAAAAGTTGTATGAATTCAGCACCTCCGCCTATGTATGGTTTATTGATCGATCACTTTACAAAAGATGCCGGCAAAAAACATTGCAATAAAGTTAACGAAATGTAGATAGAGGGACTTTCCGGTGAACAGCAGTTCAAGCGTCTAAAGCTCAGTACCTGCACAGAATATAAAGAGTTGTAATAGTCAAACGTTTCGAATTTTTTTAACTTCTGACGACGCCAATTTGGCTAGTGAAACGATCGACAGGTCTTTTTAAAATGGGTTGTGGTGATTTGGGTCCTCCAAGTGTACTTATCAGTGCTCATCACAGGTTCCAATCTTCACTTATTGAATTATCGAATGCGTTTAGGTCTACAAAACCAATCAACGTATTTGTATTCTTCTAAAACTTCCTTTCTCCTATGGTTTAAGTGCCAACACTGCTTCTCTAGTTCCTCGGCCGGGTCTTAAGGCGAACTGATCTTGATCCAACTATTAATTTTGCTTCTTATCTTATTTTTCACTATGTTAACATAATCTTCCGCTTATTGTCCGATGCTGGTTGCATTTTCCCGCGTTCGCCGCTTTGGAATAATAATACTTTTACTTTTCATAAGCCTCTGAACAGTTCTCCCGATATATACCATTTCGCGGTTAAAATGTTCGCCCCTAATTCGTCTACACCAGAAGTTTTTCCTTGATTAACTGCTTATAGAGCATTCTCAAATTCTTCTCTTGAAATGGGCGGGCTCAGATCGTCTTGGTTTACCTTCAGTATCTCCTCTACATCATCTTCTTCATACTTAATTTCGTACCCTGGAAACAGCTCTTCAAGATAGGTTGTTCTTTGCTTAGCAGTATCCCTCTTTATAGCTATAAATTTGCCGTGTTATGCTTAATAAGTTTACTTGTTATTTTTGGTTGATATTGCAATGTTCCTACCTTCTGGTAAACTTGATTTCCCCGTATTTTTTTCAGCGGTTTCTTATTTCTGCTCTATTTCTTTGCAGCCTTTTGTTTTCCTACATTGTTGTTTAGTCATATTTTTAAATTGTTTACCTATATTAACCTTCGTTCCTTACATTTTTTGTCTGTTAGGTTCTTGTATTAACTTTAATATACTGACTTAAAAAAACACGAACACCCAGTAAGAATTGATCAAGTTTAACAAAATTTATACCTAATGTGTATTTAATCAAACCAAAAAATGTTTATATTTTTAAACAAAATTATTAAAAATTATCAAGACATTTAATAATGAGTGGGTCCGCCGCGGTTTCTTATGCACTCGATAACTCTTTGAGGCATGCTTGAAATAATATGACATGGAATCCTGAGGAATGTCAACCCAGACTTCTTGAATTCGGTGGAGAAAGTCAACTAGGTTATTTGGTGGTTGGGGTAAATTATCCAATCGATTGCCAATCATATTACACACATGTTCGATTTGTAACAAATCCGGGGCGCGATGAAGCCAAGGAAGCAGGGTCACGTTATATTCTTGTAAGAACCTTGTAGTAACCCTTGCTGTATGAGGACGTGCGTTGCCTTGTTGGAAAAGGGGTTGAATTAACCCTCATAGGCATGGCAGTGCAACAGGCTACAGTACGTTGGGTATGTAATAATTTGTATTCAAGGTGAAGGTAGAGGTGACCTGCTACCGTACGTTATCGCACCCCACACTATCACCCCCGTGTAAGTACCATATACCGTTCCACAGTAAATTCTAAATTTCTGCGTCCTCCACGTAGTCGTCTTACTTTTCTACGATCATCGTGGACCCAAGGACAGGATCGCGAGTCCCCAAAGAACACAACACGATTCGATTCACCATGCCAATTTGGTCTGCCGTTACACCACTCAAGGCGAGCAGCGCGATGTCAAGGTGTTAGTGGGAGACAAAAAATGGTCTATACGAACAAAGCCAAAAAGCGCGTATTCTGGGATATATCGTTACTATAGAGACTCTTTGTAGTAAAACTCCCAACCAAGCATTTCCAATAGACCGTGTTGTGGAAACTGTATTGTTAAGCCGCAATGCTCAAATGAGGATCTTCCCATGCTGAAGGTGCTCGACGTCGTCCGGATCCATGACGACGGTTATGGATTCCTTCTTTGGACCACCTGTGCCAACACTGCGTCTTATGAGGTCGGAATTTTTTCTGATTGAAAAACCGGCTTCCCACACACCAACAATGCGCCCCCTTTCAAATTCACTTAAATTATGCCTAGGCAAAATGACTTAATGACTTAACAAACTGCTTAATGCTTCAAACCGAAGGAAACGCATATTTAAAATGATAATTTTTTGATAAAACAAATTAAAAAAAATGTACACCTGTTACAATTTTTGTCCATATTGTTATCATTTCTTATCAGAGACAAAACAGAGTAGTATAGGGTGGCGCATTAAAAACGAAACAGACCGATTTGCGTCCAGAGATTTTTTTTAAGAAACCCTGAAACACGTCAATTTTAATATTGAGGGGGACATGTTTTGACATAAAACTCAACTTTGTCACATTAACCCCTTAAGGGTGGTGATAACAACCCTTATATTTTTAATAGGGGACATGGGTCGAGTGTTACATCATTTGAAAGCTCTTTCTTTTCTGAATTCAGCACACTAATTTTTTTGGAAGTTTTATCAACTCGTTTGAAAATTATTCAGTTAAAGATGCAAAAACGCATTTCACTCATTCCGATAATAAATGTGCTGATAGTCAATGTTTTGTTGGTTTGTAAACAAAAAATTGACTATCAGAACATTTCTTATCGGAATGAGAGAAATGCGGTTTATTATTTCAGTTTATCGGTCGGTTTGATACTTGATAGTACTACCGAAAATTAATTTCACAATGGTGTATTCTGTAGAAGAAAGAGTTTAAATAATTACTCTTTTTTTTCCAAAAACGATGACTGTGCCAACCGTACCGCAAATTTGTTTAATGAACGACATCCGAACAGACATGTTAACAGAAAATACATTTTGGAGTTAGTTGCAAAGTTTCGACAAAGTGATTCAGTAGCCAACAAAAAACGGGATCCTGAACGTGAATTTTCGGTTAGAAATGAGACTACTGAGATTGAAGTTTTAGGATAAATTGCTGCAGACCCAACTTTGAGCACGAGAAAATTGGCCACTGTTTCAAACATCAAAAGAAGAACTATTCAGCGAATATTGAAGCATCATAAATTTCACCCGTATAAAATTCATCTTGTACAACAACTGAATGAAGATGATTTTGATCAGCGGCTGGAGTTTTGTGACGTTATGACTGCACGAATAGCTGATAACGGGAACTGTCTGTTCAATATCTGTTTTTCAGACGAGTGTACGTTTTTATTAAACTCTACAGTCAATCGTCATAATTGTCATTATTGGGCAGATAATAATCCAAGAAATTTTCACGAAGTCCACACTTAAACTCCACAGAAATTGAATGTCTGGACTGGCATTTTTGGAGACCGTTTAATCGAACCAATTTTTCTTGATGGTAATTTGAGTGGCGAAACGTATTTGGAGTTACTAGAATATATCGTTTACCCTCTACTAATTGACATTGTTGAAAATGATGATCGCTATCAAGAAAATCAATTAGTGTTTCAACAAGATGGAGCTCCTCCGCATTTTTCACAACGTGTTAGGGAGATTTTGAACAGAGAGTTTCCAGAGCAATGGATTGGGCGTAGAGGTGCTATTGAGTGCCCCCCTAGATCACCGGATTTAACTCCTTTAGACTTCTTTCTATGGGGCCATTTAAAGAGTAGAATTTTCGCAACAGAACCGGAGTCTCTGGTAGAATTACGACGACGCATTGTTGAAGAATGCCGTCTAATAACTCCACAAATGCTCCAGAATGTCAGAACTCGTTTTGAACAAAATTTGTACTTTTGTATGGAAGCTGGTGGTCAACAATTTGAACACTTACTTAACTGAATAAACATTTTTGAACGTTTGGTTTTGTTTTTTAGTTTTTTTAACGAAAAATTGACTAATTAGTGCATTTCTTATCACAATGAATGAAATACGTTCTTGCAACTCCAACTGTGAATAATTTTGTTGACAAAACTTCCAAAAAAATTAGTGTGCTGAATTCAGATAAGAAAGAGTTTTCAAATGACCCATGTTCCCTATTTAAAATATAAGGGTTGTTATCACCACCCTTAAGGGGTTGATGTGACAAAGTTGAGTTTTATGTCAAAACATGCCCCCCTCAATATTAAAATTGACGTGTTTCAGCGTTTCTTAAAAAAATAAATTCTCTGGACGCAAATCGGTCTGTTTCGTTTTCAATGTGCCACCTGTATAGAAAATTTCATTGCAACTGGTAGACTCTTACTGGGGTGTTTGGATTTTTAGGAAAGGCAGTATATTTCTAATTTCGTTGGTTGCAGTTTCTTCTTGTCCAGTACCTTTTTGGCAGCTGCCTTTGAGCCGCTTTTTTTTTTTTTTTTTTTTAAGGTGTTTTCCCACTTTGTATAGTGCACCGTATAATCTTCGAGAGCAATAAATAAATATTAAACCATACTTAGTTTTACAGAAGATTATATTAAATTTTAGTTTGTATGAAGGATCCTGTATATTTTATTGATAAGTGTTAATGGCCTTAAAAATTATGGCTGAACAAATATCAAATAGAATCATACTTGAAGTGGCTATGACACAAATAAAATCCAACAGCTTAATTCAGGTTTAAGGCAAATCTAACAATCAACAAAGCAAATTATGAGAATAAACTCTCATAAACAGGTGTTTACTGAACATTCAGAAAGATAATTCCACTTCGTTCGCCTGAGGGCCTACTGATGTATAGTTGAAAGCATTAAGACAAATTGAGAAAATTATCAACCTGTAAATGGCTCTCACACATAACACAAATTACGTCTTTAATTCGGCACAAAAAATTTTATTGTAAAATATTAAAATAAAAGTTTTGCTGGAAAGGAATTTATATATATATATATATATATATATATATATATATATATATATATATATATATATATATATATATATATATATATATATATATATATATATATATTTTAACTTTAATGTCAAGTGCTTGATAGAATTTCTGTAATGAAGTCGTAAGAATGCTGTTGTAACCTTTATCGATTTTTTTAAACTAAGACTGTCACTCAACATTTTAATTAACTTTATTAAAAAACAAACGTAAAAAACACTTCTTTTTTGTATTTGCTAGTAACTAAGCCACTTAATATATGCAATGAAAACTGAGCTAAATATGTACATATATATATATATATATATATATATATATATATATATATATATATATATATATATATATATATATATATATATATATATATATATATGCATCAAATATGCAACATATGTATTTCGACTATCTAAGTAAAGATTGGAACCTGTGATAGTGATCCTCTGATGACGCCAACTTTGTTAGTGAAACGATCGTCAGGCCTTTAAAAAGATGTGTTGTGGTGATTGGGGTTCTCCAAGTGTACTTATTTTGATTCTCTAGTGTTGTATATGCATATAGGAAAATTTAAATACTAGTTTTTGATACCATCAATAATTATATTTACAAAAAGCAATACCTCCTCAAAATATAAAGAAAATAACACTCGTTACAATGACATTTTAACTTTATTATTTTTATTTTTCAATTAAAAATGAATAAACACAAAACATTACGGGATTTAGAGAATTTTCGTAGAAAATATTCACAAATGGGGGGATCAGGACTTTTGAATTTTGAAAAAATGTCTTTAAATAAGCGTGAACTAGGACCCCTAGAACCCAGATTCGAGATAAGTTTCAATTTTTATATGCTTATGTATATATATATATATATATATATATATATATATATATATATATATATATATATATATATATATATATATATATATATATATATACATCGATGACTCAAAAAATAATGGGCCGGGGTTGATCAAAATTGGTGAGTACCTTCCTTTTGCACCCAAGTGGCATAGATAAGTTCGTTAACCAGGATAATCGGACCAGTTTTTCCGGAAAAAGTTTGGATTTGCTTTCGGAGAATTTTTGTCTCGCCGGAAATAACAAATCTCTGGCAACCAAATTTGGTACGCAAGTTTCTACTATACAGCGTACCTACCCTTCAAGCCAAAATTCAGGTATTTAAGGAAAAAGAGTTAGAGGTATTTGAAGAAAAAAATTTGATGCCACTGGTGATCAGAGAATAGCACAAAACCAAAATATTTTGTGTGGTTAACAAAATCTATTAAATATTACAGACAAAGATTAAGTCTCTTGGCGCAAAAAATGTCAAGAACTACCTACCAGAAAAATTACTTCGAAATATTTATAGTTTTTCTTTTGAAAACATCAGTGGCGATTTCAATATATTCTCGTAGAAAAAATTCGCTCTTGTGGAGACCGCCACTTTTAAACTTTGAAAAGATGTCTCCAAATGAGCGTGAATTAGGCCGCCTAGAACCCATATCCAGGGTTAGTTTCAGTAAAGCTCAATATATCCGTTATTATACAAGATACGAGAAAAAAAATTGTATACGTTAATTATAGGGTGTGTTGAGCTGCATCTTATAAAATTATTTTTACAATCACAGGACCCACAAGTCGTTGGTGATATAACTTTTTTTAATCGAACACGCCTTTGCATTTCCATCGTAATATAATGACTGTTTGTAACAGAAAAAAATTCGGAACGCAGCAAGTGCGTTGTGGTAGCGAACTTTCACTAAATGCTTCAAATTCCAATAGCTCGATTTGCTATCACCTAAGGTTTGTTGTCCAGGAAACTAGTTTTTTCGAGAAAATTCTAAGTTTATTTTCCTCAAATTTTTGTACATTCTTAACCAATAAAGTTATTTTGATGAAATTTGGTACGTTGTCTTTACTATATAGGTTACACTGGTAACCAAACTTGATGCCTGCTTTCTTTAAAAAACAGACATATAAAACACTGGTAGGGCCCCGGCAACCAAGTCTCCGACCGATTGGCGGAACGAGGCTGTTCAGATAACGTTGCTTACGTTTACTCCACCGCCCGTTTGGTCATCCTAAACCGATGCACCGAGAGTTTTTAGTTTTTCCTGCTTCAGTCATCACATCGTTATAGGGTGCGTATTGTTTCCGTTCACACTGCAGTCACAACATAAATAACAGTATGATGTCCTGCAGTGCTGCGAGTTCATGACGTGGTTGCAATATTTTTGTATTGTGTATTTATTATATTAGATACAAAATATTTTATTCTAATTACTAAATATCACGATACCAGTGACGTTTCTTACTTGAGTGTAATAACTAATTTTTCATATGGCAGTATAAATACTATCCTTCATAATATGGTATACTATCAAAAGACGTGGACGTCATGTGGCCAATCATTACAATTGAGGAACCACATGAATACCCATGGATTGAGTGAAGAATTAGGAAGGGTGGTGTTGCAGCCTATTTTTTACCTTTACTACATTAAATTAAATTCTTTATAGTGCACGTTAAGCGCAGTATCATGTTCTCTTCTTATTTTACAGAAAAAATTGTAGCACATAGAAGACATCAGTATTAACGCTTTTACGTATTTAGAGTGGTATGAAGCAAAATACATGATTATATCTATTAAATTTAATTATTTGAAAACTATATGGTAAACGTTACGTGAGAGGGGGGGGGGTCCTGCCGCATCTCACCAAGGGGGAGGCAGGGGTCCCATTTTTTTAAAACACCTCACGTAATTAATCGACGTCCCCTAATAAAACCAGTATCATAAAATCGATCTTTCTAGGGAAGACATTAGCAACATGGTGGTAAACCATTTGTAAATCTGTAAAATTCTATTAGATAAAACAAAATGTACAGAGACAAACTAAATAAAGGGCGCGGGTTGAATTCGACATTGTCGAATGCTGACAATCTATAATAGAACCAAATCAAGTTCCGTTTTACGCAACACTTACATTGCGTTTGTGTTCTAATAATAACATATAGTCTTTATAAATGACCACCATTTAAAATAAATGAGTTTAAAAAATTCACAATATAAGTTATTTTTAAGTATCTTTAGAGCACAGCAGATTTTATATATGGCGTTTGAATAAACCAATAGACTAACTTAACACGAAAACTTTCTAACTGGAGATTTGGTTAATCAATATCGATAGGCAAAACTGTTTCGAAACAAATGGTCTCCCTTTTAAAATGTATAGATAATAGCAGAAAATCGCAAAAACATTAGCGTTTTTGGAGTTCGTTCCAAAACATATATGCTATTTAACATTTTGTATACCGTTAACAAAACAAGCCATTCTTGCCTTTAAAGATTAAAAAAAAAACAAAGAGCAACTTAAAGTTTGACAGCTACAATGATTGTATGTACCAAACCTGAGACCGTTAGGTTAAAGCTTTTTAGTGAATTTTCTTAGAAAAAATTCACTAATGAGGAGATCTCGATTTTTGAATTTTGAAAAAATTTCTTCAAATGAGCGCGATCTAGGACCCCTAAAACCCATATCCGGGGTCAGTTTCAATTTTTATATGTTATATATATATATATATATATATATATATATATATATATATATATATATATATATATATATATATATATATATATATATATATATCAAAAAATAGGAAAGTTATGGTAACCAAATTTGGTACGTAAATTTACGACATTAAAAGGAAACTATATACCAAAATCTATATTTCTATGTTAAAAAAAATGTTATAAAAAAATATTTCGTGCCAGATCATTTCTATGAAAATTCACTACCATAACGCACTTGCTGCGTCCAGACTTTTGAAATTATCATGAGCTAGGTGTGAACTGCCGAGCAGTGAACACCGAAGCAAGCTACTCGCTTATCGTACCGATAAGACTGTTTGATATTGTTTTATTATTGTGTAGTGAAAATGGTATGGAAAATCTACGTAAAAACACCACTAGTTTAGACCTGAACAACCTTAAAGAAAGATTAACTCCCCTGGAAATCCACATGATCATTCAGGCCGAGCTGCAATTAAAACAGGAGGCAGCCATAGCTATTGAAATCATTTATAATAAAGTTTATATTAAATTGAACTGTCTGAACTCGGCTGCAAGAATTTTAAATAAATTTGAAGATAGTACAATAAGATATAGAAGGGGCGAAACGACATTTTAAATTAAAATGACCAACGAAGACAATGTAACTGTCGTAAGAGTCCATCATGTGCCTATATCAGTGCCTAATGAATTTATTTGCGGAGCACTCGGCGCTTACGGCAAAATAATAGGTGTTAAAAATGAAACTTAGGGCAGGAATATGCCGTATCCTGTCCCATCGGGTGTAAGGGCTATTACTATGTCACTGACCTAACCAATACCTTCTTATGTGATTTGCTTAGGCCGTAAAACCTTGGTTACATATCCGGGCTAAATCAAAACATGTAAAATATGTAGCAGCTCCGAACATTTCAGCGATCAATGTCCGAGGTCACCGACACGTAGAATTGCTGAAATAAGAAACGAATCTGCTACTTATGCAAATATAAGTTCGAACCGCATAGGCAAACAAACTTAAGATGCAGGTGGAGCAAGGGCACTTGCAGTACACAGCAATGAAGAAAATAATGATGTTAATAGAGAGATGTTAAGTCAAGAGCAACCTCAAAAACTTCTATTGGCCATTGGTACTAGGCGAAAAAATAAGAACAGCAACGGCAAAATTAATTAAATCAAATGGGAAACAATAATGTCGGGAAACAATAATGTCGAAAAACAAAAAGAGCAAGCTGATAATAAGAAAAGAAAGAAGGTAGATATAAAATCCCCAACTTCAGAAGAAGAACGAACAAGTTCTCAAATGAAAAAAAAAAGTCGAACATCACAGAATGGTGTGAAGAAACAGAAGATGATGTGGATATAATCAGAAAGCAACAAGCAAACGAAGATGCAACAAGTTAAAAAGAACAAGAAAGCTCACGACAGCAAGAACAAGATCAACAGTAGCACCCATACAGGCATTAGAGGGAAAAACAAACAGAAGTGAGCTGTTAAAGTGGAAAATATAGTATCAGCTGGAGAGGCCCATCCCCCTTAGCTGTTGAGGTTATCGTCAGAAGAAGCATTGCAATAGACGTGAGTATATATCATGTATCATCAAAATATAATAGTAAACAATAATGACAACATATATTAACAATGGTGGTCTTCAATCGCTAGTGATTGGAACTGTTAACATGTGTGCGGGAAGAAATAAAACAAAACAGTGCATGTTAAAAGACTTTGTTAGAACAAATGACATAAATGTGGTATTGTTACAAGAGGTAGCTTTTAATGATTTCTCTTTTTTATCTGACCACAATGCAGTTGTAAATATAAATAGAGGTACAGCAATTTTGATTAAAAAAACAATTTAAAATGCACAGGCAATGTAATGTTGGAGTCATCAAGGGGTGTCAGCTTAGTTGTCAACGATGCAATATGAATAGTAAATTTTTGTGCCCCTAGTGGGTCACAAAACCATATCGAGAGAGAACATTTTTTAATGCCATTATTATTTTTAAAAGTAGGCCAAGTTATTATTGGGGGGGGGGGGGGGGTAGGTTTAACTGCACAGTACATAAATGTATTAGTTTGTATAAAATGATATCTGGTTTGAGGCTGGTTGATGTGTGGAAATATAAAAATAATAATGCAATTCACTTACTTCCATGCAAATGGTGCATCGAGATTGGACAGATTTTATACTGGTAAGTCGGAAAGTAACTGTCTTGGCATGTGTCAGATGCGTCCCGCTCCCTTAACTCATCACCGGGCCGTAATAATGAACTACAGAATGCAACTAATAGTAAAGTCGAACATCGAGGACAATGGAAACTTAACAACATGTTACTGGATGATGAGGGAACCAAAAACCAATTTGAAATCGAATATGCCAACAGGGTTAAACATAAAAGTCAATATGGCACAACCATCGCCTGGTAGTGTGAATATGCTAAGCCTAAAATTGCCCGCTTTTTCAAATGGCAAGGTAAAAAGCTTTACCAGTCCAGAAAACAAACAATAAATTTTTACTATGAATTCCTAAATACACTTATGAATCATGGCACAATTGATCAAAATACATTCCAAGAAATAAAAAAATTAAGAGCACTTATTATAAGGAAACAAAAAGTTATCTACAACGGCACGATTATCAGATCACGTCAGACAGACAAAGTAGGCGATGAAACCATTTCTCTACATAATTTAACCAAAGAACAAAAAACAATTGACTTAAAAAAAATTACAAATTTCACTCACAATGCAGCAAACACAAACGATGAAAAGATTATACAGCAACATGTAATTCATTATTTTACAGAACTTTACTCTGAAAAAGTAACAAATAATACGACCAAAAGCTTCATAACTCACAGAAAAATATCGGATAAGTCAAACGAACAGCTATGTGAACCAATAACTGAGAAGGAAATTAGGAACGTGATGAAATTAAGCCAGAAAAACAAATCCCCTGGCCCAGATGGAATAATCTTGGAATTCTATATAAAATATTGGGCAATAATAAAACATGAAATTCTTCTAAATATGGGATGTAACATTCCAAAAAGCTTCAACATGGGAACTCTTGTGCTAATTTCAAAGATAACAAACTCGCTAACCATAAAGGATTTTCGCCCAATATCCATACTAAATAGCGACTATAAAATCGTTACGAAGTATATGAAACACAGGTTTGTGTCTAACATAGATGAAATTATTAGCACTGAACAAACAGCAACCTCAGTCGAATCCAATATTGTTGATACACTGATACAACTAAGAGAAGCTGTGGTAACCTCCAGTATTGATAACAAGAAGCGACTGCTACTTTCACTTGACTTTGACCACGCTTTTGATAGGGTACAACACATATTTATTTGCACTATTAGAACAACTAAAACTAAACCCAGTAAACCAAAATTTATACACAAACGCAACGAAAAACCATCGAGTTAATGGACGGGTCGCGAGCTACATAAATATAAAAGCAGGGGTTAGATAAGGTTGCCCTATGTCGATGATTTTATTTGCAATTTAACTGGAACCTTTATTAAACAGGCATAAAATATACCGCATATGCTGACGATGTTACTCTGCTACTAGAAAATGAAGATGAGGTAACACAACAAAAAATGCATCGATGAATGCTGCATGCAGTCAGCAGCAGAACTGAGTAGGAACAAATGCGAGGCCGTTGAACTGGGACCACGCAGATCAAACAGCCATATCAAACTTGGCGCTGAATGGTTTTCCCTCAAACCAAAAATTAAGATATTAGGGATACTTTTTTCCTGCATGCTAATAAGAGAACTGGTCTAAAATAACGACAGGCATGCAAATCGCACTAAATAAGAACAAAAGACGATCACTATCACTATACCAACGAGTGCCATATGTTAACACGTATACACTCTCAAAGGCGTGGTTTGTGGCTCATATTTTGCCTATTCAAAAAATGGTATCAAATAGAAGAGCCTCAGTAATAGGATGGTTTCTGTGAACAGGGTCGATTCTCAGAGTGGCTAGACATACTCTTATATTCGATAAAAGCAAAGGAGGTTTAGCATTACAGGATCCATGGTGCAAAGCACACTCTTTGTTAATAAGAAACACTGTCCGCTACCTTCGAGATAACAATTGTCCATATTACACATTGGATATGATCGACAATCCCCCAGATATAGCTTCAATGCCGCTAGTGGCCCCACAAGCGAGTTGTGGGAGAGATTGCATACATCAATTTTCGGGATATTCTGAATGCATCCCAAAAGTCGAGGCAAATTTACAAAGAGCTCATAAAACAATACAAAACAACGCCATACATAACTACAAAAACCAAAAATACTCAAATAAATTGGAACAGCGTATGGAGAAACATAAACACCTAAGTGCTTTGACCATTACCAGAAAAGCTTCTTACACATTCTGGTACATGATATTTACCCGACACAAATAAATTTATATAATGTTGGAAAAGCTAATACGAATCTATGTCTCAACTGTGCTATAAATTCCGATACAAGATCCCACAGAATGCAATGGAACGACGAAGCCAAAAGATCAGCAATTTAGTGAAACACATTGTAGAATTAAAAACGTGTGTACGGTTTCAGCTATCTAGACTACGAAGCCTCGATTTTGAATATGACAATAAGGAAAAAACACCTTTGTAGCATACATTTTATATACGTAGATTAACTACAGATAATCCAAAAATCAGATATCAAACTTTGAGCATCAGCTGGCCTCCAGTGTTAGTTATAATCTAGCTTTTAAGTAGCAACTAAATAAATGTATTTCTTCTTTTAAAATATAGGTAATTAGTTATAAAAGAATGAAAATAGGCTTGTAGAATTAGATATACTAAAACATAATGTAGGATTGCAAATAATGTAGGTCAGTTTAAAAGGGAATCACTTAGTTATATTTTGTTAATGTATATATTTTTTGTTGTGTTAAAACGTATTTTAAAGAAAAATGTTTACCCAATCGTTGAAGATACAAAGACATTGGCCGCTATTTTTAAATGCTTGACCACAGCAAAAAATGAATAGAGCCTAAACATTAAAATATTTTCAGGTCTACCTAAAACTAATTTCTATCTTCACCTTTGCATTTGATCAAATAATAACGGCGCTAAAATCTTTAGATAGTGGTCCTCATTTTGAAATCAATGGGTCTAGCAAGAAACCACAAGAGAGGTTATATTCGAGTTTTTTAAAGTGATTACAAAACATATACTATATATTAATTTTTTACTAATTACTTTTCAAAAATTTTGAAAAAACAAAAAGCATCTGAAAGTTAACGGATCCGCCTGCTTTTTTAACCACTACATTATAGTGTTACAAGGATTGTAAGCAGTGGCGGATTTGCCCTAAGGCCCAGTAGGCTCGGGCCCAGGGCGGCCAGATACTAGGGACGGCCAATAAAGTAAATTCATTATATAGTCTATATGATGGGTGCTGAGAAAGGGGCGGCTGGTACTTACTTCATGGCCTGGGGCCTAGGGCGGCCAAGACTGCAAATCCGCCACTGATTGTAAGTAACAAAACTTAAGTTATTAGCAAGATGCACTCTGGGGTTAAGGAGTCGCGGGCCAAAGGACTCCAGGGGGCAAGCTGAGGAAGTGGAAATAACAACATAAACTCCCGATGAAGCTTTCCCCAAGACCGTCATGCGCGGTAAAAATCCGCATCCTGCACGAGGTGACCCTGCTAATAACTAAACATGACGGATCTAGACAAGGAGGTCGAACTAAACTCCCCCAATCTACGGTGTCACGTGACCCGTGCCTATGGATGGATGCAGGGCGATGGTGTCGTGAACGGAACCTCTGGAGTACCAGGCAACCCTCCAGAGTAACCCGCCTTGCACCACACAGGGGGTTCTGATGGTGTGGACAGTATTTCCCCCATTCTCGTGGGAACAACATGAAGATTATAAATACATATAAAACCAAAACCAATGAGGCTCGAGGAGTGGCTCCGGCTACAGACTTGAGCCTTGAGTCTATCCCGGAAACGGAGACGAGCCAGGGTGCGGCAGCGGACTCTGGAGGTCCCACGACCGGCGTAGATACGGGGGATCAGGGGGTAGCTTCGGCCAGAGACCTGTCCCCGACACCCAAGCTGGAGGCTGGGTCCCACCGGAGGGCGGCGAGCTCCGCGGACTCCGGGGGCCCCTCCACCAGTGAGGACTCTACTGTTAGAGTAGAGGGACTGCCCCGGCAGTCCAAGCGTCTTTCCGGGGCGCAAAGAAAGAAGCTCCGGAGGGCGCAAAAAATGGCGGCCGGGACCTGGACGGTCGAGAAACCTGTAAAGGCGCAAGAGGGGAGTGCGGGTCAGAAGAGGACGCGCTCGAACTCTAGCACGCCCACTACAGACAGACGTTCCAAAAGGGCCAGGGTGCCTGTAAAGGCGCAAGAGGAGAGTGCGAGTCGGAAGACGCCGCGCTCTGGCTCTAGCACGCCTACTACATACAGACCTCCCAAAGGAACTAAGGCCGGAACACCGGCGCAGACTGGCTCTTACAGGGAGGCTGCGGAGGGCCTCGGGATGGCGGTGATTGACAGACGCCATCCTGAGGTCACGCTAGACCAGGGGAAGGCGGACCTGATCCAGGCTGCGGTGGTAGCTGCAGTGGACTCTCTTCAGGAAGGGGAGAGCCCGCCTCAGTTCCACCGGACGCGCCTGACGGGGGGCATCCTCTGGATAACCTGTGCCGGCCCGCAGTCGCGGGACTGGCTGCGGAAAACGATCGGGGGCCTCGGTCAGATTTGGGAGGGGGCGGACTTGACAGCCGTCGAGCCCAAGGAACTCCCAAAGAGACGCAAGGTCCTCGTACGGATCCCTGACACCGTCCCGCAGGAGACGGTGATCAGCAGACTTAAGATCCAGAACCCTGAACTGGGGACGCAACACTGGTCGGTTCTAAGCAGGAAGGCAGAGGAGAAAGGACAGACGCTCGCCTTCTCGATCGACCCGACATCTTACAGAGCCCTTGAAGGAACCTCCTTCAAGACATTCTGGGGCATGGGAAGGGTTAGCTTCCGCCCACTGGGGAAGCAATTAAGGGTTAATGGGACTTAGGTTCCTTCAGGTCAACCTCCAACACAGTAGGGCAGCCACGGCCGGACTACTAATGGCTCTGAGGAACACGGATGTGGCCCTCATCCAGGAACCGTACTCCTACAAATGTGAGATCAAGGGACTCGGCGGAGCTAATGGAAAGCTCATCTACAGCAGGTCCAGCGAGAATCCGAGGGCCTGCATTTTTGTCAGGGAAGGGATAGAGTTTCTCCCTCTAATGAATTTCTGTTCCAGGGACCTGGCAACGATCAAAATCCGATGTGGAGGAGCGGATGGGCTGAGGGACATTACTGTCGCGTCAGCCTATCTGCCAGGGGACAGCACGGACCCTCCTCCACCCAACGAATTGGAGCAGCTGATGGTGGGTAGCAGAGCAGGTGGATGGCAGACCATCATCGGCATGGATGCGAATGCGCACCATGAGTTGTGGGGTAGCTCGGACACAAACTCTAGGGGTGAGGCACTTTTACAATTCTTTATGAAATTTAATTTAGACATATTGAATAGAGGTAATAAACCGACATTCGTCACAACACGGCGTGAGGAAGTTTTAGACCTAACAGTTTCCACCCAGTTTCTGGGTGACTTTGTTAAAAGCTGGGCTGTGTCTGGGGAAGTGAGTAGCTCAGACCACAGATACATCCGGTTTGAAATCGCCAAAGTCGAAAGAGAAACGGTATGGTACCGGGACCCCCGCAAGGCGGACTGGGAAGCCTACAGGGCAGACCTAGCTGTGGAACTGCGGGGGGTTGAGAGGGCCATAAGGGATTCAATAGACCTCGAGATTGCAGCAGTCCAATTGCGAGACGCAATTACCTCGGCCTATAACGCCAACTGCCCCCTGAAAATGAGGGTGTCCACCAGGAACGTCCCATGGTGGAACGAGGACCTCAGGCAAAGGAGGACGCAGGTTCGTAAGCTGTTTAACGCGGCCAAAAGGTCGGGAGCATGGGATGAATATAGACAGGCCCTATCGACCTATAACAAAAGACTGAGGGACGCCAAGAAGAAGTCGTGGAGGAGGCACTGCGAAGAAGTGGAAAACACGTCCGAGAGTGCTCGACTACACAAGATCCTGTCTAAGGGCCCTCAGACTAACATAGGCTCCCTTAGAACACCCACGGGAGGCTTTACAAGCTCGGGGGAGGAAACTATGGAAATTTTACTCCAGACGCACTTCCCCGGCTGTAACATAATAAACCAATCACCTCCGGACTGGGAACACTCAGAAATAGAGGCGCCTTATAGGCGGGCATCTAGAGTAGACTGGACAGTCGCTAAAGAGGTGGTTACCTGGAGCAAAATCAGATGGGCCATTAACAGCTTTAAGCCATACAAATCGCCGGGATTTGATGGAATAATGCCCATCATGCTCCAACAGGGGATAGACATACTGGCGCCGGTGCTTACCCTCATTATGAGGGCCAGCCTGGCTCTGGGGTACATTCCGAGGGCATGGAGACTGGCCAGGGTTGTATTTATTCCTAAACCTGGGCGTCCAACAGACCAGGCAAAGTCCCTGAGGCCAATAAGTCTCATGTCCTTCTTGCTGAAAACAGTGGAAAAACTGCTCGACCGGCACATTAGGGGCGGTGTACTGGAAGCATATCCTCTACACTGCGGACAATATGCATACAGAGCAGGATTCTCAACAGAAACAGCACTGCACCAACTGGTGCTGAAACTGGAGAATACGCTGGAGAACAAGGAGGTGGCGCTGGGGGCCTTCCTAGACATAGAGGGGGCCTTTAGCAACACCTCGTTCGGATCGGTTCTGGCAGCTGCCCGGGAGCGTGGAATAGAGGAGACCTGCTGCAGGTGGATCGGTTCCATGCTCAGGGACAGGGCGGTGTTCACCTCACTCGCGGGAGGGACTCTGCTGGCGGGGGTCGCGGCGGGGTGTCCGCAGGGGAGCGTTCTGTCTCCCTTGCTCTGGTGTCTAGTCGTGGACGGCCTGCTGGGGAGGCTCTCGGGAGGGGGGTATGAGGTACAGGGCTATGCGGACGACATTGTCATCATAGTCCGAGGAAAGGTCACACAGGCAGTGTGGGAGCGTATGCAGACTGCACTGAAAGTGGTGGAAGGGTGGACGGTTGATCAAGGGCTCGGGGTGAGCCCCGAGAAAGCAACCGTCGTGCCGTTTACGAGGAGGAGGAAGTGTGAAAGCCACAGAACTCTCACTCTATACGGTAGGAGCGTTCCAATGGCCAGGGAGGTAAAATATCTTGGGGTCGTATTGGACTCTAAGCTAACCTGGAATAGTCACATTGGAAAAATACTGCGTAAGGCAGTCATGACCTTAGCCGTCACTAGGCGGCTATATGGAAAAACGTGGGGACTAAGACCTAGTATGGCCCACTGGCTGTACACAAGGGTGGTCAGACCATCGTTAACATATGCGGCACTGGTCTGGTGGCCTAAGGTGACACAATCCAGTGCCAAACAAAAACTAGGCAAGATCCAAAGGATGGCTTGCCTAGGCATCACAGGGGCCATGTCTTCAACCCCAACAGCCGCCATGGAGGTGTTGCTGGATCTACCCCCCCTACACTTCGTTATTATGGGAGAGGCCAGGCTAGGACTATACAGACTAGCCTGCAATGGTAGACTGAAGATCAACCCAGGCTTCAGGGGCCACTGCAAAATTCAGGAGATCGTGAAGGAACCCATGCTTGAAATGAGGTCAGACTTCGCGAGCCCGCGAATGTGCAGGGAAAACAACTTCACAGTGGAAATCCCTGATCGCGGGGCATGGCGGGAGGAGACACCGGGCATACCACGGGACGCGCTCGTCTGGTTCACGGACGGATCTGGCGGGGAGCGTGGGACGGGGGCAGGTGTTTACTCGGAAGGACCGAGGGTAAGTCACAGTATTTCCCTCGGAGCCCATGCAACGGTGTTTCAGGCCGAGATGTACGCCATCCTGCACTGTGTGCGGGAGAACAAGAGGAGGGGCTACACCAACAAGCGGATCCTCATAGCCACAGACAGCCAGGCAGCCCTTAAGGCACTAAGTAGCCCACGGGTAAATTCCTGGCTGGTGAGTGAGTGCCGAGACGAGACGAGCGACCTGGCTGGGCAGAATGAGGTGACCCTCATCTGGGTGCCGGGTCACTCGGGGGTCAAAGGCAATGAAGAAGCTGACAGTCTCGCAAAGAGGGGGTCAGCAGAACCATTTATGGGACCAGAACCGGCTCTGGGCGTGTCAAAGAGCACTGCCAGGGGAGCCATTAAGTCCTGGGTCAGAAACCAACACAAGGTGTACTGGGCGGACTGTCCAGGGCTCAGACATGGGAAGTCAATAATTGACGGACCCAGTTCAAAGAGAGCTGTGGAGCTGCTAAACCTTAGCAGAGGACAGCTCAGAAACACAACAGGTCTCTTGACGGGACACATGGCCGTCAAGAAACACCTACATAAAATGGGGCGGTTCGAAGGGGACCTCGCATGCAGACTCTGCGGCGAGGGGGAGGAATCAGCCCAGCACATCTTGTGCGAGTGTATAGCTCTGGACCGGAAAAGACAACTGATCTACGGTCACTCTAGACCGGAGACAGAGCAATATAAAACTTCACCCTACCAATCGCTGTGCAGACTAGTTCAAGGCACAGTGATTTTGGAATGGGTGGAGTAAGACTAGGGGTATGCACAATCAACCAAGGGTTGCGGTGCTATCGGGGCGGCAAGGCCGCGGACGAGCCCTGAGGGAACAAAAAAAAAAAAAAAAGATGCACTCTGAAGTTACAATATTTATAAAATCGTTCTAGATACAAACAGATTGACCCACATTTTGAAATGCTTGAGGTTAGCAAAAAAATGAATGGTAAACTATAAATGCCATATTTTTATGTCTGCCTATCAGTAGTTGTCATCTTCAGATTCGATCGAATAATAACGGAAGAATTTTTTAAAATAAAACGTAGCCGCTATTTTGAAGTGAGTGGGTTAGCAAAAATTATAAAAGATGTTATATTTAAGTGTTTTCAGCTCAACACAAAACAAGTTTATTAAAACAATACACTTAACTAATAACAAAGCGATTTTTTTATTTTGAAAAACAAAACTTCCGATCTGGTTGCTTTTCTAATCAACCGTATTTTAGGTTTTCAAGGATAGCATATACCAAAAACGAAGTCATTAGCTCAAGACTTTTGAAAGTATATGGACCCCCGAAAAAAGGTTCATAGATTACTTTGAAAATTGGATAGAACGTAGGGACACGTGTATGAATGGGAAAAAGAAGTTTGATGAAAAAGGTAACAAACAAAAAATTAAATTATATGTGGATTGGGTTACAGCTAAACTATTTTGCACCTAGTATATGTCCAGTCTTTTAAACTAAAAATATTTTGAATCCAAGAACATTTTCGGGAAGTCAAACCAAGAGAAGAAATTTAACCAACGTGGTCGTAAAAGTAATTTTCTCCTAAGATACTTAATGTTAAAACTAGTGACATTATCTATATATTTCTGATATAATAACATGCATCGTTATCAAGAAACCTAGCGGTTCACGGTATTTTAGGTTATCGAAAGTTGTAATATAATGCCACCAAATATGATTAACAATGCTAGAAAAATGGCGATAATAAACATTTTAGACATTGAAAGATCCCTAAGGCTAATATTTAGGTAATCTTAAATTATATCTTTTAGTAAGATGAATGAAAGCAGTTTTCTTCTTAAAAAATAAATGGTTAGTTTCTCGGTTTCACAATATGCAATGCTTTCCCCTCCCCCATTTAATCTAAGCAACGGTTAGAAAATAAACATGAATTGGTATAAACAAACGATAACGCAGTAGGTCAACGTTCAAACGAAGCTACCTCTTTGTAACAGACAAAAAAATGAGGTTCTATGTTCGCGTGTACGTATTTTTTATGTTTGCTTACCGATATTTTCCTCAATTGTGAACCGATTTAAAAAAATATTTTTTGTTTGATAGGGTATACTCCTGGGGTGGTCCCGTTTTCATCACGTCAGGATCTGAGAATGGGATCTCAGGGAAATCGAGGGAAATCCTTAAAAACTAACTTTTTTTGTAAATGTCCACCGATATTTTCGCCAATTGTGGACCACTTTTAAAAAATATTTTTTTGTTCGAAAAGGTATACTCCTTATTGCAAAAATTAAAAGTAAAAAAAAATAAATTCATCTGATTGATGAACTTCGCTACAACACACCAAAAATTTAATAACTAATCGCGTTTGAGTCTTGACAATTAGAAAAAATAACAACATCAATCTTGATGTAGATATTTCAAATGCATGCCTTGAACGTCTTGGCAGTCCAACCGTAAATAAAAAATGTCTTCTGATGTTAATCAACATCTGAGGTATGGTCGACCTAATCGCAATCATTATTGTTCTTCTCAAGTCAGTTAAATAGCGTGGTTTAGTTTTGTATACCATACTTTTCACACATCTCCATAAAAAGAAGTCTCATAGCGTAAGATCGGGTGATCGTACTAGCCATTCTAACCATCCCCGCCTCCCGATCCACCGATTTGGTGATATTAAGTGTACTATGTGACATTGCTATGGTAATGTGCTGGTGCTCCGTCCTGCTGGAACCATATCACATTCGCTGGAACTTGTGGGTTAGCTCGATCAGGGCATAAGTTTGCCAAAGTTGGCACATTATTTTGGAGCAGTGCTAAATAAATTAGCTGCCCACTTAAATTGCCATCAATGAAAAAGGGACCAATGACATGGTTTCCAACTATTCCTTCCCAAACATAACCTTTTAAGAGTATTGCGTATGTTCTTTGCTCATCCAGTGTGGATTTTCTTTAGTCCAGTAGCGACAATTTTGACGATTAGCATGGCCGTGAAGTGTAAACTCATCAGAAAACAAAACATGTTCTAGTTGGATAACATTGTTATCTAACATTTCCATCATTTGTTCACAAAAAGACGTTCTTCTAATCGTCTTCCATGAGCTCCTGAGTTTGTATCAATTAATAGGGATACATTTTCTTTTCTTTTGAGATTCGAATAATCGATGAATGGCTAACATTCCAAGTGTGGCTGCTTGTAGATCCGATGTATGTGGGTTTTCCTCAAACTCAAATTACATCCAATTTGGTATCATCACTCAGTGCATTCGAAAGTTCTTTGGATCTGCCTTACATGTCCAAGCTCGCGAAATTACTTTTCAATTTTACTAATTGTCGCTTGGGATGTAGGCGGCAAATCTGTAAATCTTAATAGATGAGCAAATTTGATCAGTGATCGTGTTTTATCTCCGTTGTCAGCCATCTGTAAAATTGTTATTTTATGCATTTCTGTTGGACAAATAATTTATTTTGAATATTCATAATATTAAAGAACAAATAAAAGCCTCGGTGGTCCAGTGGAAAGAACGTGTGAACCGACAGTTGTGGCATTGTATTTGAGCAAGTTAAATGTCCGCACCTTCCGCCCTTCAGAGGGGGCCGAAAAACCATCGGTCCCGTGTCCCATGCATGTTAGACACCTTAAATATCCCTACCCTCCTTCCAGAAAGGCAGGGGTTCGGCAAAATTTCCCGGATAGTGAGGTCAAACTGCTCTCTGGCGTCGGTGATTGGCCATAGTCGCGGAAATAGACCCACGATTTAGAAAAAATGTGTTGTTAGTTTTTCCACACGCGACTATGAATGGACAAACACGCTTTAGCCAACAACACACCCCCCTAATGTCAAATTATATATTTGCTGAACAGTGTGCTACGAATTCTTGTATTTTTTCCTTGTCTTTTTTTGAACATTTGAGCTCCGGAATGCTGGAGATGTCTACGGGGAAATAAAATCGCCAGCGGATTATGAAGTGCGTAACAAGGCAACTGGTAGCAAAACAATACGGTTCATGATGTCTTTTCAACCCATAGGCTTTGCCTTTTATTAATAACATCAAAAAATTCAAGTGGTAAAAAATACAGTTTCAGTCACTTAATTTCTTTTTACAAAATATATTTTTATAATGTAGAAAACCGTTTGAAATTTTATTTATAAATAGTCATGTGAAGTACGAAAAGTGTTATCTAACAATTATTGCAACATTTATCGTTTATTATAGCGAACTTTTCACCTTCAGAAACAACGTGAACCTTGATTACTAGTTATGAGTTTTTCGAACTTTGAGAATCGGTGGCGTTTCCGTCATTGACTGTTACAGTTTATCAACACAATAAAACTAATGGAACAAATTTTTATGTGACATTTGTATTACCCTGTGTTTCTAGTCTTTTCTTTAAATAAACCATGTTTTTGAATTACAGTTAAAAACTGACAACTACTGTCGTGTGGTTACAATCACACAACGAGTTGCTAAGCCGTTTTAAACAAAAGTAACATTGCCAACTGTAAAGAATCTTTGATAACTTTTTATGTCTTATTTTTAATTGATCCAAAAAGGACGCTCAAATTGGTTTTCCTTGCTTTCTCATTATCAAGAATGAAACGCGGTTTCGCGAATTTCGTCATCAGATTAATATTTTTTTTTTAATGTTAATTTTTGCAATACATTTTAAAAACATAGAATCTTTGTAGACAGAAAGAAGAGATATTTCTAAGGAGGTATCACAAGCCACCTCTTCATATTTAAAAAATTTGGGTCACTGGAAGGAGGATATGTAGGGGTGAAGTTTTCACGTGCAGGATGTCATTTTTAATCTACAATTTACGTGTTTCGGGATTTTTTACAAATAAGCACTACAATAGAGATACTGAATTTATTTCATTTGGCTGTTCCACAATATATATATATATATATATATATATATATATATATATATATATATATATATATATATATATATATATATATATATATATATATATATATATATATTAACAAAATATAGAGGAAATCCAAGAAGCACATGGAATGTACACAAACTAAAAGATGCAGAGGAACTGGAAAAGTTTAAAGAAAAAAAAAACAATAAAGTAAAGCTCAACGGTGGGCAGACATAAAAAGCACTTTAAATGCAGGTGCGGAAAAGCAATGGACAAGAAACTAGAACCAATGAAACCGTGATTACATCATAAATACTAACGTTAATACAAGACATAACAGGTGGAGAAATGTTATGCACGAAGAGGCATACCTTAAATATACACAAACTAAAAATTGGATCAAACAAAAATGAAGGAAAGCAAAAGATGTGTAGATACAAATAAATCTCGAAGAAATCAAAAATTACGGTAAAAAAAGACGATCAGATCAAGCATAACCGCAGACAAGACTACAATATAAACCAGGAGCACATCGTAAATCGTGTAGTACAACGATGTAAATTTATTAGGTACTAGAAAAGAAATAAATTTAGAAGCATATCTAGAAGAGTGGTATCGCGGTGAGGAAATTTATTGTTAAGGAAACTAGAACATTGAGAGATGTACGACAGGGTCGCCATCTCAGTGCGGAACCAGGTAGTATATCGTCACGACAGCTCTAAATAACACAATTATAAAATAGACAGTACCACCAACTAACAATTATGTAAATTGTATGTGGTTCTAATTATGGTGAGAATACATCTAACCTTACATACATTGTCCCTGAATTAGGGAAGAAATGGGCCAGGGCTGAAAATTTACAAAACTATCGTGACAACATATTGCCTGGTACCGCACCAAGCTGGCGACCCTGTCGTACATCTCACAATGTTCTAGGAGGCTGGTTACCATAGCCGTATTACTTTTATAAGTGTGTTCTCGCTATAATTAGTATACCGCACTGATGAGCTCTAATTATGGCGAAACTGACAGCGGTTCTAATAATGGTGAGAATATATCCAGCCTTACATACATTGTCCCTATATTAGGGAAGAAATGGGCCAAGGCTGACAATTTACAAAATTGTTAGTTGGTTGTACACCGTCACTATTTTATAACATTTTGTGTTATTTGAAGCTGTCGTGACGACATACTACCTGGTTCCGCACCGAACTGGCGACCCTGTCGTACATCTCACAATGTTCTAGGCGGCTGGCTATCATAGCCGTATTACTTTATAGGTGTGTTCTCGCTGTAATTAGTATACCGTACTGATGAGCTCTAATTAGAGCGAAACCGGTCTGCGGTTCTAATTATGGTGAGTATACATCTAGCCTTACTAGGAAAACTATATATAGGAGAAAATAAACCCAGGTGGTGTAGACCCACCTATTTCAAGAAAATAATTTCAAAAGCACTTGAAGAACCTAGACTGTGCACCAAGAAAACACTCCTGGCGTAGGCAAATTAACAGCGAAATAGAAACTTCTAGTGAAAAAAACAATGAAAACTGTTTCAGCTGATTGCGAAACATTATAAATCGGGAGAACTTGCCCGGTCAGCTTATGCAGAGTATAAGTATTTATTTAGCAAACTTCAAAATTTACTGTGAAGGTATTATACTATTTTTTTTTTGGATAACTAAATTATAAATTGGCAAGTGTTTGTACAAAATTTGAATAATACGCATATAAGATGATAATTGGTGGAGAGGATACCAGCGTTGTTGTAATTAGATTTTTGAAGAAAGTTCCAAGGTGACAGGTCGACACATTTTTGACGTTTTTTTTAATATTTACATTGAAATTTATATTTTTAGATGTACAAGCAAACATGCTCCTATGTATGATACGTTGTATAATTTGAGTCCATAAAATATATTACTATTACTATTAACATGCCAAAAAGGATGAGCGCTTCAACCAACACAGGACAATAATTATTATAGAGTAGTGAAGATTCGACTAATGATAGTAAAAATAGAATGAGAAATAAAATTAAGAGTTGCTTGATGAAGATCAGTTCAAATTTAGACCCAGTCGAGGAACTAGAAAAGCTGTACTGGTACTTTTTACTGAACAATCTGAAGAAGGAAGTCTGAAAAAATAAATCTATTTTTATTATTTGTAGACCCGGAAAAACCATTCAAAAATGTTGCTTGGAAAATATTGCTTCATATATATATATATATATATATATATATATATATATATATATATATATATATATATATATATATATATATATATATATATATATATAATAAAGATTGCGGGATTGAGAGATAGTCGCATCATTTACAATTTATAAAAAACTTAAAAATACATAGATATCAACGGATATAAAATTGCAGCTAAAATAAGGAGAAATGTACGCCAAGGATGCCCAATATCACCATATCTGTTTAATTCATTTGTAGAAAATACAATCAGCAGGCTTAAAAGGCAGTAGGGATCAAAATTAATGAACAACAATTTCACTGCATATGGCACGGAGACGACATATCACTGATAGGAAAAACAGACAACATTTCAGACTCAGCAAGTGCGTTATGGTAGCGAATTTTCATTAAATGCTTCAAATTTGCATAACTCAATTTTATATAAGCAATAGAAAGTTGAGTTTTGGTAAATAGTAAGGTACTTACGAGGGCAACATACCAACCAAATATCATCAATTGTTATTTATTGAGATACAATTTTTTTTTCGGAAAAATTGTTAGTTTTTTTTAGAAAACCTGGTCTGATAGGGCTGGCTAACAAACTCATCCAAGCCATTAATAAAGGAAAGATTCCTGCTGAGTTTCATCAAAATCGGTTAATAACTTTTTGAGTTATCGTGTGGATACATACATATATATATATATATATATATATATATATATATATATATATATATATATATATATATATATATATATATATATATATATATATAAACATTCAAACGTACCTTGGTTTCTGTTTCTGAGGGCCCAAATTCGCGCTCATTTGAAAAAAATTTTACGATACCCCTCTTTAGCGAATTGTTTTAATAAACATTCGCCAAAAATCGCAAAGGATTATGGTAAGAAGCATTTAACTAAAAATCAGTATGAAGAAGACACACGTTTTAACTGTTAACATAAGTATGGAGTGTTAATGTATGAGGCAGAAAACTGGACGTTGAATAAGCAGGAAATGAAGAGAAGTATATGGAGTAAATGACAAAACAAGGTAAACCGATAGAAAGACGAATAAAGTGTGCTAGAAAAGGTGAAAAAAACTGAGAAGCGGAAGGCAAAATTTTTGGGGCATTTCTGCGACATAACTTTCTAACAACGTACTTTGAGAAAACGGGAAAAGGTAGACCAATATACGGAAACTACTGAAAACCTGACCAAAAAATAGAGTTACAATTAGTTAAAAAGAGCTGCTAGAGACACGGTTGCGACGACCAGTCGACATCACCCGTGTTTCACATATCAACGACTACTGTCTTAATTGTTTTAAATGTGATCCAAAAGTTCATATAAGTGGCAAATGTTTTAAACGCCCTTTAGATATTAAGCAATTGCTTCATCTGTAACTTTATATGTTTTTGATTTACAAAAAAAATGTGAAATAGATTTTTTTTTAGAATTTAGTCCACATTTCAGAAGAATAATTCATTCTAAACATCAGTATTTCTAATCGACGATTTTTTCTAGCTGCATTGCTATCTACAATAGTAGGTATCATAGTACCTTTTAATTGTAGAGGCAATGTTAAAACTTAAATGAACCGAAATTAATTCACCATACCTTCCCAATAAGAAGTATTTTTTAAACTAAATAAAATAAACAATACCCTCACTCTCAGTTGTTGAATTTTACTCTACAACTCAAAAGTAACAATAATTGAAGTATGTAATTGAAATAAAATAAAACCTACATAAACGTATTATCTAATCTTCCTTCATTTATCAAAGCAGAATTTCTCAATTATTAAAAACGTCTATTTCTAAATGATAAACACATTGTGGTATATAAAATAAGTTTTGTTGTCTTTCATTCTGACAATTAAACAAGTAAAATTGCTACTTTTTTAACACACTCCTTTTTCTATTGCAAAAAAAGTTAACATAAATCTATGTAGGTAATAGAAATGTTTCCTATTTAATAAACATTTTTGGTGCCCCACAGCAACACCAAGTTAAAATTGCAGGCATACCTAGGTATATGTATAAAATTTAGTTGTATTGACTGTAAAACATTTATTTTGATGTTATTAATCTGCTATCAAATAAAAGATATGAATTAGAATTAATATAAAACGATGGCATACCTATCATATAGGTATTTAAATATAAGAAACAATTGTCTTAATTTTCTTATGTAATTTTTAAATTAATATAGGTATATCATGATAATAGTTTTTATAATCATTTTGCTACCTAGGTAGGTATACAGAATAAGTATGTGTCAAATTGTTGCTAACATTAGATAAAAAGTTAAGTAATAAACATGTCGCGTATAACTAGGGTTTGAATAAAGAAATAAAACGTACTTATTGCCTTATTCCATTTTTTAGCTACAAAAGTTTCACGTAGATTAGTAACTTCAAACACGTATATGTACCACATGGAATTGTGACACTTTGTCAATAATGAAAATTTACAACTTCCCGCAAACCCTCACGTAAACAATACTAACGTAAGGGTGGTTACCCTTGTAGGCGTATCTATCATCATAGATAATTAAACGGAGATAGTTGTAGGTATATTAATGAAAACTCAACTTTAAAAAAAGCTTTCTGGAAGGCTGTAATTATAATTTTAAACAATTGATTAACTTTGATAAAAACGTAAGATCATAGTCCAAAACTGACTGCATACAGAATTTTTAATATGTAAGGAAATCTTAACAGGTAATAAGTAGAAATCTTATCAAAAGATTACTTAACAAAACAGTTATTTTGTTTGCTTCATGTGCAAAATTATTATTTACAAAGATGTAATAAAAACAAACGTTATTAATCTTGAATTTTGAACGGCGGTTAGGTACATGAAATCTCCAACGGTTAAATAAATCGAATTAAATGAGTCACGATCAAACTTACCATAACTAAAATTCAAATAACCTGGCCCTTTTCTCTTGTATTTTGTTGCACTTTATAATTAATGAACCAGTAGATACACAAGACATAAATCACCTGCACAATATGAATCACACGTTAAAGACATAATGAACACTAAAAGTTTGGTTATGTTAAATAAGTTAAAGGTTCCACACAAACTATACTTTGCACTTTATGTTATAATTTAACTATTTATCTGTCCAACTTCTGATATTGTACTAATAAGTGACTTTATAACACGTGTTTTTTGTGTTTGTTGTTGAAAACATGAGTTCTGTGTGGCTTAAATTTGAAGTCAGACATAGGTACCTGTGCAACGTTGCCAGACCTAAACAGCAAACACTAAACATTAAACAAAACTTTCTGTCATGTATATTGTACTGTGAGGAATGAAATTTACTAGAAGACAAAAATACTATGTATTTATAAATCAACAATATAAGAATTGGAATCTAGTTTTTGTCGTCCCACTGATGGACTTTAATTCACAAATAAATTAAAAACCAAGTACCTTTCGTCCTTTTTAGATGTTTAATTTTTTCTTAGAATATTAGACCGAATATTATATGTATGATATAAATATGCCTTTAATATATGGCATGTGATCGACTACCTGACAGGAATAGCACAAGAGATTTTAAAGGCCTCCGGAAAATGCCAGAATAAATTCAAAGATTGGAGATGATATTGAGAGGTCTTGCAAGAGCATAAGTACATTCTTTGTGGAGAACAGGAGGTGCCTGATCTGGACCAGCACCATTATTAACATTTAAGTTTACTTACACAGTCAGAATGTCCTCCTCAGAAAGAATTATGTGTTTATTTCAACTATAGATTCAGGTTGCAAAGATGATGTCAGAATTGTAAGCTCTTTATAAATCGTCTTTATCTAAGAAGCAAAAAGGTTTGCTGTATCTTGCAAGTTACTAGCAGATGAGTAATTATAGAGCATAAAAGATCAAAGACTGTTAATGTTGGTGACTGATCTATAGAATTTCAAAAATGAACATGGATCACGGACAGTATTAGATTCTAGATTGTCTTTGGAACTAATATGAAATTGTAACTTATCTTGAAATGATTAATATCAGCACCATTCCTAATGCTACGCGACATAATAATACCTATATCACTTTAAAATATGTATATTGAAAATATGTGTGTGTGTGTTTTGTTTCTTTAACGTCGGCCTATTTCCGCGACTAAGGCCAATCAACGACGCCATGGAGCAGTTTCACCTCATTGTCCCGGAAATTTTGCCGAGCCCCTGACTTTCTGTATGGAGGGTAGGGATCTTTAACGTGCCCAACACCGCATGGACACAGGACCGACGGCTTTACGCACACCACCCCAACCCACCCATGCACCACCCACAAGCTCCACAAAATTTTATTTAAAAACTGTAGATCTTCCTCCAATTTCCACAGTATGCGGATTGTAAAATTTACATGCCTATTAACGACACCAAGGCGTAACCATTGGATTAAGTAAACCTTAAACGGGTGGTATTTAAAGTCTTCGACTATTATATGAACATGGCTTATGCCGACACCTAATTCTTTGCAGAGCTTGAGCAGACATGCATAAAGATTCGCCTATTTAGCGGCAACTGGTTTTGAAACTAAAAAACGTATGTGTGCTACAGTTTCCAACATATTTCCTACAGACTGAGCTGTGTCCTGGGCTTGTTTATATGCATATATATATATATATATATATATATATATATATATATATATATATATATATATATATATATATATATATATATATATATATATATATATATATATATATATATATATATATATATATATATATATATATATATATATATATATATATATATATATACTGGTTGCAAAAGAAACGTATTCGGAAAAATGTCCAGATTGATAAAGTGAAACTCCTTCCTGGAGCTGGTGATTGGCTATAGTCGTTGGAATACATACACACAAATGAGTGCACTTACGCATTTTAGATAAATACTAGATGCCCAATAACATTTATCTCCACAACAGCCTTATATTAAAAAATGTTTTACAATGCACATTACATTGAAGCCAAATGTTTTAAGTCTTACAGTAGTGATCGAGTCATGAGGAATTTTTTTCTATGACAATTCACTATGACTAGCTTACATAATGAATTACCTTATGTATTAAAACATTTTAATGCCTAATTATTGCAACACTCTGAGATGTACGACAGGGTCGCCATCTCGGTGTGGAACCAGGTAGTATGTTGTCAGGACAGCTTCAATTAACACAAAATGTTATAAAAAGAAACTGTGTACAATCAAAACATAAGAATAATGTCTTGTCAAGAAAAATCAAATGTATAGACGCTTGCTTAATGTATGGATATTAAGTTGATTAAATCATTGCAAAATATCTACTTATATCTTCGGTAGTTCACTGGTAAGAACGTGTGCCTCTGAACCGAAGGGTACTGTGTCCGATTCCCAGGGTTCCCGTTTCACTTTTTCAGTGCATACTGTAAAATTAACATCAACCGAAGTTGTGGCATTGTATTTCAGCAAGTTGAATGTCTGCACGTTCCGCCCTTCGGAGGGGGCGTAAAGCCGTCGATCCGGTGTCCATGCGATGTTGAGCACGTTAGAGATCCCTACCATATTTACAGGAAGGCGGGGGTCCGGCAAAATTTTCAGGATAGTGAGGTGAAACTGTTCTCTTGCGTCGGTGATTGGTCATAGTCGCGGAAATACATCGACGTTAAGGGAACAAACACACACACACACAAATTATCTAGTTAATACCAGTAGCAGCAAATTTTTTATAATTATTCTCTTCTTTTGATTTAGTCAGTAACGAAGCAACCTTGTGGAAGCCGCTAGTCAACTGAAATATCAAACTTAAAACTCAATTTATTCCTTAAATTTTACCAAGGAATTCCGAAAACCAACCAAGGAACTAACTCAAAAAACTAATGGATTAACAAGGACATAATGAAAATTCCACAAAAAAAACTTTTACTTGTATTTGTTATATAGCTTGATACATGTTCAAGATTCAATAAATATCACTTTGACCCTTTGTCAGAGAGCCCATAGACTTGTACTATGTACTCAACATATTTGATAATTCGGCATTAAAATTATTTATGTATTTTATATAGAGCAGTAAAATATCGAACAAACGCGTTTGTTACCTTGACATTTAGAATTTAAGAGTAGTATATTTCATGGTGGAAACTTCAATTCAGACTTTATAACAGTTACATGCAGGGTCGGTGGTCCAGGTGTAAGAACGTGTGCCTCTGGACACAAGGTCTCCGGGTTCCATTTCCAGTAGAAACTTTAAAAATTATTCAGTTGATACCGTAAATTAACATCAACCAAGATTGTGGCATTGTGTCTGAGCAAGTTGAATGTCAGCATGTCTCGCCCATCGGAGGGGGCGTTAAGTTGTCGGTCCAATGTACCATGCGATGCTGGGTACGTTAAATCCCTACCTTCCATACAGAAAGTGGGGTATTTGGCAAAATTTCTAGGATAGTGACGTGAAACTTCTACCTGGCGTTGGTGATTGGGCATAGTTGCGGAAATAGGCCGACGCTAGAGAAATACAATACAATACAATGATAGTTACATAATTTAGATGTTTATCGTCTTTCTCCGCAATCTTTTATCAAAATTTGAAATTGTGCCAATGCCAACAACATATATAAAGACGGAATTTTAATTAAGAATAACAAAATCACGTAATAAAACTTCACAGAATATACTTTATTTGGCTCGGACACAGTGTTTCGGTCACACGACCAGTATTAATTAACATAATATGTCTCTTTTGCTCATCGATAATAATCGTGAGACTCAAACACTACGTACGGGTGCAATAAAATACATCTTGTGAAGCTATTTATTTATTTATAGTCGAACTTCTGTAAGTCGAATTTGCAGGGTTCAGAAAAAAAATTGTAGTTAAGGAAACTTCGAGTTACAGAATAATAGAAATACCAATACCCACATTAGAACGAAGTTTTACACAAATAAGCTTTCAGCGCCCTAGCTGATGCAATTGAAAGTATTTTCAGACAAAATTTTAAAAGGGTATTTATGGTTGACTTGCGTCACATTACAGTTTAAAAAAAGCAAGAATTATTAAGAACTCACCATATATTTATATATCTCTTGTAAATTTGTTTTAAAAAGTCCATTATCTCTTTCTGTAAGTTTCGCTTAAATTTGTCCTTTGCACTAACTATTTCCACTTAAACTACACTTTAACTAATAAAGATGTCTTTTACATTTTCTTAAACAAGTCTGTTATCTTTGACTGCACTCTTCGATTGAATTTGTCCTTAATAATAATTTTTTCCACCATACTCAAACTACTGAAGATGTCTTCTAATACACTGTCTTTGCAGCTAGATATCGTCTTAACGTTTCAATTGAGTTACCAGCCTCCTGCAAGGATGGTGGATCGTTTGTTTTTGCTTGTTTTCGTCCCCTTCAGAATCTTCGTTTTCTTGGTCTTGTTCTGTTGTCGGGTGCAAAACACTTGTCACAATGTCATCATCACTGGGGTAACTTGATATTTCCACATCAACATCAAGATCAACATTAACATAATCAACAAAGTCAAGCTCTTCACCATTAATCATTGCGATTTTTCACATAGCCTGTCATTCCAAGTTTGAGCTTCACATGACACAGATTCTGCTCTGACGAATCCAGCCTTTCTGAAACAATTGGCAATGGTTTCTGGCTTGACATTTATTGATCAACAACTGCTGAGTTTTCTAATTGAGTCAAGAATTGTAATTTTAACAGTTTGTCCACTTTCTATACAAGATATTACTTTAAGCAACATTCTTCTCATGTAGTGCTGCTTAAGATTTTGGATGATCCCCTGGTCCATAGGTTGCAAAACCGAAGTCATGTTGGGTGGAAAATACACAAGATCTATATGGAATAGACTGTTAATATTTTTGGAACTAGCTGGACAGTTGTCAACAAATTACAAAAAATTTCTATTCTGTTGAGCGAATTTTCTGTTTAGTTCGACAAGCCACTTCCTGTATAAGTCCTTGGTCATCCATGTCCTGCTGTTGCTTTCATAATTAACTTCTAACTATTTTATGCCCTTAAAACACCGTGGATTTTTGCTTTTCCCAATCACTAATAATTTTGAAGCAACAATTATTGTTAGTCGTTCTTTGCTATGCTTTCTATCGTGCCACTTTTCATTTTTAAAAGCCAATGTTTTATTCGGTAAATACCTTAAAATAGACCGGCTTCGTCAACCTTAAAAATGTCATTGGGACGGTATTTACTAATTTGATTCAATGAAGTCCAGCTAGTCGTCGATTGTTCGTTAACATCACCACGTTCACCACAAACAACTTTTTGAGAAATATTATGACGTTGTTTAAACTTATTAAGCCACCCTATGCTTGCTGAAAAATTGTTGTGTCAAAATCTGGTTGCACATTCTTGTGCTTTTTGTCGGATAATTTTGACCGCGCGCAGCAGTGATCCACTGTAACATCGCTTCGTCAACACCAGCGTATACACAGGCTTTTATTCTTTTTCGAGAGGTAATTACACAATTGTCCTTCAAGCCCTGTTCAAGTTTGTCACGGTTCTTCAGAATTGTGGATAGTTTTTTTGGTGGAATGCCAATTTTTTTTGCGATATTCTTTTTCTTAAAAGTACCCTTATCTACTTCTTTTAAAACATTTAGTTTTTCTTGCACTGACAGACACTTTAACTTTTTATTATTGCTCATGGTAAATCGGAAGGGATATTAAAATTCTCTACGTAATATAAAATAAAGGTACTGGGCTACATGATGTCGCGATACTGAACTAAAAGAAGTGAAGAGCAAATCAAGTTTGAAGACAGTTGACAGTCGGCAGTCTAGATACATAAAATGTTTCAAAGTTAAAAATGGTCAGAAATAGGTATTGGGTTTCTTAACTAATTTCCACCTACTTAATGCATTATTATTGTAATATCAGAAGTGGAGCATCTGTTTGTTACTACATGCTGTCCGAATATCCGACCCTAGTAGACTCTTTGTGAAGGTTTTGTTTCGAGTTTTGTAGAATCAGTTTCTGACAACATATACATTCAGTTTTTCAACTTCGACTTATATATATATATATATATATATATATATATATATATATATATATATATATATATATATATATATATATATATATATATATATATATATATATATATATATATATATATATATATGTTTTGTACAATAATAAAATGGTTTAAGTGCCCCAATTTTCTTCGATTTACAGAAATATTCGAAATATAGTATATTCGATATGCAGAGATTAAATAGCACTAAAATCTGTTCAAAATTCGATGTTCTTAGTAAAAAATTCGAGTTATAAAATAATTCGACTTGGAGAAGTTCGAGTTATATATCCATATTTGTGTTTTTCTTGTATTTATTTCATTAACTCAAAGATAAAAGACCGAGGCTGGACATTGGATGGAAACTGAAACAAAAAGCAAAATCACTCAAAAAACCACAAAAATAATAACAAAGAGTTATGCGCTAGTTACGTATGTATTTGTCTTTATAGTAGCTTTTGCTACTGATGAAGACAACTATGTTGTCGAAATACGCATATAGCGCATAACTTTCTAATATTGTTTGCAGTTTTTGGGACGATTCTGCTTTTTGTTGCATTCATTCATTTTTATTTATTTAAAAATTGTAAAGTCAGATGCAGAGTTATTCAAAAATTAAATAACTTATAAGAGAGCCAAAAATAATATTGACACAGCATGTGCCTTATAACACCGACTTTAAATACAGATGGTAATAGCTTTTTCTCCATTAACTTAGAAACATTAATTTTGGTACAGGATATCATCTCGTTTGAGGTAACTTGTGTGCCAAATTTTATTGTTTACGGTCATACAAAAGTTTTGGCCCTTTTGACCAGGAAAAGTGGACTGATTGGACCGGCCAACAAACCTAGCCATTTGCAAAAGAAAGGCGTCTACAAAGTTCAATCAAAATCGGCTCATTAGTCTTGGGATATTTTGAAACAAGACAACACAAAATGGTAAAAACAAAATATTTTTTAAACTGTTAATCTTTTATTAAAACCTTTAGTCGAGAATATAAAATATAATTATTAAAATGTATCAACTATTAATCTTAACAAAAGTAAACACAAGTGAAAAACTCTGCTACTTACTGTACAGAATAATCAAAAATCACAGCCTTCTGAAATATGTTTTCAGAAACATGCTTAAAACCACCTTTGGATGCATAAACCACAAGAAAAATGTTTTGAAAACTACCCACAGGAGAGTTACGGGCCCGGAAGTAAATATAGATGCTAGGCGTGGAAAAAGATCAAAGGGGAAATATAAACGAAAAATTCGGAAAAACAGAAACCTGTCTTTCTCACATTTTGCAGTTATACCTCCCTTAAACCCTGTTTCGCCCCGGGACCTGTAGTCTTCTTGTAGGTCAAAATCAATACATTTTTCTTGTGGTTTATGCATTCAGGTGTACTTCGAAGTATGTTTCCGGAACAAATGTCACCTGGAAAAATGTCACCCTCCTCCCCCTGTTTCTCACAGAGCGATGCCTGGTTAGCCCAAGTGAAAGGGAAAACAACGTTACAATAGGACTACCCTAGATTGTTCGCCCGATAAAAAGGCTAGGGGTGGGGAAAGAAGCGCATCTCATAGCAAATATATTTCCAGGCTATTGCAAAAGCTTCGCCTAATCATAGAGTAAGAAAAAGACACCTGTCGTGTGTCAATGAGCTAGGTGCGGCCCTTGGCTACCCCTTACCGGAAAACTGAACATTTTGCCTATTGCAAAAACAATGTAGAAAACAAATAATCTGTCACAGATCACAAAATGACGACCCGTACACCCCTCAACCCCTGTGATACTGGGTAGAAAGGTCATTATAAGAAAACAAACAACCATCACTGCCACGTTGCCTACTAAAAGTGAACCAGCAATAACAGCCCAAAGAACACAAACTGCCGAACCAATGAAAAAGTCCTACGCGTGCTAAGACTTGAAAATCCTAGTGAATTCCCTTGTTAAGTTTACGTCAAATTTTAATACTTAGGAAGGAAAGGATGTGTAACGAAACAAGACCGTGCTGAGAAACTACTGAGAAAGCGAAAAAATGTTTAAAAAGTCTGGACGCAGCAAGTGCGTTATTGAAGTGAATTTTTATTAAAATGTTTTAAATAGCAAATATGTATTTCTAATGCAAGCAGGCATTAATCTGGTTACCGGTATAACCTATATAGTGGAAACAATATACCATATTTTAGCAAAATAACTTATCGTTTGAAGTGTACAAACATTTTCCGAAAAAAACCTTAAATATTTTCGAGAAAACTGGTTTCCTACTCAACAAACCTTGGGTTAATAGCAAATTGGGTTATTGAAATTTGAAGCATGTAATACAAAATCGCTACCAAAATGTACTGCGTCTCGATTTTTTTCTTACAAACGCATCATATTTCGATAAAAAATGCCAAAATGCAATAATATAAGGGTGTTCAAAAAACAAATTGTAGGTATCACCAACGACTTATGAGCCACTCGGTGGTTGTCAAAAAAAATTGTTAAGATGTAGCTCAAGACACCTTATAATTAACGTATACAACTTTTTCTCGTATCTTGTATAATAACAATTATATTGAGCTTTACTGTAGAAATTGGTCACCCTGTATATATGTAAACAGGTAAAAACTAAAACTAAACTCGGACATGTATTCTAGGGGGCCTAGTTTGGGCTCATTTAAAGAAACCTTTTTAAAATTCAAAAGTCGCGGTCTCCTCATTATAGAATTTTTTCTACGAAAATTAGCTAAAAATTATAGACCGTTAAACCATAAACTGAACTAAAACTACCGCCAAAAAATCAGAGATAGGGTCTATTTGAAATGAAATGTCTGGGAATATTTTAGTAAAATGAAGGACAAAGACGGTTGAAGCTGAAACTTAAGAGGTTGCAGAACACTTCTCTTGCGACATTTTCTTTACATAATCTATAGTTGTTTCAGCTTCTTTGCCTAAATGTTGCCAATTTTGACGTTTCAAATCGTGATTTTGACGTTTTGAGGGAAACCCTTTTTTTTAAATGCCCATTACTTTTTTGTCTTTAAACTTACATTCCTAGATTTTGGACCCTGATTCAGTCGTTATAATGCAAATAGGCGAACCGAATTTGGTTGCACTTACTTTGTAATTTCCGGAGACATAAGTTTTTTCCGAAAGAAAACGCAAAATTTCCGGGAAAGCCTAGGCCGATTTTCCTGGCTAACCAACTTATCCAAGGTACTTACAACAGGAAGAAACTCAGAAAATTTAATCAAGATCGACTTATTATTTTTTCAGTTATCGGTGTGATACATGTATATATATATATATATATATATATATATATATATATATATATATATATATATATATATATATATATATATATATATATATATATATATATGGGATCTAGGGGGGCTAGTTCGAGCTCAATTGAAAAAATGTTTTAAAAATTCGAAAGTCGAGATCTCCTCATTAGTGAATTTAAAAAAATCACTAAAAGTGTTAATGTAAATAAATAATAATAAGAGAAGGAACCAAAAGGTAAAAATAGTGTCAAACTTTATGTATCAGCAGTGGGTTTGTCTAAAACTTTCCATGAGGTAATCTGCAAATTCACCATATTAATCCCTCTTCTATCCATACCCAAACGTTTTCTATCCATATTTACGTTGAGGCGGTGTTAGAGACTACAGTTGGTAGATAGTGATTTCCTAAAGATATAATTCATCTGTCAATAATTATCCATAACCACACCTGTTCTGCGTGACCACACTCACTTAATCTATGTTTCAAATTATCTGTCACTTCACACTTCACACACAGGTCATTATCATTTATCATCTTCAGGTTTGGCTTACTCGGGTAAATTATTTTCACGGCCTTATATACTGCCTCAGTCTGTCCTCAGCTTTCTGACACACACATTTTTTCAAACAGTTGCTGCCAATTGCTGATAATTCTCTGTTCAACGTTGATACCCACTGATTCTTGTAACATGATTTCCTTATATAATTCCATTGATGTTAGTGCCATGCTTTGTTGAAGATTCATATCGGCAAGGTATTTTTCGATTAACCTGAATTTAGTGCGACTGGAAGAGCAGCTTATACCTTCAAAATGCCATACATTATTATGTTGTATGTAAATTTAGCATCAAATTTTTCCGTGATTTTAAGTGCTAGTGATGAACAGTGTGGCCGCTTTTTCCCCACATCTATCAGTTTGAACCCTCCACTCCTATGATTCGGGGATAGTTGCTTTCTGGAGACACGGTACAACATTCGTCTCCATATATTTTTCCGTAATCTAAACTAATTTTTGACTGTTTTTGTGACTAAATAGCAAAATTTGTTCCACATACCGGACTTTTTCCATAATATAAGTGTTGACAAATAGGACGCCCTTTACCACATCTGTCGGTTCTGTTGACATTGTTACTATCCCAGGAATCCGGATGAAGAGACAATTCTGAAATCATTATCCCTTTGCTCATCTCAATTTTCCAGTGTTAGTATATTTGTTATTGTCATTTGTAGCGTTTTCATATATCGAAATCACCTTTTTCAAGTTTATGATCTTTATTATTTTTTGCATACGAAATCATCATCCTCATAACTATTACTAAAATCATACATTAAGGATGCACTGTGTAAATACAAATAAGTAGGATACCTACCTATACTTTTGTTATAGTTGAGAAATTTAGTTGGATTAGTGTCTGCAAATACGTTTGTTTGGTACAGTCGACATATCCACAAAACAATTAATATTTACAACCAGATCCATTTCCTTATCAATCATCTACCTGTATTATTATTTCGTCCACTAAAAAACTCTTTAATATCCATTCAAATAATTTACAAATAAAATAACATTTTCATAAGCATATGCTGAAAATATTATAGTAAAAAATCGTATTATGACAAGTACAAGCATTATTTATACGTATAACGAGTAATTACAATATAATAAGATATAGAGGATGTAAACCTAATATAACATTTTATCGAAATTCGAGACTTCCTCTTGAGTGCGACAACGCCGCAAAGAAGTAAAATCCCCTCCTCCTATTACCTTAGGCACAAGATTATGGACCTTATAGGATACAATACACAATACACGTTGGAAGCGGAATGGTAATCTTGATAGTGGAATTCACTAAATGGTTTTCACTATGAGGAAGTCCTAATGAACTGCAAGGTGTGAAACTATAGTACTCCAACATTATGTATTTATATACATCAAAACATCATTTCTTTTTAATAATACGGCAAATAAACGTCACCAAATGAAAATGCATGTATCGTGTACAAAACCATTTGTTCAGTTAATTGATCGAAAGGTTTGTATAAATACAGTAAAGTGTAATTAGACATTAGGTATACCACAGATCAGATGTAGCTTTTAAAGGTAAATGTACAACAAAAAAGTTGACCATTAAATAACTAGCAATATATACCTACTTAAAGCTATCAGCTATACATTAAAAAAATGGTTAAGTGATGGAATATAATAAAAAATCTGGTGACATACATCTTAATAGTCTGAAACATCAGTACAAACACAAACATACGTAGGTTTACAGTTTAATATGTATCTGACACAAACAGAGTAAATTATATAATAAATAATAATAATATATGTATAATAATAATAATAAATTTATTTATCAATCACTTATAATATTAATAATAAAATAAAGTATAATAATATGACTTAATCAAGCAATACAACCCATGATGAACAGAAAATCACTCTCACAGGGTTACTATAACCTGTACGTGAGATCACAACACATTTTCCACCGTCATCTTTATTGTCCAATTAATCTACTGCTAAGCCGCAAAAAAAGTCAGACAAAAAATTCAATACATCACACGCAAACCAAAAACTTAACTTTAGAAACAACATATGCATACTAAAATCAAAAACACTCACTCCGTCCATTTTTCAAACCTTTCGCCCTTTTCTCTTTATTCCCCTCTCGCATTTCCATTTTCTCTCCCCTCATCTTTCTCTGTTTCTCTCTCTCTCTCTCTCTCTTCACCTTCCATACATACACATCCATCCAAGATCACACACTATATTTACGGGATCGTAGAAAAACAAAATAAAAGCCACACCAAAATAATCACATCTCTATTACCACCTCAAAAAGGTTTATACGTCTATCTATCCCTAAAGGTTTTTTTTTCATCGACTGTTCTTTGCCACTACACCTTCAAACTAATTAGTTCATGTATTTTCAGCAATGTATATTTAATTAGCCATCTTTTCAACTTGACTTTAAATCTGCTAAAAACTAATCACCTGATATGAAACAAATGACCATATAACCTAGGAGCTATAAAGCTAGCACATCTTTGTCTCAGAGTTTTGTCAGCCTTTGCGACTTTAAATTTCACCCCTTCCTTGTATCTCGTGCAGTATGCTCAATATAACGAGATATTTTTTGAGTAGAGTTGACGTAAATCGATTACTTTACTTTCTTTGTAGAATAGATCAGTTTGATAATTTAATGGTTTACTATATATTATCTTAAGGAACCCCTTCTGGGAATTTCTAGGTTCCTCATTTGTGAATCCAGAACTCCACCCCACCACAATTTTATACCGTGTAAGGCACTCAGTCAGCGCATAACACAGATTTTTCATGACACTCGACTTAAGAATTCCCTTTAATTGTCTAAACATAAACAATAGACTGAGAAGCTTCGAGACCACTTCCCTTATTTGACTAATCCCATCTTAAATGTGAGTCTATATTTATTCCGAAATATTTTATACTACCGACCGACCCAATTTCAGTGTTTGATTCTGGTCTTCCAATGATCAATTTATCGAATGCAGGCAACGTGGATACACTACAAGAGAACGAAACACACTTTGTGTTCTTAAAATTTATGTTCAGAAGATTTTCATTAAACCAGCCTGTAATCAGAAAAAAGACATTCTCGATCTCCGGTCGTAGAATATCCCATGAGTCCGATTTATAAAATGGCAGTATCATCTGCGAAGGCCACCACATCTCCTACCGATGGCAGCAGAAGAAAGCTATTTAGGTAAACAGTGAAAATACTTGGGCCAAGTACGGTACCCAGAGGTACACCACAGTCAGTAATTTGTGGTATACTGTATTTATCCCCCACCTTAGTTATCTGTACCCTATCCGTCAAGCAGCTTCTCATCAGAGAGAATGCAGTACCCCTGAAACCCATGCCTTCCAGGACCGTCAGCAGCCTGTCGTAGTTGACATTATCAAACGCTTTAGCCACATCTAAAAAGACTCCTATTACATATTCACCCTTATAAAGCGCCCTATAGATTTAGTCCGTAACACGACATATTGCACCCTCCGCCGAAGTTTCCTCTCTGAAACCATATTGCTTTTCTGAAAGTAGTTGATGTTTCTGCAAATATTGTGACACTCTAACCTTTATTATCTTTTCAGCAATTTTGGCCACATTCGAAATTATACAAATGGGTCGATAGTTATTCGGCTCCAAAGAGCCTGACTTACGAATTGCTCTAACAATTGTGAGTTTGAACGTGACGGAAATATTCCTGTCATCAAAATTTCGTTGACCACATAGGCTAGCGGCTTTGCAATAAACATCGCCATGGTTTTAAGTAGATCAGAGTTTGGATCATCATGTCTCACTGCTTTCCCAACCTTTAATGCGTTTAGATATTTCTCGACTTCATATATATATATATCTGTTGGCGTAAAGAAAATGGTTTATCGAGAAACATTTCGCCTTTTGTTAAAACTATGTCCTCATTGTGTTGCTTTGTGTTGAACTTCTCCTGTCTTAACAAAATGTTTATTTAACTCGTTTTCGCCTTATCATTTTCAACAATCTTCTCACCTACCTGTAGTTTGGCAATATCTCCTGAAGGTGTTCTAATGCCCATCAAAGTTCCAACAGTCTCCCAAATTTTGGGTTCTGTTCATTGTCTCTCAATAAATTCGTAAAATATGTTTGCTTGTTTATCTGTATAACTTGTTTTAACTTATCTCTATATTCTTTATATTGTGTCAAGTACGTATTGTTATCAGGATTTTTAAGCAACATTCCATACAAGTGTTCCTTTGTGATTGTAGATTATATCAATCAATTTGTAATTCATGGTTTTCGCTTCTTTTCCCTATCTTTTATCTTACTCACAGAAGTTGATCTTCTTATTGCCCCTTTGAGCTTGGTAACAAAAATATTTTTCTTTGCTTCCACACCATCAGAACTGTACACATCACCCCAATCTTCGTCTTTCAACAAACCTAACAACAATTCTTTATTAATGTGTCTTCTATAAGTTGGTAAATTTGGTCTGTAACAGTCGCTTTGATAAGGTATCCAGCAGAGAAGTATCTTCCACCCTTCAGAAAAATATGATCTATACAAGACTGCGACTGTTTCGGAATCCAAGTGAATGCGTTATTCAAGGAAATACAACCAAACAAAACCTAACTCGCGTATATATATATATATATATATATATATATATATATATATATATATATATATATATATATATATATATATATGTGTGTGTGTGTGTGTGTGTGTGTATATATATATCACTATCCTTGTAGTTGATGTGCAACTAAATTATCTTAAAGTCATCCTTTTTAATCGCCCATACATCATGCTCTATTCTGTATTTAATGTAAATCACTGTCCCATCGTTTTGGTTAATGTCACCGTCGTTATATATCATAGATCACCCTGATTAAAACAGTTAACATCATGTACCCTCCAGGTTTCTGTAAATATCAAGCAATCAAACTCCCCTACAAAAGTGCTCATCAGAACATTCATTTCATCTATGTTTTTAGACATACTTATATTATTGTAAAAGATTTTAAAACTTATATCTTTTTCAGAAGTGATTATATTATAGTCTGAGAGAGAAAGTGTTGGTGTCTGCCATGTTGGATTTACAAAATCACGGACATAAGGATCCACTTTAATCCCAAATTAATCTATATACTTATATCTAAACAAAGACGGTTGTAACGAAAATTGCATTTCGCTACCGCAATTCCAACTCTTATTTTATAATTAAATTGTGCAAATATTTATTTCCAAAGAATTCTGCCGTATACCTATTTTTAACCACCTGTATATAAATAAAAAGCTGCATAAAATACCGGCCCATCCAGATTAAATCAACATTGGAATGTTATCTACTGATAAATAATACTAAAAATTCGTAAATTCACAAAATTTTCAATTTATTTCGCCCACAAAAGGCGCTTCGCCTGGCTGGTAAGTTCAGTTCTGTTCCGCGGTTTGAATCTTTTGTTCAATTAAGAACCTTCACAGTAAAAGTATAATTACGTTATAACCCCAGTTGTTAAATAAATTAACCATAGCCCATTAGGGTACGAAGCTGCTGGAACCAGAATAATTCCGTGACAAATCATCCCCTACTTGGGTAAGGGCGGAAACGAGAGGGGTAAACATTCAGTTCTATTTACATTGTTTTCAATCTTACAATCCTGGCGAGAATATTCGTTTGATTTTGTAATTATATATATATATATATATATATATATATATATATATATATATATATATATATATATATATATATATATATATATATACAGAGTGGTCCGTCTCTGTAATTTTGCCGTTCTTTCTTTAGGGCTTCCACTTTCTCCCTAAACCGTCGTCTATTTAGAAAGTGGTGGCGCTCGAGACTTTTATATTGGCATTTTTTCAACCGACCCCTGCACCCTTCGGACACGGTAACAGAAAAATATGCAGAGTATATGATTTTATAAATAACGACCATACAATAAAAACCGCATAACACTAACAAATGTCAGTGTCAATATCCCCTTGTACTTATTCTACAACAATGTGTGTTTACTTTCGCGTCCCACTCTTTTTCTCTTTTTAATAAACCAAAACACCCCAATTTCCATCTCAAAACAACAAACAATGTTTACTTACTTTCTTCACTCTATACTCATTATGCATATGCACAATCTGCAAAAATTTCCTTATTTCGCTCTTGACGATTGCTTATAGTGTGCTATATGTCACTCTTGAACCCTGCTCTCTGTTGGTCTTATTACTGTCAGAAGAATTACTCCTCAATTTTTCCCCAAAACTTTAGATGGTAGTATTTTTTTGGGGAGTATGTGACAGAGTATCTTCCAGTTCGGGCACTGCATCCTCTGTACGGCTCACTGATGGTGTTGATGGAGCACTACTTGATCTGGGTTCTTCTCTAGTAGCAATCAGTACCTCAAATCTTCTAAATCATCTGCCCTATATTGATCTTTATTAATATACAATACACCTTTCCTAATGTATACTCTTTGTTTCCCCTCCTTTGCCAGTTTCAAATGCTTCTGAAGTACCTTCTGTTCCTCAAGTTGCTGAGGTGTGAAATAGTTTTTTATGTTTATGTTGTTCCCTTTCAATTTACATGTCTTTGAGATTACAGAATATTTATCCACCCATGTTGCAAACTCAACTATTTTTATTATTGGTTTATTTCCTATTTTTTCCAATTGTGTAAGTATCATTAATAGTATTTGAATTTAGTTCAATAATCAGAGTTCTCTTAAAGTTTGACAACATAAAACTTTTTAATTCGACATCCTTCTGTTCTATATCGTTTAAGCCAAACACATATATATTGTTCTGTTTGAGTTTCCTTTATATGGTTTCTATTCTCTTTTACCAATGATAAAATTCTGCCACTTGATTCCTCAATTTTACCCAACAACATTCTCCCCAGATCATTCAGACGATTGTTTTATGTCTGCAGTAACTGTGCATTTGTAATTTCATTCGCAATCTGCTGCATTCAACAAGGTACTAGTAATTTTTGGATGGACTATACAACCAAATAAATGCAAAATATTTTCACTTAAAAATATCGTCCTAAAATCATCACACTCTCTATACGTTGTCTAATAAAGTTTTAACTGTATCCGTATAAAATTTTCATTTCCATCCAACTCAACGCGATTTTGTAATACTTAACAAATCTTTTCATCAATGAATGTAACGAGTATACAGCATACAGAATCGTCCTGTGCAAATCTGATGAATATATTTCAAGTCTAACCAACACCTTAACACTTTAATTACAGCTCTTCTTTTCTTATTGGTTTAACGGACGCACGTCTTGCGAATGAATATTCTAAAGGGGTGGTTTTACGTGCCTTTTACTTTTCTTTAATACAAAGATTTTAAATGACTGTAATTAATATTGTAACCATTATTCTGTTCAAAAGTTCCAATATAGTGACCAGCTTTCTAGATGATTTTAGCCTAGGTAATGATGGTCTAGTAAGAGGATTTGTTCCTTCATACTCCGCGACTGCACGACTGATTTCTGTGGACAATGTGTCGATAAGTTTTTCATTTTCTTGCGTACCCTCGATGTGTTCTTCTTGCTCGGTATGTAGATTACTACCATCAAACAGGATATCCTTATTTTTAGTAACCGCTATGTTAGTAATTTAATAGTCAACTTCCTGTCTGATGGTATCCAGTCTCGTTTGTGGAATAAGGTTATTTCTAAGTATGACACGATACTGATCCGCTACTCTCTGTTGAGTCACCTGTATGTGTGTGTACATTCTGAGAAATTCGGTATGAAGTTGTTGCCTATATTCGGTCGTCTGTTGTACGAGTTGTGTTTTGTAAATGCGCATAATTGTTTCATTCATATCCATAGTGGATTTCATGCGCCGTCTTGGTAATCCCATCTAGGTGAGCGCTGGCTGATTTTACTGCGCAGCGTCCTCAGTGGGTGTAGCTCTTGGTCTTACCAGGCTCCTCTGCTGTTGATTTTGTGCTCTAATTTCTTGCATGACAGGGGCCCGCCTCATCAGCACCCCGCCACCGACGTCCCGCACGCTGTCAAGTTCAGCGCCGGCTCCAGACATGCCCTGGCGAACCCCAGGTAGCAGAATTTTTCCGAGGCTTTGGTCTTTCTCCATTTCCATGAATGTGCCACCAATTAACTCTGGTGGCTCAGGTAGCGATGAAGAAAGGAGTAAGGTAATATGGTTAAGAAAAAAGAGGGTAAATAGGACAGCGGACAGCTGGCGTCGCTGGCTGTATGGTCTACGTCGTTGCAAGTAGCGCTGAGCACACTGCTGGAAGCAGTACACTAACCGTCCAGGGCATTACAGGGTGCTACCGTCCGGGCCAGACGGACCCTGGTTTTTAACGTGGTGCTCACTCCACCCCCTCCTCCTTTCTCACCCGGGCTTGGGACCGGCGATGGCGGAGTTTTATTATTATTATTATTATTATTATTATTATTATTATTATTATTTTATTAATATTAATATATGCCTGGTGTTGTTTGAGAACGTGGCCGGATGATATTGAACATTTGAAGATTAGAATTAGGAATGAACTTCATGAAATTATTGGAATACTTTTGATAACGTCTTGCGGGAATTTAGACATAGACTTGGCTATTGTTTAGCAACTAATGGTCAACATTTTGAACATCTCATAAAGTAACTAAATCTAATTTTTACTTATATTTATTATCGTTAATTTTTTTTTTTGTTATGTGATATTATGTCCACACTTTGAAATTGAAATATGTATACCATAATTCCGTTTATGTGGACGAATAAACAACTTAAAATTTACATAATTGAATTTATCTCTTAAATGCGTATTAGAATCTGCAACATGCAGGGTGTTCCATTTGAAATAAAATGTTGGTATTATTTCTGAGCCAGCCTGTATAGTTACACATACTTTTTTACTTATCAACAGAGTATTAAATTTAAATACATTAATATTCAAAGTGTCTAAAAATATGTTAAGTAGTTTTAGAAATATTGGCAATATTCCACACTTTTTTTACACCCTGTATATATAAATATACATCTCTAAATATACAAATATATGTATCATTTCCATAACTCAAAAAATAATGACCCGATTTTGATGAAATTCAGTAGGTACCTTCCCTTTGTGATTGGCTTGGATAAGCTCGTTACTCAGGAAAATCGGACCAGTTCTTTCGCGAAATATTAGGGTTTTCTTTTGGAACATTTTTGTATCTGCGAAATAATCATGCTATGGCCACTAAATTTGGTACACAGGTTTATATTATTAAAATTATACAACGTACCAACATCTCTGTCTCTTGGTTAAAAGAAAAAAGTTACAAGCATTTAATGAAGAAAATTTTTGGCGGCCCTGGCTGTCAGATAAGCCGTAAGACCAAAAAATATTTGTCTGTTAAACAAAATCTGTTAAATATTACACAGAAAGTTCACTTTGTTTTGGCCCAAAAGCATTAATAAATACGAGAAAAATTAATTTGAAAATTTTATAACTTTTCTTCTGGAAATGTCAAAGAGACGATTTGACACGTATATATATATAATATATATATATATATATATATATATATATATATATATATATATATATATATATATATATATATATACAGGGTGAGGCGCCAAGAGTTTCTGTTAGAAGTTTCCCAATAACCGAACCGATTTTAATTCGGAAAATTTCGATTCCTAGGTTTGCAGCCAAGCCCAATTAAACGAAAATATTTTTGCACACGTGACACTTCCGTTTCTACCGGAAGTGTCCATTAACTTCGTTACTTTAAATAAAATATGCCACTTTTTAATAGAATTTTGAATTATATTCGAAATTTAAGGTAGACTTTTACAAGCATACCATAACCATTTTCAAAATATTTCGTTTTCTTCGAAAACATGATAATACAATAAGCTACAAGATTCGTCTTTTGCACACAACACACCAGTATGTGTACCTTCACCACACATATAACAGTTTTCCGTTGCAGCATACAGGGTGATATAAATTGACTTGGCAACTTGACAAAATTCAACTGATCAAAACTTGCGTTTTTCAAATGGGACACCCTGCATTTTATTAACTAAGTTAATTGGCATTTCGAATTTTTTTCGATGTACATTAGCATTCCCTTTACCTAAATCTAACCGTTTTGGAGATAAATATATATTTATTCGAATCATTGTTGCAAACTTGTAACAATAGTAGCCTTTGGAATTTAATTTGTCAACAAAGTGACGTTTGCATGCTAGAACTGCACGCGGTGAAGCTTGTTATCGAAATTACAAAATATGCCCTTAATAGTGATAAAAATGGCCAATTTAGGGTATGTAAACTATGATTTTACGGAGCTATTAATTATTTATGATGAATGTCATCGAATAATATGTCGCACATGTCGCGTTTTCGCAGAAAAGTATCCAGATAGAGCGAAGCCTAGTCCAGACACAGTAAAGAGATTATTGAAGATTTGTTTGAGTTACAGGAGTTTTATCCCCAAAAAAGAAAAACCAAAGCCAAGTGTTGATAATGAGGTAAACGAATCATTTTTACGGCACAAAATACATTAAATAACCAACGGTCTTGACAATAGTTTGTTCTTGTGACGTCAGGATTTTCATCCAGCCAAAAATGGCTATTATCATGATTGAAGAATCCATTTTTGCAGAACTTCGCCTCATTACACCATATAATTTTTTCGCAAAAAGCTCCATCTTCCTGTGTTTTTAAAAGGAACCATTCACACTTTGGGAGTTATCACTGGGTTGTAAACTATGGATTAAGTAATATGAGAAGGGTCTCCGGTTGTGTTTTTTGAATATTCAGTGAATGGGTGTTGTTCATAAACCCAACTCTCTTTGACAATCCCTGAGACCTGAATTCGGCTCAGCAGCGAAATATGACATTGACTTAGTTTACCTCATTATCAACACTTCCCTTCGGTTTCTCCTTTTGGGGATAAAACTCCCGTAACTTGAACAATTCTTCAATAATCTCTTTATTGTGTCCGGACTAGGCTTCGGTTTATCTGAATACTTTTCGGATAAAGCACCACATGTGCGACCAAGTATTCGATGATATTCACCATAAATAAGTAATAGCTCCATAAAATTATAGTTTGCATACCTTAAATTGGCCATTTTTATCACTATTTAGGGCATATTTTGTAATCTTGATAACAAACTTCACCATGTGCACTTCTGGTATGTAAACGTCACTTGGTTGACAAATTAAATTCCAAAGCCTACTATTGTTACAAGTTTACAACCCTGATTGGAAAAAATATGTATGTATCTCTAAAACGGTTAGATTTAGGTATAGAAAATGCTAATGTAAATCGAAAGAGATTCGAAATGCCAATTAACTTAGTTAATAAAATATAGGATGTCCCATTTGAAAGACGCAAGTTTTGATCAGTTGAATTTTGTCAAGTTGTGAAGTCAATTTCTATCACCCTGTATGTTACAACGCAAAACTGTAATACGTGTGGTGAAGGTACACATACTGGTGTGTTGTGTGCAAAAGATGAATCTTGCAGCTTATTTTTCGTTCAAGTTATTAGGTAGAAAGTGCAACTATGATTCTGCAAAAATTTTGGAAAAAAAAACGAAATATTTTGAAAATGGTTAATTTTAGACACATAGTATGCTAGTGAAAGTCTACCTCAAATTACGAGTAGAATTGAAAATTATATAAAAAAGTGGCATAATGCATTTAAAATAACGAAGTTGATGGACACTTCCTGTAGAACCGGAAAAAATAATGGGCCGATTTTGATCAAATTTGGCATGTACCTTCCCTTGGACAAGTTCGTTATCCAGTTAGAGGGCCTAGTTCGAGCTGCTTTGCAGAAATTTTTTCAAAATTCAAAAGTCGGGATCTTCTCATTAGTGAATTTAAAAAAATTACTAAAAAGTATGTACGCAGCAAGTGCGTTATGGAAGTGAATTCTCATAATAAATGTTTTCAATAGCAAAGATGACTCTCTAATGCAAGCGGGAATCAATCTGGTTACCGGTATAGCCTCTATAGTAGAAACAATGTACCATATTTTATCAAAATTACTTATTGTTTGAAAAATTTTCCGAAAATAAACTTTAAATGTTGGTTTCCTAGCCAACAAACCCTAGGTTAATAGCAAATTGAGTTATTGAAATTAGAAGGATTTAATGAAAATTCGCTACCAAAACACAACTGCGTCTCGATTTTTTTCTTACAAACATGCATCATATTTCCATGAAAAACGCAAAAATGCAATAATATAAGGGTGTTCGAAAAAAAAAACAATTGTAGGGATCACCAACGACTTATGGACCAGCCTGTGTTTGTCAAAATATTTTTTTAAGATGCAGTTTAAGAGACCCTATAATCAAAGTATACAATTTTTTCTCGTATCTTGTATAATAACAATTATATTGAGCTTTACCGTAGAAATGCGTCACCTGTATATATGTAAACAGATGAAAACTGAAAGTAAACCCGGATATGGATTCTAGGGGGCCTAGTTTGCGCTCATTTGAAATCTTTTTAAAATTCTTAAGCCGCGGTCTCCTCAATAACGAATTTTTTCTACGAAAATTAGCTAAAAATTATAGACCGTTAAACCATAAACTTAGCTAAGCCTATAGCCAAAGCATCAACTTAACTGAACCTACAGCCAAAGCATCAGAGAAAGAGTCTATTTGAAATGAATTTTCTGTAAATATTTTAGTAAAATGAAGGACAATGACGGTTGAAGCTGAAACTTAAGGGTTTGCAGAACACTCTTCTTGTGATATTTTCTTTACATAAACCGTCTTGTTCTTTGCCTAAATATTGCGAATTTTGACGTTTCAAATCGCGACTTTGACGGTTTGAGCAAAACTCAAATTTTGTTTTCTTTAAATGCCCATTTTTGTCTTTAAACTTACAGATCTTAATTTTGGTACAGGTTCACTCTTTATAATACAAACACGCGTACCAAATTTAGTCCTACTTTGTTATTTCCGGAGATATAATTTTTTTACGAAACAAAACACAAAATTTTCCGGGAAAACCTGCGCCGATTTTTCTGGCTAACGAACTTATCCAAGCCACTTGCAAAAGGAAGGTACTCACCCATAATTTGATCAAAATCGGCCCATCCTTTTTTGAGTTATCGGTGTGATACATACACACACAAATATATATATATATATATATATATATATATATATATATATATATATATATATATATATATATATATATATATATATATAATGTGCATTCTTGAAATGACTTTCTAAAATTGTTTTATTTTTAAGGTTCACGTTATAAGCATACCGTTTTTACATTATTTTCTGGCTGAATAATTAAATTAGTTGACACAATTTTTTTTACAATTTAATAGTCTAACTATGTTACATATTTTATTGTTACCTCTAAAAAATACACACTAACAATTTCTAAGAAATATAAATAAAGTAATTTTTTCTTTGTGTTCTGATTGACATTGCAGCACCTGCATGTGTGTGGGGAGTCAGATTTGGTCGGAATTTATTTGACAAAAGTTGGGGATAGACTGGCAGTAGCTAGAGTATTATTTTTATTAATAAAATTGGACAATTTAAAACACAAGAAAGAAAGTCATTTCAAAAATGTACATTATATATATATATATATATATATATATATATATATATATATATATATATATATATATATATATATATATATATATATATATATATATATATATATATATATATATATATATATATATATATATATATATATATATATAAATTTATTATAAATCTATGGAAAAATGTTGGGTGAATATTGATATTTATTTTTGAACAATGTTACGTCTAACGCAGAGTTAAGGTTATGATTTTTTTCTCAAAATATACTTCTTATTCTTATCAAAAATTAAGTTTAATTTGGTTCTGAAGGGGGAGGTTTATCAAGTATGGAGTGTTATAATGATGATGTGGGCGTTGACTAAGCAGGACGCTAAGGGAATAGAAGCTTTTCAACTATGGACATTGACCAAAATGACAAAGACAATAAGGTACACCGATAGAAACACGAATAAAAAAGTGTGCTAGAAGAGGTGACAGAATAATAATGCTTGCTGAAAGAAATTGATAGGAGAAGGCATAATATATAGCACAGATTTTAAAACATATTTCTGAGAGTTTTATTTGAATGATATATACCTAGACAAAACGGAAGAGGTAGATCAAAATTGAAGCTTCTGGAAACATGGTACAATATTGATTGAAGGTGGAAGCTACACTGAATTAAAATGGGCAGTTACAGAGGGAGAGTCACGATTGCGACAAATGGTATCGTATTTCGATTGTGATGATGATGATGGTTGTCGAGCAACAAAAACAAATCATCATACAACAACAAACTTACGTTCATCTCATGGTTATTTATTTATAAGGGCCTCGGTAGTTCAGTAGTAAGAACGTGTGCCCCTGAACCGAAGGGTACTTGGTTCTATCCCAGGGTTCTCCTTTCACTTTTTCAGTACATACTGTAACATTAACATCAACCGAAGTTGTGGCATTATATTTGAGAAAGCTGAATGTCTGCACGCTCCGCCCTTCGGAGGGGGCGTAAAGCCGTCGGTCCCCTGTGCGATGCGATGTTGGGCACGTTAAATATTCCTACTATCCTTGCGAAACGGCAGGGTTCGGCAAAATTTCCAGGATAGCGAGGTGAAACTGTTCCCTGGTGTCGGTGATTGGCCATAGTCGCGAAAATAGACCGACGTTAAAGATACAAAATCACAAACATATTTATTTATAAACTTCTAAGGCTGACTTGACTTTAATTCAGCTAAAGTTTCCATGGTATAATGCCGATTAAAGCAATAATAGGTTTGTATATTTATATGAAGACTTATTTACGTACATAATTAGTAAAATCATAATATATGCACCTATACACTATGCATTATTCTATTAACGCAACGAGAACAATAGTCAATGAACTAATTTTCATTTCCTTTAGCTTGTAAACCATCAACTAACTGTAAAACCGGCACAGGCAGAGCTACCCGCATAATTACACATCAATAGTCAATAGGTAAACGTTTTGCAAGTGGACGCTGTCGTATGAAGCTCTCGAATAATTCTGACTTTTTATCTCAGAATTCTGAGTTAAAAAATGTCAGAATTCTGACTTTTTATGTCAGAATTCTGACTTTTTTATCTCAGAATTCTGACTTTTTATCTCAGAATTCTGACTTTTTATGTCAGAATTCTGAGTTTTTATCACAGAATTCTGACTTTTTATCTCAGAATTATTAGAAAATATTTTTTAACGTGACCCCAGAACGCCGTCGTAGGGATCTCCTCATTAGTGATTTTTTTTAAATAAAATTCACTAAAAAATTAGAAGACAAATATTTATTATCTCCTAAAAGTTGCAAGAACAATTAGCAAAAGCTACTCACTGTGTCTTGGTATTGATCTCACTTTTTGCAACTAAGCGACAGACTCTAAAACAATTAAGGCATTGTCATATGTCAACATAGTTCTTTCTAACATAATATGATTGTATAACCAAAAGCACTCTGCTATTCGTATTATTTATTCAATTTACCTCAAAAGTGTGTAACAATACAGTGATAAATGCTTTGTTTTAAATATTTATATTCCCCACCTATATGATTTTTTAAAGATTGAATTATGTATTATGACAAACTATGTATATAGGGAAGATTTTTGTCTTAATTTTAAACTCGATAATATGCGACAATTTTAGTACCCACGACTATACTATAATAGTGAATAAAAGTGTCGCTAATGATGTAATATATAATTAGGTTAAGAACATAAATATAGGTTATTCAAGGTTGACGCCCTCGTGGCGCAGGTGGCTAGGTGCCAGCCTGCAAAGCGAGAGGTCCCGGGTTCGATTCCCGGGCGAGCCAAGTTGACTTTGTCTGGAAAATTTGTAAAAAAATATTAAATGATGGGAAAGAATGTGCTAATGGCCTGAGATGCCGCAGCCCATAATAATAATAAAAAAGGTTATTCAAATAATGATTACTGCTTAAAATTAGTTTAGTTTTAAGTTTTAGCTTTGTCTATTTTACGCTATTTAATATTTAAATTTAGCAGCACTAAGAGAGTTGGTTAAAACGCTTAATAATATTGTCATAAACTAGTTTTGAAATTTACATGGAAATATTGTTTTACTTACACATGAGTAAAAGTAAAAAGCAGGGTTAGAAGAAAAGTGTCACAAATTTCAAAACAATTATTTATTACCTACTTGCAAAAATCAGTAAAAAAAGTAAAAAAAAAATCTTCCATGTGTCTGGGTTTTGAACCCATTTCCTTCAAGCTAGGGGAATGCCACATCAACAGCCGGTTATCGACGATTAAAGAAAACTATGTTTTGAGCAATTAAATCAGCGAACAATCTGTATTTATCTTTGGAATTGAGGAAATCAGTTTGCAGCTAGATGTTCTATATTTTTAATACACCTAATTACATGTTTGCTTCGTAAAAAGACAAATTTAACAAATTTAGCATAACAAATTTTGCAACTAAGATGACATTTGTAGTGCGCAGTAGATGAAATGTTGCATCCTGTACCACATTTCACGCTAATCAGAATCATTGAATTATAACAGGTCGCTAAGAGGCTGTCTCTAATGTTAAAATTTAAACTCAATAAAGTAGTATGAATTAGATAGTTCAAAAGCACTTAGGTACTTTTAAAAAAGTATACAATAGTTAGCTACAAATAGCACACGCTTGGGAAAGTTAGACAATTTCTATACTTTCACGATTAGTTCGAGGGATAGAAGTAGGTTGCGCCACAATATACAAGTAACCGGTCAGCTCTACACTACATTGATCACACTTGTAGGAATTAAATGGATTTTTAGTTTTTCAGCCGTTGATATTCCGGCTGGAAAGCACCACACAAAACTCCAAGCTCTAAAGAAGTTCCTAGTTGTTTAGCGGTACCTATGTAAATTTTTGGAAAGGGGAGAAAAAATTCTCCCCTGTTAAAATAATGAAACATAATTAATATAAGACTTACGCTAGATGCATTTTTTGACCATCATTAGAAACTAGTGATAATCCAAATAGCGATTTTAAACTGCTTTTTGCTTATGCGATCGGGGTTTAGCGATTTAACTTGCAAATGCTATATGTGCGTGTGCTATATTATGTACGTGTGCTATTATTATTTTTAACACTTACAAGGTGAAGGGCATATCAGTGTTAATCAATGAATTTTAAAATCGCTTTTCTTAGATTGATATGACTTCTTTAAAACTACTTTGAGATTTTTAGTGAATTTTCTCTCTCTGTGTGTGCGTGCGTGCGTGGTGTGTGTGCGCACGCGTGCGTGTGTCACACCGATAACTCAAAAAATAATGGACCGATTTTGTCGATAAAATTTGGCACGTACCTTCCTTTTGTATGCGGCTTGGAAAAGTTCGTTAGCCAGGAAAGTAGGACGAGGTTTTCCGCGAAAATGTTGAGTTTTCTTTCGAAAAAGAATTATCTCAAAAAATAAAAAAGTCGACCCAGCAAGTGCGTTATGGAAGTGAATTTTCATTAAAATGTTTTTAATAGCAAATGTCTCTCTAATGCAAGCAGGTATCGATCTGGTTGCCGGTATAGCCTACATAGTAGAAACCATGTACCATATTGTATCAAAATAACTTATTGTTTGAAAATGTACAAAAATTTTCCGAAAATATACTTAATATGTTTCCTAGCCAACAAACCTTAGGTTGATAGCAAATTGAATTATTGACATTTGAAGCATATAATGAAAATTTGCGACCAAAACGCACTTACTGCGTCTCCATTTTTTTCTTATAAACATGCATCATATTTCGATAAAAACGCAAAAATGCATTAAAATAAGGGTGTTCAAAAAGAAATTTAACAAGATACCCTATAATTAACGTATATAATTGGTTCTCGTATCTTGTATAATAATAATTATTATATTGAGCTTTACCATAGAAATGCGTCACCCTGTATATATGTAAACAGATAAAAACTAAATCGAAACTAGGGAGCCTAGTTTGCGCTCATTTGAAGAAATCTTTTTAAAATTCAAAAGTCGCGGTCTTCTCATTAATGAATTTTTTCTACGAAAATTAGCTAAAAATTATAGACCGCTAAACCATAAACTTAACTAAAACTACCGCCAAAGAATCAGAGAAATGGTCTATTTGAAATGAATTTTCTGTAAATATTTTAGTAAAATAAAGGACAATGACGGTTGAGGCTATAACTTAAGGGTTTGCGAACACTCTTCTTGCGACATTTTAATTACATAATCCCTAAATGTTGCCAATTTTGACGTTTCAAATCGCGACTTTGACATTTGGAGAACCCCAAATTTTTTTTCTTTAAACGCCCATAACTTTTTTGTCTTTAACCTTACATACCTAAATTTTGGTACGTGGTTCACTCTCTATAATACAAACACGAGTACCAAATTTGGTTGCCCTTACTTTGTTATTTCAGAAGATTTTTTTTTCCGAAAGGAAACAACATTTAACTAACGAAGTTATCCAAGCCACTTGCAAAGGGAAGGTACCCAGAAAATTTGATCAAAATCCACCCATTATTTTTTGAGTTATCTGTGTGATACATGCATACATACATACATATATACAGGGGTCCACTTCGCGGAAAAAGCCCAGTTTTCAATATTAAACTTAGTTTTATCAAAAAAGTTTCAACTGAAAGTTGTTCCTATTAATCAGCTGCGTAATTCAAAAATATTTTAATTTACACAGGTGTTCATTCTCTCCGTGTCAGTCCAAACTTACCTTTTTTAAATATAACACCCTGTATTTTATATCATTAAAAAAAAGTGGTATCGCGACAAGCAAATTGATACCCCACATGATGGATTTAGGTCCAACCGTTTCAGAGTTATTCAACAGTTTATTAAACATATTGGTCTAGTTTGGTGCGTAAATACTTTGATTCTGCACAACGTTTTGGCTGCATATTCACTGGAGTTAATTTTATACACTCCTCACAATAACAAAATGCAACATGGTAACCTGCCTATAGAGTGTTAAATTTCGCAAAACTTAAATTTTCTCGAAAACTTCATATGGAACGCCCTGTATATGAGAACGTTTTAGATGCGCATTTTCATGGCCTTTTCAGCAATACCACATTTGACGACATTATTTTCAACTGTTTCAAAGATATTAAGGCTCAATTACGAAATTAGCCATTTTTATATAAATTCAAGTAAATACTTCACGTTAATATGCAGCACCCTGTATTTTATATCATTTTCAAATAGTTTAAGTGATATCCTGAATTCATACTGCATAAAAAAAGTAAAGCGTGTGTGTGATGTAAAAGAGCAAAACATTTAATGCATATATTAACAAGGTTTAAACCAACAAGAACAACACTACATCGAAATAAACAACAAAAATTCAACGCAGCAAATATTCAAGTTGGGAGCCGTCATTATCGATATAAATTTGTAATCTCTGTCTTAAATTGTTTTGCACCTTCAACAATGTTGCTTCGCTTACAGAATTGAAAGCCTCTGAAATCCTTGCGCGCATGTCCTCCTTGGTTGTTGGTGGAGTCGCTTACACTTTACCTTTAATGTCACTCCACAAAAAGGAAAATTTTTGGAAAAATCAAGAGATCTTGCTGGCCAAGGGGTTGGTCCACCTCGACCTATCCATCGTTTCTTAAAATTATGGTTTGAAAATGCTCTACCAGGTCCTGTTGAATGTGGAGGCGCTCCATTGTGTTGATACCACAATTCACCCCGGAGTTGTAGAGGAACTTCTTCTAACAGCTCTGGTAGATCATTATTCAAGACATTTAGATAACGCTCACCAGTGAGAGTCCCATCGAAAAAATACGGTCCGATTAAATACGGACCCAAAATTCCAGCCCACACATTTATGGACCACATATGCTGACGATCCACTGGCCACGAAAAATGTGGATTTATATCAGCATAGTAATGCAAATTGTGCATGTTAATTCCTCCACAGATTTAAAAATTTGCTTCATCTGCAAATAGCAGTTTTGCGAGAAATCCTGGTTCCTGGTTGTCCTTCTGTAGAGCCCAAATTCAATCTTTACTGCTTATCGCTTGCAGACAGCTCTTGAACTTTTCTAACATGGTATGGGTGATATTTGTTTGCTTTAAAACATCTTTGGACAAAAGTTTTACTGATATTTAAATTCGAAGCTAATTGTCGCCGGCTGATATGTGGATTTTCAATGCTGAGACTATGGTGTTTACAGAAGTACCTTTATTTAGAACATTTTTGTTTCTTACGGGAGCCCGATACTGTACACTGCTGTATGCATCAAAACGAGCTTTCACCAATCTAAATGCTTTCAACTGAGGTTGTTGTCGATTAGGGTATTTCTGCCTATAGACTCTCTTTGCCAAGGCAAAATTTCCAACACTTTCAGCAATCACTTACAGCATTGACATAAGTTCTTCAGTAAAAAAACATGCTGATATCAAGAAAGAAGCGGGTAACTAAAAAAGCTACCTGTCAATAATTTAGTTAATTTTTCAAATGTCAAGTGGCGTTGTCAAAGCCGCCCTTAGATTTTGAGATAAGATTCATAAATATTGGAAAATGATACATTTTGTAATTAATGCTTTATATCTTTGAAACCGTTGAACATAATGCCACCAAACGTTGTACTTCTGAAAAGTCCATGAAAATGCGCATCTAATAACGTTCTAATATACAGGGTGTTCCATTTGAAACTCTCGAGAAAATTTTAGTTTTGCGAAATTTAACACTCATCCAAACCCCCCCCCCACCCCACCCCGTCCATCTCTCCTACGGCTTGCGAGTGTTTGGGGCTATATTTCTTTGATAGCATTATATAGGAGCAATAATCATGCTTAGTCTTAATCTCTTAGTACGTTTAGTTTTGGAAATAAAAATTTTAATATCTGTCAAGATGAAAAATTTTAATAAATAGGCTTGGTCCTAGTATTGAATCCCAGAGACCCCCTTGCCATCTTTTTTTTTAAATCTTATTAAGGAGAATTTTTATTTCATGTTAAAACTTCTTCGTACAGCAAAATAAGGGTAAATGCGCTCGCAGTTTCACTATAAAAATGTTGAAAGATAGATAAACAATAGTTTTTAAATAAAATTGTACTTACTTGCCGTCAACATTTCCTCCCCTTCCATCTCTCCTTCGGCTTGCGAGTGTTTCGCGCTATATTTTTTTCATAGAATTTTATAGGAGCAATAACCACCCTTGGTCTTAATCTGTTAGTATGCATAGTTTTTGAAATAAAAATTTAATTATCTGACAAGATTTCCTCTCCTCCCACCCCTCCTACGGCTTTCGAGTGTTTGACGCCATATTTTTTATAGTATTTTATAGGAGAAATAACCACTTAATCTGTTAGTATGTTTACTTTTGGAAATAGAAATTTAATCATATATCAAGATTTCTTCTCCACCCATCTCTCCTAAGGCTTGCGAGTGTGTGGATCTGTATTTTTTGATAGCATTTTATAGGAGCAATAACCACGCTTACTCTTAATCTGTTAGTATGTTTAGTTTTTTAAATAAAAATTTTAACATCTATCAAGATTTCCTCCCCTCCCATCCCTCCTACGGCTTGCGAGTGTTTGGGGCTCAATTTTTTTCATAGAATTTTATAGGAACAATAGCCACGCTTAGTCTGCTAGTATGCATAGTATTTAAAATAAAAATTTAATTATCTGTTAAGATTTCCTCCCCTCTCATCCCTCCTACAGCCTTCGAGTGTTTGGGGATATATTTTTTGATAGCATTTTATAGGAGCAATAACCACGCTTAGTCTTAATCTGTTAGTATGTATAGTTTTTTAAATAAAAATATAAATAACTTTCATGGTGTACTCCCTCCCATCTCTTCTACGGCTTGCGAGTGCTAGGCGCTGTATTTTTATGATAGCTTTTAATATGGCCAATAACGTTGCCAAGTTGTAATCTGTTAGTAGGTACAGACTTTGTAATAAAAATTGAAATATCTAGCAATACGCCATTTCTCATGCGGGTGTGAGTGATCATGGGTACATTTGTTGCCAGCATTATATAGAAGCAATGATAACCCTGCTAGATTTTAATTTGTTTCCACGTGCGTTTCTGATATTGTGACTAAGTAACTCAAAAAAACTTAAAATGTATCTTGCGTGTCATCCCTGTTACGGTCCTATAAAACGTTTGGTTGTATTCGTGAATCGGCTGCTGGACATTTGGCCGCCAAAATCACATCGGTCTTACCAAGTGCTTTTTTATAAATTTTTCTCAAGTATCGGAATAAATTTGTGCTTTTCTGAAGGCTTCACTATACATATATGTATCAAGATTTTTTAAAATTCTAGCTGAATGGGAAGGATTTAAGATTTGAAATGAATGAACAACTTTTTTTGATACTTTTATTCACTACCTATTTGATTACCATTTTTTTAATTAAAACTCGCTACCAAAACGCACTTGCTGCGTCAACACTATTTTCTTATTGCAAATGGATCACTTATTAGGTGCCTTTTATTAATTTTTTTCAAATATCATAAAAGATCTGTTAGTTTGGCTATTTAGGTTTGCTTAAAATGGTCTTATAAATTCAAAACAAGGGTTCTCTTAACTTAATCATAGGTATACTATATCAACACGTAAAGGTGTTAAGCAAATTGCCTATTGCATAAACTTCCAGCACTTCCCTGGTGGATTACAGTCGACCAATAAATTAGTGTACGTCCGCCTCAATGGATTGGTGTTGTAGGGGTTCACCTTGATGTTCCATCCATGAGTAAAATATTGGACTTTCGCCATTAGTTCTAACGATACAAAAAAAGTATAAGGAAAGCTGTTGGGCATAAAATGCATCTTGTATTGGTACTTTGGGTAGTACTTGGTTTTACTGAAGATCGAAACAAAAAGATATTGTATTGGGCGGATCCTCTTTCATCATTTTGTGGAACTGCGCTGCTTTTATTCAGTTTGCAACTTTTGTATTGTTTATTTGAGTTACTGTTCTAACACAGAACCCAAACACATCCGTTGCAGGACTACCAAATTCTATGTTGAACTTATTATTAAACACCCTACTGAAGTATTTGTAGTTTACTTTTAGATTATCAGTAGCTTTTTCATTGTATAGATCACAAAGTTTAGAGATGCTGTACTCGGGAGGCAAGTATATCCTTTTGGATTTGTTTCTACCATAATGACTGTCTTTGCCTTTCAACTGCTTTATAAAATCCATAACTGCGAGTAATTATTCACGAAATTTAGAAGACCGTTTGTCCCCACCTCTTTTTTCTTCAACTACTTCTCCATGTACTATTTTATTGCAAATGGTATTTAGTCTCCTTTGATCAACGTTGCAAATACCTCTAAACAACTTCTGACAAACCTGTACTTCTTTGTTATCTCAATGAACATCTAAAAAAAATGCAAAATTTTTATTATTTGCTATTATGCTTAATGAAAATGTCTTACATAGTACTTTACGGTAAAACAGTGATATTTTCCTTCATCCTGTTTACGACTTCTTGAACGCTTTGGATTGTCTATTGTCATCAAAGATGCTAATTTGTTGTCTTGCGTCGTTTTGCATGTTTCAATAAAAAATGCATTTCTCAGTCCTATTATAATAGGTTTTGTTAATTTGTGGCAATTAAAGTGTTGGTCTTTATGGTTGCATTTGATTTCGAAATTCAGTACATCGGGATCCAAATTGGAATATCTGCAATTTACCATAAACAATGTACTATATAAAATTAATAAAGGTACCTATAAGGTTTAGTAATCAATAATAGTGATGGTACTTAACCTAGAAAATGGCTTAAACATACCTTACATTTTTTTGCGTTCTCTCGATGTAGAATTTAGCTTCCTTTTTCTGCATCCACGATCAATGTCTCCAACAATATGTTCTCCTTCGATTTCGTGCATTCTTGTAACAACAATAATGCACAACATATAAAACAGCACTGACAATATTATTACACACCTGCTAAGAAGTCGAACAGATGCTTACTGCTTTAATTCCCAACCAAAATGCAGTTTGTCTACGAATTTGTGGACATAACGTGATTTGTTTGTCTACTGTTGTTGGACAAAATGCGCTTTGTTTATCCACGTAACATTCTAGTAAGGTTTCAGATGAAAAATAATTCGGTTTTAATGTCTTAGATATACTTAAATACCTAATAGATGGAAATATGTCAAAGGAAGCGAACGCCACCTATAGCTAAAATTATGAACTTTTGGACAAAATGCGTTTTGCATTTCTGCTCCTCATATTAAAATGATATACGTGTTTGAAACTTTGGTTTCTTTAATCGTACTGTTTTATTTTATTTTAAAACTGAAATAAATCTTAGGTGGTAATGTATATATATATATATATATATATATATATATATATATATATATATATATATATATATATATATATATATATATATATATATATATATATATATTTGCAGCAAGTAAGCATTAAGAAATAATGTAGAACAGTATTTCCTTGTTTATTTTGTTCATTATTTAAAATAAAATCTCTGGACGCAGCAAGTGCGTTATGGCAGCGAATTTTCTTTAAAATATTTTTAATAGCAAATGTTTTTGATGAAAGCAGGCATCAAACTTGGTTGCCTATATGGTAGAAACAATGTACCATATTTCATCGAAATAAATTTATTGTTTGAAAATATATAAACATTTTTCAAAAGTCTAGATGCAGCAGTTATGGAAGTGAATTTCCATAAAAATGTATTTAATAGCAAATGCGAGCAGGCATTAATATGATTACCGGTATAAGCTATGTAGTAGAAACAATGTACTATATTTTATCAAAATTACTTATGGTTTGAAAATATACAAAAATTTTCCGAAAATAAACTTAAATGTTGGTTTTCTAACCAACAAAACTTACGTTAATAGCAAATTGAGTTATTGAAATTTGAAGGATTTAATGAAAATTCGGTAAATTTGCAGATTAGCTCCCGAACGCCTTTGAACAAATTGTTTTCAGAAACATTACTAGGACCCCACCTGGATGCGCAAATCACAAGAGAAATTTCTTGTTCACACACCCCAAGGAAGTTATGGGACTGGGAGTGAATAGGGGTGCTGTGCGGGGTACGCAGGATTTAAGGGGGATATGGCTTCAAGATGTGAAAAAGACAGCTTTCAAGCCCGCTTTATTCGAATTTTCTGCTCATATTTCCTTTTTACTACCTACCCCGCCCAGCACCCCTACTCACTCCTGGTCCCGTAACTTCCTTGAGGGGTGTGAACAAGAAATTTTTCTTGGGGTTTGTGGATTGGGGGTCTAGACAGGTTTCTGAAAACAGTTTTTTGAAAAACGTTCGGGAGCTAAACTGCAAATTTACCGAAAATTCGCTACCAAAACGCACTTACTGCGTCCAGTTTTTTTCTTACAAACGCATTATATTTCGATAAAAAATGCAAAAATGCATTAACGAATTTGTTCTACAGAAATTACCTTTAAAAAAATTATACACCCCTACTCACTCCTGGTCCCGTAACTTCCTTGGGGAGTGTGAACAAGACATTGTTCTTGGGGTTTGTGGATCCAGGGGGGGCTATGAAGGTTTCTGAAAACAGTGTTTTGAAAAGCGTTCGGGAGCTAAACTGCAAATTTACCGAAAATTCGCTACCAAAAACGCAGTTACTGTGTCTAGATATTTTTCTTACAAACGCATCATATTTCGATAAAAAAATCAAAAATGCATTAATGAATTTGTTCTACGAAAGTTAGCTAAAAAAATTTATACACCCCTGCTCCCGTAACTTCCTTGGGGAGTGTAAACAAGAACTTTTTTGGGGAATATGGGTGTTGTGCGCGGTAGGCAGGGTTTAAGGGGGATATGGCTTGAAGATGTGAAAAAGACAACTTTCAAGCCCGTTTTATTCGCATTTTCTGCTCATATTTCCTTTTTACTACCTACCCCGCCCAGCACCCCTATTCACTCCTGGTCCCGTAACTTCCTTCGGGGGTGTGAACAAGAAATTTCTTGGGTTCTGTGGATCCTAGGCAGGTTTCTGAAAACAATTTTTTGAAAAGCGTTCGGGAGCTAATCTGCAAATTTACCGAAAATTCGCTACCAAAACGCACTTACTGCGTCCAGATTTTTTTCGTTTAAACGCATCATATTTCGATAAAAAAATGCAAAAATGCATAACAAATTTGTTCTACGAAAATTAGCTAAAACAAATTATAGACCGTTAAACCATAAACTTCAGTAAACCTACAAATAAATATCCAAAAAGGCACCAACTTAACTAAACTGACAGTCAAAGCATCAAAGAGAGGGTCTATTTGAAATGGATATTTTGTAAATATTTTAGTAAAATGAAGGGCAATGACGGTTGAATCTGAAACTTAAGGGTTTGCAGAACACTCTTCTTGCAACATTTTTTTTTCACTATCGGTATTTGTTTCACATTCTTTGCCTAAACATTGCCAATTTTGACGTTTAAAATTGCGAGTTTGACGTTTTGAGGAAAACTCCAAAATTTGTTTGTTTAACTGCCCATAACTTCGTTGTCTTTAAAGCTAGAGACCTAAATTTTGGTACAGACTTCACTCTTTATAGTACAAACGTGCGTACCAAATTGTTGCCCGTACTTTATTATTTACGGAGATATGATTTTTTTTAGAATGAAAACACAAAATTTTCCGGGAAAACCTTGTCCGATTCTCCTGGATAACGAACTTATCCAAGACACTTGCAAAAGGAAGCTACTCACCAAATTTGATCAAGATCGGTCCATTATTTTTTGAGTTATCGGTCGGATATATATTCATATATATATATATATATATATATATATATATATATATATATATATATATATATATATATATATATATATATATATATATATATATATATATATTTATATATATATATATATATATATATATATATATATATATATATATATTTATATATATATATATATATATATATATATATATATATATATTTATATATATATATATATATATATATATATATATATATATATATATATAAACACAGATTTCCTCATTAGCGAATTAAGAAAAAATTCGCTAAAAGGAGACATATTTTTTTACACAAATAAAGAGTGTGTATTCAATATTACGCTTCAGCCAGTCGGCCAGACAAATACTGAAGAAAGCGGTATTCTTGGCTGAATCGGCGCTCTATTGTAGTGTCGACTTTACGATGTGTCGGCCCAACGATATGCCACGACAAAGGATGCCAGAGAATTTTTTTATGTCAAAATGTGCACATTGAAATCTGATTTTTCACATTTCTCGGCGATTTTTTGTTTGTCCCCTAAATATTTTACAGAATTTGTTCCATTCTATGCTGACTCACTGTATCTAGTGTACACATATGAAAATTTAAACATACAAACTTATCGATATCAAAAAAGTGTACAGCAAGTGCGTCATGGTAGTGAATTTTCATAAAAATGTTTTTAATACCAAATATGTGTCTTTTTAATCAAAGCAGGCATCAATTTGATTGCCAGTATAACCTATATAGTAGAAACAATATATTTGATCAAAATAACTTTATTGCTTGAAAAAGTATAAAAAAATGCTGAAAATAAACAGAATGTTCCCGAAGAAAATGGTCCGATAGTGGTAGGTGGGTACTACCAAGATATACATTTTACAAACATCTTCCAAACAATGATTTCTATGGAAACATAAAATTTTCGGCGAAAACTGTCTATTTTTAACAAAACAATTTGTTAAATGTATACATACAATTCAAATCATATACCTATTCTCTAGTTAAGACTGGAAAAACAATCTAATTTTTTCTACTTTTCACGGAAATTTGAACCAGTGGAAGTAAATAAAAATATAGGCGGAATACTCATATTTGCATGGCACACAACCTGCCAGAAATAAGAATATTATTTAAGTCTGCTACTTAAAAGTTTCATGTGGCATTTTTGAAAACAGTTTATCAACTACTTATATATTATGAAAATGTAAACATAGATAATCTTACCGAATAAATTATTTCTTACGTTTTTGTATCAAAAGTTGATTTAAATATTTATTATTTTTCTTCGAAAATTCGAAATAATTACATAATCTAATCGAATCATGGTATGGATTGTAAATATAAGTATTTCAAAACTAGAGTATATATATATATATATATATATATATATATATATATATATATATATATATATATATATATATATATATATATATATATGTACAGATATGTAGGGAGTATTATACAAAACTTGACGTAGAGGGCCTGCCCTTCACTTCTGAAACAAAAGGCACCAGCTGTTTCATTTGATAAAATGAAGTTACAGCCGTTTGAATTTTTTCAAATTCAGTCACTATTTGAGAGCGGCCTGTATATGGTATCTAGATAATTTACGATGAATAATATAAACTAAAACCTCTCTAAATGCATCACTTTCATGTCACTCTGCTATCTATTGGTAAAAACTCAGTATCACAAGTATTGATGTGTGCAAAAAATGTGAAAAGTTACAAAACAATTGAAATAACTCTAAACCGATGAACGCTATCAAATTTCTTTTCCCCACAAACATGCATTATAATTCTATGAAAAATGCAATAATATAAGCGATATTCGAAAAAAAAAAAGAAGAAAATTTGTATCACCAGTGACTTATTGGCCATCCTGTGATTGCAGGGGCGTGCGGTGACATTTGAAATAAGGGAAGCAATTCCCAGAAACTTACCTATTTATAGTGTAACTCAATTCTTTTGTTGTTTTTGGAAAATTCATTAATAATGTCTTCATGTAACTGTGGATTCTGGGACAATTCCTGGACGAGTTTATTTTCAACTGATAAAATTGAAATTTGGGAAAGTCTTTCCTGTCCTGTTGAATTTCTACCAAAACTCTTGATACGTTTCAATGTAGAAAAATTTCGTTCTACAGACGCACTAGTAGCAGGACTTGTTAATACTAATTCACATAATTTGAACACTTCAGAATATGCATTTTCCAATTTTGATTGTTTTAAGAAAGTTAAAAGTTCACTAGCGTAAGTTTTTGTGTGAATAACATCGGGTTCATAAATGACTATATGATCGTAATAAGGCTTTGTCAAAATAATGTCCATAGTGGTTAAATAATGATTTGAATAAATCTTCTGAAAAATGTATCCCTTTAAATCCTTCAAAATTACACAATTCAAGCAATTTCAGGTCACTGAGATGATCAAATCTGCAATTAATTTGCTGCTGAATTTTAACTATAATTTCGTAGAAAAGGCGGCGGTAAGAAGTTTGAAGATCTGCCACATTATCATTGCGCAGACGCTTTCTTCGTGGCTCCACTTCTCCTAATTCAATTGTTTTTTCCCAGAACTTATCAAATTCATTCCTTTTTTGAATCATAATGGATTTAAATTCACTAATTTTTTTCAGGCAAAAACCAATGTCATTTATTTCAAATTGCAATATGTTAAATACATTATCTGAAAACGGAAATATTTCCGAAAATATATTAAGTAAAAAATTAAAATTAAAGTCTCCTTTCAAACCATCCAAAAATCCTCTAGAACTATTTATTGTTTCTGCGTCCTAATTTTTGCTATTTTCCATGTTTTATTAACGATTCACGGTGTTCAAATATAGTTAACACAAGTATGTTGTAGTTCCATCGGGTTGCAGCTACTTTGGGTAAACGTTTTTTTAACAATTGGGTCTAAGGCTTGTGTGCGCTTCGTAGATTTGGAAAAAAAGCAGCCATTTAACACTTTAGATTCTTTAATATGATTTATAGATTGGGATAAAATTAAATTAAATTTATGAGCACAACAGTGTGTACAAATAGAGCAATGGAGAACGTTTCCCGCACTTTAGCTTGAAGACCTCCTAAACGTCCGGCCATAACAGCAGCCCCATCATAGATTTGGGCATGTAATTTATTATCAGCCTCCTCAATATATTTCATAATATTAGCACAATTTTATATATAGCGTTTGCGGTACGATCTTCTGTCACATTTTTAAAGACTAAAATCTTTCTTGTACACTCCCATCCATTTTTACGTAGCGTATTACTACATATAGTCGACTTAAATTAGTTACATCGATTGTTTCATCTAGAACAATAGCAATGAAACGAGTCTGTTTAATTTCAGATTTAATTCTGTTCAAAAAAAATAGTGGTAGCAGCCGAAATTAAATCATTCTGAATGCGATTTTATGTCCCGCGAAAAACGTTAGACTGTTCCAACTGATTTTTTAAACAAATGTCGTATTTGGCTATTAAAGAAACTAGGTCTTGAAAGTTTCCTCTATTTGCAGATGTAGTTGTTTCGTCATGACCCCTGAAGCCCAATTCATGCTGCGACCAAGAAAACACATAGCATCAATAAGTCTTTTTAATATGTTTCTGGTTTTATCAACCAGTTCATTGTGTTGGCGATGAATTTCAATCTGCTTGTCAACGGCGTATTCAATTCGCGTTTTTCCAAAGACACTTAATTTTAAAAAGGTCTGTAAATGCGCTTTAGACATAACATGTTTTTGTACTAGTTTATGTAGATTATTCAAGTCTGAAGACCCACTTTTATTCCACAACCCCTTTTCAGTCACAAATAGACTACAAGACCCACGAAACAGTTTATTTCTGTTTTCACAACCCGTTAACCATTCATATTGTTTATGAGTTTTTTCCGCATTGAAATGTCGAATAGGTACATGTTTTAATTATTGTATTTAAGTTTTTTATAGTAGGTTTCGGCCTACCTATATTAATAATAGCACGTTTTTCAGCAAACAGTAAAGCTGAAAATCCTTTAGTTATCAAAAAACATACAATACAATCACAGTTATTATTACCACTTGTTTGTAAAGTTTGTAAATCCCCACCCCCACCGTCGTTAAAAGCTGATCTACTTGCAGCCATATTAATAATCATAAAATGTCAATGTATTTAACTTACTCGACTGCTTATATATACGAAATAATCAGGCACATTCGCTTTGAACGCGCACCCGGTCTTCGTAGTACAACACGTTCTAAAAACATGCGTACATCGCGCCGATCCGAGGTTTCTTTTATAAAGTTGCCTGCTGACTACGTGTATTTAACTGAAGTCATTGCATGCATCCACTCGTAGTATCAGATGAGGTTCATGCTGTCCGCAATCGGTCGCATTCACCTTGCTAGGAGCGTATATACAAATACAGTATGCTGCATAATAAATAATTATGTGTGTGAGCTTGCGAAATAAAAATTTTAATAATTAAATTAGTTTCAGAATTTGAAATTTAATATTTAAAATACAAAAGGGATTTTAAATAATGCGGTTTAGGTATGTAGTCGTTATTTTAAAGGAAGCAATGCTTCCCTTGCTTCCATGGACCACACTCCACTATGTGATTGTCAAAATAATTTTATAAGATGTAACTCAAGACACCCTATAATTAACGTAGAAATACATCACCTGTATATATGTAAACAGATAAAAACCGAAACCACCCCGGATGTGTGTTCTAGTGGACCTAGTTTGCGCTCATTTGAATAATTTTTTTCAAAATTCAAAGGCGAAATTTCCTAAAGTTATTTTTAAAAAATGAAAATTCGCTAAAAATATAGACCATTAAACCATAAACTTAACTAAAACTACTACGAAAGCAACAGAGAAAGGGTCTATTTGAAATGAATTTTCTAGAAATATTTTGAAGTTGAAACTTAAGGGCTTGTAAAACATTCTTCTTTAGGCATTTTCTCTACAAAACCCGTATTCGTTTCAGGTTGTTTGATAACTTTTCTGTTTTAATTTACAGCCCTAAATTTTGGTACACAGTTTACGTTTTATGATACAAACCCGCGTACCAAATTTGGCTGCCATAACTTTATTTCTGTAGATATACAAAATTTCCAAAAGAAATCGGGGCGAACTTTCCTGACTAACGAACTTATCCAAGCCATCAGCAAAAGGAAGGTACTCACCAAATTTCCTCAAAATCGGACCATTAATTTTTGAGTTATCGGTGTGATATTTTATATATATATATATTTATATATATATATATATATATATATATATATATATATATATATATATATATATATATATATATATATAAGAATCTAAGAAGATATGAAACAATGAAATAAATATTGTAAACAAAATAGGCTTACGTCTATAAAAATGATTTTAAACAGTTTGTTTCTATAATTAATTGTTACTTAATTTACCCTTTCAGGGTATAATACCGCGTAAACAAACTTCATTAGCTAGGACCAGTAGTGCAGTGGTAGAGTATTCGCCGGACACACAGGCGGCCCGGGTTCTATCCCCACTCTATCTACATGTAACGTTTTGTTTTGTTTCAGTAACTTTAATATTTGGTAGAAACAATATTGCCCAGATTTCATACGTTTGGACCGAGATCTCATTTTTTATATTATATAATCATAAATTATAATTTTCAACCAACATATTTTTGTTCTTGATAAAATAGTAGAGAATCTGTTTTTTGAAAAAAAAATTGTTGGAAGAACCGGCTTAGGTTGACTAAAACGAGTCATCCAGGTGAGTAATGAGGAAAAATACCTGCCACGTTTATAATTTGGCAGATACTTTCTTTTTCTAAATATGATTTAGTTCTCTTAGACCTAGATATACCAAATTTTATTTTCTAGCTTCATAAAAAAAAATTGAGTTTTGGGAATTTGTCTCCAAAGGAGCTGGAACACAAGATTAAAATATTTTTTGATAATAGATATCGATGGTACCGTAATACTTTCAAAGAAATTCTTTAAATGAACGTATATTAGGACCTTTAAAACCGACCTTCAAGATCTGCTTAAATTTAAAGTATTACATTTAGTAATATGCCGTACTAATAGTGTGCAATTCTTATGAAAATTCACTACGAAAACCCACTTGTTGCGTCCAGAATTTTTTAAAAATATAATTAGGGCGCCTCCACTTCTCATTGGCCACGCCTCCACACTTTTAAATCTGGCCCTGTGTGAAAATAATGATTATCTAAGCCAGCCTATATTCAAAACTACCTCTTGAAATACATTCATTTAATGAGGGTACCTTTACCTACTTTTGACAAGAGCAAATTCGGTATGGGTCATCACAAAATTTTTAAATTTAGCAGGCGTATTTCTACTATATCTGCTAGTAAATAGATGATAATTTAAAAAAAGTATATAAATTCATATCATCCGGGGTAAGTTTGAATTTATATATATATATATATATATATATATATATATATATATATATATATATATATATATATATATATATATATATATATATAAATAAATAAATTCAAACTGACCCCGGATATGTGTTTCGTGCTCATATGATGCCCATTAGTTTTTTTTTTAATTCACTAATATAAAGTCCCTTGAATAGTCACCTCCAACTACTTTTCTCAAAATAACTATAAATATAAATACATATTATGTCAATAAAATAGAAAGCTTACATTTTCCGGGTGGACAGTTTTAAATTGACACCAATCACTTTTTTATGACACCATAATTTTCCACCAAATATTTTTTCATGCTATAAAATTTACATGTTCCTTCTCACTTTTTGGTTAAATCAGATCTTCTGAAATACTGCACTATAACCCGATTATATCTGAAAAGTCTATATGTAAGAACTTGTATGTTCCTATGAAAAATATTTAATCACACTTACCTCGCTATCTAGATTCAGAAGGGTTCTATCTTGAATATTGGCATTGGAGTGACTTTGCATGCAAGTTGGGTTAAATTAGCTAATTTTTATCTTAGGTATCTCTAGCTCTCGGTAATTCTCACAAATAAACTTTTTTAATACTTTCTCAATTTATTTACTTAAAAACCATAGGGAGTATATCATAATTTTATAATATACAAAAACGTTTTATAATAAGTTGATCTACTAAAGCCATAGAAAAGTAAATGGTGTTTATATAAGAGACTAGTGGTAAAGCAATGATTGTCACAACAATGAGCACAGTGTAGATTAGACTTTTTAGCGAATTTTTATTTTAAAAAATTCGCTAATAGAGAGGCGGGACTGCATACATTTTTTCAAATAAGCACGAATTTGGGTCCCTAGAACCCGAAACCAAGGCCTGTTTGAATTTTTATATGTGTGTGTATCCAACTGATAACTCAAAAAGTAAGCTTCCCACCTTAAAATTGAGGGCACAGCTGTAAGCTGTCCTTTGAAGATAGCCAATGAGTTTGGTCATTACTTCTCGAATGCTGCTCAGATTATTTTGGCGAGAACCTTTCACTTCCAGCAACATGTTCGAAATATTCTTCCAACTCTTTATATTTTTATCCAGTGGCTGCGGCAGAACTCCTTGATGTGGTTAGCTCTTTAAACAATAAGCCCGCAACCGGTATGGATGGTATCCAGTCCTCACTGGTGAAGCAACTAACTGATTGTTTACTGTTACCCTTGCTTCATATAGTTAGTTTGTCATTCGCGAGTGGTTGCTTTCCAGAACATCTAGTGTTATTGGTCTACTTAAGCAAGGAGATGAAAGTGATCTAAATAATTATCGTCAAATCCACCTACCGAGTGCCTTCCCGAAAATTTTAGAAAAGGTGACACACAGCCGATTAATGAATCTTTTCAAGGCAAATAACCTCTTGACAACTTGTCAGCATTGTTTTCAGGAGAAAAGATCTACAGAAACTGCTTGTTTTAGAATGGTGAATTGCGTGTATGCAAACATCGATCGGGGAAACTTTCTGGTCACTGTGTTCTTTAACATCACCAAGGTTTTTGACACTGTGGATGTCAACATAATGAGTGAGAAATTGTTTGCTTTGGGAATTCGTGGAACATTCTTGGAGTGGATGAAGTCATTTATGAGTGGCAGGTCACTGAAAGTAAACGTTAAAAATAATATCTCTAATGAGTATGACATAGGCTTAGGTGTTCCACAAGGTTCAGTGCTGGGCCCACTGTTATTCATACTATTTATCTATGATATGCCATTGCATGTGCTGGTGGGGGGGACTGTGTTTGCTGATGACACTTGTGCTGTCTGCGCTGATACTAGAGAGCGGCTTCTTCATGATGTTGGCACTGTTATAGACCAGTTCCGGGCTTGGTGTGATAGAAACAGACTTATCGTGAATACTGGAAAAACTGCATATGTAGGGTTCATAAACAGGAAGTCCTTGAATAATATCGGCAGTACTCTGGTAGACACTGTAAAGTATTTAGGTGTACATTTAGATGCCAGTCTATCATGGCAGAATCAAATTGATATAGTTTGCAAAAACCTGAATAAAGCATATTTTGAAATACTACAGATGAAAAACACTGTTTACTTAAAGAGTAAACATATATTACTCCTTGGCATACCCCCACATAAGTTATGGTATTCTATTCTGGGGTGGGGCGGTGACTGTGAGCAGTTTTTGTATCTCAAAAGCGATTACTGAGATTAATGTTTAATCTAAGGCCAACAGAAACATGTAGTAATGTATTTCGAGATCACAGCCTGCTTACGGTTCCATGTATTTACATCTTAAAATGTGTCTGTTTTGCAAGGAATAATTTGGAACTGTTTATCTGTAACTCCTACCATGATTATGAGACGCGTCACCAGGATTCATTAGGAATATCGCTTCACAGAACAACAAAATATAAACATAGCCCCTATTACAACTGCATTGTGTCTTTCAATACTTTACCAGCTGAGTATAGGAAAATATAAACTTTTCATATATTTAAGAGGAAAGTTAAAACGATTTTTAATTGAGGAAGCATTTTACAGCCACGAGATTTCCTGGATTTTGCTAGTCAGTGATTCGGGGTTCATCGTTTGGTGTTGATTGTCCGTTTTGTTTGTTTACTCTGGGAATTGTTTGCGGGTTTCATATTTTATTTGCTGGCGTATTTGTATCTTGATTTGTTTGTGTGAATTTTATTGTTGTTTATATTAAACCATTTGTTTGTATATTTTATTTAGTGACATATTTGTGAATTTTTAAGTACATCTATTTCGTTTCTATTTATATATATTTAGGTTCTTAACATGCTGTTTTTTTATTTATACATACGTTGTCTTTTTTGTTTATACATGTGTTAGACTTTAACTTACTCTGTCTTTGTTTACACACATTTAAGTTTTTAATTAGTCATTGTTTTTGTTTTACTTAATTCACTTGTTCTGGACTATATTTGTACTGCTTGTACCCAGAGTGGCCAATAAAGATTATTATTATTATTATTATAATTAACAGATGTCGATGAAACTCGGCAAGAATTTTTATTTTATTAATAGCTTGGATAAGTGCATTAGTCAGCCCTATCAGACCAATTTAAAAAAAAAAAAAATTATTTTTCCGAAAAAAATTTGTATGTCAAAAAATAACAAAGTTATTTTGATGAAATTTGGTTGATATGTTGCCCTCGTAAATATCTTACCACATACCAAAATTCAAACTTTCTAGGTTTATAGAAAATTGAGTTATAAAATCTGGAGCAGTTAATGAAAACTCGCTTCCATAATGCACTTGCTGCGTCCCCAATTATCATCTATTTACTAGCAGATATAGCAGAAATACGCTGCAAAATTTAAGTTTTGTGATGAACCATACCGAATTTGCTCTTGTGAAAAGTAGGTAAAGGTGCCCTCATTAAATGAATGTATTTCAAGAGGTAGTTTTGAATATAGGCTGGCTTAGATAATCATCATTTTCACACAGGGCCAAATTTAAAAGTGTGGAAGCGTGGGCAATGAGAAGTGGAGGCGCCCTAATTATATTTTTTTTAAATTCAGGACGCAGCAAGTCTCTTTTTGTAGTGAATTTTCATAAGAATTGCACAGTATTAATACGGCATATTACTAAATTTAAACAAACCTTGAAGGTCAGTTTTAAAGGTCCTAATACAAGTTCATTTGAAGAATTTCTTTGAAAGTATTACGGTATCATCGATATCTATTATCAAAAAATATGTTAATCTTGTGTTCCAGCTCCTTAGGAGACAAATTCCCAAAACTCAATTTTTTTATGAAGTTAGAAAATAAAATTTTGTATATCTAGGTCTAAAAGAACTTAATTCATATTTAGAAAAATAAATTAACTGCCAAATTATAAACGTGGCAGGTATTTTTCCTCATTACTCACCTGGATGACTCGTTTTAGTCAACCTAAGCCGGTTCTTCCAACAAATTTTTTAAAAAAAAACAAATTCTCTACTATTTTATCAACAAAAATATTTTTGTTGAAAATTATAAAATATAAAAAATGAGATCTGGGTCTAAACGTATAAAATCTGGGCAATATTGTTTCTACCAAATATTAAAGTTAGTGAAACAAAACAAAACGTTACATGTAGATAGAGTGGGGATAGAATCCGAGCCGCCCGTGCGTCGGGCGAAACTCTACCGCTGCACTACTGGTCCTAGCTAATGAAGTTTGTTTACGCGGTATTATACCCTAAAAGGGTAAATTAAGTAACAATTAATTATAGAAACAAACTGTTTAAAATCATTTTTATAGATGTGAGCCTATTTTGTTTACAATACTTATTTCATTGTTTCGTATTTTCTCAGATTCTTTTATAATATGAAGCTGTTTAAATCAGGGCTTGGCAAAAACGTTATATTTCCTTTATAAAAATGATACCTAGTTCCGTAAAAATTGCTATAATGCCCTTAGCCATTTATCCGCGCGTGACGTCTTCAGTGCGCGCGAATATGATTAAAAATGCGGACGTAATTACTAGGTCGGACATATGGCAAGTCTAACTATATGCTACATTTTCAGTCTGAAACTTAATTGGGGCTGTTCATCAAGCTAAAAATGTAGTGTCTTTTAAAAATGTATTGAATCTCCCAATTAAAAAACGAGAACTTTTACAATCACATCATTTTTATGCCATCTGTCATTTCGTGCGAGTGTGGGCTGGATGTACTTTCGTGTTGAATGGCGTTGACAACGGTTTACGAGATTTCTCGATCGCTAGTTCGGGTAGTATGTTTTTGTTTTACCCGTGTTATTTGTATTATTGTTTGTCCTGTATGTATCAATCTATCCATGGCAGCTAACTACCATGTCTTTGTCAGATATTAGACTTTAACCACTCAAGTCGTTTCAATTCATGCCTTTCTAATTCAATTTTTGATTTGGAAAAAACTCTAAATTTTGTGAACCGAATTAACAACATATTTATTTACACAATTTCTAGCTACATATAAAGTCTCATTCCAGTTAATCTAATACTTCCAAAAATATAGCACATAAATTGCTTAAGGTCCCAGGGCTTTAGCCCCTCTTGTACTTCGTTAAATCCGGCCCTGTTTTCACAACAGGCATCTGTGATGGGACACTGTTTCAAGCTTTTAGGGACACCTGTGTGTGTAGAAGTACAAGCTAAAGTATTTTACATGCAAAACAATTAATATATGAGGGGGTACCCAAAAGAAACCGGACTTATAATTTTTATATTTCTTTATTTAATTTTTAAACAAAAAAACGTAAAATCCCCTTCAAAGAACTCTCCACTGGCACTGGTACACACTTTTATTCCGTTGTTCAAAACATTTTTCAAATTCGTCTTCTGTGATGCCCGACAGCCCTTCCGTTGTTTTCTATTCACCTCAACAGCTTCGGCAAAACGCTTTCCTGTCATATCTCTTTTCATTCGAGTAAATAAAAAAAGTCACAGGGGCACGGTCGGGTGAATAGGGAGGATGGGGCAGACTGGTGCCATTTTTGGTAAACAATTGTCGCACAAACAGGACTGTGCGAACAGAGGCGTTACCATGGTGGAAACACTGGTCGCCAGACTGTCATTTTACCTTGTGAAAGGGGAAAACCACTTAAACACTTGACTTTTCCCAATAGCATCATCCTTGTAGGTCGCTTTTAACATATCAAGAGTTTTTGTGTTTCCCAAGCAAGAAGCAAAACTTTAGGGCCGCGCGCTGTTCACGAGAATCAGCCATTGCGAAAATGACGAGCACACAAAACACTTTTCACTAAAAAATTCACACAAGTTGAACAGAAATTCTGTAGCGACAACACTTGGCTTACTGACTCTGGAATGTTAGCTCTATACGCTCCTAGCGGCAAAACGCGGTACTACAAAAACTCCGCCCATAACAACATCAGTCCGGTTTCTTTTGGGTACCTCCACGGACATAAACTTATTAGACTCTACCGATACCCAACCATATTTTAAAGGATAGATTTAAAAGAAAAAACAAAAAGCATATATAAAAGTGGTACAATTTATTAATGGCTATCAATGTACATGTTAAACGATTCCTAATTATACATGAAGCATATTTATATGTAACTAGGCTTTTCACTTACACTGCCAAAGCACTATGGTATTTCGAAGGCAGAATATATATATAATGGCACTGCTTAATACTCAGCAATGCTTTACATTATTGTGTGGTATATAATGTTCAGGCAGTTTGATTTTAAACATGATTTTCTACAAATAAACCTAATGAAATAAATAGTAACACGACGGCTCAACAAACTAAGGCTTAAATTTAGGAAAATAGTCCTAGTTTAAACTAATCCAGAAAATGTGTAAACATTAAACCCAAAATATCACAGATAAAACAGCAACTTTCATAATGGTCTGGGCATGTTTTATTCTTTTATTTTCACAAGTATATTTCACATTTATAATGCTAAGTAATAAAACAATACTTTCCACTAAGAAAATAACAGGAAGATTAAAGCTCTGAGGCAACTTATCAAAATGTATTCCTCTAAGGAAATAGAGAATTAAAAGGTAACATATTATTATGCTTATTAATTTGTAAGTAAAAAGGTAATTACCATTCAAAGCCATTACAATTGACCATATATCGATTATATCTTTTACCAATACAAAATTTGATAACCTTAATATCATTAAAACCTAAGTAGTTAAAGTAATATTTTTTACTTGAAGATGCAATTATTTGATTTAGTACTGAAATAATGGTCTAAAATATTTCTATTTCTGAAATTATGAAATATTTAACATAAAGTAGTAGCTAGCGCCAGGGAATTAGGTCACATTGGACCCTTTTTGCTAATAATCTAAATTAAGTAATTGTACTTCAAAATGGTTATAATCAATTACTGAGTTTCAAAAAATATTGTTAGTGGCTATCACTATTTAAAGCAGGAAAACTAAATTTGCATTACAAAAATATTATGTGCATGATGATTTAACCGAGCTAGTTTTGTTTAATCCAAATGTATTCATATTATGTACAAAGCCAGCATAATCCTGAATATATACAGTATACTCTCAATTATCCGGTGTAATGGGGGGTAGTCCGGCAACGCGGATACTTGAAAAACACGAACGTGATTATATATATATATATATATATATATATATATATATATATATATATATATATATATATATATATATATATATATATATATATATATATATATATATATATATATATATATATATATATATATATATATATATATATATATATATATATATATATATATATGAACACACACACAAACCAAAATAGTAGAGGTTCAATGAAAAACTTACACTAGATCAATTATGTAGTTCTGTTTGAAGAAGGTCTGCAATTTTGTCGGCTACAGAATGTTTAATAGCTGTCTTTCTCAGGAAATGTTTATTTTGTTCCTTTCTGCCGTGCCGCCCATGCAATCTCAAGTGTGAAAAGATAGGGGCAATTAAAATTTATGACCTTAACATAAACATTCCAAGATATGGATCCTTCTCAGCGATTCTCATTGTAGTGGTACGTTCGGAGATAAATAAGAATTCATCACATCAAAATAAGCAATCTGTGACAGTTCATTTTTCTTCTTCATACATACTCCTACACTGCAAGTTCTAACGAATTTCACATTTTTATTTTCCTGATGATTTCTGCATCTAGTGATTATAATAGGCAGATCCGCACTTAGATGGTCGCTGGTTTTTATTAGTGATATTTACTATATTTCTGCAAGGGGAAACGAAAAAAATACATTCAAATTTTAATTTACTCCTGATTTGAACTTTTAATAAATTTCGCAGCACAGATAATCTGCAAACCGAGCAATTCGCACACGAATAATCGAGAGTATATTGTAGTTACAATTTCTTATGCATCCACACTAGTTTTTAGTTGAAAATTAATGAATTTAAAATTAGGTTGTGTAATGGATTTCTATACAGTTCCTTGCAAACATAAAAAATTTTATTTTCACTGATCCAATAACCAGACACTGTTGAACTGTGCTGCAATAATTTTTTGAAATATAAAAATAAGAAACATCAACAGATAAAACCTTATCGCACAAGGCTGAAGTTTTCTATGTAAGAGTGTATTTCATATAATAAAAATGGCGCCGGATGATGCTCGCGTATTTTACTGTGGGAAGTGCAAAAATGAATAAATATTATAGAACAGCTCCGAAAGTCACATGGGGTAAGATGGACATGTCAAAAATGTAAGGTTAGTGGTGAAATTGAAGCTAATGAAATGGATTTAGACAAAGAAAAAAACAGATGATTAAAAAGAATGATGCAAATGGGTCTGACAGCAAAATAACGAACTTAAAAGATAAATATATGAATGGATTTGATGTAGAAAGTGGAGGTGACAACCTCCAAATGAAACAAATATTGGCAATAATAAAAAGATGACTTTGGAACAAAAGGATGAAATTAGCCAGCTAAGATATGAAGTTAGCTCCTATGGGAAAGAAAATAGTCAAAAATACTGTGAGAGCAGACAGAAAGACGAGAACAAGAAACCATATAAAACAGTGGTAAAACAGCCGGAAAGACTGATGATTATCGCTCCGAAAGATGAAAATCGAGAAAACAAGGATACCAGGCAAGCATTAAAAGAACGTATTAAACCTGTAGAATTGCAAGTTCCTCTTACAAAGGTAGTGGACGTGAAGAATAGTGGCGTTATAGTTGGATGTAAGAATGGTGAGGAATTCGAAAGAATGACAGCTGAAGTTGATAAAAGGATGAGTTCTTAGTACAAGATCAACGTACTGAAACAGCGAAATCCTAAGATATAAATATTCGGCATAGAAAACCTAATGACTGATGAGTCACTAGATTGCAAAAAAGCACAATAAAGAAGTAAAGACTGAATAGCACATTAAGATACTGACTATTAAGAAGAGGAAGAGCAGATACTTAGCCATAACTGAATGTGATGGGGCACCTTTTAAGGAAATAATGAATAAAGGTTATTTGTACATCGACTTTTCTGTTTGCCAAGTACTCGATAACATTGGCATAATAAGATGTTTCAAATGTGCTGGTTATAACCATATCGCTGTCAAGTGTAGAAAAAAGTGGAGGTATGTATGATGCGTGGCCATGGAGAACACAAGTTAACAGAGTGTATCTACTAGTAAAGTTTGTCAAAACTGTAAAGAGATGAACAGCAAATTTGATATGAAAAAATTACAAAATGATAATATAGGACGGAAAGGTTTGGAATGGTTTGGCAGTTACCTTACAGGAAATACTCAGAGGGTGAAAATAGATGACTTAACTTCAACTGAAACTAGTATGAATGTAAGGGTTCCTCAGGGAAGTATTCTTGGCCCTGTACTGTTTACAATGTATATCAACGAGATAGGGTTGAGTATCACACATTCCAGGTATTTTCTATTTGCAGACGATACTGTAATATATTTAGCTGGAAGAAAACATAGTGATGTAATGAAATATGTAAATGATGATTTGAAAACAGTAAATAAGTGGATACGGCATAATCAACTTATAGTAAATGTTAATAAAATAAAAGCGATGGAGAATCTAGAGAAATCTTAAAATGAATGGGACTAATTACAAACTGAAGATGTTAATATTGAATTCATAAGTGCTCATAAGTATGTAGGGATTATTATAGACAGAAAAGACAGTTTGTGTAAAAATTATAGGTAGAAATTTCACCACTAGCTCGTTTCCTCCCCTGGCTTCAAACAATGAGAGTATTCGCTGTATTGGCAATATAAAAGGCCGATATATTCGCCAATGTATTTGCTCCTAACTCTATGCTTAATCCACAGGGAATGAGCCCAGCCACTAATCCAGCTGTAAAGTAAAAAAATAGGAGAAATATTTTTTAGACATATTGTTAAGCACAGATTGGAAAATTTAGACATCAAAAAGATGTCAGGACCTGATCGAATCCCAGCAATAGTTCTTAAAATATGTGTTCCTTAACTGATTCTAATTTTATGTGGTCTCTTTTTGTCCTCCTATAAGATGGGGGTATTTCCATCTTCTTGGAAACAACCTCGAGCTCAGCCTTTCCTTAAAAAGGGAGACAAATACTCTCACTCTTATCAGTTTTGTCTAAAGTTATGGGAAAATTCATCAACCCTAAGTGATCGCCAATAAGGCTTTTGCCAAACTGATCTACCGGCGATATTCTGACAAACATCACTCAGTTCTCCTCTCGAAAAATTTGGAGGTTGTGCAATTTCATCAGATATTTCTAAAGTAATCAATCCAGTCTGGCATGCCGCACTCCCCAATCAACCTCCATACAGGCTGAATAGATCAGTTGGCGAAGTGAGTGACCTAAACTTTAAAATCGGACTAGGAGGTCGCGGGTTTGAGTCCCGTATTTAGACAGTCTGTCTTTTTCACTCTAATGTGGAAAGGCCGGCTTCTGATGAGTTATGGGTGGTTTGTCTATATGTGTGTGTAAGCTCCCCCTGCACAAGTCTAAGACTTCTTGGTACGGAGTTTGTCCACTATGGTGTTATTATTATTAGTATCATACAGATTGACTTTGAAACTATGCCTATTGTTATCTATTTTTCTGACGGAGCGCTCATTGCATGTGTTTTTCTATTAAACTTCTTTCTATTAAACTTTGCTATATTTAAGGCATTCTTTTCTTGTGCAAGCTGATATATTTTTCATATTTAAATTTCACGACCATGAAATTATCCTTATTACATGTACTGTACTAATATATAGTACTTCTTTCAGAAAATATTGGGAAAAGTACGACAGGGTCGTCATTCCAACTAACACAACTGGTCGCTGGAATGTGGTAGCAACTGTTGTTATAAGTGCTTTGCCGCCAGTCAGTTGTCCGTTATAGGAACGTTCCTATCACAGAGCAAAAACCAAAATGGGGAATGGCAGCAACATTGCGGCGTGGTATCGGCAACTTATCCAGCTACTTTCCAATACCGTAGCATTCAGATAAAGACGATGTGGCATAACTGTAACAGCCATTATCACAGGAGTTATCACTACCTACTCTGTATTGCGCTTGCTTTCTTTGTCTTAAAGATTATTCCACAGAATAATATCTGTCGCAAACTCTATGATCTAAAACCTTCTTTGTCTTTTATTCCCATTCGATAGATACTATGGAGACTACAAGTCAACATTCATAATTCGATTTCTGATGCTTTATATTTGGATGTTTTGAGTATTTATATCCAAACAAACTTAAGTTTACTGACAAAATATAAAGATTTGTGCATCCAGAGATTACGCGCCTTTGAAATTTGCAGTTTTTAATGAAAAATCATCAGGTAATATCGACATTTCACATAATTACCCTCAAAGTGATGCAATTGGTATTCCAATTTACTTTTCTATACATGAAGCTAACAATTTTGCAAAAATTTGCTGTGATAACTACAAAAATAGAAATAAATTAATTTTTAGATATATATATCCTAACAGTGAAGATAATAATGGCATTATAAATCTCCATCTACAAAATGGCACATTTAAAAACAAACACTTTGAAGTTGCATTCACTAAAATATGGAACTGGAAAGTATTTACAGCTTGTCTTTGGTAGCGAATACTGACAAGCCGGAATTTTAAAGTTACTTTCACTAAAAGCTACCAAGTGGGACTATGACTCAACATTGTACTTGTTACTTTGCAGTCATGGTTACGCCGCAATCTAATCTATGGTTTCGAAAACAGAAGATACTTTTGAAATTCTGTGTTTTACTTGTCATTTTAACTTAACAATGCTTTAGGTTATGGTTACATGCATCTCGTCTGCTGCTTTGTTTGCGATTTCTTTTTTGAAGAGAAAAGAAAAGTGCTTTATGAAAAACAAGATTTGTTAATAATATATTGTATATCGTTATTTTAATTAAACAGAATATGAGTAATAATTTTTTAAGCTTTTTTTAATCGTTTGATACTCCATTTGGGAATAATTTGCCTCATTAGTAGGTAATGTTTCACTGACCTTTGTTGAAAATAGTGGCGTGTTCATAACAGCATTATATGGTTTTAACTGCTGTTCTTGCCTGTTTCACTTCTCACCTTCCTGTAAAATATTGCAGAATGTATGTAAACTTTTATTTGTTGGTCAAATGACCTGATTTTATTGAGATGACATTATTATTGGAATTGAAACAATCTACTAGACTAACACAACCTCAACAATGATGTTGTGATGGAACAATCCTCCTTTATGAATCAGCGGGACTGTAGGGCGAAAAATACTTTATAATGAATTTGAAGGGTTATTACTACTTTATAGTAGCCACAAATAGTAAAATGTACTTCTTCAGGAAGCGAAAACGTAACTGCTACCAGAATATATCACCAAGAAGTTCCACAACTATTAGGTGTAATCTAAAGAGGCCAGCAACGCCACGGCAACTATTAATGCTACTTGACGGTGGCTGCAACTTTGATGAAGCATTTTCAGCAACACAAGAAAGTTTCGGCTACTGTTGTCTAAAGTCCCCCACTATTTAGATATGTCATACTTAGTACTTGTTTTCCCTATTGTTGACACAAGACTGCAAGTGGACTTTATAGATGTATTTGGTGGTCTGTAAATAACAGCAATTACTAACGAAAATTGTGGGAGTGTCATCTTAATCCACAAGCTCTCTATATTAAAAATTAACATGCTGATGAGATGCATCTGATAGAATTTTACAATTGATATTTCTAGATACATATATACTCCTCCTCCTTGACAGGTCAAATCTAAAAAGTGCATAATGGGACAAAATATATGGAGTCTGGATGAAAATATGTAAGGCATGTTTCAGAAAGAAGAGATAATTCAGCTGCTCTGATTACCAGAGAGAAAACCATTAAATTTAGCAGGAAATGAGGCATAGTGTATTGTATATTGAAGTTATGGTCTTAATTTTTAGGGTATTCATAGCAGCAATTGTGGGAATGTCCTTTAAATATCTAATTGTAATATATTTCTCACCTGACTCCAGACTGCGTCTCAGTTTCTCTCATGTACCTGAAACATTTTGCTGCTGTCTAGGTGCTATGTCACAGAAATGGATCAGATGTTCTTTAATCTGACAGATCGAAAGTGCAATTTATGGGCTATCGAGCTTTACTAAAATGAATTCTTGGCTTACTGTTTGCTGAATGGCTAACCTTGTCACAGAAGTATGAATGCTGGGTCTCCTGCAGAATGAGCTTGATATGTATTTCATCCTGTAGTTGGCTACCGGTAGATTGTTGTTGACAATTCGACTGGACAGCATCATTTTCCAGCAAATTATGTATAACAACGTTGCTGGTTTGTTGCATTCTTACCATCACCCCCATAACAACTCTCTATAGTAATGTCTAACTGGACAACTTTTACATATATAGTGGATTCTATGACTGACAGTATAGTTGATATTCTTCTTAAGCTTATACTCACAGCGGAAGCCAGTTTTAAGTAGCTTATCGTCAACTGAACTGCATGGAAAACAGTAGATGCATATGCACCTTGATTTTGAACGTGTAAGCTTAGTTGGCAACATCAACATTTGTCCACATAATATGGGGAGGCAGTTTACATCCTCTACAATGAATAATAACAAAGGAGCTTGCTTTGTGTAGAACACATTGAATACACTGCAGGTTGACAGGGCATGATACAGCTGAGGAAACTCAACACTTCTGACATTTAGCTCTTTTCTCTTTACCTTTGAACTAAATTACAGAATGTTTAGAATTTTTAACCAACTTTGCATAACTACACCATCTATTATAAGCAAACGAACAAAGGAAAGTCATTATAAATCAGATATTTTACCTCTCTTCAAAACACAGTATTGCTTCTAACTCTATCATTTAACCAGCTTTCTCAAGAGTATCTAAAGTTACTTATAAGTATTTCTAAATATTTTTAGTAAGTTGTTTAATATACATTTCTGCTCCCTTATCAAATATGTTTGTGACTACTGGATCAAAAGTGAAACTGAAACGACCCTAACTACAGATTTAGTTACAAGACAATTATATATTAATAGACTTACAAGTTCATGAGTTAAAAGGAAAACAATTTTATAAACTTATGGAAAAAGTACCATAAAATCTATATTATTTTACTTAGACTTTCAACAAGTACAAGCCTCGCCGAGTGTAGTAATACCAGATGCTTCTTATCTACAATCTATGTATTTCCTCTGCATAACCGATATAGGCGCCAACTTCTAAATCTTCTAATGTATGGAATACCAAGCACCCCTATAGACAAGTTGCATTAAGAATTTTGTTAAATATATATATATATATATATATATATATATATATATATATATATATATATATATATATATATATATATATATATAATCAGATGAGGAAATCTTTTTGATTACTGATCAATATTCCAGACAAAAACAAGAATAGTTACTTAGCACACTTCTGCTGTGGTCACATACAACAAATACTGCGCCTCTTACTTCCTGTTAGTGGTATTATATCCACCTGAGAGCTTGTGTTTGGATGAATAGTGATAATTATAAAAGAAGCATAAAAGAACTTCAGATAAACATTGGCAACTGTACACTCAAATCAAGGTTGCACGAAGGATTGGTAAAAATTGGCTACTATATAACACAAAAAAACTCTGTTACCATAGAAAAAGGAAAAGGCATACTGTCAAATGGATTATTCATTACTAAACTAATTAGAAAAAAATGCTTGGAAGTTTGTCAGAAAAAATTTGACAAGCTGGTCCAGATTTGCAGTGACTTGTAATTATACTAGAAAATATACAAGAAATTACTTACTGTCAGACTTCCAAAACAAAGAATGAGGAAAATGCACTTATATCCAACCAAAAGTTGGTTACCAGTTAAATGGTCCATAAAAATATTTTTGATAAATTCACTTTTTTTTTAATAATCTGCTTTCCAAGTGAAATATATGCTGATTACAATTTTAACAGTTAAAATGCCTGCGGATTTCGCATTTTCGTATGAGGCGAGCTAACTGTTTGGTAAAGGTTCTATGTTGATACATTTCTTCGCATTTTCGTATGTGGAGAGCTAACTGTTTGGTGAAGGTTCTATGTTGATACATTTCTTCGCTTTTTCGTATGGGGAGAGCTATATTATCTGTTCTGACTTGCAAATCTTCTGGAACTGTATTGGATTCAGATAATAAATAATTGCCGTCAATGATGCATTTAAAAAAACAGCTAAGAAAAAAGGGCTCAACCGGCAATTCTAATAAACTATTCAGAATATAATCTTTTGTGATATTTTTCAGGATTGAATGACGTCTGCTGAAATTGGGAATTTCTTGTGAACATTTTTTTCCATCTATATTATATATAAGAGTAAAAATCATGACACGTTATGAATGTTGCTGTAAGCAGATCCAGATAAATTCACTAAAAAAGACAATAAGAGTTAAATATAAAGTATCTGATTAAAAGTAATAATGGCTGAGCATAAGCGATTCTAGTAATACTAAAATATAACTACATCCTCACAAAAACAACATCGCTGATGAAAAATGATCATGTAATAATATTTAAAGTTAATAATGAGTAGGTTAGGTTAGGTTATGCTGTGAATGGGCCATAACAGTTCGTCAGCTGCGACCTTAAGGTCTATTGTGGCTCTAATAGCGAGTAAAACAAGTTTACATATTTAGAATAATTCAGTGGCGATAACTTACAAATAAAAACACAATTTTGCAACATTGATGTCTTTTTCTGTAATATGTTTTCCTTTGCAGTTCCATTATTGTTTAACAAATTGTTCTGCATTAAAAGTGATATAACCAGAAAAATATCATTACTTGAACATCTAGGAAACAAACTGGTAAAATTATAGCAAGTAAATTTCCACTAGATTTGACATTGTATTAATTAATAAATCTCAAACACTGGCGTAGACCATTTTTCTGGCTTCACAAAGGTTTTTTTTTATCTGTAACTGGTTTCGGTGTTCAATAAGTGTCTAAATTTTGTAAATGTTAATCGAAGCTGTGACGCTGTTGTTAAACAAATGTTCGATAGAGGGAAAAATATCTAAACCCTGGAAAAATGCCGAAGTTATTCTTCAACTCAAGAAAATAGACAACACAAACATGGAAAACTATAGACTCATAAGCTTGCTACCACACCTATATAAACTCTTTACGAGAACTATAACAAACTGAATAACAATAAAGCTGGACTAGTATCAGGCAGTAGATCAAGCTGGGTTTCGAGGAGGCTTCAGTACGGTCGACCATTTGCAGACAGTTAGGACACTTATAGAAAAGACAATAGAGTACAACATTCCTATACACTTGGTATTTGTTGACTACCATAAAGGCTTTAACAATATTGAAATTTGGGCCTTCTTAACAGCATTGGAAGATGCCAGAATTGATTCGAGATACATTAATATTGTCAGGGAGATCTACAACAAAACCACCTTGCATATAAAAATAGAAGAAGACCTCAAAACGGAGAAAATAAAGCTAGGCAAAGGTGTGCTACAAGGAGATATAATCTCTCCTAAATTATTTACCTTAGCCCTGGAGAACATCTTTAAACAACTGTCTTGGGAAGGCAAAGGTATAAACATCGATGGAACACATCTAAACTATTGACGATTCGCTGACGACATGCTTTCCAACATGTTGTATGTATGTATTTAAATATGCTTGCGTAACGTTTTTATTTAGATATGTACATGTATATACACATTTTAAGAATTTGAAAAAAATAATCTTGAGATTAACTTAACAAATTTTGTCAATACGTATAGTAGAGGTTATAAGAAATAAAAACTTTGATCACTTGTCAGTTGTCACAAAATAGTTGGTTATATAATAAATCATGGTCTCGTGGTGAAATGTACTGTCTAGATTTTGAAGGATGGGACTTCACCGGAGGGCTGATTCAGAATTATAACGTACAGACAACCTTCCCGGGTCCAAATTATAACACACACATTGAACAAAGTTGTAACTAAAATTAAATTTTAGCGATCCAGATTATTGAAGCACGCAAAATCCGAATTATAACATCCATAATGGAAAGAAAACTCAGTCCGGATTACTGAGGAATCCGGGTTTCTGCAGATCGAATTTTTTAAATTCTACTGTATATTCAAATTTTAGACATAAAACAAAAAACCAAGATGAAAAACAAAGATAGCTTCTAAATCTTACAACACAAGTGCGATTGGGCATTTAACATGAAAGAAAAATCATGTTTCCTGCCAAAAGCTGTAGTTTATAAATTAGCTTGTATACACTTAACACAATCTAAGTCGTTCAAACTTCCACTAATTTTAATACCACTTTACCACACTTTATTGACACAACATAGACCCACAGTAAAAACTGCATAGAACCACCAAATTTTTGTACTGACAAGTGCAAACTTGACTTTTTTTAAGGTTTAGAAGTAAAAAAGTACATACAGGACCTCATTTTAAATGATCTGATTAAATTGATTCCCCTTTTTTGAAAATTCTTCTTTTTAATTAAATACATCAAACAAAATACAGATAACTATTTTAAAAAAGCCATTTACAAAAGGAAAGTACATGCCAAATTTTATCAAAATCGGCCCATTATTTTTTGTTATCAGTGTGATACATACACACACATGCATATATATATATATATATATATATATATATATATATATATATATATATATATATATAAAAACATATAAAAATTGAAACTGACCCCGGATATGGGTTCTAGAGCTCCTAGTTCGCGCTCATTTGCAAAAATTTTTCAAAATTCAAAAGTTGTTTAGTGAATTTTTTTTACGAAAATTCACTAAAAGTTGTAATGGGTTCATGTGTGTCGATATTTTATTGTATAGTCAGTTCCATTGCCGCTAGTGTTTAGTTATTTTATTGTTGTACAGTAAGTCCCCACTTAACGTCCTAGTTAGGGACCTACCAATCGCGACGTTAAGTGAAACGATATAAAACGAATCATTGGGAATGAATATAAAGTACATACAGATGTACATATTTGTGGCTACAAAATAAATAAGAAAAGAAAAAAACAGTATTCATTTACGTACCTATGTATTATGTACATGCCTACAGTCTACACTATATTATGTACTCCTTTTTTACCTACTATTTTAGACTTTTTTTTTAGAATAACAACATTACTCCGAATCAGTTTCAACGTTAAAGGACACACTTGCTTACAAAAAACTGCGACGCTATAATGAAACACCGTTAAATTAGACGACGTTATGCAAGCACTTACTGTAATTGTTGTTACAGTTATTATTGTTATAGGTTATGTTTTTATGTTAAGCATTGACATACATCACAGACATTTTGAAGACGGTCATCTGTTATTTTTATTTTATTTTTGAAGAATTTTTTGATCAAAACGTCATAATATAGCACCAGTTTTTTATTTGTAGTCGTCATGAATGTCTATAAATAAATTCACATTTTCCCTGCCTGATGATCCGGTCGAACAGCAAAACCAGTTACAGAGAAAAAAGAAAGCTTTATGAAACCAAGGAAATAGTCTCTACGTTTGTATTTAGAATGAAATGGTTTCACCAAGTCAGAGCAACAATTAATGACATAATAAATTTTAGCTCAAAGACATGTCAGGGTACCCAGCAGAAATCAAAAATCAAATTCCCTGACATTTCCAGGCTCAGAAAGTGAGTTTTTTCATAATACCTAAAATAAAAGGCACACATCTCTGAATACGTTTCTATTCATGAAGTAAATAAAAAACTTTAACACACAAACATCATCAAAAACATAAATATGCTTATTCTTTTAAACTTCTAAAGAAAACTGATAGCTTTCTACTTAAAAAATGAGTATAACACGTTTTTGCAGTAACTACTAATTAAGCTTTACTCATTTTAATCTAAATTAGATCAAACAAGAGCCATAATATAACCACTGTTCAAGTATTCAATAAAAACATGTCTTGATTAAAATAATAATAATAATAAAATAAAGCTTCTTGAACAACGAAAATAAATATCAAATGTTTACTATGAAAAAAGTCCAAATTAAATTACCACATTGTGGAAATAAGATAGCATTGATACATATTTTATTTAGGTTTCAAAACAAATGTTGCACTTTCTTCAGTGTGTTTTCCGTGTTCCTCGTGATAGTTCCCTAACTGTTTTATATTTCATTATTTCTAGGTCGATCATCTAAAGCGTTGTCTTCTGATTTTCATCACGAGCTCTTTTATATTGATATTATGAATTCTTGATACTACTTTAGATTGACTTCATTATTTCCCACTCGTCCTAATTTCTTTCCACTATCGTACACAATGTGTTGCGATATTAAGGTTTTCTCTTGTGGATTACAATACAAGTACCCATATACAAATGCCCAATATTTTCCCTCCAACTTTAACTCTATGTTACATGATCATAAAGGTTAAAATACAATAAACACAGACAGCACAGCTCTACGTCGCCAATAACTACAACGCATTTTGCATTTTATGCATTTAAGGGAGAATATATCAAGTGAGATAAACAAATGAGACATATTTAAGATGGAGGAAGAAGAACCTATATTTATTTTGGCGCATGATGTGACATTCACTGCGTTTTTTGGCGGTTAAAATTAATATACCAAATGGCAGTCGCAATGTTGTCAGATATATTTCCCTAAGTAGAAGAAAAATATTTAGGTGAAAAAGATTCATATAATATATCTATATCACTTAAAACCAAAATAATCTGCTTGTGACGGAATTTTAGAAATATATAATTTCCAGGTCTGCTGAATGATTTCCATGATATTTAAGTAAAATCACAAATTTCCCTGGCAATTCCCTGACATTTAAGGGGTATTTCAAATTCCCTGATTTTTCCCGGTTCTCCAGGTCGCTGGGTACCCTGCATGTGTAAATCTATTTAAAAATCAGAAAATGAAGCTTTTTTTAATCATTGGCAATTAATTAACTTTTTCCGTGGATTTAAGAAATAATGTTTTGAGTTGTGTTACCTATACATGTTGCGTAAAAAGTAAAACTTTCGCAAATTTGAGTTCTAGATTTGGCAATACCAAAAATTCGCTAAATAATAAAGAATGTTAAATTTTAAAAACTACATATAAAAAGAACTCTACACTTATGCTTTTTGATTTAAAACTTAGGATATAGAATAAAAGATGTAGAATAAAAAACAAACAAATAAAAACTGAATTAGAATAACTGAGGCATTTACATATTTCACAATGTGTTATGTACAATTTTTAAATCTTTGATACCTTCAGCCTTAATCTTGAACCTGTATTTACAATATCTTGACTTAACATAAATACAAAGGCAAATAGAAGTCACAGTTTCATAATGTTATAATAGTTGACCATTTCTCTGGAAAGCAGACGTAAAACAAACCTGAGAATATAAAAATCAGCAATATATGTGATGTAAATATTAAGGGTCATAAAATTCATGTACCACGGTACTTTTTAACATACATTTAAATGTTTTGAAAATATTCATCCAAATATACAATTTGAAGCACTGTCTCTGAATATGTAATGTTAGTCTAAGCCGGATTGGTGACAAAGTTTTCTAGATTATTCCATTATCATAGGTTTGAAAGAAAAAATAATCTAGTAAACAAATCTAATACCCACAGAAAATTTTCCATTTAAAAAATCTTTAATAGTTAAAATTTTGAATTTTATAACCCAGTAAACAAAGTTAAAAAAATAAGCGTTCAGAGTATAAATAAAAACTTTACGTAAAAATAATACCGATATTAAAAATTGAGACATGGAAGCAAATATTTGTTTCCCTGCTATGATCAGATAGATGCATTGGATTTGTACAAAAATTCAGAAAATAGATGTTCAAGTGAAAAAAGTCTTAAAATATATTAAAATACTAATTAGCAATTAAAGACTGTCTTTTAAATAAATAAAACGAATTTTCTGTAAAAATGTACTGCAAGCCATTATTTATTGGCATTTATTCTATATAAATTCAGGTTTAAAAATTGCTGATTTGCATTTGTTATCATAATCATAATTACACATTTAAAGTAGAATTCAACATCCACTGTACCATCTACTTATTACTAAGTATAAATAAATTATGAATAGATTAAAACAGGACTATAATAAAAAGTGACCTGGAATAAATTAAACTATACATAATTAGCGACACCATAAATTTGTGTTTAACACACTTTAAATGATATAAGGAACAACGTTATCAAGATTTAAAAAAAATGCAAAATAAAATATATACAAGGAATATAAGAATTGCTTACTTTATATTATGTAGATAAATTAAAAAAAAAAAGTAAAAATCAGTCCTATTGTAAATAGGGAGTAAAAACGAGAAGTAGTTTTACAGATAATAAAAATGGATCTCATAAATCTCGAACAAATTGGAAACTGAGATATTTAAATAAATCTAGAAATGTTAAGTTTTAATATTGGAAGACATCACCTGTCTGAATGCACACATGTGGGCTAATCTGTGTGATGTGTGTATGTGTATTTGGTTATCATTATTGATTTTTTTAGATTTAACTGTAAAGCCAGTATGAAGAGTTACTTATGTCAGAGCTTATTTTAGTAATTTTGAATAAATCCCAATAATAGTTCACTACTACATGTGAAACCGGAGATAAGTAAAAATTTATCAAAAAAAGGGTTCAGTCAAATTTCAAACCCAAATAACATAAACTTTTGATGTGCAAAAAGGGATAAGAAAGCCAGTATGAAGAGCTACTTATGTCAGAACTAATTTTAGTAATTTTGAATAAATCCCAACAATAGTTCGCTACTACATGTGAAATCGGAGATAAGTAAAAATTTATCAAAAAAAGGGTTCAGTCAAATTTCGAACCCAAATAACTTAAACTTTTGATGTGCAAAAAGGGATAAGTCTCTGTAAACAGTATCTACTATATTTTATGTATGGAAGAATATGTTAAATATAAGGTCTCACTGTCGATGTTAGGTTAGACGTTTATGGAGAACAGGACGTACGATTAGTCACATCACATGCTATTGAAAATTGTGAATGTGGAGTTATATCTAATTGATTCCTTCCTTCCCACTTTACGCGCGAATTGGGCTAAAACCTCTCATTTTACCTGAAGATTGTGAAGAAGAACTTCAAGAAATATTATCATGTGATTCTGATGAGTCTTAACGATCCAAACTATGCACCCGATATTGATGCTGATGAAAAGCAACCTTTTTCCGACTGTGAAAAACCTACAGGAACAAACATGGAAACAACAAAGAAACGAAAACATTCAAAAATAGACTGTAGAAAAATGCGAGAATTTAGAAAAATGAAGAGGAATTTGGGAAAGGAATACCTTACAAAGAATAAAAGTGTGTGAGAAAAAAATTAAAGAACTAAGACTCTTTAGAAATAAGTGTAAGAATAAGTATAATGATGAGTTGAGAGAAAGTTTAATCAAAGAATTTTAGGAGATAGGAGATTACAACAGGAGGGAACAACACATAGGTGACTTGATCAAATTGACAGAAAGAAAACAACTTGTACTCAGGTTAAGAATAGCCAAAGCATTAGAACAGGAACAGTAATATATTACTTTCGTGTTAGCGGTGCTATGAGCCAAACATGCAAGGAATGTTTCAACAATACCTATGACATAAGCCATAAGTTTATTGAAACCATAATTAATAAAAAGATGAATAACGTTTTATGTATAAGGCATTAGTACATAAAGAAGCTGGTCATAATAATAGAAAAAAAAAGTGTCAGAAGAAGATAGAGAAGCTGTTAAACAAAAAATTATTTCTATTCCTTCGTATGAAAGTCACTATACCAGAAGAAGGGTGTCCAAAGATACTTGACATCACACTACAACTTGGCTGCATTTTATGAAGCTTTTAAGGCAAAACACCCTGAAAAATTGGTTAATCAAAAACATTATAGGCAAATATTTCATTCCATGAACATAAACATTAGGAATCTTAAAAATGATACATGTTGTACACGTGATGAGCTACAAATGAAAATTAAAATGGTAAAAACTGCTGAGGAAAGAAGAGTTATTCAGGAAGAGCTGGATCAGCATCATCTTGTAGCTGACCAAGGCTACATAGCCAGAAACAAGGATAGATAATTATCGAAATCCAATTCTCAGATGAAAACTATCTGCTTTGACTTACAACGGTGTTTGCAGACACCATTTTTACAGAGTGGTGAAATGTTTTATAAGAGACAACTTTGGACATTCAATCTCATAGTACATGATTGTGACAACTCACAAGCTTTCTGTTATATTTGGTATGAAGCATTAGCAAAAAGAGGGGGAAATGAAATCGGCTCTTGCACCAACAAATTTTTGGTGTACGATTTAGAAAGTGAGGTGAATCATGTTGGCATGTACTCTGATTCTTGTGGGGGTCAGAATAAAAATTGTTATGTCAGCAGCTTGTCTTGTAGTTGCACAAAATTCAAGTATCTAATATATCACAAATTCCTTCTCCCTGGACACACTCATATGGAGTATGATACTGACCATAGCCTCATAGAGAAGAAAAATAATTTTGAGGCAATCTTGCACATCCTCACGACTGGGCTCAACTTATCCGTCAAGTAGGTAAAAATAAACCTTTTAAAGTTACTGAAATTGAGACAACAGACTTCTTTGACTATGCATAACTATTCACTTCATTGCTGACTAATTAAAAGGTGAACCGTGCTGAAACCCCATTAGTTGAAGACAGGTAAGCTGGCTCCGATATAAAAACAATAAAAGAACTATTTCTCATAAAAATTCCCTGGACGACGGTGAACCATTCAAAATTCTGAGTTTTGAGAAAAAGCGGCAGAAATGAAAATATAATAACTCCTAACATAAATATAACAGAAGAAATCCCATTACAGTGTAAAAAAGCCACATCTAATGGATCTTTTCCAATGTATTCCAGAATGACTATGGAATTTCTATATAAACTTTCCGACAAGCAGCGATGAGTCATCTTCCGATGAATAGGGTTAGTTTATTTATTGCTTCTTTTTATTTTGATAAGTAAATTGCTTATAGTGTAAACATTTGTCCTTTTATTTATATCATCCTAAGTGAAATAAAGTTTAACTTAAACTAACTGAATGTGTAAATGGGCACAAGTCAATCAAAAGACTTTTTTTTCAATCTATTGAGCAGACTATGTCTTCAACATTTCTATATTAGGTTTGTATGTGAGTGGGCCATACCGGTCCCTCCACCGCGACCATAGGGTCTATTGTGCTCACGCCTAATGTCTATATTTCGCCCAACAAATCCAGCCTCCTACAGAGGTCGATAATCTTTGTGGGCGAAAATTGATCCAGATCCTCTGGCGCAAGCTTTACCTTGCCAAAGAGCAGGTATCTAGTCCTGTCCGCTGCCGGACAGGAACACAGCACGTGCTCTGCTGTCTCGTCACTCTCCATACACAGCCGGCACTCGGTCTCCTGACCGACCCCAATACAGTGCATGTGGTGCCGCAAGCGGCAGTGTCCTGTATACAGGCCGACTAGAGTACTCAGTTGTTGTCTGTTCATCTCTAGAAGTTTTTTAGCCCTTGACTCAGACAGGCCATTTATGAAGGCCTTAGAGTGAGCTAACCCTGGAAGATTTTGCCAATATTGGATTGTCATTCTTTCTGTCCAGGTCTTTAAGGTGCGTTCTGCTGTGCAAGATATTATCCCCAGCACCGGTTCTGGTCCGACAAAGTCTCTGGGCACCACTCCTGGCAAGCGTGTCGGCCGCAGTGTTGCCATCATGGTCCGAAAGACCCGGTATCTATTGAGCCGACTATGTCTTCAACATTTCTATATGCTTTCAACATATTACGCTATCAGAACCAATTAGCAAATGCCTTTATTAGTGAGCTAACTTTCCTTCCAATTTTCTAGTTCAATTTACTCAGATATAATGTTTTTGACTTATATCCATTTTCACATGTAGTAGCAAGTCAATCTGTGCGATTAAGTAAATGGAACATCTTTTTAAACAACTAACAATCAGTATATATTATTTCTGAACGTCATAACGTCTGGGTTTGACATGATTAAAGGAAATTAAAGGCTTTTACTACCAGACAAACTGATTTATTCTTAAAACCGTACGCGTTTCAACACATTATCGTGCCATCTTCAGGGGTTTACACAAATTTCCTGTCTCAATTACAGAAAGATGCTATATGAAATGTTGTGAAAGTTTGGTTTTTCATCTATTGTCTTCAGGATACCAAACATAAGCTGCGCAAAACAGGAAGGCAGGAACATCACAAGACTTGAAGAAATCAAGAGGATGAATGCAAAAGATGCTCATTTTTTAACTTAATTTTATCAAACGAACAAAATGGATTCCAATGGATCTCTAGATATTTAACTTAAAAATAAGTTAAATTAAATATCTAGAGATCCATGGGACTCCATTTTGTTCGTTTGATAAAATTAAGCTAAAAAATAAGCGTCTTTTGCATTCCTCCCTGATTTCTTCAAGTCTTGTGATATTCCGGCCTTCCTGTTTCCGTTTGGTATCCTGAAGACAATTGATGAAAAACCAAACTTTGACAACATTTCATATAGCATCTTTATGTAATTGAGAGAGGAAATTTGTCTAAACCCCTGAAGATGGCATGATAATGTGTTGAAACACGTAGGGTTTTAAGAATAAATCAGTTTGTCTGGTAGTAAAAGCCTTTAATTTCCTTTAATCAAACTAACAATCAGTTTTGTAAATTGGTGCTTAACATTAATCAAGGGTTTGCAACCAAACATACTTTAAAAGAATCAAATTAGAAAATTTGTGATTTAACGAAAACCATTAGTTTATATTTTCTACTAAGAGATAACAGACAACAATAAGAAAAACCAACAAGAAAGACGCCCTCGTGGCGCAGGTGGCTAGGTGCCAGCCTGCTAAGCGAGAGGTCCCGGGTTCGATTCCCGGGCGAGCCAAGTTGACTCTGCCTGGAAAATTTAAAAAATATATTGAATGATGGGAAAGAATGTGCTAATGGCCTGAGATGCCGCAGCCAATAATATTAAATAAAATAAAAAACCAACAAGAAATATAACAAGCATTTAAATAAAGCTGTCATGTATTATTGTCATTTGTAAATCAAATATACATAAGACTCATTCATTTAGTTAATTTCAATGATAAAATATTTTACATGTGACTAAAATGACATTGGTATTTAAGCTAAGTATCCTAAAATAAAAAGTAACCTTGATGATCCGTCACCATGTATTTAGGTACTGCTTAACTTTGTGATATATACTCAATACACATACATAATTCACAGTCAAGTGCACAAACAGGGACATGTGTATAAATACATACACTTAAATGCTAAGGTCTCGAAACCTGTATTTCAGATTGTCAAAATCTCACCTTTCTGCTCTAAAAGCTCAAAGTTGTGAGTTAATCCAATTTCTAAGTGATTGTCTCAATAAAGTAGATAAAATGTACTAAAAAAGAAATGACTAATGCATGATGCAAATATCTTACTGTCACTTGACCAAAAAATAAAACTATTTTAACATAGAAGGTTCATTATATGGGCACTCCTTCGAAAAGAATATATCTTTGCATATTTATCTATGATTTCATCTAAATTAAACAATCCATTTAAGAGTTATGGAGACAATTTCTTAACAAAGTAAAATCATATGTGTAAATATCAATTCTTAATTGTCGAAGTAGGTCCCACATGATATATGCTAGTTACGTTTTTTCACTTAAACATCTAAAAATTACTTTTAAAATCACATATGTACCTAAAATATACTTCTTAATTTAGAAAACACACAGTTCACACAACACAATAAATATAAATAAAGGACAGCTACACTTAAAACTTATTCCAAAACCTTTCTCCTTGGTAGATTTTAGAATTAATTGAGCTCATGTACAAAAAAAGAAAAAAACTACTGTCGATATCCAGGCATTGCCACACCGTTTCCAGGTGTCACATAGTCACCAATCATGAGGTTGGCACTAACTGGATAATTGGCCATCACAAGAGGTTGCTGCTGCAAAGAAAAGTAAAATGAAATAAATTAATTAAATAAATTTACAGGTTTCTTAAATTATACCTACAGTCCAATGATCACCATGGAATGTATGGAGCCACACACATAATACCTGATTTTAATTCACATAAAAGTTATGCTTTACTTCACTGTTATCTAAATAATAGTAAAAATTCAGTGATTAACATAAATAATAAGCAAAAATTTTTTTTGGTAAAATAACGTGAAACTTGAAAATGTTCAAAATACAACGAATTAATGTATGACGCTGTTTTCCTATTTCAATCTAAAATTACATTCTATTAGAATCTATATTTAAAAATTTTGATGGAAATTTAAGATATGAACAATAACTTTGGATAGCACACTTTGTTTAATAGGGCATAAGCTTTTATAGAAGGGATAATTTCAAAGTTTTGATTTTTAGTGGTAGTTCATAGAAGGGTGGGGTTATTTTGCCCAAATGTTTTGGCTGTCAACCATCCATACATAAAAGCTTCAAGTAAATACCTACTGCCTAAAATAAACCAAAAACAGTGTGTTATATCTATTAAGAATGCCTTTTTGTTTCTAAGAATTATGTAGGAGTTGTTAATACACTTTTTTTTTAATACTTATTGATGAAAGACAGAGGTTGGAAACAAACAAAAAGCAGAATCTCCCCAAAAACCACAAAATAATAAATTACTACAGAATTTTGCCAATACAGTTAGTTTAGCGACAGCTACTGATGATGACAACTTTGCTGTTGAAATATTATCTAGCGCATAACGCCTTGTTATTATTTTGTGGTGATACTGCTTATTGTTTTATTGATGAAAGTTAACTTTTTGTAATACCCGACGCCAGTCAACTTCCATAAGCCAAAAAATTGGAGTGAAAAAACAATGTCCATTTTTAAAACTATCACTAGAAATTAAAATTTCAATATGGGCATGCTATAAAAATGTGTTGAGCAAACTATGCCATCCAAAATTAGTTAATGTAACACATAATAAACTGTAATTCACTCCGATCCATTAATGCCACAGGGAAGCATGATAACTTAGGGAGATATGTTGTATTTTTTCTTATTTCTAAACGCTATGCAATGTTAGGCATGTTAAAAATCCTTACCTTTCTTTTAGAAATCGTGAGACTCGCAGCAAAACTTGTAGAGTATCTAAACAAATTTGCTTCTAGACATTTATGAAGATGTGAAAATAGGGTCTATTAAACCGTTTTCACCTTTTATTACATCTTACATCTCAATCATTACAATTTGACAATGAGTAGTAATGCTATACAGTAGAATATCGTTCTTTAAAGTTAAACGGAACCAGAGATAACTGGAATAACAGCGAGCCTTGACAATACAAATGAAAAGTGAATCCATATAAACAGAACACTGCTACAATTGCTTCTGTAACAGCTGTGTGGTGAGGAAATGAACTATTATTTGTAGTCTTGTCTCTAATATAACTTTAATGAATATTATTTTTAAATTATACTACAAATATAACCAGTCCTGGCCTAAGGGTGGAAAATAAAACATTCATGATTCTGAATCGGCAATGTCATTTGAGTTGGGTAATTTGTAAATCATACATTTAAAAATTAGTGAAGGGAGCCAATCAATAACCTGGTAAGGTAATATTGCTAAATAGACTGTGGCTAAACGAACATATTCAAAGCCAACAACATCGAAAAAAAAAAAAAACCTATGTGTTCAGTTTTTAATTCAGGTTATTAACTAGATTACCTACATATTAAATATTAAATTATAATTATGTTAAAAAAAGAATCTACTCCCTGGCATCCAAACGATGATGTAATAGATGTGTTGTTCTTAATTTAAATTGTTAAATACATTACATATAATTAAATTATTATGTTCAGAAAAGCCTCTGCGGTTCTAAATGTAAGATATACTAGCCGCTCAAGTTGAAGGGCATCAAAAATTGTTTATAGCTTTCTCAGGCCTAGGTTTAACAATGCTTTGTACATAGAGAGCACTCCAAATTGAACACTTTTGATAGGAAACACCAATTTCTAGAGGTGCTAGAGAAAAACCCACACTTTATGAACTCGATTTTTGTAAGAAAGATAAGTGCCGAAAACCATACATCGATATTTGATATTTTAAACTGTTTAGAAGACATAGTGGTTTTCAATTTAGTGCATGTTTTACCCACTCCCATGACTTATTTATTTATGAATATTTTTGTTTCTGTGAAAACATTCTTAAGGCATTCTTTTTAGTGAATTTTTATTTTTTAAAAATTCACTAATAGAGAGGTATCGATGGTGAGACTTTGTTGCAAAATTTTTTTTCAAATGAGCGCGAACTAGGACCCCTAGAACCCATATAGGGTCAGTTTCAATATATATATATATATATATATATATATATATATATATATATATATATATATATATATATATTTGTGTGTGTATGTATGTATCTATCCACACAATAGGTTAGGTTTAGGTTTGAATGCGAGTGGGCCATACCGGTCCCTCCACCGCGGCCATCCTCACGATAACTCAAAAAGTTATTAACTGATTTTGATGAAACTGGACAAGAATCTTTCTTGTATCAATAGCTTGGATGAGTTCGTTAGCCAGGAAAATTGGACAAGGTTTTTCTTCCAAAAAAAATTTTGATCTCCGAAAATTACAAAGCTATTTTGATAAAATTAGTGGATACATTGCATTGGGAAAGACCTTACTACATACCACAATTCAACTTTCTAGGTTTATAGAAAATTCACTACCATAACACACTTGCTGCGTCCAGGCGTCCAGAACTTTTTAAGGTATTCAATGGCGTCCCAAGTTTTTTTGTAAAATTTATTATTTTGAAGCTATGACATAAACATCTATTTTTTCTTATGGACCACCCTGTCCATTTGTGCATATTCCTCTTTTAAATGAAATTTTCTTTCCAAATATATATATATATATATATATATATATATATATATATATATATATATATATATATATATATATATATATATATATAATACTTGCTACTTTTCTTTTTAATCATTCATTTTATTGCTGATCTTAAAATACTAGAGATGAATTTAGTAAATCTAGGGTGCCATGCTTGAAAAATAAAACCAAATAAACTTAAAGCCTGTGATAAAACATGTATTGCCAATTTTTTTTAAAGTAGTTTATTGATTCAATCAAACAACACAAAATAACAAGAGCAAACAATATAACATTAAAACTACGTTATTATTAGCTATTTTTCTAAGTAGTTGTGAAAATGTTTTTCACAACTGTTAGGACTTCTACAAGTGTGCGCAAAATAGGATTAAATCTATAGGGGCCGATAAATGTTCCTCTAAAAATACCGACCCAAACGTGGAAGTACCTGTAATGAAAGATTGGACTGGTTTTGAATCTCTCCCACAACAGTTATATGTTCTAATTCTCTTTCTCTACTTCTGGCTTCGTAGATTCTCAGTTTCGGTTTTTAAAAAGAACCATAGGTAACTAGATTTTGCTGCACTCTCAGGGTATCTGTCGGAGTAAAGATTGCTGGCTGCCTGAGCATCGTCATGTGATTCCCAGTAACATTTTAACATGTCATATTTTTCTTACATCTTATACCTAAGAAATTAAATAAACAGGAAAAACTTCTTATAACTTCAAAACTCGGTTCAAAAAAGCACACTCAAAAGAAAAAATAATGATTGTATGACAGTTGTTGCCAAGGTATTTTGTTTTGTATTTCAAGCATGGCACGCAACATTTAGTTACTTAATCTTACAAAATTCATCTATAGTATTTTAAAATCAGCAATAAATTGAATGTTTAAAAAGTAGCAAGTATTATATATATATTTGGAAAGATAATTTCATTTAGAAAAACTCGGGACGCAGCAAGTGCGTTATGGTAGTGAATTTTCTTAAATATGTTTTTATTGCAAATATGTCTGTTTTCTTTTTATTTAAGAAAGCAGGCATCAATTTTGGTTACCAGTATAACCTATATAGTAAAAACAATGTGCCATGTTTCATAAAAATAACTTTATTGTGTGAAAATGTACAAAAATTTCCAAAAGTAAACTTAAAGTGTTCCCGCAAAAACTCGTTTCTTGGTCAACCTTATAGGTTAATAGCAAATTGGGCTATTCAAATATGAAGCATTTGATCAAAATTCGCTACCATAACGCACTTGCTGCATCCAGAATTTCTTTTCTTACAAACATGCATTATATTTCGATTGAAAAAAAAGCAATAACATAAGGTGTGTTTGATTAAAAAAATAAGAAAATTTGTATCACCAACGACTTATGGGCCACCCTATGATTGTAGAAATATTTTTTTAAGATGTATAATTAATATATAAAAAAAATTTCATATCTTGTATAATAACGGATATATGGAGCTTTATTGATTTTTTACAAAAATTCGACAAAAATTATATACCATTAAACGATAAACTCTATAGCTAAGGCTACTGCCAAGCATCAGAGAAAGGGTCTATTTTAAATGAATTTTCTGGAAATATTTTAGTAAAACATTCTTCTTGAGACATTTTCTTTCCATAGCCCGTACTAGATTCAAGTTCTTTGCCTAAATGTTGCCAATTTTTGACGTTTTAAATCGCAACTTTGACATTTTGTGGAAAATCCCAATAAATTTTTATTTAAATGCCTATAACTTTTTTGTCTTTTGATCTACAGAGCTAAATTTTGGTAGGTAGCTTACGTATAATGATATAAACACGCGTACCAAATTTAGTTGCCCTTACTTTGTTAATTTTGGAGATATAAATTTTTTACAATTTTTTTCGAAAGAAAACTCAATATTTTCCGGGAAAACCTGGGCCAATTTCCTGGATAACGAACTTATCCAAGCCATTTGTAAAAGGAAGGTACTCACCAAATTTAATCAAAATCGGCCCATAATTTTTTGAGTTATCGGTGTGATACATACATACATACATACATACATACATACATACATACATATATATATATATATATATATATATATATATATATATATATATATATATATATATATATATATATATATATATATGTATGTATGTATGTATGTATCACACCGATACATACATACATACATACATACATATATATATATATATATATATATATATATATATATATATATATATATATATATATATATATATATATATATATATATAACATATAAAAATTGAAACTGACCCCGGATATGTGTTCTGGGGGGCCTAATTAGCGCTCATTTGAAGAAATTTTTGCAAAATTCAAAAGTCGGGATCTCCTCATTAGTGAATTTTTTTAAGAAAATTCACTAAGAGTATGCGAAAATATAAGTTTATGTCACAGCTTCAAAACCATTCTTTTTACAAAAAAAACCTGGGATGCCATTGGATACCTTAAAAAAAACTGCCTTTGGAATGTTTCCACAGAAACAAAAAATATTCATAAATAAATAAGTTACGTGAGTTGGGTCAAAAATGCACAAAATTGAAAACCACCCTATATCTTCTAAACAGTTCAAGATATCATGTGCGGTTTTTGGCATTCGCTTTCTCACAAAAATCGAGCTGATAACGTGTGGATTAGGTTTTTTTCTAGCTCTTCTGGTAATTGGTATGTCCTATCAAAAGTGTCCAATTTGGACCACTCTGTACATATATATGTACTATGTATACCTAACATCATGGTTATTTATCTATCTCTGCTTATTATGGATAGTCAACTTGAAACCTGCTGTTTAGCTGAAACGGAATCCAACAAATCTTGCTCAAATGATAAATAAGCTCGGATAACCAAAGCTACCGCAAGCTAAAGTATTTGGTGTTTGCTAAAACCACAAAACACTGTTAATTACTATTAAATAACATCTAATATTATGCTTCAGGAAGATATTGAAATATTTACATCCACAGTTAAGAATGTGTTGTTTACACTTTGTGCAGGAATTCTTGAACAGTTAGCGATGTGTATATTCTACATAATTTACACACAATTTTTATTTGTCTACAGCTTTATGGCTTTATTCATACACTTAATTTAATAATAACGAATATAAATTGTTTTACTGGAAAAGTAAACCTAGAAGATATAATAGAAAGATAATTACAATGGTATTATTTTGTAATTATAAAGGTTCAAAAAAATATATGGCCGACATTATACTGAAGCCCCAGCGAAGTCTAGCCACAATGGCTACTTCTACTCAACCACGGACAAATAATGTCACCACCCTTGTTGCCAGCATACCACCAAACTCTACCCACACACCCAAGAGAGAGAGAGAGAGAGAGAGAGAGAGAGAGAGAGAGAATTAATACTTAACCATTACCAATTAAACTGCTGCCAAAATTCTACCCCACACTGAAGACCACAACGATAATAGATATACAGATTCTAATTCATATTGTGCATGCAGGACACAGATCAATAAAACAAAACTTACATAAAATAAATGTTGGTGGTAAAATTACACAAAATTTAAACGGCAAATCTAACATTAACCAGTTATTAAAAGCTTATATTTATATATTTAAATTTATTTATACTACATTTCTTGAATTTTTCAGGTAAAAAATTATATAGCTTAATGGAATTGTATACAAAATGTTTTAAATAGAGGTCATCTACGATGCGGAACTGTAACATATGCTTTAATCTTACATTTCTTAAATGGATCTTAGACCACAGGATATATTTATTTTTAAGACATTAGAAAGTATGTGTCGATAATAATTAGAAATGAATAAAGTTGCCTCAGTGATAGAGATGTTCGGATCAGATCTGAACCGGTTCAAAGATTCGGATCTTTAAAAAGATCGGAATGAACAGACTCTTAAAATCATGAATGACGGATCCTGAATCCCAGTTTGATCTGTCCTGAGTCGTGAGGCAACTAACCAACCACTATTGACTCTCGCACTCTAACGTATGTTATGCCTGATCTGCTGTAGTTTCATGCTGTTCTCGGCGCTTGGATCACAGCACTGCGAGCCACGAAAGGAGAATCAAAAGATTCACGTTGAATAAGGCACACCTAAACAACACGATCCGAGATACGAACCCTGAAACATTCAGCGTTCAACTTACAACGCTCATGCTCAGTCTGCGTGTTGCAACTCAAGTATTTAGATTATTGAAGGTTTCATAATTGTTGTATTGGGTATATATTATATCGTTTGTGGAATCTATTTTTCTTGTACCTACATATTGTGTAAATTACTTAATTTATCCAGTAGTAGGTACAATTTGACCACATTGGCTAAAAATTCTTGCATGTGGCACTGAAGTACCCATAAGACATAACCTTTTTTTAACACATTCATATAATCTTGCATATATATTTTAGGTTCTCGCTTGCGATCACCTCTTTTGTTTTGGTCGATCTTAGCAGTATGTATAAGTCAGAGTCCCGCGAGACAGAGATTAATTGAGATTCAAGAATCCGGATCTTCAAAAAGATCTGGAGCCGGTGATCAGGCTCTTCGAAAAGATCTGAATTTCCCATCTCTACTTAGTGATGTCTTCTCTGTTGCATATTTAACCAGTTCATGTCAACAATTGTTTGTGAAATATGATTACATTTTCTTGAATTATTTACCAGGCGACAGCAATAGTTTCGAACCGTCTGTATGTGATTAACGTCAAATAAAATCACAATAATTGAAGAAACTTAATACCAGTAACACATCATTTTTCTGGGGTGAAATTTCAAGTCTCTAGAGTTGTATAATAATCTTAAAGATAAACAGGATTTTTTTCATTAGGTTCTTCACATGATTTATAAACCTCAAGTCAGAATCTTTGTATACAGGTTTTTTAATAGACTGAGGTTGGACACTGAAACAAACAGCAGAATCACCCCCAAAAAAAACCACAAAATAGTAACAGAGAGTTATCTACTAACAGGTAGCGTTATGCATTGGATATGTATTTCGACAACGAAATTGTCTTTATGGGTGACTGTTTAGTTTAGCGACAGCTACTGATTAAGACAACTCAGTTGTCGATATACATATGTAGCATGTAACTCTGTTATTTTGTGGTTTTTGGGGTGATTCTGCTATTTGTTACAGGTTTCTTAAAAAACATATTCTCATATTATATCTATACTCTAAAAGAATATGTAAATATAGATGGCAAATAAATCTCAATTTTATTATTTTTCTCGGAATAGGCAAGCAACTTCGATCTGTGATCATGTTTTATCTCCCTAACCAATCATGTGTAGAATTGTTATTTTATGCATTTATAATAAGCACACTTTGAGAACCCAAATCACCACAACACATCTCTTTAAAGACCTTACGATGGTTTCACTAACCATGTTAGCATCATCAGAGGATGAAAAAATTCTAAACTAAATTAACAGATACAAATGTATTTATCTATATCTATACCTAGGTAGACGAACTAACCCAAAGGTAAAATTTTAGTCGCAGACCCATCGTTTGTCTATTGTGTCTGGATTGAACGGACGAGGTTGGCGAACTACTTTAATCTCCTAGTTGACAAATTTATGAGCTTTTATCTAATTTAAAGGATAATGGGCTTAAAAAAAACTGCCGCGTTATTTAAGGAAGCTCACGTTCTTTCTTGATCTATAAATTCACTATGTGAATACTGGAGTCTGTGACGAGCAGCTACCAGCACATCTGGCGACAACCAATAACTGCCGCACATCTTTTTTAAGCAAAAACGACCGTTTAAACTATTGTAGCTGTTAATTTAATTTAAATTATTTTCATCATCTGATGATGCTAACGTGGTTAGTGAAACGATCGTAAGGTCTTTAAAGAGATGTGTTGTGATTTGGGTTCTCCAAGTGTACTTATCAGTGCTCATCACAGGTTCCAGTTTACACATAGTTTATGCATTTCTGTTAAATAAACCATGTTTCTGAATTGCAGCTAACAACAAAACTAATATTGCCAACTATGAAGAATGTTTATAACTTTTTGTCTTCTTTTTATTGATACCGCCCAAAAAGGAAACTAAAACTGTTTTTGCTTGCTTTCTCATTATCACGAATGACACCAGATTAGTTATTAATTTTTTAGCGTGTTGTAGCGAAGTTCGTAAATTAGATGAATTTTTTTTACCATTAATTTTTGCAAAAAACTTTAAAACCATACCATTTTTGAATAGATCTTTTAAATGAGGTATCATAAGCCCCTACTTCCTATTAAAATTTGGGGGTTGTCACTCGATGGGGGTTGCACGTAGGGGTGAAGTTTTCACATTGCAGGATGTCATTTTTTTCTAAAGTTGACATTTTTCGGGATTTTTTTTTATAAATATGCAGAATAATTGAGATACTGAATTTATTCCATTTGGGTGTTCCACAGTTTATATTGTATTACTTCGTTAATTTAGATATTGAACCTTCATGGGCTTTAGCAAGAATAAGACTTTATGGTCTTTTACTAAGGATAGGACTTCATGTTTCTACTCTAAGCATTTCCACCAGAAGTGTTGGTTTTCTTCTCTGTAACTAGTTTTGCTGCTTGACAGCATTATCAGGCATCAGAAAATTGAATTTATTGATACATATTCTTGACAACTATCAATAAAAACTTGTTGCTGTCAACCAGCGAAGCCAGTTACAGAAAAGAAAACCAACAGTTGTGAAGCCAAACAAGAAGCTTATACATCTGTATTTAGTATGGAACGGTTTCATCAAGTAAGGGCAACGACAATTAATGAACATACTCTTATTTGCATGTTAGAAATTGGCAAAGTTTTTTTGAGGTTATATTAATCCTTCACATTTTAATTAGCTCTTTGACTTTTGTCAACAAAGCGAATATTTGACAATCATTTGTGACAACAAAGGTAATCACATATTTAGACAATTTAGTTGAGAATGTAGTCAAATTTTCAATTTTTTCAAACCAGAATTTATTTTTTAAGTTTCTGTGTTTTAGTCACCAAGGCAGTATTTTTGTATGTATCGAATCTGATGAGTTTTGTCACTAAAATATTAAAAATGTCACTAAGTGAAGATTGTCATCTGTGATAAGCACTGATAAGTACACTTGTGGTGAATTGGGTTTCTTCAAAAAGTGTGAAGTACAATTTTGGGAACATAATTAATCACAATACAGTTTTTAGACCTAACAATCACTTGGTTTATTCATCCCCTGACGACGCTAACTTTGTTAGCGAAGCGATCGTCGGGTCTAAAAACTGTATTGTGATGAATTGGGTTCTCCAAATTCTACTTATCAGTGCTCATCACAGGTTTCAATCTTCACTCATTCAAACAGTGTACTTAACTAAAAATCATTTTTTTCTTTCCACTGGTTATCCCCCAATTCAACAACAATAATAACACGTATTAAGACTATAAACAATATGGTTCTCTGTTTTGGAGCCATTTTCAAGAGATTAAGGAAATAGACTCCAAGGACTCAATCTACCTACTCCTTAGGTAGGATAGGTTGGGTTGTTGTAGCTCGATTACGAGGCCTCAATCTGCCTACCCCCAAATCTGGCTGGAGATTGTCTTTAAGGTCTCAGTGTGTGCAACCCTAGACCTGAGAGTTCGTTATAAGTCTTGTATTATTTATAACGTTTCATCTACCTGCCTCGTTATCACTAATTACATTGATAACGAGGCAGGTAGATGAAATCTTCCATTTAGAGTGCAAATCTGAAAACTTTGCATAGTCATTGAATGAACCAGATATTTTGAATTTTTGTGAACTGTTTTTTTTAAATCAATAAATAGTTATTTTAAGTTAGTTACTTGCCCACTTGGGAAATAAAGTGTGACTGCTGAACATTCTTGGGATAAATCTACTAATATCATCAAAAACCAACGAATAAAATATATCCACAAAAGAGTCAATTTTGTTTTCAGATGCTATTAACTGAATTTATATAAATACACTATACTCAGAATAAAAAATTAAAAATATACGATAATTGATTTTTTAATGTCTTTAATATTAAATACTTATAGCTTAAATAAATGTATTACAAACAGACAAAATGTAAAGAATAGTGTCAACCAATACCAAATACAAAAACACATTATGAAATATTGATAGATTTTTAATGAACTTCTGACATAATGTAAGTCCTCACTAGTAAGTCTTACATTTGATTGTAATAAAAATGATAATGGTGTGAAGACAATATTAATAATCACTATAATAAACATCTTTAGTGAGTTTGGCTATTCTGCATCTTAATAGGTTCGATCAAGGCACCCATTCCATATTCTCTCCTCTTTTTTCTATAATATGTCGCGGAGTTTAGCGACAGCTACTGATGAACACAACTTCGTTGTCGAAATATGTATCCAGCACATAACTCTGCTCTTTTTTTGTTGTTGTTGGTGATTCTGCTTTTGGTTTCAGTTTCCAGCCCCAGTCTTTTATCAGTTCATAATGGCATATCCATTATTTGATTTGTGCCCTTGCAATCTTCAGAATTAAATTGTCAAAACTGAGGCAAAATCAATTGGAATCATTGTTAGAATCGATTTGTATCCATGTCCTTATGGTAATCTTCGGTTTGCTTGGATATAAATAATAATAGTCCATTACTTAAAAATTAATCTCCACTCCTTGATATGAGCCATGACCAATCTTCGTCGTTCATCTCAAGCAGGTTTCAGTTTTGTCAACCCACTTTCTATAAAGTTTCCCGGTTGTTTTTCACAATATTGTCATACTTTTACCAGTGTGTCTTTTGTTCATCCATGTTTCCCGTAAATAATGTTTTTCGATTTTCTAGATGGCATTCTTCCATTTTCGTTAAATACTTTTGCAGCCACAAAATGATCTACTAACAAATCATCATCTTTTTCTTCTGCACATTGTATTTTTTATTAGACCATTTTTGGTTCCATTCATCTCTTTTATAAAAAAGATAGTTGTCTAAAACTACATCACAGGACTCAAAAGTCCAATCATGTGCATGCAGTCATTTTTATACATTGTTTATCGAAATTCTCCTTCTGATAGGAAGACCAGGTCGACAAAATTTTGTCTCAATATGAAAGCATTGTATGCTAAATCAAAATACAGTTCAACAAATCGCTACCAGTATTCGATGCTACTGAAGTCCATATGGCTTTGTTACTTGTATGTAGTGGTCATTTTAAAGATCTAATAATTTCGGTTAACATGATGGTTCACATTTAGAACCATTCAGTTTGATGTCATTGCGAGGTAATTTAAGCTTAGCCCCGGTGGGGTGTAAAGTTAGTTCGCCTCCCCATGGTGCACCCTGCATAGCGTCTACTATTAGACGTGAACTAAATGAACTAACCAAACCGTAACCCTACCTAGTCATGCCTTAGGAGGGCCGGGGAGAGTCCTCTATAAAAAAAACCACATCGCAAGGTCGTTGGCGGGTTGGTGCCGAAGCGATGATGCTTCTGGCCGATATAGCCGGGCATTGGCAGGATGGTAATTTTGTCGCTAACGTTAACCCTCCCCAGGGAAACCGGGCGACCTCCCTGTGTAAATGCCTCTTCATGGGATGCAGGGCTCTTCCATGGAGGTTTATTTTCCCTTGCTGCTCGTGGGACCAAACATGGACACGACTTACACAGACCCAATAGAGGAGGTGCCAGGATTCAACCTTCCACTGGAACCTCCAGGGAAACAACAGGGGAAAGGAAAGTCCACCCCTAGGACGACTACCAAAGGTAGACCCTTCTATAGGAAGCTTGGTAATCGAGCTTCTAAAAAGGAGGAGGAACCTGCACCATAAATCCCTTTCCTTTCGAGCTCCTTAACCTACTCCTTTATACACACCTATATTCCTACCCCCATGCCCACCAACATAAGGTGCATTCAAGCTAATTTGCATCATGCTAAGGCTGCGACATACCTCCTTAGCATGAAATTAAAGGAAGAGCAAATATAGATATTGCTCTTCTCCAAGAGCCCTGGACCGCCAATTCGGAACGAACTAAAGGGCTGGGTAACACTTCTGGTAAGATAGTAGAGGTGGGCACTGGTACCAACCCCAGAGCCTGTATCTGGATCAGAAACAACTTGCAGTATTTTACACTTTCAGAATACTGCACCAAGGACATGGCATCCATCCAGCTCGTGATCACATCCGGGGGGACCAGGCTGGAAGTAGTGGCCTGCTCGGCCTATTTCCCTGGAGACAGAGATGCAGAACAACCACCTCCAGCAGAGGTGAGGAAATTGATCGCCTACTGCAAGAGGAACAACTATTACCTCGTAATGGGGTGTGATGCGAACTCCCATCACTTAGCTTGGGGGAGCACGGACACTAACAGACGAGGTGAATCACTATTTGAATACATCTTAAGGAGGAGCTGGTTGTCAACAACATAGGCTCGGAACCCACCTTTCTTACAGCTAATCGGAGAGAGGTTTTAAATCTCACGATCAGCTCAAGGCTTTTAAGCTCAAAAATTCTCAAATGGAGGGTGTCGTCTGAACCCTCATGTTCTGACCATGCCCATATCCTATTTGAGATTGTAACAGGCCCTAGACCTGTTGTGGAGTATCGCGACACGAGAAGGACGGATTGGGAGGGGTACAAACAGTCCCTCGCTGCCGGACTTGGATCCGCTATCCCCACAGTGAGGGATCGTGATGAGATTGAGGCTGAACAGGTTAGGGAAGCTGTTGTCTCTGCATATTACGAAAACTGTCCACTAAGGTCAAAGAGAGACAGTCAGGGGTCTACTTGGTGGAATAATAACCTCGATAAAATACGAAGGAAAGTTAGACGTCTCTTCAATCGTGCTAAGACTACAGGCAACTGGGAGGAATATAAAACCGCTCTAACACACTATAACAAAGAGATAAGGAACGCTAAGAGGGAGTCCTGGAGGAGGTTCTGCGGGACATTAATAATATGCCCAGCATTCACAGGATTCTCTCACGCGACCGTGTTCAGGACCTGGGATCGATAAAACGACCAGATGGTTCCTTTACTGAATCTCGGAAAGAAACGTTAGAGCTCTTAGCACACATACACTTCCCAGATTGTCTGATCCTGAGCAACGGAGAGGTCCTACCGGCTGAGGGACGATTTAAACGCCCTCATGGGGGACTGGCGGGTTGCTCGGCGAATAGTTACAGCCTCGGCAGTGGAGTGTGCTGTGAATCATTTCCAGCCATTCAAGTCGCCAGGGGAGGATGAGGTGGTACCGGTCCTACTACAAAAGCGACTGGAGATTCTCCTACCTCACCTTATCAGGCTGTACAGAGCCAGTCTGGCCTGGAACTACATTCCATCCAGCTGGAGGTGGTTAGGGGGGTTTACATTCCCAAATTGTGACGTAAGGACCTCCTACCTACATCACTGAGACCTCTCAGTATTACATCATTCCTTCTGAAGGGATTGGAAAAAATACTGGACGGACACATTAGGGGGAACATCTTACCCAATAACCCCCTAAATACCCACCAGTATGCCTATCAAACTGGCAAATCAACTGAGTTAGCGCTCAATAACATCGTCGAGAAGATCACACACTCTCTGGAAAATGGAGAGGTTGCAGTGGCGGCATTTCTCGACATCGAAGGAGCATTTAATAATGCATTACCGATCTCCCTCTACGAGGCCACAATCGCTAGGGGGGTGGAACCTACAATCTGTGGCTGGATCGGAAACATGCTGCACAATCGGACCATTATTACCTCGTTGCGGGGGGAGGTGGTCGGCGTCAGGGCTGCGAGGGGGTGTCCTCAGGGGGGCGTTCTATCCCCCCTGCTGTGGTCCCTCTTTGTGGACGATTTGCTGGCTAACCTCGGACTCTGGGAGGTTGAGGTCCAGGCGTATGCTGATGATCTTGTCATAATGGTTAGAGGCAAATCTGAGGAGGAACTGGCAAGTACTCTTCAAGAGGCACTAAATGTAATCAATGATTGGTGCCGGAGGGAACAGATGTCTGTGAACCCCCGCAAAACGATCATTGTTCCTTTTACCAGAAGAAGAAGGTTAGACAAATTAAAACCACCTAGTCTTATGGGGGAAACCATTCCATTTTCGGACCAAGCAAAATATCTGGGAGTTACCCTAGATAAGAAGCTCAACTGGGACTTATCCGCAGGGCTAAAATGTCCCTGTGGACCTGCCGGAGAATCTGTGGTAACAAACCCCCAACAGATGTACTGGCTCTATGTAGTGGTTATCAGGCCAATGATAACATATGGAGCCATAGTTTGGTGGCCTAATGTACTTCGTGGTATCGCGAGGGCCAAACTGGCTCATCTACAGAGACAAGCTTGTCTGATGATAAGGGGAGCGATAAGCACCGCACCATCAGCCGCTCTGGAGGTCGTCCTTAATATTCCCCCACTTCACATATGGTTGGAGAGGGTGGCGAGGTGGACAACGTACAGACTAAAACAAACGGCAGATAGCATGCCGAGGGAAGTCAATCTGAGAGGGTCCGGTCTCCTTGATGACAGTGATTGTCACAGGATTCTGGGAATGGTTTCAGACTTGATGCCTACAAAGATCAGCAGAGATCTGTCTTTCAAGATCGTCCTCCCGGAAAGGGAGGACTGGGACCGAAACCAAACGACCCTGTTGAGAGCGGACCTCAACCATACACCAGGCAGAAGTGTATGCCATCGAGATGTGTGCAAGGGAAAGTATAAAGAACCTGTGCACAAACAAATCGATATAGATAGCCAAGCTGCAACAAAGGCTCTTGGTTCCTACCAGTGTAATTCAAGGACGGTATGGAGTTGTAAATCTGCCCTTAACGAATTAGGCAGCTGTAATGAAGTGTCGCTGGTCTGGATACCGGGTCACTCGGACCATGATGGCAACGTTGCGGTCGACGCGCTTGCCAGGAGTGGTGCCCAGAGTGACTTTGTCGGACCAGAACCGGTGCTGGGAATAACATCTTGCACAGCAAAATGCACCTTAAAGACCTGGACAGAAAGAATGACAATCCAATATTGGCAAAATCTTCCAGGATTACCTCACTCTAAGGCCTTCATAAATGGCCTGCCTGAGTCAAGGGCTAAGAAACTTCTAGAGATGAACAGACAACAAGTGAGTACTCTAGTCGGCCTGTATACAGGACACTGCCGCTTGCGGCATCACATGCACCGTATTGGGGTCGGTCAGGAGACCGAGTGCCGGATCTGTATGGAGAATGACGAGACAGCAGAGCAGGTGCTGTGTTCCTGTCCGGCAGCGGACAGGACTAGACACCTGCTCTTTGGCAAGGTAAAGCTTGCTCCAGAGGATCTGGATCAACTTTCGCCCACAAAGGTTATCGACCTCTGTAGGAGGCTGGATTTGTTGGGAGAAATATAGACATTAGGCGTGAGCCACAATAAACCTTATGGTCGCGGTGGAGGGACCGATATGGAATACTCACATTCAAACCTAACCTAACCTAGCCCCGGTCATGTTTCCCTTCAACATATATGCCAAGTTGTTTCTTTTATGCCTGCAAACAACTTGAGCAACCTATATTTATGTTATTTTTGCAATTTTTATTACGGTTTACTTAAAATTATTCTCCAGCGGTACAAACCATTTGTTTTTCAGTTTACAAACATTATTTTTGTTTTTGCATAAATCATATTGTTCATCAGACATTTTTTTTGGATTTTTCAACATTCGTGATCTAGTCATACAGAATTTTTCGAAGAAAATTTAATAAAACAAATTTATCAACATTAAGGAAAATTAAACAATAAGATTTAAAATGTAATGTTTTATTTTTTACATAAAATATTTGAAAAATAACCATTGTCCTGAAAATATTCCTTAATTCGCAAACAACTTTAATCATCTACATCCACTACAAAACTGACAATATATTCACTTCTTTAGATATACACTTATAATACCCAAATGTGTAAATAAATCATTATTTTTATTTACCTTTAACCATATTATTGTGATGTCAAATTAGTGACCTCCACCAAAAAAATATTAAAACATGCACTTTTTGCTTTCCTTTATATTTTGAAGACATACTCATATGTACAGGTCTACAGTCTGTATACATTTTATACTTTTAATTGACTTTAGACTTCCTTTAATAATACTACAATTGTTATCAAATAAAGTTGTATAACACGTGACTTTTTAGTTTCAAGAAAACAGAAACACGGCACAACCTTGCCCTGAAAGACAACTAGACAAGAAGTGAGTGTCATTGTTGCAATCCCTAGCTATAAAAGGAAAACTAATTATTTATGTAAGGAAAGTATATGTTTTGTGTAGAAACCATAATTTTAGAGATAATAATCTCCTAGCTGTAACAGGTATTATTAGGTGACATTCGCAATATGCACTTTTGGAAGCTTCAAAAAGAACTTATAAAATTTTTTTAAGGGAAAAAGAACTATATTGTATGGATGGCTTTTATAAACTGTAATTTTGTTTGCCAATTTCAATGTTGATCTAACATTTTATTTTTTATTCTTTTTTCGTTTGACATAAATTAATTATAGAATAAATAATCTGTATATGGTTTTAAACTTTTCAAGTATTTAGACCCAAGCAACAATGTCTTAAATGATGATATTTACCTATTGTGAAGCAGACACAAAATGTACAAAATTGACCCTGCAATATTCTGTGGCATCACATGATCTCAAAAGTAATTACTCACATAAGTCATAGTTTGGACAATTAGCACACAAGAAACTGTAACTAATCGAAAAGGGAAGGAAAAATATTGTGACTCAAGTGCTGAAGGTTGATACATACAGGCAATCCAAAAGTTTTAAAAAGACAGCAGTGGCAGTTTCCTGATAAAAAAACCTGAACATTGAAGTGGACACAAAATAAGTAAGGGGGCTTTTACAGAGATACAGAGATGATGAAAAAGTCTATATAAATGACGATATGGGAAGTAAAAAAAGATATACAAAAAAACTAAGAAACTTAAATAACCAGGGGAGAAACAGTAAAATATGGTTCAAAAAGTTCATAATAGATGGACAGACAATGCACTGGGATGGACAAATAACTTTATTTATTATTTAAGAAACGAGATAAGGCTGAGTGTTAAAGCCATAGGGGTATATCACACCTAGATGTAATCTATAAAATAATTGCAATGTTTAGGAAAAAAGGTTACAAATTTACTCAGAACTGTTACCAGGAGAATACCAGGTTGGTATTTGGAAAAATTAACCTAGAAGTGATAACATATTATGCTAAATCAAACGCTGATAGGATGCAACGAATATGATATCCTAATTTGCATGATGTTTATAGATATATTGAGAAAATTCAGCATACCAGAGAATACATTAAAGCTGATCACCATAACCTCAAATAACACTACATGTCCAGCAAAGGTAATTAAAAAAATTGTCAGAAGACAAGATCCACTGCCAACCATGTTATTTAAAGTAGTATTAGAAAAATAGTAAACAGTGGCATAAATAGGCAAGGGTCTTACTACCACAAAAGCCACCAGTATCTAGCATTGGCAAACGATCTAGTGTTGACAACAAAAAGAAAAAAACCTGTTATCTCTCACAGACAAAACTAATGACGCGGGATGCATTAGGTCTACAAGCAAGTACAATAGGTCTACAAGTGGATTAAAGCAAAAGTAACTACATGGAGCCATGGAAAAGCTACTAAACCAAAGATCGTGGATTGACAGTGCAGGCAAGAAGTGAAGGTATTTTAGAGTTTAAGGAATTGGCAAGATTCATGTACTTGGAAGTGTAAATCGATCGACAAAAATGTGATGAAGAAGTGGGGGTGAATATCAGAATTGCAAAAAGTGGTAGATGTGCAGATGTGTTCACTGGGATACCAAGATATAAAGACATTTCAAGTACACTAAGTGATAAAAGTTGACTATGAACAAATGAATTCAAGCAAAACCGGATATATGGAAGAGGAAAATACTGTGAAGGATGTTTGGAGGAAAGAAGATAGAAGTTAAGCAGATGAGCCGAACAAACAAAAATATATATAATCTGTTCAGATAGCCACCAGTTTCGCAATTTATTAAAGCCCACCAACTACAGTGATTAGATCATATGGGAGATAAACCATTGCTGGACTATATATATATATATATATATATATATATATATATATATATATATATATATATATATATATATATATATAAATATATATATATATATATATATATATATATATAATATATATATATATATATATATATATATATATATATATATATATATATATATATATATATATATATATATATATTGCAGCAATGCCCCAACATAGAACAACCAAATTTGGTGGATGGTTTTCTTTTATCCACGTCGTTATTTGGACAAAAATTGAATTAGATATGAACTCAAAAAGGGGTGAATTAGGGGTGGGTTACCCTTTATATGAGATGGTTTTTCCAACGTAATTATATGCTTAACTCCATCAATTTAGTAGTAAATTAAATTTTGTACATTTTTCACCTCTTGGGAAAATTGAGATTCTTAAAGTTGAGATCGAAACAAAATTATGTCCCTTGAAAGCTTTATAAAATATCAACATATCTGAAATTTAACAAAGGCTATTAAAGGCTTTAAGTGACTTTATAAGAACATAATTTATTTTTGGCCGATCTAATTTGTTTTAATTAGTTTAGTCATCTCACGACATTGATAAAAGAAAACCCTCTACCAAACTTGGTTTTTATATGTTGGCGCATTGCTGCAATACAGCTGTTTCTTGTAATTATTAAAGAATCTTCCGAAGTCAATATGTCAACAACCATGGGCGTCAGACAAAAACTCTATATAAAAAATCGGCATGTTTTGAGTTCCTTTACGCTCATACATTCTGTGTCAATTGCTTTACGAATCACCCTGTGTAATACTAATCAAATTTTGACGGAGTCTTACAAAAAAGTTTAAGTAATCATTACTATTTTCTTAAATCATTTTAAAATTACAGAAATATAGAAAATGTTCATAAATACTTGTAAAGCATAAACAATTCTTGAAGGTTTGATTATTCTTATTTCTCACCTTTATTCAACAAACTGTTTGGCAAAGAAGAAAGTTGTAACAGTTCAAAGAAAAAAAGAAAACAGCAAGAAACCATAAATTTCATGTGTTGCTTATAATACACATTTTTGGTGTATAAATATAAAAGAGTGACAAGTCCTATTATAGTTCCCTTGATATTCAAATATAATATATATATATATATATATATATATATATATATATATATATATATATATATATATATATATATATATATATATATATATATATATATATGTATATACACACATATATATTTCTAAATAGTGTCTTACCTTCTTAAAAGACCTCAACCATTCCAATTTAATTATTTAATTACAACAATGATGTTTCATTGTCACAAGTAGACATGGTAAACCTTAGTCATACTTATGACACCAAAATCAGGGTCATTTAGCTATCCAATACTACTGATTATGACATAAGCATAACATAATCGAGTCTATTTCTAAAGACCTTGGTGTGTATTTTAACCTTTATTATTGTTTTGTTTAATCTATTTTATAGTAATGTTCCATTTGGATTACATATTACGAGTTGAGCATGTTCAGCATAAAATTATAATCTTTGTTTTATCTGTATTGGACCCAGATAAGTTTTACGATTTTGGAGAAGGCATAAAATGATTATGTTCATTCTCGATGTATTGAACATAAATAAAAGCTTGTACAATTATTAATATAGAGAATACAATTAAGAAAATAACAACCTGGTTAATGATTTGTAACTACTGACCTACCACAGTAAAAGGCAAAGTTCACCAGACATCAACAGTTGAATAGTTGTGTCCCTGTATAACATTTCAGACCTCTACTAGCATACCTAGATTTTGAAATATTTAAGGGAAGAAAATGGACACAGTTCACCAGGCACCAACAGTTGGTTAGTTGCCTATACTTATGTGTTCACCAATCCTGCTTAGTTTCTGCTGGAACTCAACTGTTGTCGATTTGTCAAAGCGCAATGACATACAACCATCACAAGATAGTGCTTGAAGTCAACAGTATGTTCATCAGCCTCTAGGCGCTGAAATGTATCAGTGGTAGGGAGATGAGCGTCTAAACTCAGGTGTTAGCGCCTGGTGAACTCCGCCATTGTAGTTAACGTTTAGGTATTCTTGCACAGGATCAATAATATAGTTGCAAGAACCAGCCACCTTAACACTCTACCGCAGACATGTGGAGTACTTAATTGTCCACTTTTCATGCTCAAGCAGGTCCTATTTTTAGAACCTTGTTTTTTTGGTTCAGTTTACTTACTGTTGAGTATTATAGATATACAGGCGTGTCACTTATAAAATGTTGCACCAGGGTTTTCCAGAGAACTGCTGAGAATTTCAAAAAACCCTAAAAAATGTCGAATTTGCTTGCGAGGGGGGACACTTTTCAACCCTAACAGAATTTGTAGCATTCAACCCCTAACACGGATGACCTTAACCCCCTTAATTTAAATAGAGGAGGTAGGTCGAGTGTCACCTTTTTGGAAACCTCTTTTGATTCTCCATTCAAAGCTGCAATTTTAAAATGACTTTCACCCTCTTAATTTGAATAGAGAAGGTAGGTTGAATGGCGCTTTTTTGGAAAGCTTAATTCTTCTTTGAAAGCTGCAATTTTAAAATCTAATTATTATTATTTAGATATTTGCATTTAAACCTTTAAAATATAAAAAACCTAAAATAGTAGTAGTTATTTTGTGTTTAAGCAATTAATTAGTTTTTAAAATATATATCTTTGGTGGTCATTGGACATTGAAAAAATTAACCATTTTTTGGGTCTTGCCTTTTGGTTGATAAAGTGTACGGGTTGGTAGAAAGAAGTAAAAATTATGATAATCCGTAGGTAGGGTTTTGATAACTTTTTGTCATGTTTTTTATCACTTTAAATTCCAATATAGATTCAATTTTTTTTTTACTAAATCTGTTTTTTTGCAGCTTAAGTTGTGAAACCAAAATCTAAGACTAATCGGTAGAGTTTTAAATTGCAGTTTTGAATAGAGAATTAAAAGAGCTTTCCAAAATGGTGCCACTCGAGCTACCTTGCCTATTTAAATTAAGTGGGGAATGCTACAAATTATGTTAGCGTTAAAAAAGTGTCGCCCTTGCAAGTAAATTCGGCCTGTTTTAAGGTTTTTCGAAATTCTCAGCAGTTTTCTGGAAAACACTGGTGCGACCTTGGACACCTGTATATTTTAAATTAATAATTTGGTTTTGTTTCTCATTTATTTCAATATTTTGCATTTGTTTATGGAAAATCAATAATTTATTTTAATTATGTGATATACCTTTTAAACTCAAATTATTAGTTTAAAATGTATACATGTGTCCCAAGGAACGTCGGCTAATGTAGGTATCTTTGTTATCAATGAAGAAAGTTAATGGTCAAGGAAGTGCAAATTTTGATACTCATTATCAAGACTTTTGAGAAAACAAATAAATTGCGATTGGTTAAAATCTAATAATAATAATTAAAAAAAAAAAAACTGAGTTAGCTTTTGTGAAATGCACTGTAACTTTCTTTTCAGCCCGAAAAAAAATTGAAGTGTTCTAGTGAAACCATTTAACACCATTTTGATGGTGTTTTTAGAGAATTATCTACAATTCTTAGTTTGTTTCTTGGAAAAAAACATTGTACCTTCAATATTTCTTATAGATAATATATTGAATTATACCATTTTTACAATAAGGAAAATTTGCGTACCGATTAATTTGATGTATCACATGTTATATTTAAAATCATAAATCAGGCTAATATTTAAAAAAAAAGTTAACATAGTGGGCTAAGCCAAGAGAACCTTACTGACATTGACAAATGAGACTTAAACTGAACAATTAATTTTAATAAATATTTTTGAATACTCCCAACAATTTAAACAAAGGATGCAACTTATCTGCACAACAACAAAAAGGGTCAAAATTTCTCAAATTCTCCATTTTTCTTACATATTTGTACTCTACATCACTCCATTTAAAGTTCCTATATTAATAATACACCAACTATACAATTGATTAAAATACATTTTTCCAAGTTTTAAGTATCTGGTACATCCATATTTATGAGCCTTAAGCCTAAAGTATCTTACAGTCAGACTATCCAATACAAGTTCGGGGACCTAAAAATAATAGGTCCAAGGAATCTCCTATCTGTAGCAAGAGGTGACTAACGGCATCAGCTGATGCCACCGTTCAAAAAACCTTTTCCTTTCATGGTTTTAAACTTCTTATTAATTTCCACATTAATGGCTTTTGTTTTTATCAAAAAAACTCTCATAAAGGGGGTGACAGTCAATGGGAAACCATTGCACACAACCGATTCCCAGATTGGCAACAATGACAAAGATCAATGAAACGTTACTGGTCATGCGCATTTGAAAGTCAAAGCCTGTCATGGGAAGATGTACTATACAGGCTTCTACAATTGTTATCAGGTGAAACCTTATCCACAACTAAATCAACAATTCATTTAATATAGGAACATGGAATGTTAGAAGTTTGTTAAGGGCAGGAAAACTGGAAGAAGCAAAGAACATATTGGAAAAAATTAATATACATACTTCGCATGTCAGAAGTAAGATGACCAAAGAATCGAGATGTCAGAAAGAGAGAAAGAGAATACACCAGAATCTATAGTCGTATTATGGGGAAAATGAACCAATAAAGTGATGAATACATACCATGCCAACGACAGAATACTTATGGTGACAATTGAAGCAAAGCTCCTAAATATCACTATACTACAAGTGACTTTCCCTGATCACAAAGTGAGGAGTAGGAAGAGGAATATATATTTTTTAATATAAAAGAACTGTTTAAGGAAATAGAATAAGATAATTATGCTGGGTAATTTTACAGCGGTAGTAGCAGATCAAATGAAAAATACTGTAGCTGGAAAATTTGGACTAGGAAAAATAATGAGGAGAAAGGCTCATGGATTTCTATGAGGAAAAGGTTGTATTATAACGAACACAATGTTTAAAGTACCAACCAGGTAATATACAAAGAAAGCACCAGGGGATACAGGAAGGTACCAAATACATTCTACCATTACCAATACAAGACGAAGATGGAATGTAAATAAATTAAAAGGTGCTGAGGAACTGGAATATTCTAAAAAAGAAACCAATAACGATCGTTTTACTAACAAACAATTTAGTAGAATTTTTTATCCTCTGATGACGTAACATTGTTAGTGAAATGATCGTCAGGTCTTTAAAAGATGTGTTGTCGTGATTTGGGTTTGCCAAGTGTACTTATCAGTGCTCACTACAGGTTCCAATCTTCACTTAGTGAAATAAAATGAAAATAATAATTCACTTAGAAACCTCATTCTAATGGAATTAGCTGATGATCCACTTGATATCAATGTAATACGACTGGCGACAGAAAATTTAGCTCAGCATGTGAATAGAGTGCCCACTGAAAGAACCAAACCAATAAGAAATGAATATTATTACCACGATGCAATATCAAATTACACTCCAGATGATTTTTATAACCATTTTAGTTGTCTCACACAACTTTCCATGAGCAGTAAAAGAATATCTGCAAAAATAGACAAATCTTAAACAGTGGGTAGCTACTTTAGTAGGCATGCTCCAGCATTATGTTCTAATGCAGATGTTGACTCAACTATTCAAATGTCGGTGCCTGGTGAACGCAGCCATTGTCAGTTCCATCATGGCCTATCATCACTATGTTGAAATATTGTATTTTCACTTTTAAGCTAATCTTAAAAACTTGTTAACTATAATATGTGAAACAGCAAATTATTCAACAAAGTTTCTTTATTTAAAAAATGGTATATTCCAACATGGTGTCCATAAAAAAAGTCAAGTTGCAATGTTTTTCCAATCATAGAGAAAATGGGTGAGTTCACTAGACACCAGTAGCTGCCAGCAGCTCCATTGTTATGTCAAAAAATATTGACAAATATGAACATTTTTTGACATAAAAATGAAGCCACTGGCATCACTGGCGCCTGGTGAACTCGGCATATCTAAAAGCTCCATCAAAAGGGTTAAAAAAGTTGTATCAAAATGATTTTAAACATTTTTTTCATCAGGACACAAATAAAAAACTTAACAAATATTTTAAAATTGTTTTTTTTTTCTCTAAACAAAATGTTAACCAATAAGATTTCATTTATTTTCTTCATGTCATGTTAATGGATATAAGATGCTGCATTACTTCCCTTATTTAAGCGACTTTAATAATAATTAAGAGGAGTTACATAAATGGCAAGAAATAGAAATGTATAATACAAAATTATTTAAATTTCATTATTTTTGTGTGGTGATTTAAGATAAATTAAACTGTGGACTAAATGAAGTGCTAACTTTTAAATTCAAAACATTGTGTGCATCAAAATGCTTCCTCGAGCTGGGTGGTAGTTTTTTATTAAGATATTCACAATATTTATAATTTTATTTTCAAACAAAATTACAACATAAGTAAATAAACAGAAAACAGAAAATAAAATATAAATTAAAGTTCTTACATAAATCTACAAAAAATATGTATGCAAGAACAGAAAAAATATGGCAATAAGGTTTTACAGAGTACAAAACATACAAAATGTTTTTTATAATGTAAAGTAAACACAATTAGGGACAGATCAAAGACACCAATCAATGTCACAGACACAGATATCAGATATTGAGATTCTGCAATAACTCATACTGTATCAAGAATATTAACCACTATAAAATCAGCACTGAAAGTATTTATCAAAATAATAGTGATGATCAGTTATGTGACAAAATATAAATTTCTCTTTTTACTAATTAAGAAAAAGAAGATTAAAAAAAAGCATTTACTGCGAATACAGTCTTAATTTTTGTATAAAACACATGGTAATACAAATAATATAAAATTGAGATTTATATATAAGTTTTATTATCTGAACAAAGGAAATTATATTTTAGTCTATAATTTCTTTAACCATTTTTGAGCTTACTTTGAAATCAATAGTGAATACAAATAAGGGATGGTTGCAAATAAATGTAAATAAAATGGGGTCGAACACCGCTTAGTTTGTAAAGGTGTCCTTTGGTAATTTAGACACAGTGGCTGTACAAGTTAACTCCTAGCACAGGCACTGTTAGAAACCCTGACAGTGTGATTTGATAAAAAAATCATATTATTTATCACAGTTAATACTGCCAATGAGGAGAGATGTCGATGAGGTCATATAAAAATATTTTAGTCAATCATGAACCTCTTTTACTTTTCTCTTCAGTCCCACATACTTCATTACAAATAAAGCAGCCCTAGTAAGATATAAGTACTTAGAATATTTGTAATTGTGGAATAGTTCCTATCGATGATATTACAACTTTCTAATATTAGTTAAAAAATATGGAAAATTACTAAGGCGAATATTGGCAATACAAGCAAATTTCATATAATATGTATTTTGAGATAGGACAGTCTGTGAAAAAACTTGTTTTTCTGAAAAAAAAAAATTGTCCTAGGGTTTCCCCAAAGTCTTAGCTAATAGATTCTGAAATTCCATACAACAAATACAAAATTAGTCCAAGCACAGAACGCTGTGGGACATCTGCTTTTACAACTTTGAAAGTGTTTCTTTTGCTATTCACAACAGTTGTTTGCATTCTGCCAAATAGATAATTAGATATGTTTATGTGCAATACCACACATTCCCATATTATACAGTTTGTTTAACAGAACTGTGTGAAATTCTTTTTTTAAATCTACAGACATTGCCAGTACATATTTTTTTCTAGTCAAGTTTAGTAGTGAGAATCTCTATGACTTCCAAAAGCTGCCATTTGTGTACTACTACTTTTTGAAATCCAAAATTATGCTCATCAAATTGAAATATTTTAGTCACAAAATCAACTATCCTAGACCCTTTCTAATACTTTTAAATAAATCATAATTAGAGATATAGGTCTTTTATTTCCAGGGTCATAGTAATCTCCTGATTTGTGAATCTGAGTTACCACCAGTGTCTGCTTTAATACTTATGGATAATCACCACTTTCTAACACTTCATTAATTAATTTACTATTTGTTTTTTATGTTTACATCCTCATTTTTTACTTGCCGTATAATATTTTCTAGGTATTCTTAAAAATATTAAAATTCACATTTGGTGGTCTATACGCAGCAATTAATTCCATATTAATGTAATGGAAATTTAAAATTAACTAGATGCATTTATTTACTACTTTGTTTAATTCAACTGTATATGGAAATTTCTCATCAATGTATACAGATATGCCACCTTCTCGAGTTTCTCTACATCAATGTTCACCTTTGCAACTGTCAATATTATAGTGTTTTGTTTCATTTGTATAAAGCCATGATTCCGTAAATACAAGTATGCTTGGCTTGTCAGCAAGATTATACAAAATTAATTCCATATCATCTACTTTACTTCTTAAACTTCTAATATTTGTATAAATTTTATTGAATTTTAACTGCTTGAACATCAGTTTAGTTACATGTTTTCTGTATAATTGGCAATTTAAAAATTGTAATGAACTTTAGCTACCTAGTTTTTCCAAATCCAAAACAGAAAAAAATCGAATTACCCTATCACCATTTTCCTCTTTTAAATAACATTTTCCATTCATACAATATGCATACTTATAGCAGTCATTCTTCTTGAATTCTCTAATTTTGGTGAAAAGGTCTTGATTAATTTGGTGAGTTTGTTATTTACATAAATACATCTACGTTCCCCAACAAATCCACAATCGTTGGTTCGGATGCTATTGATTTTCTTGAGCCAATTTTTGCTTTCTTTCTTGTGATACACACTTAACGACAATTGATTCACTTAATTTAGCCAGGAAAAAGCAACACAAATTTAACATGCAAATTCTTTACCGAATCCAGCAATAACTTTTTTGCTAAACTTTACCGCTACCACGACGTTTACCAGGGCACATTTACTATTCTCGTCATGCAAGAAAACTCTTTCTTACCGACTGTTGGCACAGGGCGGTATCATGAAGTCCTGCTCACAAGCAGCACCCAAGCGGAGTCGTTAGCCTGTTTGGAAGCTCACAGAGGAGGTCTCAATCTTCAGGTGTAATGCACCCCTAGAGATCTCAGCTCTCCTCCGGGTTCATCTAGATCTAATACCCGCCAGTGTTTGCTTAAATTTTTCCCAACAAATCGAGCCCTCTGCAGGAGACGATCTCACTTCACAGAGATATTCGCGTCCCTACAGGCACGTCTGGATCAGATCCTTGCCAGTGTTTGACTCCAATTAGTCGCCTCTTATGACGGGCAGAGTTACCTTGGGCCTATTTTTTTTAGTTCGTCCCCGGACCCACAGGGGTTTTTATCTTACTATGGGACTAACTCTTTCTCCGGAAAGCATTTTATTAACCTTTGCGTTTGAAGAAGGACTTCCTAACAATTTGACAGCATTTTGCCAATTATGCCTAGCTGTTCGTTATATATATATATATATATATATATATATATATATATATATATATATATATATATATATATATATATATATATATATATATATATAAGTACATCATCTTTTTTAAGTTTCTCAACAGTCAGTATGATTTTGCCCTATCTTTTTGACTTTGTTTTTTTTCTTCAGAACTTCTATCAGCATTGACATCATTATCTTCAGAATCAGGTGGAGTTAGGCATTATTTTTGTAGCTGTTGCCTCAATCTGTGCATTCGAGTATATTTTACATTCAACGTCTTTTTTTTTAAGTTTCTCAATAGTCCAGTATGATTTTGCCCTATCTTTTCTCCTTCAGAGCTTCTGTTAATATTGTATCATTACCTTTGGAATCAGGTGGAGTTAGGCATTATTTTTGTAGCTGCTGCCTCAATCGGTGCATTCGAGTATATTTTCTCTGTTTCTCCCCAATCCTCCTATCAATCTTTTTGACTCATATACTTTACGGGACCTTCTTCTTTCTTCTGTAATACTCTCTACCCAAAGCGTGTTCGAGTCTCGTATTTCAGTAGTCATATTTTCAAAATATTTCCACTTCCTAGCATTTGTGAGATCTCAAATTTTCTGATACCCAATGCTACCTTTCTGTGTTTTTGCCTTTTTTGAGTCATTTTTAATATTAACTTTAGTCTGTGTGGTTGTATCTTCTTTATATTCCTCCTCTTTACCTTTGTTGCATTTTTCCTTTAGCGCAACTAAATTTGTGCCCATGCCCATGTCCAAATATATGAGTTTATTTGGCCATAATCATATACAAGTTCAGTGTACAAACAAACATTATATTTCTTAAAACATATTTACTCAACGTTAGACATACAATGTATGTCCAATGAAATGAAAGTAAAATACATATTACATTAAATATAGTATCTATTTAAATATAGTGTAATTTCGGAACCCATGAAAGTCAATTCGAGAACGTGAAATCGTAGGATCATTCCCAAACTGACCTGACCGTTCCTGAGCTGACAAGTTAGCCATTCTATTATTTATGTCAAACCACAACAGCATACTACAACAAATTTTAGGTTAAGTTCACGGAAATTGCCTCTACTTTTCATATTTATAATGAAAATCTCAATAATGACCTTGAGTTGAAAAATATGCGTTCCCGGTTTGACAGGGAGAAAACCCACGCTCGAATTTTCAAATATCTGATTGCTGAGAACTTTGTTTTAAATCAATATCGATGAAAACAGTTATCACCTGCTATCACCACTAAACCCGCACTTCCAAATGCACAAGACTACCGGCAATATACAGAAACTCATAGCCTAGAAAGTAGGGGGTTCCCGAACTGACGGTCAAACCCAAGGATAAACATTACACCATATTTGAATAATTAGTAAACTTGTTACATGTGTGTTGATTAATAACGATAAGTCTACCATTTACCTACAACTAGCTCATTTTTGACAAAGATTTTTTGATAACTATGTATGGAAAAAGGCTTACTGTTCACTTTAGGTTAGAGACAGTTCCAGAGTTGACATTTTCTCACTGTAATCTCCATTAAAAATTACTGTGGTCATAGAAATTTATTTCATCATATGATTTGCGTAGAATACCTTTACTACTTAATTTTTTGCCAAGATGAGATAGCCAGATAATAACACAGAAACCCACAGAACAGCATAATACATATTATGTGAAATTTGCTGATATAGACTTTTCAAATAAAATGCAAGAAATTACACATGGAGCAATCTGATTTTACATTGATATAGTAATAAAACACATAGAAAATATTACAAATGCTTAAAGGAACAACCACCACTGAAGAAAGTAAACAACAATAATATATATTCCCAGTAAGTTACACATTATATAATGAAGAAATTAATATAAACAGAAAAACCTGGCATGTTAAAAATATTAAAAAAAAAACAGATAGACATTCAACTTTAAAATCGGTCACCAATATGTTAGCCAAATCAAGTTACCAACTGAGTTTAAATGGGGCCCTTTGTTCAGACAATTTACTTTTCAATTTAATTCTTCAAAATCGATTTATAAATCTCATTTATGAACAAAAAACAAAAACTTTCCTTAACTTCCTTCCAAACTTAAGGATTTATAGATTTACACCCTTCTGGGTGAGCAATCTTATTGCAAGAAAATTAGGGCTTCTTTATTATTGTATAGATATAATACTTTGCAAGATTTCAACAAAAGAAAATAAAAATTATTTTTCATTATTTTCTGGAATGTGTTCAACATTGTATTGTCTGTTTCAGAATATAATTTTTATTATATGAAATTATGTTCCCTTAGAAACTGTTCAGCAGTTGGAATTTCTATTCCTCTTCTCAGACTTTCTTCTGGAGATAATAAAATACTTTCCCTGGTCTCACCTAATCCCATAATCATTCTACCTAACTCAGGAATAATGTTTTCTGTTAGCCGACCTGTCACAGAAATAACTTTTCCAAGTGCAGGTAACAAAAATAAATGTTTTCCAGGTTGTGACTGTGCTCCACCTTCAGAATTCTCTACATTGTCTTGATCCATAGATTCGACTCCCTGAATATTTTCAATATTTTGAGTACTTTCACTATTTTGAGTAGTCTCAATATTTTGAGTACTTTCAATATTTGCAGTACTTTCAATATTTCGAGTACTTTCAATATTTTGAGCACTTTCAACACCTTGAACACTATCATCATCATGAATAGTTATGACTTCTGAGATACCATCAACATCTTGAATACCTTCATCTTGAATACTTTCATCATGAATACTTTCATCATAAATAATTTCATCTTGAATACTTTCATCTTGAATACTTTCATCATAAATAATTTCATCTTGAATACTTTCATCTTGAATACTTTCATCTTCAATACTTTCATTATCTTGAATACCTTCGGCTTGTTGAAACATTGCAGCTTGTTGAAACATTGAGGGTTGTTGAAACATTGCGGATTGTTGAAAAATTGTGGGTTGTTGAAGCATTGCTTGTTGAAACATTGCATCTTGTTGAAATATTGCGGGATGTGGAAACCTTCCGGTTTCTTCAACACTTTGGACTTCCTCAAACCTTGGCAAGTTCTGAAACCCTTGAACATCTGGAAATCCTTGGACTTCTTGAAACCTTTGGGTTCCTGGAAAACTTTCAACATTTTGAAACCTTTCCGCTTCTTGAAATCTTTGGACTCCTTCAAAAGGTCCAAATGCTCCATAATTTTGTTGTTGATTGTTAACTGAAAACTTTACTAACAATCAACATATATCTTAAACCAAAAGATGACTCATGTAAATCTAAATAAACATGCCTCTACGTCAATGTTATGGTAACACATCTACTACATAAAATGTTATTAAGTGACACAGGGTGAAATATTGCAGGAAAGTAGCCAAGCTTTGGAAAAGTCTACTAAAAATTACTGAAAAGTGTTTGACCACTAAAGATTCAATAAAATGTTATTAAGCTAATATTGCTAATATGGTAATTTTAGAGACACTTGTTTCGGTTTTCGAATTTTTAAATTTTATTTTCATTCTCTGTTGTATTCTACAGAGAAGTTTTCAAAAAAAAAAATTGTATCTAGTAAAGACAATAATTAGTGATATCAAACCTTTAATTTATTTTTAAATTATTACACATATTCATTGTAGAATGTGCTACAATTTAAATATTTCAGTTGTAAAGTTAAAAAACCATAAAAAATGGATATATAAAATTGTGTGTGTTTTACTTATTTATTCAGTCACCAACAATATCACTCCTTTATAAGAATATGACCAAATAATGCAATACACATAAATCGAAACAAATAATATATATGAAGACAAATAATACAATTTCTTAGCTTATATCTCAAACTATTTAACAACCCAACAACGATTTTGAAACCCCAAAAACAAGCCTTATTTATCTTCGTATTTGTCTTAGCCCATTTTAAAATCTTGCTAAATATATACCCAAAACTTCCAAATTCCTATCCTTAAGAATTCTTACAGATATTTTAATTGGAGAATGTATTCCGTAATTAGTTCTGTGATATGGACATATAATAAATCAAAACTTCTAAGACTCTTACTTGGACACATACAAATTGATGCTTTCAAGTGGCTCAGGACAATCAACATCAATTATAACATTTATTACTTTTAAGATAACGACTTATAGTACCCAAAATACTGGAATAAACATAATCTTTTATATCTATATCTTAGATAATGATATCGCAAGACTTGGTTTTCGGCATCCTTTCTATGGCCCGGAGGCTGCTATAGGTGTAAGTACATAGGTGGTCTCTGATGCCCTAGGATGGATTGGGGAGCCCATGCAGAAGCACAGAGGGGTCGGTCAATGGCTGTAAACCAGGCGAAGGACTTCATGAAGAGGCCAGAGAAAAACAAGCCTGGCTTCTTGGTAGGAGTCATACTGGAGTTCACCTATCATCGGGGTCCTAACAGGCCACTGTAATCTTAGACGACCCCATATATTGGTGGGTCCCAAGTGGGATACCATCTGACAGAAATGTAGTATGATGGAAGAAATATCTTAGCACAACCTGTGAGGCTTTTGGGAGCCTTCGAGCAGAAATGTTGAGATCAAGGGAGTTCTATTCCATGGACGACCTTCATGATCTTTATTCTAAGGTTGAGAAGGTTTGGTAATAAAATCGAGCAGGGATAAGCCATGACTGATGGATGCTGTGTTTGCCAAAAAGGGACTGATGCGGCCTACTCCTTACCATTACCACTACTACTACTACAAATTGTGTAACAACCAGAGTTAGATAAAATGTCTGCAAAGTCCTAACTGACAACTTAGAACAGGTACACAATATACAGATTAGAGTTCTTGATGAATTTATGACTACATGTTTTGTATATGTTCTATAAAACGTAACTGTTCAAACATTATGGCCAGATCTTACATCGAATTTACATGTCAGTTGCTTTCCTCTAATTATGGATGAACTATTAGATTTCTTACTGGCCCTATAAAAAAAAGCTTATTGATATTCAAATGTTATTATTGCACTACATACTTAATTCATCTAACTCATCTTGAACAAGGCCTATCCCAACAAGCTCGCTGAAACATAACGGGGACCATCATGGTAACTTAGAACTGTTGTGTCGCCAGTTGATGGCGAACGATTTTGCAGTGACTACAATATTCTGGTGAGGTCTCTGGAACTTATCCTGCTATGTTCCAACCCCGTACCATTCACGTAGTGACGACGTGGTGGAAAGGTAACACTTGATCACTCTGTCTTGTGTTTGCTTTGTTTGTCTTGAATATAATTCCACAGAATAATATCTCTCTCTACTTCTTATCTTCTAAAATCATCTTTGTCTTTCATCCCAAGAGACTACAAGCCAAGATTAATAATTAATTTTCTTATACTTTATATTTGTACGTCCTGAGCATTTGCACAATTACTTTCTTTGAACAGAAAGGCAAAGGTAGGTGTATCATTTCAATTAAATGTAACACATGAGTGGGCTACTCCAGTCCCTTCACTGTGACCTTAGGTCTATTGTGGCTCATGTCTAGTTGCTTAAATTTCATTCATCAAATCCAGAGTCGATTCTTTTTTTTTTAGGGTGGAGGTTGGTTTGACGGGTGTACTGTCATCTGAGTAAAGTCGCTTGCCTGTTTTGAAGCTCAAGGAGATATAACCTCTCTCTGAGTTCGTATGGACCCAACATTTGTCAGTGTTTGACTTGAGGTGCTATCATATCCCGATCTCTAGCAGCATCCAAGCAGAGTCATTAGCCTGTTTCGAAGCTCATAGAGGAGGTCTCAATCTCCAGGTGTAATCCACCCCTAGAGATCGCATCTCTCCTCTGGGTTCGTCTAGACCTGACATGCACCAGTGCTAGACTGAAGGCGACATCCCACCGGAACAAGCTCCCGAGCATCACCAAAGCGAGTTTGTTTGTCAGTTTCGAAACACACAGTGGAGACCTCAAAATCCAGATGTGTACCACTTCCCAGAGATTTCAACCACCTCCAGGTCGTTTAGGCACCCGACACCTGCCAGCGCTTAACCCAAGGCGGTATCGGCTGGAACCCCGCTCCCGAGTAACAACCAAGCGAAGTCAATTGTCCATTTAGAAGCCCACAGTGGAGGTCTCAAAATTCAAATGTATATCACTTCCAAAAGATATCCGCCTCCTCCCAGGCTCGTCTGGACCAGACTCTCGCCAGTGTGTGACTTCAATTAGTCGCCTCTTACGATAGGCAGGAGCTACCTTGGGCCTATTCTTTTAGTTTGTTCCCAGACTCACAGGGGACTTCACTAAGGTACATCAAACGTGGAAAGAAAATGGCGTTTAATTGTGGCCAGAACACTTGGCGCATTCCCCCAAGAAAAATTTAATACACAATGCAGCCACTGTTTCTGTAGATGAATGTGTGAAGTAAAGATGCATTTTAAAATGTTTAGGATTGATTAATTTTAATGACGTTCTGCAAAATTAAAAACCGCCTCGGTGGTTGTTTTGCATTAACAATAACAGATTGTCCACAACTACATAATGCTGTTTTAAACTGCTCTTGTTGCCTATTTCACTTTTCATCTTCCTGTATTGTTATGTTGCAGAATGTACGTAGTTTTGTTTTTTGGAAATGTGACTTGTTTTTATTGATATATGACATTATTATTGCATCACACATATTACACTCTACTTGCCGTGCATAAAATCGTATCATGATGTTGTGGTGGAACAATAACCCTTTATAAATCAGTGACTGTAGGATGAAAAATACTCTAGTGAATTTGAAAGGCTACTACTAGTTTATAATAGCCATAAACAGTAAGATTCACTTCGGAACTATTAGGTATAATATGAAGAAGCCCAACGTCACAGGAAATATTAATGTTGCTTGAATGTAATTGTGATGCAGCATTTTAGTAACATAACAAAGTTTCAGCTACTGTCTTTTGCTACCTTCAAGTTACCGGAACTTTTGAGTATTTTTATTGGTAACAAAGACCTTCCCAATACCTGAAAAGCAGCTAAGAAGTCGTGTAACTCCAAAGTAGTAGTGGTAAACACAACACATTTGTCACTGTTAATGTGTAATATAAAGTTATTTTCACCACAGAGTCATAAAATAAAATTAGTTGCAATTGCATAATAACTTCAGATCTCAGTTGATATCATTTTAGTTCTCATTGGGATAACTTCAAAGTACCTGATTGTTTGAAAGGATTTCAAATAATCAGCAAAAAGCAGTCACAATTTACAAAGCAGTCAATAATGTCATTGATCAATATATACTATAAGACCTACTATGGATAAAACTCTCTCTCAGGGCTGCAACTAAATTCATCTGTTGCATTTACCGGTCACCTTCTGACAACAACTTTTTCCAGCTCTTTGACTACCTTTCTGAAAAAACCGACCATCTGATTTCTAAATATCCTTCCTCCGAGCTCACTATTCTTGGTGACTTCAATGTCCATAATAAGGAATGGCTAGGATCCTTAAAAACCGATCCACAAGGAAGAGCAGCGGAGGCCTTTGCAGTCAGCAATTCTTTAGCCAATATGGTTCAGCAACCTACTTACTTTCCTCGCATCCCAACACATCCTGACTGCTATAAGATATCAGTCACCGCCACCCTTGGTCGCTCAGACCACGGCATGGTCACTGCTTGCTGCGCAATGCAACCCGAGGTCACACAGTCATCACGCCCACGTATCGTTTGGCACTACAACTCCGCGAACTGGGACGAAATGCGAGATTACTTTTCCTCATTTCCATGGGCGTCTGTCTGCTTCTCTCATCCTGACCCCTCTGATATCTCACAAAACGTCACCGAAATTATCCAAGCTGGCATGGAATTATTTATTCCACGTACACAGAAAACCTCTTCAACCACTCAAAAGCCCTGCTTCTTTAAAGACCAGACTTGAAAAGGTCAAAGCTCACAAAACGCTTCTACACAATGCCAGTCAAGAAAACCGTCAAGCATTTAACGACGCAAGAAATCGGTATGTCCGCATTCTTTCTGAGGCAAAAAACTCGTTTAATAACAACATCAAAAACAAAGTCCTCTCAAGCTCCAACGGCAGCAAACCCTTCTGGACTCTTGCTAAATCTATTGGGAATAATTTCTGCAGGAGCACGTTCCCACCTCTTGTTTTAGGGGATGAAATTGTTTCTACAGCCCTGGGCAAGGCTGAACTTTTTGCCTTGCTGTTCGCCTGAAATTCTACTCTCAACCCACCTCCAAATGTTCAACCACCAACAGTCCCCAATGTCGCGCATAAAATGACGGATATCATTTTCAAAACTAAAAAGGTACGAAAGATGCTCTCTTCTCTTAATACCAGGAAAGCCTCTGGCCTTGACGAGATCCCAGCAATTGTTCTCAAAAAATGCGCTCCAGAACTTGCTCCTGTCCTGACTCGTCTGTTTCAGACATCTTACAATAGAGGCATATTCCCTAGTAACTGGAAAACTGCTCGAGTACAACCCGTCCCCAAGAAAGGATCCAAAGCGCTTCCTAGCAACTACAGGCCTATTTCTCTCCTTTTAGTCGTCTCTTAAGTGATGGAGAAGTATATAAACACTGAATTACTAAAATTTCTTGAAAAACACAGTCTTATCCACGACAGGCAGTATGGATTCCGTCAGCGCAGATCAACTGCCGACCTCCTTTCCTTTGTCACTCATTCTTGGAACAAGTCTATGGAACTACACGGTGAATCCCAGATTGTCGCTCTAGATATATCCAAAGCATTTGACCAGGTCTGTCACGCAGTGCTGCTTAATAAACTACCGGCCTATGGCCTACCACCAAAACTCTGTACCTGGACAGCAAATTTCCTCTCCAACGGGAGCATTTCTGTTGTCGTGGATAGCTGTTCCTCTAAACTATCCAATTAATGCAGGAGTTTCTCAAGGTTCAGCTTTAGCCCCTACTTTGTTTTTCTCTACATCAATGACCTCCTCTCTAGCACATCCAACCCAGTTCACAGTTATGCGGACGACAGCACCCTCCACACAGATATACAATATTCTAAGCCTGTCTCTTTAGCCCAATTAGATGAGGATCGCAGACTCATGGAGGGTTCTATCTCCGTATCTACAAAAAATATTAGACTGGGGAAGTAGAAATCTTGTACAATTCAACCCCACCAAATCACAGCCCTACACCTGGGGTGCTTCTGCCGCTTCTACACTCGCTATCCTGGACTCCATTCAGAAGAGAGCTATACGTCTCATCGGTGAGCCTACCCTCACCCAAAGGCTGCCATCCCTTGCCCACCGACGTGCCGTTGGTGACCTCTCTCTCTTTTATAGATATCTCCACGGGCAGTGCTCAGAGGAGCTTTCTTCCATAGTTCCTCCACCTGCTGCCCCCAACAGATCTACCAGGGGAACAGAGCTAATGCACCCTTTTATTGTCCAGGTCACCAGACATAGAACATCTTGTTATGCCCGCTCTTTTCTCCCGAGGACTTCAAAGTTGTGGAATTTCTTGCCGGCAGATGTTTTTCCTTCTCCCCCGAACCTCCAAACCTTCAAGTCCAGAATTAACAAGTTGCCTCTTTCCTCCTTGTCGACACCCACGGTACGATAGTATTTAGGTTGTAAGCCCTCGTGGTGTGTTGTTGAAATTAAAATAAAAAATAAATAAAAAAATTAAACAACAACGAGCAATATGCCCCATGCTGAACTCCCGGAGTTACATGAATATTATCTGACTTACTAAGTGGAGATTGGAACCTGTGATGAGAACTTACAATATTTAAAGCGAAGTCGTAAGAGAGTGCTGATGAAATAGTATTGTGACGAAGAAGACATTTGCATAAGATCAGGGAACCACAACGTTAACTAATAACTAACCATAATTACTGAACTTAGATGGTATCTCCTTGTTTTAGTTATTACTAGTAATTGCTACCTTGGCATGAAACGTTTTTTAATTGTATTTTTTAATTGCTTTTAATGTTAACTTTTTGCTGGCTTATGCATCTGAATATTTATAACTGTTACCAACTAAGGTAAGTAATTATTGTCAAGCTTTTTGGTTAACAAATTGTTGTCACACGACTTTTTTCCTGTTATGTCTATGGTAGACTTAATTTAGTTGCAGTATTGTAAGTTCATAGTTTTATGTTTTGAGACTCTTTGGTTAGATTTCTAAAATACTTTTCATACTACTGAAGATGATCCAAATGGGGTTGAAATATATAGTTTTAATACAAAGTGGCTTTCTTAAAGTAAAATGACTCAATTATTTGGTCATAACTGCCGTTATCAATACCAGTTATGTGTGTGACTGCAGCACCCTGTTTATGCCCAGATGTGCATATATTTAAGTAATTTGTCATATCAAGTGTAGGAAAGCCAATCTTAGGTTATTCATTGTATAAGGAACCTCTTTGACGATATAACCTGTAAGAAAACCTGATGTATGTTGTAAACAGAATTTAAACAAGGTAGAGCTGTAGACCTTTGGAAAGGTGCGATAGTCTTTTGGAAAAATGAAAATAGGATTGGTAGAAATGCTACTGCAGAGATATGGTGTTGGGACGCATAGTCTGTACAGGGTCATTATATACATTATAGAGACACTGGAGCTCAAGAGGTATCACAGATTGCTTGGAACAGTTCCTAAACTAATGCTCTTAGAGAACATTTTAGGATAATCAGGGTGATTAGACAAGACTGTTTGAAAGCTAATCATGACGTCCAGATCATTTTGCCATTCAGCAATAGACATAGGCTGCTCTATCTGATATGGTGCTATGAACAAAGCTCAATAGAACCTGGAGTGGAATCGTATCCGTTTCAAAGACGGACAACATTTTGTTTGTGTACTAATTCACTGGATAACAGTCTCCCAAAGGCGTGGGGGTATGGTATTCAAGTTAAATTTTGCATGGAGTGTGGGGCATTATGGTATGTGATGACATTGCAGGCAACTCACTCCTAGTTTTTTTTTAGACAATAACATAAACATCTAGTACTAATATTCTATCACCTGTTATACTGATAAGATTAAGATGATGTTTTAGTAACATGCCTTACATTCAAGCAGTATAAAATCCATTTTCAGCAAGATAATGCCAGACCACATACAGCTGCAGTTATTAGAGATTTCTTTCAATTAGCTGATGTAATCATTCTTCAATGGTCCGCTAGATCACTTGACCTGACCTGACCTACCGAACATGCATAGGATATGAATAGTAGACGGTAGAGTTCTTTTTTATGATCATCTCTCTTCAAAACATCAATTAAATATAGCCCGATTTACATGGTGCTGTAATTTCCATGTCACAGAGTTTAGGTGAGTGTGTGTGTGCGCTTGTGTGTGTGTGTGTGTGCCCGCGCGGCTGTGTGTTTGTGCATATATTCCAACTAGAGGGGAATTTAAATAATCAATTAGACAAAAATCATATTATGTAACAGCGCATACTTCAACATCAAGTCATCAAATTCAGTATGCGCAGAGGATATCTGATTAAAACTATACACCTCTGATGTGTAGCAGAACTCACACTGCTACCAGTGAAGAGCAGTGAAGTTTCTGGCAGTGACAAGCTGTCAGTGTCTACATACTCTCTTTATATGTAGCCTGTCCCCACAAGCTACTCAGAGCTTTTGGTCAGTAGAATGTCATTTCTGAGGTGTTATTTATTTATAAAATGATTTCTTTGATGCAGTGGTCAAAAACTTAACTTTAAGAAGCAGTGTCATATTAAGTTTGCTGATTTTTATTTAAGCCTCTTTTATTAGCAATAACCTATTCAACAAAAATGTGCCATTACTTATACCTTAATAAAGAATCTAAAAAGCTAAAGATTAAAGCAACTAAGTATATAACATCTGCCCTATCCTTAGATAGAACATTTATACCTGATACATTTATAGTATTTCATCTACATACAGATGTTCTTATAATCAACGTAAAGAAAAAAATCTTTAAATGTGGTCCTACACCAGACTAAAAATTAAGACTAGGTCCCAAAGCTGGCACTGTAAGAGGAGACAGAAATGATAGAAGTAGAAATATGAATGAATTTTCTATTTGGCTAATTTCTAAACATTTACACATGCGGAACAAATATCACAATGGAAATAAAATAAAAAAGTTCTGTCATATCAAAAAGTTTTTAAAAATCGCAAGATAACGAATGAATCTCAGCCCGTTCTTATGTGGTTGGTATGAAGTCAGGAGTATGGAAAACACTGACAAACATTCTTAGCTTGCAACGAATTGTGTACTTTAAATTATACTAAATTACTTACTTTGAATATTATTGCATTTATTCAATGGAATCACTCAACTTATAATAGATTGCAGTCGAAATTTTATTTTTAATGGCCAAGCAAAATTCTGCAAACCAAGTTATAAACTTTTGGTTATAATTAATCTTTTAATGATACTATATTTATTTATAAACATTTTAATGGGCTACCGATATTTTACATAAAGTTTACATTGATATAAGTTTAAAATATAGGGAATGAGCATATGCTAAGATCACTTTAAATAATTAAATCAAATGAATACCGGCTTCTGACACTATGAACAGAGGTTCTCCAAGAAAGTCAATACAGTGTGGAACAGCCAAATTGAATAAATTTAGTATCTCAATTATTGTGCATATTTATTTAAAATCCCCAAAACAGGACACTTTTAGATTAAAAAACGACATTCTGCGACGTGAAAACTTCACCCCTACATTTAACCCCCTTGGAACGACAGTTGCCACCCCAAAAACTTTAAATTGAAAGTAGGGGGTTGTGATACCTCGTTTGAAAAATTTCTCGATTTTCTATTCACACATGCTATGGTTTTAAAATTTACCGCCAAAATTAACAGTAAAAAAGAAAAAGAAAATGAAATTTATCTGATTGACGAACTTCACTACAACACACTAAAAAATTTATAACTAACCGCGTTTCGTTCTTGATAATAAGAAAGCAAGCAAAAACAATTTCACTGTCCTTAATGGACGGTATCAATTAAAAAGGAGATATAAAAAGTTACAAACATTCTTCACAGTTGGCAATGTTAGTTTTGTTTAAAATGCCTTAGCAACTTGCTATGTGATTGTAACCGCATGACACAAGCTGTTAACTGCAATTCAGAAACAGAGATGCATAAAATAACAATTCTACACATGATTGGTTACAGAGATAAAACACGATCACAGATCGAAGTTGTTCACTTATTTTCAGTAAAATATCCCGATTTTCCGTCTTTATCCCAAGTGACAATTAATAGAACTGAAAAGCAATTTCACGAGCTTGAAATACAAAAAACCTTCTAATGCACTGAGTAATGATAGCCAATTGGATGTAATGCTTGAGTTTAAGGAAAACGCACATACTTGGATTTAGCCATTCATCGATTATTTGAATATGAAAAGAAATTAAAATGCATCCCTATAAACAGATATAAACTCAGGAGCCCATGGAAGAGCATCTTTTTGAGAACAAATCATGAAAATGTTAAATAACAATGTTAGCCAACTAGAACATGTTTTGTTTTCTGATGAGTACAATTTTACACTTCAGATCCATGCTAATCGTCCAAATTGTCGCTACTGGTCTAAAGAAAATCCACACTGGATGATGAGAGAAGAACACACGCAACACCTTGAAAAGATGAATGTTTGGGCAGGAATAGTTGTGAACCATGTCATTGGTCCCTCTTTCATTAATGGCAATTTGAATGAAGGCAATTATTTAGCACTGCTCCAAAATAATGTTGTGCCAACTTTGGAAAACTTATATCCTCATCGAACAAACCCACAAGTTCAAGCGAACATGATATAGTTCCAACAATATAGAGCACCAGCACATTACCAAATCAATGTCTGGCTGTACCTTGACATAATATTTCCAATTTCAGTGGATAGGGAGACAAGGATCGTTAGAATGGCCAGCACCATCACCCGATCTTACGCTATTAAACTCCTCTTGGAGGTATGTGAAAAGTATGGTATACGAAACTAAACCATGCGATTTAACTTACTAAGATTATGTGTTTCAAGAATGAAACACTATTAGTTATTAATTTATATTGTGTTGTAACAAAATTCGTCAATCAGATGAATATTTTTTTACTCTAATTTTTAGAATAAATTTTATAACCATAGCCATAGCATTTTTAAATAGAGAATGAAGAGATCTTTCAAATGAGGTATCACAAGCCCCTACTTCCTATTTAGAAACTTGTGGGTTGAAACTGTCACTCGCAGGGGGTTGAATGTAGTTGTGAAGTTTTCATGTTGAAGGATGTCATTTTTAATATAAAATTGACATGGTTAGGAATTTTTTATAAATATCCACAATAACTGAGATACTGAATTAATTCCATTTGGCTGTTCCACAATATACATTTAGCTACAAAAGGTCAGGGGAATAGTGTTGTATACGAAATTTTTTCTTAAGTTCATGATCAATGTGTTTTTCTACTACCTTAAATGTACAGTATAACTAAATTACTATTTTAAAACTGACTTCGCCAAATGTTTCCTATTAAGTGCAAGTGTAGAGATCAATCACCTATGCATGTAACAAATATAACATAATATAATATAAACTTACCTATTTCTTAAATATGAATACCCTATGATGTTTTCTATTTGTAAATATGTCTATTACTTTCTCATTGAACTTTAATTAGTAAAATAATAATAAACTTATTTTCAATAGAAATCATCAATAGGGCTGTTTGCCTATCTTCACACATAAAAATTTGAAGAAAGATCTTTATCTATATTTTTAAGTCTTTTGGTCTGCTGTCACCATATGGGTTGTTACGATGATCCCCAGTCTTTTTTTGTTTCTCTTACTGTTTCATGTTTTTTTTTCTTCAAAAAATTCCGATTGAGATAACATGTTATTTATTTTTCTGCACTTGTTTCTTAAAAAAATAACGTCGCCTGTTGCAAGTTGTCCTTTGTCAAGTGTTGGAATAAATTGAACAAGTGATGTTTAACTTATATCAAGGGCTTAGCGCAATACTCCCAAATCACACACTTCCAAGGTAGTAACATGACGATCAAATTTACTATGAAAAAAGCGTTCTTGTTTATTTGGTGGTGGTCGAGTCTTACAGATATTTAAAACTTGCTGTTTCATGTTTTTTTTTTCTTCAAAAAATTCCGATTGAGATAACATGTTATTTATTTTTCTGCACTTGTTTCTTAAAAAAATATTGTCGCCTGTTGCAAGTTGTCTTTTGTCAAGTGTTGGAATAAATTGAACAAGTGATGTTTAACTTATATCAAGGGCTTAGCGCAATACTCCCAAATCACACACTTCCAAGGTAGTAACATGACGATCAAATTTACTACGAAAAAAGCGTTCTTGTTTATTTGGTGGTGGTAGAGTCTTACAGATATTTAAAGCTTCATTAATATCACCTAGCTGCTCTAAATTATCAATGGCATCTTTTATTTGTGCTGGGCCGGCCCTCATCTTGTATTTGTTTATATTCCTGTATTTGATTATACAGGGTGGGCGATTTTGAGTGACACCATTAACCAATTGTACTTAATAAAAATAATAAATGATTAAGAGCATTAGGATCTCGAAAACTTTACGAGATACAAAGTTGCACAACTATAAGAGCACCACAGAAGTCCTTTCAGATTTGATTTTTTTAAATATCTAACTAGATATAAACTTAAGACTGACATTTCCTTTTTTCTTAAATATTTCAAAAGTCTGGGCACAGCAAGTGCGTTATGGTAGTGAACTTTCATAGAAATGATCTGGCGCCAAATATTTTACTATAACTTTTTTTCCTTATAACGTAGAAATCTAAGTTTTGGTGTGTAGTTTACTTTTTATATCGTAAACTTACCTACCAAATTTGGTTATCATAGCTTTTTTATTTTTTTCAAAAGAAAACTCAAAATTTTCTGGAAAACCTGGTCCGATTTTCCTGGCTAACGAACTTATCCAAGGGAAGCTATATTTTTGAGTTATCGGTTTGATACATGAATACATACATATATACATATATACATATATATACATACATACATACATACATACATACATATATATATATATATATATATATATATATATATATATATATATATATATATATATATATATATATTTATATATAAAATAAACATATAAAAATTGAAACTGACCCCAGGTATGGGTTCTAGCGGTCCTAGTTCGCGCTCATTAGCAAAATTTTTTCAAAAATCAGAAGTCGGGATCTCCCCATTAGTGAATTTTTTCTACGAAAATTCACTAAAAACCAGACATTCTAGTAACAATGAAATAGCAAGTTGGTTGTGACTTTATGACACCATTAAAACAATTTTTTGTTATATCCAAGTAGAAGTAAAATTAAAATGATACTGACAGCTAAAGCTAATAGTATTTATTTATTGCAAAAGACAAGACCCTGTTAACCGGTTAAGTGGGGAGCATATTTAAATAGTTCTTATGGGCAGTGGGGAATTTATATATATATATATATATATATATATATATATATATATTATATATATATATATATATAAATTGAAACTGACCCCGAATATGGGTTCTAGGGGTCCTAGTTCGCACTCATTCCAAATTTTTTTTGCAAAGTCTCACCATCGATACCTCTCTATTAGTGATTTTTTTTTAAATAAAAATTCACTAAAAAGATTAATTGCTTTCTAAAATCATACTTCAAGCCTAATTGGCAATTCTTTTCCATCTGCCCTTAATTTTTATGTAAAATTTGTCCGTCCGATGGTTAAATGATTACCCATACCAACATAAGCATAAAATATTTCATAATGCATAAATATCAAGAAGGTCCCACATCATCTGAAAGTAATAAATATTGCATACATATCCCATATATAATCTTGTATATCATGACATTCTCATTAACATTGCAATATTCTTTAGGATCATGATATAGTCTGTACATGGTGGGCTAAGATGTGCAAACTGGCTACTGTGTGTCAACCATAACCGATATATGCCTATATGAAATTACGCTGACCCCAACATGTTAAATACATTTCTTTTCTTCTTTCTTTTCCAAACGTTTTTTTACAATAAATAATAATCATGAGACGTGAGCTTCATGAGACATCAGCTATCAGTAATATTTTGATGTCACTACTACTTGAATATGACAAATGATTTTGTGTTGTCAGAAAGTCATAACATACTAACCATTTGATTATTGTTTATTTCACAAGAAAAAAAAACAACAAAATTCCCTCAGGTGATACATCACTACAAGTAAAACATATTGACTATTGTGGCTTATAAACATATGAGCCTAGATGTTTTTTGAGATCACCATGATAACCAGAATGACCAATTATGACATTGTATGAAATTTCAGACTTCTACTAGCATACCTAGATTTTGAAATATTTAAAGGAAGAAAATGGCATAGTTCACCAGGCACCAAAAGTTTCTTAGTTGTGTATACTTATACGTTCACCAATCCTGCTTAGTTTTTGCTAGAACTCAACTGTTGCCGATTTGTCAAAGCGAATGACAGACAAATGTTACAAAATAGCACCGGAAGTCAACAGTGCATTCATCAGTTTCCATCTGCTGAAATGTATCGGTACTCAGCAGATGAGTGCCTAAACTCGGTTGTTGGCGCCTGGTGAACTGACCCATAGACACTTAACATTGTTAATTATGTCTAGCGAATTATGAGAAAATTTCAAATTTGAAAGGACTGCCACCCTTATAACTGTGCAACTTTCGTCTAATTTAACCAACTTTGTATTCTCATATAGTTTTTGAAATCCCAATAGTGTCGACAGTTAAAACCCACACCATATATAATATATCAATGTGGGGTTTAACATGGTGAAAACAAGAGAGAAAAAAAACTGAATTTTGTGAATTACTGTATCGTCAGCAGGCTGCAGGCAGTCGCTTGAGCAAAGTATTTCTTCCATACACTCAATAAACAACTTGTTACTTTTAAATACAGCAATTTTTATATGCATGTGAAAATTCCAACAAGTTGTTGCAGAATGCAGGAATTTTTTTCCCCATAGTTTTGTCAAGTACTTCTACATATTCATAAGATTTACTTATTTACTTAAAAATTAAAGAAATTCTTGCAGATTTAAAAGTATATGTACTAGAGGTGTGCAAACCCATGTCCTATTTAAACCGAACTATGAACGAATCCAAGCAAATATGTTACCACGGAAATAGTATGTCTAAGATTCACAGTCAAACTTCAAACTTCTTAAAAATCTAAATTCGAACATCCAACTAACCAAAATTCTCCAAGGTTCATAGATTATTCCCTTAAATACAAAATTTAGGCATCTTGTAGCAGATAATATTTAGTATGCACGAGATCCCCATTCTTTTTACAAAAAGCAAAGGTTCGACAAAATTTTACGGTTGACACTGCCACATAATGTTGTCACTGAAAACGGCATTGGGGTGCTAGGATGTATAAAAAAATTAATTCTATGATTGTTAAATGGCTGTGTCAGGTCTCAATGTGTCCCACCAACTGTCAAAAATATGCATGAGTGGAAACCTCTGAAATTATGCTACCAACTCAATGGGGCCGATACAGAGTTTAAACGTTACCACCGAGTTACCGGGGCTGCTACAGAGTTACAACTTTGCTTCCTATCACAACATTGAATGCCTGCAAACTTCAATTTCAAAGTGTTTGTGAGCAACGAACTTTGAACTATTTTGGTAAATTACGCATTTCGAACTACTTTAACACCACCTAGCACATAAAATTTTTTGAACCGGAGATTTGGTTTGAAATTCCAAAGCTTCGCACACCCCTAATATGTACTTAAATACAATTTTAGATACAATCAAATTTAACTGAGCAATATAACAATGTATTTAAAAGGTAATGGATACTTCACTTTTGTTGCCTAAAATCTTACATGTTGTCCACTCATAAGCGCTGTTCTATCATAGCTCTACAAAATTTGCATATTTGTACTATTTTCAACAAAAGCATCTACAATATTTAAAATATTTTTAGGAAGTTTCAGCATTGCATCTTGCAGGAGTTAGGTATGACCAAAAATGTTCTATTGCCTTACCACTGTGACACTTTTATCTCAAAATGACAAGTTGAAGTTTTTGCAGATACCTCAGTGTTTCATTAATCATAATTTCCAGAAACTGTTCTTTTTTCACTTCTTTTGAGGATTTTTTCATGTCACACCTCAAGCATGCTCCGTAAAACTTAACACCATTTTTAATTCTTGACAAAACACATCTGTTTTTCATCATATTATCATTAAAACGCTGTAAATTTGCATAATAAGCTAAGTTCAAATGAGCTCTAATATTATTTTTTTTACTTAGGTGCACCAAGTAGGTCACCTCTACCTCCACCCATGCTCTATCGCTGTTAAATAGTAAAAAATGTTTGCTTTAAGTGTATCCATAAATTCAATCATTTATTTATATTTAGATTCTTTTAGTTTCTTTAGAAAATTTGCTGTTGTAAGATTTTCGACTAACAACCATTTCTATAACAATGTATCTTTTAGCACAATCTTCTGTTGGCAAGTATATTTAAAAAATCTCATTGCATCAAATTAAAAACTACATCCATGGTGACAAATAAATGTAATTACTTATTGTCATATAAGTCACAAATAAATGATTTTTGAATGAAATCTAGTTCAAAATAACAGATACACATAAGTTTGAGAAAAGCCCAATAATGTAGTTCATGTCATAATTTAAAATTGTCTGTTTACTAAGATGGAGGAATTAAGATGTGCAGCATGAATTTCCAAGCGGTGCAGAGAAAAACACTGCACTCTGTTCCATAAACGTGGGTGAATTGTGCTCGAATTTTACTGGTATGCTATGTGCAAGGTATCACATCCGTTATTGCTCTGTGTTATAAGATACTGCTTATAAGTTTTGTAAAAGTACCTAATATGTATTATTGTTAGATATAAATTGTTTTACTTACAATTAATTAATTTATTATAAAACTAGTACTTACGCTATTATATTTTGGCAGTTCTGCAGCAATTATGCACAAACTGCCACAGATCTACTATGTTTATTTTTGTTATTTACAGACACAACACTTCCAATTTAAATATATACAAAGCTGGCTTATTCATAACTATTCAAAACATAAAAAAAAAAAACATTAACATAAATCGCATTGTACATGCTTTATTACAGTGGGTTATTATATTATTAGAACCACATCCATAAATCAACAATTTTACATTTCATCCGGCTATAACTAAACGAAACTTACAGCAGGTGATCATATTATTAGAGTCACATCCATAAATGAACAATTTTACCTTTCGTCCGGCTATAATTAAACAAAACTTGCTTACACAGTGTTATTCTTATTTGTAATAATATCTCCTGTGCATTGGTAAAACCTAGTAACTCGAGTTACTAGGTTTTCAATATTATGCTATAATCGGAAAGATTATAAGCTGGGCTTTCAGAAAGTATACTTACATTTCGCTCTAAGTCACTTTTTCCATATAAAATTTTATATCTCAGTTATAGTAACTTGCACTTTCTTGTACAATAACTGAACTAAAACATAGTAACTAGAGTTACTGTTTTCTTCACTAGACGATACGGTATATAATACCAATTTTACTTAGACAAAACATAGCAGTCAAGTTTCTAGGTTATACCATGGTAAACACATTGTAGATATTCAGCTATTTTAAATGTAACATTATGTACGAATGCAAATCACTTCAGAGCTAAGAGACTTATCGGAAGATAACGATGATTCAGGCTGTGATCCTGATCATATTCCGGAAAATAAACCTAGAAGATATGTATTAACCTTATTTCATCAGTTACTTTCATTGCTCTGTGTTATAAGATACTGCTTTATAAGTTTTGTAAAAGTACCTAATATGTATTATTGTTCGATATTAATTGTTTTACATTCAATAAATTAATTTATTATAAAACTAGTACTTACGCTATTATATTTTGGCAGTTCTGCAGCAATTATGCACCAACTGCCACAGATCTACTATGTTTATTTTTTTTTTTGTTTTTTTTTTGTTATTTACAGACACAACACTTCCAATTTAAATATATACAAAGCTGGCTTATTCATAACTATTCAAAACATACAAAAAAACATTAACATAAATCGCATTGTACATGCTTTATTACAGTGGGTTATTATATTATTAGAACCACATCCATAAATCAACAATTTTACATTTCATCCGGCTATAACTAAACGAAACTTACAGCAGGTGATCATATTATTAGAGTCACATCCATAAAAGAACAATTTTACATTTCATCCGGCTATAATTAAACAAAACTTGCTTACACAGTGTTATTCTTATTTGTAATAATATCTCCTGTGCAATGGTAAAACCTAGTAACTCGAGTTACTAGGTTTTCAATATTATGCTATAATCGGAAAGATTATAAGCTGGGCTTTCAGAAAGTAACTTACATTTCGCTCTAAGTCACTTTTTCCATATATATTTTTTTTATCTCAATTATAGTGCACTTTCTTGTACAATAATTGAACTAAAACATAGTAACTAGAGTTACTGTTTTCTTTACTAGACGATACGTATATAATACCAATTTTACTTAGACAAAACATAGCAGTCAAGTTTCTAGGTTATACCATGGTAAACACATTGTAGATATTCAGTTATTTTATATGTAACATTATGTACGAATGCAAATCACTTCAGAGCTAAGAGACTTATCAGAAGATAATAATGATTCAGGCTGTGATCCTGATCATATTCCTGAAAATAAAACTAGAAGATATGTATTAACCTTATTTCATCAGTTACTTTCATTTGCAGTGGTGACAGGGTAATAAGCCCCAAAAATGGCAACAAAAGCAGTGACCAAGATGTTTCTGGACAATGAATTGAAAATATACAAACTGCGCCTACAAAGTAATTTATAACCAATATACAAACCAAAAAGCGAAAGAACAGAAATTCTAAAATCTAGAAGAATGTGAATGTACGAAAAGTACTACCACCTTGTAACATCCATGTCATACGAAATGCAGGGATAAGATTAATGAGCAAAGTCAAGAAAATATTCTAAGAACTTTCTGGAATTATAATCTTTCTCAAAGACGTTTATTTTTGAATTCTCAGATCAAACAGGAAAATGTGAAACGCAGAACTACCTCAGCAAATATTCACAAAAGAAATAGTACTTGTAGATATTTTCACCACAGATAGGTACATCTAATAAAGAAATATTAGTCTGCATAGTCATGTTCTTACATACGTTGGGAATGAAAACAGATGAAATGGTTACTTAACTTTGAGAACAAAAATATCACATTCTGGGCAAGTAAAAGTAATATATGATAGAGGCGAGAGTGCAAGAGGGGTATTTCAAATTAATAAGGATATATTAAACCAAAATAATTAAAGATCACGTAGAAATATCTAATTCTATTGGTTCACATTATAAACTCTTGCATGCCCCGAAATGAAGATATCTTCCTTGTGACTTCAGTATTACACCTTTGTGGAAGGATTTCTGTATAAATACCACTGTGTCATATGAAAAATATTGTGCTGTGTTCGATTCAATGAATGTTGCTTTTGATACCCCATCTCAAGATCACCTTGGTATATGCTCAGTATACTCAAACCATAAAGCTGAAACTACTATAGTAACCATGAAGTAGAAAACTCTCTTGTATGTCAAAATTACAAATTCCATAGAGAACAGCATATCTCTGCCAGACAAGAATATGTAAAAGGTAAGGAATATAAGTGGTCCTGTGACTATAATGTATATACTGTTGACATGCAAAAAATACTTATAATTCCCAAAATGACGATAAACAATTTTTACTTCACACTCAATTAGTGTTCTTAACAAAACTTTCGCTTCTTTACATTACGATAAGTGTAAGTATCTTCTCTGCGTAAGGCAGTCATGACCTTAGCCGTCACTAGGCGGCTATATGGAAAAACGTGGGGACTAAGACCTAGTATGGCCCACTGGCTGTACACAAGCGTGGTCAGACCATCACTAACATATGTGGCACTGGTCTGGTGGCCTAAGGTGACACAATCCAGTGCCAAACAAAAACTAGGCAAGATCCAAAGGATGGCTTGCCTAGGCATCACAGGGGCCATGTCTTCAACCCCAACAGCCGCCATGGAGGTGTTGCTGGATCTGCCCCCCCTACACTTAGTTATTATGGGGGAGGCCAGGCTAGGACTATACAGGCTAGCCTGCAATGGTAGACTGAAGATCAATCCAGGCTTCATGGGCCACTGCAAAATTCAGGAGATCGTGAAGGAGCCCATGCTTGAAATGAGGTTAGACTTCGCGAGCCCGCGAATGTGCAGGGAAACAACTTTACAGTGGAAATCCCCGACCGCGAGGCATGGCGGGAGGAGACGCCGGGCATACCACGGGACGCGCTCGTCTGGTTCACGGACGGATCCGGCAGGGAGCGTGGGACGGGGGCAGGTGTTTACTCGGAAGGACCGAGGGTAAGTCATAGTATTTCCCTCGGAGTCCATGCAACGGTGTTTCAGGCCGAGATGTACGCCATCCTGCACTGTGTGCGGGAGAACAAGAGGAGGGGCTACACCAACAAGCGGATCCTCATATCCACAGACAGCCAGGCAGCCCTTAAGGCACTAAGTAGCCCACGGGTAAATTCCTGGCTGGTGAGTGAGTGCCGAGACGAGAGACCTGGCTGGGGAGAATGGGGTGACCCTCATCTGGGTGCCGGGTCACTCGGGGGTCAAAGGCAGTGAAGAAACTGACAGTCTCGAGAAGAGAGGATCAGCAGAACCATTTATGGGACCGGAACCGGCTCTGGGCGTGTCAAAGAGCACTGCCAGGGGAGCCATTAGGTCCTGGGTCAGAAACCAACACAAGGTGTACTGGGCGGACTGTCCAGGGCTCAGACATGGGAAGTCAATAATTGACGGACCCAGTTCAAAGAGAGCTGTGGAGCTGCTAAATCTTAGCAGAGGACAGCTCAGAAACACAACAGGTCTCTTGACGGGACACATGGCCGTCAAGAAACACCTGCATAAAATGGGGCGGTTAAGGGGACCTCGCATGCAGACTCTGCGGCGAGGGGGAAGAATCAGCCCAGCACATCTTGTGTGAGTGTATAGCTCTGAACCGCAAAAGACAACTGATGTACGGTCAGTATAGACCGGAGACAGAGCAATATAAAACTTAACCCTACCAATCGCTGTGCAGACTAGTTCAAGGCACAGTGATTTTGGAATGGGTGGAGTAAGACTAAGGGTATGCACAATCAACCAAGGATTGCGGTGCTATCGGGGCGGCAAGGCCGTGGACGAGCCCTGAGGGGAAAAAAAGTATCTTCTCTGGAATAAGGCCACCCAAGGCCGCAATGCTCCTGATGTAACTTTCAGTTGTTACCATATTATCATAAATGCAAGTTCTGATGTAATGCATTTCATATTCTGGGCTGACAACTGTTCAACACAGAATAAGATTTGGGTACTATACTCAGGTATGGTTTGCATAGTCAATGCTCTCTGGGAACCATCAAAAATCACATTCGAATACTTTGAACTTGGTTATTCATTTATGAAAGCCAAATAGGCTCAGGGAAAAAAAAAGGGGGGGGGGGGGGAAGAAGAAGTCCTTGGCATAAACGATATGATTGGTGTAATAACAAAATCATCTAAAAACAATGTTCCCATTCTATTGAATCACAAAGTCTTTATTGCTTTCAAAGATGACTGTAAGCAATGGCAAAAAGTAGGTTCGGAAGGATAAACTAATATTCCATTACTGCAAAACATTCAGATAGCAGAATTTAGAAATGGTTGCAAATCCTTATTTTTCAAGCAATAATTTCCCCAAGAAAACTCTCGTGTGTTCTTAAAAACAAATTTACTTTTGAAATACCAGAAAGTTTGACATATAAGAGGGGAATAAACAGTGAAAAAAAAAATCAGAGTATAGTATGACACTTATGTCCATGTACGTCAGAAAGGAAACAATATTCTGGCAGGAATTGGCAACAGTGCCCAAGATCTTTGTTTTGCATCTGCTGAATATAAGTATCAATAGCAAACATTTTATATTTTCGTTTTAAATTTTCTTTCTAACTCTTAAAATACCTTATTATCTTGCAGTGTATTGTACAATTAATACTGTACTTTATCTTGTAACTGTACTTTCGATATGAAAAATAAACCTTTAAAATACAGCGCTAAATTCAAACTGGACAAATCGAGTTACTACCCTTTGTTGGCCAACTATTAATATTAATTATTCTAGGTAAAACCTAATAACTCACTTTATCAATAAACTTATGAGCCTAAGTTGGAAATAAATAAGACAATGAAACATTCAGATTTTTTTTTGTCCGAAGAATACAATTTCCAAAGTTAATGGGACCTGTGGTTCACTAGGGCTACAGTCTTTTTATAAATTTTTAATTTGTTGGAAACTCATATAAAACAGTTACTAGGTTTTATCATTGCATGGGAGATATGTTATCTGAGTTTAAATACACAGTTGGCATTACTGTCCATGTGATATTCTGTAATGTGGACAACATTTTGATTTGCACCGTCAGTTTCTGTGTGGCAGTCAGATTGTATAGTTGTCTTTCTTAATAGTTTATTGAACTTGTTTTTTTATAAAGGTTGCTCAAGCATTTTGATTACTTAGTGTGTCTTCATAACATTCTAAAGGTAAGAAGTGGTTTTTCGTGGTGTTTTGTATTTTTTTATTCACTTTCTCGTTAGGGTGAATTTTTACCTGGGCTCTCCAAGTAAAATTTCCGAAATGAAGATGCTCTTCTTGAATACTCACCATCCTCAGAGGAACGTTGCTTCAGTTGCCAAGGTCTCACGAGCATTAGTGGACTGAATTTAAAAAACAAGGTCTGGCACAAATATGGACTGACACCAAGGTGTTTTAAAGACATATGGTCAAAGAAAATTACTGCTCCAAGGCAGGAACGAAAAATCAGGAATATTTGCACACAGCAATAAACCTCAGATAGTTCTCAGAAAATTATGCAGGATGCTAGGCTTAAGATATCTCAAATGACAACTAGGTGCATCAAGGAATTGGTATTCTCATGATGCCAACCAGTAAAAGCAATAATGAAAAAACGGCCATTGTCGACTAAACACCAAAACATGACGTTAAAAACTGGAAGACAGTAAGGTGCCAATTCCTCAAGTGAAGATAATACATTTTGGTAAAACCATTTAGTTTTCACCTTTTTTCAGGTTTGCTCCTCCGATGAATCGTCAGTTTAAAATTTATCTGAAAAATCTGAATTTGTAAGAAGACAAGCAGGAGAGGCATTTAAGGAAGACTGCATTTTGAAACATGAGAAGCATCCTCTTAGCATCATGGTTTGGTTAGTCACCAGCAGCAAAAGCAATGGTTGCCTGTATATTGTGGACGGAACAATAAGGCATGATCAATACATCAGGGTGTTGGAAAGAGAAAATCTACCTCAGGTCCAGGAATCGTTCTCAAACAAGTATTTCACGTTCATGCACGTTTCTGCTCCCTGTCATAAGGCAAAGAAAATTACCAAATTCCTGAACGACAAAAAAGTGAAGGTTCTTGACTGGCCTGGAAATTTTCCAGACCTCAACCCCATCGAGGACCTTTGGGAACTAATGATTAGAGAAATTTATAAGGAATTTGTCGCCAATAAACAGCAATTAATAGAGCGTTTAACTGATGTGTGGCACAGAAGTGAATAAATCAAAATAAACTGCACTAAACGCATCAAAAACATGCAAAGAATAACAAAAACAGTAATTGCAGCAAAATGTGGTGTCACCAAGTATTGACTTTATGATTATTTATGTTCAATATCATGTGTACTTTGTTCTTCAAAATGAATAAGTCACTAACTAATAATAATCAGTATTTGGTGTAGAAACCTCAACAATGTAGTTTTATTTCTACTTGATAGTCATAAAATGCATTTTTGATAGTGTGGTTTTAATAATTCGATCACCCACTGTATATGTGTCGGGTATTTTTGAATTGCTTTCTATATCCTGGGATTTTATTATTATAAGTATTAATTAACAATTAGTTTATGCGGACAAAACAAACATTTTATTTCTTTTTTCCATTAGTATATACAGTACTTGTTATTCAACATCAAATATCACCTGAGTTTAGTCAACTTAGTTTAAATAATTTTAAAAAAGTTTTAAGAGTAAAAATGTTTAAATACCAGAGTAATGTCAATAAATTGATCACAAAAGATCACTAATCTTCACAGTATGGAAGCAAGATCATTCTGCAATACCTTTACTTCTACTGTACAAAAGTAGAGTGCTGAACTAGTAATGCCTAGCTATGAAATGACACGTTTAACTCTTGATTATAACAAAATAATTTACCACTTTGTAAAGCTGCAAATTACCTGCAAGGTGTATCATAATATTTGGTTTATTTCTCAATCACAAATAGCAAGCAGAACTGAGACTTTTGTCTTTAATCACCAAGAAAAATGAATTAAAGTTGTAATACGACATTAACAATTAATAACATGATACAACCTTGTTTATCTGGTAACGCACAGACAGCAATAACAGCATAAACAGGTAGAAAGTTTCTTATATTTTAATATTTTTTAATGGCCTTACTGTTGCTTATAGAAACGAAAACTGTGATTACATAATGTTTTATGCCCTTTTCATTGGTGTAAAAAGATCATAAAAATTGCTCATTACAGACGGCATTGAACATTTTCTGGTTTGGCGGATAATCATCTCTACCTATAGGCGTTTTTAAATATTATACTGTAAGGTATCTATCCTCTACTGGATGGTACATGGATCTGGTGGTGTAATTTACAATTGTTTTTAAAAGCACTGTACATTATCTAGTTTAAGAATTATGTTTTTTTTTTTGTCTAGTGGTTACTGAATTCATTATATTATATTCTAAGGTAAAATTTTTCCTTATTTTACTACCTAAGTGCTTCTTTATTTGTAAAAACTTTTTGTAAAAGAATTATGTTTATTAAATAAATAAAAATAAGAAAACTTAACCTTACAAACATTAAACTTTCTTCTGTTTTATGTATTTAGTTTATTTTCGGTAATTTCCAATCTACTTATATAAATTATAAAGTAAAACTGCTGACAATGACAATAAAGTCAAATAAACAATTTAACTTATAAGTGGAAGCCAATTTCCTAGCATTTTCAGCTTATATAGCTTTATTCAGTTTATGCCATTTCTGTCCAGTAGTAATATTACTGTCTTGAAAAGAGCCATTTCAGTTTATGATGTTTTTAGTATATTAAATAGCAGAAATGAAAAGACAAAAAGTTATTGTTTGTTTTTTGTCTTTTAGTGTCAGTCTATTTCAGTGATTACGGGCAAACGACACCAGGGTACAGTTTCACCTCACCAAATTGGAAATTTGGCCGAACCTCTGTTTTTTGTAGATAGTGTAGGTATATTTTTACATGTCCAACATCGTATGTTGTTATTTTTCAATATGCACTGAATTAACTAATTACTAATAATTTTGAAAAAGTGGTCACATAAGGATGCAAATTCAGAACCTCTGCACAGCGAACTGACATTTGACCCCCTGTGCTTTCTGAGAATGCAAAATAGTTATTAACTGGAAATATAGCAGCACATTCTGTTAAAACCGAAAACTAAAAGTGTGTCGTCCCATGGAACACTGTCCACAGTAAAATCCAAATGACTTTTAAATAATAATAAGCTTTATTGGCCAAAATTATGAGGCATGTTTTCAAAGTAAGTAGAGTTTTGAAATTCAGCCACTGTTAGCACTGCTGCGACTTTCTATACTTGCATGCTGTGTACCTGTCGACAAGCCACAGATGCATTACTGACAGATTAGACTGTGTTTAATGTTTGTTTGTCACTATTTAAAATGCATCCATCGATCGAGAATCCCGCTGACTGTGAAATACATGCTGTGATTAGTTTTCTTAGTGTTAAAGGCATTAAACCGACCGACATACATCATCAGATCAGTGAAGTGTACGGAGAAAACATGAGTGATGGAATGGTACGGTAATGGGTAAGATCTTTTAAAGATGGCTGTACGAATGTTCACGACGAGGAATGAAGTGGGCGACTTTCTGTGATGACTGAAGATTTGGTTCAGAAAGTTGACAAAAAAGTGAAAGAGAACTGACGCTTTATGACTTTGTTGTTATCTGATGAGTTTCCCCAAGTCTCCAGAAGTGTTCTCCATGAAGTTGTGACCAAACGCTTAAATTCTCGAAAGTTGTGCTCACGCTGGGTACCAAAAATGTTGACTGAGGTGCACAAAACCAAACCTGTAGCCAGCGCATTAACTTTCCTTGAGCGGTACAGTGACGATTTTTAAGCAAAATTCTCACAGGCGATGAAACATGGGTGGCTTATGTTACACCGGAATTGAAGCAGCATTCCATAGAATAGCGGGATTCAACATCACCCAAGAAAGTTCAAACAAACAATTTCAACCTGGAATAATGTGTACTGTGTTTTGGGACAGAAAAGGGGAGTTGATATGGATTTTTGCATCATGGTGACAAAATAAATTCTACGACATATTGTGAAACATTAAAAAAACTTTGCTGCGCAATCCAAAACAAAAAGCAATCGGATTGGAACGTTTTGCTTTATGACAATGCCCGTTCACACGCGGCTTCTCAAACAAGATCTCATCGGATCTTTTCGCTGGGAACAACTTGATCACCCTCCATAGAGTCCCGATCTTGGGCCCAGTCACTACCACTTGTTCCTGCATTTGAAGAAGCACCTGGGTGGTCAGCGCCACGACGACGATGGCGAGGTTAAAAACGGCTGTGTTGAAGGGGTTGTCTATTCAGGCGGCAGATTTCTATGAGGATGGGATTCAAAAGTTGATTGTACAATTGGATAAATGCCTCAATATTGGTGGAAATTATGTGAAAAGGTAAATTAAGTAGAGGCTTTCATGTTTACTGGTTTCTTTTTAAATTTCAAAATGGTTACTTACTTTAAAAACACGCCTCCTGCACAAGAAGTTTGCAGTAAATCTAAGAACCGAAATTGATTCAGCAGATATCAGATTGAAATACATCAGAAAACATATTTTTCTAATGTGTCATTTATTCATAAAAAGTTTTGAACTGATGTAATGAAACATATTAAAACTTGTGAATTTCACAGCCAGTTTATAGTTATTAGAGAATCTGCATAAATAAACAAGTTTTTTCTTGTAAACTGTTAGAATCTGTAGAGAAACCTCGCACCAGATTGATGCACTGGCTGCTGTAATAAAATAAAACAGAGTAACCAGTTACACTTTTAAGTGCTTGCCTTGCAACAGATCGCCTTATATATAGAGAGAGCAAAACTTTCTTAATTATATATATGATTTTAGTAACAAAACAAGATATAATTTTCAAACTTCAATTTCCATAATTCATGAAGTTAAGACATTTCCTTTCGCAAATTTTAAGAATTACCAGGTATTTATTACTATTGGCTTTAAAGTATTTTCTTACAGTACTTTGTTATCACAAGAACCATGCTCTGAAATATGCTTTTGTTAGAAAATAAAACTTCTTTGAATGGTGACAAATTTACTCACAACATTGTGTTTTTTGTTTAGATTCTAGTACAGTAAGGGTTTGATTTATTTGAGATACTGAAACTTGCAATTTTATTTTATAAACATTGTTCAGCACTTTTCATTAGGTCTATTTAAAAGTTGACCACGTTGAAAATATGCCACTACAAAGTTATTTAGGCGTCATAGGTCTATAAAGATGATGGTACACACATATAACGTATACAGAACATAATTTATCTTTTTCATAGAAATAGAATACTAAAAGCTACATCTTTGTTGTTTAGCAACTAAGAAATTTAGTTACAGGACAGACGCAACTTGACTGTTAGAAAAGCTCACAATTAATTGTTATAAGCAACAACAAAAAAACCAATGTATACTAGTTATGTTTTTTCCCCACACGAATGATAAGTGGGAGGAAGTAAGATAGAAGCCATATTTATAAAGATACTGGAATATTAAAAAACTATAACAGACTAAATAACTAGGAAGATATTTAACAATCACTGGCAATTATACAAACTGTTGCATGTATAGTGACCATACCATTTACAAAAATTGAACTTTTAAAATAAATTAAAAATTAGGTTGTGAGCATTAAAAAAAAGTTCCTAGTATAATGCACTTGAACTTTTTAAGCTTTATGCTTTGGAGTTGTATTACCTTCGGCCTAGTCCAGTGGTAATAATATGTGCTTCTGGACCCAATGGTCCTGGGTTCAGTTCCCGATAAAAGCTTCAGATTATTATATTATACTGTAAATTAACATCACCGTAGCATTGCATTCAAGCGAGTAAAATAATAATAATAATACCACAGTATACAAACCCTGCACCCAAAAGTCTTTGCCTTGTGCAGGGGGAGCTTACATACACATATGGACAAAGGACACCACCCATAACTCATCAGAAGCCAGCCTTTCCACATTCGAGGGAAAAATACCGACTGTCTGAATACAGGACTCAAACCCATATGCCTGCATGTTCCACCTTTTGGATTGGGGGTAAATCCATTGGTCCCATGTACCATGCAAAGCTCAGTACATTAAGGTTCCCTACCCTTCTTACAAAAATGGAGTTTGGCAAAATGTGAGTTGAAACTACTCCCCGGTGTCGGTGATTGGCCATAATCTCGAAAATAGACTGACATTAAAGAAACACAATATGATAAAAAAACTTCCGCCTATTTTTGAGACTGGCCAATTACCGACCCAAGGGTACGGTTTCACCTGATCAACCAAAATTTTGCTGAACCCGTGTTCTGTAAGCAGGACATAAATCTTGTGTGTGCCCAACATCAGATAGTACATAGGATTGAATGCCCCCCTTTGAAGACCAAAACTTACAGGCATTTAACTTGTTTAAACACAATGCTATGACCTCAGCAGTTGTTATTTTTTAGTATGTACAAAATAAATTAATTATAATTTTCGAAAAAAAAAAAAAAAAAAAAGAAACGATGTAATGGAGTGAAATAATCCCTGGAGGTTGAGACCTCCACTGTGAGCTTTGAAACAGGCAAACGACCATGCTTTGATGCTGCTTGGAAACGAAATTCTATACAATACGAACCTTGAATCAAACTCTGGCACATGTCGGGTCCAGACAAACCCGAAGGAAGGCTGAAATCTTGAAGAAGTGAAATAACCCCTGGAAGGTTGAGACTTCCATTCTGAGATTCAAAACAGGAAAACGACAGTGCTTGAATGCTGCTCCGGAACAAAACTGCATATGATACGACCTTGAGTGAAACTCTGGTGTGTGACTGGGCCCAGACGAACCAGGAGGGAGGCTGAGATTTTCGAGGAGTGAAATAACTCCTGGAGGTTAAGACTTCAAAATAGGCAAACGACCTTGCTTGGATGTTGCTTGAGAGTGAAATTCCATGCAATACTGCCTTAAGTACTGGAGGTCTAGACGAACAAGGAGAGAGGCTGAGATATCTAGGGAGTGAAATAATCTCTCAAGGTTGTGGCTTTGAAACAGGCAAACGACCTTGCTCGGATGCTGCTCGAAGCAAACTCTGTATTATATCACTGATGGAAGTCGGGTCCAAACAAACTGAGAGAGAAGCTGCTATCCCCCTGAGCTTCTAAATGGTAAGTGACTTCGCATTGATGGCATAAAACCTTGACAGCGGACAAAAAAAAAAAAAAAAGAAGCCGTAGAGAACAAACTTTCACCCTCAAAAATATCGACTCCTGCAAGGAGCTGGATTTGAAGTGTGAAATTTAAACAATAGGCGTGAGCCACAATAGAGCTGAGGTCACAGTGGAAGAACTGAAACAGCCAGCTCATCATTGAACCTAACCTAACCTACTTACATTAAACAAATCAAAGCTATTTTTGATAACAATTATTTATTATTGACTTCCAAAATCTCTATGAACATTACTAATTTAAAGAATGGTGCTTAGCTAGTATACTAGGGTTTTTGAAATATATACAATGGCTCCATATTACTTTGTCAGACTGGTGGCTCATTGTATATATTGTATATGTTAATAAGTATAATAGGTTGGGTTATATTATGTACATATTATTTGCATGTGAGAAACATAAAGTAACCTGAAATTTTGCAAAACAAGCCACAAAATTTCACTGATTCAATTTTGCTTTGAACTGATCTTTCACCATGGAATTATAATACATAAGGTGCCCAAAGAAGCACATATTTAAGTAGTGAATAAGCAAATTTATTAAACTAGTAAAAGCTCAGCCATCCTCAATAACTGTGCAACTCATCAACCTAATTAGGGAATAAACTGATAGTCAGTAAAAAGAATATTTCTTGTAACCAAGAATAACAAAAGAATTTAAGTTTAAGCTATTAAAAAAATTGAAATTATCCTGGAAAAACTGATGCAAAATTTTAATAAAAACTGTCTACATTTGTAAATATCTTGTATTTAGTTTACTTTTAAAAACAAAACTTGCCAATTACTGATGCAAGGGTACAGTTTCAGCTAATCAACTTCGTGTGCTCATCAAACATTATTTTTTGCAGAAAAAACAAAAAAAAAACGCTCAAACCAAGGCTAAGCTTGATAAATACTATGGGGACTCTGCACCATCAATTTCCATGGCAAAAAAAGTGGTTCACTGAATTTCATTGCGGCCGTACAAGCACAAATGACGTAGAACGTTCTGGACACCGAGTTGCAGTCGCTACACCGAAAACAATTGAAAAAACTCACGATATGGTGTTGACCGATCGGAGATTGAGAGTGTGGGAGATTGTGGAAGCCATAGACACATCACATGGATCAGTGGTTTTGATTTTGCATGATCACTTGGGTATGAGAAAGCTATCCGTAAGATGGGTGCCGCGTTTGCTCAGAATCGACCACAAACGCAATCGTGTGACAACTTCGAAGGAGTGTTTGGCGTTTTTCAACCGCAATAGGGACGAGTTTTTGCGCCGTTTCGTAACCGTGGACGAAGCATGGATTCACCACAACACACCAGAGACCACGCAGGAGTCAAAACAGGGGGTCTCTCTGTGCGAATCGGCGCCGAAGAAGGCCTAGGTGGGTTTGTCAGCCAATAAAATCATTGCGACAGTTTTTTTGGGATGCACGCGGTATAATCCACATTGATTACCTTCAAAATGGAAGAACAATCAATGGCGAATATTATACCAAATATTTGGACCGATTCAATGACGATTTGAGGAAAAAACTACTGCATTTGGCCAAGAAAAAAGTTATTTTCCACCAAGACAATGCAAGAGTGCACACATGTGTAGTCTCTATGACGAAATTGCATAAATTGGGCTACGAACTGCTCCCTCATCCGCCTTATTCTGCGGATTTAGCCCTGAGTGACTATTTCTTGCTTCCAAGCTTAAAGAAATTGCTCGGCGGAAAGAGATTTGACGCCAACGATGAAATCATCTCACAAACAAATACCTATTTTGAGGACCTCGACAAATCTTATTTTTTGTAACTGATTAAAAATTGGATAAACGTTGGACGAAAGTGTATAGAGCCCAAAGGAGACTATGTTGAGAAATAAAATGATTTTTTGTCAAAAAACCCGTATTTCATTCAAAAAGTCATGGACCTATTAACCGCCCTGATACTAAACAAAAACGATAGTTTACTCGTTACATATAAAAATAGATCACCCATCTAAATATCCTGCTCTAAGAATATGTAAATATTTGAAAGTTACATTCACGGATGTGTAATCCAATCCAGCAACTCAATACAATAAAAGTTGTATTGCTACTTTTATTAATATTCTTGTCTTTGTTTCTTAATAAGGAATTTAAAAGAATGAAGCAAATAATTTCTTGATTATTATGTAGATGAGTTAACGAGTATAAAGTAAATCTCATGGCTGCTCATCAGTGGGCAAATCAGCATGTAAAATATCACAATCGCACATTCGGACACTGTTTCTGCACATGAAGAATGGGATAAAGGCCATAGAAGAGCTGAATTTCCTTCCAGACGAAACTCTTGGAAGATAATTAAATTTCCGTGTAATATAAAATGACTAACTTCCATAGAATTCATTGGATAAAGATCTGCATGTATTTCTTTAAATTTATTATCATTCTGTGGCCAAAGGTATTCACCATAACCATTTCAACTCAAACACACACAAGATCTGCATGCGCCGGTGTAAAATGAAAGTATTCACGTACATTATATACTTTTTTGAGTTTAAAAATTGTATTCACAAAGATAATATATTTTTTTAAGTTTAAAAATTAGTATTTCAATAACAAATTATAAAAAATTTGTTAAATTTAATATACAGTTATTTTAAGTTTAATTATTGTTAATCTTGTGAGATTGGCAAAATTCAAGGTCAGTATTGATTCTACAACAATTGTGTTCTTATATATTATATGTATTCAGTAATATATTGTTAATAATGTTAGTTTTATTAATGATTGTTAATGAAATAATAGAATATTACGTATTGTTTATAGAAAGTGTTTGTCTATTTTTTTTCTTTTTAATAGAAATTATTATAGAAATTAAAGCTGAATTTAGGTTCTTTTCTATTTGAAACTTGTCTAAAATTATTATGGCCCACTATTTCTAGTAAACAAAACATAAAATTCTACACATGATATGTATAAACTAAAATTTAGCAAAAGCAAACATTTAAGTGTGTTGTTAATAAAGCAATAATATCAAAATTCACAAAAAAAATATGTCAAATATAAACCCACTTACCTGTGCAGCATTAGGTGATGTAAATAATGATGGAGATATAGCACCACCAATCAATTGTGCTGTGTGTGTTGATGTTGGACTAGCTGCAACACGACCCCTGCCTGTACTTGAAATACATCCTGGATGTATGTTGGGCTGTGGAGCCTCGGAAAGATGACCTGGATCCACTGAAAATAATCCACCTTCTTAAACATACATACAAACACCAACACAGGTATAATTGTATTTATTCATTTCAATAAAGCCCAACAGTATACAACCAGTAACATGGCCACTAATTTAGTAAATACATTACTAAATACAATTAGAGAAATAAAGAAAATAATTTATAATGCTGATAAAATAAAACCAAGTATGTCAGTGTACAACAACTAATCTGAGACAAAATAACAATAATGAAAACCAAAGAAACACACTAAAATAACAAAAATCAAATCAAATGCAAAACAGTCAGTTAACATAAATAATAGAATAAGATTACATAGTAGGTATATCATTACAGAACAGTAGTTGTTTCTTACAAGTTTGTAACTGATTGTCAAGTCATCACCAAATACATCCATCCCACTCTCATGAATATAGTTGCAGCTGTGACAAACTCTCCTCATTGATGACCTAAACAACATGTTAATCCTAGCAAGTGGAAGAGCAAACAGTCTCTGTGATGTCAATAACACAGAAAGAACATTGAAATGCAACCGCTTGACCAGAGCTATACAGTCCACAGAATTGTGTGTATAAAAAATGTAGTATAAAAAACTCAAACTATTAATTGCTCGCCTCAGCTCCAGACTTTCAAGATTGCATCTGCTGCATATAATGATTCTCAATTCCCTGTTGAGGGTGGACGCCAGTAGCACAGGTACTTGGCAAACCTCATCTGAACTAATTCGAGCAAATTATTATGAACTGAGTAAAATGGGCTCCACACAACACTGGCATATTTGAGATGTGGTCAAACAAACACATGGCACAAACATCTCAGGCAGTCATAATCACTGAAAGGCTTACAGGTTCTCAGTATCAAGTCCAGCTCTCTTTCATATTTGTTAACACACTCAAGGTAATGCTAGCTGAATGATAACTTTTTATGAAAAATAACACCTATATCCTTAACAGTGCTAGATCTGCTAAGTAGTGTATTATCCACCCTGAGGTCAAATCAATCAATCTGCAACCTCCTTGAGAAAGAAAGAACAGAACACATCAGAATTCAAACCAATTAAATTATTGTGGCAACATTGCCCCAGCCTAGGTATATTATCCAGCAGATTTACCTGGTCACAGGTGGACGACAATCTAGTGAAAAGTATAGACTGATTCTTCTTAAGACAAAGCAAGATTTTCGTCGTGCATCTAGTTGTAAACCCAAAATGTATTAACAATACAGGTGCAACCCCTAAGTTTGAATGAGGGACCAGCAGATCATTTATAGGCGTTACTGGAAGTACTACCAACATCACAAAGAAGATTATAGAATGGGAAGTGCTTTCTGGGGAGTTTTTGACATTCCATTATCATATCATGTTCGAGGTGGATTGGTCAAAGATGCTTGAAAATAAGCAACAGTGTATCTGAGGATTCTTCGATAGTGAAAAGTTTGGAGAAAGCGTCCAAAGAAAGGCAAGAGATATGGAAGTTGAGAGCCTAGAAGGTGTCATGGCAGTTTTGGAAGAAGCAACAAAAGAAAATACCATCATTTTACGTGCAGGCCAAAGAAAAAGACCATACAGGCGAACGCTAGACATTGAAAATCAATGCAACTATTAGATCCATTACGAGAGCAAATGCCAGAAATACCATCACCAATGAAGAAACAATATACCCTCAGAACCAGTACAAAATATCCTGTAAATAACCAAAGAAATGTATTATTTCTAAACGGGAGCATTAGAAGAGATTATGTGATGAACTGGAGTGTGATGTGTGGGGATCGGGCTATAAAATAGCCGTCAAACATCTTGGATGTCAAAGGCTGCCTGGAAAGGAAGTTGGAAATGATAGAACATCTTTCCCTTAGAAAGGATGATGCATGGATCAGGGGAGAAGTGGTCCAAGCTGGTGTCCCACTTTTTACTATGGAAGAACTCATCACAGATGCTGATCAAATTAAACCAAAGAAAGTCCCAGTACCAGATCTTACACTGCCGGAAGCAGTAACAACAGTGGGGAAAACCATACCGCAGATCTTCTGTGTACTAAATAGTCTGCTGAAAGAACAAAGCTTTTCTGAAGAATGAATGGTAGCCATAGTGTCCTTACTGTGGAAAGGTGGTGCGACTGATTCCCCATCGGGCTTTAGGCCTCTCTGTATGCTCAGTACAGCCGGGAAGTTTTTCGAAAGGATAATCAACGACAGGCTTGAGAAAGAGGTTGAACAGAAAGGATGACTGTCGGACTGTCAGTTTAGATTTAGAAAAGGCTGCTCTACGATACAAGCCTCCACTAAAGTGGTAGATACCGTAAAACATACCAAAAGCAAATCTTTCACAGTGGTAACGATGGACATAAGAATGTCTTTAATTCAGCTACTTGGAGCAAAATAGTGGATACAACAGAGGTATCTCGCAATACTTGATAAACGTTGTAGAGAGATATCTTTCCCGAAGACTCCATCAGATTGTCGAAGTGTAAGGTAATAGAAGTTACTCCAGGTATCCCGCAGGGATCAATATTAGGCCCTCTCCTCTGAAATATCTTATACGATCGAGTGTTAAGATTACCTTTTACTGAATGGGCAGTTAGCATAGCATATGCCGATTATCTGGCAATTTTGATGGAATTGGTGAACTTGAATTTAGAGTTAACAAATCTCTAACAAGGATTAACAGATGGATGCATAGAAATGATTTAGTACTGGCCCCACACAAAACTGTGGCAGTTATTTTGAAAGGACCCCACAAATGTAACCAGGTTAAGTTTGAGATTATAAGTGCTGAAATGCTACCAGTTAAGAAAATTAAATACTTATATACAAAGATAATAAATTGAAATTCGGGGAACACATAAAGTGCTCGGTAAATAAAGCCCAAAAAAGATGGCTGTGCTGACGAGGATACTACCAAACATAGGAAGGCCTAGTAGTCCTAAAAGAGTACTCCTATGTGGAGTGGTCCATTTCATACTTTTGTATTGTGCACCAGTATGGTATTAAGCCCTCGACATAAAGAGAGACTGGGATATGCTCTTGGGTATACAAAGGAAGGCCCTGCTTAGGATTGCCAGTGGGTGCAGAACTGTGTCCACTGCAGCCATACAGGTGATAATGGGAGTACCACCAATTATGCTCCTTGTTGAGGAGAGACGGCCACTATATTAATTACATTGACAATGCCAATACAGCAGCAGTAAAAAATATGCCAAGAGAAATAACTCCAATGGGCAAGAGATGTGAGAAGACATGTAGGTACTGCAGAATTGACTAAGTCACTTATTCCGGATATTCTCTCCAGTGAGAGATGTGGTCATCAAAAGCTGGACCATTTATCAGTCAGTTCCTGTTGGGCGACGGAGCTTCAGGCAGTATAGGGAATGGGGATAACAGAAGAGGATTTATGCTCGTATTATGGTACCACCGATACAGCAGAGCATACAGTCTCACTGTGCGACAAATGAATCCAGTGGAGACATGAATTAGAAACATAATTGGGGGTCGAGAATTAATAGAGAAAACATTGTCCCGATAATGATAGGTAGTGAGGGTGGATGGAGTAGTGCTATTCCAAGTACTGCAGACAAAAAAATCTGAGGAATGCCAAAGACTGCAGAAAGTCAGGAACCAAGCCCAGTTAAATCCTAGCAGATAAAGAAAAGATCAGGGAGAGCAACTGCCGAGCTCCTAATCTTCAAATAATGAGGGAAGGGATATGTAGGAAAACAAAAAAAAAGATAGCCCTTCACCATGATGTTATGTCAGAGATGACAGTTCCGTGGTGATACAGTAGGTTCATGGGGCCACTTGTTCCCGTTAGCCTAAGCATCGGCAACACCCCACTAAGGAAAAGAAAAAAATTACATGAGTCTGAAGTGTCCAGAGTACTGTCAGCATCAACACAAATTCTGAGTCTGCCATCTGAATTTGTAAAATAAAAAAGAATGGTCTGTTCAAGATTAAGGCTTAAATTATTTGAAGAGAAAAATCATGCATAATCGTAAAGGAATTTAAAATGTTTGAAGATTTTCGATATTGTTTTCCCTGAATATAAGTGTTGTCTCATCGGCATACATGACTGTTTTTCCTTTTATAAAATTTGGAAAATCATTTACATAAATTATATATATATATATATATATATATATATATATATATATATATATATATATATATATATATATATATATATATATATATATATATATATATATATATATAATATAAACATATAAAAAAAGAAGCTGATCCCGGATATGCATTCTAGGGGTCCTAGTTCGTGTTCATTTGAAAACATTTTTGCAAAGTCTCACCATCGATACCTCTCTATTAGTGAATTTTTTTAAAAATAAAAATTCACTAAAAATCAATACCAAAACAATGTAACTGATCATTGGTGTATGTTGCAACTTTTGTTTTATTATTTTCAATTTTACCTTTGCTTGTTTTGTTATAATTTTTGTAGCAGTATTTATAGACTTTATGTGCTACTTTCTCTTTTCTAAATGTATTTTTTTTTTACATATTATTTAGCCGTGGATGTCATTGGATATTGGTTTTCAATGTTGCCACTACTGTTTTCTGGAAACAACAATGTCGCCAAAACTTATTTTTTTAAAGGTTATGATCAATATGTTAAGACTGATTTATGGCCTTATATAGAAAATCTGTAGCTACTAGTGATGGGCCGTTTAATTGTTTGTCGAAAGTTTGGTTTCCTAATTCTCAGTCCTGCTCCCTCCATTTGTTCAGACCCGTCTGTATACCATACAGATGAGTTGTTCCATGCTTGGCGGTCATTTAAGACCACGTTAAATGGGAGTATAAAGTCCAGTTTAGCTGGCATTTGATCTGTTGGTTTGGTGAGTGACTCCAATGGAACAATTTTCAGGATCTTCAAGTAACCAACCAAGTCTCCTGGTTTAATTTGTTTGCTTGAAATTATCTCGAGGCACTTGGTGCTGCTTCTCTCTTCACACATATCGTCAGTGGAGTAATATTCAGCATTGACTCTATTGCACCTGTAGGGCATGATGCCATACCTCCTATTATTCCAACACATATCAGCCTCTGCAATTTTTCGCAATTTGCTTTGTGTGGAGGCTTGTTCCGTTTTTGGACACCATACTATAGATGTATATAATTAACCACAGTTTGGTATATCCAATATACCATCCTGGAATTCAGCCCCCATGTCTTTCCTAATAGTCCTAATGTCCAGATTGACATTGTGGCTCTCGAATGTTTTTTTTTCAAGTGTGTGTTGCAGTTCAGTTTTTGGCCTAAGAGGATCCCTAAATATTTAAGTTCACTGGAAAATTATAACTGTGTTCCATTCAGAGTGGATTTTTAAATTTAGTTTCCTTCTGTCAGTGAATGGGACAAGAACTGTTTTATGAGGATTGACATAAATCCCCTGTGTCACATCAGTTCGTTACTATATTAAGGTTGTTTGCATTAAGCTGGATATTACAGCATCATGTGTGCCCTTTACTGTTATGACAATATTATCTGCGTATCCTTGGATTATAAATTCTGTTCCACTCAATGTAGTCATAAGTTTATCAACAATGAACGACCACAGCAGAGGTGGTAGCACTCCCCCTCAAGGACAACCTTTTGCCATGGATCTGTTGTGTGGTAGCCATGATTACACGGCTTTTTAGCATTGACTCAATCCATCCTACAATGAAGAGTGGTGTTGTCAAAGGCACCCTCTAAATCAAAATGTCAATGAATGCACTGAGGGCCACTTCTTGGCCACAAAAGGTTTTTCTATACCTCTCACTAAACAGTGTAGGACATCTAATGTAGATTTTCCTGTCTGATATGCGAATTGTTGTACATGCAGCGGTTTTCTTGTAAGCGTTTCTATTCTAAAAATATTGATCTAATGCCTTCTCCATGGTTTTTAGATGGATGAAGGATGTGAGGCTAATGGGGTGATAGGACTTTGCTTCGTCCATAAGGCTACTTATTGTTTTTGGTATAAACACATTTGCCTATCTCCATACCTGCGGAATATAGTCTAGGATTAAACTAGCTTTGAATCTTCGTTGCAGGTGCAAACCCCGTTGTATCCGGAAATGTCGTCTCTGCCAGGCGATTTATAAGGTTTAAAACCCTGTATCACCCATTAAATTCTGTAAACATTGAAGATTTTATTTGCCAGTCTTTTCCCAACTACTGGATTTCCCAACCCTTGATCAGCCGGGCTCTCCCGCTTGCAAATTATCTTCGGTGTTTTGTGAGCCTGGAAAGGGGGTCTGTAGGAGAACTCTAGTGTGTTCGTTTGGGCTTTTTAGGTAGTAGACCAATGCGGTTTCAATGATCCTTTGATAGGATTTTCTGTAGGCTCTGTGCGGGGGCCAGTTCATTTATCCCTTCGCAAAGCAGTCTCCAAGTTCTCCTTATGGATCGTCTAAGTTCTTTGTTATATGAGGCTAAGGTTTCTCTGTATTCAGCTTAGTCAGTCCTTTTTGCCCTATTAAACAGCCCTCTGGACTCAGCTCTGAGCCTGTCCAGTTCCCTGTTCCATCAAGGCACGTCCCGGTGGGTTGCCTTTTGCTTAATGAGGCAGTTGTTCTCATAGGCAAATTTTATAATTTAATCTAGGTGATTCGAGGCTTCTTCAAGTTGCTCTGCAGTGTCGAGATTGCAGTTCCGCCTCGGAAATCCCGACCAAAGTTGCATCTTATAGGCATCCCAGTCGGTGAGCCTGAGCACCCTGCGCTCCCCCACACACCTAATTGCTGCCTCAATGTCGAACCTTATGGTTTGATGGTCAGACATAGATGGTTTATCTGATACAATCCAGTTTGTTATGTATGTGTTATAAACGGGTCAGCAAGGGTTACATCTAATACTAAAAACTTCTGATTGTGTTTATAAAGGTAGGCTCATTACCTCTGTTCACAATGCTTATGTTGCTGGCAGATAAGTAATCCAATAGGTACTCACTGCTTCTATTAGTGTCTGTGCTCCCCCATCCTAAGTGGCAGTGAGCATTGGCATCACATCCTGCAATAAAATGCCTATTTCTTTCCTTGCACCATAAAATGAGGCATTTAACTTCCTCTATAGGTGGCTGGCTTTAATCATCCCCAGGTAGGTTCGCTAAGGCTATTACAATACGCCTTTTGCCATCCCCTGTTGTCACTTCTACCAATGCAGCTGCACAGATCTTGAATAATGAACTCTGAAATAGAAGTAACCTATATATTACTATTAAGCAGTAAAGCTGCTCTTGGTATGTCATGTGTGTTGCAGGAAATCAACAACACAACACAAAATTTAAGGGAACTTTATGCCCCTGCCTAAGCCGTAGATTCCAAGAAACCAAAACTCATCATGTGCCCCCTTTAATAACAAAGTCGACGTGTCTCCGATTTTTTCTTTTTTTTTAATTCCAATATTTTCCAGGTGGGAAGTTTCAATTGGCACACCTGTATATATTTCCTTAAGTGGGGGAAAGTTTTGATCAATATACAATCTTCTAAGCATGCTCGTAGCTGCTTTGGAGCGTTGAAGATTTATTTGGATGCACTTTACAAAGGTGCAAAGGGATTTTAATTATGTGGGGGGCTATTTTTCTTTCCTTTAAGATATTTCTCCCATCAGTCGGCATATGCCTTTTTATTTACAGGCTTTTCTGTCGATTTTGTAGTCAAAGGGGCTGTGGTCAGATGCTTTCCTCAGTCCTTGAGCATGTACTGCTCTTTGACTTAGGTTTCTTCCCTTTCGGCTCCTTAGCCCTTCTTCGTTTTGGAAGCGCTCGCCCCGTCGAGAGTCCCCCTCTGCAGAGGCCTTAGTGACCTTTTTACACCAGGGGTCTGCAACTGGAGTCAAGCCCTTTTTTTCCATTTTTGTCTGGTTTCTCATTGGCTTCCCACGAGAAGCTGGAGATATAGATTTCGCCCGCATCAGAGCCCCGCATGATGCAGGAGAGCAAGTGAATGCCAGAGTGTGTAAGGTGCTCCGAAATTTACACAGTAGTGATTAAGCTACCCCCTCACCAGTCAATCTAGATGGAAGCACATATGAGCCTATCAGACAGTTGTCTACAACCTCACACCACACACTCACAGAAAACTTAAGTTGCGAATTCCTTCTTCTAACAGCATGATGATTGTGGTATACCCACAGATGATTATTTCTGGTTTTGTAAATGCCATCTTTGATAAAATGTCTCTCACCAGTAAATAGTGTCTGGTAAAAAAATGTCACATTAAATCCAATAGGAGAACGGAAAAACCATATCCTCTGGTAATCTGGCGCAGTTTCAGCCATTTTGATAATTTATTTTATTTATTTATTTAAATATATACATTAACAGGTATATAAACCCAATTACTAATGTAAACAAAATTAAGCAAATGAAAGCCTAAAAACTAAAATAAGAAGAAGCAAAAGAAAAGTGACTGAAGTGTTAGGTAGAATCTCTGAAGCTTATAAGAACGCAGTGTAAATTAGAAGTTCTGAACATGTCTGCTGGGCCATCATTATAAAGATGACAAATAAAAAAGCGGGGATTTAATTAAGATGTCCGTTCTTGGAACAGGAACAGCAAATTTCGAGTATGATACTGTGAGGATCTTGTATGGAAGGATATCTGGGAAGGAAGTTGAGGACAGTCACTATTACCATGGATGAGCTTATGCAAAAAAGACATTGCTTGTATTATTCGTCTTTTTTCTAAGGAGTCGAACTGAAATCTGTCTAATAACGAACTGCGGGGAAAACCCCTTTCTGGATAATGGTGTTCACTGAAGAAAAATCAGTACTTCGGGAATTAACGTTGTGCTGACTCCAAGAGAGTTTTATAAACAAAGTAGAAAGGAGACCAGCATATTCTAATCTAGAACGGACAAAGGAGTTATGCAAGACGATTAAAGTAGCATCATCAGAAAAGAATTTGCTATTTCGGATTACAAAACCCAGGCATTTCGCTGATGATGACAAAATATTACTTACATGCTGACTGAACCTAAGCTGAGAATCAAAGGTTACTCCCAAGTCTAGAATAGTTGAGACATGCCAAATAGTGGTATTATTGACATGGTAGTTAAACTCAAGTGGTACGGCTTTATTAGTAAAATATTTGACTTTTCATTTGGATATATTAAGTGATAGGCCATTATTAAGACACCAGGCGTTAATAAGATTAATGTTGTTCTGGAGAAGTTGACAGCCGTTAGAATTTACAAGAAGATATATTTTTAAAACGTCGGAATACAATAGTTTTAGAACAGAGATTATGCTGTCAAGATGGTCAATGACTATAGTGAAAAGGACAAGGCCTAAGATTGAGCCTTGAGACACCCAGGTAATACATCAAACCCATAAGAATGAGACCCGCCATAGGAGACTAGTGTATCCTCCCAGAAAGGTAAGATTCAAAGCCAACAAAGAATCAGAGAGACCAAAGTTACTCAGTTAATTCAAAAGTAGCGCATGCGGAATGGAATCAAAAGCCTTGCTAATGTCAAAATATACAGCATCAATCTGAATCTTCTTGACAAGGAAATTAGATACATACTGATTAAAGGTACAGAGGTTAGTAACTGTGAAGCGATTTCTTAGAAACCTGTGCTGACTGGGAGAGATAAATGGATATACATGTGGTGATAAATACCTTTCAAGAGAATATTCAAACACTTTAGCAAAATTCGACATTATTAGGACCTGCCTGTTATTTTCAACAAAGGTGCAATCTCCTTTCTTATGAATATGACTGGCCTTAGATATTTTCCAGAGTTAAGGCAATGTTTGGGTTTTTAAGGATACGTTAAATATAAAACAAAGGGGTCCCACAAAGGCATTTAAACAGTCTTTGATTAAAAGATATTATCAGGGCTTGTTTACTACATCTAGATCTTGCGTGGTAGACCTTTGTAAGTGAAAAAACAACCATGTTCTCTGGCGTATCTGTAAATATTGGATGATTGGAAACTCAACTATTGCAAAAACGCCGTTGGGACTCCTGTATTGCACCTCGCCCATTGTAAGTGAAAAAACAACCATGTTCTCTGGCGTATCTGTAAATATTTCATGATTGGAAACTCAACGATTGAAAAAACGCCGTTGGTACTCCTGTATTACACCTCGCCCATTACCATTGCAGTAACCATACATAAAAATAGTATCCGCACATTCTCCACTATTAAACTGGTGTGGCATGATTAAAACAACAAGGTAACTGAACAACGAACAACAATAACACAATATTAAACAAACCATCAATTCTACACTATGTATAACATTAACTGTGAATAATTATAAAATAATTTTAACTACACTGACAGTTACAGTTTAACAACACATGGTTACTATGATGACTCAACGACATCAAGATGCTTCTGCCTCATAAGCATTTCGATGTTTGATTTTTGGTGATGTTCATTTTTAGATGAAATACTTGATTTCAACTGTTGGGTTGCAGCAAATCTGCATGATGATAATAATAATTATCGTAATGACACTCTTACACCTACCTAATTCTTCAAGAGTGTACAAAGGGCCATATATTTTCTGGAATAGGCACCCAGATCTTTAAAATGTAATTTGCAACTGATTTACACTACATCCAGTTAGCACTTATGACGAGCCACTACATACTGCTAATTTCGAACATTTTTATCACTAAAAATTATGCTGAACAAAACTAATTAAATTTCTTATAATTTGAAAAAAAGCTGGAAACAACAATTTACAGTGAACTCTGCCAAGTATGACAACTACACATACCTTAGCTCAGTGTTCTCCCAGCTTTTTGCATCAGAAATTTAAAATTGCAATATACAGGGTGTGAAGCTACAAAAAATTCATGTTTGTTGAATCCGGTCCTGAATTTCAAAATATCTTGGAACATGTTTTTAATAAGTACGATGGCAGAAAATAAGTACAAATTCTGAACTTAATATAAAAGAGTGGTTCAACAGTTATGTCAAAACAAAGGTTTCATGAAAATTAAGCAAACATCTTGCATAATCACTTTTGTCAAAAACAAGATTCAGTTTCCAGCACCTGTTCCTATTTCATTGTAGCTTCATCTCAGTAATGAGGATCATCAGACTCCAAATTTTTAGTTTTTTGTGATCAACTATGTGTACCTGCACATATGGTTATGCTATGTACATTTGGCTCAAAATCACCCTGTATAAGAAGTTTATAATTAAAAATAAAAGCTGGTATTGCAAGAAAAACTTTTTACACCTCTATTTAAGCATAATGTCTAAATAAATACAATATTATTCACATTTTCACACTTACCTAAAGCAATCAAGTTATTTGCCATTAAAGTACTGTTAATGGCAGGATTTGTTGTATCCATGGAAACTTCTCCAAGGCCATTAACGGACATACCATTCACCATATTAACAGCTAAAATGAATTTATCATTTTAAACAGAACATATAACAAATTATATCTGGTGTTTATATTAAATGTCATATACCGAAACTATAGTCCAGTTACCAAACAGACACTAAATTTTCGGAAATATTAATGACTTAAAATGAAGACACAGCTACCAGATTGAAAATCTCAATATTTTATCCTACTGTATTTTTATCATTGTGTCGCAATGCAATAATTAATAAATAATGAACACTATTAAATTTCTTGAATTATTTCTTGTGGATGAAATGTATTCAATAATATTCATGAATAAGTGTATGTCCAAATTATGACTGTAAAAGGAATATACGAAAACATTGCAAGACAAAAAAGAGTAGCACATTGAAATTAGAGGGAGAGTGAGACGACAAAAGAGATCTATATGGAGAAAGAGATGTATATAGTGATAGAGATACAGAGATAGATAGACAAATAGATAGATACATAAATAGATAGATAAACACTTCTGGAAAACCTCTCCTTCAAGTGTATGCTTTTAAAATTTTTGTGTAAAACTGGATTTATCTAATTAAAAATATGTCCATGTTATATAGGTGTTCTAATAAATTTAAACTGTTTTTTTTTTCCTTTAACGTCAGTCTTTTTCGTGACTATGCCAATCCCCATCGCCAGGAAGCAGTTTCACCTCACTAATCCTGGCAATTTTGCCGAACCCCTGCCTTTCTATAAGGGGGGTAGGAATCTTTAACATGCCCAACATCGCATAGAGACGGCACCAACAGCTTTACGCCCCCCTCCGAAGGGCAGAACGTGCAACATTTAACTTGCTCAAATACAATGCCACAACCTCGGTTGATTTTAATGTTACAGTATGTACTGAAAAAGTGAAAGGAGAATCCTGGGATCAAACCCAGTTCCCCCCTGGTTCAGAGGCACACATTCTTTTTTTTTTAATTTCAACAACACACCACGAGGGCTCACACCCTAAATACTATCATACCGTGGGTGTCGACAAGGAGGAAAGAGGCAACTTGTTAATTCTGGAGTTGAAGGTTTGGAGGTTCAAAGGAGAAGGAAAAACATAAGCCGGCAAGGAATTCCACAACTTGGAAGTCCTCGGGACAAAAGAGCGGGCATAACAAGATGTCTATGTCTGGTGACCTGGACAGTAAAAGGGTGCATTTGCTCTGTTCCCCTGGTAGATCTGTTGGGGGCAGCATGTGGAGGAACTATGGAAGAAAGCTCCTCTGAGCAGTGCCCATGTAGATATCTATAAAAGAGAGAGAGGTCACCAATGGCACGTCGGTGGACAAGGGATGGCAGCCTTTGGGTGAGGGTAGGGTCACCGATGAGACGTATAGCTCTCTTCTAAATGGAGTCCAGGATAGTGAGTGTAGAAGCGACAGCGGCACCCCAGATGTGGGAGCAGTATTCCGGGTTTGGCCTTATTTGTGAAGTATATAAGGTATAGAGATTAGCTGGTGAAAAGTATTTGCAAGCCCGGAAGAGGAAACCTAATTTCTTAGTAGCTGCTTCTGCAATTGATGTGACATGTTGGTGCCAATTGAGATTTCGATCCACAGAAATGCCAACAAGTGAAAAGGATTCATTACTTTGAATAACTTGGTTGTTCATTGTGATGGGTCTAGGGCTGGTGTATATCTTATGAAATAGGAAGCAACACTGAGATTTGGTGGAGTTGAGTTGTACAAGATTTCTACTTCCCCAGTCTAATATTTTTTGGAGATCCACAGAGACAGAACCCCCCCATGAGTCTGCATTACTCATCTAATTGGGCTAAAGAGACAGGCTTAGAATATTGTATATTTGAGTGAAAGGTGCTGTCATCCGCGTAACTGTGAACTGGGTTGGGTGTGCTAGAGAGGAGGTCATTGATGTGGAGGCGAAACAAAGTAGGGGCTAAAGCTGAACCTTGAGGGACTCCTGCATTAATTGGATACAGTTTAGAGGAATGGCCATCCACGACAACAGAAATGCTCCGGTTGGAGAGAAAATTTGCTGTCCAGGTACAGAGTTTTGGTGGTAGGCAATAGGCCGGAAGTTTATTAAGCAGCGCTGCGTGCCAGACCTGGTCGAATGCTTTGGAGATGTCTAGAGCGACAATCTGGGATTCACCATGTAGTTCCATAGACCTGTTCCAACAATGGGTGACAAAGGAAATGAGGTCGACAGTTGATCTGTGCCGACGGAATCCATCCCGTCGTGAATTAGACTGTGTTTGTCAAGTAATTTTAGTAATTCAGTGTTTATATACTTCTCCATCACTTTAGAGACGATTGAAAGGAGACAAATAGGCATGTAGTTGCTAAGAAGCGCTTTGGATCCTTTCTTGGGGACGGGTTGTACTCGAGCAGTTTTCCAATTACTAGGGAATATGCCTCTATTGTAAGATGTTTGAAACAGACGAATCAGGACAGGAGCAAGTTCTGGTGCGCATTTTTTTGAGAACAATTGCTGGGATCTCGTCAAAGCCAGAGGTTTTCTTGGTACTAAGAGAAGAGAGCATCTTTCGTACCTTCTTAGGTTTGAAAATGATATCCGTCATTTTATGCGCGACATTGGGGACTGTTGGTGGTTGAACATTTGGAGGTGGGTTGAGAGTAGAAACAATTTCATCCCCTGAAACAAGAGGTGGGAACGTGCTCTTGCAGAAATTATTCCCAATAGATTTAGCAAGAGTCTAGAAAGGTTTGCTGACGTTGGAGCTTGAGAAGACTTTGTTTTTGATGTGGTTATTAAACGAGTTTTTTGCCTCAGAAAGAATGTGGACATATTGGTTTCTTGCGTCGTTAAATGCTTGACAGTTTTCTTGACTGGGATTGTGTAGAAGCGTTTTGTGAGCTTTGACCTTTTCAAGTCTGTCCTTGTCACAGGATTTAGATAACCAAGGCTTTTGAGTGGCCGAAGAGGCTTTCTGTGTACGTGGAATAAATAATTCCATGCCAGCTTGGATGAATTCGGTGACGTTTTGTGAGATATCAGAGGGGTCAGGATGAGAGAAGCAGACAGACGCCCATGGAAATGAGAAAAAGTAATCCTGCATTTCGTCCCAGTTCGCGGAGTTGTGTTGCCAAACGATATGTGGGTGTGACGACTGTGTGACCTCGGGTTGCATTGCGCAGGAAGCAGTGACCATGCCGTGGTCTGAGCGACCAAGGGGGGTGATGACTGGTGTCTTATAGCAATACTCTTGCCACTGAGCCACCGTGGCTCTAAAAGATTTGAGCTCTGGATAACAGGCCATGACTATAAAAATATTGCACATTATTTTTTTTCTTTAAAAAAGAAGTGCCGATTCTGAAGAAAATTTTTGGGGCCATCGAGGCCGATGATAGCTTACCAAAAATAACGTGTCGCGTCTTGTGAGATATTATGGAATTAACTTCCGTTTTGGAAAATAAAGTCTTTTCATTGAGAAAACAAAAATAGTTGTGGCGCAGGCAATATTGGCTGTGTTTAAAAATTGTACCAAATGGCGCAAGCAAATTGTGCTCGGACAGAGATTTTACTTTGAGCACTTGTTTGAACACTACTAATTTTTAAACACTACCGCCGATTTCAAAACAAGTTGTCAATTTCAATTGGCATAACCTCTCAATTCAGTAAAATAGGAATTCTGCACGTTAACTACTTATAATTATAATAATCATGTTTTCTGAATTGAAAATAGAAATGTTGCCTTTAATTTTATAACTTATGTAAGAAGGGCAGATGGCTAAGCTTCGTTTCAACGGAGTCACTCTCTCTCTCTCTCTCTCACTGGTTTTTCTTCTGATTGCTTATTTGTAAGGTGTCTTCGCTGAAATAAACGTTTTTACCAGGCAGATCTTAATTAATAATAACACAAATAAATTTTTAAAAAAACAAGCTTTTACCACGCAAGCAACCATAATTTAATATTAGGTCCCAATAGTTTCCGATATTGCAATTTATGAGGAAATTGCAGTAGTTACAACTATTATAGTATACAATACTCTATGCTATCTGTGTAATATATTATAATTCAAGTTTAAAATATTTAAATCAAAAAATGTACTCTAGCTTTTCAAATTAATCAGGTTATGAATTAAAACAGTTCTAACACCAACTCTCGATTTGGTATGTGAAAATTCTGTTTTAGCAGTTAGAACAGTTATTAAATGGAAGAAAGTGGACATTCAAACAGTTTTTAAACAAACAATTTTATGTTCGCGTACTCGAATCGTTGTTCAGGTCAATTATTAAACGCACCCATTATTCTAAATCCAAAATGGCGGTCGCCCAAGATAGCAGATTATCTTTTTCATCATACCCCCTTGATATGGGTATCAAATGAAAGGGTTACAGCAGACATGTTGTGTTTGGACTCATGTTATTCACTGTTCACGTAAGTAGTCTATTTACATGAATAGAATATATATATATATATATATATATATATATATATATATATATATATATATATATATATATATATATATATATATATATATATATATATTAGATAGTTACAATCTCTGTCAAACAAAACTAATGCCTATGTAAACTTTTCATGTGCAACAATCATTTAAGACAATAAATTCAACATAATATGTTACCTTCAGTAATAACTTCAATAACACCTTTATTAAGATTCTCCCGTGTGAATCATGTACACTTATAAATAGCATGCATCATTGTAATTTTTTCGTTTTTGGACACCTAAATAATACAGGTTGTTTTAAGTTGTTTTTTTTAATATATGTAATTGTTTCCTATTTGACGCATATTTTATTTGCATACCACTATTTTTTTAAATTTATTTAACTTTATTTGTCAAAGATGTGTAAATAATATATACTCACATATGACATGTCAACAATTAAATATTAAAACATAAACATCTAGTCAATATAGTTTTTAAAATTGGACCATAAAATCTTGTACCAAAAAAATAATGGTATTTCCAGTCTATTTCCATGACGGGTGTTGTAATCATGGTTACTGTATAATGCCTGGATTGTGTTCTTATTTTTATATGCATATTCCACACAGGCCAGTATAAATACATCAACAACTGTCGATATATTTTGCTTTTTGAATAGCTCTCTACAGCTGTCTTTTACCAATGCCCCACTTAAAATCCTTATTACTCTTTTCTGTTGTAGGAGTACGGAATTTATTTCCAATGATGAGCCCCACATCAGGATACCATAGGAGATAACTGAGTGAAAATTAGAAAAATATACACTTCTTGCAAAATTTTCATTCGATGCACACAAAATACCAGACACGACAATTTTTTTTCTTATTAGTTCAACATGCAGATTCCACGTAATGATAGAGTTCATGGCCAAACCCAGAAGCTTGACAGCTCAAATCCTCCCAGCTGCCACTAACAATGAATTCCATAGTGAGTTTTGTTTTTACTTAAACAATTTGAAGTGAACCAATCTTCTGCCTGTTTTGGTTTCTTTGGTCTTCATTTGAAGTTCTTCTTTATTGTGTGCGACACTTAGGAAACTGGTGTCATCTGCATACAGACAGACCCTTGCTGACTTCATACTTGCTGTATGATCGTTCACATAGACAAGGAAAAGCAGTGGGCCCAAGATAGATCCTTGTGGAACCTCACACATGGAAAAAAAATAATCAGAAAATATCAACTCCCTATGAAAAGAAATGTCTCTACCTATGGAATCCCTACTGAAACCCATTTCACTACTGATAAGTCTCTGCTTATAATTTGGAAACAGACTATAGAGATACATTTTGACAACAAAAAAACTAAGTTCCAAAATGAAATTGACAAACAAAAATGCACTAATTTGTCTCATATTTAAATTCATATAAATTAATAATAGCAACTGAAATTTGTGTAAGTCATACCATTTCGAACACCTTGGGCATCAAGTTGGCTCCAGTAGTTTTCACTTGGTGAACCATTTGTAGCACCTGGAGGCGGCTGAACAGGAGCTCCTGAATATCTAAAACAGGGATTTTTCAGATCCAAAGTATTTTTTGATGTCAGCGAAGTTCCTTCTACAGATAGTTCAATTGTTACATCATAGCTTTGCCTAAAAGTCCAAAATAATTAGAACAAAAACAAAAACATGAATGCAACATCTTTTTATACCTTTTATTAGCTTGAAGTAAAACTTTTCCTGTTAGTACTTGGCCTTGTTTTAACAATAATGGTTGCTCTAACAAACAACGTACTTGGTACCAATGTGTAAGAGGTTCTGTTGGTCCAGTACTCAACCAAATTGTCTGTTGTGACCCAGCAAATGCTACATCGAACCAAAATGCCAGTCCATGACAATTCCCAGATTCTAATATGTGAAATTCTAATGGAATATCTAAACAAAAAATATAAATAAAAAAGTGTTATATATATAAATTAAAATGGCTATCTCTCATACCAATAGTATGAAGGTCAGTCTCTTCGGCTTCAAGAAAATCAATAACATGCCGTATTGATTTACTCATACAAATTCTAATATCAAAAGTATCTACAATTGGTTGCCTAAAGTATTCTTTCACTGCACAATTTTGGATTGCAGATAAATTGACTCCATGGAAACAAGTCTGGAACCTATGAAAACAAAATTATGTGAACTTACCACTGATAACAAAGGCCACACTAACAGTTAAGAGAATTAAAAAGGAGACCACATACCAAAAATTTGCTTTCCCATATTGTTCCATATAAAGGGAATCATCACTAAATGGAGCAATGTGTAGGTCCCCCCTGGATGGATACATTTTACCACCTGGTAGAAGCCACTTTTTAGCATGTAAATAAGTCTCCAACATTCTCTCATTATATAACATATAACCCATTGGTTCAGAAATGATAACATCTACTTTCTCAGGCAACTCTATTTCTTCTATCTTACCAGGAATAACTTTAATCACATCACTTAAATTATTCGAGTCCACTAACTTCTACAAAGAGTAAAACATAGCATGTATAAATCAACATAAGTAGACAGAAATTATGAGAAGCATAATTTTACATAATGTGACCTTCATTTTCTCTTAAGTAATAATGTATAATCACAGAAGCAAAAAAATTAAATTTGTAAAAAACCAAAATATGTTTTTTCAGTTGAATTTTGTTAGGATGCAGAGTTAAACAGTAAACACAGTGGCTTATTAATAAGTATTTATTAATAAGTGATTAGTACGGATACATAATAATAATTGTTAGTTAACAGGAATGATCAACGATCGACATTACATTCTTAGCAAAATGGCATGTCAGCCCGGCTACTACTACTTTTGTGAAGTCTGACCAATAACGGTCGAGCATTGCCTGACAGCCTGATATCCGGCGGATGGCGCCAAAATATGAATCGCTCACATTTAAATCCCAATACTCCCACTAAATGTGAACTATTCATGAAAAATTAACAAATTGTGATTTCACAAAAAAATGTTACATTGTATTATATAAACTAAAAATAAAAAATATTACATTGCCAAACATATAAATTCTAGTTCACAGAAATCAAGCATTCAGCTTTATTTATATTACATAAACCCAAATATAACCGCATTACATTGAATTTCTTTGAGCACAAAGGTTTAGTCATCATGTCAGCAATTTGCTCATCTGTGGGAACATACACTACATCTATACACTTAGTTTCAAATTTTTCACGTATGAAATGAAATTTTATGTCAACATGCTTAGTGCGCTTATGATATTCTGGATTTTTTATTAGACGAATTGCACTTTGATTATCAATATATAGCTTCACTGTATCACAGGGTGATTCATCAATCTCATTTAAAAACTGCTTTAACCACATAGCCTCTTTCGTTGCCAATGCTGCGCCTATGTATTCCGCTTCTGTTGTCGATAAACAAACACTCTGCTGCCTTTGACTGTTCCAGGTAACTGCTCCACCGTACATTTTAAAGACGTACCCAGACATTGACCTTCTGGTAATGGGGTCGTTCGCATAGTCTGAGTCACAGTAACCTATTAACGGAGTGTCAGCTGTTCCATATCTTATCCCATAACTTGGTGTGTCTTTTAAATATCGTATTATATGTTTTACAGCTGCCCAATGAATTTCACTATGTTTATTTAGGAATCGACTCACAACTCCCACTGCATATGATATGTCTGGTCTGCTCACTATAGCTGCAAAAATTAATGCACCCACAGCTTGTCTATACGGCACTTCATTTTCCTCAAACAACTGCTCATTATTTGATAAAGCAATGTTACTAAGTATATTTAATTCTACAGGTATTTTTGCACTTTTTGCATTTTCCAGATTAAAACGCTGTATTATTTGCTTAATATAGTTGTTTTGACTGATTGAAATTGCTTTATTTTCTCTGTCTCTTGTGATTTCCACGCCAACAAAATAACTAACATTTTCACTAACAGTAATTTCAAATTCTGATTTTAATTTTTCAATAACAATGTTTGCCACTTCTATATGTTGTTATTACTAGACCATCATCAACAAAAATTATTAATAGCACTTTGATTTCATTTACAATACCTTTGAATATACATCCGTCTGACAGGCATTGTTGAAACCCAAAAGTTTTTAGAAAATTGCTGAATCTCTTATTCCAGCACCTTGATGCTTGCTTCAAACCGTAAATTGCACGTTTTAATTTACAGACATAATTATTATCAATACCTGTTCCTTCAGGTGGGTACATATAAATATCTTCTTCGAGTTCACTGTTCAGGAATGCTGTTTTTATATCAAATTGAAAAATTTCATAATCCTTCTTCGCTGCAATAGATAACAATACTCTTATTGAATCGTATCGTGTAGTTGGTGAGAATGTTTCTTTATAATCTACATCATATTTTTGTGTAAAGCCTCGTGCACATAGTCGAGCTTTAAATCTTGAGATGGTACCTTCTGGTGTTCTCTTTACTTTGAAAACCCATTTGCTGTCGATGATGTTAGTTTTCTCTGGCTTCGGTACAATTTCCCATGTTTTATTTTTCTGCAATGCGTCCACTTCTTCTATGATTGATTTTTTCCACTCAGCTGCCTCTTTACAGGTCACAGCTTCTTCATACGATGTTGGGATGTCTATTTCCACAAAATGAGCTTCTAATTCATAGTCATTCAGTCTCCCTGGTAGTTGGAGTAAATTTCTACTTCGCAGATTGTATATGGGAGCTTCATGTTCTTGAGCTTCTACTGACTGAGGTTCATCACTTGGACCTTTATGGGCATCTACGCTAGGATTTTCTCTGGGAGCCACTTCTTCATTGTCACTGAACAATTGAACATTTTCAAGTTTTCTTTGCATAGTATCAGAAGAATTACTTACTTCGTTGAAGACTACATCTCTTGAAATTGTAATTTTTTTTGTTACAGGATCCATTAAACGATAATTGTTGGAATTTTTGTCGTAGCCCACCATAATTAGTTTCTTACTTTTCTTATCCCATTTTTTTCTTAATTGTTTTGGAATATGCACATATGCATCACTACCAAACATTCTCAAATGTTGTAAGAATGGTTTGGTTCCAGTCCAAATTTCATATGGTGAAGAATTTGGTGTGTTTTTATTCATTGTTCTGTTCAGTATATATACTGCTGTATTTACAGCTTCCGCCCAAAAATGTTGTGGTAGGTCTTTTTCGTACAACATGGAACGAGCACTTTCCACAATAGTACGCATTTCTCGTTCACTTCGTCCATTTTGTTCAGGGGTATATGGTGCAGTAGTTTCCATCTGAATGCCAACAGTTTTTATATAATTTTTGAAATCTGCATTTACATATTCTGTTCCATTATCTACATGAATAGTTTTTACACCATAACCAAACTTATTTTTTACGACTGTAAGAAAGTCTTTGAATAAATTTAATACTTCTGTTTTGTGTTTCAAAAAGTAAACAGTGCAATAACTACTTGCATAATCTTTGAACAGAACAAAGTAGTTTGCACCACCAATGCTTGGTACTGACATGGGGCCACATACGTCGCTTCACCAGGGAGCACGTTTTTAATATTTGCACTTATATTTGCAAACTTCTGACGATGTTGTTTACCATATAAACAGGCTTCACAAAACAACTTATAGGAGCTCTTAATGTCTAATTTTCCAAGAAGTCCTTGTTTAACTGTCTCACTTATTGTGTTTACATTCGCATGACCTAACCTTTTATGCCATAATTCAAGGGTATTTGCTCTTGTCAATGAATTTGCCTCTTGGTTCATAACCGTACGAAAATGAAGATAATACAAGTTGTTTTCTGCCCTTGTGGCTTTTGCAATTATATTACCGTTATCCAAAATGCAAGCACAGTCTCTGTCTTTTGATATTTGCATACCTTTATTTGTCACAGCACCTTCTGAAAACAAATTTTTACGTAGTTCCGGCACAAACAACACGTTTGTAATTGTTGCGTCCTCCCACTGTTGGTTGACACACTTTTCAATTCTGATAGTTCCTTGACCTTTTATCTCTAGACTTTTATTGTCACCAAGTTTTACACAGGAACCATCATTAACCTCACAGAAAGTTTCAAAAAATTTTCTTCTATATGTCATGTGAGCTGATGCTCCACTGTCCATTGTCCACAAATTGTCTTTCGACGTTTCGCCCGACAATACATTTTCAGTAACAAACGCGGTATTCATCTGATTGTTCTCACGATCGTTTTCACGTTTTCTACCAATTTCACCTCTTCTTTCTCGTTTCGGGAAATGACACTCCCTTGCAATGTGTCCTTTTTCTCCACAATTATAGCAGGTAATACTCTTCTTTGGATTGTGAAAATTTCTTTCTGGATTCTTATTTCTAACAGACATGGCAGTTAATGCAGTTTCTGTTTCTTCGTATGACATTAAATTGGCTTCTTCATCCAGCAGTCTCGCAGTCAGGTTCTGTAGTGTTTGCTTGCCTTCTTCAACTGATAACCAGGCTTGTCGGAAATTTCTGTATTTTTGAGGAAGAGTACTCAAAATTTTCGTTATTACAGAGTTGTCACTCAAAATATCACCTGATTCCTTGATAGCCTTAGCAATGTTTTCTATTTTTGAAATGTGTTGAACCATTGTGTCGGTTTCCACCATTTTGTACTGATGGAAACGTTCATGCATCATCATTTTTGTCATGTCAGATTTCTTCTCATAAATACTTTCTAATTTATCCATAATTTCTTTGGATGTTTCACAATTCTCAACTACGGTAATGAGTGGCAGTTCCATTGCCGACGTAATAATGCACATACCTAAGGCGTCTTTCTTACCCCAATCCTGGACATCTTCTACTTTTGCTTCTGGCTCTGGTTTCTTGATTTTTCCGGTTGCAATATCGTATACACCTTTTGCTCGAAGAGCACATTTTATTTGAAATTTCCACTGAGGAAAGTTCGCTCCATCAAACTTCGAAATATTCCACGCGACCGACTCCGACATTATCAGTGGTTCTGTGGTCTCTTCCCCTGCTAGTGACACTATTAGGCAAAGGTCATATAACTTTCGAAAATGTGATTTTGTCAGATTGTATGCGGAGCTCAGCGACTTGTGCTGGGATGGCATGGATGGGCTTCAGGATGTCGATTCTATGCTTGACTTTTTCTATTCCAGAATTTACGACTTGTTTGATATGTATGTTCCCATGACTGCTCCAAGAGCATGTAATAGGTATCCCCCGTGGTTTTCTAAAGAAATTAAGGTTAGTATAAAATATAAATATTCATTATGGTGTAAGTTTAAGAAGTCTGGAAATGTGGAGTTTCTGGATAGATTTAGGGAGCTGAGACAAAAACTTAAGAGAGACATTTATCTTTCTCGAGTCAATTACTTTCAGAGGGTCGAAAGAGAGATTAGGTCTAATCCTAAAAAATTCTGGAACTGCTCTTCTCGACGCCGTCAAAACTTTTCTATTGGGAATTTTTCTAACCAGCAGCAGGCAGCTGACAGTTTTGCTTCTTATTTTGCGGGATGTTCTGGCTCCACCCCCACCTCATCGCCTACAGCCGCCAGTCTGGCTTCGGGTGACATCACAATGTTCTTTGTTGATGACTTTACAGATGACGAAATTATTACAGCCGCTAAGAGAATTAAGGCTAACATGTCCTGTGGACCTGATCTAGTTCCTGGTTTTTTGGTGCGCGACTGCTTATATACTTTCCTGGCTCCACTTAAGAAAATTTTTAAACTGATTCTTAGATCTGGAACATTCCCCGCGATTTGGAAGCTGTCACGGGTTTTCCCTGTCTTCAAGGCGGGGGAAAGTGGTGATCCATCAAACTATCGACCAATAGCCATACTATGTGTCTTTTGTAAAATTTTCGAGGCCTGCCTTTTTCAGCGAATACTGTTTCACATCAAAAACAGACTCTCTATTTCTCAACATGGTTTCATTCCAGGTAGATCGACTGTAACGAATTTGGTTGACATTACACAGTTCATTGCGTCCGCTCTTGACCGCTCTTCACAGGTTGATGTTGTGTATACTGATCTATCTAAGGCCTTCGATTGTCTAAATCATTCTGTTCTGATTGACAGGATGAGAGCTATCGGATTCTCCGAGGGCTTGCTTGGCTTGTTCAGATCTTACCTTGATGGAAGGAGGCAATTTGTTGAGGTTGGGGGCTTCAAATCTAACACCTATCACGTAACTTCGGGAGTGCCGCAGGGTTCCATACTCGGTCCATTACTGTTTAATATATTTATTGACCCAGTTAAACATGTTTTACATGTTCCTTTTTTAATGTATGCCGACGATATTAAGATTTTCGCAAATATTTCGAGTGTTGATGACTGTTTGCGGCTCCAGAACTGTCTTCAGATCCTTGTTGAATGGTGCTGTCGGAGTGGTCTATCTGTGAATGTTTCCAAGTGTTGTGTGATGTCCTTTACTCGAAATAAGCACGCAATCACTTTCGGGTACAATATAAGAGGGCTTCCACTTGACCGCCCCAGGACAGTTAAGGACCTTGGAGTTGTTTTTGATGGTACTCTATCTTTTAAACCACACTATGAGCAGACTGTCAGTTCTGCTTACAAAACTCTAGGGTTTCTGATAAGAAACAGCAAAAATTTCTCACAGACTGACACCCTCCTCCTGCTCTTTGGCAGTTTGGTTAGGTCTCGACTTGAATATGGCTCAGTTGTGTGGGCTCCCATTTATGAGATACATGTGGCAAGCCTGGAATCAGTGCAAAGGAAATTTCTAAAATTTCTTAGCTTTCGTGAGGATGGTCGATATCCGTCTATTGGTTTTCCTCAGGAAAGTTTACTTCTTCGCTTTAGTCTGCAGAGTCTATCGATGCGCAGGCAGTGCAGTTTCATTATATTTTTATATAAACTGGTTAATTCTGTGTTCGACTGCCCTAGTCTGCTTCAGCAACTTAATTTCAATGTGCCTCGTATTGCAGCACGTTTTCCAGGCACATTCTATCTCCCGACTGCTCGTACACGATTGCTGCGATCGTCTCCAATTTACCAGATGTGCAATGATTACTCTGTACTGCAGGACCGCCTAGATATCTTCTCATGTAATATATCAGAGATAAAAATGTTTTTCAAAGTGATCTAATTTGTGACTCTTTTTTGTATTGTTAGCTAGATTGTTGTTAGTTATTATGTTTTGTGTATTGGCCCATCCTTAAATTGGCTTTTAAGCTGTTGGATGGTGTATGAATAAATAAATAAATAAAATAAATAAATTATTATTCACTTTCCAAAAAACTATTTCGACACACGAAAAAACTACTACTACGATATTCGACAGACGAATTCGTTTTCAAACTCCGACTCACTTCGCGTGTTCTGGACCCATAACCTGTTAGGATGCAGAGTTAAACAGTAAACACAGTGGCTTATTAATAAGTATTTATTAATAAGTGATTAGTACGGATACATAATAATAATTGTTAGTTAACAGGAATGATCAACGATCGACATTACATTCTTAGCAAAATGGCATGTCAGCCCGGCTACTACTACTTTTGTGAAGTCTGACCAATAACGGTCGAGCATTGCCTGACAGCCTGATATCCGGCGGATGGCGCCAAAATATGAATCGCTCACATTTAAATCCCAATAAATTTTATTACCTTTATCAACAACAAACTTACAAACAAATCAAAAATTAACGCTTATATGCCGAAACTAGATGTATGAGAGTCGATCAATAAGTACTCATGTTTGAAGACAGGTGGCACTGCTGAGGGAAGTTGGCATTACCGTCACGTTGTCATCTGTCAAACGACACCATACTAAATTTCAGACTGATTCATTGGTTAGTTTTTATTTCGCAGCCAGTTGTATCAGACATGTTTCTCGATTATATTGAAAAAGTGCAATATCGATCCATAATTCGCTTTTTTTACATGATAAGTTAAGTATGAGAAAGATGTCAGTTCGATGGGTACTGGTCCGATTTGGCTAAAAAAAGTACTGTTTCATCACGATAATGCACCAGCACATTTATCCGGAATTTTCACAGCCAAATTGCATGAACTGTGCTACGAATTGTTGCCACATCCACCATACTTGCCCGATCTGACTTCCTGTGACTTCTTTCTATTCCTCAACATGAAAACATGGCGTGGAGAAAAAATCAGCTCAAACGAGGTGGTTAACGCCGAGACAGAAGCGTTGAAGAGTTTGACAAATCGCAGTTTTTGGAGGGGTTACAGAAAAGTGTCATCCTAAAAGAGATTACATTGAAAAATGAATAAAAAAGTATGAAAAACTTGCATCTTCATTCCTAACACATGTATTCAACGGAAACGGCGCTCCACGGCGTTAAGCGAAAGGTGGAAGGGTCCCTACACTACGGAGAGAGCCTGTTAGCTGTGTTTTACGATGTAGAGGGGATCAGCTAGATCCGTTATAAGTTGGATGGCGGGCATGCTGGAAAACAGGAGTTTCGCTGACCTTAAAAGAGGCCGGGGGCTGGACGTTGGAGTGACTGGCGGCTGTCTGTCACCGTCTCTATGGTGTCTGGTCATGGACGGCCTCATGGAAAGGCTCTCAGAGAATGGCTTTAAGCCTAGGCATATGCAGACGATGGGGTGCTCTTAGTCGCCGTGTGGTGGTGAGCTAGAACTCCTGCAAACCCAGGGAAGACGGAGATGATCCTGTTCACCAAGAAGAGGAATCTGGAGGGGTTCAGGGCACCGATGATGTTTGCAAAACCCTTAGCTTTAGCGTGGGTGGTCAAATATCTTGGGGTGGTCCTGGACTCCAAACTATCATGGGGGTTACAAATAGAACGAATAGTGAGGAAGGGAGCAGCAACCCCCTGGCAGCTGTGCCGTGTGATAGGGAGGAACTGGGGACTTAATCCTCGGATCCTTCATTGGATTTACAATGCGATCGTCAGGCAGAGAGTCCTTTATGGGGTAGTGGTCTGGTGGTGTGGTGTGAACTGCTACCTGGAAGCTGGCCAAACTTCAAAGACTGGCAAGTCTGTGTACCACCGGCGGTATGAAGACGACACACTCAGCCGTGTTAGAGCTCTTGCTAATGCTGCAACCACTTCCCATCTGTATTGGAAGGGAGGCTATGGCGTCGCATCTCAGAATGCAAGACTCTGGAAACTGTTGCACAGAGGGAGTAATAACAGGACATGCAAAAGTTGCCAAGGAGGTGGAAAAGGAAATTCCAATTTCCACCAACAAGATACGAAATGCAGAGGCCTATATTAGCTTGACTAGGACATATACACACAGAATCCCCAGCAGGGATCAGTGGAGGGAAAATGAGGCTGCTTTCCAGCCTGCTAGCCTGCGCTCTTTCATGGACGGATCACAGCCTGGGGGTGTGCGAGTTATGCTCTGGGCGCATATACCACAGCATTCAGATCGGAGGTGTAGGCTATTGTCTGTAGCTAATCGACTGGATGTGAGGATGAGCCCTGGTAAATGTGTATACATTTGCTCAGATGATCAGGCAGTCCTCCGGGCAGTCTGTGCGCCCAGAATTAGGTCAATGCTGGTTCAGGAGTGCGCTGACGCTCTAACGGGACTGTCCAGGACAAAGGAGATGCAACTTGTGTGGGTTCCGGGGCACTGTGGCGCCGCGGGGAATAAAGTGGCGAATAACCTCGCAAGGCTTGGTTCCCGGCGTCCGTTCTGTGACACAGAGCCTGCTATAGGCATAAGTAGGAAGGTGGTCTCCGACGCCCTAGATAAATGGACTGAGGAGGCCATGGAGAAGCACTGGAGGTCGGTCTGTGGATGTAGGCAGGCGAGGGATTCCGTGGGGAGGCCGGACAGGAACAAGACTGTCTGGCTTCTTGGTAGGAGTCGTTCTGCGCTTCGCCTCATCATTGGGGTGCTCACGAGCAACTGTGCGCTCAGAAGACACCTTACATTGATAGGTGTCGAGGAGGATCCCATTTGCCAGGAGTACAGCGAGACTGAAGAAACGTCTGACCATTACCTGTGTGAATGTGAGGCTTTTGGAAGTCTTCGAACAAAATTGTTCGGTTCGAGGACTCTGTAGATGAGCCAGCTAAGTTCCGCCCAATGAAAGACCGTCATGGCCATTATTTCGAGGTCGAGGAGGTTTGGTGACGGAACTGAGGAGGGGTAAAGCATGATTGCTGGGGTTGACAAAAAAGGCCCGTTGTAGCCTACTTGCCTGGCGTTAGCCTCCACACAATTGCTACTACTGCTACTAACACGTGTATTTATCGATCGACCCTCGTAATGTCACATGTTTAAAAATGTGGATAGACATATTGATATTTAAAACATAAAATACACTTGGGTAGGCCACCACTCTGAGTTAATATTTATTTATTAGTAACTTAAGTTTTTCAACTATATCAAAATCATGTGAATTTCCAAGTAAAGTTGTATTATATTAGAAGTAACTATAAGTTGTCCCACATCCTGTTCCTACAAATCACAAGCAATGAGTGATACATCTAATTAGGATTGCTAAATTATTAGGAGTGGTTGTATAGACGCAATATACATGTGTCCAAAAAATCTGTACTTAAGATAGGTAAAATAGAATCAAACATACCTGGGCATAGTGAGCCATGGTGGAAGCTTCCACAGCATATACAGTTTTAGCACCAGCCTGAGCCGCAAAAAAAGACAGGATTCCAGATCCTGCACCTACATCGAGTATAACTTTATCCTAAAATAAAACAATTAATTTAGTAGGCATAATGTAAACAAAAAAAAAGTAAATGTCATCAGTTTTGATAAAATGTAAAATTTTTAAAGTTGTTTAACTTTGAAAATTAGTACCAACATCTAATAATACACCTGCCAACTTGAAATACGATTTAAAAACATTACGAACACATCATAAAAGATGTCGAGCATGCTACAATAAAATTTTTATTGTAATATTAACAATTAACATTACATCATGTTTAAACCCAATTTGTCTCCGAGATGCAGAAATGAAAGAAAAAGAGCAAAGATGATAAAATAAAGATATGCCGATGGACGTTCAGTTGTATGTAATGTAAGCCAAAGTACATATATATATACTAGGTGGTAAATTTAGTAAACGCAAATACTACTACCTTAACCAGGTCCCATGGTGGATATACCAAACCATGGTTAAACCCATGGTCACATATGCATCTATAGTATGGTGGCCAAACAACTCACCCATATGGTATACAGACGGGTCTAAACAAATGAAGAAAGTAGGACTCTGAATAAGAGAACTTAAGTTCAGATTCGCTAAGTCTCTACGAAAAACATCTACCATCTTCCAAGCAGAAATCCTTGCTGCAAATCTCTGTGTGCAGGAGTGCATACAAAGAAAAATCAGAAATTAAAAGGTCTCCATCCTCTCAGGCAGTCAGGCAGTAATAAAAGCTCTGAAATATTTTAAAACCGATTCTAAACCAACCAGAGACTGCAAAAACCCTTGAAGGAACTGACTACAAACAACAAAGTTACTTTGATGTGGGTACCAGGGCATCAAGGCATCGAAGGAAACAATGAAGCAGCTGGCCTTGCATACTAATAATAATAATACACCTTATTTGTTCTCTTATTACTTATTACCCTAATGGGTGTAAAACACGTCATACCACTAAACAATATATATATATATATATATATATATATATATATATATATATATATATATATATATATATATATATATAAAAGTATGAAACTAGTGGACACGAGGTCACACCTATAAGTACAACACACAAACCAAGAGTCACCAACAGAGAACACTAGTATCATCGAGAAACTCTCTAACACTGTAATAGGTCTTTTCCAACAAAATGCTCTTTAGTTTATTCTTGTATCTCGCACAAGGAAGGGCTAGCACTTCTACAGGAAGGGGATTGTAAACGTGAATCCTACGGCCGAAATGTACGCCATCCATCATCCTTCCTGCACTGTGTGTGGGAGAACAAGAGAAGGGGCTACACCAACAAGCGGATCCTCATAGCCACAGATAGCCAGGCAGCCCTTAAGGCCCTAAGTAGCCCACAGGTAAATTCCTGGCTGGTGAGTGAGTGCCGAGACGAGACGAGCGACCTGGCTGGGCAGAATGAGGTCAGCCTCATCTGGGTGCCGGGTCACTCGGGGTTCAAAGGCAATGAAGAAGCTGAGAGTCTCGCGAGGAGAGGGACAGCAGAACCATTTATGGAACCGGAACCGGCTCTGGGCGTGACAAAGAGCACCGCCATGGGAGCCATTAAGTTCTGGGTTAGAAACCAACACAAGGTGTACTAGGCAGACTGTCCAGGGCTCAGACATGGGAAGTCAATAATTGACGAACCCAGTTCAAAGAGAGCTGTGGAGCTGCTAAATCTTAGCAGAGGACGGCTCAGAAACATAACAGGTCTCTTGACGAGACACACCACCGCCAAGAAACACCTGCATAAAATGGGGCAGTTCGAGGGGGACCTTGCATGCAGACTCTGCGACGAGGGGGAGGAATCAGCCCAGCACATCTTGTGCGAGTGTAAAGCTCTGGACCGCAAAAGACAACTGATCTACGGTCAGTCTAGACCGGAGACAGAGCAATATAAAAACTTCACCCTACCAATCGCTGTGCAGACTAGTTCAAGGCACAGTGATTTTGGAATGGGTGGAGTAAGACTAATGGCATGCACAATCAACCAAAGGTTGCAGTGTTATCGGGGCGGCAAAGCCGCGGACGAGCCCTGAGGGAAAACAAAACGTGAATCCTTTTCGTTATTTATTAAATTTTTTCGGATTTTTTTAAGCCTGGTTCTAGGTACACATAATGTGTCCTTCTCCCTCGTTTGGTAGCTGTGGTCTCTTTGAAATTTATTGAAGATATCTGGATTCTGTTTAACTAACAAGGCACACTGCATTATATAAATACTCGGGAGGCAAGTAATTTCTCACTAAAAAATATAGCCAACAGGACTCTCGATTGTTTAATCTGAAGACGCAGCCAATCCGAAAAATTTCCCCAAAACACCTCCATACCCAAAAGCATAATAAGCACGCAGACAGGCCTCCTGGCCCGCCTGCTTTTGAAGCAAGGCAAACGTGAAACTAACAACACATTGACAGAGCACATCCATCTGAGGTCGCCAGTTTAAGTCCTTATCAATTATGGCTCCTAAAAATGTTGCTGTGGGCTCTGTCTCTATCTGCCCAATGTGACCATCTCCACTACCCGTTAATGAGAATTTGATGGCCTTTGTTTTGTTAAGTTTCAGTTTCATACTGCTGCTTGCAAACCAATTTACCAATATTTCAAGGGACCTCTCAATCTGCTAATTTATTCAATAACCACTGAAGCATCATCAGCAAACAACACTGTTCTAATTATTTATGTATATTAAAACAGAGGGGGACCAAGTACTAACCCCTGTGGAACTCCTCTCTTAATTGTCTCACCCTCGAAAAAAAGTCTGTCCTACCATCTTATTAACATTTGACACATACTGCCTTCGGTCAGTTAACTAAGATTTTATCAACTTGAATCCATTACCTCTTATACCACTGGCACTCAGCTTTTCATACAAACATTCGTGGTCTATGGCATCAAAGACCTTCGATAAATCCACGAATATGGCAGCTACTTCTTCTGATTTATTGATGCCCTCTATCGCATCAAATAAAAGCTAGAAAATGGCTCTCGCTGTATTCCTACCCTCCATGTAACCATTCTGGTAGCAAGTAATGACCCCATTCTCTGTCAAAAATGATTTTAACCTGGACGCAATCATTTTGACTATTTTTTAAATGTATTCTTTGTTCTTAGAAGAAATAAAGGAAAATGATGAAATACCTAGCATTACTAGATTATTGAATCATTTTTCGTTCAAAGAACTTGTCTTTCCACAGACCAAATAAAGATCAGTGCTCCCTGTGCATAACATACAAACAAGGAGATGAAGATACAAGATTAAAACTAAAGGACCTCTACGATAAGCATAATTCAGAGAAAATTAAAGAATGAAAGCAAACCCATAGCTTCTACAGACGAAAAATTTAAATGTGGAACCTTTGATCTACAGCAAGTCCTTTATTTGCCGAATCACACCTCTCTAATTATAATTGAACCTATTATGATATAGATTCTAAATAATGCAAGTGTTTTACGTGGCATGAGGTTATTAGTAAAAAGGTGTCGTGTGAAATAGCAACATGTATTTACAAAGTTCTCCAGTCATATGATAATAATAATATCTAATTTGTCTGACTATACAGTGACGGGTGTGGTGGGCAAAATAAATAAAACTCTATTATGGCAGCTATGCTACCTTAATGGTGGTGCAGATCACAAAATATAGAAACAATCACTTTGTCTTTTTTCAACCTTTCCGACCAGGGGAGGCCTCCGCCAGAGCTGCGCGCGAAAAAATTCGCGGGGCTGCTGCGGGTGGGCCAGATCAACCTTGAGCATAGCCGGGATGCCACTGGGGAGCTAGCAAAGCTCCTCGCAGGCGGTCCAGGGGGCGTGGTGTTGATTCAAGAGCCTTATGTGTTTAGGAAGCAAGTTAGAGGGCTTTAAGGAATTGGCTTCAACATCCTTGTTGGTGGTGAAGCACAGGAAGAAGAACCAAGGACATGCATACTGGCGTCGAGGGATCTGGACCTGATGTTGCTGCCGCAGCTCGGGTCCAAGGACGCCACAACAGCTGTCCTGGAGTATAAGGTGAGTAATATTAGGCTTAAGGTTGTGATGAGCAGCCTTTATGTTCCCTACGATCGGCGGGGGCTGCCTCCGTCGGAGGAATTGGTGCTTATCGTCGATTTCGCGAGGGAGCATGGTCTACAACTGAAAATGGGCTGAGATGCCAATTCTCACCACAGATTGTGGGGCAGCACGGATACCAACCCACGCGGTGAGGCTCTACTAGAGTACTTGGCTACAACGAACCTAGAGGTATTAAATAGAGGTACAGCTCCAACGTTTGTCAATCGTATCCGACAGGAGGTGATTGACATTACGTTAGCGAGCAGAGGAATAACAGAGGATATATCCAACTGGAGGGTGACGGAACACATATCAATGTCTGATCATCGTATGATCAGCTTTGCATTGGATGTGGACCGTGAGAGCACTCCCCCCAGGAGAAATCCGAGGAAGACCGACTGGGATCCCTATGTAACAGGCCTCGGGGGGTCAGCAAGGAGCCCAGAGGAGAGAAGACTCTCTACAGGGGCATTAGATAGTGAGGTCGAGGCCCTAGAAGGTAAAATAATGGCAGCCTATGAGGCCGCGTCACCACTTAGGGGGGAACCTTCCATCAAAGTCAGATGGAGGAACAGGGATCTCGTCGTACTACGCGGGCGGACTCGGAGGGCCTTAAACCGAGCCGTCCGAGAATCGAGTGAAGCGGCCTGGACGAATTCAGGACTGCCAGAAGGGAGTTTAAGAAGGAATTGCGACGGAGTAAACGAGCCAGTTGGTAAGGGTACTCAAACAGGAGGTAGGCAGTAATGTGGGATCCTTAAAGAAACCGGACGGGAGCTGGACAAGCACCGGTGAGGGGACCTTGCGTCACCTTGCCGAAGTTCACCTCGCGGGCGGTGGAGCCGTCAAAGGGGCTGCCGACCTGGGCCGGTAGACGGTCCCGCATGAGGACTGGCAGCTGACGGAGGGGGTGGTTACGGATGGCTCTATAGCCTGGGCGGTGGGCGAGTTCGCTCCTTTCAAGTCCGCAGGCCGTGATGGGATTTTTCCGGCACTGCTCCAGAGGGGCCTGGATACACTGCTTTCCAACATAAGGGAGGTATTCTGGGCCAGCCTGGCGTGGGGCTACGTCCCAAAGGCCTGGCGCCGGGTTAGGGGGTCTTCATTCCCAAGCCGGGAAGGGAGGACTACACGTTGGCCAAGGCGTACAGGCTAATCAGCCTTACATCATTCCTGCTTAAGGCATTATAAAAGTTAGTAGATAGGTTCATGTTGGGAGAGATCCTAAAGGATCACCCCTTCCATAAAGGTCAGCACGCGTACCAGCGGGTGAAGTCGACGGAAACGGCGCTACATGCTGTGACGTGGAAGGTGGAAAGGGCCCTACACTACGGGAAGAGCACATTAGCTGTGTTCTTTGATGTGGAGGGGGCCTTTGATAAGGCAAGGACGGATACGGTTTGTACTGTCCTACAGGATAGAGGAACGCCAAAGTCCCTAATAAGCTGACCTTGGGGGGCCGGGGGCTGGTCGTCAGGGTGACGCCCCATCTATGGTGTCTGGTCATGGACAGCCTCTTGCAGCGGCTCTCCGAGAACGGCTTCTACGCCCAGGCGTACGCTGATGATGGGTTAGTCTTAGTCACCAGCAAATTCCTCGGTGTCGTCTGTGAGTGCATGCAAGCTGCCTGTAGGATAATCGAAAAGTGGTGTGGTGAGCTGGGACTCTCCGTAAAACCGGCGAAGACTATTTACCAAGAAGAGGAAGGTAGAGGGGTTTAGGGCGCCCGTGATGTTTGGAAAACCTTTAGCTTTAGGGCGGGAGGTCAAATATCTGGGGGTGATCCTGGACTCCAAACTAACATGGGGGGTCGCAAATAGAACGGGTTGTAAGGAAGGGAGTAGCGCCCTCTGGCAGCTGCGTCGAGTGATAGGAAGGACCTGGGGAGTTAATCCTCGGATCCTTCACTGGATCTACACTGCGATCGTCAGGCCGAGAATCCTCTATGGGGTGTTGGTCTGGTGGTGCGGTGTAAACCAAACTACCAGCAGGAAGCTGGCCAAACTCCAAAGGCTGGCAATCCTGGGTATCACAGGAGCTGCTATGAGGACGACACCCTCAGCCGCGCTAGAGGTCCTGTTGATGCTTCCACCGCTTCCCATCTGTATCAGGAGGGAGGCAATGGCGTCGTATCTCTGAATGCGAGACGCAGGAAACTGGTGCGGAGAGGGAGCAGTAATAGGGCATGCAAGAGTCGCCAAGGAGGTGGAAAAGGAAATTCCGATTTCCGCCATAAAGGTGCGGAATGCCGAGGATGATATTAGGTTGACTAGGCCATACACCCTCAGGATCCCCAGTAGGGATCAGTAGAGGGAAAATGAGGTTGAATTCCAGCCCGCAAGCCTGGTCTGTTTCACCGACGGAACGCGGCTGGAGGACCAACAATCCTCCGTGGCAGGAATATACATTGAGGGCCTGGGGGTGCGCGAGAGCTATGTTCTTGGCGCATATACCACGGCATTCGAAACAGAGGTGTACGCTATCCTGTCTGTGGCCAATAGACAGGATGCGAAGAGGAGTCCTGAGAAATGTGTGTACATCTGCTCGGATAGCCAGGCAGTCCTCCGGGCGGTCTGCGCGGCCAAAAACAGGTCTACACTGGTTCAAGAGTGCGCTGACGCCCTCAAAGGACTAGCCAGGACAAAGGAGGTACAACTAGTGTGGGTTCCGGGACACTGTGGCGTAGCGGGGAATGAGGTGGCGAATAATCTCGCAAGGCTCGGTTCCCCGCGGCCGTTCTGTGGCCCGGAGCCAACGATAGGTATAAGTAAGAAGACAGTCTCTGTCGCCTTAAGACAGGTGGACCGAGGAAGCAATGAAGAGGCACTGGGGGTCGGTTGGTGGCTGCAGGCAGGCGAGGGACTTCGTGGAGGGGCCGGACAGAGATAAAGCTGTCTGGCTACTCGGAAGGAGTCGACCTACGCTTCGCCGCATCCTTGGGGTGCTAACAGGCCACTGCGCACTTAGAAGACACATTGATAGGCGTAGAGAGGGATCCTATTTGCCAGGAATGCGGCGAGGATGAGAAAACGTCCTACCACTACTTGTGCAAATGCGAGGCTTTTGGGAGTCTTCGAGCAGAATTGTTCGGATCGAGGACTCTGCAGAGGAATCAGGTAAGTACTGTCCAATTGAGGAGCGTCACGGCCTTCATCTCGAGGTCGAGGCGGTTTGGCGACGGAACCGAGGAGGAGTAGAGCATGGTTTCTGGGGTTGACAAAAAGGGCCCATGGTGGCCTACTTGCTTGGTGTTGGCCTCCCCACCACTGCTACTACTACTTGCCTTTTTTCAAGGTTTACCACAGTCAAAATCAGGGCGATTATGTACATAGCTGCACACATAATGCCGTTTCACATGCTGGAGACCTCTTCGTGTCCTCAGAACTAGATACTATTTTTAAATTGGCGAGGCGTAAAAATCCATATGATGTCATTCCCTTAGAATTCAACAATTTTTATAACTTCAAAAATTATCGCACGATTTGCGTATCGTACAAAGCAAAGATGATGCTGTTAAATGGAGTGATATCATGGAGATTAAAGTCTGCAAGCTGAATCCAGACACATTATTTTTCAAAACTAGTCATTTTAAAGAAGACTATAGGACAATAGAACCAAAGAGACACAAGCAAAATTTGAAGTATGTCAAGCTACATTGTCTGAATTAAGAATCAAACAAGCTGAACATAAAAAAGTATAAGAAGCAATGTCTCTATGCAAGGGAAAACCCCACTTATCAGTCACTGAATACAAGAATTTTTGTGACTATCTTCCACACAGCGATGGTTAAGTTTAATTATTGTTTCTAATAATATGAATTCAATTTTTTTAGTTCTAAGAATAAGTTTGATTTTTATTATAAAGTTTACACATTGTGTTTTTATGAGTACTTTTTTTGAAGTAGGCCTTATTTTACCATCTCAGGGTGTAGTGCCATCTTTATTTTTGTACCTAAGTGAAAATAATCTATGTCGTAGATGGTCAGTTTACCTTGAATTGAAAACCACAAGTTTCACAAAGTGCCATATCTCATGTAACATTTTTTTTATAATTTGAGAGGAGTAGCCTTGCAAGCGCTAGCTTACCTTCATTCACACCAGAAACATGTAATAATTATTTTGCTAATATAAGTAAAAATATTTTAGAACAAATAAACAGAAATAACTTAGGACCACGAACACATATTAGCATTTTGACACAGTATCACATGAAATATTGCTAACCAAATTTGACACTATAGTATTAAGTGTTTGCCACTGAGGCTGATGAAGTCATACCTTACCAACCGCTACCACAGAGTGAAGCGAAATGAACAGTACTCAAGCTTGGAGGCACAAAGCTGCGGTATACCTCCAGTGTTCACTGTTGGGGCCTCTCCTATTCATTGTATATACAAATGATCTTCTAGAAAGTGTTTCATCTTATGCAATATCTCTCTACACAGATGATACCTCATTTGTTAACATTGGTAGAAATGAAGTTGAATTTGATGTAAGAAGAAGTGTCACTATGGCAGAAGCAGGAGAATGGTTTAGAAATAATAAACTTAAACTCAATGTGAACAAAACAAAAGTCTTGAATATCAGCTCACACCAACCGCAGCAAAGACAACAAGCTGTGAAATTTCTTGGCGTGTATATATAGTCCGATTTTCGCTGGTCAATGCACATTGAAAAGCTCCATGGCACATTGGTGTCGTGTCTGTATCTATTGAGGCATTTGATGACCATCAGTAATTAATTAACAGGCAGTGTTGACAGCTTACCATGCATGTTTCCATAATAGGGCCACCTATAGTATTCTAATATGGGAGAGTAGTCCTAGAATGTCCAAGATATTTCGCCAACAAAAAGCTGCAGTAAGAATAATCTGTTCAGTGGATAGCCACACAAGTTGTAGAACCTTATTCACGAAAACAGGCACATTTACCATCTTTTCAGCATATATTTTAGAATATGTCTTAATATCTTCCCATATTAGTTTAATAAGATAAAAAAAACAATAAAAAATTGTAAAATGATTGGATCCCAACATAACAATGAAAAAATAGATAATAGCGGATACATTTTAAAATCGGGTTGTAGTGGGCGAATTGCTTAAAGCCGCAGTCATACATGTCGACAACAAACAACAACAACGTCTCTTAATATACCTACCAACATCAAGATGACTACAACCAAAATGGTGATTACCACAAATATAGTCCTCGAGGAAGGCAGGACATATTCAGCCACATTCTACCATAGAATTAAAAGAGCTGAGACTAGGTTGAATTCTGGGGTGTCAAGTACTTTCATAAAATCCCACAGAAAATAAGATCACAAAATAAAAGAGAATTTGGGTGTAAATATAGTGAATTATTAGTAAAGGAATAATAATTAAGTGGCTTGTGTTAGTTGCGATTTAGAAATGGATGACATCATGAAGTTAAATCTAAAAAAAACTGTGTTTATATTTGTACTCTAATAAAGTATATAATTAAGAACAATGTCAATTGTTTTAAATTATTGCTTATTGTTGTAATTGTTCATTGTTCTGATATTTGTTTATCAAATGATTTAAAATTTATTGACACTACTGTAAAAATTTAAGATTTTCATTGTTAATTGTTACTACTAATACTGCAGTAAAATAATTTCAATTTGTATACAAGTCCTAATCAAAAAGTTATTAAAAACATTAAAATGTTCTTTTAGTGGTACACCATTCCGTATGTGTAAAGTCGAGGAAAAAATAAATTTCTTCAATGATCATTTACTTGGTAGAGCCGTGGAAGTAAATTTTTATGAGTACTCTTCGAAGAACCCAATAAACCAAAACCTTTTTAGACCCACCGAACGTTTCAATAACAAGCTGACTTCACCAAAATAAAGGATAAATAAGGTACACTAAATCGGCTGAGCTTATATATATATATATATATATATATATATATATATATATATATATATATATATATATATATATATATATATATATATAATGTGTGTGTGTATAACAGAGCCAGGCATAAACCAGTTTCATCCTTGTTTGGACTCTTCAGTATACCATTTGCTCCAACAAGCCTGCCTTAGGACAGGAACTGCCATATAATGCAATATAGAATAACCAGGGGAATAGTTATTTTCACTCGCTAGTTTCTTCCTACAGCCCCCTTCTTCCGGTACTGTGTGAACGTGCAAGCCTACACCCATCACAAAATCAGTTTAGCATAGTTTCCACTGCATATATATATATATATATATATATATATATATATATATATATATATATATATATATATATAATTCTCTGATCTAAAGGCTGCAGTACAGTTGTGGTATTAGGTGACAGAAAAACTAGTTTGATATTCTTCAAACTCGTTAATTGTGGATGTGCTAAACAATTATCCATCACAAGAAAAATTTTCTATTTTTTCTTTCTAGTTCTCTATCCCATTCTTCCAATGACACCAAACCTAAGTAATGATTCAAAGTTTGCCATATATACTATCTTTAAATTTTCAAGTGTTATATATTTCTTCAAAATACATAATGTGTAGCAAACACTGCTCAATTTTTTCCTGATTCTATATGTTCTGACCAACTCAGATGTTCTAAGAATTTGGTGTGCTCAGTGAAATATGTTAGATGTCCATCCACATTAGCAACACTGATATGAGAATGTTTAGTTTTAAATAAAATATATTTAGTTTTCAGCTCATTTATTACTAAGCTATTAGAATGAAACCACTCTTTCATATCTAAACTGGCTTGGTTGATGTTTTCAACAATACTATTAATATTTCTTAGCTTTAACAGTAAATTTGTATCATCAGCATAACTAACAAGCTGATGGGAAGGATCCCTAATACTAGCTAAATCATTGATAAAACAACAAATAAAATAGGTCCTAAGATGCTACCTGGAGGTATTCCCACATTGACAGTGATCAACAATCATCAACAATGATCAATTTGTCAATTTTAAATTTGACAATTTGAGTACGATTTGAAAGATATGATTTTACCCGGTTTTTTTTTTTTTTTTGGTCCGCCTACTCCACATGCCTCTAATTTTGTCAGCACCAAACGGTGATTTATGCAATCAAAAGCCTTTTTAAAGTTTATAAAAATTCCCACTGGTAATGTACCCAAGTAAGAAATTCTTCTTGTATAAAACTATAGAGCAATATTGAGCTTTTACCTTTTAGGTAACCATGTTGAGTTTCTGTAAACAAGGAAATTTTATTTTAAAATTTATTAATGTGGGCACAGAAAACCATTTCAAATATTGTGAAGAATGTTGGAAAAAATGCTCAGTAGCCTGTAATTTTCCATCAATGCGGTATCCCCGGTTTTAAAAAGTAATGATATTAATGTTATGTTTAAATGATCAGGGAATACACCAAATAATAATGAATTATCTATAATATAACATAATTGAACCCAAATCAAGTCTATACATCACTTAATAACACTCATTGGAATTTCATCAAAACCACTTGTTTTGTTTTTTAATCTGTACCAATATCTATATTTTCATTTACACTCACTGGGCTTGTGTATATAGAGCCATTGTTTTTCTTGATATTGCGATGAAGTTGACCTGACCTGACCTGAACTGTTGTTTAATTCGCAATTGTAGATACAGCTTTTGCTCCCTGTTAGGATCCTAAGAAATTCTGGCTGCGATTGACATCATTCTTTAACAAGTAATCATATTCTTTTTTTAACCCGACAATATATTTCATTATGTTTTGAATCATGTTGTTTTAAAACTGGAAGTATGTCTAAATAATGCTTGCAAATTTTTGTTTGATGACTAATGTTGTATGTGTATTTCACAGAATTGTATGTAACATCTTGTTTTGGGAAACAATAGTTATAAATAGGAGCAAACATACTCATAAATATTTCCGATTGTCTGTTGACATCTTCAGGGGGGCAATTATAGACGTAAGACCAATCTTGGACTGTTAGCATTTCTCTTAAATTTAATTTGTCAGCTTTGCTATACGATCGTTTAAATGAACCATTCACATAAATGTGTCATTATAATCTTTACAGTTTGTAAAAATATTATCAATATAAGTTTTTGCCAGGTTGTAACTCTAGTACATTCTAATATAGATTCAAAAGAAGCAGACAGATACAGAAAATATAGAGAAACATTATCCAATTTTTTGATATCAATATAAAAGTCCCCTGAGAGAAATATACTACAATTTTCATCTACAAGCAATGTAAGAATTCTATCCAAAGATTAAAAAACTTCTGTACATTATATCCTGAATGAATATATTTAATACTACGACCTTTTTGTTGCTAAAGCATACCTTGACCGCTCAAATATCTTAGATTCAGACATTAATACTTAACAATAATAATTCTAACAGAAGTTAATAGTGAAAGTTACACTATACCGGATAGCAGTTCTGCTCTTGTTTTCCCTGTTAATAAGCCATCTGCTTTTGTTTAAAACTGGTCTAGTTTCCCACTAAGAAAATATGTTTACTGCAAATCTACTGGTTTTTTCCTCTGTCCGTGATTACTGTTCCGGTAGCACTGCAGCCTTTGACTTATTGTGCACGCCCTATACTTTTTTTACTCAACCCATTCCACGATCATTGCGCTTTGAAGTAGTCTGCACAGCAGCTGGTAGGGCCAAGTTTTAAATTGCTCTGTCTCCGGTCTAAGCTGTCTGTAGATGCAGGTGTTTCTTGACAGCCATGTGTTCCATCAATAGTATATATATATATATATATATATATATATATATATATATATATATATATATATATATATATATATATATATATATATATATATATATAGTGTTTCCCAAACTGGATGGGAATGTATTGCTATCTCCGTTATTATTAGAGATAGGGAGACGGTTAAATTAGCAATGTTTTGTAGAATTTCATGCTCGTTCCAAATATGACTTGTATTTTGCCCTGCCTCTTTTCGTTTTCGAGTTATTTTGAAATAAACAAAATTTGTCAATTTCTTTTTTCTTCAATATCTAAGTAGGCGTTGATCTGACATGGCTAAGACTTGCACATTATCAGGACACTTTTTACAGAGTAATTTTTTGTGCTATTCTCAACTTTGTCATTTGTTTTTGAGTTACAGGGCTAGGTGAGTGGCCTGGTTGGCTGCGCAAAATGAAGTTACCCTCATCTGGGTGCTGGGCCACTTGGGGGTCAAAGGCAATGAAGAGACTGACAGACTCGCGAAGAGAGGATCAGGTGAACCATTTATGAGACTATAACCGGTCCTAGGCGTGACGAAGAGCACTTTCAGAGGATCTATTAAAGCAGAAAGCAACACAAGGCATACTGAGCAGATTGTCCAGGGCTTAGACATGGGAAGACATTGGGGAACCCAGTTCAGAGAGCTGTAGATCTACTATATCTCAGCAGAAGACAGCTCCGGAACATAAGACTCTTGATGGAACACATGGCTGTCAAGAAACACCTGCATCTACAGACAGCTTAGACCGGAGTAGACTGATTTAGCTAGTAGTAGGGATCCTTCCCATCAGCTTGTTAGTTATGCTGATGATACAAATTTACTGTTAAAGCTAAGAAATATTAATAGTATTGTTGAAAACATCAACCAAGCCAGTTTAGATATGAAAGAGTGGTTTCATTCTAATAGCTTAGTAATAAATGAGCTGAAAACTAAATATATTTTATTTAAAACTAAACATTCTCATATCAGTGTTGCTAATGTGGATGGACATCTAACATATTTCACTGAGCACACCAAATTCTTAGAACATCTGAGTTGGTCAGAACATATAGAATCAGGAAAAAATTGAGCAGTGTTTGCTACACATTATGTATTTTGAAGAAATATATCACACTTGAAAATTTAAAGATAGTATATATGGCAAACTTTGAATCATTACTTAGGTTTGGTGTCATTGGAAGAATGGGATAGAGAACTAGAAAGAAAAAATAGAAAAATTTTCTTGTGATGGATAATTGTTTAGCACATCCACAATTGACGAGTTTGAAGAATATCAAACTAGTTTTTCTGCCACCTAATACCACAACTGTACTGCAGCCTTTAGATCAGAGAATAATCAACTCTCTGAAATGTAATAACAGTCACAAAAATAATTGACAACATGGACAGAAATCAGTGTCAACTTTCGGTAAGTGTCCTCAAAGCTATTTGTCTCCTTGATCGTGCATGGAGAAATGTCTCACAAAAAACGGTGCGAAATTGTTTCAGGCCTGCTGGTTTTGATTTTGAGCAATGAAAAGTAAATGAAAAAATAAATTGATTTAAGCTTTTCGGAAAATGTTATTGCTGATGAAGACGATGACATTCCTCTGAGCGAATGTGCTAGGGTTATGAAATTAGCACAAGTGTCGGATGCGATGAATCACTGGAACATAGATAGTTCTGTGGGAACTTCAGGTATTCCAACAGATTCTGAGATAATTGAAGCTGCAAATTTGAACACAACCCAAGAAGTGATAGAAGATTCTGATTCTGACAAAGAATCTAAAAGCCCTGAATGCACCAATGTTTCACTGCAAGATGCCATAGATTCCGCCGAGAAGCTTAGACTATTTTTAGAGATGGCCTTAAACTCAGAGAATGAGCTAAGTTTATTAGCTTCCATAGAAAACTTTTTGGAAAAGAAGGAAAAAGAAAAACTGACAGTATAAATGAAATTCACAGACTACTTTTCATTATGTGTATAAACTTACTGACAGTTATTCATTTTGTTAGATATGGTGAAGTGTATCTTTCGCTGTGTTAACAATGTTGAATAAATTATATTATTGTTATTATTATTATTATTAATAGTCTTTCCATACTTATTGTATTGCTGTTATAAAACATGGATAAACCGAAGTTTGACGATTAAAAATATCTTCACTTAAAAAAGGTTTTAGAACAAGAAGAATGTATCTAAAGAAGAGCAATAATGTACTTACCCTAAAGTCGTTTAAATTACTTAAAATTGCTCTTTGGTAGCTAAATGTGCGAATGTAATCTTGAAGCATGTTCTGCTGTTGAGACAAATATCCATAAAATTGAAAATACTGTGTTGCTGAAGAATCTTCTGTTCTGACAGAAAATACAGACTCTCCTCTCCCAGACTTTACTTTTGAAACTAAAATTGTAAAGGCCCTGGCATCTAAAAATAAAAATCGACATAGAACACATGATTTGCATAGAACTATTCAAATTGATAATGTACTAAAAACCAATTACTTGAGCCATAATAAAAATTAACAATTCTCAAAAACTTTGTTTTGTGGGCTTTTCCTGTTACATGTTATCTTAAAAAAATATCATATTTCATACCCACAGAGTAAAAATCAACTACTATAAAACGAAGTTAAACTTGATCATTTATTTCCAAATTTTATTCAATGAACATAACTATGACTGTTACTAATGAACTTCTCATACAAATTGTCAAATCAAAACCAAAGTAAATAATATAGAAAAGGTATTATGTCAACCCTTGTATTCTACTGCAGATTATTATTGGTATAAATAGGAAATCTGAGCTCATTTGTGAACAAAACGTGCTCCTAATTCATTATTTTATTTGATATGCTTCCTGGAAAAGCAATTTTGCGTTATTATACATAGTCTAAAGTTATTTCTTTCCTGAGTATTCTTGGTATCAAGCATTCACTTAAATGTACACTCAAAGTTAGCCATATGAGGTGACTCATATTGATTTTATTAGATGATATGGTTTCTTTGAAGGCTGCTTAGTTGTTTCCTTCACGAACTGGCAGTTAAAAACTTGCATGTTTTATTAAAATGAACCTTTGTAAAGTATTTTCCACTTAAGCCTAGTGGACTAATTCAGCATTTTAGTTTCACTAAATGAAGATTGGAACATGTGATGAACATTGGTAAGCACAGTTTGAAAACTCAAATTACCAAGACACATAAAAAAACCTGACGATAGTTTCACTAACCAAGTTAGCGTTATCAGATGATCAAAATTCATTGTGGTGATTTGGGTTCTCCAAGTGTACTTGTTTTAGTTTCAATTTCGAAAAAATTTGCGTAACCTATACCACAGACCATCTGTCAAGGTTGTAAGTTGTTTGCATTCTTGCTAGATTGGATTGTTTAATGAGTCTCGTATATGCCTTTGGCCTCTCAGCGCTGCAACCCCAATGGGTCTTTTGTGCATGACTCTTTTTCCTTGTAGTTGCCCAAAAACTTCAGACTTTATGTAGTCCACTATCTTCTTGGGGGCTATTTTACCTATTTCCTGGGGTGTTAGGGTCACCCCTCCAAGGTATTTGAGCCTTTTGGAGAACTGAGCCATGCAGTCACATAGCAAGTGTTCTGTTGTTTCTGCTACTTCAGTGCAGTATCTGCATTTTTCACTGTTTGCCTTTTCCATCTTCATAAGGTGATACCTTACTGGGGAGTGACCTGTGAAAAGTCCCGTGATTTTTCTCAAATCGTTCCTGATGAACAGTTTTGACTGCCTTAAGCCTGCCGTTTTGCTGCAGCCAGCATTTGGTTCTTCTCCCAAGTATAAGTTCGTTTCTTACATGGCTTTTTGTTAGGCTACAATAGGGCTCTGGACTGTAGAATGGTGTTGTTGCTGTCCTTTTGGCAAGGCTATCTGCTTCCTCGTTTCCTTCAATGCCTTGATGCCCTGGTAACGACATCAAAGTTACTTTGTTGTTCACCGCCAGTCGCATCAAGGATTTCTTGCATTCCCAGGTCAGTTTAGACTCTGTTTTCAAATATTTCAGTCTTCTTTGTATGCACTCCGGTACACAGAGATTTATAGCAAGCATTTATGCTTGGAAGATGGTGGAAGTTTTTCCTAGGGACTTAGCAAGTCTAAAGTTGGGTCGTCTTATCCCCTGTCTTGCTCCCTCCATTTGTTTAGACCAATACCATACAGATTAGTTGTTTGTCAGCCTTTTTTTCTCCCTCAGGGCTCGTTCGCGGCTTTGCCGCCCAGATAGCACTGTATTTGTCAACCTTACACTACCTCTGTCACATGTTTGGCGGTCATTTATTAAGTAAAGATTGGAACCTATGATAGCACTGACAAGCACACTTGGAGAACCCAAATCACCACAACACATTTTAAAAGACCTAACGATCGTTTTGGTTGGTTAGCGAAACGATCGTTAGGTCTTTTAAAATGTGTTGTGGTGATTTGGGTTCTCCAAGTGTGCTTGTCGGTCATTTATGACCAGTTCGAATGAAATTATAAAGTGTTTGGCTGGTAGTTGGTCTGTTTTGGCGAGTGTCCAGTTGAATAAATTCCAGATTTTGAAGTGGCCAACCAAGTCTTCTGGTTTCAATTTGTTCACTTGGAATAGTCTTGAGGCACTTAGTGCTGCTTCCCTCTTCACGCATATGTGCAGTGGAGGGAGATTCAGCTTTGCCTGTATTGCAGCTGTGGGGCATCATGCCATGGCTCCCGTTATTCCAAGATAGATCAGCCTCTGCAATTTTTGCAATTTGCTTTGTGTTGAGGGGTTCCGTTTTTGGCCACCATACTATAGATGCACATGTGACCATAGTTTTGTATAGCCAGTGTAGACCATTCACGTCCAGATTGCCATTGTGATTCTCGTAAGAGTTTTTTCCAAGTGTGTGTTTCAACTCAGTTTTTGGTCTAAGAAGATCCATAAGTATTTAACTTCATTAGAATATGTTGCTGAATTTTATAAACAATACACAAACTTTCATGTTGAATTGCAGAATTTCATTCAGCAATGCTGAGTTTTTTGCTCTTCAAAGTTTTTTGTTGTATTAAGAACCATACAAAATTTTCTATCTATAAAAGGATATAACAGAAATTAAATTTGTTATGATTACTGGCCAGCTTTAGATGTGGCAACCTCTGCTCCATATTTAACCAAACATGTCCTTGTCAAAAATTTTAAAAAATGCAGCTATCAAGTCATTAGGCCCAAACTAAATTTCAGCAAATGTGTGCTCCTAAAGCGACCCCAATTTTATGTCACCTCTTGTCAATGTCTTATAATATTAGGATATATTAATCTTCCTAAAAACAAGTCTGGTATGTTCAATACAGGTAATTATTATTCAATTTGCATTCCGTCAGTCTTGCCAAAGTTATGTAAAAAGTTATTAATATAGAGCCTATTAAACATCTAGAAAAATCAAACATCGCAAGTGATCACCAATACAGCTTTTGTCAAAACTAATTCACAGGTGATGTTTTCACAAATATCACATCTCTGGATATCTGCACTTAAAAAACTTAGAGAGGGTCATGCTATTTGTGTAAATATTCCTAAGGCATTTGATCGGGTCTGACATGACGCACTCCTTCATAAAGTCTGATTGGATCGATCCAGGTCCAAACTTTGCTTTAGGGTTTCTAGCTTTCTAGAACCTTGTACGTAGTTTGTTGATAGTGTTTAATTTTCTGTCAATTACCAAGAACACGATTTACAACTTTGCTAATGATATGACACCTGACAGTATGTTTTCATTTTCTCACCCCATGACCTGACCTGACCTAGATTAGATTCAATGTGAGTGGGCTATACCAGTTACTCCACCGCAACCTTAGGTCTATTGTGGCTCAAACCTAACTGCTTCAATTTCACTCATCAAATCCAGCTCCTTGCAGGAATCGATATTTTTGAGGGTCAAAGTTGGTTTGGCAGGTCCTTTTAGGGGCTCTTTTTCTCGCCCACTGTTGAGCTGTACTACCATCTGAACGAAGACACTTTCTCTTTTTGAAGGCAGCAGAGAGACAGCCTCCCTCAGAGTTTGTCTGGATCCGATATCCAACAGTGTTTGACTCGAGGCAGTATAATATGGATTCCTCCTTCCGAGCAGCAACCAAGCGAGATCGTTTGCCGGTTTAAAAACTCACAGTGGAGGTCTCAAACTCCAATGGCATCTTACCCCCAGAGATCTAACCTCCAGAGACATCTTGCACCTAGAGATCCAACCTCCAGGGGCACCCCATCCCTAGAAATACAACCTGCACAGGCATTCCACCCCCTGGGGATCTTAGCCGCCTCCAGGTTGGTTCGGACCCAACACTCACAAGCACTTCACCCAGGGCCTTATCATTTGCAACCTTGATCCCGAGTAACATCCAAGTTGTCCCTTGCCCATTTTGAACCCCACAGAGAGATAATCTCTCTCCCAAGTTCATCTGGACCCGATATCAGTCAGTGTTTGAGTCAAGGCGGTATGATATGGATTTCCACTCCTGAGCAGCATCCAAGCAAGGTCGTTTACCTGTTTTGAAGTTCACAGTGTAGGCCCCAACCTACAGGTGTAATCCACCCCTAGAAATCTCAGCTCCCCTCCTGGTTCAGCTAGACCCAACACCCGCCTGTACTCGACTCAAAGAAAGACGTTACTAGCTAATGGTTAAACAAGGTTAATATTTCGACAATGTCACCAGAGAAAATTACAAATTTTCAATGTGTAGTTGTGCAACGTTTTAAACATATAAAATAAGTAAATTACATACTGGAAAATTATGATTTCTTACTTATTTCAGTCTGCTGTGGTGATTTCTTCACTTGGATATTAGTTAAATAACATCATACCACAATAGACAAACCCTGCACCTTAAAGTTCTACACTTATGTAGGGGGTCTATGCATATAAAACACGCTTAGATATGACTTAAATAACATCACACCATAATAAACAAACCTACACCCTGAAGTGTCGGACTTGTGCAGGAGGCTTATACAGACACATATAAATCGAAGGACACTACACCTAATCAAAAATTAGCTTTTTCATATTCCAAGTAAAAAACTACCAACTTACTAAACCGGAATTTGGACCGGTACCCTCATAAACTGAACCCTAAAGGTTACTATCCCAATGAACTGTGCTACTCTGCCTGTTGATGTTACTCAAACTTATTACTCAATATAATGTTAACAAGTTTCACATTTCCGACCAGCTTAAACGAACTTAAGTGTAGGCAGGAAGAGAGAACATTTAAACCCAGTCATCATCATCACAGTCTAAGGCAATGTCGTCATATTATCACAACCAGAACTTTCAGCCCTCAGCAGTTCTTTTAATTTTGTATTGAATGAAGTAAGATTACTTCTATCCAAACCTTATTTTATACTTACAACACTAAACTAAACATGTCAAACTTGTCAATAGTGGAGGTAAATAATTTTTGAATCAAATAATGTGTATAAATTATACAGTAGTCTTGTTCGGGAACAGTAGTAACTCAGATGATGGGAAACTCAGATTATATGGATCAAAAACAAATTCGTTTACCAAACGTCAATGGAATCTGTTTCCGTAACGTCCAAGTAGTAATGTAATGATCTGGTTGTCTAGTTTTTTGGTGTCACATGATTAAATACTTTACGCACTGTACATCAATAAATTGTTATATTCAGAAAAGCCGCTGCAGTTGCGAATGTGAGAAACACTAGTTTTTTTTAATTGAATCGTGTCCAAATTAGTTCAAACCTTTCTTAGCTTTTGATAATACTAATATATTTTCGGCAAACATTGATTTATTTATAAGTACAAGTAGTGACCCTTAATAAATATTGGGTAATGCTCAAGAGTGATACTCTAAGGCTTCGTGCATATTTGAGCATGTCCCGAACCTCCATTCAGCTGTGAGGAATGTCACAGAATCAATAATTATATTAAATCACAAAATAATTATATCAAATAAATATTTCAGTTAATATTATAGAATTAATGTAATTCAATAATAAAATCGGTGAATCCAATAAATATTTATCTTTTATTCACTAAGTTAAATACTACTGTACTTTGAAGCATAACCCTTATTTTATGCTGCTTCTATTGATTTGTATTTTTTAATAAATATTTATCTTTTATTCACTAAGTTAAATACTACTTTGCTTTGAAGCATAACCCTTCATGAATATATAATATAATATGATTTGTGTAATTTGAAAGCTAACCCTTATTTTATGCTGCTTCTATTGATTTGTTTGTATTTTTATAATAAATATTTATCTTTTTTTATGTCAACAACACACCACGAGGGCTTACAGCCTAAATACTATCGTACCATGGGTGTCGACAAGGGAGAAAGAGGCAACTTGTTAATTCTGGACTTGAAGGTTTGGAGGCTCGAGGGAGAAGGAAAAACATGTGCCGGCAAGGAATTCCACAACTTGGAAGTCCTCGGGACAAAAGAGCGGGCATAACAAGATGTTCTATGTCTGGTGACCTGGACAGTAAAAGGGTGCATTCGCTCTGTTCCCCTGGTAGATCTGTTGGGGGCAGCAGGTGGAGGAACTATGGAAGAAAGCTCCTCGAGCAGTGCCCGTGCAGATATCTATAAAAGAGAGCGGCACTTCGGTGGGCAAGGGATGGCAGTCTTTAGGTGAGGGTAGGGTCACCGATGGCTCTCTTCTGAATGGAGTCCAGGATAGCGAGTGTAGAAGCGGCAGCAGCACCCCAGATGTGGGAGCAGTATTCGAGGTTTGGTCTTATTTGTGAAGTATATAAGGTATAGAGATTAGCTGGTGAAAAGTATTTGCGAGCCCGGAAGAGGAAACCTAATTTCTTAACAGCCGCTTCTGCAATTGATGTGACATGTTGGTGCCAATTGAGATTTCGATCCACAGAAATGCCAACAAGTGAAAAGGACTCATTACTTTGAATAACTTGGTTGTTCATTGTGATGGGTCTAGGGCTGGTGTATCTCTTATGAGAAAGAAAGCAAGACTGTGATTTGGTGGGGTTGAATTGTACAAGATTTCTACTTCCCCAGTCTAATATTTTTTGGAGATCCAGAGACAGAACCCTCCATGAGTCTGCGATCCTCATCTAATTGGGCTAAAGAGACAGGCTTAGAATATTGTATATTTGAGGGGAGGGTGCTGTCGTCTGCGTAACTGTGAACTGGGTTGGATGTGCTAGAGAGAAGGTCATTGATGTGGAGAAGAAACAAAGTAGTGGCTAAAGCTGAACCTTGAGGAATTCCTGCATTAATTGGATACAGTTTAGAGGAATGGCCATCCACGACAACAGAAATGCTCCGGTTGGAGAAGAAATTTGCTGTCCAGGTACAGAGTTTTCGTGGTAGGCCATACGCCGGAAGTTTATTAAGCAGCGCTGCGTGCCAGACCTGGTCGAATGCTTTGGATATGTCTAGAGCGACAATCTGGGATTCACCGTGTAGTTCCATAGACTTGTTCCAAGAATGGGTGACAAAGGAAAGGAGGTCGGCAGTTGATCTGCGCTGGCGGAATCCATACTGCCTGTCGTGGATTAGACTGTGTTTTTCAAGAAATTTTAGTAATTCAGTGTGTATATACTTTTCCATCACTTTAGAGACGACTGAAAGGAGAGAATTAGGCATGTAGTTGCTAGGAAGCGCTTTGGATCCTTTCTTGGGGACGAGTTGTACTCGAGCAGTTTTCCAGTTACTAGTAGCTACTAGTTACTAGTAACTAGTTACTTTATTCACTAAGTTAAATACTACTGTACTTTGAAACATAACATGTATTATTTTGGGTACCTAGTTGATAATAACACACTACTTATTATTTAGTTACGTTTATTATAACTCAGGAATACATAACCGCGCCTTTCCCTGAACTACCGCCACGCTAATTCCCCAGCATGCAATGCTATCTGACTGAGGACATTAGGATGACCAGTGATCCATGCTAATGAACCTACGGTTCATTGACGGTTGATAATATTAATAACCATAGACATATAACAAATGCGTAATAACTATAGACATATAACACATGCGTAATAACTATAGACATATAACACATGCTTAATAACTCGACATATAACACATCTCTCCTCATAAGTCAAGTTTTGATGGTTTTTTATTAATGCGACCAGACCGCGTTTTGGTTAATTGCATTTGATCATCATGCTCTGTAGAATGTGTAGCTTGATCACTTACCGAGTCCCTATGATGCACTACCTCTGGGGTGATCTCATGTTCCAGAGGAGTAGATACTTCTGGGGCATACTCATTGGCCGACTCCTTCAAATCTATTCTGTTTCGTCGTAGTATGGCTCCATTACAGTCTTTTATCAAGTAAGAGCGGGGGTACTATGATGGGTTACAACTTGTCCTGTTTCCCACCTCTTCTGGACATGATTATAGACAGATATATTCTTGTTAGGGTCCAAGGCGATTAATTCTTTAGCGTGCTTGTTGTAATAAAATGTATAAGTATGCTGTCTACACTCCAAATTTCCTAAAACATTTTCACATAACTGAGGCTTCAGTAAATTGTTGCTAATGGGCAATTTTGTTTTACAGTTGCGACTCATAAGAAGATTAGATGGTGAGTACCCTATATGCTTCAGTGGACAGTTTCTGTACTGTAACAGAGCACCTTCAATATCTTCACCTCCTTCATAACATTTCTTTATTATACTATTCCCACTCCTTTTTCAGCCAAACCATTTGAATGCTGATAATGGGGACTTCGTCTAATGACTTCAAAATCCCATTGTGCAGCAAAAGTTTTAAATTCATATGATGCAAAGGGGATATTGTCACATGTTACTTTATCAGGACATCCGTGAGTAGCAAATGTAATCTTTAGTCTTGAGATTATAGTTTTTGCTGATTTGTCTTTAATCGGTACTAGCTCGAGCCAATTTGAATAGGCATCAAAACAAACTAAGTAACTTTGGTTACCATATGTAAATATGTCTAACCCAATTCTCTCCCAAGGTCGTTTTGGTAGTGAGTATGGCAGCAGCGTTTCTTTTTGTTGTTTACTTGAATTTCTTTCACAAATTTTAATGAATGATTCTATGTCGGTATCTATTTTTGGCCAATAAAAATTTTTGTGTGCTTGCGTTTTTGATTTTTCTATACCAAAATGACCCTCATGTAACAATTTTAACATTTCTTGGCGTGACATAACAGGGACCACAACTTTGTTTGATAAAAACAGAAGACCATCCAACACAAACAGGCTCTCTCTCTCAACTGAAAATAATGCTGAATGTTTACTGGGATTTGTTTTTTATGTTCAGGCCATCCATCTTGACAATATGTGATTACTAGTTTCAACTCATCATCCTTGTTCAAAGCATCTCTAAACTGGGATTTTTTTTTCAGAAGACATTGGAATGTAGGTGCTTATGCAATGAACCGCAAACTGAAATTCATTATCTGATTTTGGTCCTACTTCGAGCAAAAAGGCACGTGATAACGTATCAGCAATATAAAGATATTTACCTGGCTTGTATACTATTGTAATCCAGCAAATGTAAACGCATTCTCTGTAATCTCGGTGTGATAGCTGCCAACTCTTTTCTAAAAATTGCCTCCAGTGGCTTGTGAACAGATCTTATAGTTATATCAAGCCAATATAAAAAAATGTAATTTTTGTATACCAAAAACAATAGCCAACATCTCTATTTGAGTATATTTTTGTTCAGCCAAATTTAATGTCCTTGAAGCAAATGCCACAGGATGCCCACCTTGAAGTAAACAAGCCCCCAAGCCATCCTTTGATGCATCTGTTTCAATCTCTATAGGCTTATCAGGATCAAAACACATCAATATGAGGGCTGAGGTTATCAAGTGCTTCAGCTGAGATACTGACTGTTTGTGTTTGTTAGTCCAGTTCCACTCAACATTTTGTTTAGTTAATTCTCTAAGGGGTGCAGTTATTTTAGACATATTTGGGACAAACTTACCTAAAAACTTGGCCATCCCTAATAATCTCATTACACCTGGTTTATCTTTGGGATCTGGCATGTCAAGTATAGCCTTTATATATACGTGTATTTAGCTCAATGTCATTTTTTTGAGTAAATTTGTCCCATAAATTTAACCTGCTGTGATCTGAACTGTATTTTATATTTGTTAAACTTGACACCATACCTAAGAGCCCTTTCTAATACCAAGCGCAGGTTTTTGTCATGTTCAGCCTCATTACGTCCTGTAATAAAAAGGTCGTCAAAATATAGACCCACTCCATCTATATCACCAAAGAGTTCATAATTTTTTCTGAAAGACTTCAAGAGTTGAACATAACCCAAATGGTAATCTACAGAATTTATATCTCCCACATGGTGTGCTAAATGTGCAATAATCTGCACTCTGATTATCAATTTTTACTTGAAAGTATCCATCCTTCATGTCTAACACTGTGAAATACTGTTTGTCACACAACATGGCTGCAATTTCATCTGCAGTTGGTATTACAGTTCTGTATGGTTGTATCTATCCTGCCGTAAAGTGTCGCTTGTCACAATACCAGCATGGGTTTATGGAGGGGCGCTCAACACTGACGAATTTATCCCTGTTCACACAGTATGTAAGTGAAGCTTTGGATAGACGGGGTCAGGTGGATGTCATTTATACAGACTTCTCCAAAGCGTTCGATCGCGTTGACCACTCAACACTTTTGTACAAGCTGCATTTGGCGGGCCTTGATGGACGGCTGATAGAATTCTTTCGATCCTACTTGACTAACCGTGTGCAATATGTTTTTTATAATGGATTTAAGTCTGAACCCTTCACTGCTGGCTCCCGCGTTCCACATGGTTCCAATCTTGGCCCGCTCCTCTTTTTGTTATTTATCAACGACATAAGCTCTGTAATTTCTGGTAATCATCTATTATTTGCTGATGATCTCAAATTATACTCCAGTGTTCACGATATTGGTGACTGTTCAAGACTCCAGGTGGACCTTGATAACTTGCAGCTGTGGTGTGTTGAGAACAGACTTGAATTAAATGTCTCGAAGTGCAAAGTGATGACATACACTAGAAAAACCAGCTGTATAGCTTTTCCCTACAAAGTGGGTGGTGTACCATTGGCTAGGACTGAAACGCACAAGGATCTTGGCATTTTATATGATGAACATTTAAGTTTTACTGGACATATTCAAACAATCACAGCACCCTGTTTGAAGTTGATGGGTTTCATTATGAGGAATAGCAGATCATTTTCCAATTTGGATAGCTTGAAAATTCTCTATTTTGCCTATATTCGATCGAGGCTTGAATATTGTAGCTTGGTTTTTGATCCCTTTTATAGTATTCATATTGGTTCTCTGGAAGATGTTCAGCGTAAGTTTTTAAAACACCTTGTATATAGGGCATCTGGTACCTACCCACAGAGGGAATGCGATCATGGCCAATTGCTGATGCAAACTGGCATACCCAGTTTGTATTCGCGTAGAAAAGTTGCATCTGTGATGTTCCTGCATAACTTGTTTCATGGTAAAGTTGATTGTCCAGACTTATTGTTGCAATTAAATTTCTCAGTTCCACGGGCTGCATCTAGAGTAATGAGAGTGTTTAAGCCTCCAATACCAAGGACTAACTCGTATATGAAATCATCTGTGTACACCATGAGCTCTGACTTTAATGATGTTGCAAACTTGTGTGACTTCTATTCGGATAAGGCTGCAGTTATTCATAGGGTGGCTATATCTTACTTTGTCAGTTATTAAGGCCATTATATGTACTGTTTTGTGGAATTTCTGCCTTGTGATGTTTTGCACAGTATTTTAGTTTTGTTTTAGAAGTATTTTTTGTTCATATTGTTACATATTGTTTTTTTTTTGGTGCCCTATTAATGGGATTATCCTGTTGGGCATGTATTCAATAAATAAATAAATAAATAAATAAATTACAAAGTGCTCACGTTTTATTACTTGATTCAAATATTTAGGATCTAAACATAAACGTAAATCACCATTTTTCTTTTCAACAATCACCAATGCATGCAACCACCCTGTAGGCTTATCTACTTTGCGAATAACTTTTTGATTCTCTAACGAATCAAGTTTGTTTTTAAGTCTTTCATGTAATACATGGGGAACCCTTCTGAGTGGTTGCACATGTGGCGTTGAATTTTCTTTCAAAGTAATGCGATGTTCAGTTGGGAACTGACCAAGGCCCTCAAAAACACTAGGATATGAATTTACATTATCTAAGGTGACAAACTGTGTGCTCTCAATAATTGCCAATTTTTTTATAAGTTGTAAATTTATACATCCTTCTAGCCCAAGCAAAGATGTCTGATTTACAGTATCAACAACAATAACTGTTACAACTGCGTCCCTGTTATTAACTTCACACAACAAGGATATTTCACCTACAGGTGTAATTCTAAATTTAGCGCTTCCATATGAAACAATTGTTACTTTCATATTCTTAACTCTACTCTCAAGGTTATATTGTTGGATAATATGCAGGAACAACACGCTGACCTCTGCTCCTGTGTCCAGCTTGAATTTCACAAAATGCTTACCAATTTTCACTACTTGCACCCACATATTTCAACCTTCGTTGCCAATAGACTCAATAAATTTCACTTCACTTACACTGAATTCTTCACTTGAATCACTATGTTCCATATCAACATCATGAACTCTCTTATCTTTGTGTCTTATACCTTTATTGTAGTTTGCATTATCTTGTCGGCGGCTTCCAAAATAAGCTACTCCACCTTTCAAACAAACTTTAGCGAAATGGTTTCTTCCTTGGCATTTTGCACATGTTTTGCCAATGACGGGACTTTCTGATTTGTCATGTCTATATCCACAGAATCTGCAATTCTTTTTACTGAATACTCTTTCAGGTTCGGATGTTATTTTACTTTTCTGTAACTCATGGGTAGACTTTTGCACTGTATGCACTTGACTGTCACTTTGCAGGACTCTTGATCAGGACTCTTGATTGCGCTTTGCTAGCTTCTGTGGCTCTACAACATTGGACAGCCTTAAGTCACACTCACGTAATAGTCTCTCCTGCGTCTGCTTATCTAGAATACCCATGACTATAGAGTCTCTTATCATGTCATCCTGATCTTTATACTCAGTGGTTTTTACAGCTTTGCTAAGTTCTGTCAAGAAATTGTCAAACATTTGCCCTTCCTTCTAAAAAACACTGTTAAACTTATATCGCTCGAATATTATATTCTTCTTCGGGGAACAATAAGTATTAAACTTTTCTATTACCTTATCCAATTTTTGTAATCTTCATTTTTCCATGCGAAACTGTTGAAAAGTTCGAGCCCATCATCACCTATAATATTTAGGAATACTGCAACCTTCTTTGCCTCACTTTTTGAAGATAATTCTGTGGCAGTCATAAATACATCAAATTTTTGAGCAAATATTTCCCAGTTTGCAGCGATGTCGCCATCAAGAACAAGGGGTTCCATCTTGTGCGATTACCAGTTTCGCATTTATATTTACTCGTGGAAGCAAACCTTGCACCGACCTGACACCATGTATTATTTTGGGTACCTAGTTGATAATAACACACTACTTATTATTTAGTTATGTTTATTGTAACTCAGGAATACATAACCGCACCTTTCCATGAACTACTGCCATGCTAATTCCCCAGCATGCAATGCTATCTGACTGGGGACATTACGACGACCAGTGATCAATGCTAATGAACCTACGGTTCATTGACGGTTGATAATATTAATAACTAACACATATAACTAATGCATAATAACTATAGACACATAACACATGCTTAATAACTAGACATATAACACATAACTCTTCATGAATTTATAATATATGATTTGTGTACTTTGAAAGATAACCCTTATTTTATGCTGCTTCTATTGATTTGTTTGTATTTTTATTTTAATGTCGCCCTGTTTCCATTACTAAGGCCAATCAGCGACGCCAGCAGTTCCACCTTACCATTTTGTATAACGTATATTTAACATATCAATCATTGCATAGTACACGGGACTGATGTCATTATGCCCGCTACCGAATAACATTAAACTTGCTCAAAGACAATGCCATATACTGGTTTTACTGGGATTTGAAGCTAAGACCATTGGCTTCAGAGGCACACTATTACCATTGCAGCTCTTATTAGAAGTGCAAGGTCATGTGGGGAGGAATTTAGAAGTAATGTACTGTACCATACAATTATCTTCAGAGTTTACTATATATTATCAGTGAAAACCTTGCACAGGGCAGGCATTAAGTAAGATTAGAATGCACTATAGGTTAACGAAATAATATTATGAAAGAAAAACCAACATATAAAATGCTGCCAGATATATAAAAACCTCCTCCTGTTCCGCACTTTGGAGGAATGTAAAGCTGTTGATCCTGTTTACTATGTGATGTTAGGCACGTTAAATACCACTACCCTTCTTACATAAAGCAACAAAATGTGATACACTACTAGATATAACATTTTCAAAAATTATTTACTGAAGAAAATTAGTTTGAGAGTTGTGAAAAAAAAATTGTGACAGTAATGTATTATTGGACAGTATTTATATTTTGTCTCTTTAACGTTAGTCTATTTCCATGACTACTGCCAATCATTAACGCTGGGGAGTAGTTTCACCTCACTATGCTGGAAATTTTGTCGAAACTCTTCCTTTCTGTAAGGAGGGTAGGGATATTTTACGTGCCCAAAATCGCATGGTACACAGAAGCGACTGCTTCACACCCCCTCCTAAGCGGGCATAATTGAACATTTCTGCTGGGATTTGACTAGGACCCTTAGGTCCAGAAGCACACGTTCTTACCCATATGGCTGGTTTCTCAAAGTGTACTTATCAGTGCTCATCACAGGTTCCAATAATCACTTAGTGAACCCTTGGACTCTGCGAGACAGTTATGCAAAACCACATAAGACTCTCAGCAAGTGCCTCATAGCAGAATGTTTTGCCTTGACATATCACAAAGAAAAGTAATATTAATAAATACTACAGGTTCTTATTAATTAGAACTTCAATATATTAACGAGAATTTTGTAGTAAAGCAGTCGGTCCTGTATTTTCCCTGACTGTTGATTCTGGAATACAACGTGGCAATGCTGTGTGAAATTCAAACAACCAAGTGATGCTTCAGAAGGTGCGCAAATATTATAAAATGTATACATAACATTATAATAATGTATATATTATGATAGTATGTGTCAAAACCGGTTATTGCTTAGTAAAACAGAACTCCACAAATGTTGCTTGAATGATATAGAATACAAGATTCATTATTTGACATAAATGAAATGAAAGATCGGGTGAACTAGACTCGAAGGTGTATATGCAGAAATAATAAGAACTTTATTGCCCATCAAGTATACATAACGTGTTTTTACAAATTTAATAATATACTTCAGAAAAGGAAAAACCACCAATGTAGTAGATAAATTAACAAAGCATAATTGTAAAGGTCATACAGATAAAATAAACATTAAAATCTAAACAATAATACTAATTAACAAACAAAACACCATATAGATAAAATTAACGTTAAAATTTAAACAATAGATTGGACAGGCTATAATTTCATTTAATTAAAAACCTATGGCAAAAGGGAAATTTTTAAGAAATCTGGGAAGTAATAAACAGATTTCGATCAGGAGGGGCTAAGAATATTTTTGCAATTATAAGCTTTCAAAGGCCCATGGCCACATGTCAAGTACATAACAGGGCTCCTTATCTCTGGTGTTAAAAATCCATAAAAGACTTACCTTTCAAACCTGCATTTATTAGAAGTGTTTTTGCTGAACAAAGCTTGGTCTGATTTGCCAGACATTTAAGCCAAAGCTTTGCTGCTTAGTCTACTTTCATCTGCTGAACTGTTATTCCACACCCGGTTTTCGTTAAGATTGTTAAGATTCCCATTTAAATAGTCACCAGACATCAAAAACTTTTAGAAGCATTCGGTACTTACCTTCACTATTACTGAATTTAAATAGTAGTGTTTCATTATCCAACGTTAACACATAGGCATCGTCATTTATTTTACATGATTCTGTATCTGGACACACTGGATATTCTGCAAGCTCTGAATCATCATTGTCTGAAATTTAAGGTTATGTTAATAAAAAATTTAGCCAAATTTTATAAGTTAATTAGGCATGGTCTGATGGGGGTTTAACTTTTTAAGCTTTTTCTATTCGGGCAAATCATTCGTTAATATGACCCTCATACAAAAAAACCACGGTAAACAAAAAAAAAGTAACATCAAAGCGAAGGTTCTTCCAGAAAATATTGTCCAACACATATACCATGTAACTCAATTTTACGTATTTAATCTCCAAAGACGGGGAATAATAAAGGGTAGTATTTCAATGACAATCAATAGGGATTTTAAAAAACAAAAAATAAACCAAACACCATGCCAGATTATTGTTTTGAATGAAAAAAATATTCACTTACCATCAATTACTTTTAAACTAATACCTTGGGGATCATAATCTGCTCTCAATTTGACCTTTCTATTAAATTTTGGTATAAGTTTTGTAATTTCTTTTACAATAAATATTTCAACTGGCCAATGTCGCAGCGCCATTTTAAGAGTCACTCAACATTAGACTCATTAGACAAATAGAATAGAATAATAATAATAACAGATACGCTGTACGCTGTATTTTAACCGGTTGTCTGCAAGCCTACAATCGTCATCAGCCGCCAATCGGCATTGCATGGAACTAAAAGCTTTTCCGAATTAATAATAAGTAAAGCGCAGTCGCATAATTCGTTTCATTTTTATGCACACATCTAAATTTGAATGGTTCCTGGAATTTAAAATTAAGTACAATTTTTTCGATTTTTTTTTCACAAAAGCGTGTTATTTGTTTATCATGCCATGTTTACACTTCAACTAATATGGTCACTTTAATTTTGTTAGTCTTTAAATTAGGCAGACAAAAAATATTGTTTCTTAAATAACAACAAAAGATTATAGGATAAAAGGTTACACATCAATGTTAAACCAAAGAAAAAAATGTGTATACAATAAAAAATTAAATTACGAGAAGGAAAATATATGAAGAGTCATTTTACATTTTATTTAGGTAAAATAAAATGGGTATTAATCGCTGTAGAGAAACGAAATTCTATCATTAGCCACAACTTAACCATTAAATTGTTTGTTATACTGTGGTTGTATGTTAACCTACACGCCAACATTTATGTGATGAAAACAAATTATTATTTGCTTTATGTAGATATATATATATATATATATATATATATATATATATATATATATATATATATATATATATATATATATATATATATATATCTTTTGGAATGTTGCACTACAATGTAATCACATTTAAATATACACTTTATTTGTTTGCTCTACTTTTTGTTGTTTTTTATTGGTTTACGTGGACTGTAGTTTCAAACCGTCCCGGTTCATCATCAGCACGCTACTCTCACTACTGCTCAGTAGCGTGCTGAAGCTGAACCAGGACGGTTTGAAACTGCAGTCCACGTAAACGAATAAAAAGTACAGCGAACAAATAAAGTATATATATATATATATATATACATATATATATATATATATATATATATATATATATATATATATATATATATATATATATATATATATATATATATATATATATATATATATATATAGTTGGGTTCGGGATAACACTTCAAAGGGGCCGTCATAAACTGGTTCGAGAGTTTTTCGCGGAATATCAATGCGAACAAAAACAAAAGGAGCTTCCATAAGCTTAGGATGGACAAATACCTTTTTTGCAGTATGATTTTTAAAAGGTACTGGTCGAAGTTTCCTTATGTCTTCTTTCAGCTGAGATATAAGTGGTGGAACATCATGAGCTTGTGTGCTGTTGAAAAAGTCGGTGGGAAGTTTGATTGATTCTCCGTATACTATTTCAGCGGGTGTTGAGCGATATTCTGGAATTATGTACGATCTGAGTCCTAGTAACACAATTGGCAATTTAGCGACCCAGTTTTCGTCCATATGAGCTTTCAAGGCCTGTTTCAGAACTCTATGCCATCTCTCGATTACACCATTTGCTGCTGGGTGGTAAGCTGTGGTCTTGATGTGGTCTGCACCTAGTGTTTTAGTGAGGTGTGTGAAAAGGTGGCAATCGAATTGTTTACCTCTGTCTGTGGTGATGTATTGCGGAACACCGAAACGAGAGATCCAGCATGATAAAATAGTGTTCGCTACTGTTTCTGCTGTAATATCTGACAATGGAATTGCTTCGGGCCATCGAGAAAATCTGTCTATTATTGTTAACAGATAGCGTTGACCTTGTTATAGTGGTAATGGTCCCACAATGTCAACATTTATATGCGAGAATCTTCTCATGGCTGGGGTGTATTGTCCAATGGCACTGGAAGTGTGTCTCCATATCTTGACTTTCTGGCAGGGAATGCAAGTTTTAGACCAAAGAGATACATCGCGTTTCAATTTGGGCCAACAAAATCTATCCTGGACCAGATCGACTGAAGCTGATATGCCTGGGTGAGATAAATTGTGGATAGAATCGAAAATCTTTCGGCGAAATTTGAGCGGAATGAATGGGCGAAGTTTCTTTGAAGAAGAATCGCAAATAAGATTCAATCCGTTGTCAAGAGGCATGTTTTGAAATTTGTATGAGGAAGATTTAGACTGCAGAAGGTGTTTGAGTTCCTCACAAGATGACTGAGCTTGCGCAATTTCTTGGAGTGACACAGTGGAAGAAAGTGAAATTGTTTCATTGCGAGAATGTTTGTAGGACCTGGTATGTAGCGAATGTCTGTGGTAAATTGACCTAGGCTTTATCGACGCGTTGTTCAAAAGCGTATGTCAAAGGTTTGTGGTCCGTATAAATGGTGAAATGGCGACGTTCTAGGGTATATCTAAAGTATTTAACTGCCTGATAAGCGGCTAGAAGTTCGCGATCGTAGGTGCTGTAAGATTTTTGGGCTGAAGTAAGCTTTTTAGAGTAGAAACCTAGGAGTTCTAGTGTTTGATCACGTAGTTGTTGGAGGAAAGCACCTACGGCATAATCAGAAGCATCGACATGGAGAATCAGTGGTAGCGAAGAAGACGGATGAGCTATTAGTGTAGCGTTTTTTAGTGCCTCTTTCAAACGTTCGAATGCTTCTCGAGTCTGAGGAGTCCACTCGATTTTACGTTTGTCGCGTTTTTTGGGATTCTGGCAGAGGTCGAATAGTGGTTGCTGAATTTCCGCAGCACGTGGAAGAGAACGACGGTAGAAATTTATGAGACCTAGAAATCTTCTGAGGTTTTCAATGGTATCGGGAAGAGGTAGGTCGGTAATAGCTTTGATACGTTCAGGAACTGGAAATAATCCAGATTTATTTACACGAAAACCTAAAAATCAAATTTCGGCCACTCCGAATTCACATTTAGATGAATTGATACGGATGCCGTTGTCTTGAAGTGTCTGAAAAAGTTTTGCTAGATGCTCTTGATGTTTTTTTTCAGAGGCTGATGCAACGAGAATATCGTCAAGATAGGAGTAGGCAAAGTCAAGATGTCTTAAAATTGAATGTAAATATCTTTGAAATGTTTGTGCTGAATTACGAAGGCCAAATGGGGTTTTAACAATTTCGAATAACCCAAATGGAGTTATGACTGCTGTTTTGGGAATATCTTGAGGTGCTACTGGGATGTGATGGAAAGCGCGAATGATATCTAATTTTGAAAAAATACGTTTGCCTTCTAACTGGGCATTAAAATCCTGCAAATTTGGAATGGGATATTTGTCTGGGATTGTTTTAGCGTTTAGTGCTCGGTAATCCCCACATGGTCTCCATGAGCCATCCTTTTTTTGCACCATGTGGAGGGGGCTTGACCATGGATTTTGGAGGGTCTACAAATTCCCAAGTCCATCATGTCCTGGAATCCTAGCTTTGCTTGAGCTAGCTTTTCCGGGGGCAATCTTCTAGCTTTTGCAGTGACAGGTGGTCCTTCCGTACTTATAGTATGGAAGAACTCAACCTCTGGAAGGTTGCTAGAAGAAGTTTCCTTAAAAAGGTCAGGAAATTGTTGTAGCAATTTGAAGTACTGGTGTGTCGGGTCTACGAGATGAATTTTAGAATTAAATCCTGGTGGTGGGTTAGCACCGGACTTAGAGAGGTTTGTCTTTGTATCGATTAAACGTCTATGTTTCATATCCACAAGTAAAGCAAACTCTGCTAGAAAATCAGCGCCTATAATTGGTTGCTTGATATCGGCAAGTGTGAAGGGCCAGCAGAACCTACGGCGTAAACCTAGATCCAAATAAATCTAATAATTGTTCGCCATAGGTATGAATAGGGGTCCCGTTTGCAGCATACAAGGTACGTTTCGATTGAAATTTCCGTTGGTCGTGAGTGGGTGGAATAACTGAAATATCCGCTCCAGAGTCGATTAGAAATTTCATATTGGAGCGTCTATCAAAAATAAAAAGGCGGCGTGTTAGGTGGCTCTCGTCTCCTTCCGCGTGGAGGGAGTGCCTTATTAGTTTTCCGACACATGTTTTGCTTTAAAATTGCAAGGTTGGATGCAACGTTTGGCCTTGTTGCCAAATCGTTCATGATACCAACACGTGGAGGTTGAGGAATTTGTGTTTATGGAATTTCGAGAAAGTTTGGATCTTTCTCGGGAGGTAGATCGGGAACGCGTTCGCAATTCGTTGACTGATGCTGTTAGCTTCTCTAATTGCGCTTCTAACTTGGCTAGCTTGTCGGGCTCGCGTGACTGAATTTCAGCCACGTTGTATTTATCTCTGGAAAATTCCACGATTTTGTCTGCTGTAACCGACAAATTTTCTAGAGAATCGTTGCTCAAAGCCAAAATTGAACGAACGTTGACTGGTAAACGTTGTAGAAATAAAATTTTAAGGAAATTTTCACCAATCTGACTACCGGCTAAAAACTTCATTTCGCGTAAAAGTTGCGATGGTTTTCTGTCGCCTAATTCTAATTCTGTTAAAAGTTTATTTATTTTGCGACTATCGGAGTCTTCAAATTCTAATAAAAGACGTTTCATTAGAGCTGAATAGGGGGTTGATGATAATGGTTGGGTTAAAAAATCTGAAATTGACTCTGCGACATCAGGATCGAGTATAGCGAGTACATGACTGAATTTTGTCTTTTCAGAACTGATCTGCGATATATGAAACTGGGCGTCAACCTGCATTTGCCAGATTTTCACGTTACGTCTCCATATAGGAGGTAATTTTATTGCAACCCTTGCCATGATATTGCTGCTTGAAGAATCTTCGGCCATTGTGAAAAAAAATCAGATAATTTTTAAATTAGAAAGGACTGACCTGTTTAGATATTCGTTTTCTGTAGGCATGAGCACGTGCGTGGAAGTTAGGCGACGTCGGCTGGAACATCAGGCTGGGCATCTTCGGCTTGCGGCACGGGGTCACCAATATGGATGTTAATTGCACTTGTTGATATTAAATCCATACGTAAACATTTAATATACTTTATTATTTCACTAACTGAATAAACTATATGATACATTTAACTATAAAACAATCACAGACAGTACATGAGTACATAACAGATAACTGACCGAGCGTGGAGAGACGTGTGATCACTGTGTCGGTTGGTAGCGAGGAGAGAGAGAGAGAGATCCCTGGTGTCTCTTATATCGTAGTTCTTGACAGCTTGCTGTCGAATAACGTAACGCAACGTTTAGCTGTCAAGAGAAACATAGAGCAGTGTTGACGGAAACACTGCGGTCGGAACCACCGCCATATATATATATATATATATATATATATATATATATATATATATATATATATATATATATATATATATATATATATGTATATATATATATATATATATATATATATATATATATATATATATATATATATATATATATATATATATGTCTTGTCAGACTTTTAATACTGTGTGGTCTTTATTTAACCAAGTTTCAACTAAAATACATTTTCTTCCCCTCACTATAAAAATGCCTTGTTTGTATCTAAAATCTCGTTTGCCGCACAAAATCTCATTCTTTTCTATAATTTCAACCTTACAACTGCATTTTCAATATCGAAAATGTACATCTCGCACAGCTATGATATATATATATATATATATATATATATATATATATATATATATATATATATATATATATATATATATATATATATATATATATATATATATATATATATATATATATATAAAGGCCATTTGTAAAATGCAAAAGCGAATTTCCTAGAAAAAAGATAGATCTAATTTCTTTTAAATCATATACTTCGAAATTTCCAAAAGTTATAACGATATTTTTGTCTATTTTGACATTTGACAAAAAACATTTGTCACATCAAAGAATTTTAATATTTAACATTACAGGTGTTTTTTTTTATTCATAGCTGTTGTTGACGCTAGTCAACACACCTGTATAAGCAATTAATGCTTAAGAAGATATAATGGGCGAGTTCACCAGGAGCCAGCAGTTGCATTGTTATGTCAAAAAATGTTGACGAAAGTCAACATTGGGCGCGTTAACCAGGCGCCAGCGCTGCCATCAGCTCTATTGTTATGTCAAAAATATTGACAAATGTCAACATTTTTATAAATTTAGTAGCTGCCAAGCAGCTCCATTGTTATGTCAAAAAGAGTTGACAAAATGTTGACATTTGTCCCCTTTTTGACATAACAAGAGAGCTGGTGGCAGCTACTGGCGCCTCGTGAACTCGCCCATTTTGTCAACATGTTTTGTCATAACAATGTAACAGCTGGCAGCGCTGGCGCCTGGTGAGCCCGCCTAGTAATATGATGGCTAGGGGAAACAATGGGACAGTTCGCCAAGTGCCAGCGCTTTCAACAGCTGCATCATTATGTCAAAAAATGTTAGCAAAATGTTGACTTTTGTAAACATTATTTAACATAACAATGCGGCTGCTGGAGCCTGATGATCTCGCAGTATATTTAGTTCCCGACCACAGTATAGATAATAAACAATTATGCTGTGTCCCGACTATCTCTTTTGGTATATCTACTAACTCATAAATTTGTACTTTCCTCGCTTTCTCATCCACCTAAACAGCAATCCTACCGTTTAAAAATTTTGAAAAACTTACCGCTAATTTATTACAATCGTATTGTCACATGAAAGGATTGTTAGTCAGTGGTGGACTTCACCAGGCGCCAGCGCTGACAGCAGCTCTATTGTTATGTCAAAACATGTTGACCAAACGTTCACGTTTGTAAACATTTTTTGACATAACAATGAAGCTGCTGGCAGCTACCGGCGCCTAGTGAACTCGCCCACTGATTTAATTAGAAAGTTAGAGCATATAGTGTCATAATATTAGTGCACTATCGGTTTTATATGCGCTTGAACTATTGCATTCAAACACTCATAAGACTGACATTTCAAATCGTTTGACAATTATAATGTCCTGTGGAGAAGGCAGCCAGCAGCTGCCAGTGCTACATTGGGCCAGTTTACCAGTCAAAAAATGATGATAATCGTCAGTATTTTCTCACTGTTTTTTGAAATGACAATGCAGCTGCTGGTAACGCTAGCGCCTAGTGAACTCGCCTAAATTACTAGACATGTGTAACACTGCGCTGCGCCGCGCAATTACGCCAACTCAGTGCACTGCGCCGTATGTGTTAACTCACTTCTTCAAAATATGTTGGCGCACAGCGCGCAACCGGCAAATTCGAAAGGTGTTAAGGTGTTGTGTTGCCAGGCGTCACTTTCAAAAATATACATAATATAAATATCACAATTCATTAAAAAAATATTACCTACTTTTTTTTAACCATTATCTATTTAATATTACTGAATAATCGATCATTACTAATCACGGTGGTAACATGGATTATAGTATTTTTTATGTAAGATGAGTACTGTGACAGTTGTAAGTGTCAAAGGGAATTATACTTTATTCAATGGCAATAAGACGCATTACTTGTTTCTATAGTTAACTATGGTTTTGTGCCTTAATACAATTTAATTAAAGATTAATTTCCTTTGACACCTAGAACTGTCATAGTACCTATCTTACGTGAAACATATACAAACTGACTGAAAAAAAAAACAGCACTCAACTTTTTAACTGCATACTTATTAGATATTAAGATAGAATATGCTACATAATTATTAAATATAAGATAGAAGTTAAATGATGAATTATGAAATATATATTTAGTTTAATAAAAATAAATATTACCACAATATATATAACCATTTATATCTATATTACGTTTCGCTGATCACTCGGCGCGTTTAATTTTCTGCGCCATGGCGTAATTTTGAGTTAACGCAATGAGCCGGCGCAGTAAACTGCGCCTGAATTACTGAGTTAACGCAAGGAATTTTGCTGAGTTACCCATGTCTATAAATTACTTTTTAGTTTCTTTTTCTTCAAATAAATATGGCAGTGGCTATTGTTACGTGCGCCATGCCCGTAACCTGAAACATTAAACATCAAATAAATTTTCCATGCGGTGGTCCCGTAGCAGGTAGCCCTAACTATCAAAAATCGTTCCATGCATTCGCACTTATCACTAAAAATCAAATAAAAGTTGCCGCGCGCACGTGACATTGGATATGCGCGAGCGACGCTTATTATTGTTTATTATTCATTTTTTTTTCGGTGAAGGGAAACTGGATTTTCCTATAACTGAATACTGAAATTTAGATAATGGAAAAATGTCAAGGAAATTGAAATAAAAACTTATAAGTAGTATCGGCACATATTGGGTTATTCTTAAATTTTGGATTTTATATAATAATTTGACATCCGCCCACGTAACCAATAATTTAAACCTGCAGCGATAAGCTGTACGTAACATTTACTTGATATCTAATGTTATGTGCGCACTGCATGGACCATTTATCTCATGTATTAATAATACGGGAGTTCACCAGGAGCCAGTAGCTGCCAGCAGCTCCATTTTTGTTACAAAAAATGTTGACAAATGTCAAATGTCAACATTTCTTCATTGATTGACATAACAATGGAGCTACTGGCAGCGGTGGTGCCTGGTGAACTCGCCCAATGATACTAAATTGATAGTAGATACTAGATACATAGAATATAAAACATCTTATGTTCAAAGACAAGACCAGATACGGGCGCGGCGCACGTAGCAATACCCACGGCCAATAAATATGCTGCACAATGCACCATGCACAAAAATAATAGGAAGAAATGTCGATGATCTGTCGTAAAATGCGCACGCTCAAACTACAGCTGTTTGCATATAATTAGTTGCTGTGATGTTTGATGTTTATGGAATAGATGATAGATGGGTCGGGTTGTGGTTACGGATTTTTCGATTACGTAGCAAACAAGTATATACATCTGGTTTGTTTGCCTATTTATCCCAAATAATGAAGCCCATAAGTAGATCAGTGTAATACATGTAATATTACTGCCTTAGAAACAACAACATAAAAATGCAATGGCTAAGGTCTGTAAGCCTATATTGAAAATGCAATAATGATGTCAAGTTGATAAAGGACTTATGAGTCGATTGCAGTGTGTTGGTGTTTTCACTTTATATTTATCGTGTTGGTTGACTTCAGATGGAAGATAACGGAGCAAAACCTAGGGGACGGTCGAACTCCGCTAGGGTGTTGATTTTTGATTCACCCAATCAGTTGAAATGTGTAGATACAGGAAGTATTGCACCTGTACCGAGTCCTGCTGGCCCCCCAAGTCAGGGTGTTAGTTGTATCAGTAACCCTCTAGGAACCCTCAAACAGACAAAACATCACTCTGGTAACCTAGGTTAGTTATTATTGTGTGTATCAAATTAAGTGTATGGTTTTACCTATGTTCTTGATTTTGTGAATTTTAGTTGAAACTAAATATTGTTGATTACCTATTAAAATTGAGACAAAATCGATAGTTTGTAAGCATTTAACTGCTTGTGACAGTGCGGATTGATATATTTATTAAATGAGGAATTACTAGTAGGGCACATTACTGTATGGTATGGTAATCCTGTATCGTAGACACCTCAGTAGTAAACAAACAATTCGGGTGGAATCGGAATGCAGAAGTGGACGCTGGACGATGTGCACTGTTGCCATATGAGTATTACCAAGGCTCATTTTAAATATACAAGCAAATCAAGGGGTGAACAAATGTTTTTATAATGTAAATAAATTATAATATGGCGTCATCTACATAAATCCATATTTGACATATTTTGCGGAAAGCAGTAGGAAAACAGAGATGGAGAAAGTTAATTTTTAGCCATGGTGGTCCAGGGGAAAAAACTTGGGCCTCTGGACCCAAAGGTACTGGGTGCGATCTCAGATTTTCCCTTTCCTCCCTTTTTAAGTATATCAGTAACATCAACAGAGGTTGTGCCATTGTGATTGAACAAGGTAATCTGAACGTTCCGCCCTTCCCAGGGGGCGTAAAGCCGTCGGTCCCGTGCCCATGCGATGTTGGGCACGTTAAAGACCCAAATTTCCCGGACAGTGAGGTGAATGAATCACTTTAGTAAAGTCAATGAAGCAATTTCCGTTGCAAATTGCTGATGATAAATCCAACTGTATATGCTAATAGCAAACAGTATCCAATATATTGTTTTGAAAAGTCGCAATGTTTCATGGTAATGAAGCAATTTCTACTGACAACTGTCGATGATAAACATAACCGAGAAAATGGGTCTAAATGGGTTTCCCTTCGAAGTGTTTGTTTATATTTTAGTTTTCAACCTTAAGAGAGCATGAAAAGTGAATGAAGCAATTTCCGTTGCCAATTGCTGATGATAAATCCAACTGTATATGCTAATAGCAGACTGTATCCAACATATTATTTTGAAAAGTCGAAATGTTTCATGGTAATGAAGCAATTTAGTAAACTGCTTTGAAACTCATAAGATATATTTCATATTTAGCCAGGCGAAAATGCAAAATGCGTCCCTCCATCTTAAACAAAAACAAACACTTCGAAGGGAAGCCCATTTTGAGCCATTTTCTTGGTTATGTTTATCATCGACAGTTGTCAGTAGAAATTGCTTCATTACCATGAAACATTTCGACTTTTCAAAATAATATTTTGGATACTGTCTGCTATTAGCATATACAGTTGTATTTATCATCGGCAATTCGCAACGGAAAATGCTTCATTCACTTTTCATACTCATTTAAGGTTGGAAACTAAAATATAAACAAACACTTCGAAGGGAAGACCATTTTGAGCGATTTTCTCGGTTATGTTTATCATCGACAGTTATCAGTAGAAATTGCTTCATTACCATGAAACAGTGTGACTTTTCAAAATAATATGTTGGATACTGTTTGCTATTAGCATATACAGTTATTTCTTATTATCAGCAATTTGCAACGGAAATTGCTTCATTGACTTTACTAAAGTGATTCATTCACCTCACTGTCCGGGAAATTTGGGTCTTTAACATGCCCAACATTGCATGGGCATAAGACCGACGGCTTTACGCCCACTGGGAAGGGCGGAACGTTCAGATTACGTTGCTCAATCACAATGGCACAACCTCTGTTGATGTTACTGATGTCATTAAAAAGGGAGGAGAGGGGAAATCTGGGATCGAACCCAGTACCTTTGGGTCCAGAGGCCCACGTTTTTTCCCCTGTACCACCATGGCTAAAAATTAACTTTCTCCATCTCCGTGTTCCTATTGCTTTCCGCAAAATATGTCAAATATGGATTTATGTAAATGACACCATATTATAATGTATTTACATTATAAAAACATTTATTCACCCCTTGATTTCCTTCTATATTTAAAATGACCCTTGGTAATATTCATCTGGCAACAATGCACATCGTACAGCGTCCACTTCTGCGTTCAGATTCCACCTGAATTGTTTGTTTACTACTGAGGTGTCTACAACACAGGATTACCTATGGCATTATATTAAAATCAGTAACCGAACTTGAATTTACTAATAATCTATATACCAAGTTTTGTTTTGTTGCTGATCAGAAGCAGTACAAAGCTATTTGTTTACTAGAATTTTTGGTAGTTCTGTAGATGAGCGGCACACGTAATTTTTGAAAAATGTTTCCACTTTTTTTGTAGCTTAATTTCTTGTTTTATATAATTAGAAATTAGTATAAAACTTTCTTCATTTTAGCCTCACTTGCTTTACTTAAGTGATGTTTTTCCATTTATATATGAAACTAAACTCATTCAGGGTACCCAGTGACCTGGAAAACTGAAAAATCAGAGAATGTGCAATTACCCTCTAAAATGCCAGGGAAAGTTGTGATTTTACTCAAATGTCATGTAAATCATTTAGTAGACCTGGAAATTATATATTTGTAAAATTTAATCGCTAGCAGATTCATTTTTATTTTTATTTCATATATATTATATGAATTTTCTCACATAACTAGTTTTTTCACGCCTAGGAAAATATATATAATAACAATGCAGCTTACCTTTAATAAATCTATTAAAGCCGCCAATGCACGCAGCATATGTCACATCATGCGATGACAAATATCAACATTTTTTATCATAACAACTGGCAGTCGCTAGCACCTAGTGAACTCCCCATTGTTGACTTCAAGCAGTATTTTCACATTTGTCGTGTCATTTTAAAATTGTGCACTATAGTCTCTGGTCATAACCCCAAATGAAAGCGAAATTTTTAAAAATTATTAAAATCGAAAATGGATAATGAAAATAATGATCAACTTAGAAACCTTGTTCTGATGGGATTAGCTGATGATCCACTTGATATCAATGTGATAGGACTGGTGATGAATGTTTTAATGTACAATTAACTATGTGTTCACTCGCTGCATAAAAAATCTGAGTTTGTAATATTGTTTATTAGCCGCCTACACTTTAGCTATCCCAACCTGCTAAGTTCTCGTGCACACTAATTTATGCATTCGATTGTGAGTCAGTATTATGAAAATTAGTTTGTAAGTCCTTACCTTATCTGTCACCATAATGCATTTGCTGCATCAGCACTTCTTTTATAATGCATATTGATACCTTATTTTTAAATTTAGGGGAAGTAAGTAGAAGGAAGTGGCAACAGCATGTAGACTCGAACATAGAAATTGGAGTGTGCAAGAACTTGGTAGGTTGGGAGATCTAAAGTGTAGGATTACCAAAATTGGGTTAACACTAGGCTCTGCAGGATTAGTCATTTTGTTATGAGATATTTTAATATATTAAATAATTCGGTATAAATTATTAAGATGTTTCACATTTTTTGTGAGGAAGCATCGTATACTTGCGTGGTCAAATGTGGTGCCATCAATGTTAATTAGCTGTTAGTGCTGTGTAATAATACAAGGACATATATTTAGTCAGCAACTTTATTGAAAAGGATCTTAACAAAGTATTTACAATTTATAATTTGACATTTGGATTTTTTCCGACAAACTGTTTGGTTTTTTCACTGTGAATAAATCAAAATTTACATGAAAACAGGACTGTGAGAGAAAGCGTACCAGCAAGTAGGAAAAGGTAAGAACTAATGTATAATATAAAACAAGAACAATGAGTAAACTCATAAAGGATGACACAAATTAATAACTAGAACACCTATCTGAAGTAATCACATCACAGAGAAAAATAAAATGTAAAGATTATATAGAGGAGATAGACCCAGAGCTGGGTTCTCCCACTTTGAGAAAGTATTGAAAACAAACAAGGAAATACTTTTGGTGTAGACAAAATAAAAGCAAAACTTTATAAACATTTTGTTAAAAATGGAAGAACTAGTTAAACTGATCGTGAAATTATCTGGGTAAGCAGCCCAGTGAGTTTATGAAGAGTAAAAGTATTATATTCCAAAAATTGTGAAGGTGCAAAAATACGAGCACAGGACTGTAAGTAAATAGAATTTTGTGGCAACGATTCTGCCAATCGTGAAAAATAGAAAAAGAGACATCATTGAGAATTATCTGGCTAAAATTTGAAATTAAACCTGGCCGAGAAACTATTGAAACTAAAATAAGAAAAGGAGTACAGCAAGGATGTCCACTATCACAACATGTGCCAAATAAAAAGACAGCAGTTCCATTGCTGATGATATAGTGTTGATAGGGGAAGCACAGGGGCGTCAATTCCAAAATTTTTAGGAGGAAGGTGTGCGGCTAAAATTATATATAATATATATATATATATATATATATATATATATATATATATATATATATATATATATATATATATATATATATATATATATATATATATATATATATATATATATATATATATATATATATATATATATATATATATATTGAAGTTTGCTTATAATGACGATCAGGGGACTGACGAATTTTTGTCGCTATAAACGGACGTTTCTTATATACATCTGGAGTTTTTTTTTTATAAAAAAATAAAATAAAACGACAATCAAATCATATTATCATATTATAAGAAGTTTGTTTAAAGATATACAGTCAACGATGTATGAAAAACAAAATTTAAGTAAATACTTGAATATTATTGTTTGAAAAGTTTATAATTTTTGTTTGCTTATGGGATTGTAGAAAATAGTCCAGTGCTGTTTCGAATATCATTACATTCTTAATGAAATCTTCATTTACCTTGTCATTAAATGATATATGGTTTCACACAACTTTTAAAGCTCCAGTAGCCTCTAAAGTTGATGGCGGCTCAAATTCTATGTTTGGGTTATCCTCATCTTCTTTCATGTCACTTGTCTCTTGTTCTATTTGTGGCAGCTGGCAACAAAGTCTTCATCATTCTCCTCATGTTTCCACATCTTTATCAACATCAACGAAATCACCAAATGTAACATTCAAATTTTTGTTCCCAACATTCATTTCTCTGATTAATTGGCCCAAAGATACTGAAGAACAAAACCCAGCATGACGAAAACATTGCGCAATTGTTTTTTTGTGAAACAGCATCTCATGTTTTGGATATCATCATAATGATGTCGAGGAGATTTATTTTTGTTTCAATCTCTGCATCTGCATTTTCTATAATTGTCATAACTAAAGCTCTTCGGAAATGCACCTTCAGATTTTTTATTATACCTTGATGAAGGGGTTGTAGAGCCGATGTTGAATGTGGTGGAAGAAAGCACACATTTATGACCTTCAAGTCATCAACATTAGGCTGAGCTCTAGAATTATCCACCAACAATAAAAAAAATTGTTTTGTCGCACATAGCTCTTTATCTTAATTTCGCAAAAACTTCTCAAATATCTCTGATACTAGCTATGCACGTCTATTAGATCTGTAAAGGACAGAAAGTCTCTTACATTCTTAAAACACCCCGAATTTTTTGCTTTTCCAATCAATAGCAACTTTTTTTAAATTGTACCGGGCATATTAGCGGCGACCAATACTGTAATCCTGTCCTTAGACATTTTACCCCCAGAACATTTCTCTTCTTTGAATTTTGGGGTTTTGTTAGGAGGCATCTCGAAGAACAATCCTGTTTTATCTACGTTAAATATCTGTTAATTACTGTAACTGATGTATTTCTGCAAAAAACTTTTTTAACCATTCGTCAGTTGTACGATCTGATACAGATGCAGATTCACCAGAAACAGTGGAATTTACAATATTGTGACGGCTTCGAAATCGTTTTATCTAACTTTCTAAACATTCAAAATCTTCCTTTCCCATAAGTTTTGCCAAATCGTTGGCTTTGGGTTGTAAGATGGGCCCGCATATAGGGATTCCTTGGTTTTGTTTTTCTTTACACCATCCCAACAGTGACTTATCTGTCATCATATTGGGAACACCATAACTTCTTTTTATTTTAGACATTACTTTTGAACGCATCTTTAAATTTGGTTTGGTCTTTCCAAATCGTAGATACAGTGGAATGCGGTAGACAGGGACTTTTTGCAACCTCTATGTTGGCTTCACCATTTCTGATGCTTGTAATTATTGCAAACTTTTTATTTATGTTTTTATCTTTTTTGCAGGTGTTTCCATTTCTGTCTTTAACCTACAAAATCGTAAAATCTTAGCTTATTTTTTTATTACGTGATATTACATGATATATATATATATATATATATATATATATATATATATATATATATATATATATATATATATATATATGTGTATATATATATATATATATATATATATATATATATATATATATATATATATATATATATATATATATATATGTATGTATCTAGATCAGTCACTAGGTTACAAATTAATTCATACAAACTTGCAGAGGGCTTCGCCAACGTATCATCCAAAAGCAAAGAACCCCAAATTCTATTAGTGAATTTTCTTAAAAATTTACCAATATTAACAGTAAAAAATGTCTGCTGAAATGGTTACTTTATCTAATCTATAAGAATCCATTATGGTGAACTCTGATTTCTTCTGCGATTCATTTTAATACTTTTATAACGCAGCAATTAAACAAACAAAATGTTTTTACTCCTGAATTCATTAGAGTCAAGGAGTCAATTGCTTATTCAAATAATTTACCTACCTACTCGAAAAATTATTCAAAATATTAACGTAAATATTAGGATTTCTCATTTTAGAAGCATATTATACAATCATTTACTACTTAACCTCAAAACAGAACTGTCAAACCATGATAAATAAACAAAACCCTTATCATTCTTTAGTTTCCAATTTTAGAAGTATATTTACAAGTTACTATATCTATTTTAATGACAATCATTTACTACTTAACTTCAAAACAGAACGGTCAACCCATAATAAATAAACAAAACACACTATCCCATCTGGTTTTTACTTCAGGTAGCTGATATAAAATTTCCTTATTTTCCCCCCTCACTTTTAGATTAGGATATTTAAACATTTTACACATCCAAATATACCCGAAGGTGGTCATTAGGGTGGGATCGTCACAGTTGGGGTGTGGACGTTCGTTGCACATTAGGATGTTGTGGCGATCCTGTTATTCGTGTGTTATTTTGTTTGGTTCTCGCTGAATTATGATGTATGACTGTGGTATATGTATCAATTTACATGTAGCGGGTGACTACTCTGTATTTGTCTGGGATCATACTTTAACCACTTGAGTTGTTTTAATTCATGACTTTCAGATTTTATTTTTAATTTGGGAAAAACTCCAAATTTTGTGAACCAAATTACTTGGTTTATTTACACTATTTCTAGCTACATGTAAAATCTCATTTCAGTTACTTTAATACTTAGTAGAGTTTGAGGTTAGCTAGTGTGCAGTGTTGGCAAGTTTGTCTGTTACAAATAGATGGAACAAAGCTGTAAATTTTGTAAAAAAAAAAAGTAGTAGACTGCTACAAGTGCAATAATTGTGATTCAGCTTTTCACAGAAGTTGTGGTTTACAAGCTAGAGTTCTAAACAAAGAAAATAAAGTAATTTGTTGTCTAGGTGGAAAAAGTGGGGTTAATACAGTCGAAAACATGAGCAAACTAAATGCAACTGAAATCCAACAAATAATCAGAAAGGAACTTGAAGTGCTACAAAGTTACTATACCAAACCAATGTAAGACCTACAAGTCAGCATGAAATACATGTCTGAAGAGCAACGTCAGCATTATGCGGAACTGGTGAAAACAGATAAGGAACTAGTTAAGAGGAATAACGAACTGCAAGAAAGAATGGAAGCATTGGAGAACAATACATTACATGGAACAGAATGAAAAAGTAAATAATATTGTGATTTCGGGGATACCACCACAAACAGGAACGATAAGGGGAACAGTTGGGCAATTGTTTACTGCAATAAATTTGGGCATCAAATATAGTGAAATAACAAGCTGCTATATGATAAAAACAGGTAAATCAAGTGAACCAATTGTTGCTAAGTGTGTATCACAAGGAACAAAACAAAAAATCTTGGCTCAGAAAAAGAAAATCAAAAGCATGAGAACCAACGATTGTGGATTTGATGGGGAACGTAGATTTATCTATGTAAATGATGAACTCACCAAATTTAATCAAGATCTTTCTACCAAAATTAGGTATGCATATTGTATAAATGGAAAATGTTATTTAAAAAAGGGAGATGGTGATAGAGGAATTCGATTTTTTTCTGTTAGAAATCTGGAAAAAGTTTGTAGCTAAAGTTTCATTATAAATTATAAATTGCCATTTATAGAAGAAGTACTTATAAATAACTATAAGTACCTTGGATTAACAATAGGCAATAAGTTGAATTTTGGCGAACACTTAAATAATGTAAGGAAAAATATCTAGTCTGACGGGAGAGCCTTTAGAAGGTGTGAATATTATTTAGCAGAGAGATTGAAGAGATTAATATATAATTCATTAATATAACCACATATGAGATATATGATGGTTGTTTGGGCTTCAGCGCCAAAGGTGAAATTACAACAATTGCAGATAACACAAAACCGGGTACTAAAAGTATTATATGGACTAAACTGGTTTCATCCCACTAAATGTTTGTATGAAACATTAAACTTCTTACAAATTCATAGCCTTATAAAGCTGGAAGAAGGTAAATTAATGTATAAAATATGGAATAATAAAATAAAAACGAACATTAAAGTTTCGAGGAGTGGTAAAGTGCATATGTATTCAACAAGGAAACGGGCAGGCCCGCGTGTAGTAGCATCAAGAACAAATATAATACTCAACAGTGAACGAGAAGCATAAGATCATTTAAGACTATTCCAGAAGAACTCAGAAACATACATCAGATGCAAAGATGAACATAAACTTGTTGAATACATATGCACTTCACCACTCCTTGGCACTTTAATGTTCGTTTTTATTTTATTATTCCATATTTTATACATTAATTAACTTCTTCCAGCTTTATAAGGTTATGAATTTGTAAGAAGTTTCATCTTTAATGAACCTAAAAAGACATTTATTAAATGGATAAAATAGTTTCCATTTATAGAGTATATAGTTTCTAAAGTACCTACTTGACATTGATATAGTTTAAGGTTAGTTAAGTTAACCTCAAAATCAAAAATCGTACGTAATTTTATGTTATTGTAGAGCTTGTTACCAGTGCAAATGTACTGTATTGAGTTCATAAATAAAGAATATTGAAAAAAAAAAATGAAACTTCCAAAAATATTTTTGGGGGAAAAATATGTCCATTATAGCTGATTTACGAACTCGTCGGCGAGTGTAACGAAATGAAGACATGTGCCAAGTTTCCCTCAAATCAGTTGAGTTATTTCGTCGTATGTGTGTTATTTTGTTTGGTTCTCGCTGCATTATGATGTATGCCTGTGGTATATGTATCAATTTACGTTTGGCAGGTGACTACTCTGACTTTGTCTGGCACCATACTTTAACCACTTTTGTTTCAATTCATGTCTTTCAGATTTTATTTTGAATTTGAAAAAACTCCAAATCTTGTTAACCAAATTACTTAAAATTCAGAACACAGGTTTATTTACACCATTTCTAGCTACATGTAAAGTCTCATTCCAGTTACTTTAATGCTTTCAACAATATAGCGTATTCAAAAATATCTTTGAGGGAAAAATATGTCCGTTATAGCTGATTTATGAACTCGTCCGCGATTGTAATGAAATGAAGACATGTTCCAAGTTTCGTTCAAATCAGTTGAGTGTTTTTTGAGTTATCGCTCGTTTTCTTAATGAAACTTCATTAACATGTTTTTAAATCAGGTTAATACATCATAGCTGTCTTGTATTTTTGTTTATTTTTTTTGTCTTTAGTTTGTTTAAATCTACATGATATTTTATTTCTTATTTCAGATGTAATACTGCACAGTCATGCAGCTAGAGGATCTCCAAATACTTCTACAAATGGAAACACATCTAATTTAGTAAGGATTAGGGGTTCCTTATTAGGGAAATCAGCACCGTCATTATCTGGTAGTATGGTAAGCATAATATACACTTATCAGCTAGTATTAAGACTACAGAGAATACTAATCATCTTGGTAGATCTTGTAAATGAATTTAATATTTAGAAACAAAACTATTAAACATCGAAGGTTTTTAATCAGTCATACTTTTATCACGTTTATCACTATTAGTTGAGTCTGGCAAAAAAGGTACAAAATTTATTTTTTAATTAAAAAAATAAATAACTGACCAGTTTATGTAGCTGAGCCAAAAGGTTTTTAGTAGTCAAATTAGTAAATTTTATACAGTGTTGTGTGAATTAATGTAAACATTGGGAATTTATGTATTATTTCAACATGGCAACACTGCTGTGACAATTCTGACAGGTATTTCTTGACATATCCCATAACCACCTGTTATTCTGCATTAAGTTATTGTCTATGTCAGTCATTTTGACAGTTATTGTGACTAAGTTACACATGTTTTTATGGTTTTGGGAGAAATAACCTGTTTTAGTTAGTTTTTCGTATTGTGGAATCATGGACATTACGCCAAGGAAAAGCGAAAGAATAATTACACTCAGTGAGCATACATCCATGACACAAAGATACACTGCTAGTGAGTGCTCCGTGAGCTTGGGATTTGTAAATAAGATAATTAAAAGGAGACTGGATCAGTTGAAGTTCAGTGGAATGGGAAATGTGGAAGGAAAGGAAGACAACTTCCAGAAATGATGATTTCTTTTGAGAAATAGCAAGCTGAACCCCAGAAAGACAAGCTATGACCTTCAGCAAGACCTACAAAAGGCTGGAGTGAACATTCACAACTCTACAATTTGCCGATGCCTTTTGGAGGCAGGAAGAAAAGCAATGAGGCCTCAAAAGAAACCCCATCTGACAGAGGCTATGACAAAAAAAAGACTGGTTTGGGCAAAAAAAAATGTTCATTGAACCGAAGAACACCGTAGAAATGTCTTGTTCTCAGATGAGACACAGTTTTTGGTGGATACCAATCAACATTCATGCAAAAAGGTGTGGACAAAAAGTTAACCTCAGCTCACTTCGTGCAGCCAGTCAAACATCCAGCCAAAAAAATGTTTTGGGGCTATTTTTCACATAGAGCATACTCATTATTATCGGGGCTAATGGGGGATCGGCAACAAGGATAATTGAAAAACACTGATAATACAAACATAATACAATTATTGCATATATATATATATATATATATATATATATATATATATATATATATATATATATATATATATATATATATATATATATATATATATATATATATATATATCGTGGACACACAAACTCGCTTCGCGATCAAAAATCAACTGACGAACTAAGTAATTTCGTAAATTGAAAAGACAGCGCATACAGAATATTTAACAGCTGTCTGTTTTTCAAGAAAAGTTTATCTTGTTACTTTCTGACGTGCTGCCCATTCAATCTCTAATGAGATCAAGTGTAAAATGATAAGAGCAATTAAAATTTATGACCTTATCATAAACATTCCCGGATATGTATATTTCTCAGTGTTCCTATTGTATCTATTGTGGTGACAATGGCACGTTTGGAGATAAACAGGAATTCATCACAACAGAACAAGCAATCTGTGACAGTTTATTCTGCATATACATACTACTACACTACTTACAGGTTCCAACTTATTTCACAGTTTTATTTTTCTCATGATTTTTGCAACGCAGTAATTATAATAGACAGACCCGTATTTAGATGGTCGTCGGTTTTTATTAGGGATATTTATTATATTTGTGCAAGAAGAAACGAAACAAATTGAAATTTCGATCTATTCCTGATTTAAATTTTTCATCAATTTCTCAGCACAGATAATTGGCAAACCGGATAATCCGCACACGAATAATCGAGAGTATACTCTATAGGAACAGGGAAACTTACACCTGTCAAAGGCATGATGAACAGTGAAAAATATAAAGAGATGTTGAAAACGTGTTTGTCCAGAGAACTGGAAGAAGTTCAAGCAGTTGGCGTACAAATCGTCCAGTTATATTCAACATCGTGTTATATTTCCAAGAAGATGGTGAAATATTTCAAGGATAAAAATATTACCCCTCTAGACTGGCCTGGAAACTCACCGGACATTAATCCTATTGAGAACTTTTGGTCCATATGCAAGGCCAGATTACTAAAAATGGATTGTACAAGAAAACGTAAGATGATTGAGGCTGTCGTTCAGCTGTGGTTTCGAGATGATAAAATCAAGGAGAATTGCAAAAAATTAGTTGATGCTATGCCAAAACGAGTTGAAGCTGAAATAAAAGTGAAAGGGGAACATATAGCCTATTGAATATAACTAAAAGATTTATAAATTAGTACTGTTTCTATTTTTTCTTTCAATAAACGATATTTAATGTAAATTGGCCTGTATTCATATTAATTTACACAATATTGTATGTATATAATCTCAATAATAATTTTATTATATTTCATTATAATGAATAACATATCGAAAGAGATTCAGCAAAGTTATATTCTACCTACCCCGTTTTAATGCTGCATCCTTCCCACCCCCACCTTTTGTTCTATATCTTTAACGCAATTTTAGTGTGCTTCCCCACTCCCTTTTTCAACCGTACTCGTAGCTTACCCATCTCTCTGTTGCTTGTGTACATTCAAGTAATAAGGACACTAGGAGGAGCTATGACTCCTGTTTACTGTACAGGGTATCTTGGTTATTAGAAATCATAGCACCTTGCGGTTTTAGCAAATCTGGGCCACTTTTTTGTGAAACGAAAGATGCCGCAAACAAAATTGTCATAGCCCTGTTGGTTTCCAAGCTACAGGACGATATTGAAAATATTGCGTTTTCAGGTACCCCTTGTATTTCAGTTGTCTGACAACTTGTCAAAAAGGTAAAAGCGAATACTTTTAGAACTTTTTACATAGAATCTAGTGGCATAGTTAGTTTTTTCTAAATATTACTGTTTTTGAAATATTGACCAATGTTTTTTTTAATGGGACAGCCTGTATAATTATTGAGACATTAATTTGCATTTTCTAAAGCTTCTCAAAATTATATAACATTATGGGTCTATTTTAATAAACAACGAAAAAAATCATAATTTTCATAGATCACATTCAAAATTTTGCAGTAGACCATGCAAAAAAAGCTACTATTTGTATATGGTAACAATAAATCGAGAAAATTATTTAATAACAGCTATTTGTCAATATATCTATTGCTAATAACATTAATAAATAATTATTATCCAATAAGCTTATCAGCAAAAACCAACTTTAAAAATGGTAACATATAAAGTAATCTAGTAAATTAAAAGTACTGCCCAAAATGATTTCCAGTTTGTTGTACGCACGCTTGACATACTTCTATCTGTTTTAAGGAATTAAGCAAAACAACGGGATAATTTTGTAAGTAGCAAGAACTTTCTTTTATTGTGTTTCCTAAATCTTAAATATTACCATAATAAATTTTGTATATTTTATTCTCCAGATATCCCCATATATAGAAATCCAATATACAAAGTCTGCGGACCTAGGGGGCCATCTCATAATCCCATTTGTTGCGATCGATTTTTTTGGAAAATTATTCTCCAGAAATAATCTCTTCATTTGAGAATTGTGTGCAGGAGCCACGTCTTGTTGATAATTATTTACATGCGTTAAAGGCACATCATCAAGCAATTTAGGTATAGCTGTCCCTAAAATTTCAACATAGCGATTGCCTTTTAGGTTTCCCTTAAATAGATATAATTTTATCTGTGTTGCTAATATGAAGTAAGACACATTTAGATCAAACTTGCCCTGCTGTCTTCTGGGAAAGATTTGGTGTTGGTTTTCCTGGGACAAGAATCTGCTATTGTGTCTATTAAGTATGCCAGAATTACTAAAATGAGCTTCGTCTGACCATATAACCTACATTGTGAAATCTCTAACCTTATCAGATTTTTCCAGATACCAATTGTACAAAACTACCCGACGTTTAGCATCCCCAGGGTATAGGTGCTGGACAAACCTACGTTTTCATGGGTGGTATTTGCCTTTTCTTAGAATTTCTTGAACTTTAGCTTTGTAATCCATACGTTCCTTTCAATGGCTCTACAGGAGTTTATGGGGTAAGCTTCTTACATTAGCCAAAACTGTGACTTCCTCAACCTCTCGATTTTCATTATTATATGTTTTTAAACGAGGTTTGTTAAATGATCTGTGACCAAGTAAATTCTTTTTTATTTGGTAAAAAGTGGACGTATTGGGTTGCCTCTTTTCTGGATATCTAAATAAAAATGAAGCAATAGTATTTAAGCATAACTGAAAACAGACTATTTATCTGCTAAAATACATCTCATATGCTGCTTCAACAATTTCACTACTTAATATAAAGCAAGTAAACTTATTGTATTTCTCAAAATGTTTGAAAGTTTTGGTTTACTGCCATTGTCACAAATATACCCACACACAATAAATAAATACAATAAACCAGTAAAATTTGAAAATGAAACACAAAATTTATATAATTAAGACAAGCAGTGACACTAGGGGCGTGCGCTGACATTTGAAATAAGGGAAGCAATTCCCAGAAACTTACATATTTATAGTGTAACTCAATTCTTCTGTCGTTTTTGGAAAATTCGCTAATAATGTCGTCATGTAACTGTGGATTCTGGGACATTTCCTGGACGAGTTTATTTTCAACTGACAAAATTGAAATTTGGGAAAGTCTTTCCTGTCCTGTTGAATTTCTAACAAAACTCTTGATACGTTTCAATGTAGAAAAATTTCGTTCTACAGACGCACTAGTAGCAGGACTTGTTAATATTAATTCACATAATTTGAACACTTCAGAATATGCATTTTCCAATTTTGATTGTTTTAAGAAAGTTAAAAGTTCACTCGCGTTAGTTTTTGTGTCAATAACATCGGGTTCATAAATGACTGTAAGTTCTGATCGTAATAAGGCTTTGTCAAAATAATGTCCATAGTGGTGAAATAATGATTTGAATGAATCTTCTGGGAAAGGTATCCCTTTAAATCCTCCAAAATTACACACTTAAAGAAATTTCAGGTCACTGAGATGATCAAATCTGCAGTTAATTTGCTGCTGAATTTGACCTATAATTTCGTAGAAAAGGTGGCGGTAAGAAGTTTGAAGGTCTGCCACATTATCAGTGCGCAGACGCTTTCTTCGTGGCTCCACTTCTCTTAATTCAATTGTTTTTTCCTAGAACTTATCAAATTCGTTTCTTTTTTGAATTATAATGGATTTAAATTCACTAATTTTTTTCAGGCAAAAACCAATGTCATTTATTTGACATTGCAATATGTTAAATACATTATCTGAAAACATAAATATTTCCAAAAATATATGAAGTAAAAAATTAAAATTAAAGTCTCCTTTCAAACCATCCAAAAATCCTCTAGAACTATTTATTGTTTCTGCGTCCCAATGTTTGCTATTTTCCATTATGTTTTCAAAAAGTTCAATTAACGATTCACAGTGTTCAAATATAGTTAACACAACCCTGCCGTTGTAGTTCCATCGGGTTGCAACTACTTTGGGTAAACGTTTTTTAACAATTGGGTCTAAGGCTTGTGTTCGCTTCGTAGATTTGGAAAAAAATCAGCCATTTAACACTTTACATTCTTTAATATGATTTATAGATTGGGATAAAATTAAATTTAATTTATGAGCACAACAGTGTACAAATAGAGCAATGGAGAACGTTTCCCACCCTTTAGCTTGAAGACCTCCTAAACGTCCGACCATAACAGCAGCCCCATCATATCTTTGGGCAATTAATTTATTATCAGCCTCCTCAATATATTTCATAATATTAAGCACAATTTTATATAGAGCGTTTGCGGTTCGATCTTCTGTCACATTTTTAAAGCCTAAAAATCTTTCTTGTACACTCCCATCCATTTTACGTAGCATATTACTACAGATAGTTGACTTAAATTAGTTACATCAATTGTTTCATCTAGAACAATCGCAATTAAACGAATCTGTTTAATTTCAGATTTATTTCTGTTCAAAATAATAGTGGGAGCAGCCGAAATTAAGTCATTCTGAATGCGATTTTATGTTCCGCGAAAAACGTTAGACTGTCTCAAGTGATTTTTTTTAAACAAATGTCGCATTTGGCTCTCAAAGAAACTAGGCCTTGACAGTTTCCTCTATTTGCAGATGTAGTTGTTTCGTCATGACCCCTAAAGCCCAATTCATGCTGCGACCAAGAAAACACACAGCATCAATAAGTCTTTTTAATATGTGCGATGAATTTCTATCTGCTTGTCAACGGCGTATTCAATTCGCGTTTTTCCAAAGAGACTTAATTTTAAAATGGTCTGTAAATGCGCTTTAGACATAACATGTCTTTGTACTAGTTTATGTAGATTATTCAAGTCGGAAAACCCACTTTTATTCCACACCCCTTTTCAGTCACAAATAGACTACAAGACCAACAAAACAGTTTATTCCTGTTTTCACAACCCGTTAACCATTCATATTGTTTATGAGTTTTTTCCACGTTGAAATGTCGAATAGGTACATGTTTTAATTATTGTATTCAAGTTTTTTATAGTAGGTTTCGGCCTACCTATATTAATAATAGCAAGTTTTTCAGCAAACAGTAAAGCTGAAAATCCGTTAGTTATCAAAAAACATACAATACAATCACACTTATTATTACCACTTGTTTGTAAATCCTGACCCCCACTGTCACCGCTGTTAAAAGCTGATATACTTGCAGCCATATTAATAATCATAAAATGCCAATGTATTTAACATACTCGACTGCTTATACCTACGAAATAATCAGCCACATTCACTTTGAACGCGCACCCGGTCTTCGTAGTACAACACGTTCTAAAAACACGCGTACATCGCGCCGAGCCGAGGTTTCTTTTATAAAGTTGCCTGCTGACTACGTGTATTTAACTGAAGGCATTGCATGCATCCACTCGTAGTATCAGATCAGGTTCATGCTGTCCGCATGCGGTCGCATTCACTGGGACGATCAACGTTCTTGCTAGGAGCGTATATACAAATACAGTATGATGCATAATAAATAATTATGTGTGTGAGCTTGCGAAATAAAAATTTCAATAATTAAATTAGTTTCAGAATTTGAAATTTAATATTTAAAATACAAAAGGGATTTTAAATAATGCGGTTTAGGTATGTAGTCGTTATTTTAAGGGAAGCGATGCTTCCCTTGCTTCCATGGACCGCACGCCACTAAGTGACACCGCATAGAAAAGATTTTGGTATCTGTCACTTCAAGTAAATGATAAACAATAGCATTTTTTGCATAGCATACCCCAAAATTTTGATTGTGAATGATGAAAATTACGATTTTTCTCGTTGTTTATTAAAATAGACCCATAACGTTATATATTTTTGAGAAGCTTGTGAAAATGGAAATTAATTATTTAAAAGATATACAGGCTGTCCCATTAAAAAAACATTGGTCAATATTTCAAAAACAGTAATATTTAGAAAAAAATTAACTATGCCACTAGATTCGATGTAAAAAGTTCTAAAAGGATTCGCTTTTACCTTTTGACAAGTTCGCAGACAACTGGAATACAAGGGGTACCTGAAAACGCGATATTTTCAATATCATCATGTAGCTTGGAAACCAAGAGGGCTATGACAATTTTGTTTGCGGCATCTTTCGTTTTACAAAAAAAAAAATAGCTCAGGTTGGCGAAAACGCAAGGTTCTATCTTTACTAATAACCGAGATCCCAGCAATTGCAACCAAAATGGGAGACTCTGTACATTTATTTCTTGAGTATTTTTCAAAGTACTTAACATTTCAGTTATTTATTAAGTAATCAGAATCCATAACATAATGTTTTTATTGTTTAATAGCTTCAATTAGTCTCTGGACCAGATTATTTAGTAAATAATTTTTACTAATATTCCTAAAAATACAAGTTTTCTTTCCTGAACATATATCTACCCTTTTTATTTAGAGTGAACAAAAACAAGGCTGCAACCTTTTATGTTACCAATTTTACATATCCTCTCTTTTCCTGCTTAGTTTTTGACATTTTCAGATGGAAGCTTATCTTTTTGTGCCCTTGCACTGTATATAAAATTAAAACGAAAGTGTTGACGTTTTAATAAATACTAAATTTGTAATTCATACTAACCTTAAACCCGCTAACAATTTTGTTGCACACTCTTCTACCAATTATATTAGTCTAAAACTGCCATTTTATGTCGGTGTACCAATATCCTCTTATTTTATGAAAATATGTTCCCTTTCCATATATAAGAGGTATTTTCCAGAAGGATGTGGTAGTGGGAAGACGTAATAGTAGACCAACAGCAGCGTATCGTCTCAGTCTGGTAGCCAATACATCACCAATTTTACCACGTTCTCATTCTCCCATTTGTGGCAGCCCTATTGATAGCCCACGTACTCATGCTGGCTTTATCAATTTCTCATTTGCACCCATAAAAAGGTAAAATAAATTTGGTTATTCAAATATTGTCATTTAAAACACAACATAAATATATTTTGAAATTTTGTTTATGTTGAATTACTTACAGAATTGTTGCTGGTAGCCGTGGTGATGGAAGACGATGGTCTGTTGCATCGCTTCCTTCTTCAGGTTATGGTACTACCCCAGGCAGCTCTAATATGTCAGTAAGTATACAGTTTTTTTCAACTTTATATGATACTGTTTGAATAGGCTACGTATTTATTATATTTAAGCTTTAACAAATAAAGAATGAGTACCTAGAAAATAACATTAAAACAGAATAAAATATAAAAGGAAATATAATACAAAGCAAATATCACAAAATAGCTGTTACAACTACAAGTAAAATACTTGCGATAAAAATTTGTTAATACAATTAGTAACTACATACTAAAATTATAATGAAGACTTGAAAATATTTTGATAACATTTTTGACTGAGAAGGTTTAACCTGTTAAGTGGGAAGCAGTTTTAAAGATTCCTTCCAAGCAGTGGGGATATTTTTTTTTTAAAATTAATAATAGTTGTTAAATAATGACAAGCCTAGACATAATTTTTTTCGTTGTTTGGAGTGAGTTAAAACTTTAAGGTCATTGACATTGTGATGATTAGTGAATTTTCGTAGAAAAAATGCATTAATGGGGTGATCCCGACTTTTGAATTAAAAACAAATTCTTCAAATCAGCGCCAACAGGTCAGATTAATTCAATTTATATATATATATATATATATATATATATATATATATATATATATATATATATATATATATATATATATATATATATATATATTAGAGGTGTGCGAAGCTTCGAAATTTCGAACCGAACCCGAACTCGAACCGAACCTTCGGTTCGAAAATATGTTCGCACTAGCGATGTTGAAGTAGTTCGAAGTTCGAAATATTTAATTCTCCAAAATAGTTCGAAGTTCGTTGCTCAAAAATGCTTCGAAATTTAACTTTACAGGCATTGAATGCTGCCAAAGGTAGCGAAGTTGCGGCCCTGTTAACTCGGTAGCGGCGCTTTAAACTCGTTATCGGTCTCATTGAGTCGATAGTGTCATTTTAGAAAATTTCACTCATGCATATTTTTGACAGTTGCTGGGACACATTGAGACAGGACGGAGCCATTTAGCAATCATAGAATTATTTTTCTTATATATCCTAGCCTCCCAACACCTTTTTCAGTAAGAACATTATGAGGCGGCGTTCGAAGGCCATTGGTAACGTAAATTTTCAGAATCTATGAGGATAATTGCAGATTGCCTTTGGAAAACACTGGTTTCAATATGCTTTTTTTCACAATGAGCCAAAACAATTATATATTCACAATCAGGAGACAAGTTCCGCATGCAGCAAGTGCGTTATGGTAGTGAATTTTCATAAGAATATATAATATATTAAATTCAAATTTTAAGTGGTTATTTTATACCTATCATGCTCACTTTAAACCTTCTCTTGTTCGCTAAAATTGCCTAGCTAATGCCAAACAACAACAACCTATTTATAATTGAGCTTATTTATAGATCTAGAAATCTAAAAAAGTTTCAAATATTTTTTATTTTTGTATTTGATTTAACGTTGACCCATCTCCACAATGATCAGCACCGAAAGGCATTTTCACCCAATCAACCTGCAAATTTGTCGAACCCTTCCTTTTTTGTAAAAAGAATGGGAATCTTTTACATATCAAATATTGTATGTTACAATATTCCTACATTTGGTATTTGAGGAAATGATATATGAACACTGAAGAATTTTGGGTAGTTCGATGTTCGATTTTAAATTTCTAAGTAGTTCGAAGTTCGACTTTGAACCTTAGACATACTATTTCAGAGGTTCGAAGTTCGAGGCAACATATTTGCTTGGGTTCGTTCATAGTTCGGTTCGAACAAAACATGGGTTCGCACACCTCTAATATATATATATATATATATATATATATATATATATATATATATATATATATATATATATATATATATATATATATATATTTATATATATTTATATATATTTATATATATTTATATATATTTATATATATATATATATATATATATATATATATATATATATATATATATATATATATATATATATATATATATATATATATATATTCACAGGGTCCTTCATTAAGGGTGAAGAGGTAATGGTTGGTCCAATAATTGTCAAGTTCTTGACCCTGCTGGTAGGGAGCATAATTGATATAGTTATGCAAAAGGAGGCATTTTTATGGAAAATAGTGCACTCCTGAACCAGCTTTGACCTAATTCTGGTCACGCAGACTGCCTGGAGGACCACCTGGCTATCTGAGCAAATGTATACACATTTCTCAGGGCTCATCCTCACATCCTATCGATTAACTACAGACAGGATAGCGTACATGTCCGTTTCAAAAGCCGTGGTATATGCGCCCGGGGCATAACTCTCGCGTACCCCCAGGTCATCGATGTATATTCCCGCCCCGGAGGATTGCTGATCCTCCACCCGTGATCCGACGGTAAAACAGAGTAGGCTTGCGGGCGGGAATACAACCTCATTTTCCCTCCACTGAACCCCACTGGGGATTCTAAGGCTGTATGTCCTAGTCAGCCTAATATTGTCCTCTGCATTCCATACCTTGATGGTGGAAATTGGGATTTCCTTTCCCACCTCTTTGGCAACTCTTGCATGTCCTGTTATTGCCCCCTCTCCGCACCATTTTCCAGGGTCTCGCTTTTTGAGATGCGACGCCATAGCCTTCCTTCTGATATAGATGGAAAGCGGTGGCAGCATCAGCAAGACCTCTAGCGCAGCTGAGGGTGTCGTCCTCATAGCGCCGGTGATGCCCAGACTTGCCGCCTGTGAAGTTTGGTCAACTTCTGGGTAGCAGTTTGGTTCATACCGCACCACCAGACCACTGCCCCATACAGAACTCTCGGCCTGACGATCGCAGCGTAAATTCAGTCAAGGATCCGAGGATTGAGTCTCCAGCTCCACCCTATCCACCGGCATAGCTGCCAGAGGGTCGCTACTCCCTTCCTCACTACTCGTTCAATTTGCGACCCCCATGATAGTTTGGAGTCCAGGACCACCCCCAGATATTTCACCTCCCGCATTAAAGCTAAAGGTTTTCCAAACATCGTGGGTGCCCTGAACCCATCCAGATTTCTCTTGGTGAACAGGACCATCTCTGCCTTCGCCGGGTTTACAGAGAGTCCCTGCTCACCACACCACCCTTCAATTATGCTACAAGCTGCTTGCATGCATGCACAGACGATGCTGAGGAATTTGTTGGTGACTAAGACCAGCCTATCATCAGCATACGCCTAGGCATCGAAGCCATTCTCGGAGAGCCATTCCATGAGGCTGTCCATGACCAGACACCATAGATGAGGCGACAGGCAGCTGCCATGAGGACAGCCGCCGGTCACTCCAACGTCCAGCCCTCAGCCTCTCAAGGTCAGCGAAACTCCTTCGTTCAGCATGCTCGCCACTCAACCTATAAGGGATCTAGGCGATCCCCTGTCCTGTAACGTGGCACAGACCGCTTCCGTCCTTGCTCTATCGAAGGCCCCCCTCCACCACGAAAACACAGCTAATGTGCTTTCTCCTTGGTGTAGGGACCTCTCTACCTTTCGCGTTCGCGTAACGGTGTGGAGCGCCGTTTCCGTCGATTTCTCCCGCCGGTATGCGTGCTGGTTTTTATGGAGGGGGTGATCTCTGGGGATCTCCCCTAGTGAAAACCTATCTATAATCCTTTCCAGTGTCTTTAGCAGAAAGGATGTAAGGCTAATTAGCCTGTACGCCTTGTCCAACGTGTAGTCCTCCTGACCTGACCTGACCCAGCGCCAGGCCTTTGGAACATAGCCCCATGCCATTATGATACATTTGCTGACATCACTTCAAGCATGGGCTCCTTCACGATCTCCTGAATTTTGCAGTGGCCCCTGAAGCCTGGGTTGATCTTTAGTCTGGTACACCCCCCCCCCCGATAACGGTGGGGGGGTCCCAACAACACCTCCATGGCGGCTGTTGGGGTCGAAGTCATGGTCCCTGTGATGCCCAGGCAAGCCATCCTTTGGATCTTGCCTAGTTTTTGTTTGGCACTGGATTGTGTCACCTTAGGCCACCAGACCAGTGCCGCGTAAGTTAACGATGGTCTGACCACCCTTGTGTACAGTCAGTGGGCCCTACTAGGTCTTAGTCCCAACGTTTTTCCATATAGCTGCCCAGTGACAGCTAGGGTCATGACTGGCTTACGCAGTATTTTTTCAACATGACCATTCCAGGTTAGCTTAGAGTCCAATACAACCCCAAGATATTTTACCTCCCTGGCCATTGGGATGTTTCTACCATATAGAGTGAGAGTTCTGTGGCTCTCCCACTTCCTCCTTCTTGTAAACGGTATGACGGTTGCTTTCTCGGGACTCACCCCGAGCCCTTGGCCAACCATCCACCTTTCCACCACTTTCAGTGCAGCCTGCATGCGCATCCACACTGACTGTGTAAGCTTTCCTCGGACTATGATGACAATGTCGTCTGCATAGCCCTGTACCTCGAACCCCCCTCCCGAGAGCCTCCCTAGCAGGCCCTCCACGACTATGCACCAGAGCAGGGGACACAGAACACTCCCGTGCGCACACGCCGCCGCGACCCCCGCTAACAGAGTCCCTCCCGCGAGTGAGGTGAACACAGCCCTGTCCCTGAGCATAGAACTGATCCACCTGCAGCAGGTCTCCTCTATTCCACGCTCCCTGACAGCTGCCAGTACCGATCCGAATGAGGTGTTGGGGGGTGTAGGCGTTATAGGCCGAAGTGATTGCGTCTTGCACTTGGGCTGCTGCAATATCGAGGTCTATTGAATTGTCTATGGTACTCTTAACCCCCCGTAGTTCCACTGCTAGGTCTGTCCTGTAGGCTTCCCAGTCCACCTTGCGAGGGTCCCGGTACCATACCGTTTGTCTTTCGACTTTGGCGATTTCAAACCGAATGTATCTGTGGTCTGAGCTACTCACTTTCCTAGGCATAGCCCAGTTCTAAACAAAGTCACCCAGAAACTGGGTGGAAACTGTTAGACCTAAAACTTCCTCACGCTGTGTTGTGACGAAGGTTGGTTTATTACCCCCTATTCAATAGACTAAATTGAATTTCCTAAAGAATTGTAAAAGTGACTCACCCCTAGAGTTTTTGTCCGAGCTTCCCCACAACCCATGGTGCGTGTTCGCATCCATGCCTATGATGATCTGCCATCCACCTGCTCTGATACCCACCATCAGCTGCTCCAGTTCCTTGGGTGGAGGAAGGTTCATGCTGTCCCCTGGCAGATAGGCCGATCCGACAGTGATGTCCTTCTGCCCATCCGCTCCTCCACATCGGATTTTGATCGTTGGCAGGTCCCTGGAACAGAAATTCATTAAAGGCAGAAACTCTTTTCCTTCCCTGAGAAAAATGCAGGCCCTCGGGTTCTTGCTGGATCTGCTGTAGATGAGCTTTCCAGCAGCTCCGCCGAGTCCCTTGATTTCGCTGTTATAGGAGTACGGTTCCTGGATGAGGGCCACGTCCGTGTTCTTCAGAGCCATCAGTAGTCCGGCCGTGGCTGCCCTGCTGTGTTGGAGGTTGACCTTGAACCTAAGTCCCATCAACCCCTGGTTGCTTCTCCAGTGGCCGAAAGCTAACCCTTCCCAGGCCCCAGAATGCCTTGAAGGAGGTTCCTTCAAGGGCTCCGTAAGATGCCTGGTCGATCGAGAAGGCAAGAGTCTGTCCTTTCTTCTCTGCCTTCCTGCTTAGAACAGACCAGTATTGTGCCCCCAGTTCAGGGTTCTGGATCTTCGGTCTACTGATCACCGTCTCCTGCGGGACGTGTCAGGGATCGGTACGAAGACCTTGCGTCTCTTTGGGCGTTCCTTGCGCTAGACGGCTGTTAAGTCCGCCCCCTCCCAAATCTGACCGAGGCTCCCGATCGTTTTCCGCAGCCAGTCTCGCGACTGCGGACCGTAACAGGTTATCCAGAGGATGCCACCCGCCAGGCGCGCCCGGTGGAACTGAGGCGGGCGCTCCCCTTCCTAAAGAGAGTCCACCGCAGCCCGGATCAGCTCCGCCTTCCCCTGGTCTAGCGTGACCTCAGGATGGCGTCTGTCAATCACCGCCATCCCGAGGCTCTCCGCAGCCTCCCTATACGGGCCAGTCAGCGCCGGTGTTCCGGCCCTGTCCCCTTTGGGACGTCTGTCTGTAGTAGGCGTGCTAGAGCCCGAGCGCGGCCTCATCTGACTCGCAATCCCCTGTTGCACCTTTACAGGTGCCCTGGCCCTTTTGGGACGTCTGTCTGTAGTAGGTGTGCTAGAGTCCGAGCGCGGCCTCTTCTGACTCACACTCCCCACTTGCGTCTACAGGTTTCTGGACTGACCACGTCCCGGTCGCCATTTTCTGCGCCCTCCGGAGCTTCTTTCTTTGCGCATTGGAAAGACGCTCGGACTGCCGGGACAGTCCCTCTACCCCTGCAGTAGGGCGCTCACTGGTGGAGGCGCCCCCAGAGTCCGCGGATCTCTCCGCTCTCCGGTGGGACCCAGCCTCCAGCTTGGGTGTCGGGGACCAGCCTGTGGCCGAAGCTACCCCCTGATTCCCCGTATCTACGTCGGTCTGGAGACCTCCAGAGTCTGCGGACGCTGCCGCCCCCTGGCTCGTCTCCGTTTCCGGAATAGACTTAAGGCACGAGTCTGTAGGCGGAGCCAGTCCACGAGTCTCATTGGTTTTGGTTTTATTAAAATTTTTCTTCTTCATGTTGTTCCCATGAGAATGGGGGAAATAGTGTCCACACCATCAGAACCCCCTGTGTGGTGCAAGGCGGGTTACTCTGGAGGGTTGCCCAGTACTCCAGAGGTTCTGTTCACGACACCATCACCACCATCCTTAGGCACGGGTCACTTGACACCGTGATTGGGGGAGTTTTCTCGACCTCCACGTCTAGATCCATCATGTTTAGTTATAAGCCGGGTCACCTCGTGCAGGATGCGGCTCTTCACCGCACATGACGGTTTTGGGGAAAGCTTGCCTCCTGGTGTCATTTGGTCCCCGACTCCTTGACCCCTGTTAAAGTCTTGAACTTAATATAATAAATCAATAAGGCAAATCTCAACAGTTGAATATTTGGGTGGACAGGCATAAAAATCGATGAAAAAAATACTGGAGAAGAAGAAACTAGAGCTGAGGAAACCATGGATTACATCCTACTAATATTATAAATGTTAAAGAGCCTTATTTATAGTAAGATAGCTGTCCATAAAAAATATAAAAACTCTCATAGTTTTCATTTCTTAAACTTAACACATACAACGAGTAAAAAGTGGGCCCCAGGACAGATCTTTGAGGAACCCCTGATTTTGGTTCTAATAAAGAACTACCGCATTGGTTCACTCTGACAAACTGCCACCTATGCAAAAGGTGCGATTCAATGGTAGCTAAGAATGAACCTCTTATCCCCATCAGCTCAAGTTTCTTGATCAAAATTTGATGGTCCACTGTATCAAAAGCTTTTTACTAATCTATGTAAACTGCCACAGCGCTTTTTTCTGACTAGGACTGGAACTAGCAGCATCAATAAGGTCAACAGCAGCACTTAAAGTACTACTTTTTGGCAAAAACCCATACTGAAATCTATTCATTTTCACATATTTGTCAATAAATATCATTATTCTTTTTTTTTATGATAGTCTCCATTATTTTTGAGAATACACTCTTAAGGCATCAGATTCTGTGATTTTGAATTAGGGCTGTATTTCCTGATTTATGTAAAAGAATACCCTTATTTACCTTAAGTTCTTCAGGAAATATGCCTGTTCTCAATACATTGCTAATCAAATTTCTCAATAACGGAACTATCAAATCAAACAATATTTTCAGGTCTCTGACAGTCAATTTATCCTATCTAGCTGCGAGATTGATATTGAAACTGTTTTTAACCTTTTCTATTTCTTCTGAAGTTACCTCGCTTACATAAATTGGATTCTCACAATATATCACTAAACTCCCCATATTGACCATTTGGCTGCTGAATTGGAATATGCTGTGCTATATCCACAAAATGTTCAGTAAACACGTCTGCAATGTCTTTGGCTTCAGTTATCAGCGTGTTATTGTACTTTATACTACTGAGATTTTTTTTTCCAGTTTTTTCCCCATGAGATCATTGATTATAGCCCATTGCTTTTTAGTATTATTACCACACCTATTCCATCCATGTTTGAAATATCTAGACTTATCTATACGAGTTTTAGAGGTGACCAAATTTTTTAGTGTTATATACTCTTCCGTTAATACCATATTACCTAAATTTCTTTTCATCATATTGCAAAACCAATTGTGTTTATTAATTAAGTCAATTATTTCTTTGGTTATCCATTCATTACCCTCCTTACATTTAATCTTTGTATCTTTCGTGGTGAGTATTTTACTACTACTTACAATATCAATCGACTTCTCAAAGGAAGCCATAGGACTGCAACTTACAAGATACTTAAACTTACTTCTATATTTATCCTTATCTAAAATATACTTTCGAACTGTCACATTTGGTTTATGTTTCTTCACATGTGTTTTAACTGATATGTGGAGACTCTTGTGATTTGATGACGGGGTGTCCTGGACAGTTACTAAACCAGAAATATGTTTATTGTACAAATCATGATCAATTAGGGTTTTTGAATTTTCTGTCACCTTGGTTGCATTTTTTTCATTAACTACATTTACTATTCTAAAATCGTTTAGGAGCACTAAATCTACATATTCCTTCACATATTTGTCCTCACCATCAAGTAAATCAACATTCATGTCATCAACTATCACAGCCTTTCTCCTTTATAGGCGCTAAAAATTCTTCAAATTCAAGAATACATTCATTTACACTGTAATCTGGTGTTCTATATATCACACGGATTTCTAAGTTATTATCACTTAGATTAACACGGACAAAGTCACACTTTTCATTTTGACTGGACACCTTAATAACACCATATCTGAAACCTTCCCACATAAAGATTGAAACACCACCTCCTCGTGTGCCTCTTGAAACATGTACTGCTAAGTATCCTTCAATGTTATAGTATTTATGTTCAGCACTGTAAATCCATGTTTCCATTAAGATCAATATATCAATATTGTGCTGTTCAATGTAACATTTGACTTCATCCAGTTTATGCAGTAAACCTCTTATATTCATGTGTCCAACTTTAAAAATGTCTTCAGTCAGTGCATTTCTCAATTCTAGTTTTTTAAATCTTCGTCCTGTATGAGTATCACTTTACTACCGTCCTCTTTCTTTATGTATATGTTCCCATTTTCCATTCATTCCCATCAGTGGCGGCTCGTGACTTTGAGAGTGGATGAAGCAGAATCCACGCAGTCACGAGGGGGGGGTCAGGGGGACGAAGACCCCCTCTGCGCCGCAGACGAAATTTTTCTAATATTTTAAGGTCCAGTGTTCTCCTGGCACTTCAGTATTTAAATGAAAAATCCATTTGTACAAAAATATAGACTTTCACAAAGAATAATTTTGGGAATAATGACCACGAATACTCGATGAGAGGACATAAATAAATAAATTTATTATTATTTACCTCATTTTTGTCACACTGTACACGCACGAGCACGGTAATATAATACGGCGCGTATTATGAAAATCCGTTTATAGTGGGAGGAGCTACAAGCATTTTTGTTTCAAATTCAAGGCTCTTCTCTTTTTTATTACTTGAAATTTTGTATCTAATATTTTATTATTTTGAAATTATTCTTTTATAGGTGATAATAAACAAATCATTTCCACTTACCAAAAAGAAACATGAAAAATCCAGCTTTTCAAAGTCTGTAAATGTGACACATACCAGATCATTTAACGGCAACATAGTAAAAGTAAAAATACGTGTCTGACGATCCGCCTAAATCTAAATAAACGACGGAAACGAATATTTGAAGCAGGCTCACAATTCTGCATCACTTTTGTGGCCATAATAAACACCAACTCAACAGCGCGCGTGCCGTTGCCATAACAACCGTCGCATGTAAGCGATAAGACATCGTGGCAGCATTTGTATATACACGATTCTGGCTCAGTTCAGTCCTCAGTTGCTCGTTGCTCTGCAATAGTCTGTACTCTGCAACATGTAATACGCTGCATGTTGGGGCATGTTGTGTAATGTTCAATTCGGGAATCAGGGGCTTGCAAATTATATTATACTATATACCATAAAATACTATAAAAATACATTATTAACTGCGGCGCAACGTAACCAGACATTTTATGTGGTTGTACCAAATGAATTTGAAATAGTGAAAATAATTAAAATTATGGTGGATTTTGAATAAAACAGTTTAGCTTAACCGAAAAATATAGGTGAAGCAGCGCTGCACCTGCATAATCTGACGAGCCGCCACTGATTACCATCATGATCAACATGTATGTTTATAGCATTTTCATATCCCAGATGTTAAGTATTCAATTTTCTTTCCACAGGCCTTCATAAATTTTGCTTTCATACTCATTAAATTCAACCTTTATGGGTTTACTTCTCCCAATCTCACATTTACCCAGTTTGTAGCATTTGGCATCAGCAGTTTCCATTTCCATCACTTCACTCATTTATTTGACAATATCCCTCACGTTTTCATTGGGATCTGTCTTAGGAATACCCTTTATAATTTCGTTTTTCTTTCTTCTGAACTGATCATCATTTATTACCTTATTCAATCGCTTTTTTACCAATTCCAATTCACTGTTTAGATGTTTGTTTATCCTCACTTGGTCTTCATATTTGTTCATTAGATCAGAGTATTTCCCGTCCATCTCATTTAGCTTATTCATCACATCATTTAATGTAAAGTCTTTAGTTCCATATGTAGAATTTGAAGCACCCTGGACATTGACCTTCGGTGTTCTTATCCTTTGCATTGCTGAATTCGACTCCGAGATAACCATACTTTTATATGGTGTACATTTCCACCTCGTACCACAGCTATTTTTTAATTCGTTTCCAAAATGTTTAAATTTTGTAGTTGTTATGTTAACACACTTAATATGGAACCATCCAGTACATTTATTACGAAGAATTGCATAAGTATTAGCACAAATCTTTTTAAACATAACACATGCGTCCTCCATTCCCTATGCTTTTTTGGAAAGTGATGAAAGTTTGTATGTTTGTTATTGTTACTCAATCACACATAAACGGCTGAAGGTATTTGGATAAATGGATAAAACTTGGCACATACATAGACCGTGACCTGAATTAACACATAACATTTTTTATCTCTGAGTTGCGCCGATATAAATATAGTGTCTTCTATATCTATCTCAAACATGTCTCATTTGTTCAGCTCACTTGGAATGTTCTTCCTTGAATGCATAAAATGCAAAATGCGTTCTAGATATTAGCTGGGTAGAGTTGTGCTGTGAACGTGTTTATTCTATTTTAATCTTTGTGTTTATGTTAAAAGTTGAAGTGTAAATATTGGGCATTTGTATATGGCGCATGTAAACAATATCTTTTGTTTTAATTTTTGAGCAAATAATAGTTTTCAGATCATATTTATTTTCTAGATGGTAGGTGTCTGTCATAAACAAATTTATGACTCACTTCTTATCAAAAACGCGTCTTGGTGTCATTAATCAAGTTTCCTAGCAACGCTAACAAAAAAGTGTCAGTATTTTTAAGACTTGGAGGGTGTTGTAAGCAGTGCCGTCTATCTGCTAGAGTCAAATAGGGAATTAATTCTTTTTTATCATTATGAAAAACACATTTGTACCAATTTTTGGGACAATACTTCACATACTTTCTAGACATCAGGGAAAATCAAAATTCAATTTCTCACTTTAATACTTTTCAACAACACACCACGAGGGCTTACAGCCTAAATACTATCGTACCGTGGGTGTCGACAAGGAGGAAAGAGGCAACTTGTTAATTCTGGACTTGAAGGTTTGGGGGAGAAGGAAAAACATGTGCCGGCAAGGAATTCCACAACTTGGAAGTCCTCAGGACAAAAGAGCGGGCATAACAAGATGTTCTATGTCTGGTAACCTGGACAGTAAAAGGGTGCATTCGCTCTGTTCCCCTGGTAGATATGTTGGGGGCAGCAGGTGGAGGAACTATGGAAAAAAGCTCCTCTGAGCAGTGCCCGTGCAGATATCTATAAAAGAGAGAGAGGTCACCAACGGCACGTCGGTGGGCAAAGGATGGCAGCCTTTGGGTGAGGGTAGGGTCACCGATGAGACGTATAGCTCTTCTGAATGGAGTCCAGGATAGCGAGTGTAGAATCGGCAGCAGCACCCCAGATGTGGGAGCAGTATTCGAGGTGTGGTCTTATTTGTGAAGTATATAAAGTATAGAGATTAGCTGGTGAAAAGTATTTGCGAGCCCGGAAGAGGAAACCTAATTTCTTAGCAGCTGCTTCTGCAATTGATGTGACATGTTGGTGCCAATTGAGATTTCGATCCACAGAGATGCCAACAAGTGAAAAGGACTCATTACCTTGAGTAACTTGGTTGTTTACTGTGATGGGTCTAGGGCTGGTGTATCTCTTATGAGAAAGAAAGCAAGACTGTGATTTGGTGGGGTTGAATTGTACAAGATTTCTACTTCCCCAGTCTAATATTTTTTGGAGATCCACGGAGATAGAACCCTCCATGAGTCTGCGATTCTCGTCTAATTGGGCTAAAGAGACAGGCTTAGAATATTGTATATTTGAGTGGAGGGTGCTGTCATTCGCGTAACTGTGAACTGGGTGGGATGTGCTAGAGAGGAGGTCATTGATGTGGAGAAGAAACAAAGTAGGGGCTAAAGCTGAATCTTGAGGAACTCCTGCATTAATTGCATACAGTTTAGAGGAATGGCCATCCACGACAACAGAAATGCTCCGGTTGGAGAGGAAATTTGCTGTCCACGTACAGAGTTTTGGTGGTAGGCCATAGGCCGGTAGTTTATTAAGCAGCGCTGCGTGCCAGACCTGGTCGAATGCTTTGGATATGTCTAGAGCGACAATCTGGGATTCGCCGTGTAGTTCCATAGACTTGTTCCAAGAATGGGAAGGAGGTCGCAGTTGATCTACGCTGACGGAATCCATACTGCCTGTCGTGGATTAGACTGTGTTTTTCAAGAAATTTTAGTAATTCGGTGTTTATATACTTTTCCATCACTTTAGAGATGACTGAAAGGAGAGAAATAGGCCTGTAGTTGCTAGGAAGTGCTTTCGATCCTTGTATACCCTGTATTTCATTTAATTTTGACCTACCTGTATGGAGTTGTAAATGTAAAAAGGCAATACATTTACAATTTCCACTCGCATAATTATACAAAAATTTTAATGCAATGTACTAAAAATGTACTATGGGTTGTTCATGTGGATTTAGTGGAGCAACATAGATGAAATCTACATAATTGTCACAAAACAGTATATTGAACTACGAGATACAGCAATAACCGTAATGTCTAGTTCACTCACATAATAACTTGACTCATCACATGTGCTGCTTTTTGCAATAGGCTAACAGAGTGCATGAACTTGCAGACCATGCTCAAACTGACAAATATTTAAATTCAACAATTGTTGGGAAATGCCTACAGTACTAAGAGGAAAGAATCAATTTTAATGAAATAAAGTATTTAAAAGTTATTAAGTTTATTCATGCATTACACCTATCCTAATTAAAATTCACATTGTTCTTTTTTTTTTACAGTCTAAATGTTCAAGCCAAGAAAGGTTACATCAATTGCCATATCTTCCCAGCTCAAATGATATGAGAATGTTGACACATCACTTTTCTAGCAATGAAAGTAATGCTTCCTTTCCAGGAGGTACATTTGAAGAAAACCCAGTAACCCATCGTTCTCCATTGCATAGACCTAGATCAAGAAGCCTCAGGTTAGAGGAACTTATGTTTACATAGTTTAACTATTTTCAACTTTATCTTACTCAGTATATAGTCTCTCTGGTTTATAATAGATATATGTTCCTTGTATCTGGTATGACAAAATCTGGAATTTATACATTTGCTTACACACAATGTAACACAATATACATCAGTCAAACTTCTAGAAAATTTAGTACTAGATACAAGAAACATATTTATCCTGTTTAATAATGCTGGCAAACAGCGAAACCGGCTACAAAGAGGAAAAAACCTTTGTGGAGTCAGATAAATAGTCTCTACGTCTGTATTTAGTATGGAACTTTCACCTAATAAGGACAACAACAATTAATGAATGTATGTCTTATACTATGTAAGTTCTGGTAATAAGAAGAAATTGGACGAGACCTGCTGGGCGCATTCAGTTTATAGAGATGACACAACTGGGACTCCATCTATGTATTTGATCTTCAAATCTCTGTCACCATTTTGAATGTGTGAATTCAGTTCAGTTGTAGTCTTCTAATAATGTTTAATCTGGATGTTCTGTTGAATGATAGAGATATTATTCAATTTGCTTTTATTTCTAAGCAAGTAAGATTTTTTCACATTCACATGTATGTAATCTATTCTCACTGCGCAAGATGACATTGATTGGAGGTGGTGTATCAGCACCTGCAATGAGCTTTCCTAGTCTAATCACTTTAATATTATATGGATCCACTACAGGCAGAATTCTGAATAATACATTTTCAATAGTTGCTTCATTAGAAGCAGTTTCATGTCAAGGCAGGAAACCTCAGATGTAGACAATTCTGTGAATATTTTATAAAAACCCATTCTGCACCCCTAACAGGAAACAACTTGTCAGCTTTATTACAAACACATTACTACATGGCACGTTATAAGGTGTGAAAACAAAATGCAAACTACAATCATCTATAGTAAATTAAACCTAAATTAAGGTATCACACTGCTTATAATAATTCCTAGCATAATTACTACACACATAATATTTCAGAAGTTTGTAACATTCATGAAGCACTTAAAGTGCTTGTATGTGAACACATACAAAACACAAATACAAAAATATACAAAACAAGTGAAGCAACGAATTTAGTCGGTTTCTGTATGCCTTATATTTTCCAGCAATTTATTGCTGGGATACCGGAGATGTTTCCTATACAACTCATTTTCAACCTCCACTGACCTAATCAAACTGCTGGTAATTCATTATTTTCTTCCCTTACTTCTCTGATGACATATGTTATAAGAACAGGTGCTAGCGTCCACATGTTTAAGTTTCCCTAACCCATAACACTGCAATTTTATCAGTATCATTCAATTCAAAGATAGTTTCATATATTCCATTCTCTAACAATTTAATCAACCTTGAATAGTCAACATATTTTTTTTTAAATTACAAGTGTTTCAGTTTTATCAGTGTCGCCTGAAGTAGTATGCATCCGTATATAGACTTAACGCAGGAAAATCGTCAGTTATATCGGTTTGGAAAACCATTGAAATAGTATCTGCGACTTCTTTAGTTCTAATAAAAATGTAATCTATATACAGGACTTGCTGTTACCATCTATTCTTGTGAATGCATTAATATGACACATAGCCCTCTTCGTAAAAGACATTTAAGTAATCATTTGCACATTCTGCCTCACCAAGGATGTTAATGTTTATGTCACCAATCAGTATATCGTAATCACTATTGTTTCTTGACCTATGACAGAGTTCCCACTCGTCTGGAAAACCAGGAAAAGTCGGGGAATTTGTAGAAGAAAAAAATTTGTCAGGGAAATCAGTGAAAAATTGGGAAAATTTACTAGAAGTCAAGGAAAATGATTTCTTTTTCCACAAAACCACAATATATTTTTTAAATTTTGCGTTCATTGGTCACTTTGTATTTGAAATGGGGAAGTGTGTTTTCTGCCAGGACACAAAGACCTACTGTATTCTATACTAGTGTGTTACACATGTTGGTGGTAAATTGCAGGTCAAAGCCAGGGAAATAGATTTTGGCATGTCAGGGAAATTGATATGATGTTAGTGGGAACCTTGTATGAAGACAGCCACCCAAGCACGCAACAAAGGTATCAAAAGTGATATCTTGCAACCTATACTCAGGTCATACACAACAAAGGGTAACACAATAATATCAAACCATCACCTATTATTTTTACTCTTACTGCATGAATAAATAGTGTACAGCTGTTTATATAAATCGCTAAATATCAATTGGAAATTTTAATAGAGATAAACAAACAAACAGTCTATCAGCTGTTTCTTCTTTCTTAATTACCCAGTGGAAAAGAAAATAAACCCTTCACTTCAAATACAATCAAATCTTCAGTGATTCAAATAGTATAGAAAGAAAATATTTTCCATTAAATAGAAATTCACACATGTATTGACAAAAAAAAACAACAATTTAATAGGTGCATTTTTTTCAATCGAATATTTATATGATATGCCTTTTTTACGTAAACTCTCACCCCATCATTTCTGTTCAGCCTACTTTCATTATAGATGACATCATCACCGCCCATGGGATAAAGACTCAGTCGTACCTCACAAAGGTCTCTGTCAACACAATAATATCAAACTGTTGCTCATTAGTTTTACACTTACTGCATGAATACACAGTTGACATATATATATATATATATATATATATATATATATATATATATATATATATATATATATATATATATACATATACATACAAGCCAACAACACACTCTTAAAACAACCCCATACAAAGCCTAAAACAAACATATTTCGCTTACTCTTTTGGTGTATGCAATGTTTATGCACTGTATGGCAGGCAGAAACTAAATTATAAGAAGTGAAGGGTCTATGTAAAGTGAAATAAGATCCAGGTCAAAATAGACTATAAAAGTGATTAGACTGAGTACAGGAAAATCAGTATTATGATAAGCTATAAAGACTATAAAGTAATGAAAAAACAATATTTGAACAGTACGAACTGTATAAGTATTTATGGTGTTATTGTTTATTAGAATTAAGAATTTTAGATTTGTAAGGATATTGTTTGATAATTTAAAAAATGTCATGTAACCTAAAGATAAGATCAGCTGTTTTTATTTAGGACAAACGTCAAACTGACACTCAAATTATAGTATAGGTTAACTAAACAAATCAAGGGAATGTCAAGGAAAAGTCAACCAACAACAATGAGAAATTATGTATCCCGGGAAATAATGTACAGGAGGATGATTGTAGATTTTTTGTTTTGATAAAAGATTTTTAAAAGTGGGCGAATGACGGAAATTAACCAGGTAACCGTCGCGATAGAAAAATAATAATAAACAGATTTAATTTTTGATGGGAAGAAAAAGCAGATAAAAATTTTAGGGAGAAAAATAATTTAGAGTAAAAACGTTTATAGGAGTTTAGATTGGAATTTTGTTTGGTGAAGCAAGTAAACAGCCAACGGGAGTCACTGGCCGGGCAGTTCAATATAGCAGCGCGAACAAATACAAGAAAAAAAATTGTGAGTAATAAAAGCAGTAACTCATACCTTATTTGTGTGATATATCCACCGCTCAGGAGAGTATCGCACAAATTATCAAAGCTTTTAATAAGTAAACAAACGTATGACCAGAAATTTGCAGTAACCATATGTATTTTCATTCGACGGTCGATAATATTGAGATGCCTGTAGAGCCGGCCATCTCTCGATCCTAACGTCCACTAAGCACCAGCGCCAATGAATAATTAAATCCACTGACTACCTCGTTTAAATTTGACGTTCACTTAGGCAAGCAAATACCAGTAGATGTCGTTATTTTAGTATATAAATTAGAAAACTTGTAGGTATATAATTATAAATAAGTTATGTCAAAATTTAAACAAGCAGGTAATACTGATCAGTTTTTGTTATTTCCTGGGAGTTACCATTGACAAGGAAAGAGCTCTAAAGTCAATATTTAAAGCAAATTAAAAATAGCAAGTAGGAGTAGAATTTTGTTAGCTGTGTTAGTTTTAATTTTAATAAATCCTCAAGTTGTGGTGATCGATCATTTGAAACCTTTGCTTTATTTTGTTTTTATACATATGTAAGTATTTGGGAATAATATATAATATCAGAAGGGGTAGAATATGCAAAATTTAAAAACCTAGAAAAAATACGTTATGAGTTTGTAAACAAAAAAGAAAAAACAAAAGAGTCAATATTTTGAAAGTTTAATCATACAGTTGAAATTAAGAATTTTAGAGGACTTGAACCCACTAGCTAAGGAAGCTCCCTGATTTGAGAGTCCAAATAATCCATGCTATAAATTTATTTAGGTTCCAAGGCAGGAATAAAAGACGGGTACACCAGGGTGTAAGTCAAATACACATATATTTAATATACACATTTTTACAATGAATAAGTATTTTACAGATAAGATCTAATTAAAAACAATTGTTACAAAGCACTTCAATAGACGTAGGTGCGGTGTTGCCACATCTCCATAATTTCCCCAACATCTGGGAATTTTTGCACAATCTGGTAACACCGCTTCCCCACCCCCTGGGGGTGCCTGGGGTGACCCCCCTCAGGCGAAGTCTCAACCCTCTAGGACCAGAAATAACGAAGTTACCAACTTGTACCCTGTCGGAACGGATAACTGAGGTCTGCACATTCCGAACACCCTGTATACACACCCTGTATGCGCAGAGAACCCTTACACCCTGTATACGCAGAGAGATCTTATATTACGAGAAACACCTCTTGTGTAACATAGGAGTGATGACCACATTTGGATCATCCTGTATATGCATCCCCCTGTATACACACGGGGCCGATCTGTATTCACAAAACCTTCTAGCAAAAGAAGGTCCTGGAACATTCTGGAATAGAACGCTCGAGAACAAACTGGAAGGTGCGACGGCTATATAAAGATGGAAGTAAGCCAGCGCAGGCAGTTAGTGAGATAATGTTGAAGTGACTAAAAGAAGCAGTAACTAGTGTGAAGTAGAGACCGTAGTTTCAGTATAGTGACTTGTGTGCAGATTAGTAACCAGTGTAAGGCCAGATAAACTAAGTGTTTTGTGAGAGAGACGTTCTAGACTTTTATTTATCCATATTTAGAGTGTAAATAAAGTTGTTTTGTTAAAATTTAAAGTCTCACTTATCCAGAACCCGGAGAAAACGCAACACAATAATAATAATATATATCCTATAATTAAAACTTTAACTTATATATTTCAATTTAAATACCCAATAGTGGGACTAAAAGAACCCTAGCTTACCTATCTTTATCAATATATTTATATATATATATATATATATATATATATATATATATATATATATATATATATATATATATATATATATATATATATATATATATATATAAATCGCTAAATATCAATTGGCAATTTGAATAGAGATAACCAAACAATAAGTTTATCAGCTGTTTCTCTTTTCTTAATTACCCAGTAAGAATGAAAATAAACGCTTCACTTCACAATACAATCAAATCTTCAGTTTAGATAAATAAACAAATTGATTTACACTATTTTATTGAATGTATAACTGTAGTTTCGCTGAATTTATACATTCAATTAAATAGTGTAAATCAATTTGTTTATTTATCTAAGTTGACAATGGATTTACATCAAGTATCAGCCTCCATAATATCACAAATCTTCAGTAATTCAAATAGTATCGAAAGAAAATATTCTCCATAGGATAAAAATTAAGTCCACACATGTATTGACAAAAAAAAAATTAGTAGGCCATATTTCTCCTGACACTTCACAAATAGAACACTAACCAACTTGGTATTTAATTGAAACCCAGTTCACAAATACTAACTATATATATATATATATATATATATATATATATATATATATATATATATATATATATATATATATATATATATATATATATATATATATATAAAGGTTAAGGTAAGATGCTTACTGGCAATTAGGCCATTGCTGACCCTTTTTGCTCATCTAAACTAACCTACCCTCCACCTTGAGCTCGATCTCAACGACGACAGTGATTTTTGAAAAATCATCTGCCGCCAGTGAGTCTCGAACCGTCGACCCCCGAGTCTGTATTGGAAAGTCATCGACTTTCCCGCACGGCTACGGAGGCGCTATATATATATATATATATATATATATATATATATATATATATATATATATATATATATATATATATATATATATATATATATATATATATAAACTGTCTGAGATGTACATTTTAGATATTGAAAATGGAGTTGTAAGATTGAAATTATAGAAAAGAATGAGATTTTGTGTGGCAAATGAGATTTTAAATACAAATAAGGCATTTTTATAGTGAGCGGAAGAAAATTTATTTTACAGTTGAAACTTGGTTAAATAAAGGCCACACAGTATTAAACGTCGGACAAGACTTTGATATTAAAATCCAACGTCAAGCCTTTTTAGAACGCTGCTACGGAGGAGCTACAAACTTCTTATGGCAAAGGACACATAGTGGCAATGATACAGATTTTTTTGAGTATGGGCTGCTTTCATTCAAGTGTCGAAAGACCGGAGATTATGATGATGAAATGCACAGCAGTATCTTCAAAAAGTGCTTCGAGTCAATTCTTTCTAAAGTTGAGCCAGTTTCAGCTGCCGTAATGGATAACACACACACTAACACAGCTTGGAATCTTTACCAACCTCAGTGTGGCGTAAGGAACAAATTAAAGACTGATTGACTTCAAGGAACATTGCTTCTGAAGATGCAATGCTTAAAGTGGAATGTTGTAGATATTATACACAAAAATCAGTATATTAGGTACACTGCTGATGAAATGGTCCGAGTATATGATGTAATAGTGTTGTGCTTACTGCCATACCCATGTGAGTTTAAACCAATAGAACTAACACACAAGTGCAGGGAGAAGTGGCACAAAAGTATGCACTGATTGAACTATAAGAAGTGAAAGTGTTTTCTCAGGAGACAGTTGCTGGTGTAACTGTAGACACAGCGCAAATGCACCTAACACGTTGAAAAAGAACAGAGTATGTGGGACGTGGATACTACAGTAGATGTGATGGTTCAACATTTTATTATAAATTTGGAAGACAGCGGTAGTACTGATGACGAAAATCCGGACTCAGAGTAACACCAGTGAAGACCTGGACAGAAACATAGTGGCCTTGACAGTGGCAAAATATGCCAGGGTTAGCCCACTCTAAGGCCTTTATAAATTGCCTCTTAGAAACAAGGACTAGAAAACTTCTTGAGTTGGATAGGCGACAACTAAAAAGTCTACTCGCCCGGTATACAAGACACTGTCTACTGCTTCTGTATAGACTTGGCCTAGGGCAAGACACCCAAGTGTCTCCTGTGTAAGGAGAGTGGCAAAACAGCAGAGTATGTGCTACATTCCTGTCCAGCAATGGACATTTTTTTTTTTTTTTTTTTTTTTTTTATGTCAACAACACACCACGAGGGCTTACAGCCTAAATACTATCGTACCGTGGGTGTTGACAAGGAGGAAAGAGGTAGCTTGTTAATTCTGGACTTGAAGGTTTGGAGGTTCGGAGGAGAAGGAAAAACATGTGCCGGCAAGGAATTCCACAACTTGGAAGTCCTCGGGACAAAAGAGCGGGCATAACAAGATGTTCTATGTCTGGTGACCTGGACATTAAAAGGGTGCATTCGCTCTGTTCCCCTGGTAGATCTGCTGGGGGCAGCAGGTGGGGGAATTATGGAGGAAAGCTCCTCTGAGCAGTGCCCGTGCAGATATCTATAAAAGAGAGAGAGGTCACCAACGGCACGTCGGTGGGCAAGGGATGGAAGCCTTTGGGTGAGGGTAGAGTCACCGATGAGACGTATAGCTCTCTTTTGAATGGAGTCCAGGATAGCGAGTGTAGAAGCGGCAGCTGCACCCCAGATGTGGGAGCAGTATTCGAGGTTTGGCCTTATTTGTGAAGTGTATAAGGTATAGAGATTAGTTGGTGAAAAGTATTTGCGAGCCCGGAAGAGGAAACCCAATTTCTTAGCAGCCGCTTCTGCAATTGATGTAACATGTTGGTGCCAATTAAGATTTCGATCCACAGAAATGCCAACAAGAGAAAAAGACTCATTACTTTGAATAACTTGGTTGTTCATTGTGATGGGTCTAGGGCTGCTGTATCTCTTGTGAGAAAGAAAGCAAGACTTAGTTTTGGTGGGGTTGAATTGTACAAGATTTCTACTTCCCCAGTCTAATATTTTTTGGAGGTCTACGGAGACAGAACCCTCCATGAGTCTGCGATCCTCATCTAATTGGGCTAAAGAGACAGGCTTAGAATATTGTATGTTTGAGTGGAGGGTGCTGTCGTCCGCGTAACTGTGAACTGGGTTGGATGTGCTAGAGAGGAGGTCATTGATGTGGAGAAGAAACAAAGTAGGGGCTAAAGCTGAACCTTGAGGAACTCCTGCATTAATTGGATACAGTTTAGAGGAATGGCCATCCACAACAACAGATATGCTCCTGTTGGAGAGGAAATTTGCTGTCCAGGTACAAAGTTTTGGTGGTAGGCCATAGGCCGGAAGTTTATTAAGCAGCGCTGCGTGCCAGACCTGGTCGAATGCTTTGGATATGTCTAGAGCAACAATCTGGGATTCACCGTGTTGTTCCATAGACTTGTTCCAAGAATGGGTGACAAAGGAAAGGAGGTCGGCAGTTGATCTGCGCTGACGGAATCCATACTGCCTGTCGTGGATTAGACTGTGTTTTTCAAGGAATTTTAGTAGTTCGGTGTTTATATACTTTTCCATCACTTTAGAGATGACTGAAAGGAGAGAAATAGGCCTGTAGTTGCTAGGAAGCGCTTTGGATCCTTTCTTGGGGATGGGTTGTACTCGAGCAGTTTTCCAGTTACTAGGGAATATGCCTTTATTGTAAGATATCTGAAACAGACGAGTCAGGACAGGAGCAAGTTCTGGTGCGCATTTTTTGAGAACAATTGCTGGGATCTCGTCAAGGCCAGAGGCTTTCCTGGTATTAAGAGAAGAGAGCATCTTTCGTACCTTTTTAGTTTTGAAAATGATGTCAGTCATTTTATGCGCGACATTGGGGACTGTTGGTGTTTGAACATTTGGAGGTGGGTTGAGAGTAGAATTTCCGGCGAACAACGAAGCAAAAAGTTCAGCCTTGCCCAGGGCGGTAGAAACAATTTCATCACCTGAGACAAGAGGTGGGAACGTGCTCTTGCAGAAATTATTCCCAATAGACTTAGCAAGAGTCCAGAAGGGTTTGCTGCCGTTGGAGCTTGAGAGGACTTTGTTTTTGATGTGGTTATTAAACGAGTTTTTTGCCTCAGAAAGAATGCGGACATAGCGGTTTCTTGCGTCGTTGAATGCTTGACGATTTTCTTGACTAGGATTGTGTAGAAGCGTTTTGTGAGCTTTGACCTTTTCAAGTCTGGCCTTGTCACAGGATTTAGAGAACCAGGGCTTTTGAGTGGCTGAAGAGGTTTTCTGTGTACGTGGAATAAATAATTCCATGCCAGCTTGGATAATTTCGGTGACGTTTTGTGAGATATCAGAGGGGTCAGGATGAGAGAAGCAGACAGACGCCCATGGAAATGAGGAAAAGTAATCCCGCATTTCGTCCCAGTTTGCGGAGTTGTAGTGCCAAACGATACGTGGGTGTGATGACTGTGTGACCTCGGGTTGCATTGCACAGGAAGCAGTGACCATGCCGTGGTCTGAGCGACCAAGGGGGGCGGTGACTGATATCTTATAGCATTCAGGATTTGTAGTAAGAAGGAGATCCAAGGGATTTGAGCTGTGTGTTGGGATACGAGGAAAGTAAGTAGGTTGCTGAACCATATTGGTCAAAGAATTGCTGACTGCAAAGGCCTCCGCTGCTCTCCCTTGTGGATCGGTTTTTGAAGATCCTAGCCATTCCTTATTATGTACATTGAAGTCGCCAAGAATAGTGACCTCGGAGGAAGGATATTCAGAAATCAGATAGTCGGTTTTTTCAGAAAGGTAGTCAAAGAGCTGGACAAAGTTGTTGTCAGAAGGTGACCGGTAAATGCAACAGATGAATTTAGTTGCAGCCCTGAGAGAGAGTTTTATCCATAGTATGTCTTTTCTTCCAGCTTCTAAATTGGGAAGTCTGGTGCAGGGTAGATTGCTACGGACGTATGCGCACACGCCTCCATGCAATCTAAAGGCAGTAAGGAGCTCATACCCCGGGAAATTAAGGTGATTAGTGGCTGTTTTGGCACTGATTTGGGTTTCGGTGAGGAAGAGGAGTTGGGGCCTGTTAGCCTGGAGGAAATGGTGGACGGAGTTCAGGTTAGAATTTAGGCCACATATATTCGAAAAGGATATGTTAAATCTTGATGTTGGCGCCCCCTGTACACCCCTCTCCCGGAGATCCGAATGGAGGGGTATTTTGCCTCCGGAATATTTTATACAAGGAGGAGCCATAATCATTTTTGCTTATAAGGGAAACCGACTCATACACCAGAACCAGAAACGTCCGTTGGGACTTCACCGGCCCCTTGATGTATGGGGTGGTACCTCCTCGGGCGTGAAAAAATCCTTTACTATTACATAAAGGAAAATTCCACTACCACCTGCTAACATAATCAAGCATCTGCTTTCTGGCGAGATTCAACTTCCACCAGTAGGTTTGGGCCAACTTCTATGCTAAAAAATTATTGACCTTTGTAAGAAGCTGGATGGGGTTAAGGAGTCGCGGGCCAAAGGACTCCAGGGGGCAAGCTGAGGAAGTGGAAATAACAACATAAACTCCCGATGAAGCTTTCCCCAAGACCGTCATGCGCGGTAAAAATCCGCATCCTGCACGAGGTGACCCTGCTAATAACTAAACATGACGGATCTAGACAAGGAGGTCGAACTAAACTCCCCCAATCTACGGTGTCACGTGACCCGTGCCTATGGATGGATGGCACCAGGGCGATGGTGTCGTGAACGGAACCTCTGGAGTACCAGGCAACCCTCCAGAGTAACCCGCCTTGCACCACACAGGGGGTTCTGATGGTGTGGACAGTATTTCCCCCATTCTCGTGGGAACAACATGAAGATTATAAATACATATAAAACCAAAACCAATGAGGCTCGAGGAGTGGCTCCGGCTACAGACTTGAGCCTTGAGTCTATCCCGGAAACGGAGACGAGCCAGGGTGCGGCAGCGGACTCTGGAGGTCCCACGACCGGCGTAGATACGGGGGATCAGGGGGTAGCTTCGGCCAGAGACCTGTCCCCGACACCCAAGCTGGAGGCTGGGTCCCACCGGAGGGCGGCGAGCTCCGCGGACTCCGGGGGCCCCTCCACCAGTGAGGACTCTACTGTTAGAGTAGAGGGACTGCCCCGGCAGTCCAAGCGTCTTTCCGGGGCGCAAAGAAAGAAGCTCCGGAGGGCGCAAAAAATGGCGGCCGGGACCTGGACGGTCGAGAAACCTGTAAAGGCGCAAGAGGGGAGTGCGGGTCAGAAGAGGACGCGCTCGAACTCTAGCACGCCCACTACAGACAGACGTTCCAAAAGGGCCAGGGTGCCTGTAAAGGCGCAAGAGGAGAGTGCGAGTCGGAAGACGCCACGCTCTGGCTCTAGCACGCCTACTACAGACAGACCTCCCAAAGGAACTAAGGCCGGAACACCGGCGCAGACTGGCTCTTACAGGGAGGCTGCGGAGGGCCTCGGGATGGCGGTGATTGACAGACGCCATCCTGAGGTCACGCTAGACCAGGGGAAGGCGGACCTGATCCAGGCTGCGGTGGTAGCTGCAGTGGACTCTCTTCAGGAAGGGGAGAGCCCGCCTCAGTTCCACCGGACGCGCCTGACGGGGGGCATCCTCTGGATAACCTGTGCCGGCCCGCAGTCGCGGGACTGGCTGCGGAAAACGATCGGGGGCCTCGGTCAGATTTGGGAGGGGGCGGACTTGACAGCCGTCGAGCCCAAGGAACTCCCAAAGAGACGCAAGGTCCTCGTACGGATCCCTGACACCGTCCCGCAGGAGACAGTGATCAGCAGACTTAAGATCCAGAACCCTGAACTGGGGACGCAACACTGGTCGGTTCTAAGCAGGAAGGCAGAGGAGAAAGGACAGACGCTCGCCTTCTCGATCGACCCGACATCTTACAGAGCCCTTGAAGGAACCTCCTTCAAGGCATTCTGGGGCATGGGAAGGGTTAGCTTCCGCCCACTGGGGAAGCAATTAAGGGTTAATGGGACTTAGGTTCCTTCAGGTCAACCTCCAACACAGTAGGGCAGCCACGGCCGGACTACTAATGGCTCTGAGGAACACGGATGTGGCCCTCATCCAGGAACCGTACTCCTACAAAGGAGAGATCAAGGGACTCGGCGGAGCTAATGGAAAGCTCATCTACAGCAGGTCCAGCGAGAATCCGAGGGCCTGCATTTTTGTCAGGGAAGGGATAGAGTTTCTCCCTCTAATGAATTTCTGTTCCAGGGACCTGGCAACGATCAAAATCCGATGTGGAGGAGCGGATGGGCTGAGGGACATTACTGTCGCGTCAGCCTATCTGCCAGGGGACAGCACGGACCCTCCTCCACCCAACGAATTGGAGCAGCTGATGGTGGGTAGCAGAGCAGGTGGATGGCAGACCATCATCGGCATGGATGCGAATGCGCACCATGAGTTGTGGGGTAGCTCGGACACAAACTCTAGGGGTGAGGCACTTCTACAATTCTTTATGAAATTTAATTTAGACATATTGAATAGAGGTAATAAACCGACATTCGTCACAACACGGCGTGAGGAAGTTTTAGACCTAACAGTTTCCACCCAGTTTCTGGGTGACTTTGTTAAAAGCTGGGCTGTGTCTGGGGAAGTGAGTAGCTCAGACCACAGATACATCCGGTTTGAAATCGCCAAAGTCGAAAGAGAAACGGTATGGTACCGGGACCCCCGCAAGGCGGACTGGGAAGCCTACAGGGCAGACCTAGCTGTGGAACTGCGGGGGGTTGAGAGGGCCATAAGGGATTCAATAGACCTCGAGATTGCAGCAGTCCAATTGCGAGACGCAATTACCTCGGCCTATAACGCCAACTGCCCCCTGAAAATGAGGGTGTCCACCAGGAACGTCCCATGGTGGAACGAGGACCTCAGGCAAAGGAGGACGCAGGTTCGTAAGCTGTTTAACGCGGCCAAAAGGTCGGGAGCATGGGATGAATATAGACAGGCCCTATCGACCTATAACAAAAGACTGAGGGACGCCAAGAAGGAGTCGTGGAGGAGGCACTGCGAAGAAGTGGAAAACACGTCCGAGAGTGCTCGACTACACAAGATCCTGTCTAAGGGCCCTCAGACTAACATAGGCTCCCTTAGAACACCCACGGGAGGCTTTACAAGCTCGGGGAAGGAAACTATGGAAATTTTACTCCAGACGCACTTCCCCGGCTGTAACATAATAAACCAATCACCTCCGGACTGGGAACACTCAGAAATAGAGGCGCCTTATAGGCGGGCATCTAGAGTAGACTGGACAGTCGCTAAAGAGGTGGTTACCTGGAGCAAAATCAGATGGGCCATTAACAGCTTTAAGCCATACAAATCGCCGGGATTTGATGGAATAATGCCCATCATGCTCCAACAGGGGATAGATATACTGGCGCCGGTGCTTACCCTCATTATGAGGGCCAGCCTGGCTCTGGGGTACATTCCGAGGGCATGGAGACTGGCCAGGGTTGTATTTATTCCTAAACCTGGGCGTCCAACAGACCAGGCAAAGTCCCTGAGGCCAATAAGTCTCATGTCCTTCTTGCTGAAAACAGTGGAAAAACTGCTCGACCGGCACATTAGGGGCGGTGTACTGGAAGCATATCCTCTACACTGCGGACAATATGCATACAGAGCAGGATTCTCAACAGAAACAGCACTGCACCAACTGGTGCTGAAACTGGAGAATACGCTGGAGAACAAGGAGGTGGCGCTGGGGGCCTTCCTAGACATAGAGGGGGCCTTTAGCAACACCTCGTTCGGATCGGTTCTGGCAGCTGCCCGGGAGCGTGGAATAGAGGAGACCTGCTGCAGGTGGATCGGTTCCATGCTCAGGGACAGGGCGGTGTTCACCTCACTCGCGGGAGGGACTCTGCTGGCGGGGGTCGCGGCGGGGTGTCCGCAGGGGAGCGTTCTGTCTCCCTTGCTCTGGTGTCTAGTCGTGGACGGCCTGCTGGGGAGGCTCTCGGGAGGGGGGTATGAGGTACAGGGCTATGCGGACGACATTGTCATCATAGTCCGAGGAAAGGTCACACAGGCAGTGTGGGAGCGTATGCAGACTGCACTGAAAGTGGTGGAAGGGTGGACGGTTGATCAAGGGCTCGGGGTGAGCCCCGAGAAAGCAACCGTCGTGCCGTTTACGAGGAGGAGGAAGTGTGAAAGCCACAGAACTCTCACTCTATACGGTAGGAGCGTTCCAATGGCCAGGGAGGTAAAATATCTTGGGGTCGTATTGGACTCTAAGCTAACCTGGAATGGTCACATTGGAAAAATACTGCGTAAGGCAGTCATGACCTTAGCCGTCACTAGGCGGCTATATGGAAAAACGTGGGGACTAAGACCTAGTATGGCCCACTGGCTGTACACAAGGGTGGTCAGACCATCGTTAACATATGCGGCACTGGTCTGGTGGCCTAAGGTGACACAATCCAGTGCCAAACAAAAACTAGGCAAGATCCAAAGGATGGCTTGCCTAGGCATCACAGGGGCCATGTCTTCAACCCCAACAGCCGCCATGGAGGTGTTGCTGGATCTACCCCCCCTACACTTCGTTATTATGGGAGAGGCCAGGCTAGGACTATACAGACTAGCCTGCAATGGTAGACTGAAGATCAACCCAGGCTTCAGGGGCCACTGCAAAATTCAGGAGATCGTGAAGGAACCCATGCTTGAAATGAGGTCAGACTTCGCGAGCCCGCGAATGTGCAGGGAAAACAACTTCACAGTGGAAATCCCTGATCGCGGGGCATGGCGGGAGGAGACACCGGGCATACCACGGGACGCGCTCGTCTGGTTCACGGACGGATCTGGCGGGGAGCGTGGGACGGGGGCAGGTGTTTACTCGGAAGGACCGAGGGTAAGTCACAGTATTTCCCTCGGAGCCCATGCAACGGTGTTTCAGGCCGAGATGTACGCCATCCTGCACTGTGTGCGGGAGAACAAGAGGAGGGGCTACACCAACAAGCGGATCCTCATAGCCACAGACAGCCAGGCAGCCCTTAAGGCACTAAGTAGCCCACGGGTAAATTCCTGGCTGGTGAGTGAGTGCCGAGACGAGACGAGCGACCTGGCTGGGCAGAATGAGGTGACCCTCATCTGGGTGCCGGGTCACTCGGGGGTCAAAGGCAATGAAGAAGCTGACAGTCTCGCAAAGAGGGGGTCAGCAGAACCATTTATGGGACCAGAACCGGCTCTGGGCGTGTCAAAGAGCACTGCCAGGGGAGCCATTAAGTCCTGGGTCAGAAACCAACACAAGGTGTACTGGGCGGACTGTCCAGGGCTCAGACATGGGAAGTCAATAATTGACGGACCCAGTTCAAAGAGAGCTGTGGAGCTGCTAAACCTTAGCAGAGGACAGCTCAGAAACACAACAGGTCTCTTGACGGGACACATGGCCGTCAAGAAACACCTACATAAAATGGGGCAGTTCGAAGGGGACCTCGCATGCAGACTCTGCGGCGAGGGGGAGGAATCAGCCCAGCACATCTTGTGCGAGTGTATAGCTCTGGACCGGAAAAGACAACTGATCTACGGTCACTCTAGACCGGAGACAGAGCAATATAAAACTTCACCCTACCAATCGCTGTGCAGACTAGTTCAAGGCACAGTGATTTTGGAATGGGTGGAGTAAGACTAGGGGTATGCACAATCAACCAAGGGTTGCGGTGCTATCGGGGCGGCAAGGCCGCGGACGAGCCCTGAGGGAACAAAAAAAAAAAAAAAAGAAGCTGGATTTAATGGGGGAAATTTAAACAATTAAGCTTGAGTCACAATATACCTAAAGGTGCAGCAGAGGAACCTAAATAGCCCACTCACCTTTTAACCTAGTTTAGCATTAGCAAAAAGGTACATGTTTTTAAGTATTTGTATTTATGCATGCCAACACATTGCCTTTTTAAAACCTAGTATGTTAAACTTAAATACATTCTCCATACCCGTATTTACGAAATATTGCATATGCAAATATAGTTGGATACCTGTTATATATAAATATATTAATTAAGATATAATGCAGTGGTTTTACAAACTTTGATACGAATGAAATATGTTTGTCAAAATATTTTCAAAATTATTCTGCCATCAACTCTTTTTCATGACTCGCTTATGGAGCTTGAGCCCCCCACGCTTGATTTCACACAATCCTTGCTCTAAACTGTGTACAAATCACCATCTATTATATTTCATAGAGACTACATATACTGAGTAGGTACCTTATTATAAATTTTAATTTACCTATTGAATGAGTGAACACAACATGAGCACAAAGTATTACATTAAGCTTAATGTGCCTATTTTACTTTCATGAAAGATTTTCAATTATCAATAACTTATTGTTTCAGTAGCCCAAGTAGATCTCCAGTGATTGACAACGAAATTTGTATGATGAATGTTTTATATAAAGAAAGGTTCCCTAAAGCAACCCAGCAAATGGAGGAACGTCTTCAGTATTTTATGGAAGAAAATAAAATTTTAGAAGTTGGAGAGGATTGTGACTACCTGCCTATAGTTCGTTTTGTGCATCATCAAGTGCTTGAAATGGCTCGTGATTGTCTTCACAAATCCCAGTCAAAATTAATTACCAGTAGATATTTTTATGAAATGTCAGAAAATCTTGAGAGATTGTTAACAGAAACTAAAGAGAAATCTGAAGATGCAGCTTCTTTGATCACTAGTATGATTAAAAAATTGTTATTAGTTATATCACGACCAGCTCGTTTATTAGAATGTTTAGAATTTGATCCAGAAGAATTTTACCACTTCTTGGAGGCAGCTGAAGGCCAGGTTAAGGGTGTGCAAGGCATTAAAGCTGATATTCCACAGTATATTATACAGAAACTAGGACTAAATCGAGATCCAATTGCAGAGCTTCAACAAGAATTACGCGATTGTAATTGGTCATCAAATCCGTCCTCAAGGTCTTCTGTATGTGTAACGTCCACACCTACAACAAATCCCAAGAAGGCAGTTGCAAACCCAAATGAACAAGACTATGAGGTATTTTACTCAGCACAATTTTATGATCGTTTCTGTTTTTTTTTATGATTATAAATTAGATATTTTAGAAGCATTGTAATTATAAATGTGTTATGTTACAAATACTGCTACACTCAATAGTAATGGCAGTCAAACTAGAACTAGTTTAATCGAAATCTAATGATAAATGATTATTGACTTATTAACTGGAAACATTATTTATGATGAAATTAAATGTATAGTAAGAAAGCTACTCAAAAAATATAAAAATTCTCAACTCTCAGATCTCCAGGACTTCAGGTTTCTTTGTGATAAATGTAAAGATCTTACCAAACAATTTCATATTAGTTACATAGACAATCTATAATCTAATACTGTCCATGATCCATGTTCATTTTTGAACTTCTATAGATCAATCACCAACATTAACAGTCTTTGATCTTTTATGCTCTATTACTCTTTATTACTCATCTGCTAGTCACTTGCAAGATACAGCAAACCTTTTTGCTTCTTAGATAAAGACGATTTATAAGGAGCCTACAATTCTGACATCATCTTTGCAACCTGAATCTACAGTTGAAATAAACACATAATTCTTTCTGAGGAGGACATTCTGACTGCGTTAGTAAACTTAAATATTAATAATGGTGCTGGTCCAGATCAGATACCTCCTGTTCTCCACAAAGAATGTTCTTATGCTCTTACAAGACCTCTCAATATCATCTTCAATCTTTGAATTTATTCGTGCATTTTCCGGAGGCCTTTAAAATCTCTTGTGCTATTCCTGTCAGGTAGTCGATCACATGCCATAAATTATAGGCATATTTGTATCAGTTCTGTATTTGAGTGACTGTGATGCTGATTCTCAAATTTACCTCCAAACATGTCATTGTTGAACAACAGCATGGCTTCTCTACGGGTAGGTCAACTGCAACAAACTTGTTGTATTTTACTAATTATATAATTTCATCATTAGAAAGTGGTGAAGTACACTCTGCTTATACTGATTTTAGCAGAGCTTTTGATTCTATAAACCACTCTTTGTTAATTCAGAAATTATACGTGTATGGCATTAGAAATCCGCTGCTGGCACGGCTCCATTCGTATCTTGAAGGCAGAACCATCCGATCAAAGTTAGTGGGCGTTACTCTGCTCTTATATGTTACTTCTGGGGTTCCACAAGGTCCACACCATGGGCCACTTGTATCCAACATTTTCATCAATGATATTGGAATGTCCTTCAGCTCACCTTACTCAATGTTTGCAGATGATTTAAACATTTTCACTTCTGTCTGTACAGCTGCTGAAATGTCGGCCCTTGTCTGTGATTTGGAGTGCTTGTCTTCATGGTATCATACAAATGATATTCTTTTAAACATAAATATTTTATGATGAAGTTTTCCCATAGAGTTTTTTACCACTGCAGATTCTGATTATCTCATAGATAGCATCTCCTTGAGGTGGGTTGATATTGTTCGTGATCTGGGTGTTACGTTGGATTCACAGCTTAGGATGTCACTTCACATTGATGCTGTTACTTCACAAGCTGTGAGAATGTTGAGTTTGATAACTAGAATTGCTAATCTCTTTTGCAGTGTCCCTACATTGACCATCCTCTACTTATCGATTGTATGGTCTTTGAGTGTTGTTCAATGATTTGGTCACCTCACTATATTGATGGAATTGAAAATGTTCAGCAAATATTTGTTAAAACTTTGTGTTATAGCAATTTCATGTGCTCTTATAATTATGGTTACAGTTTTTGCTTTCTTATTTTGGTCTACATTCCCTTGATACTAGGCATATTCTCTTCCACCTATATTTTGTTTGTGAAGTTCTCAATGGACTTACAGATAGCTGCAATATCCTATCTCAATTGAGAATAAAAGTTTGTCCACATACTGTTCGTAATTCTAGCATTCTGGGTAGTCAATTCCACTGAACTAACTATGGCAAATACAGCCCTATCAGCTAGTGATGGGAGATATTTCACGAACTGTGATTTAATCACGGATATAAGAAAATCATAGGTGGTGACTGTTATCACAATTGATGAAAAACTGTGAAATCTGGATCACAACCTTCCATTTGCACCAGACTGCGACGCTATCTGCGTTTGCACATTCTGTCTGTGTAGGTTACCCTAAAACTGTGATTGTGATTAAGTTTTGATAAAGATTTTTATTCTCTTAGCACAAAAGTTTGATATGGTACAAGTCTACTTTTTAAATTTTACAAATATTGAATGAAAATTTCAAACTTTTTCTATTTACTTACTCGTTAAGTTTCACAAAAATCGTTTTAACTTGTCTCAAAATAGATTTTACTTTCATATTCTGTGCTTCCATTAGGCTAAGACTATTAATAGGGTAGACACTACTTAATTGGTCTTAGATCTCCAATATTTAGACTGTACAAACAATAAAGTAACATGGACAGAACAAATACATTCTTGTTATTATGTTTTAGGTATGTCACTATTATGCCTGATAGGAATATTGATATGTGCTTTTCTCTTCTGCGATGATTTCACAGCTGTATTATAAACTGTGATCATGTCACGTTATTTAGCCACTGATATTAAAAAGTCGCAGTCACTATTCACATTGATATAATAAAATAACGATATCGCCCATCACTACTATCAGCAGAGTGGTTAATATTAGCAACAGCTTTTGTTCAGAGTTTGATATGTTTGGCATGTCATATAGCCTGTTTAGCTCAAATGTGTGAAGATTTTTAAATCTGTGAAGTATTCTATCATTTTGCTTGTCTAAATTTCTACATTTATTTTTGTATATTATGTAAAATGCCAAGTGCGTTAATGAATATTATTATTATTATTAAATGAAACATTCAAGTTTCCACTATAGATATTACAGATGTCATCACTATATCCAAAATGTAATAAAACACTGATATGTACTTTAAATGAAAGGGATGCCATTGTTTGTTTTTGCTTTCATTTATGAAATTAAAAGTAGTATGTTAGTATGGGTACACTTTCTATGATTTATAACATGAAATAAAATTTTTGCTCAGGTTAACTGCATAAACATAGATTTAATTAATAAATACTTGAGAGCTATAATTATAATTACAGTTGACATTTCTATTGCATACATTACATTTCTGTTGTTTGTGTTTTTTGTTTGTTTTTAAGTTTATATGGAATAGTCTTACATCCATGTTTCCCAAACTTTTTTAAAGCACAACCCTCTTTTGATAAGAATTGTATTCGTGGCCCCTTGTTTTTACCATACCAAATTATATTTGTAGAAAATAAAACAACAGCAATGCTAAATAACATCTAATAACAATACTGACGTGCAGTTAGATTTTTTGTTTGCTCAAGCCATCTATCACTAAGTAACACAATGAAATTCAAAGTAGAAAGTGTGTTTGTTACTTGCACCATCTATGATAAAATAACACACGTTCTTTATTCTTTATTTTTCGGAACTTTCAACATGGTCAAGAAAGGACACTACAATAATAAAACTTTCTGGAATCATCTGTTCGTATTTATATAATCAGCGAAACCCTTGCTGAGGCATTATTTGCAAGTTGGATACTGTGCAGAGTGCAATATTAAATATTTGAATGTAATTTACGCGTGTTATATTTGTTCTTTGGTATTTGGAGGTTACAGCGTTGGTGCCGTCGAATTGATTTTCTTGGCTGGTTCTCGATCGATTTCGTGGACTGTATCGAATATTGAATTAAAGCAATGTGGATTTCTGTAGAATATGTATTTACTATTTACACTAATTACATTACTTATAACTAAAGAATAAATAAATATACAAGACGGAGCGGCGTGCTAAGCGAAGCACTCGAACGGGTGTTTTTAAAACGAATAGAATGATTAACGGTCTTCATTCGCCTTCCTTCTTCATCGCGGTCGTCGGGCTTGCACACAATCAATGTCCAAGACAGCTTGACATCTGAGCTGTCAACGGTGGCGCACTGCGTGATTTAAAAACTCGCGGGAAATGTTTATAATGTTAACCATGCCGGCCGCCTTGAAGTAACAACTTCAAATAATGGTGATATTTATCTTAACATTAATACATAAAAAAAAACCATAAAATAACACTCAATGTGAACAATATAAAAACAGTAGAAAAAAACTTAAATAACACTTATCGAATAAGAGTCAAAAAAATTCAAAATACATCGGTGATCATTAACGCTCGTTGCAGGGTAAAATAGCAAGTCTGTTCACTGCACGTCGAAAAATACCGTTCATGGTCCGCAGTGTAGCAACTCGAGACACTTCATCACTGCCGATGTGCAGCTCGACAACTCGAGCTAGAGTCCACTGACACTGAGCGAGATTGGATTCGCGGATCAACACTAAATCTCCCACTTGGATGTCGCAGTGAGAGTTCCTTTTCCACTTCTTTCGTTGTTGTAAACTATTAAAGTATTCCTGGGACCAGCGTTTCCAAAACTGCTGGCTCACCTGCTTAACCCTCTGGAAGCGAGGAAGTCGGTTTGTGGGCAGCTCCATTACGACTCTTTGTGGTGGCGACTTCAGTGAATCACCAATGAGGAAATGGGCTGGAGTTAATCGGGTCAAATCATTGGGATCACTGGATATATGGGTGAGGGGTCGCGAATTCAAACAAGATTCCACCTGCACCATGATTGTATAGAGCTCCTCATATGTAAATTTATTATTATTAATGGTACGAATTAGCAGACGTTTCGCGCTTTTTATGTTACCTTCCCATAAGCCGCCAAACGTGGCTGATCTACTTGGAATAAAGTGCTACCTTATTCCATTATTTGCCGCGAAATTTTGAACCGATTGTGAATTCTCTGTTTCTCCCGCTATAGACACTAGCTCTCGGGATGCCCCCACAAATTTTTTTGCATTGTCTGAATATATATCCGCAGGCAACCCACGCCTTGATATAAAACGATTCAAAGCTGCCAAAAATGAAACTGTAGTTAAGTCACCCACTAATTCTAAATGAACAGCCTTGGTTAAAAAGCAGATGAAAATACATAAATAACATTTTTTGTGGCTGTTCTGCGTAGACCTTCTTTAATAAAAAAAAGGGCGTGCGTAGTCAATTCCACTTGCAATAAATGCTCGATCTTTATTAGCAGTGACACGTAATGTAGGGAGGTTCTATTTGAGGGTTCGATTTAAAACAAACTATGCACTTGCGAATCATTGCCTTAACACAACTTCTACCTGAAATTGGCCAATACTCGTTTCGAACAGCTGCTAAAACAGCCTCAGCACCAGAGTGTAAAAGTCGTTCATGTACATGCTTTATAATTAATTTTGTAAGTGCATGGCCGTGGGGTAATATGATGGGTTACTTTTGATTGTACGGAATATTTGCATGTCTCAGCCTTCCTCCAACTCTAAGATTACCTTCAGGATCTAAAAAGGGATTTAATGATAAGATGTTGCTAGACGATTTTAAAGAATTTTTATTTATTAATGATTTAATTTCATCGTGAAATTCTGTATCCTGAGCAAGTTTTACAAGTGACCTTGTTGCTCGGTCGAGTTCACCAGAGCTCAATGGACCGATGCTCCTTTCGCATCGAGTAGTAAAATCTGAATGCATAAGCAATTACTCTGCGTAATTTGCTCAACGTAGAATATTTTTGCAATATTTCAGTGGAAAACTCATTGTTTCTGAGTACAAGCGATTTAATAACCTTACGTTTTTCAGGAACGTCTACAGGCAAACTAGCTATTTGTTGAGATCGCCATTCATCGACATTTTTTGTCAACCACTTCGGACCATTAAACCAGTTATTGTTGTTCAATAGAATATCAGTTTGTTGTCCTCTCGAAATTATATCTGCGGGATTGACGTTTCCAGGTACGTGGCGCCAATCATTTATTGAGCTGGCTCTTTGAATTTCGGCTACTCGATGCCCAACGAATACGCTTAAATTTCCCGGTTCATGGCGGAGCCAGGCTAAAACAATTGTCGAGTCGCACCAGTAGAAAACGTGATCAGGCTCTAGTGGTAATGATTCGATTACCTTTTTCATTAGATGTGCTAACAATAAGGCGCCTGATAACTCTAATCGTGGTGTTGTTATTGTTTTTAGTGGTGCCACTCTTGACTTTGAACATAATACGCGTAGTGTCTTGGTCCGCGAGGTATTGGTAGAATGCACGTAAATAACACAACCATAGGCGGAGACAGGCATTGCAAAACCCATGTAGTTGGATGTTAATCGCGTCCTTGCACTTCACATGTCTAGGTATACGCAAATCATTTAAAAGACAGATTTTTTCACTGAACTGTACCCAATTGACGCGGAGGAATGCGTTCGTCCCAGTCAATTTTTAATTTCCATAAATTTTGGATAATAATTTTTGCCAATAAGGTTACTGGACCAACGAGTCCAACCGGATCGAATATTTGAGCCACAGTCGATAATACATGATGCTTTGTAATAGGCCCTTTATCTCGAATTGCAATTTTGAAAGTTAAAACATCCTCATTGGTGTTCCAATAAAGACCTAATGTTTTTGAGTTTGATGATTCTCCAAACTGGAAGTTATTATCCCGATTTTCTACATTATCCTTATTTAATATCCGCGGATTGTCCGCAACCCATTTTCTCAATGTAAAACCCGATGACGACAATAACAATGAAATGTCCTCCTTTAACCTAATTGGTTGCCCTAAGGAATCGTCACCAGTAAGCAAATCATCGACGTAAAAGTCTCGTTTAATGTCTTGGCTAGCCAATGGGTGCGTTTTTTGTTACGATTGGCTATTTCCTGTGTACAGCGGGTGGATAAGAAGCAAGATGGACCCAACCCATAAGTAACTGTGTTGAGAACGAAACATTTTAAATCATTGTCAGGAGAATCCCGCCAAAATATTCTTTGCAAGTGTTGGTCAGCTTGTCGCACACGAATTTGTCGATAAATTTTCTCTATGTCGGCAGTATAGGCAAATGCGCGCATTCTAAAATGAGTTATTATGGAGAAAATATCTGACTGTATATTTGGGCCAACCATTAATACGTAATTCAAGGAGCGGCCGTTGTCTGAAGGATAACTGCCATCGAAAACGACTCTAATGCGTGATGTTTCACTGTCTGCCTTTACAACTGGATGGAGAGGAAGATATTATACCGGGCTAATAGTTTCATTAGATTCCTCAATTTGCCTCATGTGATTTAAGTTCAGATAATCATGCATAAACTTGACATATTCGGAACATAATTCCGGTTGGTTGGCCAATCTCTTTTCTAGCCAATGAAATCGCTTGAGAGCTGTTGCACGAGAGTACCCCAATGAATTAGAATTTTGTTTAAAAGGTAATGCTACGGTGAATCTACCGTCCTCGAATAAATAATTGTTTTTGAAATGAACCTCGCATGCATTAAATTTATTAAGATCTATTTCCTTTGGTACCTCTTCTATTTCAAAAAATCGTTTTATGTCAGGCTGCTGGGTTTCAAGAGAAGCGAATAAACATGTTGATTCATCGCTAGAGTGTTGCCGATTTTTAAAAGAGACGGGCCCTGAGATCACCCAACCAAAGTGAGTCAGTTGAATAACAGGTAGATGTTTGGGGTTAAATCTTCCCTTCAACAATAGTGAATAAAACAATTCAGCGCCGATCAGCATGTCTATATTTCCAGGCATATGAAACTCGGGGTCTGCCAGATATGACGGGTTTGGTAATTTGTGACCCTCCTTACTAACAGGTAGCAAGGGAATTTTATCAGTAATCTTGTTAATAACCAAACAATTTATGGAAGTTTGAAAATCTGAAACTCGCGACATTATTTTAAGTAAAGTTTTTTCAGTTACCCTTGTGTTGGTTTGGCCAATACCAATAACAGGCATGTTTATTGGGGTCGTTTCAACTTTCAATTTTTTAATTAATTCTTGAGTTACGAACGACGATTCTGAGGCCGAATCCAGGAGGCAGCGACATAATTGTCTTTCGCCATCCTTATTCAAGACATATATAACGGCAGTTGACAATAGAACACGCGTTTTTTGAGCTTGGCAGCAATTTGTAGACGTATGTGCAATCATTTCTGGGGCCTGGTCATTATTTGAATTATTCGAAATTTGAACATCATTCTCAGAAACACCAGAATTTTGAATATGGTTACGATTGTTAAAATAATTGTTTTTATTACGATTGAAACTTGATTGGTGGTATGAAGCATGCAATAGGGTATTATGCTTCGCTCCACATTTTTTACAACCGCCAAAAGTGCAAGATTCGACAGTATGGTGGCCTTGCCGTAAACAATTTATGCATAAATGCAATTTTTTAATTTCATTCAGGCGAAAATGGGGCGATAAACTATTAAACTTATCACATTGGTACAATTGTCGTGAATGTTTACACAATGGGCATCTAGCATCGCTAACATTCACGCACGATGTTATCTTAGTTCAAAAATTAGTCTCCGGCTTACGGTATTGATTTGAATAGGGCGTTTTATTCTGTAGATTTAGTTTTTCTAAAAGGTGACATCTATTGTTTATAATGAATAAAAGGTCATCCAATTTGTAAGTTTTATTGGCGATTTTATAATTTTCCCATTCTCTGTGAGTCGCGCCATCTACCTTTGTATACAAAAGATAAATAATTAACGTATCCCAATAGGTTGTAGGTTCTCCAAGAGCTGGAAGAGCTCTAAGGTTCATTTTTGTTTCATTTATCAAATTTCTTAGACTGCTGTGAGATTCCCTGCTAACGGGGGTCAAATTAAACAAATTACTGACATGCTTGTGAATTATTACGTCTTTGTTCTTGAACTGTTCTACGAGTATATCCCATGCGATTTTATAGTTCGAGTTCGTTACTTCTATATTAGCTATTGCTTGTAAAGCTTGACCACTCAGGCACGATTTTAAATATAAAATTTTTTGTACATCTTGCAGGTTACTGTTCGAACCTACAAGAGACACAAAATTGTCTTTAAAACTCAACCATTCTTGAAACTCCCCTGAAAAGGCTTTCAACGAAATAGTAGGCAACCTAACGGTTTCGACTGGTGTAGTAACAATAGGTATTGCATTAGAATTATTAGTTTGGATATTGTTCGACGATGTGTGCGGCGTGGCTGCATTTGTGTCGACGGTTGCGTTAGTCTCTAAATTTCCCGACGATAAAGAAACCAATTGAAAATTTGTCAACATTCTCTCCGCGCGAGCACATGCAGTATAAAATTCCGTTTCGACTGATTCGATTTTAGATTCTGAAATATCATCGCCGTCGTTTATTAAATCGATTTGATGCTGAATATCTTGAAATTGACTTAGCAATGTTTCGCAATCAGATAATCTACGTTTTAATACTTCAACACCTTGACTTTCAGTAAATTTATCTAGAAATGTGTTAAATCGCGTTAGTGTTCCCCGTAATAAACCTCTTTTCTTAATCAATGCACGTAATTCTACTGCCGTTTCGTCTGCCATGATTGCAAGATATGTTAAATTCAACAAACGGTTTTTCTTAGTGTTAAATTTTGAAAATAATATGAGAAACTCAAACAATGCAGTACAGATAAAATTTCGCTAAAATAAGCGCTGGATAAAATAAAACAAAGAGATATAATGGGGTAATGGGAATGTGACTCACCAGAGAACAACGTGGTTGTCCACGTGCTTCTTTCTTCTTTCTTGTAACGAATTTGATTGCTGCTTGTTTATTGCTTCGTATTGACGAATACACTCCGATCGCGTAACTACAGAATCCACTAGACTTTATACAAACACGTGTTTTAACCAAGTAATTGTGCGGTTCGAAGGCCAAAAAATGGAGGTTACGGCGTTGGTGTCGTCGAATTGATTTTCTTGGCTGGTTCTCGATCGATTTCGTGGACTGTATCGAATATCGAATTAAAGCAATGTGGATTTCTGTAGAATATGTATTTACACTAATTACATTACTTATAACTAAAGAATAAATAAATATACAAGACGGAGCGGCGTGCTAAGCGAAGCACTCGAATGGGTGTTTTTAAAACGAATAGAACGATTAACGGTCTTCATTCGCCTTCCTTCCTCATCGCGGTCGTCGGGCTTGCACACAATCAATGTCCAAGACAGCTGGACATCTGAGCTGTCAACGGTGGCGCACTGCGTGATTTAAAAATCCGCGGGAAATGTTTATAATGTTAACCAGTATTTATTATTTTACTAAAAGTGAACATTTCTTTAAAAAGATCGTCTACGTCCCAAAATGGCAAGAATACAAAAAAAAAACAGATTGTATTTATTAATTTACTTGGTTATTTATTTACAACCATCCTACAGACAATCCAATTATTGAATTGGGATACAAAACAACAAAAATTACAATATATAATAATTTAAAAAAAAAAACAATAAACCTGCTAGACAGACATTAAATGCTGTATCAAATTTCTATATTTGTTCTTTGATTAAAACTGAGTGAAATCGTCGTTGTAGTACTTTTATAGTTTTTAAAAGTTTGGAACTAAGGGCTATTTACAACTCTACAATTGCTTTATGTTCTATTTCACTTTGCATTGTATCTAAAGTGATTTTTAGTAAGGCTAAATTTCTGTTAATTGATTTTTGTTCTTCAAATCACCGAGTGATAATATTAACAAATGAATTTAGACTGTCGAACTGGACCATCATTTCTTCTTAATTTGCATACAGTAAATCAAGATTTTTGTTTATTTCTTCAAGATCTTGCACTATTTGTAAGACCTTTTATTTCTAATAAGTGTTACTTTCTGCATTTCATTCCTTATAGTTCTAAAGAGACTGTCAAAAATGCAAGTGCAATATTTATTAATTGAAGTTGACTTAATTTCACTAATTTGGTAGGCATTGTACAATTGATGATTATAGTTTTCTTTAATGAGTGTGAGATTAAACTAAAATGAAATCGATGAAAATGATTTAGAATTTGGACAATTCCGAGGTAATCGTTAAAGTACCCATTAGTTTGGATCGTTCGAAGTTAAAGGGGTAGGATCGTCTTCAGACATAGGCACTGGATGTTGTAAAGAACATCCCTTTTTAGTTGTTTTTGTTTTAGTAAGATGAGCTGTTTGTTTTTTAGGTGGGGAAGGAGTAATTTATTATTGTCGATTGAACTGGACCAGAATGTATTTTGTAAAAGGGGTCAGGTCAGCCTTTTTGACTGATGGCACTCTTATTTATTTTAATGTTTTGTTCTCCAGTTTCATTTATTTTTTCGAGGCACTCTGTTGCTTTTTGTTTTTGCCTTTGGTAGATGGCTTTATAAAATGGGGTGATTTCTTTTAAACGTTTGTTATTATACTCTTCGAAAACTGTTTGACGGGGATCAGTAAGTGATAACTCATGGTATAGGTCATAAAGAAGTTTAAAAGGACAGTGACCTGACCTGACCTGTTGAAGAATGTATTGATTGATTATTATTTTAAGAACGCATAGTTTTTCTAACTATCTGACGGAGTTTGTTGACTTTGGTCAGTGCTGTAGTATCTATGATATAATAGGCCTGTGCATATGTACTAAATAAATCAATTATTGTAGGAAATTACAATTATCAAAACTAAATACATCATTATTTATAACTTTAAAAGGTCTAGAAGCAACTAAGAGTCCTTTGAATGGAGGTTTATGAGGGTTGCGTTCATATTTTGTCTGGAAGCATATTTTTGACTTATTTATTAAATGATTAATTTGAAATTACATGTTTGGCCAGTAAAGTTCTGTTTTTAATTTTGCATACGTTTCATTAATGCCATTATGATTTTGCTCATGATAGTCCTGAATTTTTGCTTTTTGTTCTTGAATTTTTGTGGTCTTGTATATATTTTGTACACTTAATTATCTTAACAGAAATCTAGGATAGAGTAGATGCTATGGTTCTAAAATCTAAAATATTTCTTAAGTTGTTCCAAAAATCCATAATGCCATAATTATTACCAGAATTGATCTAGGATTTTAAAAATTCAGTTACTTCAAATTTGTGCTGATGTTGAATGTACACTCTTATAACATTTATTTTTTAATCTAGTATATGTTAGTACTTCATTACCGACGCTGTATAACTATCTGATACTGAAAATGGTTTTAAGAGATTTTCAGAAATAGGCATAACAAAAATGGGATGTTCAGCAGAGGTATATGAGAATATGAGAGTGGTTCGTCTTGTTGTACATTGAGTCTAATTTTCTAAGGTCGTCCTCAGATCATTCTCTCAGTTCGGATGGATCTAAACTATTAAGTATTGATGCTAAATCATCATCTTCAACTGCATTGATTTCGACCCAAGATAAGGCATCCGCTATGGCATTTTCTGTACCCTTTTTATACTTTGTGTTGTAGTATTACTCTTTCAATCTTACTAAACGTGAGTTTGGATCTTTTATAGAAAATAACTATAACAAGTGGTTTATGGTCAGTTTCGATTGCACATTTTCTGCCAAAGAGATAGGGCTCAAAATGTTTTGTATTTTCAACGATTGACAAGAGTTCTTTTTCAATTGTTGAGTAATTTCTTGCTGTGGAGTTTAATGTACAACTGTAATAAGCTATGGGTTTGTCATCTTGTTACTAAAGACCTCTTATACTGATGTTACTAGCATCTGCAGTTAAATGAAAGGTTTTATTAAATAAAATCTGGCTAGGACAAGACTGGTATAATTGAGTTTTCAAACATTTTAATGAAATTTCTTAATTTTTGTAAAGACAAAATTGGTAATTCAACAAGACAATCAGACACAATTACTTCTTCAGCAATTTGAGAAAGTCTTGTGGGAGATCTGTCACAATGGCTCATAAAATTACAGTTATTTAAAATCTAATAAAATATTTAAGTCTAGTGTTACTAAAATAATTAATTATTCATTTAATCAGCGATAATATGTTCAATAAAATAACTATTTGTAAATATTATGTAGCAAAAACTAAAATAGTATGCAGTAAAAACTGTTTGAATATAATTCTTAGCAAAAGATATCTACGAAAGCATTTAAAACGTAAATAACAATTACTACTTAACTTGTTTAAATAAAATATATAATCATCTTTTAATTTGCTACTAAGAGAACTTGGACTACTTGTTTTGTTCTCCACTACACATTGCAACTGGTTTTGTGGAGTTTTGGTTCTGGACAAGCACAAACATTTGAAAACTACCAACAATTTAGTGGACATAATTGTTGCCAAAAATGTCGTTGAATGGTTCTGTGAATTATGGAAGCGCCAAATAAGTTATTTCCTGATTAGTTTGAAAAACATAACCTCATTTTCTATTTTACAGAAATGATAATAATAAAAATGAAATATTCCGATACATAAAATTATAGTGAACAGATGTTGCCACAAGCACGGTAATTACAATACTTGGAGCAACATTGACAAGCACTAATATTTATAACATTTGTAAGCGTTGGTTGGAGGCTGCATGGAACACCAGACTTTGAATCTGTTGAGTTTGTGGGATCTGTCGCTATCGTGGTCGACTCTGTGGTCATGGGTCAATAGTTGCCTTTTGATGAGTGGTGGTGCTGTTTGTCGCCTGTTAAATTGTCTCAAACACTATTAATATGTGTAAATAGTAGTAGCCCAAGATTTTTTATTTCTTTATTTATTTGTTCTGATTATTTACAAAGGCTATATTGTAACAAAGAATTTGTACAGTGCAATTGATTATATCAGGAAAAAATACACAGTACTCAGTCCCCCCACACCGGGCCGAGGCAAGTATCCTGCCCATTCCTGAAGCTGCCTATACCCGGGGCAATAGCAATCTCCTCCGGCATATTGTTCCAAGCATCAAAAGACTGATTGACAAAGAAGCTCTGCCTATAGGAGGTACGGAACGTTTCCTTCCTCAGCTTGAACCGGTGTCCTCAAAGTCTTGAATCACGTCCAGGATCACAAATGCAGAACTAGGTCGATGACATAGACCATGCGTTAGTTTATACATATTCACAAAATCGGACCTCGTGCTTTTGACACAAAGAGAAGGCAGCTCAATGGGAGAAAGCCTTTGGTGGTAGGTGAGATGCTTAATCTGCTTCGACCATCGTGTTGCAGCACATTGCGATCGTTCTAAGATATCCCTGTCCCTAACCAAAGCCAAAAACCAAGCAGGTATCCCATACTCCAAATGCGGGCGGATATACGTGATGTAAAGCTGCCTTTCACACTCAGGTGATAGACAAGGAAATGACTTCCTGAATATGTACAAGATACTGTTGACCCTCTTTTCTGCTGCAGTCGTGTGGGCAGTCCATGTGAGTTCCGATGTCACAGCAACACCCAGGTCAGTGCGGCTGAACTGGGGTGATGATATCCGGTCCCAGACAGTAAACATACATAGGGTTGTTGCGACCAACATGCAACACCTTAAACTTAGCAACATTTAGAGGAATTTGTCAAACTTCTGTCCAGGTCATGATCGTATCCAGATCTTACTGGAGCACATCACCTGATGTAGTCAGACACCCAACCAGCTTACAGTCGTCAGCATAGGCATCATGGGTACTGCAGAGTGAACTAAGTAAATCTGCCGTGTAAATCAAAAACACGATTGATCCTAGGACCCAACCGTGAAACACCCCACTAGCAACAGGAATTCATCTAGAATGACTCGCCGCCACCATAACAGAGAATCTGTGACCAGTCAGAAATGCCTGCACCCACCCAAGCAGTTTCCACGAGTTCCACTATGTTCAAGTTTCTATAGCAGTAAGTGGTGTACTACTATTTCAAAGCCTTACTGAAGTCCACAGAGAATATCAACAGGAAACCTGGAGTCAAGTAGTCGAGTCCAATCGTTGATGGCGACTAGCAGTAACGTGATGATAGATCTACCCGGGGTAAAGCCATGCTGTGTTGTAGGTATAATTTCGTGCTGCCAGTTGAAGTGCTGTTCTAAATATAATAGAAATTGGATAACAAAGCTGTGGTGCACAAGTTTTCAGGTCTGGGCGAAGACTCAGCCTTCAGGTTCTTAAATTCTGCCTATACAAAAGGCGGGGTGATTACGATGTCCGACAAAGAATCTTGCATACAAAGAGTAAAGGTGGTGTTCATTTATGGGGTTGGCGCCAGCAGAGACGCCAGAGAAGTGTTTAGCAAATACACCAGCTGCAGTCTCTGTGTTATCAGCTCGGGGCCTAGATTAGACCCTTATGGTACCTTACAAGGAGCGGTAAACACTGAACGTTGTAAATCTTCTGTCAAGTTGTGCTTATGGGGCAGTTTATGTATACCATACTAATTTAAAATAGTTTGTCTCCTTTGTGTCACCTTTGATAACTAATTTTCATTCCACAATACATTGAAAATTTAAGGAGACTTAAGACCAGATTGTGACCTATATGTTTGTTGGGAGCTGCCACTCTAAAATACAATATACAGTTGGTACGATATTTTTTGAGACAGAATTCCAAAAAGACCCCGAAGCAACTTTTTTGGAATCAACCGCAGTCGACGCCAGAGGTTGTATAAAAGTTGTTGGCAGCGTGGCGTTCAGATTAGGGGCTGTAGTAGGTTACTTAAATACATGTTTCTTTATTTATTCATTTTTTATCAGTGTGTTTGTAATTGTATTAACTTCTAGCTTATGTTTGATTTGTATTTGTACTCTACTGTACTCTAAAAGAAATTAAAACACACTTTAATGCAAAAAAATCTACTTTATGTATATTTTAATATTCTGAAAATAACGAGTTAAATTGTTACAGTCGTTCTGATAACAGAACTTTAGTGGCTTATTCTTTTCTTGGAATTCTATCTCAACAGATATCACAAAGACTGTATGTTTTTTAACATGTCACTTGTATATTAGCTTAAACCTATGGTTAGAAGTAGTGATGGTATATTTCATGAACTGTGATTTAATCACGGATATCACAAAATCACAGGCAGTGGCTGTTTTCACAGTCGATGAGAAATTGTGAAATCGTGATATGATATTCCATTTGCTTCAGACTTTGACGCGATCTGAGTTTGCGCCTGCGATCTGTGTTTACGCATTCTGGCTGTGTAGGTTATCGTAAAACTGTGATTGTGATTAAGTTTTGATAAAGATTTTTATTCTTTTAGCACAACAGTTTGATATGGTAGCAGTCTAGTTTTTTTAATTTTACAGATATTGAATTAAAATTTCAAACTTTTTCTATTTACTTACTCATTTGGTTTCACAAAAATCGTTTTACCCGATTATGGTGAAACCATTCTTATTTTAGTTTCATATTCTGTGCTTCCGTTAGGCTAAAACGTGAAACTATTCATTAAGGTAGGCACTACTTATTTTGCTCTTAGATCTCCAATATTTAGACTGTACAATAAAGTAACATAAACAGGACAGATACGTTATTATGTTTTAGGTATCTGTCACTATTATGCCTGATATGTGATGAATATGCACATTTCTGTTCTGCGATGAAGTCACAGCTGTGTTATAAACTGTGATCATGTCACTGATATTAAAAAGTCACAGTCGTGATTCACAGTGATATAAAATAACGATATCGCTCATCACTAATTAGAAGTAACTTTTCACATAAATTTATTATGTTTAAGATTTTTAGTTTGCTTTTTATGTATGAAAGTGATCACTATTTTATAAAATTTGTCCGTTATAGGTTGTGAAATTAATATCAAATGGTGCCTATGGAGCAGTTTATTTGGTTAAACATAAACAAACTCGCCAACGTTTTGCCATGAAGAAAATTAATAAAAATAACATAATGCTTCGTAATCAAGTTGAACAAGTGTTTGCTGAAAGAGATATTTTGAGCTTCGCTGACAATCCATTTGTAGTTAGTATGTACTGTAGTTTTGAAACAAAGAAACATCTGTGTTTGGTAATGGAATATGTGGAAGGGGGCGACTGTGCAAACCTTCTCAAAAATATTGGCCCGCTACCACAAGATATGGCTAGATTTTATTTTGCAGAAACTGTATTGGCTGTAGAATATTTACATAGTTATGGAATTGTTCACAGAGATTTAAAACCTGATAAGTAAGTTTTTTTTGTGTGCCATAAATAGAGTAATTTTTAATGACATGTTTTTTTCCAGTTTACTGATTACCGCTCTTGGACATATCAAATTAACTGACTTTGGTCTGAGCAAAATGGGTCTAATGTCATGTATGTGTAAAATTAAAGTTCATTTTATATTAGTTATCTGATTTAAATTTTTTATTATTGTAGTGGCTACAAATTTATATGAAGGATACATAGATGCGGAAACTCACCAGTTTTCAGACAAACAGGTTTTTGGAACACCTGAATATATTGCACCAGAAGTCATCCTCAGACAAGGTTATGGAAAACCAGTAGATTGGTGGTCTATGGGAATCATTCTTTATGAATTTTTAGTAGGTTGTGTGCCATTTTTTGGTGAAACTCCTGAAGAATTATTTGCTCATACTGTTCAAGGTTAGAAAGTATATACCAGGGTAAAGAATATATTTTTATCTTTTCTTTTAATGTTTAGATGACATCGAATGGCCCGATAATAATGATTGGCCAGTACAAGAAGAAGCAAAAGATCTAATCACTGCCCTGTTACAACATTCACCTCGAGATAGATTAGGTACTGGTGGAGCTCATGAGGTTAAAGAGCATGTTTACTTTAATGGTGTTGACTGGAACTCTTTATTACGCCAGAAAGCTGAATTTGTACCTCAGTTAGACCATGATGAAGATACCAGTTATTTTGATAGTAAGTACAAGCTTTTAATATGTAGCACAAGGGCTTATAAACCTATATAGCAATGATGATAAGACAACTAGTTTTACCTGTAGCAACCCCAGATTTTTATAATACTTTCATTAGCCCACTTTCTCTGCCTGGCACAAATCTTGCACCCAAAATTTCGACTAGTTCTAATTAAGCTGGAGCTTTGAAATTTGACAGACGTGTATAAATCCGGTGACATTGCAATATATTATATCTAATATTATTTTAAATCCAATATGGCTGACGCCACAAGATGGCAGATTAATTTTTTTCAAACCCCCTTAAAAGAATTTGACGAGTTTTATACGGTAAACTATGCGGTCATTCTAAACCCAATATAATGGATTACCTTTTTCTTCACAACCCCCTTGACATAGGTATCAAAGGAAAGGGTTTTATGAGTAAAATACGATAAACTATGCGATGTCATTCTAAACCCAAGATGGTGAATTACCTTTTTTTTCTTCACATCCCTCTTGACGTGGGTATGAAATGAAAGTGTGCGACGAGTAGAATGTGATTAGCTATATGACGTCATGCAATACAAGATCCCTAGAAAACATGAACCGTGTGAGACATTACAAAGCTCCTCCATAATAATTTGTATTTATATGCAATATATTAATTTTATTAAGCCGGATTCAGAGACGCTGATTATATACTTACAGGTGTTCCACCGGGAAGGGGATCGATGAATTTCGCAAAAAGTAGCCGTTGAAAATATGATCATGTACTAATGTCAATAGGGACACCTCGGCTTAAATATTTTCAAAATGGTGGCATTTACGGTTATATCATAAGTGTCAACTTGTTATTTCAAATGGAACACCCTATATTGTTTATTGTTTATTGTAGCAGAGTAATTATACATTGTGTCAATACAAAGAAGTGTTGTGAATACTTGTTCTTGTACTATGATTACACAATTTTGTTGTAATAATGTTTCAAAATAAATTCGCCTGGTTCATTTGACAGATTCATAACAATTTTGACATTTTCTAAAAGCCATTTATAATTTTTACCAATACTCTATCCAACTAATGCTTCAAACCAAATCCATCCTCTCACAGTCTCAACGTTATTGTTATTGATATAACTTTCCAATTTTCATTCATATTACTTCCAAATAAATAACTTTTTTTAGACTTAATTTTATGACATGCCACAAAATGACATTTGTAATAATATTAAGATGTCAAACTTTTAATAATTCGTTTCACACTGTTTGGTGAAATAGTCTTGCATTTTTAGATTCCATAATAAATTGGGTTTAGAATGACACTGCATAGTTTATCGTATATTACCGCTTTTGACATATTTCAAATTTCATGTCAAAAATGATATTTACAGGCTAAACCATAATTATAAAATGTTCCTATACAAAAGCTTATATTAGTTAACTAGAGTTCGCTTACTTTGAGAAAGAGGCATGCTTTAGTGGACTCCATATGATATTTTGATGATTACTAACAAAAAAGAAGGTAAATTTTAAAAACCAGCAATTTTTTTCAAATTGAAACTTAGGCATTTAAATAAAGATAACTTCGTATGAGGTCTGGTCTGAAAATTTGTCGTTTTCGAAATCATTGCCATTTTTACATTTTTCTGCTGCAAAAATGCTACTTAGCTGGCTATGGTGGCATTAGAGAATAATCAAGTGCTACAAAAATTTCACTAGTTACTTACCATTTGACAGTTATCAATAATCAGGCCGCCGGGGCGATTGAATTATACGAAGATTATTAAAATTATCTATGGCGAATGTAACAAAGTCTTATCAAGAACATTTGAAGTGTTTTCTGACAGATAAACAGAAAGCGTCACCAAACAGTGTGAAACGAATTATATAGAAATTTTAAAAGTTTGGCATCGTCAGGACAACAATTCACATTGTTAATGATGAAAGCATTGAAATACCTATTTTGTGATATAAGTAAAATAACTGCTAATATACAGGAAAACAATTATTTAAATAAATGTTCAAAATGTCCATCCTGAGTTTCCAAACATGTTTTGCATCTCGGAGTTAGTTTGTCATGTGTGGTCGCTCTGATGGAATCTGGAGATAAATTTTTGAATGTGTTTATCACCCTTGCTATACAATGTTCCATTGTGGTCATTGGATTGAAATAAACGATATTTTGTATCATTCCCCATATAAAATAATCCAGGACAGCCAAATCTGGAGAGCGAGGAGGCCACAGAAAAGGGCCTTTCTTAGCAATCCACTTGTTGTAAAATGTTTCCTCTAAGAAATTATTAACTAGGAAGGCGTTGATTTTGGTTAGGCCAAGATCATCCTTTATCTTGATAATTAATTATTAAATATTGTTCCATAGACATATTGTGAATAAAAAGTTAACATTTAAATATTGGTCTTTTCACCCTCAATCTATATTATGAATGCATCAATATATACAAAATACCATAGATATTTAATACTCAACAGATAATAAATGTATACATATAACATATAATTACAATGTTGATATTACTCAAGAACCACTGAGAAAACTTATGCAGCATTTTTGGCGCTGGTGCTTTTCGCTGCAATAATCTATATTAATTGCAAAAAAGTTTATAAGACCACAAAAAAATTTATTAGTTTCTTTTTAGTACATGTATGAAATCGTTGTTTTTTTTTAAAGTTTCTTGTATATACTTTATTGTGAATAATTTAACCCAATTTTTAGTGTTGAAAATTATATATATATTTTTGATATGAGACAAAATTTGCAAATAATGTTTTTCCGTATAGTCATCATGTAGCATTTCATTAAAAATTGTTTGCTGATAAAGTAATGTTTTCAAAATTTAAATTGTATTGTATAGTGTAGTAGATGGCCTTGAACGCTCGTTTCATTAGCCACAAGATTTAAAAACAGAATTATCTACTTGATCATATGTAAAGGGGTGTACAGTATTATTTTGTGGTATCAGTTCATATGATAGTTTTTGTTGATTTATTTATTTTATTTATTCATTAATTTAATACACCATCCAGCAGCAAGAAGCCAACTTAAGGATGAGGACATACATAAGTACAGAAACAATTCTTTATAAGATAGATAGAACAGCAGAATATATTTAGTCTGTCCTGCAAGTTGGAGTAATTTCTACACATATAATAGACTGGAAACAAGCAGAACAGCTCCATACATGCCGTCGGCAGATAAAACATGTTGGGATACCACGATTCTATATGTGGAACATAATTTTTTTGACTCAAGTAGAGAGGGACAATCAAGAGCTGAACTGATAACCGTCTCCCGTCCTCCAGGCTAGCCAAGTTAAAGCGCTTTAATTAATCGCTCTGTGGATAGCCAATGCATGAGTGGTGACCATCAATTAAAAAACTAAGGAATTTCAGAAACTTTTTCTGAATATTTTCAAGGCTATCAGTGTGCACCAAGTACGCCGGAGACCAAACTACAGCAGAATATTCAAGACGTGGCCTCACCAGTGCCTTGAAGAGGAGGATCAATGTTTCGTGAGATGTAAAATCACCCGTACTCCTAATTAGGAAGCCCAAGGTCTTATATGCAGAGTTGATAATAAATCCATAATGATGCGGAAATGAGATCATAGGGTCGAAAAACACTCCAAGATCAGGCCGTGCCAAGCTATGTCCCTGCAAATGGTAATCAAATAAAATTGGCTGTTGTTTTGACTAAAAGACATTATACAGCACATTTAAAGTAGGGGCATTCTCACAGTCTTAAAACATATTTTTGTAAGAATTACAATACTTTTAAAGTGTTTTGTTAATGATCGGGCTGTGTTTTAATTATGAATTTAAGTAATGTTAATAAGGTAATGATAAATTCCTTGACCCGCTGACAAGTGCAGATAATATTAAAGCAGTGTCACATATTGGAGGTGCTGGTGCTAACAAAATACCCATCAAGGTTGTTTTAAGTGGCCCAGACATTGCTTTGAACATATAAAAGAATAAAAACATATTAAACTTGGGAAGCATGAGATTAAATTCTGATCAGACGCAGCTACCGCGTGACTACCCCAAGCAGTTGAAAATCACACTGGAAAATAAAAAATCTAATGGTGAAAAAGGTATAACTTAAAGATACTTCAATGGTGTGCCCAAAATTATCATTTACTAGTGCTGGAATGCGAAGAAAACCTGCAGTAGCGGATAATTCTGCATCAAGCGGCCTTAAAGTGTACTATCAAAATTTAGAGGACTTCACACTAAAATACGTGAACTGTAATCGAGCGTTATAGCTTGTCTTTAGGTTGTGATACTACTTACTGAAACTGGTTTAAATGGTGATATTGGAGACTGTAAACGGAATTTATCAAACTATAATGTATATAGGAACGATCACTCCTTTCAAACTAGTGTTCTTGAATGGTTTGGTGGGATACTAATTGCTGTGCACAGCAGGTTTATTTCTAAAAAAACTCGGTTTTGAATGAAAATATTGAGCAGGTCTTTGTTTGTGTCAATTGTCAAAAGGAATCTTTTATTTTTGGCACTGTTTATCTGCCGTCTCGGTCAGATTTTATGTGCTATGAAGAACATAGTGTCACAGTCGAGAATGTTCTGGAGGAGTTGCCAAATCATAATTTTTATTTGGTGGGTGACTATAACGTACCTAATGCTGCATGACACAATGATTTATAGGCCAGAAAATTCCGACTCAAGCCATTCTTTGTAGCAGTGTCGCATTTCTGGGACTTTACCAAGTTAATCTAATTAAAAATCGAAATAACGTTATATTAGACTTAATGTTCTGCTGTAAGGGAGACACAATTGTCTCGGAAGCTTTATATGTTTTGCTGCCTTGTAATTACCATCATCCTGCACTTTGTTTTGAGACCATAGCTATTGATGCTTGTCCCACGTCTCTCGACATTGCCACACTTTGAACATGTTGGTTATATTGCACTAAATCATTACTTAAGTGACACAGATTGGGAAACAATGTTATTTGTTGAGGGTTGCCATGTCGACAGAGCAGTGGATATATTTTATGATGTTTTGTGTACAATGGAGGTTTGTGAACCAACATTTTACTCGAACCGAACTATGAACGAACCCAAGCAAATATGTTTATTCGTACTCCTAACCTCGGAAATAGTATGTCTAAACTTCACAGTCGAACTTCTTAAAAAGGTTAAATCAAAGATCGAACTTCCCAAAATTCTTCAATGTTCATATATCATTTTCTTAAATACAAAATGTAGGTATTCAGTAGCCTCCAATATTTGGTACCTAGAAGATCTCCATTCTTTTTACAAAAAGAAAATGTTCAACAAAATATGCAGGTTGATTGAGTGAAAATGACTTCCGGTACTTATGTTGGTTGTGAAGATGGGTCAAAGTTGAATCAAAAATACAAAAAGGTATATTGAAAGCTAGATCTCTACATCTATAACTAAGCTCCTTTATAAATATGTTTTGTTTGCTTGGTATTAGCTAGACAGTTTTAGCAGTCACATTAAGGGGTTAAAAGTGAACATGTAGATGTATAATAACCACTTAAAATTGTAACTGTCTCCTGATTGTAAATATTTAACTGTTTGGATTAATTGTGAAATAAAACATGATCAGTCAGGTGCTTCCTAAAGGAAATCTGCAATGATGGTCATGAATTTTCAAAATTTACGTTACTGACCGCTTTCGAACAGGGCCATCATAATGTTGTAACCGAAAAAGACATTGGGATGCCAGCATGTATACAAGAAATAATTCTATGATTGTTAAATGGCTCTGTCTGGTCTCAATGTGTCCCACCAACTGTCAAAAATACCACATGAGTAAAATCTGCTTAAATTACACTACTGACCCAATGGGGCCAATACCGCGTCTAAGCGCCACTAACGAGTTAACGGGGACGTTACCGAGTTACAGTATCGTTACATTGAATGCCTGTAAAGTTACATTTCGAAGTATTTTTAAGCAACAAACTTTGAACCATTTTGGAGAATTACATATTTCGATCTTCCAACTACTTTAACATCACCTAGCACACACAAATTTTGCTAACCAAAAGTTTGGTTCGAGTTTGAGTTTGGTTCAAAATATCAAAGCTTCGCACACTCCTAGTGTATAGCTATTCGTCTATTTGTACCAAACAGACGGATCAAATTGTCAACTTATTCTGGGTGGTATAAGCCTGAGTTGAAAAATCATATTACCTTGATGAAACATGCCCATAAACAATATAAAGTGACTAGACATAATTATCAAATTTTTTGTGGTCTTAGAAATAGATGCAAAGAGTTGCCGCGAAATAGATGCAAAGAGTTGCCGCACCAATGATGTGAATTATATTGGCAGGGTTGAAAATGCTGCCACGGGGATATCAGATCGTTTTGGCATTATGTTAGTTCAAAATCAAAATGCACGTGTCTGAATCTTGTATGAGATTGGAGACAACATTTCACCTGTTGGTTGAATCATAGTTAACATGTTTGCTGAACAGTTCTCTGTGTATAATACTCCGCAAACACTGATTGCCCACCCACAGCCTGTGACTTTGTAAAATTCTTGATATATCTAAGATAGGCTTCGAGCTTTCTCATGTTGAGAGGAAATTGCTAAAGTTAGATGTTAAGAAGGGTGCTGGCACAGGTGGTTTGCCGCCACGCTTTCTGAAGTCTTGTGGTGGTTCTCTGGCACTCCCGCTGCTGATGTTGTTTCGACTCTCACTGCTGTATGTTGTGTTTCCATCTAGATAGAAGCCTAGTTTTGTTGTTCCAGTGATCAAGACTGGTGATAGGCTATAAAAAAAGTGTCCTATCTGTATACTAAGCACAATACCTAAAATACTTAAGAGCCTTGTTTGTGAGTTGACTAAGTCACTTAAACAGGTGACAGTCAGTAATTAGCATGGATTTTGCAAGGGGCGATCTATCACCAATTTGCTTAATATTTACTGCCTATAAAGAAATTCCGGGGGCCTAGACAACAAGTTGATGCTATGTATACAGACATATCCAAGGCTTTCCACGGGGTAAGCCATTCTTTGCTTGTTTCAAAGCTGTCAGCATTTGGTGTTCATGGCATACTGTTGAAGTGGATCGCTGTTAATTAAGTGATCGCAAGGTGATACTTAAATACAAAAAATTGTACTCTACACCAGTGTCTGCAACATCAGGTATTCCTCAGGGGATTCACTTGGGACCGCTGTTTTTCAATGTTTTCGTTAATGATTTTGTACATGTATTCAAGAATTCCAATTGTCTGTTGTTTGCTGATGATCTGAAAGCTTATCGTGAAGTTTTAACCCAACATGATGCAATTGCTCTCCAGGAAGACTTGGATTCTCTTCTTCAGTGGTGTGATTGTAATGGAATAGTTCTGAATATTAATAAGTGCAGAGTAATGTCCTTTGGCAGGTTAGCAAACAGGGTACAGTTTCATTACAATGTTTTGGGCAAACCCATAGGAGTATCTGTTATACAGGACTTAGGTGTAATGTTGGATGAGCAACTAACTTTTCAGGATCATTGCAGTTCCATTGTTAACAGATCTCTTAAAAACCTTTGGATTCATAAAGAGAAACACTGCAAACTTTAAGAATGTTAATTATGTGATATCCATGTTTAATGCTTTGTGGAGGTCACTGCTTGAATATGCTTCTCCTGTTTGGTTCCCCATATATGCAACCGATATAAATTACATTGAGATTGTACAGAGCAGGCTTTTACAATCTTTCGCTCACAAGCTGGGTATTGCTAGGCATGATTATTCTCACAGTGAATTGTGTTCCATGTTGAAGATAGAATGGATAGAATTGGCCAATCAAAGAAATTACTTGCATGCCATCCTGCTATTCAAGGTTGTAAGTTCAATAATAGATTGTTCTGATTTGCTTGCTCTTTTCACTTTCCATGTACCAGTTCGTTACACCCGTAGGAATACATTGTTTCACGTGGAATTCCACATAACAAATTTAAGGAAGGGAACTACAGTGTCCTGTCTTCGCTTGGTAATTCTGTCTCACTGGATTTTTTCAATCTTACTCTTGGTTTATTCAAGAAACAATTGAAAACTAGTGTGTGTGTGAATATACTTAGTCACATTCAAATAAGAGTCGAGTTTTTTTTTTGGTCCTTTCTGATTGGCTAGCTTAAGAATTATGTGGTTTTTATCTAGTTCTTACTTACCGAATCCATTATATTATGGTCTAATGTAAAAATTTGCCTATATTACTAGCTATATGCTTCTTTACTTGTAAAAACTTTTTGTAAAGGAATTATGCATTTATTAAATAAATAAATAAATTAGTATGAATGTTTATAAACATTTGTTTTATATTTTTAGGCCGTTTAGATCGTTATAATCATGAATTAGAAGATGACACAGATGATACAGATGACTCACCAGTGTTTGGTTTATTTTCCTCTTGTTCACCTCAATACAGAAGAGTTCATGCATCATCGAAATTAAGTAATACTTTTGAACAAGATAGTACTTCTGAACCTGTAAAGATTACTACATTTGTTGCTACAACACCAGACACACCAGAACAACCACCAGAATTTAGAATGAAGTTACGCAGTAGTAGCTTAAAAACCCCTGATAAAGAAACCCATGATTTGATGCCTCTTGAACACAGAAAGGTAAATAATGTCTTCTGTCAGTTATCAAATAGTTTATATTTTTTGTTTTAATTTACAGATCTCACTCGATTTGAACAGAACTCTTAGTACACCTGAATCATCTCAGACAGATAGTGATGAGGTATCACCTCAGATTCACAGAAGACGTAAAACTGCACATGGTCGTGATATTCTACCAAAATTTTCGATATCTGTTGAAGATGAACACAGTAGTTTGGAAACCGGTACCTCTTCGTCAGAGAATCGTGAATTATCTCCCTTGGGGCGTACACATTCTAGTGCACATGACAGCAAACATAAATCAAGATCTGTAGTAAAAAGTGCATCAACTTCTGGCCTATCATTGATGATTCCATCAGGTAATTATTGTAAATATACTCAAATTCATGAAAATCATAACGCCTGATTAAAGCTTAAGAATATTTCTAAAAAAAAAAAAAGTTTAATGGAAATGTGTATCTTTGGGTGATGAATAAAAGGCTTTTTTCTTTCCAAACAAATACTTTATTCCTTCAAGGAATAAAGTATTTGTTTGGATGTCAACCCCAAACATTTTGACGTTTAGGAACAGAAATGTGTATTATTAGTCCTTTTGTGGTCTATTTTCTAAGCAAAATCTTGAATTCTTATTGTTTATTTTCTTATTTATAATAATTGGGTCAGTAATAAATACACTTGGTGAACCCAAATTACCACAACACATCTTTTTAAAGACCTGACTATCATTTCACTAACAAAGTTAGCGTTATCAGTGGATGACAAATTCTAAACTACTTACAACTAGACATCAAGTTTTATACTACGTCTTAGGTAAAGACCAATAAAGAGAGGGACCAAATCCCAGGTAAATTTTCTGTGTATTGTATTTTAATTACCGGATGAGGTTTTTGAACTCCCGTTATAACTTTACCTGCTGAGTTTCGGAATATCTTCTATGTCAAAGAGAGAGTTAAAAAAAGGGCTATAAATCAATGGCGGAGCTCGGTTTAAAGAATTTTTATTTTTTATTATCTTAGAAATATAAATACTTTCGTACGCATCTAACTTCGCTGGTTGTTTAACATTTTTGATAAGTTTCAGATTCTCTTTATCTATGTGGTGATTATTATCCCAAATATTGCACACATGAGTTGTCTACACTACCATATCTCTACTGTACTGGTTATTAAAAATAATGACTCTCTTGAATTCAATGTCTACAGGATGGAAACTACCACTCTAAGTTACATTTCAAATGACTTGCATCATACGTTTACACAAAAAACGGCGAGTTTAAATTTCTTAGTAAATAGATTAATAAAATTTCTCTTAAATAAAAGTAGATATAGTAGAGAATTAGAGTACATTAAATGTTGCTAAATATAATGGATATTCGGATTGCTTAGTGGAAAAATTAACTAATAGACACAGAACAAAGAAAATGTTAGTGGAATACATGTTGTGGACAGGAAAGATAAAAAATAAAATAGTTTGTTTGCCTACCATTGAAACAGTGTCTCACAAGGGGTCTTGAGAGCATTTTTAAGAAAACTGATTTGCAGCTAACTTTTTCGACACAAAAGTAATTTTAAAAAAAATTAGGTAATAGGAAAGAACTACTAATATGTCGGGTATCTATGAGATAAGTTGTAAAGGTTGTACTCTTAAATACATTGGGCAGACCATTGAAGACAGAATTCAAGGATCATCTGGCACAGTTAAAATACGGTAGTGTAGACAAGTCATGTGTACCACAACATATGTGGGATCATAATCACCACATAGATAAAGAGAATCTGAAACTTATAAAAAATGTTAGACAAGCAGCGAAGTTAGATGTGTACAAAAGTATTAGATTTCTAAGGGAATAAAAAATAAAAGTTCCTTAAACCGAGCTCCGCCATTGATTTATAGCCCTTTGTTTACACTCTCTCTTTGACTTAGAAGATATTCCAAAACTCGGCAGGTGAAGTTATAAGCGAAGTTCAAAAACCTCATCCGGGAATTAAAATACAATACACAGAAAATTTACCTGTGATGTTGTTCCTCTCTTTATCGATCTTTACCTAAGATGTAGTATAAAAGTTGTGGTTTAGTTGTAAGTAGTTTAGAATTTTTCATCCTCTGATGACGCTAACTTTATTAGTGAAACGATAATCAGGCCTTTAAAAAGATGTGTTGTGCTGATTTGAATTCTCCAAGTGTGCTTATCAGTGCTCATCACATGTTCCAATCTTCACTTAGTGAATAATGTGATCAATAGTTAAATTATCTTGTTAATAAAAGAAAGAGAAGTTGTATGTTAAATTTTTTTAATCCAAATAATGGGCATATAACAAGCGAGTTTAAAAAAATAAAGAATAGGTGCAATAGTATGAGGAAATCTTTGAGGAAACAATTTGTTCAAAATAAATTGGAGGCTACAATTGGAGATGCATGAAAAACTTGGCAAATAATAAACCATGTTTCAACAAATCAATGTACTAATAAAAATAATAAGAAACTTGATCAACCATTAATCTATGGTAGCAAAATAGCTGATAGTCCAGAAATGGCCAATAGGTTAAGTGACTATTTTATAGATGTTGGGTACAAGATTGGCCAAGAAGTTGAAAAGGAAAAAACTGGTAAAAGTGTACAATTTTATAATCAGGCTGAAGAAAAAACTATATATCTTAAACCTTGTGATGAGAAAGAAATCCTTAGAATTATAGATGACCTAAATGATAATACAGCTCCTGGGATAGGTAATATTACTACAAGAGATTTAAAATGTACTTTAGAATTTACATTACCAACCATTACTAAATCAATTAATGAAGTGTTCAAAAGTGGTGATTATCCAGAAGTATTGAAGCATATGCTGATAACACAGATTCACAAATCAGGAGATTACCATGACCCTGGAAATAAAAGACCCATATCTCTAATTATGATTTATTTAAAAATATTAGAAAGAGTCTTGAAGTCTAGAATAGTTGGCTTTGTGACTAAAACATTAAAATTTGATGAGCATCAGTTTGAATTTCAAATATAAATGGCAGCTGTAGAGGTCATAGAGTTTATTACTACAAATCTTGACCCGAATAAATATGTGCTGGCAATGTTTGTAGATTTAAAAAAAGCATTAGATACAGTTAATCATAGCATCCCATTAAACAAACTGTATATGTGGGAATAGGTGGCATATTGTTTCTAAAGTACCTACTTGACATTGATGTAATTTAAGTTAACCTTAAAATCATATGTAATTTTATGTTATTAACTGTACAACTTGTTACCAGTGCAAATGTGCTGTTTTGAGTTTGCAAATAAAGAATTTATATTTTTTTAAATCTCCAATAAATTGAATGAAATTTCATCTCCACTTATGTGAATATTTCAAACATAAAAGAATTTTATGGAAAGCATTGTCACAAATGATCAACAAAAAACAAGTCTCCCAGTCAGGGTAACTATTTACTGGTGTTCATGAATCCTGACCAAAAAATATCATAGTCACATGGAATATAATAGATAGTGAATCATATCCACCAGTTAGACCATTACCGTTAACAAAGCATGGTGGCACGTAGATCCATACTCTGTTGCCAAACTATAGGGGAGAATCATCTTCACATTAATGTTTATAAATACATTAGCGTACAAATATGACAAACATCTCATATCCAGCAACACTGCCCATATTCACTGCTATAAAGTGGTTTGTCGTGCTGTTACAAGTTTAGAAAGAGAAATCAAAATTATATATGTTTTATTTTACAATAAAGAAATTTACAAAATTAGTTAAGTGATCTGATATGATGCACTAAATTACTCAGAAGTTGATTGTCGTGACGGCGATATTATTTGCAAGGTGCCTACGCTATTGACAAATCTCTTATTAAGATTTGTGCTGCAAGTAGCTCGATAGTTTATTGTCTTCCCTTCCCATGAAGGTCAATTGTCCACGGTGATGATATTAAGATAATTCTGGAGAATCTTTTCAACCAGTACATGTAATATTTTCAACCACTCAAGAGAACCCGAATTGAAATAAGTCTGTTTAGCCTTGTATTATAACGATTAGTTTCTTATCACTTCCCCAGTAATTAACTGAGGCTCGCTCTAAAACAATTGTGATAGCTTGTTGGTTTCAGTGCACGTCTTCAGTTCACATTTACGCGTCTCCCTTCCCGGCAAAGTTCGACGCAAACTGCCCTCGGGTGTTATCTCTGCTTCGCGTAAAGTTATCCTAATTAGTTAGAGAGGGGGGGGGGGCATATTTATGCTCTAGGCCATTATTTCATCCTCTTTTTAAGATGCAATGTGCCCTACAGACCTTCACAGAATCCTACATTTAGCCATGAACTATATGTTACAAAAATTTGTTTGTATTTGACACAAACTGCACTTGGGTGTTATCTCTGCTTCGTGTAAAGTTATCCTAATTAGTTAGGGAGAGAGGAGGGGAGGGGGGAGGTGCATATTGATGCTCTAGCTGATTATTTCATCATCTTTTTGAGATGCAGTGTGCCCTACAGACCTTCACAGAATCCTATATTTAGCCATGAACTGTATGTTTAAAAAATTTAGGTTTGTAAGAACTTGTTTGACTTTTTTTTCCCTCAGGTGTCGTCCGCGGCTTTGCTGCCCTGATAGCACTGCAACCTTTGGCTTATTGTGCATGCCCTTAGTCTTTTTACTTCACCCATTCCAAAATCACTGCCTTTGACTAGTCTGCGCAGCGATTGGTAGGGTGAAGTTTTATAATGCTCTGTCTCCAGTCTAGACTGACCGTAGATCAATTGTCTTTTGCGGTCCAGAGCTTTACACTCGCACAAGATGTGCTGGGCTGATTCCTCCCCCTCGCGGCAGAGTCTGCATGTGAGGTCTTCCTCGAACCGCCCCATTTTATGCAGGTGTTTCTTGACGGCCATGTGTCCCGTCAAGAGACCTGTTATGTTTCTGAGCTGTCCTCTGCTAAGATTTAGCAGCTCCACAGCTCTCTTTGAACTGGGTTCGTCAATTATTGACCTCCCATGTCTGAACCCTGGAAAGTCTGCCCAGTATACCTTGTGTTGGTTTCTGACCCAGGACTAATGGCTCCCCTGGCAGTGCTCTTTGTCACGCCCAAAGCTGGTTCTGGTCCCATAAATGGTTCTGCTGACCCTCTCTTCGCGAGACTGTTAGCTTCTTAATTGCCTTTGACCCCCCGAGTGACCCGGCACCCAGATGAGGGTTACCTCATTCTGCCCAGCCAGGTCGCTCGTCTCGTCTCGGCACTCACTAACCAGCTAGGAATTTACCGCATAGCCCTGTACCTCATACCCCTCTCCCGAGAGTCTCCCCAGCAGGCCGTCCACGACTAGGCACCAGAGCAAGGGAGACAGAACGCTCCCCTGCGAACACCCTGTCGATACCCCCGCCAGCAGAGTTCCTGAGCTGCCAGAACTGATCCGAATGAGGTGTTGCGGAAGGCCCCCTCTATGTCTGGGAAGGCCCCCAGCGTCACCTCCCTGTTCTCCAGTGTATTCTCCAGTGTATTCTCCAGTTTCAGCACCAGTTGGTGCAGTGCTGTTTCTGTTGAGACTCCTGGTCTGTATGCATATTGTCCGCAGTGTAGGGGATATGCTTCCAGTACACCGTCCCTAATGTGCCGGTTGAGCAGTTTTTCCACTATTTTTAGCAAGAAGGACATGAGACTTATTGGCCTCAGGGACTTTGCCTGGTCTGTTGGACGCCCAGATTTAGGAATGAATACAACCCTGGCCAGTCTCCATGCCCTCGGAATGTATCCCAGAGCCAGACTGGCCCTAATAATGGGGGTAAGCGCCAGTATATCTATCCCTGTTGGAGCATGATGGGCATTATTCCATCAAATCCCGGGGATTTGTATGGCTTAAAGCTGTTAATGGCCAATCTGATTTTGCTCCAAGTAACCACCTCTTTAGCGACTGTCCAGTCTACTCTAGATGCCCGCCTATAAGGTGCCTCTATTTCTGAGTGTTCCCAGTCCGGAGGTGATTGGTTTATTATGTTACAGCTGAAGAAGTGCGCCTGGAGTAAAATTTCCATAGTTTCCTCCCCCGAGCTTGTAAAGCCTCCCGTGGATGTTCTAAGGGAGCATATGTTGATCTTAGTGCCCTTGGACAGGATCTTGTGTAGTCGAGCACTCTCGAACATGTTCTCCACTTCCTCACAGTGGCTCCTCCACGACTTTTTCTTGGCGTCCCTCAGTCTTTTGTTATAGGTCGTTAGGGCCTGTCTATATTCATTCCATGCTCTTAATCTTTTGGTCATGTTAAACAGCTAACGAACCTGCGTCCTCCTTTGCCTGAGGTCTTCGTTCCACCACGGAACATTTCTAGTGGACGCCCTCATTTTCAGGGGGCAGTTGGCGTTATAGGCTGAAGTGATTGCGTCTCGCACTTGGGCTGCCGCAATCTCGAGGTCTATTGAATTGTCTATGGTACTCTTAATCCCCCGCAGTTCCACTGCTAGGTCTGCCCTGTAGGCTTCCCAGTCCGCCTTCAGGGGGTCCCGGTACCACACCGTTTGTCTTTCAACTTTGCAGATTTGAAACTGGGTGTATCTGTGGTCTGAGCTACTCACTTCCCCAGACACAGCCCAGTTCTTAACAAAGTCACCCAGAAACTGGGTGGAAACTATTAGATCTAAAACTTCCTCACGCCGTGTTGTGACAAAGGTTGGTTTATTACCTCTATTCAATAGGTCTAAGTTAAATTTCATAAAGAATTGTAAAAGTGCCTCACCCCTAGAGTTTGTGTCCGAGCTTCCCCACAACTCATGGTGTGCGTTCGCATCTATGCCAATGATGGTCTACCATCCACCTGCTCTGCTACCCACCATAAGCTGCTCAAATTCCTTGGATGGAGGAGGGTCCGTGCTGTCCACTGGCAGATAGGCTGATCCGACAGTAATGTCCCTTGGCCAATCCGCTCCTCCACATCAGATTTTGATCGTTGCCAGGTCTCGGGTACAGAAATTCATTAAAGGTAGAAACTCTATCCCTTCCCTGGCAAAAATGCAGGCCCTCGGGTTCTCGCTGGATCTGCTGTAGATGAGCTTTCCAGCAGCTCCGCCGTGTCCCTTGATCTCTCCTTTATAGGAGTACGGTTCCTGGATGAGGGCCACATCCGTGTTCCTCAGCCATCAGTAGTCCGGCCGTGGCTGCCCTACTCTGTTGGAGGTTGACCTAAAGGAACCTAAGTCCCATTAACTCCTAGTTGCTTCCCCAGTTTGCGGAAGATAACCCTTCCCAAGCCCCGGAATGCCTCGAGGGAGGTTCCTTCAGGGGCTCTGTAAGACGCCTGATCGATCATGAGGGCGAGAGTCTGTCCTTTCTCCTTTGCCTTCCTGCTTAGAACTGACCAGTGTTGTGTCCCCGGTTCAGGGTTCTGGATCTTCAGTCTACTGATCACCATTTCCTACGGGACGGTGTCAGGGATCTGTACGAGAACCTTGCGTCTCTTTGGGAGTTCCTTGGGCTCGATGGCTGTCAAGTCCGCCCCCTGCCAAATCCAACTGAGGCCCATGATCGTTTTCCGCAGCCAGTCCCGGAACTGCGGGCCTGCACAGGTTATCCAGAGGCTGCCCCCCACCAGACGCGCCCTGTGGAACTGAAGCGGCCTCTCCCCTTCCTGAAGAGAGTCCACTGCAGCTACCACCGCAGCCTGGATCAGGTCCGCCTTCCCGTGGTCTAGGGTGACCTCAGGATGGCGTCTGTCAATCACCACCATCCCAAAGCCCTCCGCAGCCTCCCTATACGAGCCAGTCTGCGCCGGTGTTCCGGCTCTGGTCTTTTTGGGACGTCTGTCTGTAGTAGGCCTGCTAAAGCCAGAGCACGGCCTCTTCTGACTCTCACTCTCCTCTTGCGCCTTTACAGGTGCCCTGGCCCTTTTGGGATGTCTGTCTGTAGTAGGCGTGCTAGAGTCCGAGCGTGTCCTCTTCTGACTCACCCTCTTGCGCCTTTAACCGCGAGTCCGCGGACGCTGCCGCCCACTGGCTATTCTCCGTTTCCGGAATAGACTCAAGGCACGAGTCTGTAGCCAAAGCCACGCCTCGAGCCTCATTGGTTTTGGTTTTATATGTATTTATGATCTTTATCTTGTTTCCACGAGAATGGGGGAAATACTGTCCACACCATCAGAACCCCCTGTCTGGTACAAGGCGGGTTAATCTGGAGGGTTGCCCGGTACTCCAGAAGTTTCGTTCCCGACACCATCACCCAGGTGCCATCCATCCCTAGGCACGGGTCACGTGACACCGCAGATTGGGGGAGTTTATTTCGACCTCCACGTCTAGATCTGTCATGTTCAGTTATCAGCAGGTCCACCTCGTGCAGGATGCGGCTCTTCACCACGGATGACGGTCTTGGGGAAAGCTTCATCAAAAGCTTATGTTGTTGTTTCCACTTCCTCAGCTTGCCCCCTGGAGTCCTTTGGCCCACGACTCTTCGACCCCTTGTTTGACTTTATGTATTGCATTTAACAATAATTATGGAAATATTGTTATTATTGTTATTATTATTATTTATGGACGAATTTTTACTGAATAGTGTGTTCCGTAATTAAACCAGATGTTTATATAATTTCGATATAGATTTAGATAATTAATTGGAAGCCTCAGTGGTCCAATGGTAAGCACTTGTGCCTCTGAACAGAAGGGTACTGAGTTAGATTCCCTGGGTCCCCCTTTCGGTTTTTCAGTACATACTGTAAAATTCACATCAACCGTGGTTGTGGCATTGTATTTGAGCAAGTGGGATGTCTGCACGTTCTGTTCTTGGGGGGTGGTGGGGGGTGTGTAAAGGGGTCGGTCCTGTGTCTATGCGATGGTGGGCACGTTAAAGATTCATACTCTCATTACAGAAAGGCGGGTGTTCAGCAAAATGTCCAGGATAGTGAGGTAAAACTGTTCCCTGGCGTCGGTGATTAGCCATGGTCCCGGAAATAGACTGACATTAAAGTAAAAAAAAAAAAAGAAAATTAATTCAGTTGTAAAAGTGGAGGGTTACACCATATAACACAGTCTGATGTCGTTAAGAAGCAACATTGGTGAAATGAGTTGCTTATACCAACACATAATTGTTTATACGCTTCTCAGTGGTAGTATTCTGATATTATATATGAGTCACTATCTATTATAAACTAGAAAGACTATAGTGAACTTCGGGAAACTATTCATAAATACTGTGATATAAAAAGTAGCTAGATAAGGTTTGTTTTTTATTTCCAATTTATTAATCTAAATGATAATTAAAGCAAAAGTAAAAGTTAATTTTACTGAGTACATAAATAATATTATTTAAAATTTACAAATTGTTTGACGGCAGTATTGATTTTTGCAGATGAATTTCAAGCACCCCTTGGTATACATTCTCCAAGTGGGGGTGGTGGTGGATCAAGCACTGCTAGTTCAAGAGATACTTCACCATGTCGAGAATTGTCACCTCTTGTTACCAGCCTCAAGCCTCCAATAATAATTCGAAGAGGTCCTAAAGGATTTGGTTTTACTGTACACACAATACGTGTATATTATGGAGATACTGATGTTTATACTATGCACCATTTAGTAATGGCTGTTGATGAAGGAAGTCCTGCATTTGAGGCTGGTCTAAGACCAGCTGATCTTATTACACATATAAATGGTGAAGCTGTACAAGGGCTTTATCATACACAAGTATTACAGCTTCTTCTTGGAGGTGCTGAGCATGTCAGCTTACGTGCAACTCCTTTGGAACAGACATCAATAAAAACGGGAGGTCGGAAACGAGAACCTGGTCAAAGTAAATTGGCAAAAAGAAGCTTACATCGGCAACGCAAGCAAAAACGAGACAATGATAAAAGGCGGAAAACCTCTCTTTTCAGAAAAATTAGCAATAAAAGAGCTAGTGTGGAAATGCAACAAATGGCTAATATTCAATCTCCAATTTCAGTCACCCCAAGCCGTAGTTTTCAGTCATTTACAAGGCCTCAAGAATGCACAGTTTCTTCAGTAGCAGCAAATTCATTAAGAAGCAGTTTGGCACCTTTAGATCCATTTTCAACACCACTAAATAATTCATCATCTTCAGGAGGATTAAGTTCTTCCTCTGGTTCATCCAGTCCAACTCCAGTTCCAACAGGTCGAAGCAGTAAACAGACTTATCAACGCCCATCAACACTTCATGGATTGAAACACAAGTTGCACTCAAGTGCTTGTCCTAAAGCATTACATGCAGCTAGCCCATCAAATGTCCCAAGTCGAAGGAAGTCTGTGGGACATATACCACTTTCACCTTTAGCACGGACGCCCTCACCATCTCCATTGCCAGCGTCACCAACTAGATCTCCGAGTCCATTGGCTTTTCCAATAGGTCATCAACCAGGCAGCTCAAATACCACCCAGTCGTACAGTCCAAGTGCTGGCTCTTCACCAATTGCAATTTGTACACAGAATAAGAAAGGATTTGTAAGAGCTAAAGGAGCAGAACCAGGTTCTCCGCTTCTTCGGCGAGCATTATCTCCTGACAGGCTGCATCCACGAAGTGCCGAAACCAAATGCTCTATCTCTCCACTATGTTCGTCAAGCAATTCTACACCTTTAAAATCATCCAATAGGTCAGGCAATAGCACAAGTGGAAATGTTTGGAGGTCACAACCAGAAACGTCTACATATAAAGATGTAGAACCTGATCAGAGTGTCTCACAGACAAGTGAGCACAATAGTTCATCAAGCAGTACAGAAAATCGTTTGTCATTAACTCTTTCGGGTCCTGGGGAATTATTACCTCGTATAGCAGAAGAGAAAGATTCACCTACTAATAATGGTCAGGAAAATGACAAAGATAAGAAGGATAAATCAGAGAAGGATGACAAGAAACAGAATATTAGATGTGATACTCCTAATGACTTATTGCGTAAGCCACAGGACAAGGATAGAAAGGAAAACAAATGTGATAGAAACGTAGAAAAATCTAAGAGTAAGGTATCTAATGAAAAAAATAAAGACAAAAAATGTGATAAAACTGGAGGTAATAACATGAATAAGGTTGATGATAAAGCAGCTAAACAGAATGACAAATTAACTTGTGATTCGAATTCAAAATATAAGAACGTTCAAGAAAGTAAAGTTAATAACAAGTCTTCTAAACATACATTGTAAATATGTTAATAATCACAGTATAAGTGGTCATTGTTAGTTTTAAATCTTTTAATTATTTTAAATAGCATGCTCTTCGATATTTGAATTACTCTTAGTTGTATTCTTGCACATCTCGTACAGGATAGTCTTTCTTTATTGTTGTAAATAATTGTGTGACTGGTGTCTTTTGTGGGTAGGCTATCTTATATATATATATATATATATATATATATATATATATATATATATATATATATATATATATATATATATTATATTTGGCTCTCGATATTCCGGGATGGTCAGGAAAAATACTTTTCTGGTTAATCGATTTCCTGGTTAAGCTGCAGATCGCCGATTTCTACAAAAAATCTTTCATGGCATGTGTTGCGAGATAAATAAATAAGAACAAACAAATGTTAATTAATCAAACATATTAAGACCTGTATAACATTTTAAATACATATCTGCATGTACATACCCATTTAGTAAAGTAAGGGAACTACGCACAGTTTCATCGCCAACTACATATACTCAATCATGAACTTCTTATTCGACGCCCCGTTCTCAATTTTTTAATAATTTCCAGCTTTTGCTCGATAGCTGGCACAACACGCTTTTGCTTAACAGACATTTTGATTGCAGTCGATGTGTTACACTTGCATACCGAAATGACCACTGAACGACCAGAATGCCAAAGATGAAGACGTTAAAACTTTAAAGGCCTAAGTTTCTACTAAAACGTGACCAAAACTGAAATTGCATGCATTGAATGTGATGATGGTTTCTGGTGGGAACATAAAATCAAGTCTGACTTATTACTTTCCGGAAGTAGCTCGTTATGATCATAGCTTCTACTAGGATGTAAATATGTAAAGCATTGATGAGCCGGAACTATTCTCTGAAAAGATAATATAAAATACCTGCTGATGGCCGTCGGCAACCCACTTGAGTTGTTTGGACGTTCATTATGTTATTCTTGTTATGAAATACTTAAATCGTAAGTAAATATGTATGCCATGTGGACGATCAATATGTATTTGAGGATCCCGGTTAATAATCTCCCGGTAAATCGAGAGTCTACTGTATATGTTGTGGTGTATATGACATAGTAGTAACAAATTTAATGACAATGTAAAAGAATGACTATTTATTTAGTTTTTATATATCTATAAATGCGTGTATAGAAAATAAAAATACTAAATTTATTCATATTTATTTAAATGTGCAACTCTGAGTAAAAATGCTTTATTATTTAAATGTAAGATTGTATTGAATTTTTAAGTTATTACACCTAACATGTGTAAACCAGTGATACATATTTAATGATTTTTGTTCTATTTAATTGATTGCTCGAACTTTTACAGCTGTTTGCCCAAAATATTTTTTTTTAATTGGGGAGGGTTTCAGCCCTGTTATGTCTTTAAACTGTTACATATAAACATTATTAAAGGAAAATATGCACTGTAAATAAACTTTAATACAGGTGCTGAAATACCCACAGCCACCAAAAAAATATTTGCTGTTTAGTAAACACATTAGGGTCAGCGTACTAAATAAAAACTAAAGTTATTGTCAGTATTCAAAAGTACGAACCAGTAATTGAAGATGTTCAAAAAAAGTCTGGACGCAGCAAGTGCGTTGTGGTAGTGAATTTTCATAGAAATTATCTGGCCCCAAAAATTTTAAAAATTAAATACCAATAACTTTTTTTCTTGCAACAAAGATCTAAGTTTTGATACGTAGTTGACTTTTTATAACGCTAGCCTATGCATCAAATTTGGTTATCATAGCTTCTGCCAAATTTTATCAAAATCGGCCCATTATTTTTTGTTATCGGTGTGATGCATATATATATATATATATATATATATATATATATATATATATATATATATATATATATATATATGAATCCTTTATTTAAGAAAAGGATCAAGTGGCATTTTATCATTTTCGTCTGTCAAACTAGATGGGGTGTTAAAATGAGTATTTAAACATTCCATGATTATAATAGTGGGTAAGAAAAGCTTTGTGTTTTTTAGGAATTTCGAAAAGGAAAGTCACTTAGTCCCTTTCAACAATAAACGAATATTGTTGATGTTAGACACATTTAGCTTTAATATTACTGACATGGGCAACAAAAATAAAAATTCTCAAGTATATTATTTATTGATTTACTTTAGAAAGATAAACTTATTACATTAACGATAAAAAAACAAAAGTAACTTTACTAACTTGAGTTTTTAAAAAAACCATTATAATGGGTTATTCATGTTCCTTGAAGGTATGACTAGCTGCTGGTGTGTTTCCTCGATTTTTTTTCCATTTTAGAATATTTAGATAGATATATGTTCAAATGTTGATCATCAGTGAAGTGCATCATCTTCTTTAGGTCTTCAATTTTTGTTTCCAAAATTGGCATGTTATCAGGGTAAGCTTTAGCTAGAGGCATATTTATGGGGATTATTTCTTGATTATTAGGCATACTTAGCTGAAATGTATAATAATAATAACACCACAGTAGAGAAACTCCGCATCCAGAAGTATTTGACTTACGTCCGTGGGGGGGTCCTTTCTTGGTTATTAGGCATACTTAGCTGACATGTATAATAATAATAACACCGCTGTAGACAAACTCCACGCCCAGTCTTTGACTTGGGAGGGGGGGAGGATGTTGCTTACATACAGATATAGACAAAGGACACCACTCATAACTCATCAGAAGCCGGCCTTTCCACATTCAAGTGAAAAAGATCAACTGGTTGAATATGGGACTCGAACCTGCGACCTCCTAGTCCAATTCGAGAGGTTATTCACCTCCCGAACTAAGCTATTCAGCCTGTGGAATATAATTTACAAAACTTTCAATGAACTCTGAAGCTGCAACATATCCTGGCTTGCTGGAATCATGAAGTAAATAATGGAATTGAGATATAGAAAGTATCTGCTTCTGGTCTCTTGGGACTCCTTTTTTTCATTGATTCAAGAGAAATAGCATTCTTTTGTACTATCTGGGCCACCATTTTTTTAAATCAAGTATTTGTTTAATGTCAGCTTCTTTTACAAAAAAGTTTGTATGAGCATTGGATGAAACAATAAGGTCTGTGTACTTATGTACAGAAAAATTCTGTCAGGGTTCTTTTAGCCAGGCCAAAATCAAGATCGTTAAGTAGAAAAGAGTGATCTCTTATTGGATAAGACTTCAACTTTTTTAAATCATCCAGTTTCTACCAAAGTCATGCACATTCGTACCATTCGCTGGTTCTTGTTTTGGCCTGGGTAATTATCACTATATAGAAATAGCTCTTTAATGGATTCAGGGATTTCTTTTTGAATATAATCCCATATAAACAAGCATACCTTGTCGGGACCTTTATTAGCGATTCCTTCGTGATAAATATAGAACAAACTCTGTCTTGTTTTACAATGATGTATACTAACCACATTCACAGTTACTTGGGTTTGATAAATTTATAAAAAAGATCTTGTACAGGAATTTATGGTAAATGAACAATTTGCATGTAGCTGAAAGTCAGGCCCAACACATCGCCATGGTTTTCGCAATCTTCTGTAATGTGTCTTAAAGACTAAAGAGATTTTTTTGCTCTTTTTTTGTGGACGAGTAATTTTGCCACAACTGCTCGTTTGGCACGCTCACCAAGTCATCAACTTTTTATTCTCAGGTTGAGCTCCCCACATTTGCAACAAGTTGCCATTTGTGGTTGACTAAAATGCAAATTAAAATGGTTATGAAAATATTTTACAGAGTAGTTGTAATGGATCTTGGAATCTGGATTTTTAGTTTTATACAGACTGTATATGATTTTAAATTTAGTCTAGTATCAAGGTATTTGTAAGTTTTATTAGAGTAATGTGTTACTTTGATGGGGAATAAATTGATGTGCTGCCGTATAAATATATTGTCTGCTTCAGGTATAACATTTACTTTTGGATTTTTTCCTCTTTTATCACATGGAGTTTGATTTTGTTGCAGTGAAACTTTAATACGCTTGAGTCTTTTCACACTAATCCCAGGAATACTCAAAAAGCATTTTGGCATATTTTTAACCTATTTATTGGCATTGACGTGTTCGTAATAGTAAGATGTGCAACTTCTTTTTGCTTTAGACTCTGGCTGCAATACTCCAGCAGCTTTAGATTTTGTACGGATATCATGAATTTCAATTAGTCTTTGTTGTAAATATCTTATTTGTCCTTTGTGTCTAAGTTATACAACTTTGCGGATGCCTTCTGCCTCTCAGACTCAGTAGTTTTTATAAAACATGTCATAGGACACCTAATATCAAAAAATTGTAAATTTAAAACTTCAACAAAACCATTAACCATAGAAAAACTTACCAACAAGTGTTTCCAATTTTCTTTTCCACTACATATTTATTTTTGTAATTCTTATAAGCCATACCTTTGATTCTTGATCTTTTAATAATGTTTCTAGTGTATTGTTCATCATTTCATTGTCCCCTTTTTCTTTTAGTGGGTAAAACAGGTTCCACCTCCTCACTTCCAAAACTTTCACTATTTTGCATTTTTTATTTAACTTGAGGCAGCTAAAAAATACTGTAAACTTCAAAACCCTTTCCTAGCACATAACCTAAAAGGAGCATCGACAGATAACAAAGTGACAGCCATGGTAGTTATTTATTAAATTTACTCTGTGGCGACAGCAGACTTGATAATTTTTGCAAGTCAAGACATTTATTGCAGAAAGTGGCTAACATATGTCAAACGTTAGTACCTTTCTGTTATAAACTGATAAATCTAATATACGATTTCAAGCATTTAGAGTAATCGAAGTTGCTTTTTTTTTAGCAATAAACGATTCGGCTACGTTTTAAATGTATATAACCATGTAAATGTCAAAAAATGTCATTTAGTCCCTTTCTGAATTAAAAGATTCATATATAAACATATAAAAATTTTAACTGACTCCGGATATGAGTGCTAGGGGTCCTAATTCGTGTTGATTTGAAGATTATTATTTTTTATTCAAAAGTTTGGAACTCTCCAATACTGAATTTTTGCTATTAAAATTCACTAATTATAACAAAGATATTTTAAAAAAACGTATAAACTTTACTTTGTACATAAAACTGTATTTATTGTATATTTTTTTATATATTTTTTTGTAAGATTGCTAAAATTAGATTTTACAGTTAGTATGTTTATTTTTGATACACGCTTATCAATACAGTATAAATTATTCATGCACTGTATTTTTAGGCTAAAATTTTGTTGTATCTAAATTCTTTTTTTTTTGCAAAATTTGAGATAAGCTAGTATGTAAAAGGTTGTGATATGGAATTCAAATGGAACTAAAGTAGAAATCAACATTTATGGAATTATTTTACTGTGCTTAAAAACAGTTGAATGTTTAAAAGACACTAATTTAAATGAAAAGTTTCATGATTCAAAAGACAAAAGTAGAAGTATTTGTATTATATAAGATGTTAAGCTATAGAATTAGTTAGTATCTTCCATTACATTAAACTTGCATAACTGTATCTCTGTTTACAGTTGGTTTTATTTCACCTGTTTAAAATGCTTTATAACACACATTATTATTTATTATCAGCAGTAGTTTTTGTGTACTTTTTTCCTGTAGCTTTATACATACTCCACTTATTTTAATAATGATATCAGATCTCATATAGGGATAATTGCAATACCTCAGTATCGCTGAATTGTAATAGGTCATAACTTACTTTATAAATATTGTAAATTAAATTATATTCTTCTTTATCCATGTATATGTGTACTTAATTAAAGCTTTGCAATTTCATGGCCCATAGATTTATTTATTGTTTATAAAATGTAAGCATGTTCCATGATTTATGAAGTATGCAGGGTGCTCATCACAACTATTATATTACAGTATAATTCGCTTGTACAGGGTAAAAATTGAAACAGCTCAGACTTGTGTTATGGAAGGCGATTCAGCCAATAGAAACTCAAGTAGTCAGATTATTTTTTATTTTTGTTTTGAAGGGAGAAAATAAATTAAATAAAATCTGAACGCAGCAAGTGCGTTATGGAAGTGAATTTTCATAAAAGTGTTTTTAATAGCAAATATGTCTAATGCAAGCAGGCCTCTATCTGATTACCAGTATAACCTATATAGTAGAAACAATGTACCATATTTTATCAAAATCATTAATTGTCTGAAAATGTACAAAAATTTTCCAAAAATACACATAAAATGTTTACGAGCAAACTGGTTTCCTAGCCAATAAAGCTTGTACTAATAACAAATTGAATTTTGAAGGATTTAATGAAAATTCGCTACTAAAACGCACTTACTGTGTCTCGATTTTTTTGTTACAAACGCATCATATTTCGTTAAAAAAATGCAATAATGTAAAGGTGTTCGAAAAAAAATTGTAGGTATCACCAACGACTTATGGGCCACTCTGTGATTGTCAAAATCATTTTATAAGATGCAGCTCAAGACACTATAATTAGCATATACAACTTTTTCTTGATCTTGTATAATAACAGTTATATTGAGCTTTACCATAGAAATTCGTCACCCTGTATATATGTAAACAGATAAAAATTTAGACTAAATCCGGATATGGATTTTAGAGGGCCTAGTTTGCACTCATTTGAAGAAATCTTTTTAAAATTCAAAAGTCACAGTCTCCTCGTTAACGAATTTTTTCTACGAAAATTATCTAAAGATTATAGACTGTTAAACCATATGATTAAGGAATAATTAAAAGGCTTTCACTACCAGACAATTGTTTTATTTTTAACCCTAACCCTGTGTTAAGAATAAAACAATTGTGTGGTAGTGAAAGCCTTTTAATTATTCGTTAATCATGTCAAACCCAGACGTTATGACGTTCAGAAATAATGTTAAACCATAAACTTAATTAAAACTACTGCCAAAACATCAAAGAAAGGGTGTTCTTGAACTGAAATTTCTGGAAATATTTTAGTAAAATAAAGGACAATGACGGTTGAAGCTGAAACTTCATGTTTTGAGGAAAACCCCAATTTTTTTTCTTTAAATGTCCGTAACTTTTTTTGTATTTAAACTTACAGATATAAATTTTGGTGTGTGGTTCACTCTTTATAGTGATGGGTCGTTATTTAACTGTCGGTTATTTTTAAACGGTTGTCGAGCCGCAATGGTAACCACCAGTTGTGGATTTATAAAAATAACAGCTTACAAAATAACGCTTTTTACACTAAACTAGAATTCGGAGTCGTATCTGTTTCAGTTCCACTGCAACTAGGTTCGATGAATAAACATCGCTTTTCATTGGAAACTGTTAAATTTAACTATTTAACGGTATGAATGGACAAGAGACTGGGAATGATATAAATATGTATGGGTATGCTATGCAGTATAGAGCAGACTTTACTTCATAACATATTACTTAACAGGAAACACGTTATTTATATTCTAGTGTGCTCACTCTCGCTCACAGCTTTGGGAATGTAAGATACTATCGATCGACTATCCAGTTCAAAATAACAGCGAAATAACTGAAGCTGTTATTTTTAACGATTATTATGAAATAACGTAAACAGCTTTAACTGTTAATAGAAAATAACGGTTTTTCCCATCACTAACTCTTTATAATACAAACACGCGTACTAAATTTGGTTACCCTTTCTTTGTTATTTCCGCAGATATATATTTTTCCGAAAGGAAACAAAACATTCCGAGAAAACCTGGGCCAATTTTCCTGGCTGACGAACTTGTCCACAAGCCATTTGCAAAAGGAAGGTACTCAGAAAATTTGATCAAAGTCTGCCCATTATTTTTTGAGTTATAGGTGTAACACACACACACACACACACACACACACACATATATATATATATATATATATATATATATATATATATATATATATATATATATATATATATATATATATATATATATATCTGTAGCAGTTCATATTTATGTTTACTTCAGTATAAAAATAATTACTTTTCTAGAACTACGTCTTCCCAAAAATTGTAATTCTAGTATAAAAAATTTGATGTCAATTAAATAATTGGTTAAACAAGTTCTGATACATTTCTGCTGTTTATCGTTTTGTTGTCACAGTCACTTTATAGACTGTCATCATTGGCAAATATAGTAAGTAATAACACATTACGATGAAAAATGTTTGTGTGATGTGGTGCCGATTCTCGAAATTTCCTACAAACAGTATGATTTCTCTACAGGTAGGTCAACTGCAACAAACTTGTTTTATTAGTGAATTTTCTTTACAAACATTCACTAATGAGATCGCGATTTTGAAAGAACTTTTTCAAATGAGCGCAAACTAGGACACCTAGAACCCATATCCAGGGATTATATTAAATTTTTATATGTTTACCGATAACTCAAAAAATAATGGGCTGATTTTGATCAAATTTGGTGAGTACCTTCCTTTTGCAAGTAGCTTGGATAAGTTCATTAGCCAGGAAAATCGACTCTTTTTTTTCGAAAAATGTGTATTATTTCGGAAAAATGTTACATTCGGAAATAACAAAGTAAGGGCAACCAAATTTGGTAGGCGGGTTTGTCATTAAAAGTGAACTACATACCAAAATTTAACACTGTAAGCTAAAAGACAAAAAACTTACAGGCATTTAAAGAAAAAAAATTGGGGTTTTTCTGAAGACGTCAAAATCGCGATTTAAAACGTCAAAATTGGCAACATTTAGGCAAAGACCCTGAAACTAATACGGGTTATGTAAAGAAAATGTCCCAAGAAGAATGTTTTACAAACCCTGAAGTTTTAGCTTCAACCGTCATTGTCCTTCATTTTACTAAAATATTTCCAGAAAATTCATTTCAAATAGACCCTTTCTCTGATGCTTTGGCAGTAGTTTTAGCTATAGAGTTTATCGTTTAATGGTATATAGTTTTTGGCGACTTTTAAAAAATCAATAAAGCTCAATCTATCCGTTATTAGACAAGATATGAAAAAAATTGTATACATTAATTATAAGGTGTCTTGACATACATCTTAAAAAAGTATTTCTAAAAGCACAAGTCGTTTGGTGATACAAATTTTCTTTTCTTTGTTATCGAACACGCCTTACTGGATTTTTGCATTTTTCATCGAAATATAATGCATGTTTGTAAGAAAAGAAATGCGGAACGCAGCAAGTGCATTATGGTAGTGCATTTTGATGCAATGCTTAAAATTTGAATAGCTCAATTTGCTATTAACCTATAAGGTTCTATGACCAAGAAACCAGTTTTTTCGAGAACATTTTAAGTTTACTTTCGGAAATTTTTGTACATTTTCAAACAATAAAGTTATTTTGAGGAAACATGGCACATTGTTTCTACTATATAGGTTATACTGGTAACCAAATTTGGTACCTGCTTTCTTAATAAAAAAAACATTTGCTATTAAAAACATTTTAATGAAAATTCACTACTAGAACGCACTTGCTGTGTCCAGACTTTATATTATATAATTTCATTGTTAGAAAGTGGTGGTGAAGTACACTCTGCCTATACTGATTTTAGCAAAGCTTATGATTCTGTAAACCATTCCCTCTCTGTTAATTCAGAAATTATATGCATATGCCATAGAGATCCGCTGCTGGCATAGCTCCGTTCGTATCTTAAAAGCAGAACCATCAGAGTTAAAGTTAGTGGGCATTACTCTGGTCTTATATACATCTGGGGTTCCACAAGGTTAACACCTGGGGCCACTGTTCAACATTTTCATCGATGATGTTGAATGTCCTTCAGGTCACCTTACTTCATGTTTGCAGATGATTTAAATTTTTTTGCTTCTGTCCACACAGCTGCTGGGATGTCGGCCCTTACCCATCATTTGGAGTGCTTGTCTTCATGGTGCCATACAAATTATCTATTTGAATATAAGTGTTTTATGATGAAGTTTTCTGATAGAGCTACCTCTCAGTTTACTGCTGCAAATTCTGATTATCTCATAGATGGCATTTCATTGAAGTGGGTGGATAATGTTCTGGGTGTGACGTTGGATTCACAGTTTAGGATGTCACTTCACATTGATGCCGTTACTTCAAGGGCTGCAAGAATGTTTATTTATTTATTAATTTCACAGGCATAGGCTCAACTACAAAATATTCCATAGAGGACATAACAAAAATACAATATGATATTGTGGAGGCCGATACTTGATGTAAATCCATTGCCAACTTGGATAAAGAAACAAATTTATTTGCACTATTTTATATTGTATGTATAACTGTAGTTTGCAGTGTTATCGGGGCGGCAAAGCCGCGGACGAGCGCTGAGGGAGAAAAAAAAGACTGTAGTTTTGCTGAAGTTCTCAACTTTGTCAAATACAGAATGAATAATTATTATTTTGTGCAAACATATTTAATAATAGGCTATTGTTAGTTTGGTCAATTTGAGCGTTTAGTAAATGTCTCAGATTATGGTTAAGTTTTGACTATTTTCACGCATGCACGCGTAGACCCTAGTAAACCCTGCCAAGAACAGGGAGAACGTGAGAGACTATTGAAGAGACAAGAATGTACTGTTGTAACGGTTAACGATTATTGTTATTATTAATACAGTCCACTAAATTGCAAAAAGTAAATTGTGCTATTATTAATCCCACCATAATTTTGGTCATTGGAGCGGTATTTTTTACATAAAACAAACGTAACTATTCCAATTAATTAGTGTTTAAAGCATGATAAAGAAAGGAAATTTACGCATGTGTGTGTGATACTAGAGCGTCATTGTGCAGGGTTGAAAATAAAATGAGGGACCACTCGCTTTCAATGTAGTGGACAAGCCTGTTAGTTATAAGTTTGGTTGAGCTTTGTGTAAACAGGTCGTTTCAACTGGACGACTGCATTTAAGTAAAACATCGCACTATTTGAGCAGTTAAGATTTCAAATAACCAGCTGTACAACCATTTGGAAAGGCAGAAAGATACAAGCAGGTAAGCCTGTCTCATCTTCCAGTTCCAATATATTTATATTCAGCTCCTGTCATTTTTGTTTATTATCTATTTAAATAGAATCTTAGAGAGATAAATCATGTCACTTTCTGGGGAATTGAAAACACTCAGGTCAGATTAAAGGTAAATTAACAAATTTAGAGCAAGATACAATTAATGTGACACAATTAAAGAGAAGATTAGACAAAATAGAACAGCTTTTTGATAAATTTTTTGATATTCAAACAAAAATTTATTTACAAGTAGATGACGACACAGAAGAAGAAAATAAAGAGATTGACGAATTTGAAAATGTTTATTATGATTTAGTGGGGCAAGCCAGTGATTACATTAACAAGACTAGTTCAATTCAAGTTAACGATGATCAAGGTAGAACAAGAGGTTGTATTACCACAGAAGTAAAACTACCCACATTGAATCTACCATCATTTTCGGGTAGCTATGACCAATGGCTAATGTTTAAGGATTCGTTCGTCTCGTTAATAGATTCCAACAGGAGCTTATCCGATGTACAGAAGTTTCAGTATCTAAGAGGTTCATTAAAAGTAGAAGCATTGTCCCTTATAAGCACCTTAAAAACATCAACAGCCAATTACAATATTGCAAGGGAACTTCTACAGAAAATATTCCAAAACAAAAAACTTATTATTAATACATTTATATGGGGGCTGTTCGAAATCGATTTAGTTAACAGGGAAAATCATACAACATTACGGCGCTTGATTGATGAAACTCAGACACACTTACGAGCCCTACAAGCACTAGGTCAGCCGACAGGTAAATGGGACACCATGCTGATTTATTTATTAACAAGAAAATTAGATAATCAAACAAGGCGTGAATGGGAAGGTATTGTTGGAAAGAAGGACGCTGAAGAACTCCCGGACATTAAAGAGCTCATTGAATTTTTGACTGGCAAATGTAAAACTTTAGAACTAACTGAAACAAATAAACCACAGCAAGAAATGGGAAAATCTACAATCAGAAAGGGTGAAAGACAAGTAAACTTGGCAGCAACTGTCTTAGGGACATACAATTATTGCAGTGAAGACCATTTAATTTATCATTGTGAGGCATTTAAGAAACTACCAGTGGCTAGCAGAATTATTGAGATTAAAAAACTACAATTATGTTGGAACTGTCTTAAAACGGAGCATATTGGCAGAAACTGCAAGTCACGTTCACATCGAAAATATTGCCCAAGGTACCATAATTCACTTCTGCATGAAGAATGCCAGAAATGCTTTGAAAAAGAACTAGGTCAGTCAAGTAAACAAGGGCCAGAGGTTTCACAAGTAGTTTCCACATTCGCGAAGGGTAAAAAATATACAATATTATTAGCAACTGCAAGGGTGCAAATGTTTAACATTAATGGACAGACACACGAATGCACAGCACTGTTAGATCCGGGGTCACAGATGAGCTTTATCACTGAGAAGCTCTCCAATATACTAAGAGTACAATTGAAAGGTGTACAGTTTGCTGTATATGGGGTTAACAGTACAACATCTAAGGTAAATAGAGAAGCATCGATAACATTTAAGTCTAGATACAATCATTTTACTGCTACCATTGGATGCTGAGTAGTACCCGAAATCACAGGGGCATTGCCACAATTCAAAATAAGTACATCGCAGTTAAAAATCCCTGAGAATATCTTATTAGCTGACCCAGAATAATATTTGTCAAAGAAGATACATATGTTAATAGGAGTGGAGTTATGCTGGAATTTGATGTGTGTTGGAAGGATTCCATTAGAAAATGGCATGTCAGCAGTACTTCAAAAAACTAGACTGGGATGGATACTGTCTGGAAAAATTACAAACGACGAAGGGCCACAGCATGCAAATCCAAGGGATCAATTCACTGGATTAGTTACTTTGGAAAGACAAATAGAGTGGTTTTGGGAAACTAAGGAGATATTAGACGGTAGGCTGTATACATGCGAAGAACAAGCATGTGAAGATAATTTCATAAAAAACACAAGAAGAGATGAAACTGGGCGATTCATTGTAGCATTGCCGACGACCCGTGTGGAAAGATTGGGTGAGTCATCGCAACTGGCACTGAGAAGATTTTACCGATTAGAGAGGAAACTAGAACAGGAACCTGAACTAAGAAGATGTTACATGTAGTTCATGAACGAATACGAAGAACTTGGTCACATGAAGATGGTTTCAAATTTAAATAAAGACAAGGAAGAAGTCTACCTCACCACCCAGTGATAAAGTCTGACAGCCTAACGACGAGGCTAAGAGTAGTTTTTGATGCATCGGCTAAGACGTCAACTGGAGTAGCCCTAAATGATGTATTATTAGTGGGACCAAAGGTTCAAGATGAATTATTTGATATCGTCTTACGTGTTCACATGCATCAAATTGTTCTCACAGAAAAGTTGTTCTCACATAGAAAAGATGTTTAGACAAATCAACATAAGAGAAGAAGATACAAAACTGCAACGCATTATCTGAAGGCCAAACACTAAAGAAAAAGTGTCTATTTTTGAATTAAAAACTGTTACATATGGCACTGCATCAGCACCATTTCTAGCAGTGAGATGCCTTAGACAGTTGGCCTTAGAAGAAAAAGAACGATACCCAGCAGCAACAGAAATTCTGAAGGGGGATTTCTACATGGACGATCTACTGACGGGGGTAAATACACAGCAAGAAGCAATTAAGCTGAGAAGGCAACTCACAGATTTATTATCAAGGGATATGTTTAGGCTTCGAAAATGGAGATCAAATGATTCTGCTGTACTAGATGGCGTCAATGAAGACCGACTTGTTGTAATAGACAAGGAAGGTGCAATAAAAACACTTGGATTGTACTGGAATTCACAACAAGATACGTTACAGTATACAGTTTCTTTGACTAGCATACCAAGGATAACAAAAAGGGCTATTTTAAGCTGCGTTGAAAAAATATTTGATCTATTAGGGCTTGTGGGTCCAGTTATAATGATAGCAAAGTTAATCTTGCAACAACTTTGGCAACTGAAGCTAGGCTTGGACGAACAAGTAAATCCAGATATGAGTGATACATGGGCAAGATATTATAGTCAATTAGAAACAATTAACAACCTAAAAATTGAAAGAAACGTAAGGCTTGGAGAAGTTACTGATACATTACAAATATATGGATTTTGTGATGCCTCAGAAAAGGCCTACGGAGCCTGTATTTATATTAGGAGTACAGATACATATGGCAATGTTTTTGTTAGGCTTCTCTGTTCCAAGTCAAGAGTAGCACCATTAAAGGTCCTGTCCCGATTAGAACTAAATGGTGCAGTGTTGCTGGGTAGGCTGATGTCAAAAGTCAAGAAGGCGCTTGATAACAAGGTGTTTGAAACTCATGGAAACCATTTGTGGCAAACCGAGTAGCAGAGATACAGCGACTTACCACGATCAAAGATTGGTGGCACGTAGCTTGAAAAGAAAACCCCGCAGATGTACTTTCTAGAGGCTCAATGCCAGCTGACCTGTACAAGAATGAACTTTGGTGGCAAGGACCAGATTGGCTAGTAAATAACGAACAAGCATGGCCAACATTAAAACTTTCATACAATAAAGAAGACATAGAGTGTGAACTGAGGTCGGCAAGGATAATTCTGGTGGCAACACGAGTTACTCAATTTTATGAAAAATTGTCCTCTTGGAAAAAGCTGAGAAGAGTAGTGGCACACTGTCATCGATTTATACATAATAGTAGATTTAGGAATGACAAACGAGTAGGAGCTCTCACCGTAAGCGAACTAGGAAATGCGAATCTATCTATTGTAAAAAATACGTAATCATAAATCTTTAGCGGGGATATTAAACAGCTCAACATACAAGCATTCGTAAAGAACAGAAGCAGTTTACTTAAGCTACGTCCATTTATCAACAAGCAAGGTCTGTTAAGAGTAGGGGGAAGATTGAATCAAGCTCAAATAAGCGAAGACCAAAAACACTCAATTCTTCCCAACGGTCATCATGTTACCATTTTAATATTAAGAGAAAAACATGAGAAATTATTCCATGCAGGAGCCGACCAGATGCTCGCTTCGATACGTACAAGATATTGGCCAATTGGAGCTAGGTCAATGGCGAAAAAATTTGTACACAATTGTAAAATGTTTTCGATTTAAACCCTCGACAATGGAATACCTGATAGGAGACTTGCCTAAGGGTAGGGTCGTGGCGACAAGCAGACCCATCGTCAAAACAGGAGTTGATTATGCTGCCCCAATACAGCTTAGAGAATGCTGAAGAAGTGGTCGACCTATTGCATACAAGGCATACATCGCAATCTTGATATGCTTGGTAACCAAGGCAGTTCACATGGAGTTGGTCACCGACTTAACAACGGAAGCATTTTTGGCTGCTGTTAGGAGGTTCACATCCAGAAGAGGTTTATGTTCAATTTTATATTCTGACAATGCAACAAATTTTCTTGGCGCAAGTAATGAACTCAAGGACATATATCAATTTCAGCAACGTCAAAACAATAAAATTACGTCAGAACTAGCAAATTGGCAAATCGAGTGGCGGTTAATACCAGCTTGTTCTCCACATTTTGGGGGAATTTGGGAGACAACAGTCAAGAGTTTCAAGAGGCATTTTTATAAGGTGGTACAACGTGTAATTCTTACCTTCGTAGAAGCTTATACCTTGCTTAATGAAATAGAGGCTTGCCTTAATTCAAGACCTATTGCTCAATTGTCTGATGACCCTAATGATCTCTCTGTCCTTATCCCTAACCATTTCCTAATCGGAGATACTGCTTGCTTACCTTTGGAAAATAATCTTGTTCTTGTTGATTTACCAAACAATCATCTGAGTCGCTGGCAGTTAATCCAGAAAATTAGGCAGCATTTTTGGAGAAGATGGCAGACTGAGTACCTCCATCAGTTGCAGACGAGAAAATATACCAGAAAATGCATAGTTTAAATAAAGGATGTGTTTGTATTGTTTCCGCAATGTTGTTTATACATTTTTCTGCTAATAAGGGACTGAGGCTTACCCACAGTTAAATCGTTATTACTTAAGTAACTTTTATTGTTAAAAGTGAAATAATTTTGTTCTAAACACGTTTTCAAAAGGTTTAAGGTATCTGATTAAATTATTGTATTTATATGATTAGACGGTAGAAATTTGTTTACTAGCTCTACTGTTCCTTTTCAGGGAATACTGGGAAATAAATTTTTGACATGGAATGAAATTAATCTCTCGTTATCTGGTAATGCAACATCTTTAATTCTCTGAATCAATTCGTACGAGTTCTTAGTGGAAAATTTTGAATGAAATTTGCAGTAACTTTGAATCACGTTAATAAAGAAATGGGAAAGTTTTTGTGCTGGGGCTGTCAAATACGATGCTACAGGTCTAATAGGTTTTAATTTAATTTGTGCGAAATGGTACAAATTAACAAACAAAAAAATAGAGGAAATTTACCAAATGCTCAAATTCACCAAACTAACAATAGCCTATTATGAAACATGTTTGCACGAAATAATAATTAAGCAAGAAGAGTTTACAGACCTGCAGTATGTCATAAATGCCCTCATAAAAACATGTAGTAAGTAAACGGGTAGATGAGTTGTAAAAAATGCAAACATGTTTTTTTTTGTATTCACCCTAAGAATACATTAAATGTCAAAATCGTTTACGATACAGATAAAAAATAACAAAAACAATAAATTTTTTAAATATTTTTTTCTCCCTCAGGGCTCGTCCGTGGCCTCGCCGCCCCGATAGCACTGCAACCTTTGGTTGAAAAAAAAACAATCCTTATATTCATTTTTTTATATTGGTATTCAGAATATTTTATTGTCATTATTTCAGATTATCGTAAAACGCCATTCAGAATAATCTGGTAAAATTTTGAAAAATTCACTTTCAAAATAAAAAATATATTTTAGTCTAAAAGAGGCACATAAATTCGATTTGCTACAACGAAATATTTAAAGAAAGACAAACTTATATTTTTTCAATAAAATTCACATATTGTGATCAAAACTGTAGAAACTTTTTACAGGGTACCCAGCGACCTGGAAAATTTAGGGAATTTTAAATACCCCCTAAAATCTCAGGGATATTTGTGATTTTAGTCAAATGTCATGGAAATCATTTAGTAGACCTAGAAATTATGTATTTGTAGAATTTCGTCACTTGCAGATTCATTTTTATTTTGGTTTCATATGAATTTTTTCACGTAAATTGTTTTCTCCTGCACAGGGAGATATCTCATAACAATGTGGCTGTCCTTTGGTATATCAATTAAAACCACCAATGAACACAGCACATGTCACATCATGATCCCATATATGAATATAACGTCTTCTTAATCTATCTCAAACATGTCTCATTTGTATATCTCACTTGGAATGTTGTTCCTTGAATGCATAAAATGCAAAATGCGTTATAGCTATTGGCCAGGTAAAGCTGTACTGTTAATGTGTTTATTCTATTTTAACTTTTATGATTATGGTAAAAGTTAAAGTGAAAATGTAAGGCATTTGTATATGGCACAAGTAAAACATCTTTTGTTTTATTTTTTGTCGAATTTTCAAATTAAAAAAAATTGCCCTTTAGCGGGGTAACGACTTTCGAATTTTCAAAAATGTGTTTAAATGAGCACGAATCCGCGCCTTTGGAACCAATTTCCGAGGTTAATTCAAATTATATATATATATATATATATATATATATATATATATATATATATATATATATATATATATATATATATATATATATATATATATATATACTTTATATGTTGGCTGTACTTTTTGTTATTTTTAATTTGTGTACGTGGACTGCAATTTCGAATCTTTCTGGTTCATGATCAGCACGCTACTGACTATGATCGATCCTGTGTGGTCTATGTCTTAAATTGTATGTGACGTCTGCGTGTTGAGCTTCTATTGGTCGGTTTACTGTTCTCTGATTGGTTGTGTTTTCGGTTTGTGTCGATTGTATCAGTTTCTTGTTTTGATTGTTGTGGTATGATAATTTGTCTATTTGTACGACTTTTATTAAGTTTTGTTGAAATGTTTGTACTTGGCTATGTTCTGGGATTAATTGTTTCTTATTGTTTGTTTGTTGAATGTAGTATTATTCCCAAATTTCCATTTTTTTTGTGGTCTTTAATGCTTATTATTAGTTGTATGGTTGACATCTGGTTTTTTATGTTTTCTGTTGTGAATGTGTGTAGCTATGTTTGATTTGTAGCTAGGTATGTGGATTTTATCTAATTCTGTTATATGTTCCTTGAACCTCGTTTCTATTTATTTTTTTGTCATTCCTATATATATATATATATATATATATATATATATATATATATATATATATATATATATATATATATATATATATATATATATATATAACTATAAAGGATTTATAACACGACATTTCTGTACTATACAAGGAGAAGGGTTAAGGGCAAAGCCGCAAGGAGACAACCGCATACACATGTTTCAAGCTTATTAGCCATCATCAGTATGGTATAGCCAGGTGAAGATGGGAACACTCTGGACGAAGATGAAAAATATACGGAGTCACAACAGGCAACCAGTGCACATTTGCAGCAACATTTGGAAGACCCTCAATCCGAGGGAAACGACCAAAAAAGCCACGAAGGCAAATGTTGCTGCAAATGTGCACTGGTTGCCTGTTGTGACTCCGTATATTTTTCATCTTCGTCCAGAGTGTTCCCATCTTCACCTGGCTATACCGTACTGATGATGGCTAATAAGCTTGAAACAGATGTGTGCGGTTGTCTCCTTGCGGCTTTGCCCTTAACCCTTCTCCTTGTATAGTACAGAAATGCCGTGTTATACATCCTTTATAGTTACTATAACTTCCTGGGCTCCGGATGTTCAAGCTGGTGATTTCTTTGCCTTCGTGGCTTTTTTGGTCGTTTCCCTCAGATTGAGGGTCTTCCAAATGTTGCTGCAAATGTGCACTGGTTGCCTGTTGTGACTCCGTATATTTTTCATCTTCGTCCAGAGTGTTCCCATCTTCACCTGGCTATACCGTACTGATGATGGCTAATAAGCTTGAAACATGTGTATGCGGTTGTCTCCTTGCGGCTCTGCCCTTAACCCTTCTTCCTATATATATATATATATATATATATATATATATATATATATATATATATATATATATATATATATATATATATATATATATATATATATTACATTTTTTTTACAATAGAAAAAGAATCAAACAAAACCATAAACTTCCTAGACTTAACTCTAATGAGAAAAAAAAAACAGATTGAATACAAAATATACAGAAAACCTACACAAACAGACATCACTACCTAAACACTCGATACACACACACACACACACAAAATGGCCGCATGCAGATACGTAATAACTTAATAAACAGAATGCTAAATGTGCCACTCCATAATGACGAACGAGAAAAGGAATACAACATCATAATACAAATAGCACAAAGAAATGGATACATCAAGAAAACAATAGACAAGCAAGTAAAAGAAATAATAAATAAACAAATCAACAAAACACCAGAAACAAACACAAAATACACAACATTCACTTATAACCACCACATCAAAAAAAATAACACAAACACTCAAACAATAAGACTTAAAAATGAGCTGCAAAACCAATAACAAAATAATAAACAAAATAAATAAAAAACAAGAACACAACCCACATGAATTAAACGGAATATATCAAATAGAATGTAACATATGCATTGCAGGATTATAGATAATATACTTACAGCTTAAACATTTATGTAACAATTTACCTCAAGTCATGAACGTTTGTAGAAAATGTGTATAAAAGTTGTGAAAAAGGTTATAAGCTCGCATGTGTAAAATTTAATATATTGAAATAAAATAGTCGACTTAAAAGTCAGTATATATGACATTCGTAGAAAGAAGAAAAATAATTAGGAAGGCTGACTGTACTTTAATGTTTGTATTTATATTATTTTGTTTACAGTTCCGCCTTTTCAAGAGGTGTTAACTATGAAGGTTTTATTACCAGAAATTTTGTTAATTGTTTTTTAACAGTTTGTAATTTAACCCTTGGACCTTTTATGTTATTTGAATAGATTCAAAAAATACTTCACTTTATTGGATATTAGAGTTTAAAGTCAGTGAAGTTGGGGAAATTGAAATTACTTTTAAGTGAGAACCCTGTTGTAATATGATTACCTGACAAACTTATAAATCAAATATAATTTTAAATACTTATAAACCTCAGATTGATATTGCTTGTATATCTGAGCACTGGTTAAGCAACATAGTATTGAAGTTCTAGTCGTTCAAAACTTTGCAGTTGTGAGTTGTTTTGCAGGATAGAACTAATTCATGACAGCATGTTGATGTTGGTGCCTAAAAACATAGTGTTTTGTTCTGTGGATCTACTAGAGTATTGCATTAAAATTAAACAGAACAGTGCTGCATTTCTGCCAGACCTCAATGTAATCATGATGGTATAAGCCTTTTAAACACCTCTTGAAATTTTTAGAAGACTGGATGCCTCCTTATCAATAAATATAGTGTAATTACTAGAGGTGTGCGAAGCTTCGAAATTTCAAACCGAACATTCGGTTCGAAAATATGTTTTCACTAGCGATGTTGAAGTAGTTCGAAGTTTGAAATATGTAATTCTCCAAAATGGTTCGAACTGCGTTGCTCAAAAATACTTTGAAATTTAAGTTTACAGACATTGGATGTTACCAAAGGTAGTGAAGTTGCGGTCTTATTAACTCGGTAGCAGCTCTTCAAACTCATTATTGGTCTCATTGAGTCGGTAGTGTAATTTTAGGAGATTTCACTCATGCATATTTTTGACAGTTGCTGGGACACATTGAGACACGACGGAGCCATTTAGCAATCACAGAATTATTTTTCTTATATATCCTAACCTCCCAACACCTTTTTCAGTAACAACATAATGATAGCGGTGTTCGAAGGCGATCGGTAACGTAAATTTCCAAATTTATGAGTATAATTGCAGATTGCCTTAGAAAACACTGGTTTGAACATGCTCATTCACAATGAGTCAAAACAGTTAAATATTCACAATCAGGAGACAGTTCAAATTTTAAGTGGTTATTTTATACCTATCATGCTCACTTTGAACCCTCTCAATCTGTTTGCTAAAACTGCCAGCCAGTACCAAACAACAACATATTTATAATTGAGCTTATCTATAGATCTAGAAATCTTAAAAAGTTTAAAATATTTTTTGTTTTTGTATTTTTGATTTAACTGTGACCCACATCCACAACGATTAGCACGGGAAGGCATTTTCACCCACTCAACCTGCAAATTTGTCGAACCCTTCCTTTTTGTAAAAAGAATGGGAATATTTTACATATTGAATGTTGTTCTTACAATGTTCCTAAATTTTGTATTTAAGGAAATGATATATTAACACTGAAGAATTTTGGGTAGTTCGATGTTCGATTTTTAATTTCTAGGACGTTCGAAGTTCGATTGTGAACCTTAGACATACTATTTCAGAGGTTCGAAGTTCGAGGCAACATATTTGCTTGGGTTCGTTCATAGTTCGGTTCGAACAAAACATGGGTTCGCACACCTCTAGTCATTACCCATCGTCTCACATAATTGTAGGCTTTATATTACTCAGAACCTCCACTTTAAAGGGTTTTAATGGAGAATTTTGATCCTATGTGATGTGTAGTGTTTTTAATACCCTAAATCGTGTAAAAAGATATTCATAGACCTGCATTGATTGCATTTTAACACATATTCTTAGAATCGTTTTAGAGTATAGCATAGTTAACATTAATCTCACTGATCATCTGTGTGAAACGGTAACCTTCCATGTGGGTAGATCAAAAAAAGAATGTTACTATAAAACTCTGGGTTGAAAGAACATTTTATTTTATTTTCCCATGGGTTATCCCCAAATTCAACAATAATAATATGTAATACGACAGTGTTAACGTATCAAAAGTATAAAAAAGTGATGTAAATAAACTAAATGTAGTACCCATTAGCTAAGTTGTACATATAACAATTAATCAAAATAAGAATAACTACATTATTAACCCAAATTTAAGTTTGGTATCAAGTGCTGGAAACGTCTAAATGAGTGGCCAAACAAATCAATCGAACTATATTCATTATCCAGGCTGTAAAGTCTAGTGACTGGAAAATGTTGACAATAATTTGAATAATGGAGCCCTCCGCCAAATAATTCAATATGTCTATTTCGATAAGAATCTGTATTAAAGGACACATTCTCCAGCAGCTCTGAATACCTGACAGTACCAAGAATTAGCCTATACAGAAAACACACAGAGGCGTTAGTTAGTCAATCTTTAATAGTGACATTTAAAACATACAAAACCTGGCTGTAGTTATTCTCTTATAAATTTAAACGCCTCAAAAATATATTTGGAACGTTTTCCAGGGCCAAGATGTGTGTCTGACAGAAGGTCCTTCACAGAATTGAACAATATTCCAAAATATTACGAATCAAAGAGTATAGTATAGCAATTTTATTAAACGTTGAATGTAGCGGCTTCTCCTCCAGACACCAAAATTTACTTCAGATTTCTCTTACTTACCGTACCCAGTTATCAAGATTACATCTGTTTATATCAGTCATTAAGGTACTTTAGGTGTCCCACAGAGTTCACACTGTGGCCCTATGTTGTTTAATATCTTTATGTTCTTCTAGATTCTTGCTGTATATGGACGACATAAAGATGTTTAATTCAATCTCAGACGACAGTGATCTTAACAATTTGCAGAATATCAGGCTTTATAACTGGTGTCAGTTGAATCATTTGTCACTGAGCCATGATAAATGTCACTTTATGATTTTCAGTCATTTTCATACTCCAGTAGAATTTAGGCTTATCTTGGGGATGTGTCCTCAAAACCCTTAGTTCTGTTGTTGATTTGGGGGTAATGCTGTATAAGGGTTTAACTTTTACGGATCATTACACAAAAGTAGTAAGGCAGCCATCTAAACCATTAGGGTTTTGATACTGAGAAATACTAGATCCTTTTATGTTGAGATCATAAAATTGCTATCATTTCTGAACGTCACACCGTCTGGGATTACCATAATTAAACGTTGAATGTAGCGGCTTCTCCTCCAGACACCAAAATTTACTTCAGATTTCTCTTACTACCGACGCGTTTTGACACTCCAAGAGGTCATCTTCAGGGGATAAATATACAAACATAAACAAGACAGGTCTGTCAGAAAAACATTAGTTTTTCCGGTAGGCAATTGTGCATGTCCGAGCACAATGATGACAAGGTGATCCTCACAGAAAAGTCAAAGGTCACAAGTCACACAGAAGAACACCGACCAACAGTCGAGTCAAAATCTAAAAACTAGCAAGAGGCCAATTTTTTGAGAATTGTTCAAGTGAGTATGGCTCATTTCTTTTTCACTTGTTTTTTCACAGTTTTCTTTGCCCTGATGGTTCTCATTGGGTTTCTTGCTTAACTTTGCCTGCCTGCTGTGTTGTTTAACCTGTCAGTTTCACTCATTGACTTTGCTTTTTTGCCTCAACAATGGACTTGTTTATTTTAGTGTTCAAAATATCAGTTATTATACTTTGACAGTTTTGTGTCTTTCAGTGCTTTTTAGTTGCTTGATGCTTTTAGCTTTGTTAACGTAGTTTGCATGTTTAACTTTATATTTTAACTGTTGTTACTGTATCTGTAGTTTTTATATTTTTAGATTTTGACTCGACTGTTGGTCGGTGTTCTTCTGTGTGACTTGTGACCTTTGACTTTTCTGTGAGGATCACCTTGTCATCATTGTGCTCGGACATGCACAATTGCCTACCGGAAAAACAAATGTTTTTCTGACAGACCTGTCTTGTTTATGTTTGTAGATTTATCCCCTGAAGATGACCTCTTGGAGTGTCGAAACGCGTCGGTAGTAAGAGAAATCTGAAGTAAATTTTGGTGTCTGGAGGAGAAGCCGCTACATTCAACGTTTAATTATGGTAATCCCAGACGGTGTGACGTTCAGAAATGATAGCAATTTTATGATCTCAACATAAAAGGATCTAGTATTTCTCAGTATCAAATCCCTAATGGTTCAGATGGCTGCCTTACTACTTTTGTGTAATGATCCGTAAAAGTTAAACCCTTATCCAGCATTACCCCCAAATCAACAACAGAACTAAGGGTTTTGAGGACACATCCCCAAGATAAGCCTAAATTCCACTGGAGTATGCAAATGACTGAAAATCATAAAGTGACATTTATCATGGCTCAGTGACAAATGATTCAACTGACACCAGTTATAAAGCCTGATATTCTGCAAATTGTTAAGATCACTGTCGTCTGAGATTGAATTAAACATCTTTATGTCGTCCATATACAGCAAGAATCTAGAAGAAGATAAAGATATTAAACAACATAGGGCCACAGTGTGAACTCTGTGGGACACCTAAAGTACCTTAATGACTGATATAAACTGATGTAATCTTGATAACTGGGTACGGTTAAAAAGGAAACGAGAAAAGCATATCGCAGCTGTGAGCCATGCATGCCTAGAACAGCTAACTTGGAAATGAGCATTCCTTAACTGACTGTATCAAAAGCCTTGCTGAGGTCTGTGTATATAAAGAGACAACCGATAGTTGTTTCTCAAAGCTTTCAAATATATAATTAGTGAAGACTAAAAGATTTGTCAAAGTAGAGCGACCACCAATAAATCCATGCTGCTCGTCAATGATAAAATTTTGAAGTCCCAAGACAATTAGTCACAATAAGGCATTCCAATAATTTTGGAATGGGCGAATGAATGCAAACGCCTCTGTAATGAACAATACTTCGTGTTTCCCCAGATTTAAATGTAGAAATTTGGTAAGTGACCTTCCATTGTTTGGAAAAAACTCCAGATGAAATGGACTCATTAAACAGAAGACAAAGAAGCCTTGATAAAGACTAGATGCATTTTTTCAGAAGATATTGTAGAATACTTACCGCCTGCACCAGAAGACAGTAGTTTTGGTTTAAGTTCACTAATTTTATGAAAAACATTTCCAATACAAGAATTATAGCAAGAAATAACGGGACAATTTACAAACTCGAAATGTGAGATATCTACATCAGAATCTGCCTCATAATCTGATGAAAAATATTGAGCGAACAGATGACAAAAGTGATGTCACCAAAGTACATACTTCATAAAGTGAAGATTGAAAGCTCTGATGAGCACTGATAGATTGGAGAACCCATAAATCACCACGACACGTCTTTTAAAGACCTGACGATCGTTTCACTAACAAATTTGGCGTCATCAGAGGAAAAATTCGAAACTACTTAACCAATAAACATCACATTCAGGTATAGTATGTCTTAGGTAAAGACTGATTCATTTGAACCGTGTATAGGGGTCCCGAGAGCATTTTTAAGAAGCTGATTTGCAGTAAACTTTTTCGACAAAAAATAATTTAAAAAAATTGTTAGGTAATACAAAAATAAGGATAACGCCACTGAAATCTCGGGTATATAATGAGATTGGTTGCAAAGATTGTATGGATGTTAATTGCACTTGTTGATATTAAATCCATACGTAAACATTTAATATAACTTTATTACTTCACTAACTGAATAAACTATATGATACATTTAACTCAGTCTCAAATGTGCAGTAGTGCGGAGTAGACGCGTACGCTAGTCGCTGGTGCCGGTACACTTCTCTGTCGTAAAATAAAATAAAAAATCTGTCTTAACTAGTGTTGATATACGTGCTCCTTGTGTGGGAAATTATTTACCTAAAATGGCTGGTGATCGTGTGTTACGTAATCAACGTAAATCCTTTAGTGATAACAATGCTGAGAGAGTAAATAAAAAATCGAATAGTTCATTGCAAACCCCAGCAGCGTCTATAGTCGAGTTAATTGAGTCAGAAGAATTCATAGAGAAAATATGCAACAAATTATTTTCTCGAATTGAGTCAAAAATTAATGACTTCATGTCAATGTGTATTGAGAAAATTACAAGACAAGAAGAAATTATAGAGGAGCAAAGGAGAAGCATTGAAGAATTAGAAAGCAACATTGAAAGCTTAGATCAGGAAAACAGGAATAATAATTTAAGAATATTTGGCGCTCCAGAATCCGATAAAGAGAACACGCAAGAGGTAATCAAAATGATATGCCATAAAAACTTAAACATAAATGTTAACACAATTGAAAAATGCTTTCGGGTGGGCAAGAAACAGGGAAATAGAAATCGGCAAATATTTGTTAGGTTCGCCTCAAAGAAAGAGAGGAATAACATATTTTACAGCAAGAAAAAATTAGTAGGAACAGCAATAACAATTAAAGAAGACCTGACTAAAAACAAACTGTCGCTCATCAAGGAAGCAACTGAAAAGTTTGGGTACAAAAATGTGTGGAGTAATGATGGAATTGTCACCGTAAAATTACCAGACAACTCTTTGAAAAACTTTCACTTCATCTCAACATGGAGAAAATTTATTACAGAAGATAAGGCCACAAACCGGTGCCAGTGACCTGCTAAATAATGGGATTAATCAGATTGTTCAAAGCAAGGTTTAAAAATAGGTATAACTGTGTATGGATGATATATATGTGTATATTGTATATATGTGTGTATATGCACGCTGTTGTGCGTGTGTGTATATATGTGTGTATGTATATGTGTGTATGACAATTTTTTTTACTATTACTAGTTTTTATTTAATTTGTATGTATCTTATTTTCACCAGATTTTTTTTTTTGCTTATAGGTAGTGTCACTAGTTTTAATTTTTATAATCTATAGTTTTAAATTCTTAACTAGGAACTAACGTAGACATTAGTAAATTTAACTCAAGAGATTGCTGCGGATTTTGACAACATAATCTTTATTTTTGAAAATCCAATTTTAGTTATAACCTCCACACAAACGGATTTGTAACTATTGATATTTCTATTCCTTTTGTTTTCTTTGTTGACATTTAAGACATATCTGTATCGTCACACACCCGGTTCTTTAGTCTACAGACATGCTTGAAGACGATATCCTAAACATAACTGAAAATATTTCAAAAAACACGCTTGTGGTAGATGATATCAATAACATTCCATCGCTGAAAAGTAATCATGACCACTTAAACATTATTCACTTTAATGTAAGAAGTATCAGCAAAAACTATAATGAATTAATTGCATTTCTAGAACACCTTGGGGCCGATTTTGATGCAATTGTGTTGAGCGAAACCTGGAACATAACAAGTTTATCAGATTTTACTCTTGCCGGATATGATATTTATTACAACGAAAGTGAGAATAATAAAAATGACGGCTGCATAGCCTACATCAAATCATCCTTAAATTCCGTATGTAGTGTAGTTTCTGAGGATGTCACAAAATTTCTCAATATTGTCTTAACTAAAAACAACATCCAAGTGGGGATTATAGCTACATATAAATCACCGGCGATTGACAGCAATGAGTTTCTTAGTAACTTACGAGCGGTTTTAAGTAAACGACAGGCGAATCAGTGCTCTATAGAAATTTTTACAGGCGACATAAACATTGACATCCTTAATCAACATAGTAGTGTAGCTAATAATTATCTAAACTTGATGGGCGAATTTGGTTTTATTCAACAAATAGATGCACCGACAAGGCACTCTCAGTTATCAAGCTCATGCATTGACCACTATTTTATACGCAACCGATGTAATAGCGATGTAACCAGTATAATTCTAAATGACAGTTTTATTGATCACTTACCTGTTATTCTTAGTGTAGTGGTAAATAGAACTACACCAATAAAAACTAATCTTACACAGAATCACACCAAAGTAAACCACAATAAATTAAAACAATTAGTTATGTCTGAGAACTGGCAAGATATTTTGGATAGCACGGATGCCAGTTTGTGTACTGAAATGTTTCTAAACAAATTGAAAGCTTATATTTTAAAATCGTCGCAAACTACTGACATCCAGATAATAAAAAAAAGAAAACCGTGGATCACAAAGGGAGTGTTAAAATCTATTAAAACCAGAAATAGATTACGAATTATAGCTCAAAATAAACCCAATGATACAAACGCATTAAGTTCATTTAGAAAATATAGAAATATGCTAAATAAAGTTATAAGTAAAATTAAGGAAATGCATTATAAAAAAAAAGTAGAAGAAAACAAGAATTCACCTAGAAATCTCTGGCAAACCGTAAACGAGGCCACAAATAGATCAGTTAGAAAAAACATCGCGGTCACAAGTATTGCTGAAAATGGCACTGATAAAATAATAAATAATAAAGATCGTATTGCAAATGAGTTTAATAAATTCTTCTCTGAAATAGGTATGAAACTAAACAAAACAAAACAACATTTCTTAGATATGGAAGATGCTCAAATTAAGCCTCGAAATGAATCGTCAATTTTTCTTGACCCCGTTAGCGAAGATGAAATTTTAAAATATATAAATCAGTTAAAAAACTCGATTCAAAATTGTCACGATTGCATAAGCAATAGAATAATTAAATTGTACAGCATTTACTTTGTAAAACCGATTACACATATTGCAAATACAATAATATCGTCAGGGCTTTTCCCTAAAGTTCTGAAAGAGTCTACTGTATTGCCATTCTTTAAGGACGGCAATAAAAGGGACGTGAATAATTATAGACCAATTACTATAACATGTGTCATTAGTAAACTAATTGAAAAGTGTATTAGATTGAGACTTTTAAAATTCTTACAAAAACATGAAATTCTAAATGAAAATCAGTTAGGGTTTAGAGAAAATTCATCAACAAACGACGCCATTACAAAAGTAACAAGCATAGTAAATGAAGCATTTAACAAAAATCGTAAGTGTGTAGGAATTTTTCTGGATATAAAAAAGGCATTTGATACTGTGTCACATGATATATTACTACGAAAGTTAGAACATTTAGGGATAAGAGGTGTTGCAATTGAGCTGTTTGAATCCTATCTCACCAATAGAGTTCAAAGGGTGCGCATTGAGGATTCTTTTAGTGAAAGTAGGAAAATTTGTTGTGGGGTGCCACAAGGAACAGTTTTGGGACCTATTCTGTTTCTCATTTACATAAATGACATCATGAACGTAAAGACAAAAGGCAGCACGATTTGTTTTGCTGACGATACGGTTTTATTATTTACAGAAGACAAGTGGGAAAGTACGATAAAATCAGCTACAGAAGGTTTTTCTGAAATAAATAAATGGATAGATAAAAATTTACTCACTATCAACTACAATAAAACCAAGTTTATTATGTTCTCTCCAACAAACTCGCCAAAGCCAAACATAAATGTAATCAACATACATGCGACACATTGCAAAATACCAAGAAATTGTTTATGCAACGTGAACATAGATAGAACAAACAATATAAAATATTTAGGAGTTTTTATCGATCAATTTATGAAATGGGATACCCACATAATTTACCTTAACGCAAAGCTGAGAAAAACGATTTATACATTTTTAGGTTTAAGAAATATCCTAGACGCGAGTACAATCAAAACTATTTACTTAGCCCTTGTAGAGTCAGTTCTAACCTATGGGATAACAGCGTGGGGTATGACATGGAATACACATCTCAATATGTTGACTATAACACAAAAATCAATTATAAAGACAATGTTAAATAAACAAAGAAGATATCCTAGTGACATTCTTTTTGAGGAATCGAACATAAACACCATTAGAGAATTATGTGTACAGGAAACATTAAAATTTATGTTTAAAAGAAATTCTTTTAAAACTAGAGTCACAAATAGAATAAAGACAAGAGCAGTGACAGACAACTCCTTAAAAGTCCCATATAAATCACTAACTGCGTGCAAGCGCCATGTGTCTTATGTAGGTCCAAAGCTTTTCAATGAAGTGCCCATAAACATCAGAAATGATACTACAGCAAGAGGTCTAAAGGGTATGCTAAAGTGGTTTCAATGTAACAAAAAACATCTGTGTGACAGGTTTTAAGGGATAGTGCTACCTGCTGTGATCTGACCACTAGGGAAACTTCGACTTTCGCATGAAAAAAAAACACACACAATACAATAAGATTACTAGTAAACTGAGTTATATAGTAAAATTTAGGGGAATAGGAATTTAAATAGACTAAGTAGGTTAGTAAGGCATTAAGTAGGTTAGGTAGTTTTTAGGCATTTTAGTTTGTATTTTTATGTTAGATGTAATAGAGAAACATTGATAGTTTTATTCTGGGTAAAAATGGAAGGACTTGAATAAAAAATGTGCGCACAAATTTAAATTAATTTATGCACAAAGATTAATAAATCTTTAGGATAATATCGACTATGTATGATTATAATCTGTAATTTGTAAACTTGGCAAAATAAAGTATTATTAACTATAATACACTTTATGATATAATAACAATTACAACAGTACACGAGTACATAGTAGATAACTGACCGAGCGTTGAGGACGTGTGTTCACTGTCGTGGTTGGTAGAGAGGAGAGAGAGAGAGAGATCGCCTGGTGTCTCTTATATGCTGTAGTTCTTGACAGCTGGCTGTCGCATAACGTAACGCAACGTTTAACTGTCAAGAGTATTTATGCAGAAACATAGAGTAGTGTTGACGGGAACACTGCGGTCGGAACCACCGCCACATACTCCCCTCTCAGTGGCAACGCTATTAGTTCAAGTATCTTCGTGGAAATCGAACTCTACGTCCATGGCGTGTAGTTTGAACGGGAACGGGAACTTCACTGTCACTTTCAGTTTCACTAGGTGTTGGACTTTCACTGTCACTTTCAGTTTCACTAGGTGTTGGACTTTCACTGTCACTTTCAGTTTCACTAGGATGACTCTGAGGCTGGAAAGTTGTCTGTTCGTTATCACAAAGAATGAATGCGGGTTTAAGACGGTCAACAGAAATTGTCTCTTCTCCGTGTGATTTTGAAGACTTTGTCAGTTCGGGATAACACTTCAAAGGGGCCGTCATAAACTGGTTCGAGGGTTTTTCGCGGAATATCAATGCGAACAAAAACAAAAGGAGCTTCCATAAGCTTAGGATGGACAAATACCTTTTTTGCAGTATGATGTTTAAAAGGTACTGGTCTAAGTTTCCTTATGTCTTCTTTCAGCTGTGATATAAGTAGTGGAACATCATGAGCTTGTGTGCTGTTGAAAAAGTCGGTGGGAAGTTTGATTGATTCTCCGTAGACTATTTCAGCGGGTGTTGAGCGATATTCTGGAATTATGTACGATCTGAGTCCTAGTAACACAATTGGCAATTTAGCGACCCAGTTTTCGTCCATATGAGCTTTCAAGGCCTGTTTCAGAACTCTATGCCATCTCTCGATTACACCATTTGCTGCTGGGTGGTAAGCTGTGGTCTTGATGTGGTCTGCACCTAGTGTTTTAGTGAGGTGTGTGAAAAGGTGGCAATCGAATTGTTTACCTCTGTCTGTGGTGATGTATTGCGCAACACCGAAACGAGAGATCCAGCATGATAAAATAGTGTTCGCTACTGTTTCTGCTGTAATATCTGACAATGGAATTGCTTCAGGCCATCGAGAAAATCTGTCTATTATTGTTAACAGATAGCGTTGACCTTGTGATGGTGGTAATGGTCCCACAATGTCAACATTTATATGCGAGAATCTTCTCATGGCTGGGGTGTATTGTCCAATGGCACTGGAAGTGTGTCTCCATATCTTGACTTTCTGGCAGAAATGCAAGTTTTAGACCAAAGAGATACATCACGTTTCAATTTGGGCCAACAAAATCTATCCTGGACCAGATCGACTGATGCTGATATGCCTGGGTGAGATAAATTGTGGAATTGTGAATGAATCGAAAATCTTTCGGCGAAATTTGAGCGGAATGAATGGGCGAAGTTTCTTTGAAGAAGAATCGCAAATAAGATTCAATCCGTTGTCAAGAGGCATGTTTTGAAATTTGTATTAGGAAGATTTAGACTGCAGAAGGTGTTTGAGTTCCTCACAAGATGACTGAGCTTGGGCAATTTCTTGGAGTGACACAGTGGGAGAAAGTGAAATTGTTTCAATGCGAGAACAATAGTCTGCGGGAATGTTTGTAGGACCTGGTATGTAGCGAATGTCTGTGGTAAATTGACCTAGGAACTCTAAATGTCGTAGTTGCCTTGGAGATGCTTTATTGACGCGTTGTTCAAAAGCGTATGTCAAAGGTTTGTGGTCCGTATAAATAGTGAAGTGGCGACCTTCTAGGGTATATCTAAAGTATTTAACTGCCTGATAAGCGGCTAGAAGTTCGCGATCGTAGGTGCTGTAAGATTTTTGGGCTGAAGTAAGCTTTTTAGAGTAGAAACCTAGGGGTTCTAGTGTTTGATCACGTAGTTGTTGGAGGGAAGCGCCTACGGCATAATCAGAAGCATCGACATGGAGAATCAGTGGTAGCGAAGAAGACGGATGAGCTATTAGTGTAGCGTTTTTTTAGTGCCTCTTTCAAACGTTCGAATGCTTCTCGAGTTTGAGGAGTCCACTCGATTTTACGTTTGTCGCGTTTTTTGGGATTCTGGCAGAGGTCGAATAGTGGTTGCTGAATTTCCGCAGCACGTGGGAGAGAACGACGGTAGAAATTTATAAGACCTAGAAATCTTCTGAGTTTTTCAATGGTATCGGGAAGAGGTAGGTCGGTAATAGCTTTGATGCGTTCAGGAAGTGGAAATAATCCAGATTTATTTACACGAAAACCTAAAAATGAAATTTCGGCCACTCCGAATTCACATTTAGATGAATTGATACGGATGCCGTTTCTTGAAGTGTCTGAAAACGTTTTGCTAGATGGTCTTGATGTCCTTCTTCAGAGGCTGATGCAACGAGAATATCGTCAAGATAGGAGTAGGCAAAGTCAATATGTCTTAAAATTGAATGTACATATCTTTGAAATGTTTGTGCTGAATTACGAAGGCCAAATGGGGTTTTAACAAATTCGAATAACCCAAATGGAGTTATGACTGCTGTTTTGGGAATATCTTGAGGTGCTACTGGGATGTGATGGAAAGCGCGAATGATATCTTATTTTCAAAAAAAAAAAACGTTTGCCTTCTAACTGGGCATTAAAATCCTGCAAATTTGGAATGGGATATTTGTCTGGGATTGTTTTAGCGTTTAGTGCTCGGTAATCCCCACATGGTCTCCATGAGCCATCCTTTTTTTGCACCATGTGGAGGGGGCTTGACCATGGACTTTTGGAGGGTCTACAAATTCCCAAGTTTATCACGTGCTGGAATTCTAGCTTTGCTTGAGCTAGCTTTTCCGGGGGCAATCTTCTAGCTTTTGCAGTGACAGGTGGTCCTTCCGTACTTATAGCATAGAAGAACTCAACCTCTGGAAGGTTGCTAGAAGAAGTTTCCTTAAAAAGGTCAGGAAATTGTTGTAGCAATTTGAAGTACTGGTGTGTCGGGTCTACAAGATGAATTTTAGAATTAATTCCTGGTGGTGGGTTAGCACCGGTCTTAGAGAGGTTTGTCTTTGTATCGATTAAACGTCTATGTTTCATATCCCCAAGTAAAGCAAACTCTGCTAGAAAATCAGCGCCTATAATTGGTTGCTTGATATCGGCAAGTGTGGACGGCCATGATATTGCTGCTTGAAGAATCTTCGGCCATTGTGAAAAAAAATCAGATAATTTTTAAATTAGAAAGGACTGACCTGTTTAGATATGCGTTTTCTGTGGGCATGAGCACGTGCGTGGAAGTTAGGCGACGTCGGCATCAGGTTCGGCTTCTTCGGCTTGCGGCACGGGGTCACCAATATGGATGTTAATTGCACTTGTTTATTAAATCCATACGTAAACATTTAATATAACTTTATTGCTTCACTAACTGAATAAACTATATGATACATTTAACTATAATACACTTTATGATATAATAACAATTACAACAGTACACGAGTACATAGTAGATAACTGACCGAGCGTTGAGGACGTGTGTTCACTGTCGTGGTTGGTAGAGAGGAGAGAGAGAGAGAGAGATCGCCTGGTGTCTCTTATATGCTGTAGTTCTTGACAGCTGGCTGTCGCATAACGTAACGCAACGTTTAACTGTCAAGAGTATTTATGCAGAAACATAGAGTAGTGTTGACGGGAACACTGCGGTCGGAACCACCGCCACAGATTGTAATCTTAAATACGTTGAGCAGACTAAAAGAACCATTGAAACCAGATTTAAGGAACATGTGGCACAGCTGACACAGTAGTGTAGACAACCCAGCTAACCTTTAATGCTGGCCCAGTATTGGCATCATAGTCAGTACCCGGCACTTAGATTGCTGGAGAAGTGCTTGAATACAATCATGGGCCGGTACTTGTAGGAAACTCCGGCCAATGGTTTGCTAGCCAGCACATACATTACAGGTCAGGCACTTGCCAGTGCTGCAGAGTTACTTGATTTCAATATCAAATCTGCATTTCTCAGGCACTTATATCAAGTGGTCAATTTTAGGTGGCCCAGTACTTCTACTATGAAGGATCAGCACTACTCATTGAAACATAATTACTATATATATATATATATATATATATATATATATATATATATATATATATATATATATATATATATATATATATATATATATATATATATATTGGAATGTTGCATTACACTGTAACCACTTTCAAATATACACTTGATTTGTTTGCTTTACTTTTTGTGATTTTTTATTGGTTTATGTGGACTGCAGTTTCGAACCAGGACGGTTCGATACTGCAGTTCACGTAAGCCAATAAAATATCACAAAAAGTACAGTAAACAAATTATATATATATATATATATATATATATATATATATATATATATATATATATATATATATATATATATATATATATATATATATATATATATATATATATATATATATATATATATATATATATATATATATATATATATATATATATATATATATATATATATATATTAAATAGTCCAATATTGACCACAATGATTTAGGAATGAGTATACATAAGGAACCTATCAAATTGTTAAACAATATTGTTGATTCATAAATATAACCCATCAATACAGACCACTATTTTCATTGATATTCAATTTCGTAATCAGTCTCTTTAAGATAAAGTATATTATTACATAAAATAAACCAGAATATTGAAACATGTCATGGTTTCCATATATTATATGAAAATAAAATAAAAACTTTAAGTATATGTATTAGAAGTTTTAATGCCATAAAAATGTTAAAAAAGCACTTTTGCAATTAACAATAAATTAAGTACAACTGTGTCAAAATTAGCAATGTTAAATAAGATATCAATAAACAAACTCATTAATGAAACACTAATCTGAGAATCCATTTAGTTAACAATATAAGTGAGTATTCATATTTGAGTATACTTCCATACGGTCTGAATATGCATGTGTACTCCCATCGACAAACTTAAAGAGATGAAACACCACCTGTAAAATATCTATATTTAATAATTGGTGAAAATAAAAACGAGTATTTGCGAGTGTGTACATGTGACTCCACGAATAATTCCCTAAAGATAGCCCTTTCAAGAGACGCTGTGTCCATCTGGTTTGTCCACTAATTATGAGATTTGAAATTTCATTTAAGGTAACTTTTACACTAAGTGAATATTGGAACCTGTGATGAGCACTGATAGGTACACTTTAGGAGAATCCAATTCAGCACAACACATTTCAAAAGATTTGATTCTCGTTTCACTAACAACGTTGGCCTCAGCAGAGAATTATTATCTTTTACAACTGTAAACTATTTAAAGATTTCATCTAGCACTTGAGTTATGTTCCAGGCTTAGCTTTACCATATTTTTCCTGAAACATATGTTTGTCTCCTACATTCTTCACTGTCTCGTGCCTTACGAAGGCAAACTTTGATGACTGAGTCACCTTTTTGTTGCCTGGCATCTTTACACAAAGGGTTCTTCCTCACCTGTTGCTGAAACTCAGACATTATATCAATGAAAAATGTTCGGTTTTTCCACAGTGCAACAGTTACAAGTAATAAGTTTAATAATGTTGGTCAAGGCGTAGTTTTACTACCTATATCGAATTAATCAAATATTGACTCAATATCACTAATCTTACTCCCTTCCCTTATAATTATTATATGGAGGAAGAATGGTGAATTACACAAGAGCTGACACACAAGATCAGTTACCTAAACTTGTGCGATTTAAAAGCAAACTACTTCCAAGTGCTCATGATTTGCATACTGTAATTAATACTACCTACATTTAACATAATGCTATAAGACTACAAATAAATTAAAAAATGATGAACTTACCTATTGCCTTGCGACAGACAATTTATTCTTTTACTTTTATTAAGCTTCAAACACACAGCACTACATCACATAAACAGACGCCATCTTGTTTTAATTTTAATGTTTTCTGTTTACTTTTGTGCTAGCGACAATGGTAGTGCGTTCAACACTATCAACTCACGATGAGAGACGAGGACTATTAAGGTTACCCTGCACTTCTCCAGCGTGTTGCAGGTACTGTGAAAAAGCGATAATTATCACTGCATAGCCAACATTGGTTAGCTACTGCGGAATACCGTAAATATTATTTGCATTTTTCCGACGCCAATAAGGTAACGGTAAAGCGCCGTTTTGTCGTTGCCGTTACTGAACCAGCACAGTCGGCATTATCCCGGTAGACGGCCGATGGTTGCGTGTTTGCTGGATACAGACGTATATTAATTTTGCCAGTTACCTAATATATAAAGGCGTTTGTAAAAATTCTGAAAAACTCGTTTTGTGCATATATCTTGATAAATATAATGCTTTGCCAACAGAATGTCTAGATTGTTCTTGAAAAGACTTTGGAAAATATAATTTTGTCCATAATGTAGAGTTTATGTAGAAATTGCAGCAAAATATTCTTCATTATATAATCTTTCAAAAGTTATTTTATTATTCTTTAGATTAATATTTTAGGAAATTCGGTTTGTATAAAAGAGGTTTTGCTTTTTATACGAAATTTTTGCAGTGTGTGGAACGTTTTCACCTGAAGGTTGAGCTTTTTTTGTAAAGTTAGCTTGTGTTTACTCGTTGTCATATTTAAGACGTTCTATTTAGCAAAGCTGTCTCAAAAGAGTTTATATAGACAAACCTGTTTCCAAAGAGTTTATATGGATAAACCTTAAAGTAACTGATATAATCAAGCCAATGACATTACATTATGTCGTGATCAAGCAGTTTTTCAACGCTATTTAAAGTGAGTTCGATTTGGTGGAAACCTTGCGTCAGGGCAAGTGTACTCTGAAATATGATATGTATGCATTTTCCGAGGTTGTTTAAAATCTCTTCTATCCAAGGTCAAGCGAATATATGTCATTATAGTATTCTCAATTTAGTTTTCTGGTATCGATTAAGTCGATGACAAGCCTCCATTTCCTTTTCCCACGTAACATCGAGCTGCTATGTTATATATAACATATTATGTTATTTTATTATTTAATTACTTGAATTTGATATTGAATTTCGTTTTTTAAATGAAAAGCGTATGTCTATATATATATATATATATATATATATATATATATATATATATATATATACTATATATATATATATATATATATATATATATATATATATATATATATATATATATATATATATATATATATATATATATATATATATAGTTACATCCCTGTATATTCTCAACATTATACAAAATACGACGAATCCAGAAACCATGCATCATCAGTTTAGTGACCTGTGTAAGAGTGCTGATGCAGACGTTTGCATTTATGTTAATTCTGTAGAACATTATTTCATTCAATCGCTGTAACTCTAGTTGTTCACATGTTGTTTTGAATCACATATTTTATAATAAAATTTAAGACTGTAATAATTGTATCACCTAAATAAATAAATTACTTTTTTCGGACAATCGCTACGAAAAAACCTAATTGGCGCTGCAAGGAACAGTATTGCACATCGAAACCTAATTTTGGCAAGCTTTAAATCTTCGTAAAATTAGTTTCGATCTTTTTTCTAAAAGTTTATGTGCAACATCGAACATCCACACCGGTGCAAATCAGTCCACACTGCCAGAGGGAAATCAGCGAGAAACCAATAGCAGAAGTACCAATGAGCTTCCTGTAAGTTTCCTCCAATATTTTTATCTGTGCATTCATATCGTATTTATTTTTATACCTTATATAATTTTGTTCAATAATTCCTATTCGCGCTCTATTTTTCAATTCACCCTGTAATACTTAACAACCATTACTTGTTCATGTATGTTGTGTAATGATAAGAGATAGATCGCCTATTAGGAAAAGAGAACCTATATTAGAATTAGAGGAAGACAATTTTAATCAATTAAGTTTAAATAATTTAGAAATGGCAAATAATCACATTGCCGAATTTTCACAAGCTGCTATCATGATCCCCGAATATTCCGGTGGACAGAAGCATCTTGCTTATTTTATTAAACAATGCGAACTTTATATTACTAGTTATAGAAGGTCAGAAGCCGAAACACACGCAAATCGAATGTTACTAGAATTTATAAAAGCTAAAATCACTGGTAACGCTCGTGGCGTGTTAATTAGTTTAGAAAACCATACATGGGAAAATATAAAATTTGCTTTAAAAAATCAGTTTTCAGACCCCCGTTCAGAAAATCTTTTATTTAATGATTTAAATACTAGCTTTATGACTAAATCACAAACTATTCAGGAATATTTCAATGTAATTAAAGAAAAGCTAAAGATTTTAATTGAACATGTAGATATACAAGATTTAGTAAACGATGTAAAAACTTACAAGAAAGAATTTTATCAACAAAATGCAGTGGCAGCATTTAAAGCAGGTGTAATAGAACCTTACTTCTCACATCTTAGATTAGTTAGTGTTAATACTCTTGATTCACTTATGTTGGAATGTAATAGGATAGATAACGAGATTATACAGTCGAATTTCATTAATAGCCTGAGAAACAAAAATAATACGAAAACAAATCATAAGACACCCGTACAACATAGACAGACGTATATCCAAAAACCAATATTTCCAGCATTTCCCCAAATTTACAACAAACCACAACAAATCACACAACAAATGCAACCGTTTCCTTCTCGACCAATTTCTAAAATAAGACCCGTTCAAAATTTTAATAGAAATATACAACACGTTCCAACTCAATTAAGTAGAGGAACGACACCCATGTCAATAAGCAACCAAACTCCCTTAAGAAATACACGACAAATGCCCCAAAGAAACCACTTTATACCCCAATCTAGGCCCACGTTTCAACACAAAGAACTCTTTAACCAAGAGGACCTACCACTAGATCATTCTGACGAATGCCCTTATGATTACCAACCCTTTGACGAAAATATAGAGCCACTAGAATTTCCTGAACCAACTGAAACTTTTACAAATTACAACACCAATCCAAATCGGGATTTTCACGAAACAGCCTCGGAAAACTAATCTATTTAGATATAAATAATATTGTTAATACCCCTAAATTACCGTTTTTTGTCATACCAAGTCTAAATTTAAAAGTATTGATTGATTCCGGAGCGTCAGATAGTATCATAAATCCAGGACCGGCTTACGAGTTATTTAAAAAAATTATTTATAAGGAACCATTTTCAATGAAATCAGTTAACCAGATAACCCATGGTGAAGACAACGTAAGGTATCCTATTTTACAAGAATTCAATATTAATTACCAAATTCCAATGCGTGTCATGCAATGGCACCATCGATTTGACGCGCTTATAGGGTCAGCTCATCTTACAAAATTAAAAGGAAATATCGATTATAATAAACAAATTTTAACTCTAGGAAACCAAAAAATACCATTTTACCTTGAAATTAATCCACTGAATTTTACACCTTTCAAACAAATTTGTGAAAATTATGTATCAGTCCCTGTAAATATAGAAAAAGGCACAGTAGTTTTACCACGTATTGAAGAAACAAATGTTTTAATTTACGAGTCAATAGCTGAAGCAAAAGATGGATATTGTAGAGTGCCCATAATAAAGAAAAATCCAAATTCAAAATTTGTAGAAATACATTTTCAGGAACAAATAGATGTCGATCCATTACAAAATTACTCTGACGAACTACCTAAAATTTCAAAACATTTTGATGTAACAAAAGTTTTAAGAACAGATCATTTAAATACAGAAGAATATGAAAAACTTATTAATTTGTGTCGAAAGTATAATGATATTTTTTATCATGAAGACTCAGATCTCTCTTTCACCAATGCAATTAAACATAAAATAAGAACTAAAGACGATGAAGTTGTTCACACCAAATCATACCGGTACCCTTTTCATTTACGTGAAGAAGTCCAAAACCAAATTCAAAAACTCTTAGACAACAAAATAATTAGACCCTCAATATCACCCTACTCAAGTCCGATATGGATTGTCCCGAAGCGTCAAGACGCTTCTGGAAAAAAGAAATGGCGCTTAGTGATCGATTATCGTAAACTTAACGAGAAAACGATCGATGACAAGTACCCATTACCTCGCGTCGAAGAAATTTTAGATAATTTAGGACGCTGCTCCTATTTCACGACTCTCGATCTAGCACAAGGATTCCATCAAATTGAAATGGATCCTGGCAGTATCGAAAAAACAGCATTCTCCGTAAATAATGGCCATTACGAGTGGATCCGAATCCCGTTCGGGTTGAAGGGGGCTCCCAGTACCTTTTCACGCCTAATGGATAATGTATTAAGGCCATATTTGTACAAGTTTTGTTTCGTGTATATGGATGATATTGTTATCTTCTCGAAATCCCTTCAAGAACACCTTTGTCACGTAAAAAATATATTTGATAAGTTAAAAGAGTGTAATCTAAAAATTCAGTTAGATAAGTCAGAATTTTTGCGTAAAGAGGTCGAATTTTTAGGCCATCTGGTCATTGTTCGTGGGATCAAACCGAACCCATTAAAAATAACTGCCATTCAGAATTATCCAATACCAAAGACAAGTAAGGAAATAAGAGCATTTTTAGGATTAACAGGCTATTATAGACGCTTTATTCCAAATTACGCTAAAGTAGTATTCCCCATCAATAAATATTTAAAAAAGGATACCAAGATAAATATTCACGACCCGGAATACGTTGACGCATTTCAAAAAATAAAGGAATTAATTACAAATTCTCCTGTCCTGACCTACCCCGATTTTTCTAAACAATTTCATTTAACCACTGACGCAAGCAATATAGCTATAGGTGGAGTATTGTCACAAAATAATAAACCAATTGCGTTTTACTCAAGAACACTAAATTCAGCCGAGAGAAATTATTCGACCATTGAAAAAGAGTTATTATCCATAGTAGAAAATACAAAACATTTTAGACCATATCTCTTTGGACAAAAATTTGTTATAGAAACTGACCACAAACCGCTTGTTTGGCTATTTTCAATTAAGGAACCAAACTCACGGCTAGTTAAATGGCGACTAAGATTAGAGGAATTTAATTACGAGATAAAATACAAGAAAGGCAAAGATAACGTAGTGGCTGATGCCTGATCGCGAATCGAAATTAACGCGATTGAAGACGACTTTGACCTGGAATCAATAATTAATAACGTAGACCCTGACGAAGACAGAGAAAGAGAAATAATTAACGAACTAGAAAACGACGCAAACAATGCCTCTACTAGCACGACTAATAACCTACCTGAAAGCAATGACTCACAGACACAACACTCGTCTGCAGAAAATCCAATTTTCAAAATACCTATATCAGAAAATCCAGTCAATTATTTTTCCAGGCGAATAATTTTAGATTACGGACCAAAATATGACACACGCAAATTAAAAATATTCAAGTTTGAAACAATACATGTAAAGGTTCAACTCAATTACGAATTAAGACAAATAAATGACTTCTTGAAACAATTTATTGATCCAAAATTCACTTACGGAATTTACTGTAAACATGATAGACTATTCAAACATTTCACTGCTGTTTCTTCAACATTATTTAATAGTTCTGTTAAAATAATAAAATCTAACGAATTTTTACAAGACGTTGAAAAACAAGAAACTCAACAACAAATTATAGACGAATATCACACACGAAACCACAATGGCATTAACGAGACTTATCAACATTTAAAACAAAAATATTTTTGGCCTAATATGAAAAATTATATAAACGCTTTTATTAATAAATGCTCAATTTGCCTTCAGACAAAATACGAAAGAAATCCGTACAAACCACCATTTTCAGGTCCCCTTCTAGCTAAACGCCCTTTTGAAGTGATACACATTGACACCTTCAGTTTCGATAATTGTAAATTCTTAACTATCATAGATTTATTCTCCAAATATGCGCAGGCATATTATATAACCGATGGATCCGCAATTACCGTGTTAAATAAACTTAGACACTATTTTTCCCATCATAATCATCCCCTAAAAATAGTAGCTGACGCTGGCAAAGAATTTGCGAATACTACCCTTGAAGAATACTGTAATTTATTTAATATTAATCTTCACATAACAACCCCCCAAAATCCTAACTCAAATTCACCAGTAGAGCGACTGCACTCAACTCTTGTAGAAAAATTGCGAATTCTTAAATTACAAAACCCACAAGAGAGGCCTGCAACCCTAATGATAACAGCAACCCTTATTTACAACCAGTCCATTCATTCGACAACTGGGTATTCACCTTTTACATTACTATACGGCCCCTACGACGACTTACCAACAGTCACACCTGAAACTACCCTTTACGAAGAATACAATAACAATAGGCTCAAAGAAATAATGCATTTCTTCGACAGTGTATATGAGAAACAAAAAGTAAGTGGAGACAAAAGAATTTCTAAAGCAAATGCGGACAGACAAACGACACCAGATTTACAAGAAACGACACAACTAGCTATTAGAGTACCAAAAGTAAGAAAAACGAATCCTCTTTATAAATTACGATCACATCCTAAACAAAAAGAAAACATTGTTACATTTTCTAAACCAAAAGCAAAAGCTCACGTTTCTAACATAAAAAGAGTAAGAAAGACTTTTTCGTTACAGGACAAAACTACTACTACTACAAACAACGATGACCCTCAACCTGGTCCATCCACTTCAAATAACACTCAATACTCAAACATTATCATAAATTTTATTTTTATTTTAATATTACCGATATAGAAATTAATTATAACATATTATTAAAAAATTCTAAATTTCTAAACACTGGACAAATGTCTGCAAGTAACGAACGATATTTACTAATTTTAGATGACCATTTGTCACGATTAAGTAATGAACTACAAAAACTATCAATGCACAGAACTAAACGCGGATTAATAAACGGAGCAGGCTCTTTAATTAAAATGATAACAGGAAATCTCGACCAAGAAGACTTAAAAGAAATCAATAAAAATTTAGATAACCTTTTCCAAAATCAAGAAGATATAATTACCCAAATTCATAATTTAAATTCATTTGCTAATATAATCACACAAAGGTACGAAAAGGACCAAAAAATTATTAATCAAAATCTAGATCATATTTATCAGACTTTTTCCACTTTAGATAGCGAAAGAGAATTGTCGAGTAAAATTCATTTCCAAATTCACGTAGCTGTTAAATTACTCCATAATATAGAGATAATTCAAAGAACTATTTCCTTAAGTTTTAACGAAATTACTAATATAGAGCTCTTTACCACTAGTGATCTGTTAAATATTATTGATCACTTAAAGTTAAGTCATGATAGAAATGAATTGATCGACTTTGACAAAAATCATGTTTTTAAGGTTGTAGAATTTACCAAATTTCATATATTATCGGTTAAGGATACGATTGTATGCCTTTTAAAAGTTCCTATCCTACATCCCAATCCTGGTTCTTATTTTCGTGTTTATCCTATACCACAAAATTATATTCTACTAGTACCACCCAGCTCATACTATTTAGAAACACCCTCTTCAAACTTATGGCCCCTCTATAGAAGACGTGGTTATATGCAATAATCGCCCACGAGAAGAATATTGTCAGCTTGACACCTTACAAAATTGCACTTCTGCCAAAGTAATGAACCCCTACGAAATATCAACTCAGCTGCAGAATGGTCAGATCTTAATATCCACTAGCTCAGCAACCACTATTGTCGAAAATTGAGAAACATCGTTAGAACGAAAAATCTTCCAGGGAAACGGTCTAGTAACATCCCTCAATTCCTGCAAAGTCAAGATCAATGAGGAAATGTATGAAGACGTTGCTACCAATTTGACGCTACAACCCATAGAAGTCGAAGAATTGCAACCGACACCTCAACATCATATCCATTTTAAGCCAATTCATCTAAAAGAAAACAAAAGGATAAAAGAAGCATTGTCTCAAATACAACAGCATCCATTTCATCTCCGACCGTTCATGCAGTATTCCCACTTAGGCATTACCATTGGTATATCCATCGCTGTTACCATTGTACTTCTGTTTCTTTTAAGAAGAAAAATTCAGAGCATCCTATACAAGTCCAACAAGCAAACGCAAACAGAAGAAGTGTCCGAACACGAGGACGTGTTAAAGATTTAAGGGTGGAGGAGTTACATCCCTGTATATTCTCAACATCATACAAAATACGACGAATCCGGAAACCATGCATCATCAGTTTAGTGACCTGTGTAAGAGTGCTGATGCAGACGTTTGCATTTATGTTAATTCTGTAGAACATTATTTCATTCAATCGCTGTAACTCTAGTTGTTCACATGTTTTGAATCACATATTTTATAATAAAATTTAAGACTGTAATAATTGTACCACTTAAATAAATAAATTACTTTTTTCGGTCAATCGCTACGAAAAAACCTAATTATATATATATATATATATATATATATATATATATATATATATATATATATATATATATATATATATATATATATATATATAGGTATATGTGGCTTAACCTGAATAGGTGTATAGTCCCGCGTTTTAAATGGTGTTTACAACAGCATTGGTAGTGAAGCATAAATATGAATTTTCATTATAAAAAACATCTTTAAATTTTGCAGAACTACAATATTTTTCATTTTTAAGATGAAATATCCTAATCCTGATTAGGCTGGATAGGTCATAATAAGAGCGTGATTTTCCTTTCTCTCGGTAACTGGAGATTGCATGTTATAACCATATTGATGGGTTCGACTTCCATTGGCTCATAAAATTAAATCTGAATGTTTTCATATTTATTGGAACAGTGCAAATTAAGTTAAATACTGTATAGCGATTGAAGTTTGAGTGCTAAAAGTCTGAGTGCACCAGGTGTCAATAGTTGAATAGTTGTGTGAAAGTCTGCGTTCACCAGTCTCGCTGTGTTTCTGCTTAGTGCTTGATGTCAACAGTGCGTTAAACAGTCTCTAACCACAGAAATGTAACAGTTGAGTTCTAGCGGGATTGGTGAAAGCAAACGTTGACAAAACTAATCAACCGATATGCTGCATTTGTCTATCACTATTTTGTGTCTATGATTTCTGAATTCTGTTAATCATTTCGTATTTTAATTTTTAATGTTGGCTGCGTTTAGTATTTTTTTGTCGTTGGTGGTTGGTTACTTGCTCATTCTTATTCTTATCGATATCGAATTGGCGGGAATGTAATCAGAGATCGCAAAAGAAACTGTTTGTTGTGTATAGATTCCTTAAATGTTTTATGTTGTGTTTTTATTATAAAGGTGAGTTAAAAATGTTTTTTTCAAATACTCTGGTGATTTTTGGGAAAATTTAGATATAAAATTAATTAGAAATTAGGTAGGCATATCATATTTAAGAATGGTGAATCAGGTATTCATGGTTAGGCTTATTGTAACGATGGTCATTATGATTTATAGATCTTCAATATAAGTAAAAACTGATGTTATTGGTTTTCCAACGATTTAGTGGGTACTGGGTACTGCACTCAGTATATTGTATTTGTTAAAAGCTGACGTAAATACTACAGCCATTTCTCCCATAAACCTAAAAATGATTTCACCACTGTACCTCTGCTAAGTGTACACATCACATAAGTACTAATCACACGTTACAATCTTTATTCAGTGTATGTCTGCCAATAAATTTGGTGATACTGCATGTTGGGGGCCAACTAGTTTTATAGATAAATCGACTGCTGGTAAATGAAATGTACTATAGGTACCTTATATGCATTTTGTTACTATTTTTATGTTGTGGAAATTCGTTTTTACATTGTGGGAATTGTTGTTGCCAAGTTATTGGCATTCTTAATTCGACGCTGGTCACATATAAGTTTAAACGAATACTTTTTTCTTGTAAAATGAATGTTTTATGTGCTTTCTTGGGTTGTCTTCAACGTTTTCTGGTCACGTTTGGTCAGTTGAGGTCATCAGGCCTGCTCTTTGTGCATAAACAACAAGAAGTATGTTGTCCCTTCAATCCCTAAACAAGCTGGGGGACCCGGAGCAAATAGGCTTGCTGGAGGGGGAAGAACATTATTAACAGAACATGTTGATGCAAAATGTGAAAAATGCTGCTTTTAGAAGTCCAACTAAGGTATTTTTGTCGATGTTCCTTGTTTACCCTGATTATCCTTCTTTTTCCTACGCAGAATGAAAACCACCAGGATGAAGTACCCCCCCCCCCCCATTATAGGGGTTCTCCTTTCCCTTCTCCATGCCTACAACCACCCACAATGCATAAACCACATAAAATTTTTTTGGAACAACCTCCAAGAAAGTTACAGTACTTGGCGCAAATAGGGGTTTTGTGTGGGTAAACAGGATTTTAAGGAAGTATAACTAATGGAATTAAGACAGCTTATATAGGTCCGGCTACGCTGTTCCTTTCATATTTTCGTTGATACTTCCTTTTAGTGAATTTTCTTAAAAAAAATTCACTAATGAGGAGATCCCGACTTTTGAATTTTGAAAAAATTTCTTCACATGAGCGCTAATTAGGCCCCCCAGAAAACATATCCAAGGTCAGTTTCAATTTTTATATGTTTATATATATATATATATTTATATATATATATATATATATATATATATTTATATATATATATATTTATATATATATATATATATATATATATATATATATATATATATATATATATATATATATATATATATATATGTATCACACCGATAACTCAAAAAATAATGGGCCGATTTTGATTAAATTTGGTGAAAAAATTCCTTGTGCTAATAGCTTGGATAAGTTCGTTAGCCAGGAAAATCTGCCTAGGTTTTCCAGGAAAATTTTGCGTTTTCTTTCGAAAAAAAATTATATCTCCGGAATCAACAAAGTAAGGGCAACCAAATTTGGCACGCAGGTTTATATCCTTATAGGTAAGTTACCTACCAAAATTTAGCTATGTAGCTCAAAAGACAACAAAGTTATAGGCATTTAAAGAAAAATAAATTGGGGTTTTCCTCAAAACGTCAAAGTGGCGATTTAAAATGTCAAAATTGGCAACATTTAGGCAAATAACTTGAATCTAATACGGGCTATAGAAATAAAATGTTTCAAGAAGGATGTTTTACAAACCCTAAAGTCTTAGTTTCAACCGTCATTGTCCTTCATTTTACTAAAATATTTGCAGAAAATTCATTTCAAATAGACCCTTTCTCTGATGCTTGACAAGTAGCCTTAGCTATAGAGTTTATCATTTAATGGTATACAATTTTTGTCGAATTTTCGTAAAAAATCAATAAAGCTCAATATATCCGTTATTATATAAGAGACGAAAAAAATTTGTATACATTAATTATAGGGTGTCTTGAGCTACATCTTAAAATAATATTTATACAATCACAGGGTGGCCCATAAGTCGTTGGTGATACAAATTTCCTTTTTTTTTTAATCAAACACGCCTTATGTTATTGCATTTTTGCATTTTTCATCGAAATATAATGCATGTTTGTAAGAAAAGAAATTCTGAACGCAGCAAGTGCGTTATGGTAGCGAATTTTGATCAAATGTTTCATATTTTTTTAAATCAAACACGCCTTATGTTATTGCATTTTTGCATTTTCCATCGAAATATAATGCATGTTTGTAAGAAAAGAAATTCTGAACGCAGCAAGTGCGTTATGGTAGCGAATTTTGATCAAATGTTTCATATTTGAACAGCTCAATTTGTTATTAACCTATAAGGTTGACCAAGAAACGTGTTTTTTCGGGAACACTTTAAGTTTACTTTTGGAAATTTTTGTATATTTTCACACAATAAAGTTATTTTGATGAAACATGGCACATTGTTTTTAGTATATAGGTTATACTGGTAACCAAATTTGATGCCTGCTTTCTTAAAAAAACACATATTTGTTATTAAAAATATTTTTATGAAAATTCACTACCATAACGCACTTGCTGCGTCCAGAATTTTTATCTTATCTAGAACATTGTGAGATGTATGACAGGGTTGCCATCTCGATGTGGAACCAGGTAGTATGTTGTCACGACAGCTCCACACTAAATGTTATAAAATAGAGACTGTGTACAACCAACTAACAATTTTGTAAATTGTCAACCGTGGCCGATTTCTCTTCCCTAATATTCCGCACCGAGATGGCAACCCTGTCGTACCATCTCACAATGTTCTACAAGGCTGGTTACCATAGGCTGTATAAACAAGGTGTGCTGTAATTTCTGAAGCCTATATTTTGGTTTTTAATTCTTATTTCGTAATATATAATTTATCTTTATTACATTTGGCTGGAAAAATATAATAGCCAGCGATATATATTTTTTTTTGTTGCTATTCTAAATGTTATCTTATCACTTGGCTGGTATCTAAATTTTACTGGTATTTGTGTAAATTTTCAGTGGTTTTAAGTAAAATAAACTCTGCATTTTTATCCTACAGAATATTTTGAAAATTTTTGATTATTTAAAATTAAATAAATTCTTGCAGATTTATTTTATTGTTGAAATGAGCATAAATAATATCTTTATTTTTAACAGCTTCCTATTTAATATACACCGTGTTGCAATTAAAAACACAGTATTTAATTTATTATAGTCAAACTGAATTTGAATGTGACTGCATATAACTGACTTGGGACAGTTTTTACGTTTCTTCTTGCAATTTCCTTATTCTATCCTCTATTAGTGAATTTGTATTAAAAAAAATTGACTAGAGAGATATCGATGGTGAGACTTTGCAAACATTTTTTCAAATGAGCGCGAACTATGACCCCTAGACCCCATATCTGGGGTCAGTTCCAATTTTTATGTTTATTTATATATATATATATATATATATATATATATATATATATATATATATATATATATATATATATATATATATATATATATATACATACATACATACATACATACATACATACATACATACATACATACATACATACATACATACATACATACATACATACATACATACATACATACATACATACATACATACATACATACATACATACATACATACATACATACATACATACATACATACATACATACATACATACATACATACATACATACATACATACATACATACATACATACATACATACATACATACATACATACATACATACATACATACATACATACATACATACATACATACATACATACATACATACATACATACATACATACATACATACATACATACATACATACATACATACATACATACATACATACATACATACATACATACATACATACATACATACATACATACATACATACATGAGTTTTTTGTCATTCCGTTTTGACAAATTGACAACAGCTAAGTTCCAGCAAAAGCTCAGCGGGACTAGTGAACACATTCGTTTACACACCTATTAAACTGTTGGCGCCTAGTGAACTCTGGCAATGTATTCCCTGTACGTTTAGCTGATACGTAGATGGTAGTGTAAATTTTCAACACTAACAACTAAGAAGTAGTTCTACTCTATTGGTAATGGGCACCCTGATTTCATGAAACCGTTCATATTACATAGAAATACATATGCAGGGGTGACCTTTTAGTTTCACAAATATACTTACTTATAGGTAGGTACTTCCTACTGCTATATTCAGCTACTTCTGCCAATGATCAGTAACTTCTCAGTTTCTCAACCATTATCTTAGATTTAAGCTTATCGAAATTATAACTCTTGTTACCTTTTAAGTAAATAAAAAAAGGCTGGACGCAGCAAAAATTAAAATCAGATCTCTTTAGTGAATTTTCTTAAAAAAAAGATCAGTAATGAGCAAATCACGACTTTTAAATTTAAAAAAAATTTCTTCAAATGAGCGCGAACTAGGCCCTCTAGAACCCATATCCAGGGTCAGTTTCAATTTTTATGAGTTATCTATATATATATATATATATATATATATATATATATATATATATATATATATATATATATATATATATATATATATATATATATATATATATGTATCACACCGATAACTCAAAAAAATAATGGGCTGATTTTGATCAAAGTTTCTGAGTACCTTCCTTTTGCAAGTGGATTGGATAAGTTCGTTAGTCTGAACAATCGGCCCAGGTTTTCCCGAAAAATGTATTTTCTTTAGGAAAAAATGTATATCCAGAAACAACAAAGTAAGGGCAGCCAAATTTGGTACTCGTGTTTGTATTATAAAGGGTGAACTATGAACCAAAATTTAGGTATGTAAGTTTAAGGACAAAAAAGTTATGGGTACTTAAAGAAAAAAATTAGGTTTTTCTCAAAATATCAAAGTCGCGATTTGAAACGTCAAAATTGGCAACATTTAGACAAAGAACCTAAAACAAATACGGATTCTGTAGAGACAATGTCGCAAGAAGAGTGTTCTGCAAATCCTTGAGTTTCAGCTTCAACAGTCGTTATCCTTCATTTTACTAAAATATTTACAGAAAATTCATTTCAAATAGACCCTTTTTCTGATGCTTTGGCGGTAGTTTTACTTAAGTTTATGGTTTAACGGTCTGTAATTTTTAGCTAATTTTCGTAGAAAAAATTCGTTCATGAGGAGACCACGACTGTAAATTTTAAAAAGATTTCTTCTAATGAGCGCAAACTAGGCCCCCTAGAATCCATATCCGGGTTTACATTCAGTTTTTATTCATTTACATGTATACAGAGTGACGCATTTCTACCGTAAAGCTCAATACAATTATTATTATACAAGGGACAAGAAAAAATTGTATAAGTTACTTATAGGGTGCCTTGAGCTGCATCTTATAAAATTATTTTGACAATCACAGAGTCCTTGGTGATCCCTACAATTTTTTTTCGAACACCATTATTTTATTGCATTTTTGCATTTTTTATCGAAATATGTAAGAAAATAATCGAGACGCAGTAAGTGCGTTTTGGTAGCAAATTTTCATTAAATGCTTCAATAGCACTGCAACCTTTGGTTTACTGTGCATCCCCTTAATCTTTTTACTCCACCCACTCCAAAATCACTGTGCCTTGAACCAGTCTGCGTAGCGATTGGTAGGGTGAAGTTTTATAATGTTCTGTCTCCGGTCTAGACTGACCATATATCAGTTGTCTTTTGCGGTCCAGAGCTTTACACTCGCACAAGATGTGCTGGGCTGATTCCTCCCCCTTGCCGCAGAGTCTGCATGAGAGGTCCCCCTCGAACCGCCCCATTTTATGCAGGTGTTTCTTGACGGCCATGTGTCCCGTCAAGAGACCTGTTATGTTTCTGAGCTGTCCTCTGCTAAGATTTAGCAGTTCCACAGTTCTCTTTGAACTGGGTTCGTCAATTATTGACTTCCCATGTCTGAGCCCTGGACAGTTAGCCCAGTACACCTTGTGTTGGTTTCTGACCCAGGACTTACTGGCTCCCCTGGCAGTGCTCTTTGTCACGCCCAGAACCGGTTCTGGTCCCATAATTGGTTCTGCTGACCCTCCCTTCCCGAGACTGTCAGCTTCTTCATTCCCTTTAACCCCCGAGTGACCCGGCACCCAGATGAGGGTGACCTCATTCAGCCCAGCCAAGTCGCTCGTCTCGTCTCTGCACTTACTCACCAGCCAGGAATTTACCCGTGGGCTACGTAGGGCCTTAAGGGCTGACTGGCTGCCTGTGGCTATGAGGATCCGCATGTTGGTGTAGCCCCTCCTATTGTTCTCCCGCACACAGTGCAGGATGACGTACATTTCGGCCTGAAAGACCGTTGCATGGGTTCCGGGGGAAATACTATGACTTACCCTCGGTTCTTCTGAATAAACACCTGCTCCTGTCCCACGCTCCCCACCGGATCCGTCCATGAGCCAGACGAGCGCGTCCCTTGGTATGCCCGGCGTCTCCCCCGCCATGCCTTGCTGTCGGGGATTACCACTGTAAACTTATCCCTGCAGATTCGCGAGGTCGCGAAGTATGACCTCATTTCAAGCATGGGCTGTTGGTCTGAGTGCCCTTGGACAGGATCTTGTGTAGTCGAGCACTCTCGGACGTGTTTTCCACTTCCTCGCAGTGCCTCCTCCAAGACTCCTTCTTGGCGTACCTCAATCTTTTGTTATAGGTCGTTAGGGCCTGTCTATATTCATCCCATGCTCCCGACCTTTTGGCCACGTTAAACAGCTTACGAACCTGTCAGCCATCAGTAGTCCGGCTGTGGCTGCCCTACTGTGTTGAAGGTTGACCTGAAGGAACCTAAGTGTAATTAACCCGTAGTTGCTTCCCCAGTGGGCGGAAGCTAACCCTTCTCAGGCCCCAGAATGCCTTGAAGGAGGTTCCTTCAAGGGCTCTGTAAGACGCCTGGTTGATCGAGAAGGCGAGAGTCTGTCCTTTCTCCCCTGCCTTCCTGCTTAGAACCGACCAGTGTTGTGTCCCCAGTTCAGGGTTCTGGATCTTCAGTCTACTGATCACCGTCTCCTGCGGGACGGTGTCGGGGATCCGTACGAGGACCTTGCGTCTCTTTGGGAGTTCCTTGGGCTCGACGGCTGGTGGAACTGAGGCGGGCTCATACCTTCCTGAAGAGAGTCCACCGCAGCCTGGATCAGGTCCGCCTTCCCCTGGTCAAGCGTGACCTCAGGATGGCGTCTGTCAATCACCGTTATCCCGAGGCCCACCGCAGCCTCCCTATACGAGCCAGTCTGCGCCAGTGTTCCGGCCTTGACCCTTTTGGGACGTCTGCCTGTAGTAGGCGTGCTAGAGCCAGAGCGCGGCGTCTTCTGACTCGCACTCTCCTCTTGCGCCTTTACAGATGCCCTGGCTTTTGGGACGTCTGTCTGTAGTAGGCATGCTAGAGTCCGAGCGCGTCCTCTTCTGACTCGCACTCCCCTCTTGCGCCTTTACAGGTTTCTCGACCGTCGACGTCCCGGTCGCCATTTTCTGTGCCCTCCGGAACTTTTTTCTTTGCGCCCCGGAAAGACGCTTGTACTGTCAGGGCAGCCCCTCTACCCCTACAGTAGGGTCCTCCCTCGTGGAGGGGCCCCCAGAGTCCGCGGACCTCGCCGCCCTCCGGTGGGACCCAGCCTCCAGCTTGGGTGTCGGGGGCAGGTCTGTGGCCGAAGCTACCCCCTAATCCCCCGTATCTACGTCGGTCGTGAGACCTCCAGAGTCCGCTGCCGCCCCCTGGCTCGTCTCCGTTTCCGGAATAGACTCAAGGCACCATTTTCTGCGCCCTCCGGAACTTCTTTCTTTGCGCCCCGGCAAGACGCTTGTACTGCCGGGGCAGTCCCTCTACCCATACAGTAGGGTCCTCCCTGGTGGAGGGGCCCCCAGAGTCCGCGGACCTCGCCGCCCTCCGGTGGGACCCAGCCTCAAGCTTGGGTGTCGGGGACAGGTCTGTGGCCGAAGCTATCCCCTGATGCCTCATATCTACGTCGGTCGTGAGACCTTCAGAGTCCGCTGCCGCCCCCTGGCTCGTCTCCGTTTCCGGAATACACTCAAGGCACAAGTCTGTAGCCGGAGCCACTCCTCGAGCCTCATTGGTTTTGGTTTTATATGTATTTATGATCTTCATGTTGTTCCCACGAGAATGGGGGAGAAATTGAAAAAAATAATTAATGAATTGGATCAGTTTAGAAGAAAACTGTAAAATTGCTATAAAATGAAATTCTCCAGTAAATCGATCTATAGAAAATTGTTGATAACAATTAATCGGTGAATTTTAGAAAGAAACTGTATTGATGCTTTTTATAGAGAATAATTTTTCCACCATTATAGACTGATTGCAGTGTTTCCTACCTAGACAGGACACTTTAAAATTACTTCAAACAGAATTCATTATTCAGTTAGTTTGTATTTTCGTATATCTGAATATTAAGATTAAGGCCCAGAAAGTGAGAGTGAATATTCAAAGTATTTAATCTCACTGTGCCCCAGCCTATGTGTAATGATACTAGGAGTTTTCGATTTTTCTTTAATGTTTTAACATTACAAACAAATGTGTAAGATAATTAATGAAATATGTGGGAGACTGGATTAATATATTGTACAAGTGGCCTTTCGAAATATTAGCCTTAACTTTCAATCACTGCTATTATAGTCTGTAACTTGTATATACCAGTAAAATTTGAGAATAAAGAATTCTATGAACATCCCAAAGTAAAACTCATAGTGTATGATCTTAATGCAAATAATTGTCATTAACAAATTCAGGGATGAGAAAACAAAAATGCTTTATATTATACTATTTCTAGCATCTAATTTTTGTTAGAAATTAGCCCTTTACTCGCTATTTTTAGCGTGTATACAACAAACCTATTTTATTTCAGAATTTCTTTAGGCCATGGCAAGGTAAAATATGCCTGACATCTGAACATGCCGTCTTCTCTTAACAAATTTATATTTTGCCTTTGCACAAAATAAAACGACTGTCAGAAAATAATTTCCAGTCTTGAAAAAAGTGTGAATAATTTATTTTGAAACATAAATACCCAGCTGTAAAATAGAGTTTTGTTTTGATTCATTACGATTTACGTGTATTATACATTTCCTTCAGCTTTTCCACAGACGCAATGATAACAGTAGAAACAAATGTCTTCAATTAAAGTCCTAATTGTTCACTGAACACGCTAAAATAACATAAAAACCAGTCAAAAACTACAGCACTCACTAGTTCATGCACGTAAATAATGAATGAAACAAGCACAGTTTGGACAATTCATGGCGGATTTTGTACCACGTGACTGGGCAACCAATATAAATGATAGCATCCAATGGCCACACTGTAGTCTATAAGTATTAGAGATGGGAAAATTCCCATTTGACGAAAGTTCACGGAAACTTTCCATCCAACAAAATTCCTGAAACTTTCCGAAAGTAAAAAAAAATGGATTGCAATATATATATATATATATATATATATATATATATATATATATATATATATATATATATATATATATATATATAGATAGATAGATAGATACATACATACATACATACATACATACATACATACATACATACATACATACATACATACATACACGTTACCTTTTTGTCAAATTTTATTACGAAAAGAATGAAAACATAATTCATATGTATATAATATGCATTGTATACTTAAACCTAAAAAATAAGACTAAGCTGTTAAGTGACTAGCAGAAATTCACTAGATATAACATAAAAAAAGACACAAAGCGGCTAATATATAGGAACATTGAAAAGTAAAAGATACTAAAAATAGTATTGCAGTTCTAACTGATAATATATTAAAAAAACACAGTTCACCAACTACAGGCAAAATAAAATAACACTTCTGGCTACCACTACACATAAAAAACAATTGCAAACGCAAAAAAACACAAATAAAAATGTTATTGACATACAAAGAGAACCTTTTATTATCCCGTTTCAGTTTAAACTTATCTGAGAATTATATCTTCCATTTTTATTAAAAATTGTAACTCAGGAACCGAATCTACAACAATGGTATTAGTAATGTACTAGGTTCAGGAAATGTATTATTTACTTCTTGAACTTGTTTGGGTGTATTATCCGAGTTTTCATTAATCATTTCTTGTTTTGATCCCTCCTGGCACTCGTAATTTTCATATTTATTAGTTTTTTGGTTTAATGCATCTATTTCATCTTGATGTTGTTCATCTCTTGTGTTAAATATATCTTTTTCACTTAGTTCATCTTCAGATGTATCATTTTTGCTTTCCATTGAGGCAGCAGGCTCAATATTACTTATTCTATCAGTCTCGTTTGTTAATTTTAAATTCAAATTATTTATTGGTCTTTCATAAGCAAAGAACTGTAAATTATGTTTTATGAAAACAATTTTTTCTGTAGTGGAAACTGTCAGTCTATTTCTGTTTACCGTTTTAATATTAAAATGTAATTTAAAATTTCGTTCACAGCTACCAGTAGTGACTGCCGTTGATAACAGCCTTTTTGCTATTTTCATAAGAGCTAGATTTGGATAAAATCCAGTCCACCATGTTATTGATGAAACGTTGCGGCAGCTACATTCCGATATGCCTTGTTAGAAAAAATGTTTGTCAGATCTATACTCAACAAGGTTTTTGAGAAGTTCGGTTTCATCGATCCCATGAGTGTTGCTACAAACTTTGATAAAAAATTCTGTATTATTTTAATAAATAACAATTTATTAAAATAATGGAAAAAAATCAACATGGATTAATATCCATGTTGTTTGGGTCTAAAAAACATGCAGCGCCTTGATCATTATGTGTCATGAATGCTTTACGTGATACCCACATGTCTATATTAGTGAATTTTCTTTAAAAAAAAATCACTAATGAGGAGATCCCGACTTTTGAATTAAAAAAAAATTCTTCAAATCACCGCGAACTAGGCCCACTAGAACCCATATCCAGGGTCAGTTTCAATTTATATATTCAATATATATATATATATATATATATATATATATATATATATATATATATATATATATATATATATATATATATATATATATATATATATATATATATATATATATATATATATATATATATATATATATATATATATATATGTATGTATGTATGTATGTATCACACCGATAACTAAAAAAATAATGGTCAGAAACAGCCACTAATCACCTTAATTTCCCGGGGTATGAGCTCCTTACTTCTTTTAGATTGCATGGAGGCGTGTGCGCGTACGTCCGTAGCAATCTACCCTGCACCAGACTTCCCAACTTAAAAGCTGGAATAAAAGACATACTATGGATAAAACTCTCTCTCAGGGCTGCAACTAAATTCATCTGTTGCATTTACCGGTCACCTTCTGACAACAACTTTGTCCAGCTGTTTGACTACCTTTCTGAAAAAACCGACCATCTGATTTCTGAATATCTTTCCTCCGAGGTCACTATTCTTGGTGACTTCAATGTCCATAATAAGGAATGGCTAGGATCTTCAAAAACCGATCCACAAGAAAGAGCAGCGGAGGCCTTTGCAGTCAGCAATTCTTTAGCCAATATGGTTCAGCAACCTACTTACTTTCCTCGCATCCCAACACACAGCTCAAATCCCTTGGATCTCCTTCTTACTAAAAATCCTGACTGCTACAAGATATCAGTCACCGCCCCTCTGGGTCGCTCAGACCACGGGATGGTCACTGCTTCCTGCGCAATGCAACCCGAGGTCACACAGTCATCACACCCACGCATCGTTTGGCACTACAACTCCGCGAACAGGGACAAAATGCGAGATTACTTTTCCTCATTTCCATAGGCGCCTGTCTGCTTCTCTCATCCTGACCCCTCTGATATCTCACAAAACGTCACCGAAATTATCCAAGCTGGCATGCAATTAATTATTCCACGTCCACAGAAAACCTCTGCAGCCACTCAAAAGCCCTGGTTCTCTAAATCCTGTGACAAGGCCAGACTTAAAAAGGTCAAAGCTCACAAAACGCTTCTACACAATCCCAGTCAAGAAAATCGTCAAGCATTTAACGACGCAAGAAACCGCTATGTCCGGATTCTTTCTGAGGCAAAAAACTCGTTTAATAACCACATCAAAAACAAAGTCCTCTTAAGCTCCAACTGCAGCAAACCCTTCTGGACTCTTGCTAAATCTATTGGGAATAATTTCTGCAAGAGCACGTTCCCACCTCTTGTCTCAGGGGATGAAATTGTTTCTACCGCCCTGGGCAAGGCTGAACTTTTTGCCTCGTTGTTCGTCGGCAATTCTACTCTCAACCCACCTCCCAAATGTTCAACCACCAACAATCCCCGATGTCGCGCATAAAATGACTGATATCATTTTCAAAACTAAAAAGGTACGAAAGATGCTCTCTTCTCTTAATACCAGGAAAGCCTCTGGCCTTGACAAGATCACAGCAATTGTTTTCAAAAAATGCGCACCAGAACTTGCTCCTGTTCTGACTCGTCTGTTTCAGACATCTTACAATATAGGCATATTCCCTAGTAACTGAAAAACTGCTCGAGTACAACCCGTCTCCAAGAAAGGATCCAAAGCGCTTCCTAGCAACTACAGACCTATTTCTCTCCTTTCAGTCGTCTATAAAGTGATGGAAAAGTATATAAACGCCGAATTACTAAAATTTCTTGAAAAACACAGTCTAATCCGCGACAGGCAGTATGTATTCCGTCAGCGCAGATCAACTGCCGACCTCGTTTCGTTTGTCACCCATTCTTGGGACAAGTCTATGGAACTACATGGTGAATCCCAGATTGTCGCTCTAGACATATCCAAAGCATTCGACCAAGTCTGGCACGCAGCGCTGCTTAATAAACTACCGGTCTATGGCCTACCACCAAAACTCTGTATGTGGACAGCAAATTTCCTCTCCAACCGGAGCATTTCTGTTGTTGTGGATGGCCATTCCTCTAAACTGTATCCAATTAATGCAGGAGGTCCTCAAGGTTCAGCTTTAGCTCCTACTTTGTTTCTTCTCAACATCAATGACCTCCTCTCTAGCACATCCAACCCAGTTCACAGTTTGGCGGACGACAGCACCCTCCACTCAAATATACAATATTCTAAGCCTGTCTCTTTAGCCCAATTAGATGAGGATCGCAGACTCATGGAGGGTTCTATCTCCGGGGATCTCCAAAAAATATTAGACTGGGGAAGTAGAAATCTTGTACAATTCAACCCCACCAAATCACAGTCTTGCTTTCTTTCTCATAAGAGATACACCAGCCCTAGACCCCTCACAATAAACAACCAAGTTATTCAAAGTAATGAGTCCTTTTCACTTGTTGGCATTTCTGTGGATCGAAATCTCAATTGGCACCAACATGTCACATCAATTGCAGAAGCGGCTGCTAAGAAATTAGGTTTCCTCTTCCGGGCTCGCAAATACTTTTCACCAGCTAATTTCTATACCTTATATACTTCACAAATAAGACCAAACCTCGAATACTGCTTCCACATCTGGGGTGCTGGTGCCGCGTCTACACTCGCTATCCTGGACTCCATTCAGAAGAGAGCTATAAGTTCATCGGTGACCCTACCCTCACCCAAAGGCTGCCATCCCTTGCCCACCGACGTGCCGTTGGTGACCTCTCTCTCTTTTATAGATATCTGCACGGGCACAGCTCAGATGAGCTTTCTTCCATAGTTCCTCCACCTGCTGCCCCCAACAGATCTACCAGGGGAACAGAGCGAATGCACCATTTTACTGTCCAGGTCACCAGACATAGAACATCTTGTTATGCCCGCTCTTTTGTCCCGAGAACTTCCAAGTTGTGGAATTCCTTGCCGGCACATGTTTTTCCTTCTCCCCCGAACCTTCAAACCTTCAAAGTCCAGAATTAACAAGTTGCCTCTTTCCTCCTTGTCGACACCCACGGTACGATAGTATTTAGGCTGTACGCCCTCGTGGTGTGTTGTTGAAATAAGATCAAATTTGGCACATACCTTCCTTTTGCGAGTAGCTTGGATAAGTTCGTTAGTCAGGTTTTCCCGGAAAATTTTGTGTTGTATTTCGCAAAAATTTATATCTCCGGAAATAACAAAGTAAGAGCAACCAAGTTTGGTACGCTGGTTTCTGTCATAAAGAGTATCCTATGTACCCAAATTAAGATTTATATATTAAAAGACAAAAAGTTAGTGGTAAATTAATTTTTAATTTATTAAATCTGATTCAAGAAAGTTAAAACGTCAAAATTGATTGATCAGAATGTGAGGGGAAAAATACTACAAGAGATGACAACAAGCACCTAGATATGTGTCTTAGTCGTTATTTTCCTTGATTTCGTTAAAATATGAGCAAAAAATCCATTGTAAATCAAAATGGTTTTGTGTAAATTGTAAAATGTTAAACAATATGTATTATGGGATATACCTGCTAGTAAATACATGTCGAGCGTAGCTCATTGGTCTAATTCCCTGTACATCGTATAATCGACTCCTGCATGACGAGTTATAATCCTAGTTAGTGACTTTACTGCTTATCAATTTTTTTAGTCTCATTTCATTTTATAGTTATCTAATCAGATTGTTGTTATTACGATTGATTTTTTAGCGAGTTTTTGTATAAAAAATAATTTGATAAGAGGACATGAAAGTTTTAAGACTTAATTTAATTTTAATAGCATATCTGGTTGTTTGTTTTTGCACTAACTTAGTGAAACCGTTCCCTATTTAATACAGTCGTCGACTTTTCCACTGGCTTCACAAGTGCTTGTTTTAGTGAATTTTCTTTAAAAACAATCACTAACGAGGAGATCCCGACTTTTGAATTTAGAAAACATTTCTTTAAATGAGCGCGAACGAGGCCCCCCTAGAACCCATATCCATGACCAGTTTCAATATATATATATATATATCTGTGTGTGTGTGTGTGTGTGTGTGTGTGTGTGTGTGTGTGTGTGTGTGTGTGTGTGTGTGTGTGTGTGTGTGTGTGTGTGTGTGTGTGTGTGTGTGTGTGTGTGTGTGTGTGTGTGTGTGTGTGTGTGTGTGTGTGTGTGTGTGTGTGTGTGTGTGTGTGTGTGTGTGTGTGTGTGTGTGTGTGTGTGTGTGTGTGTGTGTGTGTGTGTGTGTGTGTGTGTGTGTGTGTGTGTGTGTGTGTGTGTGTGTGTGTGTGTGTGTGTGTGTGTGTGTGTGTGTGTGTGTGTGTGTGTGTGTGTGTGTGTGTGTGTGTGTGTGTGTGTGTGTGTGTGTGTGTGTGTGTGTGTGTGTGTGTGTGTGTGTGTGTGTGTGTGTGTGTGTGTGTGTGTGTGTGTGTGTGTGTGTGTGTGTGTGTGTGTGTGTGTGTGTGTGTGTGTGTGTGTGTGTGTGTGTGTGTGTGTGTGTGTGTGTGTGTGTGTGTGTGTGTGTGTGTGTGTGTGTGTGTGTGTGTGTGTGTGTGTGTGTGTGTGTGTGTGTGTGTGTGTGTGTGTGTGTGTGTGTGTGTGTGTGTGTGTGTGTGTGTGTGTGTGTGTGTGTGTGTGTGTGTGTGTGTGTGTGTGTGTGTGTGTGTGTGTGTGTGTGTGTGTGTGTGTGTGTGTGTGTGTGTGTGTGTGTGTGTGTGTGTGTGTGTGTGTGTGTGTGTGTGTGTGTGTGTGTGTGTGTGTGTGTGTGTGTGTGTGTGTGTGTGTGTGTGTGTGTGTGTGTGTGTGTGTGTGTGTGTGTGTGTGTGTGTGTGTGTGTGTGTGTGTGTGTGTGTGTGTGTGTGTGTGTGTGTGTGTGTGTGTGTGTGTGTGTGTGTGTGTGTGTGTGTGTGTGTGTGTGTGTGTGTGTGTGTGTGTGTGTGTGTGTGTGTGTGTGTGTGTGTGTGTGTGTGTGTGTGTGTGTGTGTGTGTGTGTGTGTGTGTGTGTGTGTGTGTGTGTGTGTGTGTGTGTGTGTGTGTGTGTGTGTGTGTGTGTGTGTGTGTGTGTGTGTGTGTGTGTGTGTGTGTGTGTGTGTGTGTGTGTGTGTGTGTGTGTGTGTGTGTGTGTGTGTGTGTGTGTGTGTGTGTGTGTGTGTGTGTGTGTGTGTGTGTGTGTGTGTGTGTGTGTGTGTGTGTGTGTGTGTGTGTGTGTGTGTGTGTGTGTGTGTGTGTGTGTGTGTGTGTGTGTGTGTGTGTGTGTGTGTGTGTGTGTGTGTGTGTGTGTGTGTGTGTGTGTGTGTGTGTGTGTGTGTGTGTGTGTGTGTGTGTGTGTGTGTGTGTGTGTGTGTGTGTGTGTGTGTGTGTGTGTGTGTGTGTGTGTGTGTGTGTGTGTGTGTGTGTGTGTGTGTGTGTGTGTGTGTGTGTGTGTGTGTGTGTGTGTGTGTGTGTGTGTGTGTGTGTGTGTGTGTGTGTGTGTGTGTGTGTGTGTGTGTGTGTGTGTGTGTGTGTGTGTGTGTGTGTGTGTGTGTGTGTGTGTGTGTGTGTGTGTGTGTGTGTGTGTGTGTGTGTGTGTGTGTGTGTGTGTGTGTGTGTGTGTGTGTGTGTGTGTGTGTGTGTGTGTGTGTGTGTGTGTGTGTGTGTGTGTGTGTGTGTGTGTGTGTGTGTGTGTGTGTGTGTGTGTGTGTGTGTGTGTGTGTGTGTGTGTGTGTGTGTGTGTGTGTGTGTGTGTGTGGGTGTGGGTGTGGGTGTGGGTGTGGGTGTGGGTGTGTGTGTGTGTGTGTGTGTGTGTGTGTGTGTGTGTGTGTGTGTGTGTGTGTGTGTGTGTGTGTGTGTGTGTGTGTGTGTGTGTGTGTGTGTGTGTGTGTGTGTGTGTGTGTGTGTGTGTGTGTGTGTGTGTGTGTGTGTGTGTGTGTGTGTGTGTGTGTGTGTGTGTGTGTGTGTGTGTGTGTGTGTGTGTGTGTGTGTGTGTGTGTGTGTGTGTGTGTGTGTGTGTGTGTGTGTGTGTGTGTGTGTGTGTGTGTGTGTGTGTGTGTGTGTGTGTGTGTGTGTGTGTGTGTGTGTGTGTGTGTGTGTGTGTGTGTGTGTGTGTGTGTGTGTGTGTGTGTGTGTGTGTGTGTGTGTGTGTGTGTGTGTGTGTGTGTGTGTGTGTGTGTGTGTGTGTGTGTGTGTGTGTGTGTGTGTGTGTGTGTGTGTGTGTGTGTGTGTGTGTGTGTGTGTGTGTGTGTACAATTTATCAAAATTTAGGTCTGTAAGTTTAAAGACAAAAACGTTGGAGGCATTTAAAGAAAAAAAGTCTGGACGCAGCAAGTGCGTTTATGGTAGTGAATTTTCATAAAAATGTTTTTAATAGCAAATATGTGTTTTTTTAAAGAAAGCAGGAGTTTTAGTTACCAGTATAACCTATATAGTTAAAACAATGTGCCATGTTTAATCAAAATAACTTTATTGTTTGAAAATGTAAAAAAAAATCCGAAAGTAAACTAAAACTGTTCCCGAAACAAACCGTTTCTTGGTCAACCTTATGGGTTAATAGTAAATTGAACTATTCAAATTTGAAACATTTAATCAAAATTCGCTACCATAACACACTTGCTGCGTCCAGAATTTATTTTCTTACAACATGCATTATATGTCAATGGAAAATGCAAAAATGCAATAACATAAGGCATGTTCGACTAAAAAAAAAGACAATTTGTATCACCAACGACTTATGGGCCACCTGTGATTGTAGAAAGAATTTTTTAAGATGTAGCTCAAGGCACCCTATAATTAATGTATACAATTTTTTTTTCATATCTTGTATAATAACGGATATATTGAGCTTTATTGATTTTGTACTAAAATTCGACAAAAATTATATACTATTAAACGATAAACTCTATAGCTAAGACTACTGCCAAGCATCAGAGAAAGGGTCTATTTGAAATGAATTTTCTGGAAACATTTTAGTAAAATGAAGGACAATGACGGTTGAAAGTAAGACTTCAGGGTTTGTAAAACATTCTTCTTGAGACATTTTCTTTCCAAAGCCCGTATTAGATTCAAGTTATTTGCCTAAATGTTGCCAATTTTGACGTTTTAAATCGCGACTTTGACGTTTCGAGGAAAACCCCAATTGAACTACAAAGCTAAATTTTGGTAGGTAATTTACCTATAGCGATATAAACCCGTGTACCAAATTTGGTTGCCCTTACTTTGTTATTTCCGGAGATATAATTTTTTCTAAAGAAAACACAAAATTTTCCGGGAAAATCTCGGCCGATTTTCCTGGCTAACGAACTTATCCAAGCCACTTGCAAAATGAAGGTATTTGCCAAATTTAATTAAGATCGGCTCATTATTTTTTGAGTTATTGGTGTGATTAATATATATATATATATATATATATATATATATATATATATATATATATATATATATATATATTATATATATATATAAATATATATATATATATATATATATATATATATATATATATATATATATATATATATATATATATATATATATATATATATAAATCGAAACTGACCCCGGATATGTGTTCTAGGGGGCCAAATTAGCGCTCATTTGAAGACATTTTTTCAAAATTCAAAAGTCGGGATCTCCTCGTTATTGAATTTCTTTTAAAGAAAATTCACTATAAAGGGGTTTTCCTCAAAACAGAAGAAGTCGCGATTTGAAACGTCAAAATTGGCAACATTTAGGCAAAGAACCAGAAAGAAATACGGATTGTGTAAAGAGTGTTCTGTTTCAGCATCAACCATCATTGCCCTTCATTTTACTACAATATTTCCAGGAAATTCATTTCAAAAAGACCCGTTCTTTGATGATTTGGCAGTAGTTTTAGTTAAGTTTATGGTTTAACTGTATAATTTTTAGCTAAGTTTCGTAGAAAAAATTTGTAAATTAGGAGACCGCGGCTTTTGAATTCTAAAAAGAGTTTTTCAAATGAGAGCAAACTAGACCCCCTAGAATCCATATCCGGGTTTACTTTTTGTTTACATATATACAGGGTGACGCATTTCTACGGTAAAGCTCAATATAATTGTTATGCAAGATACGATAATTTTTTTTATATATTACCTATAGGGTGTCATGAGCTGCATCTTATAAAATTATGTTGACAATCACAGGTGGCCCATAAGTCGTTGGTGATACCTACAATTTTTTTGAACATTCCTTATTGCATTTGTGCATTTTTCATCGAAATATGATGCATGTTTGTAAAAAAAACGAGACGCAGTAAGTGTGTTTTGGTATCGAATTTTTATTATTCGCTTCAAAATTTAATAACTTAATTTGCTATTAACATAAGTTTCGTCAGCTAGAAAACGAGTTTTCTCGGAAGCGTTTTGAGTTTAATTTCGTTATCTCATACACCCTGAAGCGAATTTACCCAAAAACAATTCAAAGCGTTCCTGTGTCAGGTGCTAACTAAATACCAAATTTGAAGTTCATATCTCAATTCTTTCGAAAGTTATTGCAACTACAGACGTACAGGCTAACAGACAAACCGCCGAACAGAGCTACAGACAAACAGTTTTAGTTCCAGAATAAAGTTTTCTATGTTTTGAGACTTTGACGCCGTTTTTAGCAAAAAAACTTTGAAATTTCTGACACTCATATTCCACCCTCACACATTCAACCTCGCTGATTTAATTTCAGCACAGAATATCAGATGTTTAATGAAATTGAAAGTTTTCTAATAAACAAATTCTAAAACGTTGTATGACTCGATTTTTAACGAAAAAATGTCAATTTTCACCAAAAATCCGGCTTGATTGAGGATATGTTACGTGATTAGTAAATTTTTATTAAAAAAAATTCACTAATAGTGATGTATCGATGGTGAGGTTTTGTAAAATTTTTTACAAATGAGCGCAAACTAGGACCCCTAGAACCCATATCCGGGGTCAGTTTCAATTTTTATATGTTGTGTATATATATATATATATATATATATATATATATATATATATATATATATATATATATATATATATATATATATATATATATATATATATATAAACATATACAAATTGAAACTGACCCCGGATGTGGGTTCTAGGGGTCTTAGTTCGCACTCATTTGAAAAAACTTTTTCAAAATTTAAAAGTCGGGATCTGCCCATTAGTGAATTTTTTCTACGAAAATTCACTTGAGAATAAAAAATGAAAACCCATATCCGGGGTCAGTTTCAATTTTTATATGTTATATATATATATATATATATATATATATATATATATATATTGTTTTCTTTCGAAAAAAATTTTTTTTCCTGAAAATTACAAAGCTATTTTAATGAAATTTACTATATATGTTGCCTTGGGAGAGACATTACTGCGTACCAAAATTAAACTTTCTAAGTTTATAGAAAATTGAGTTGTTCAAATTTTGAATTTTCTTTCGAAAAAAAATTTTTTCTCCGAATCTTACAAACTTATTTTAATGAAATTTGGTGGATATCTTGCCTTAGCAAAGGCCTTGCTACATACCAAAATTAAACTTTCTAAGTTTATAGAAAATTGAGTTATTCAACTTTGAAGCATTTAATAAAAACTCACTACCATAACGCACTTGCTGCGTCCCGAACTTTTTATATTATACTTCTTTAAATCAGCACAAATCAGCTTCTTGTTCACAGTTTATTGGCCTTAACATCGCAAATTAGCTGTTAAAAAAGTTGATTTATGGCCCACAAATTGACATTTCCCTAAAAAAAAATCTGGAAAAGCTTCCAAGGACAATTTCCGAGAATGTTTCCGATAACTTTAAAGGAAATACAATTCCATCTCTAATAAATATCTTTAATGTGACTACAATCATAAAGATATTCCTCATTTGTCTATGACTATTTTGTGTTCGTGATTTCTGTCAATCATTTCGTATTTTTAATTTTAATGTTGGCTGCGTTTAGTATTTTTTCGTCTCTGGTGGTTGGACAATTGCTCATTCTTATTCTTATCGATATCGAATTGGCGCGAATGTAATCGGAGATTACCAAAGAAACTGTTTGTTGTGTAAAGATTCCTTAATGTTTTATGTTGTGTTTTTATTATAAAGGTGAGTTAAAACTGTTTTTTTCAAATACTCTGGTGATTTTTGGGAAGATTTAAATATAAAATTAATTAGAAATTAGGTAGGCATATCATATTTAAGAATGGTGAATCATTCATGATTAGGCTTATTGTAACTGTGGTCATTATGATTTATAGATCTTCAATATAAGTAAAAACTGATGTTATTAGTTTTCCAATGATTTAGTAGGTACTGCACTCAGTATATTGTATTTGTTAAAAACTGACGTAAATACTACAATACTACAGCTATTTCTCACATAAACCTAAAAATGATTTCACCACTGTACATCTGCTAAGTATACACACCACCACACCAAATAAGCAGGAATCACACCTTACAATCTTCATTCAGTGTATGTCTGCCAATAAATTTGGTGATACTGCATGTTGGGGGTCAACCAGTTTTATAGATAAATCGACTGCTGTTAGATGAAATTTACTTTTGGTACTAATTTTATATTTTGGAAATTCGTTTTTACATTGTGGAAATTTGTTGCAGCCGAGTTAGTGACATTATTAATTTGTCGCTGGTCACATATAAGTTTAAACTAACACTTTTTTTTTTGTAAAATGCATGTTTTCTGTGCTTTCTTGGGTTGTCTCCAATGTCTTCTGGTCAGGTCAGGTGAGGTCAGTTCAGATCAGGCGAGGTCAGTTCAGATCAGGCGAGGTTGCTAAGGCTTGCTGTTTGTGCATAAACACCAAGAAACATGTTGTGCCTTCAATCCCTAAACAAACTGGTGGAGCAAATAGGCATGCTGCAGGGGAAAAACATTATTAAGAGAAAATGTTGATGCAAAATGTGAAAAAATTGCTTATGCATCAAGTACAAGAAAATATGTCTAAATAGTGTGTTGTAGAAATGCAGAATGGGAATGAAAATCATCAGGACGAAGCCACCTGCCAAAGTACTCCTTTCCCGCCTGCATGCCTACAACCACCCACAATGCATAAACCACAAGAACAATTTCTTGGAACAACCTCCAAGAAAGTTACGGTACTTTAAGACGAATGGGGGTTCTGTGCGGCTATACAGGATTTTAAGGCAGTATAGCTGCAAAAAGGCATAAAGACAGCTTATATAGGTCCGGCTAAGCTGTTCTTTTCGCATTTTTCGTTAATACTTCCTTTTTAGTGAATTTTCTTAAAAAAAATTCACTAATGAGGAGATCTTGACTTTTGAATTTTGAAAAAATTTCTTCAAATGAGCGCTAATTAGGACCCCCGGAACACATATCCGGGGTCAGTTTCAATTTTTATATGTTTATATATATATATATATATATATATATATATATATATATATATATATATATATATATATATATATATGTATATATATATATATATATATATATATATATATATATATATATATGTATCACACCGATAACTCAAAAAATTATGGGCCGATTTTGATTAAATTTGGTGAGTACCTTCCATTTATAAATGGCTTGGATAAGTTCGTTAGCCAGGAAAATCGGCCCAGGTTTTCCCGGAAAATTTTGAGTTTTCTTTCGAAAAAAATTGTAAAAAATTTATATCTCCAAAATTAACAAAGTAAGGGCAACCAAATTTGGTGCGCGGGTTTATATCATTATAATTAAGCTACCTACCAAAAAAGTTATAGGCATTTAAATAAAAATTTATTGGGATTTTCCTCAAAATGTTAAAGTTGCAATTTAAAACGTCAAAAATTGGCAACATTTAGGCAAATAACTTGAATCTAGTACGGGCTCTGGAAGAAAATGTTTCAAGAAGAATGTTTTACAAACCCTGAAGTCTTAGTTTCAACCGTCATTGTTCTTCATTTTACTAAAATATTTCCAGAAAATTCATTTAAAATAGACCCTTTCTCTGATGCTTGGCAGTAGCCTTAGCTATAGAGTTTATCGGTAATGGTATATAATTTTTGTCGAATTTTCTTAAAAAATCAATAAAGCTCAATATATCCGTTATTATATAAGATATGAAATTTTTTTATATATTTCTTATAGGGTGTCTTGAGCTACATCTTAAAAAAATATTTCTACAATCATAGGGTGGCTCATAAGTCGTTGGTGATACAAATTTTCTTATTTTTTTAATCAAACACGCCTTATGTTATTGCATTTTTGCATTTACCATCGAAATATAATGCATGTTTGTAAGAAAAGAAATTCTGGATGCAGCAAGTGCGTTATGGTAGCGAATTTTGATCAAATGCTTCATATTTGAATAGCCAAATTTGCTATTAATCTATAAGGTTGACCAAGAAACGAGTTTTTGCGGGAACACTTTAAGTTTACTTTTGGAAATTTTTGTACATTTTCACACAATAAAGTTATTTTTATTAAACATGGCACATTGTTTTTACTATAAGGTTATACTGGTAACCAAAATTGATGCCTGCTTTCTTAAATAAAAAGAAAACAGACATATTTGCAATAAAAACATATTTAAGAAAATTCACTACCATAACGCACTTGCTGCGTCCCGAGTTTTTATCTTCTTATTTAGGACATTGTGCGATGTACGACAAGGTGGCCATCTCGGTGCGGAACCAGGTAGTATGTTGTCACGACAGCTCTCAATAACACAAAATGTTATAAAATAGAGACTGTGTACAACCAAATAACAATTTTGTAAATTGTCACCCCTGTTCCATTTCTTCCCTAATATTCCGCATCGAGATGGCGACCCTGTCGTACATCTCACAATGTTCTAGGAGCTGACTACCATAGCCATATTACTTTAGAGGAGTGTTCTCTCTGTAATTAGTATACTGTACTGATGAGCTCAAATTAGAGTAAAACCGGTTTGCTGTTCCAATTATGGTGAGAATATATCTAGCCTTACATATCGTCCCTATATTAGTTTTGCCCTGCAAATATGATGAAATTAGCTTCAACGGCAATCCCCTAACACCATATCGATATAACATATGTAGCAAGATTTCGTGCACTACATAGTCTAAGGCGCGCGAGAAATCAATAAATACCCCATACAATTAATCTTCCTGCCTACAGCACCTACAATTTGGCACACAAAATCACAGAGAGCAGTATCTGTACTCCTACCCCGAATAAAGCCATGCTGCGACGATGTGAAAACATAAGTTTTATTAAAGAATGCAACAAATTGGCTGTTAATAGCCTGCTCAAAAAAATTTGAAAACGATGACAAAAGGCTGATACGACGATAGTTAGAAATACGTGTGGCTCACCCTTTTGGTGAATTTTTATTAACAAAAAAATTTACTATGGTGAGACTTTGCAAAATTTTTTTTTCAAATGAGCGTGGACTGGGACCCCTAGAACCCATATCCGGGGTCAGTTTCAATTTTTATATCTTTATATGTATATATATATATATATATATATATATATATATATATATATATATATATATATATATATATATATATATATATATATATATATATATATATATATATATATATATATATATATATATATATATATATATATATATATATATATATATATATATATATATATATATATATATATATATATATATATATATATATATATATATATATATATATATATATATATATAGTCTCTATTTTTTTAACACTTTGTGTTATTTGGAGCTGGCGTGACAACATACTACTTGGTTCCGCAACTAGGTGGTGGCACGTCCACCACTCACTGAGTATTTTAAGGCTGGCTATACTATAGCCGTATTACTTTTGGTGCATTTTTGCTACAATTAGTATTCCGTACTGAAGAGCTCTAATGAGAGCGAAACCGGTCTACGGTTCTAATTGTTGCGAGAATGCATCTAGTCTTACATACTTTGTCCCTATATTGGGGTAGAACTGGGCCAGGGCTGACAATCTTCTAAATTGTTAGTTAGTGGTATACAGTCTCTATTTTTTTAACACTGTGTTATTTGGAGCTGGCGTGACAACATACTACTTGGTTCCGCAACTAGGTGGCGGCACGTTCACCACTCACTGATTATTTTAAGGCTGGCTATACTATAGCCATATTACTTTTGGTGCATTTTTGCTACAATTAGTATGCCGTACTGAAGAGCTCTAATGAGAGCGAAACCGGTCTACAGTTCTAATTGTTGCGAGAATGCATCTAGTCACATACTTTGTCCCTATATTGGGGTAGAAATGGGCCAGGGCTGACAATCTTTTAAATTGTTAGTTAGTTGTATACAGTCTCTATTTTTTTAACACTTTGTGTTATTTGGAGCTGGCGTGACAACATACTACTTGGTTCCGCAACTAGGTGGCGGCACGTCCACCACTCTCTGAGTATGGAAACCTCTTCCTAACAAAAATTGATACACCGCCATGGAGGGAGTCTTTCCTGCAGAAAAATGCAGACAGTTTATAACCATCAATGTGTATAGATTCCAGCTGATCCTCATTCTGCCAGCGCTCAGTGAACAACAATAGATCTGGCAAAACATTGAACATATTTGAAATGCACTGAACGTTCCAGTGGAGCACAAATAGATGAGATGAGCCCATGTTAGCTTCTCAGTCTCAAGAGATGAGAGCAAACCATCCTGCACACCTTTAGTTCCTTCATTTAAAGAACCCTCTCCATGCAGAAATCCATCACGAGAAAAATCACACCCAACATCCAAAGCCCCATCCACAAAACCATCACATTTCACAAAAATCAAATTACCGTCAAGTTTCCTTCTCTCCAAAACCAAAGAACAAATCACAACACCAAGTACACTTTTTGTGAGAGGAAGCCCATTCACACCATTAATGTCCAAGCAAACAACACTTCCCCAAGCAAATTGATCTAACCTAACAACATACTCATCCAATCTAATATTACACTTATATATAAGGTAGTCTCTAGTTCTAATCTCGGTATATGGAACTGACATCAAAACAATATTTGTGTAAGTACAAAACTTAATTTTTTCACTTATCTTAAAAAAAGGGAAATCTTTTAGTTTTGAAATCAATGGCTCTGCCAATCACCAACAAATAGTCTTGTGTGATAGAAATGTGACATTCTCAGTCAGATTCACAATGTCTGTAATAACTCCAGCATAGTGTGCACCTAGCTTGATAATGGTCACAATGTGAAAATTAGACAGCTGTGAAATCAATTCAGACCATAAATCACGGACAGTTTCATCACACAATATTAATAAGGTAGGTTTCTTCCCTGGTACATTTCCATCTACAGAGCTGGCTGCACTTTCGCGTCCAACCTGTTTCCCAGTGTCAACCACATCTGTGTTCTTCCTATCATAGTTCACCCTCTCTAAGTAACTCAAAACCTTGTTCAGCTCAAGAGTATCCCGAAGGGCTTGACTTCTTTACAATTTATTTGTTCTCAATCTCCAGGGTCTTTATTGTTGAAAGCATACTTCTGTTAATTTCATTAACCTCTTTCACTTCGTTTTCTAAAACTGCTATTTTTTCTTCATCCTGTTGAATCTCTCTAAGCATGGACTCATTTATTTCTTTCAGTTTTAGTGAATTTTCGTAGAAAAAATTCACTAATGGGGAGATCCCGACTTTTGAATTTTGAAAAAAATTTTGCGAATGAGCGCGAACTAGGACCCCTAGAACCCATATCCGGGGTCAGTTTCAATTTTTATATGTTTATATATATATATATTTATATATATATATATATATATATATATATATATATATATATATATATATATATATATATATATATATATATATATATATATATATATATACATATACATATATACATATACATATATATATATAGATATATATATATATATATATATATATATATATATATATATATATATATATATATATATATATATATATATATATATATATATATATATATAACTCAAAAAATAATGGGCCGATTTTGATAAAATTTAGCATGTACCTTTCTCTTGTAAATGGCTTGGATAAGTTCGTTAGTCAGGAAAATCGGACGAGGTTTTCCGGGAAAATTTTGAGTTTTCATTCGAAAAAAATTCTTATCTCAAAAACTAATAAGCCGATTTTAATAAAATTTGGCATGTACCTTCCTTTTGTAAATGGCTTTGACAAGTTTGAAAGTCAGAAAAATCGGACGAGGTTTTCCGGAAAAATTTTGAGTTTTCAAAAAAAAAAAAATTTATCTCAAAGAATAATAAGCCGATTTTAATAAAATTTGGCATGTACCTTCCTTTTGTAAATGACTTTGCTAAGTTCGTTAACCAGAAAAATCGAACGAGGTTTTCTGAAAAAATTTTGAGTTTTCATTTGAAAAAAATTTTTATCTTAAAAAATAATAAATCTATGATAACCAAATTTGGTAGGTAGGTTTACGATATAAAAAGTAAACTATACACCAAAATTTAGATTTCTATGTTACAAGAAAAAAAAGTTATAATAACATATTTTGCGCCAGATCATTTCTATGAAAATTCACTACCATAACGCACTTGCTGCGTCCCGAGATTTTATTAAATCTAATTTCAGCTGGCTAATTGTTGCTTTCTCTATACTTAGTTGATCTATATAACTTTTCTCAGACTTGAACACTTCATCTTCAAATTCCTGTGTTCTTCTCCTAAGTCTCCCAATAAATAATTCCTTCTCATTTGCATCCTTACGTGGTAACAGATTTTCCCCCTCTAAATCTTTAAGTTTTTGTTCACTGTTCAACTCTGTTTCTTGACACTTTGTTGAGCAATAAATAGTAGAGCCATCCATGAATACTGCACCTTTCTTTCTCCCCAAACAAGCTGGATGATAAACTGATAGGGAAGACAAACACACATAACTGTTGTGTCCGCGGTTCAAGTTATGGTGAGAATATATCTAGCCTTACATACATTGTCCCTATATTAGAGAAGAAATCGGCCAGGGCTGACAATTTACAAAATTCCGGAGGCGAAGTACATTGGCTAGTTCTGAGAATTAAGTTTTTATCGAAAATGCTATATCTCTGAAACTCGTCAATTAATTTTTATGAAATTTAACTAATTTATTGCCATCAAGCTACAGATTCAATGTTCCAAAATTAATTTCCATTAAATAATTACAATCCAAGATAAGACGAATTCGAAAACTAATAAAAAATTATGAAAATAAATGTCCATATGCTGTCGCATATTACGAACACCGTTTCAATTGTGCCAAAATAAAGTAACTGAGGAATAACGTAGCTCGACTCTGGACCCCCCCCCCCTCTTACCCTAGCTTCCTACCCTAAGATGAATTGGGCGCCTGGTCTAAAAATTCACTCTCATCTTCATCGTAGCTGCCTTTCGAATATTGAGAAATACATTTTTTTTATAGATTATCTTTGAACTGAACTGCATTTGGTATGACCATGTTTAGAACAAATCACGCAAAATAATAATTCCTTTTCATTTGCATCCTTGCGTGGTAACAGATTTGTCCCCTCTAATTCTTTAAGATTTTGTTCACTGTTCAACTCTGTTTCTTGACACTTTGTTGAGCAATAAATAGCAGAGTCATCCAAGAATACTGCACCTTTTTTTCTCCCCAAACAAGCTGGATGATAAACTGATAGGCAAGACACACACACATAATTGTTGTGTCCGCGGTTCTAGTTATGGTGAGAATACATCTAGCCTTACATACATTGTCCCCATATTAGGGAAGAAATGGGCCAAATTGTTCGTTGGTTGTACACAGTCTCTATTTTATAACATTTTGTGCTATTTGGGACTGTCGTGACAACATACTTACCTGCTTCCGCACCGAGATTGTGACCGTGTGCTACATCTCACAATGAGTGACATAGCTTAGATGTGAGGCCATGAAAATGCTTCGACATTAATCTACTACTTTGCTCTATACCCCAAGTAGAATGTTTTTGTTGACTATAGTTTTTCATGTGATTTACAGATTACACGTTTGACGATGGATAGCCCTAAAAAGCGAGAATGTTCTATAAATTTAGAAGTGATGGATTTAGACAAGATAAATGCTTCTAAGAATGTTCAGAGCAAGAAAGTTAAGAAGCAGATGGCAGCAAAAGAAAATTTAACTATGGGTAGTCCCAAAAAGCAAAAATGTTTTATAAAATTAGAAGTGATGGATTTAGACATGATATATGCTTCTGAGAATGTTGAGAGCAGGGAAGTTGAGACGCAGATGGCAGCGAAAGACAATTTCATGATGGATAACACTACAGAGCAAAAAGGTATTGTAAAGTTAGAAGCGACAGATTTAGACACATCCGATGATTCTAAGAACGTGGAGAGCACTGAACTTCAGTACAGTGAACTTAGGAAGCACATGGTAGCAGAAAACAAAGCTTCAGAGGAGAAGGAAGCTGAGTTGCGGAGGAAAATGGCTCTGAAAAGTATGGCATATTTGGTTGAACAGAGTGAGACTTATTCTCGATTTTTTAAACAGAAGCTTGTTGATTTGGACGCCGAGTAAGTACCAGCAATTGTTCTTTACAATTTTCTTATTCATTGTCAAGTAGAGATACTTCACAGCTTCACCTAAATCTAATGTAATGTGGCTTACTTTATCAGCACGTACCTGCTGTTAAATTTTATTAACATATTATTTCAATAATTAACAGGAAGGAAGCAGATGCCCAAGCAAGAAAAGTTCTAGAAACTTCAGCTACAAAAAAAAGTAAGCTCAGTACGGGTGACAACAAATCAGACACAACACGTAAGTACATTTGTCTGCTTTGAATAATGATAGAATATATTGAAATTGTTGTGTTGCAGAATATGCAGACATAACTAAACAGCTAAAGTATTTTGAAGGAGGGGTGTTGCGACAGTACCAGGTGGAAGGTGTAACCTGGATGACTGTAAGTTATTCTTACATTAACTTATGATAAGCATGATATGAGTTTATAAATTATTTATTTCCAGGTTCTATTTGAGAATGGATTGAATGGTATTCTAGCTGATGAAATGGGCTTGGGGAAAACCATTCAGGTGATAGCTTTGATTTGCCATTTGTACGAGAAGCAAGTGGAGGGACCTTACCTGATTGTTGTTCCATTATCTACTTTGTCCAACTGGTCTGACGAATTTAAAAGGTTCGCTCCCAAGATACCAGTGGTAGTGTTCCATGGGAATGTGAATGAAAGAGATTCACTCAAGAGCAAATGCTTCAGGGTACATAAGCTTCAAAACAGGAAGGTGTATCCTGTGGTGCTGACGACATATCAGATGCCACTCCTGGATTTACAGATGCTGAAGCAGTTTAAGTGGCAATTTATTATAGTGGATGAGGGTCATAGACTGAAGAATCATTGCTCAAAGTTGTCTCAGTAAGTCTACATTTCGAATACTGAAAGAAAATGTTAGCTTTCAAGAATTGTTGTGTGCTATAAATAAAGCGACACACAAATTAAAATCAAGTTCTTAATATTTGAGTGTAGTTAGTATGTTAATTTTTAGGAATCTGGCGTCACTAAAATCAGTGAACAGGTTACTTCTAACAGGGACCCCCTTACAGAACAACATAACAGAATTGTGGGCTCTGTTACATTTTCTGTTGCCATTTATATTCGCTGACTTGGAAACATTCAGCGCTTTGTATGCCTTAGAAGATGTGCAGGTAACAAGTAACCCTGTTTTTTCATATGTTTCTCTTTATATTTACCCCTTGAAATTTTGCATGTTACAGAATAATGATAAAGTCCTCGAACAGGAAGAGACTACCAACTTCATATCAACAATACACAAAGTTCTGGCACCATTTATGTTGCGCCGTCTAAAAAGTGATGTTCTAAAATATCTACCTCCAAAAAAAGAAGTTATTGTTTATTGTCCTTTCAATGAAACACAAAAAGAATTATACACATTCATAATTGAGAAAAATATAGAAGGGATTCAGAATGTACACAATGATAAGGTAAAATGATCTGCATGGTCTTTTTTCTATTCATTATTATCGACTTTGTTCCAAAACTGCTTCTTTGTTAAGAGCTAAACAAACACCAAGTACAAGCGGAATAACTCGACTTGTGATTGTAATTGAAACAGAAAATTCAATCTTTTGTTCTATTTTTTTTAATCAATGTATTAACTTTGACGAGTTTTTTGTCAGGTATCAGAGGGAGATGACCATCCCAGAAAGAGAAGAAGAGAAGTGAGTGGTGTGAAATATATGATTGATGAGGAGTCTGCAGATGGAGGCTCTCAAGAATCTCTAAAAGTTAAGCATGCAGCATATACGTCTCGAATAACCATGCAAAACTCCATGTCCATGCTGAGGAAAGTTGTGGATCATCCGTATTTGATACACTTTCCTATTGACCCCAACTTTAAAAAGCGCACCTTATTGATCGACGAGAAGATGCTCACTGAAAGTGGGAAACTGATGGTGCTAGATGCCATGCTCGCTGGGTTAAAGAAAAGGGGTCATAAAGTAAGTTACGTGATCATTTTTACAGAAGCAAAAATGTGAGCGAAGAATGTTACATTATACAGAGTATGAACAACTTGTAAAGTTGAATGGTGATCGCTTTGTTTGCAGGTCCTTATTTTTTCGACGTTCGTGATGATGCTGGATATAATAGAGGAGCTCATGTTGTTTCGGAACTACACTTATTGCCGTCTAGATGGACAATCTTCATTGAATGAGCGAGGTGACAGTATCAAGCAGTTCAATAACAGTCCCCACATTTTAGCATTTCTCTTATCAACTAGAGCTGGTGGTCTGGGCTTGAATTTAGTAGGAGCTGACACGGTCATATTTGTCGACAGAGACTGGGTAAGTTAAATTTTTACAGACTATTCAAATGTAAGAGAATTAATATTTTTTAACTTTTAGTGAATTATCATTAAGACATTATGTATGTATCGGAGCGATAACAGAAAATAATTAACTGATTTTGATAAAATTTGGCAAGTATGTTTTGCAAATTTCTTGGATGAGTTTGTTAATTAGCCCAGTTGGACCAGTTTTTCATAAAAAAACTATTGTCTCTGAAAAATTTTTGTTTGAAACTAATCAAGCTATTTTGATAAAAGTTGGTACACATGTTGCTATAATAGAAACATATGCACATATAAAAATTGAAGTTTTATGATAATAGAAAATTAACTTATTAGGGTTTGAAATAAATTCGCATTCATAACGCACTTGCTGTGTTTGGGCTTTTTATAAGCAATGTTTTACAAGGTCACAAAGAGTGTGTATGGCTTTGTCCCAAGTAAATGTCAAAATTGTCGATTTTTAAACAAATATTCTACACAGATGCAGTTTGTAAAGAACAAGTAAATTCGTTTTACAAAGTCTTAAGTTTATGTTTGAATAGTTACTTTTTTCTACATAATGTTTGCAGAACATTTCCTTGAAATAGACTTTTGTCTGTTTGGATATGTAGCGATGTTAACATTTACCGACAGTCAATTATTCCTGGAAGGGTCATCGGTTGTAAGATAAATGCCCCATTAAATGATTTCCAAATGAAGATTCTGAAACAAGCACAGCCTCTGGAGAACACACTATTGTGTGACATGTATTTAATAAATTCTTAAATTTGTTTAAAATGTTAGCTCATTTCGTTTGGCCAAGAAGTTTGCAAAATGAATTTGAAGTTGACGTTTTTTGCCAGTCCCACATAGAAGGTACTATTTAGTAGGACATCATTACTTACCTTTTAACTAATAATTAACACTGTAAATACGAGAACTTCAGTAAGTTAAACAAAAATACATGGAAACGAATATAACTTCAATGCGAAAATAGCCTAAATATGGCGAGTCTCTGAAAGTGTTCACATATATGTCTTAACTATCTCTATCGAGTAACTATAATAAGAAGATAATAAAATGCGTGTATATATATATATATATATATATATATATATATATATATATATATATATATATATATATATATATATATATATATGCATACATACATACATACATACATACACACCCCAAAATAATAGAGGTTCAATGAAAAACTTACAATAAATCAATAATGATGATTTCAAGTTTTTGTTTCATGGTTAAAAGGTCTTTTTCATTTCAGCGACATGATGTATGTATACTTAAGTTAATAGAAAATAGACCGTGAACACACAAACTCGTTTTGCAATCTGAAATCAACTGACAAACTAAGTAATTTTGGTAGCGTACATAAATTGAAAAGAAAGTGCATCCCAAATGTTTAACAGCTGTGTCGTACTCAAGAAAGTTTATTTTGTTCCTTTCTGCTCTGCTGACTATGCAATCATGAATGAGATCAAATGTAAAAAGATAGGGGCAATTAAAATTTATGCCCTTAACATAAACATTCTGTGATTAAATTCTTTTTCGACATCCCTAGTGTAGTGACCGTGACGTTCAGAGATAAATAGAAATTCATCACAATAAAATAAGCAACCTGTGACAGTTTATTCTGCTTATACATACACTACTACACTCCCTACAGGTTCTAAGGAATTTTACAGTTTTTGCAACATAGTAATTATAATAGAGAGACCCATACTTAGATGATCATTGGTTTTTATTAGGCTTATTTATTATATTTGTGCGGAAGGAAACGAAAAAAAAGTTACATTTCAATCTATTCCTGATTTGAAATTTTGATGAATTTCTCAGCACGGATAATCCACAAACCGGATAATCTGCACACATATAATCAAGAGTATACTGTAGTTGCAAAAACATTTTTAATCAGTTTAGTTTATAAAATCTCACTCCCTGAATTGTTTTCAATACATTTATAAAACATCTCACACCATTTTATAGAATACTTAAGTCTCTGGAGATAATTTAGGAAACCTTTTATAAACATTACAAAACAAATTTTTAAACATTTCAGCAGCTTTTTAGTAATTTTGGTAAACATTATAAATAAAATACAACATGAAATAATAACGATAAAATCTAAAGGTTTTTAAAGTTATTCTAAAAGTTGCAAGAAACAATTTTGAATCTATAAAGGCAATGGACGCAGGGAAAATATAAATGTCACTGTGAATGAAATTTTATTTGTAAAATATGTAGCATGATATTAACAAATTTCAAGTACACAACTCATTTAGGGATGTTTATACGAAAAAAAAAAAAGTAATTACACCAAAATTAACTTTGTCGATTTAATGGTTTTTTTTTTGCAGGAAAACACGTGCTAGTTTGTTCTAGGCATCATGATTTCATACTTCTTAAATATTTGCTAGCTGTAATATTAGCACAGTAGGGATTTTTGTAATATCTTGAATCTCTGCCATTTTAATATTCCTGAATGCTGTCATCTTTGAATGACGTCTTATTAAAATAATTCTGTATTAATAGGAAGCATTGTAAGATGATTAAGATGCTATGCCATTTCTATGAAACATTTGACCAATATTTTGCTTTAAAGCTGATGCTATTGTTACAGGACCCAACTGCTTTTAAACCAGCCTTTTCTTGAGGATGCATGGTATTTGTTTTAATCATAAAAAGAAATTGTTCTATTTTACATTTACAACAGAAAAGTATGATAGTGGATTCCACTTTTTCTTTCAGATCCCTCAACCAAGCCTGTGGGTTCCTTTGTTTTATTTAACTGAAGCGTTTTATAATTGCCAACATTAATGTTTTTATTGCACATCATATTTTAGAACCTCGGTGGTGCAGGGGTAAGAACGTGTGCCTTTGAACCAAAGGGTACTGGGTTCGATCCCAGGGTACTCCTTTCACTTTTTCAGTACATACTGTAATATTAACATCAACCGAGGTTCTGGCATTGTATTTGAGCAAGTTGAACGTCTGCACGTTCCGCCCTTGGGAGGGGGCGTAAAGCCGTCGGTCCCGTGTCCATACGATGTTGGGCACGTTAAAGATCCCTACCCTCCTTACCGAAAGGCAGGGGTTCGGCAAAATTTCCAGGATAGGGAGGTGAAACTGCTCCCTGGCGTCGGTGATTGGCCATAGTCGCGGAAATAGGCCGACGTTAAAGAAACAAAACACACACACACACACACACACACACACATATATATCATATTTTCATTACACATGTTTCTTTGAACTTTCGTCGAAAAGCACCACATATCTTAATTTTTTTACATTGCCGTGTATCTGACATTTCTAATAATCTTTTTGTTTACAACCTCTGAGGGTAATTTTTAACCTTAAATGAGTTTTAGATGTCTGAAAGCAGATATAAAATCCAGTTATCATAAACATGTTTTATTATGTTATTAGTGACAGCATCTCTTGTAGATTGTTGATTGTTTAACAAGTCGTATAAGTCTTGGGCCTCTCAGTGCTGCGACCCCAATGTTTTTTTTTTGTTGGTGCATGATCTTTTTCTAATAGTTGTCTGACTTTTTATATCTATTATCTTTTTCGGGGCTTTTTACCTTTTCCTGGGGTGTTAAAGTCACCCCTACAAGGTATTTGAGCCTTTTGCAGAAATGAGTCATGCAGTCGCATAGCAAGTGTTGTGCTGTTTCTGCTGCTTCAGTTTAGTACATGCAGTTTTCACTATCCGCCTTACCCATCTTCATAAGGTGATAACTTACTGGCGAGTGTCCTGTGAAAAGTCCTGTGATTATTCTCAAGTCGTTCCTGTTCAATTCAAGAAACTGTTTAGGCTTCTTTGTTGATATGGTGATGAACCGTTTTACATGCCTTAAGTGTGGCGTTTTCCTCTTTTGTATCCATGCGATGTTGGGCATGTTAAAGATCCCTACCCTCCTTACAGAAAGGCAGGGGTTCGACAAAATTTCCAGGATAGTGAGGTGAAACTGCTCCCTGGTATTGAGGCCATAGTCGTGGAAATAGACCGACGTTTAAAAAAAAAGTACTATGTATTTTCATTTCAATGGATTTTAATTCAACATTAGTCATACCTACATTGTATGTCTAACGTTGAATAAGTGTGTTTTAAGAAATCAGAATGAATTCTCTGTGTACCGAACTTGTATGTGATTATGAGCAAATACACTCAAAAATTTCTGACCAAATATAATGAATGCCACAGTGTTCAAAAGACATGGACGGAAGTTTTGTTGTGCGGAAAGAAAAACTCAACAAAGGGGAATAGGAGGTATGTTAACGGAATATACAGAAGGATAAAAATAAAAAATTCAGGCAAGAGAAAAAAGGAAGTATAATAAAACAGAATAATATTGTAATAATGTTGGACTTAAAAAGCATATAAATATAAAAAACGAACAGCTAGCCATAATTGCTGAAATGCTATCAAATTGTTAGGAAGTCCTTCTTCAAACACGAAAGTTAATAGAATGTTTGCCGAAGAAAGAATTACTCCCGTAGTAAGTGGAGGACTAATTCATAAACTCCCGATGAAGCTTTCCCCAAGACCGTCATGCGCGGTAAAAATCCGCATCCTGCACGAGGTGACCCTGCTAATAACTAAACATGACGGATCTAGACAAGGAGGTCGAACTAAACTCCCCCAATCTACGGTGTCACGTGACCCGTGCCTATGGATGGATGGCACCAGGGCGATGGTGTCGTGAACGGAACCTCTGGAGTACCAGGCAACCCTCCAGAGTAACCCGCCTTGCACCACACAGGGGGTTCTGATGGTGTGGACAGTATTTCCCCCATTCTCGTGGGAACAACATGAAGATTATAAATACATATAAAACCAAAACCAATGAGGCTCGAGGAGTGGCTCCGGCTACAGACTTGAGCCTTGAGTCTATCCCGGAAACGGAGACGAGCCAGGGTGCGGCAGCGGACTCTGGAGGTCCCACGACCGGCGTAGATACGGGGGATCAGGGGGTAGCTTCGGCCAGAGACCTGTCCCCGACACCCAAGCTGGAGGCTGGGTCCCACCGGAGGGCGGCGAGCTCCGCGGACTCCGGGGGCCCCTCCACCAGTGAGGACTCTACTGTTAGAGTAGAGGGACTGCCCCGGCAGTCCAAGCGTCTTTCCGGGGCGCAAAGAAAGAAGCTCCGGAGGGCGCAAAAAATGGCGGCCGGGACCTGGACGGTCGAGAAACCTGTAAAGGCGCAAGAGGGGAGTGCGGGTCAGAAGAGGACGCGCTCGAACTCTAGCACGCCCACTACAGACAGACGTTCCAAAAGGGCCAGGGTGCCTGTAAAGGCGCAAGAGGAGAGTGCGAGTCGGAAGACGCCGCGCTCTGGCTCTAGCACGCCTACTACAGACAGACCTCCCAAAGGAACTAAGGCCGGAACACCGGCGCAGACTGGCTCTTACAGGGAGGCTGCGGAGGGCCTCGGGATGGCGGTGATTGACAGACGCCATCCTGAGGTCACGCTAGACCAGGGGAAGGCGGACCTGATCCAGGCTGCGGTGGTAGCTGCAGTGGACTCTCTTCAGGAAGGGGAGAGCCCGCCTCAGTTCCACCGGACGCGCCTGACGGGGGGCATCCTCTGGATAACCTGTGCCGGCCCGCAGTCGCGGGACTGGCTGCGGAAAACGATCGGGGGCCTCGGTCAGATTTGGGAGGGGGCGGACTTGACAGCCGTCGAGCCCAAGGAACTCCCAAAGAGACGCAAGGTCCTCGTACGGATCCCTGATACCGTCCCGCAGGAGACGGTGATCAGCAGACTTAAGATCCAGAACCCTGAACTGGGGACGCAACACTGGTCGGTTCTAAGCAGGAAGGCAGAGGAGAAAGGGCAGACGCTCGCCTTCTCGATCGACCCGACATCTTACAGAGCCCTTGAAGGAACCTCCTTCAAGGCATTCTGGGGCATGGGAAGGGTTAGCTTCCGCCCACTGGGGAAGCAATTAAGGGTTAATGGGACTTAGGTTCCTTCAGGTCAACCTCCAACACAGTAGGGCAGCCACGGCCGGACTACTAATGGCTCTGAGGAACACGGATGTGGCCCTCATCCAGGAACCGTACTCCTACAAAGGAGAGATCAAGGGACTCGGCGGAGCTAATGGAAAGCTCATCTACAGCAGGTCCAGCGAGAATCCGAGGGCCTGCATTTTTGTCAGGGAAGGGATAGAGTTTCTCCCTCTAATGAATTTCTGTTCCAGGGACCTGGCAACGATCAAAATCCGATGTGGAGGAGCGGATGGGCTGAGGGACATTACTGTCGCGTCAGCCTATCTGCCAGGGGACAGCACGGACCCTCCTCCACCCAACGAATTGGAGCAGCTGATGGTGGGTAGCAGAGCAGGTGGATGGCAGACCATCATCGGCATGGATGCGAATGCGCACCATGAGTTGTGGGGTAGCTCGGACACAAACTCTAGGGGTGAGGCACTTTTACAATTCTTTATGAAATTTAATTTAGACATATTGAATAGAGGTAATAAACCGACATTCGTCACAACACGGCGTGAGGAAGTTTTAGACCTAACAGTTTCCACCCAGTTTCTGGGTGACTTTGTTAAAAGCTGGGCTGTGTCTGGGGAAGTGAGTAGCTCAGACCACAGATACATCCGGTTTGAAATCGCCAAAGTCGAAAGAGAAACGGTATGGTACCGGGACCCCCGCAAGGCGGACTGGGAAGCCTACAGGGCAGACCTAGCTGTGGAACTGCGGGGGGTTGAGAGGGCCATAAGGGATTCAATAGACCTCGAGATTGCAGCAGTCCAATTGCGAGACGCAATTACCTCGGCCTATAACGCCAACTGCCCCCTGAAAATGAGGGTGTCCACCAGGAACGTCCCATGGTGGAACGAGGACCTCAGGCAAAGGAGGACGCAGGTTCGTAAGCTGTTTAACGCGGCCAAAAGGTCGGGAGCATGGGATGAATATAGACAGGCCCTATCGACCTATAACAAAAGACTGAGGGACGCCAAGAAGGAGTCGTGGAGGAGGCACTGCGAAGAAGTGGAAAACACGTCCGAGAGTGCTCGACTACACAAGATCCTGTCTAAGGGCCCTCAGACTAACATAGGCTCCCTTAGAACACCCACGGGAGGCTTTACAAGCTCGGGGGAGGAAACTATGGAAATTTTACTCCAGACGCACTTCCCCGGCTGTAACATAATAAACCAATCACCTCCGGACTGGGAACACTCAGAAATAGAGGCGCCTTATAGGCGGGCATCTAGAGTAGACTGGACAGTCGCTAAAGAGGTGGTTACCTGGAGCAAAATCAGATGGGCCATTAACAGCTTTAAGCCATACAAATCGCCGGGATTTGATGGAATAATGCCCATCATGCTCCAACAGGGGATAGATATACTGGCGCCGGTGCTTACCCTCATTATGAGGGCCAGCCTGGCTCTGGGGTACATTCCGAGGGCATGGAGACTGGCCAGGGTTGTATTTATTCCTAAACCTGGGCGTCCAACAGACCAGGCAAAGTCCCTGAGGCCAATAAGTCTCATGTCCTTCTTGCTGAAAACAGTGGAAAAACTGCTCGACCGGCACATTAGGGGCGGTGTACTGGAAGCATATCCTCTACACTGCGGACAATATGCATACAGAGCAGGATTCTCAACAGAAACAGCACTGCACCAACTGGTGCTGAAACTGGAGAATACGCTGGAGAACAAGGAGGTGGCGCTGGGGGCCTTCCTAGACATAGAGGGGGCCTTTAGCAACACCTCGTTCGGATCGGTTCTGGCAGCTGCCCGGGAGCGTGGAATAGAGGAGACCTGCTGCAGGTGGATCGGTTCCATGCTCAGGGACAGGGCGGTGTTCACCTCACTCGCGGGAGGGACTCTGCTGGCGGGGGTCGCGGCGGGGTGTCCGCAGGGGAGCGTTCTGTCTCCCTTGCTCTGGTGTCTAGTCGTGGACGGCCTGCTGGGGAGGCTCTCGGGAGGGGGGTATGAGGTACAGGGCTATGCGGACGACATTGTCATCATAGTCCGAGGAAAGGTCACACAGGCAGTGTGGGAGCGTATGCAGACTGCACTGAAAGTGGTGGAAGGGTGGACGGTTGATCAAGGGCTCGGGGTGAGCCCCGAGAAAGCAACCGTCGTGCCGTTTACGAGGAGGAGGAAGTGTGAAAGCCACAGAACTCTCACTCTATACGGTAGGAGCGTTCCAATGGCCAGGGAGGTAAAATATCTTGGGGTCGTATTGGACTCTAAGCTAACCTGGAATGGTCACATTGGAAAAATACTGCGTAAGGCAGTCATGACCTTAGCCGTCACTAGGCGGCTATATGGAAAAACGTGGGGACTAAGACCTGGTATGGCCCACTGGCTGTACACAAGGGTGGTCAGACCATCGTTAACATATGCGGCACTGGTCTGGTGGCCTAAGGTGACACAATCCAGTGCCAAACAAAAACTAGGCAAGATCCAAAGGATGGCTTGCCTAGGCATCACAGGGGCCATGTCTTCAACCCCAACAGCCGCCATGGAGGTGTTGCTGGATCTACCCCCCCTACACTTCGTTATTATGGGAGAGGCCAGGCTAGGACTATACAGACTAGCCTGCAATGGTAGACTGAAGATCAACCCAGGCTTCAGGGGCCACTGCAAAATTCAGGAGATCGTGAAGGAACCCATGCTTGAAATGAGGTCAGACTTCGCGAGCCCGCGAATGTGCAGGGAAAACAACTTCACAGTGGAAATCCCTGATCGCGGGGCATGGCGGGAGGAGACACCGGGCATACCACGGGACGCGCTCGTCTGGTTCACGGACGGATCTGGCGGGGAGCGTGGGACGGGGGCAGGTGTTTACTCGGAAGGACCGAGGGTAAGTCACAGTATTTCCCTCGGAGCCCATGCAACGGTGTTTCAGGCCGAGATGTACGCCATCCTGCACTGTGTGCGGGAGAACAAGAGGAGGGGCTACACCAACAAGCGGATCCTCATAGCCACAGACAGCCAGGCAGCCCTTAAGGCACTAAGTAGCCCACGGGTAAATTCCTGGCTGGTGAGTGAGTGCCGAGACGAGACGAGCGACCTGGCTGGGCAGAATGAGGTGACCCTCATCTGGGTGCCGGGTCACTCGGGGGTCAAAGGCAATGAAGAAGCTGACAGTCTCGCAAAGAGGGGGTCAGCAGAACCATTTATGGGACCAGAACCGGCTCTGGGCGTGTCAAAGAGCACTGCCAGGGGAGCCATTAAGTCCTGGGTCAGAAACCAACACAAGGTGTACTGGGCGGACTGTCCAGGGCTCAGACATGGGAAGTCAATAATTGACGGACCCAGTTCAAAGAGAGCTGTGGAGCTGCTAAAGCTTAGCAGAGGACAGCTCAGAAACACAACAGGTCTCTTGACGGGACACATGGCCGTCAAGAAACACCTACATAAAATGGGGCGGTTCGAAGGGGACCTCGCATGCAGACTCTGCGGCGAGGGGGAGGAATCAGCCCAGCACATCTTGTGCGAGTGTATAGCTCTGGACCGGAAAAGACAACTGATCTACGGTCACTCTAGACCGGAGACAGAGCAATATAAAACTTCACCCTACCAATCGCTGTGCAGACTAGTTCAAGGCACAGTGATTTTGGAATGGGTGGAGTAAGACTAGGGGTATGCACAATCAACCAAGGGTTGCGGTGCTATCGGGGCGGCAAGGCCGCGGACGAGCCCTGAGGGAACAAAAAAAAAAAAAAAAAAAAAAAGTGGAGGACTAGAAGTACAGGAAAATACTATTGTAAAAAATAGGAAAAGGCTGATAACAAATTAAAAGGCGAAACAACTTTTGATAAAATGCCTAGATGGCGAAAAGTTAACGATTATAAATTTGGGAGCATATCTATATTATTCTCACAACGCAGAAATATGCAATTTTCTTCCCCAACAAATACCCTAGACTATGAAAGGAAGATCAGAAATGAAGAAAATACCAGGTAGAAGTAGATGTTTTCCTGCGTGATGAAAATTGCAGAACGTGCCTGCTAAACGTGGTTATATTCCTAGGTTTAGAAAAAAATAATTATTGCTGGATTCGGTAAAGAATTTGCATGTAAGATTTGCGTTTGTTTTTTCTTTTTTGTTTTGATCTGACCTTTCATTTTGTGAAAATTAATTTTTGTATGCAAATATAAGTAATGTTTTTAAATTACACTTTCTCAGCCATGATAAAGTCTGATGAACTTAAAATTTATATATATATATATATATATATATATATATATATATATATATATATATATATATATATATATATATATATATATATATATATATATATATATATATATATATATATATATTATTTCAACTGTGAAACACACTAGTCATTTTGAGAACATAGTTGTCATTCCGGGAACGCCTAATGTTTTCAAGTCTAGAACAACATATAATGAGATCAAGAAACTAACATGGGTATATTTAACATTTTGATAATAAGTGAAAGTCAATACCACTTTCATCTTAATAAGTCAGCCTTACAGCTTCGTACGTGGAAAATAAATGTCTGTAATTCGGAAATATATAGATATCTTTGAAACTACTGCTTTAAATATATCTAAACCATTACTTTGTTACCTTGTAATGGTACAGCTCTATAGATGTATTCTTTCGTGACATATTTATTAGATAATAGTAGTCTGATCTTGAGAAGTATTGATACAGAATATGATTAATGTGGCATTCCCGAAATGGCAAAATTCATGTCCTCGACGTAGAAAAGTTTAAATATTTTTTGTTGTAGGTGAAATTTTGCTTGGTAATTTCAGACTATATTACCTAAGACTTGGGGAAACTCGAGGAAAAAACATTTTCAGCAAAACAAATTGATTTTCCACAGACTGTCCTATCCGAAAATACATATTATATGAAATTTGCTCTTATAGCAAGTGTTTCTGCTTGGAATATGGTGGAAATTTTTCCTAAAGGCTAATTTCCAGGGTCTTCAAGTGGCCAACCAAGTCTCCTTGTTTGAATTTGTCTGCTTGAAATGAGGCACTTACTACTGCTTGCCTCTTCACACATAATTGCATTGGAGCAAGATTCAGCATTGCCTCTATTGCAGCTACAGGGCATGAGACCCAAGCTCCCATTGTTCCAAGACAGATCAGCCTCTGTAATTTTTGCAATTTGTTTTGCGTTAAGGCTTGTTCCGTTTTTGGCCGTCATACTCAAGATGCATATGTGACCATGGGTTTAACCACAGTTCGGTGTATCCAACCATCTTGGGATTCAGCCACCATGTCTTTTCTACGAGTCTACAGTCCAGCAGGCCATTGTGGCTCTCGAAAGAGTTTTTTCCAAGTGTGTATTCCAGTTCAGTTTTTGGTCTAAGAAGATCCCTAAATATTTAGCTTCATTGGAAAATTGTATCTGCGCTCCATTCGGAGTGGGAGCTTTTAAATTTAGTTTTATTCTGTTCGTTAATGGCACAAGAACTGTCTTACGAGGATTGACATTAATCCCCTCTGTCTCATATTATTTCCTTACTATATTTAGGGCTGCTTGCATTAGGCTAGATTTTTACAGCATTACGCTGGCCCTTTGCTGTTATGACAATATCATATGCATCTCCTTGGGCTACAATCTTGCCCCGCTCAGTCATAAGTTTATCCACAACAAGCGACCACAGCAGAGGTGACAGCGCTCCTCCCTGAGGACAACCTTTTGCCGCCATCAGTCTTGCGTTGGTGTTGGCGACATCATATTTGTATGTTCAAGGAAACATAATCTTACAAGAGATATGTTGTTTTTCATATTCTCGTAGAAATTCAATATAGTTATAAGTTGATCACTAAAACAAGTTGCTTTTAACCTGGTATCTGACATGTGAAAATCTTTAACATCTTCCGACATGTGGGGTATCACATACCCCACAATTATTATTTTTTTAATTTCCTTTAACTGAATTTTTGATATATATATTTTATGACACTAAATACAAATATCACATTTCTTCATTAGCAACACAAAAACTTCTTTAGAAGAAGAAAATTAAAAAAGAAAAGCACACATCATCCTGTTTTAGGCAGTAAAAAAAACGTTTATTAAAAACTTTTATTTATAATGGTTCTATACCATCAAATAAACAGAAACAATAGAATATAAGTAAATAATACATTGCAGTGTACTGTATAAAAAAAATTATATCAAAATATGTAAAACCAAAAAAGGTATGCATTTGCAAAGTGACTACAATTTTCGCAGTACATAAGCGTGTGTTCTAAACATAACATTTTTTAGCAAGCCTCACATACATATTTAGTTTTGCGATCACGATTACGAGGACAAAAATCACATCTGCGCGGTTTGTTAGGTCTTTGTTTCTTTGTAGGAGGTTCTTCGGGTTCTCCTCTGATTTTGAGCAAAGCCGTCCTTATTTCGCGAGGTATTCTAAAGTTGGTCATCCTTGCTTTTTGATAATCATTTATCAATTCAAACCCCAACATTGTGAGAGAAACTTTTCTTTTCAGAATTAATCCATTATTATTTTCACGATGAATTATCTGGGAATTGATACTGACAGTGTTCATTATAGAAAAAAATAGTGTTAGAGGCCATCGTCGGCTATTACGAGATACATTATAGTTTGCAGACAATTCATCTACTGTATCTACCCCTCCTTTCGTTAGATTGTAGAATGAAATTATTTCAGGTAGCTTATCTTCGGATTCCTCTACGGAATCGTCATGATGAAGGGTTGACATCAGCAGAACCACCCTGCCCTTTCTTGGAACGTACGATACTATTGTAAAATTTTCTTGAAAACCAAAAACACTTGACTTTATTGGTCGATTTCGAACATTCAAAAATGTCGGAGAGATTTCCCTTTTATTTTTTCGAATTGTACCGACTCCAGTCAGATGATTATTTGTACGGAGCTTTTCAAATAGATCGTAACTTGGTACTAATTGTCACAAGTAATATTTCTGTGACTACCATCATATGGACTGACAAGCCGTTCCACTATTGCAGTTGGAGTATTACTAAGAGCAAAGGGCCTATCAGGTTGCTTACCCACATAGACCTCCATGTTTACTAAATAATGCGTTCGGGCATCTACCAAAGCTTGAACCTTAATGCCGTACTTAGCCGGTTTATTCGGTATGTACTGGCGAAATGGACATCTGCCGCTAAAAGCTTCCAATTTCTCATCAATGGTTAAATATCTACCAGATGAATAGACATTTTTGCAATTATCAGTAAATTTTTCTGTTATGGCTCTAATAATAGGTGCTAGCTTATCTATTTCGCGTCTTTGTGAGCGATTTTCTTTATCAAATCGCAAACATGTAAGCAAAAATTTAAACCGTCTTTGGGCCATAGTTACTTGAAATATTTCAAAACCGGTTCCGTCAGTTTTCCATAAATCCTTCAGTAAACGGTGGTTGTTTCGAAAAACTCCTGCTAAATATAGCAGTCCGAATAAAGCTTTTAGTTCTATATTATTTGTAGGTTGATAATAAGAAGATTTCTCCCATTCACATGTTTTTTCATCAATTCGTTGATTTGTCCACCGCTTAATATCGTCTATCATTTCTTCATCGATGAAAATAAGAAAACATTCAAGAGGACTTTTTTTATCTCTAGCGGATCTTTTGACACCAGGCAATTGAGTTATCAGGTTCTCGCCTCGGGTTCTCACATTCCTGTTATAATATGTTTTTCTCCATTTAGTTCCATTTTTCCCTAAATAGTATTTTTCCCGATCTTGCACTATTTCAGATTCATTTTCGGTTAAATCATTTTCGTGTGCGTTAGTGGTAACACCGGCAGCTTCCATAAGGTTACCTTGTCCATCTTCATTATTTGCTTCCTGCTCAACATCTGGATAGTCACTGTTTATGCTTACATTGTCTATCTCACTCTCATCGTCTGATTCAATTACTTCTTCATCTTCGCTTTGCACCTCCTTCCACAGATCCTGGAGGCGACGCATTTCCTTTTCGTAGTCTCCCATAGTTAACCTAATGATTTTAAGGGCTGGTGAATAATATCGACATTTAATAAGGAAACATACCTCAAAATTAGAAGCAAAGGCGCGTAAACTGCGATAGAAATTTATTTGAGAAATGTTTGAATTTTGTAACACAATCCGACACGTGGGGTTTGACAAATCCTAGGTAAACTAAACCGTTCATTAACACAAACTCTAGCAAACTGTTGTCAAAATGGCTTCGCACGCTAAGAGACTCGATAATTTCCGAAAGCTAACGAGAGGGATATGCATGTGGGCGCGGTATTTTTGAAATCGTCGGACATTTTAGTTCTCTCTGGGTTTGTCATACCCCACATGTCGGACGCCAGGTTAAAATCAAAACTGTTTCTAAAGGTACCTACTGTAATATAACTGCTTAACAGTGACAGGAAGTTACTTTAGAATAATTTCTTAATAAAAAGGAATTAAAATTATCACCGAAATGCAATAAGACACTATAAAAAAAGTTAATTTTTTTAGGTGGAAATGTTTTATAAGTTGGCTGTAGACATTTTAAAATAATAATTCTGTGACTGTTTTATAATATATGTTATAGGCCAACTATAGTAAACATTAGAAGGTAAATTTACAAAACTTTTTAGATGTCTGCAACAGAATAGTGTTTATTTGCAGTCTTATATAATGAATCAGCATTTTATAAGTGTCAATAAAATACCTATAAAACAAAATAGTCACAGAACATTTGAATTAGAAAAGAACTTTATTGGTTGGGCGCTGCAGGTTCCAATCTTCTGGCAGTAGAGATTGAATAAATGCGACAGGAACACGCATCCCTGTATTATTTCTCGCATGATTTTTCACTGCTCTGATAATTCTTCATTGCTCCTTCCTTCTGCGACTTGGTTCCATTGCCAGTTTGCTATTATTTTGATCCAAGTTCATTAAACCGAGTATTTTAAAAAACTTGGCGTGTTGACTCTATCGAACACTTTTTCCCAATCAATGAAGTAAGCAAATATTATTTACATTTCTTGTATAATTGTATATTCGACCAGGTTTGGCATGCAGCGCTCCTCAATAAACTACCGGCCTATGGCCTACCACCAAAACTCTGTACGTGGACAGCAAATTTCCTCTCTAACCGGAGCATTTCTGGTGACGTGGATGGCCATTCCTCTAAACTGTATCCAATTAATGCAGGAGTTCCTCAAGGTTCAGCTTTAGCCCCTACTTTGTTTCTTCTCCACATCAAGGACCTCCTTTCTAGCACATCCAACCCAGTTCACAGTTACACGGACGACAGCGCCCTCCACTCCAATATACAATATTCTAATCCTGTCTCTTTAGCCCAACTAGATGAGGATCGCACTCATGGAGGGTTCTATCTTCGTGGATCTCCAAAAAATATTAGACTGGGGAAGTAGAAATGTTGCACAATTCAACCCCACCAAATCACAGACTTGCTTTCTTTCTCATAAGAGATACACTAGCCCTAGACCCATCACAACAAACAACCAAGTTATTCAAAGTAATGAGTCCTTTTCACTTGTTGGCATCTCTGTGGATCGAAATCTCAATTGGCACCAACATGTCACATCAATTGCAGAAACGGCTGCTAAGAAATTAGGTTTTCTCTTCTGGGCTCGCAAATACTTTTCACCAGCTAATCTCTATACTTTATATATTTCACAAATAAGACCAAACCTCGAATACTGCTCCCACATCTGGGGTGCTGCCGCCGCTTCTACACTCGCTATCCTGGACTCCATTCAGAAGAGAGCTATATGTCTCATCGGTGACCCTACCCTCACCCAAAGGCTGCCATCCCTTGCCCACCGACGTGCCGTTGGTGACCTCTCTCTCTTTTATAGATATCTGCACTGGCACTGCTCAGAGGAGCTTTCTTCCATAGTTCCTCCACCTGCTGCCCCCAACAGATCTTCCAGGGGAACAGAGCGAATGCACCCTTTTACTGTCCAGGTCACCAGACATAGAACATCTTGTTATGCCTGCTCTTTTGTCCCGAGGACTTCCAAGTTGTGGAACTCCTTGCCGGCACATGTTTTTCCTTCTCCCCCGAACCTCCAAACCTTCAAGTCAAGAATTAACAAGTTGCCTCTTTCCTCCTTGTCGACACCCACGGTATGATAGTATTTAAATAAAAAAAATCGCACATGTCAATTTTCAGGAAAGTTTTGAGTATGTGACTCATCAAACTCATTATTTGGTGGTTGCAGCATGTTGCATTTCATTTCTTTGGAATTGTCACAAAGGTGGACTTCAACCAATCATTCGGTATTATTTTGCTTTCATGCAGTAAGTTTAACAAGAACAAATAACAGCAAGTAATGAAAATGTTATGCTTGTTTGAGTTTTGTGAATATTAGCTGGTATGTTGTTAAGTACTATATACAGATATATGTAAATTTTCAGAATCCTCAAGTGGACATCCAAGCCCAGGACCGGTGTCACCGTATCGGTCAGCAGAAACCAGTGGTCGTCTACACGCTGGTCCATCAAGGTACCATTGACGATAAGGTAATACAGCGGGGCAACTTGAAGAGACGCCTGGAGAAACTTGTGATCAAGGATGGCAGATTCAAGTCATTGGTGAAAGATGACAGCACCAGAACAGATGTAGATTTTTTGGAGCTTAAAAGGTTACTGATGTCTACTGAAGACACATGCCAGAGGATCCACTCCAATGGTTACGTCTTCACTGATGAGGAGCTGGACCAGCTGCTTGATAGGTCCGATCTACAAGTTTAGTACCTCTTGGAAATAAGCTACAAACTGTGATGACCACAGGTCTGCCTTATTTTTATCAGTATTTGTGCCATGTTTTGTAACTTGTTACTTTACTTATCTTTGAACAAGCATGTACACACATTTTAAATTTATGTTGTTTGTAAAGTCTTTTGTTTTTAGTTTTATACGATATTTGTGTTAAGTTATTTTGTTACTATCGACTTAATAATTGGCAATACATCACTATAAATGAGGATAGATGATGTAGCTGATGTTGGGTATTATTTGTGATCTAATAAAGTTAAGTAAATAAACATCACTATATGTGTTTTATTAATCACTGCTGCACATTTATAACAACTGATTACAGTGAAAGAAAATTTATTTATTTTCCTATCGCATGTTGAAATTCCTGCTCATAGTTATTTTATTAAATGTAGAGCACATGTGCAATAAAATTACAAGTATAAATTTATTGATGAGGTCTTAAGAATAGCTAATGAATACATTAGTGAGTGTATTTACACAGCCTATTACTCCAGAACTGACCTATTAATTTTGACCCAAGAGAACATTGTATTGCATTGTTAAGTTTAACCTTTGGCATGCTAATGATTGCCATTATAGTTTTAGTGAATTTTCATTAAGATAATTCACTAATAGGGGTAACGTTGGTGAGACTTTATGATTTTTTTTCAAATACGCGCGAATTAGGGCCCCTAGAATCCATTTCCACGGTCTGTTTGAATTTTTATATGTATATATATATATATATATATATATATATATATATATATATATATATATATATATATATATATATATATATATATATATATATATATATATATATATATATATATATATATATATATATATATTAGAGGTGTGCGAACCCATGTTTTGTTCGAACCGAACTATGAACGAACCCAAGCAAATATGTTGCCTCGAACTTCGAACTTCTGAAATAGTATGTCTAAGGTTCACAGTCGAACTTCGAACTTCTTAGAAATTTAAAATCGAACATCGAACTACCCAAAATTCTTCAGTGTTCATATATCATTTCCTTAAACACAAAATTTAGGAATATTGTACCATACAATATTTGATATGTGAAAGATTTCCATTCTTTTAACAAAAAGGAAGAGTTCGGCAAATTTTGAGGTTGATTGGGTGAAAATGCCTTCTGGTGCTGATCGTTTTGGCTCATGGTGAAATAAATCATGTTGAAACCAGTGTTTTCCAAAGTCAATCTGCAATTATCCTCATAAATTCTGAAACTTTACGTTACCGATCGCTTTCGAACACCGCCATCATAATGTTGTTACTGAAGAAGGTGTTGGGAGGCTAGGATATATAAGAAATAATTCTGTTATTGATAAATGGCTCCGTAGTGTCACAATGTGCCCACCAACTGTCAAAAATATGCATGAGTGAAATCTCCTAAAATTATGCTTTCCATTCAATGAGACCGATAACGAGTTTAAAGCGCCGCTACCGAGTTAACGAGGCCGCAACTTCGCTATCTTTGGCAGCATAGAATGCATGTAAAGTTAAATTTCGAAGTATTTTTGAGCAACGAACTTCGAACACCTCTAATATATACACACACACACACACACACATATATATATATATATATATATATATATATATATATATATATATATATATATATATATATATATATATATATATATATATATATATATATATATATATACCCGAGCGATAACTCAGACAATACTCAACTGATTTCAGCGAAACTTGGCTCATATCTTTATTGTATTAAGACCGCGGATGAGTTCGTAAATCAGCTATAACGGACATTTTTTCCCAAAAAAATATTTGAAGATATTTTTGGAAACGATATTTTTGAAAGTTTTAAAGTAACTGGAATGAGACTTTACATGTGGCTAGAAATGGTGTAAATAAACTTATGTTCTGAATTTAAAGTAATTGGTTTACAAAATTTTTAGTTTTTACCAACTTAAAAGTAAAATTTGAAAGTCATGCATTGAGACGACTGAGTCTGTAAAGTCCAAGGCCTGACAGACACAGTGGTTGTTTTTTAACTTGGGGATTTAAACTCCGCTATATTTGTAGCTTGATGAACGGCCCCAATTACAGTTTTAGACTGAAAGTGTAGCATGATACGGTAGAAATGTAAACAAAATCAAGTCGCATCTAAAAAAATGATTTTAAAACAGTTTGTTCTTTTATCATTAAAATAAAACATGACGTGATCAAGGATGGAAACCGTCATTAAATCTGTTTCAAGCGACAATTCACTTAACTCCAATAAGTTGTTACATTTACATTTGATGTAATATAAAATATCCCACTGCATGAAGTCTGCGTCAAGTAAACAAAACTTTAGTTAACACATCCCAGCTATTTTTTTGTTGCACTTTGACATTTGGAGAAACAATAGTGTACAGATTTCATACGTTTTGAACAAAATTTTACTTTTGTTTAAAATGCCTGAATAACTTCGTAACCTTTGAGTCTAAAATTATAATTTTTAGCAGACATTTAGCTATTGTGGATATTGAATTTTTATTAAGAAAATTCACTAATACAGAATTTGATTTTAAAAAGCTTTTTTAAGTGCTGGAATAACCGGTTTGATTAGGTTGACTAAAACTAAATCATTCATGCGATTGATAAGGAAAAATAACTGCTAAGTTTATAATTTGGCAGATACTTTACTTTTCTAAATATGAATTAAGTTTTGCTGGAAAGCTTTTGTAACTTTCATGAAATTGTAATATAAATTTCTTTTAAAGAGATTTACACTATATATAGATATAGCAAAATTTAATTTTCTAGCTTCATAGAAAATTGGGTAGTGCATTTTTCTCAAAAGGAGTTTTTTTAATGTCTGTCTATTCCATGACTATGGCTAATCACTGACGCCAGGTTTTTACTTTCTATGCGACCCCACAAAAAGAAATATAGGAGTGATAAATTTAGTGATTGTGCGGGCCATTCTATGGAACCTCTTCTCCCCACACACCAATTTGGAAATCTGTGGTCGAGATATTGTCGAACAGGCAAAGCGTAGTATGGAGGAGCTCCATCCTGCTGAAATACTAACTGATCTTCAAGATAGTGCTCAATCTCAGTCAACATTGAATAATAATAGTGTTTATTGATAAGTTGGAACAAACATTTACAATTAGATACAAAAGGTTACCAAATACAAATGCACTATAAAAAAATAGAATTAACATTCAATACAACGAAGTAATTAACAAATCAATAAACGCACATGTCGTACATTCTAAAGCAATCAGTTAACAATTATCCTAATAGTTATAAGACTTCGACATCTTCACAGAAGCAAACTTGCTTGTTAGCGAAAATGTCTATGCAACAAACTGAAAAATACAACACAAAAACTACCATAATATTAGTGTAGAGTATCATAAGGTGAGATGAATATAGACAGGCCCTATCGACCTATAACAAAAGACTGAGGGACGCCAAGAAGGAGTCGTGGAGGAGGCACTGCGAAGAAGTTACCTGGAGCAAAATCAGATGGGCCATTAACAGCTTTAAGCCATACAAATCGCCGGGATTTGATGGAATAATGCCCATCATGCTCCAACAGGGGATAGATATACTGGCGCCGGTGCTTACCCTCATTATGAGGGCCAGCCTGGCTCTGGGGTACATTCCGAGGGCATGGAGACTGGCCAGGGTTGTATTTATTCCTAAACCTGGGCGTCCAACAGACCAGGCAAAGTCCCTGAGGCCAATAAGTCTCATGTCCTTCTTGCTGAAAACAGTGGAAAAACTGCTCGACCGGCTCATTAGGGGCGGTGTACTGGAAGCATATCCTCTACACTGCGGACAATATGCATATAGAGCAGGATTCTCAACAGAAACAGCACTGCACCAACTGGTGCTGAAACTGGAGAATACGCTGGAGAACAAGGAGGTGGCGCTGGGGGCCTTCCTAGACATAGAGGGGGCCTTTAGCAACACCTCGTTCGGATCGGTTCTGGCAGCTGCCTGGTAGCGTGGAATAGAGGAGACCTGCTGCAGGTGCATCGGTTCCATGCTCAGGGACAGGGCGGTGTTCACCTCACTCGCGGGAGGGACTCTGCTGGCGGGGGTCGCGGCGGGGTGTCCGCAGGGGAGCGTTCTGTCTCCCTTGCTCTGGTGTCTAGTCGTGGACGGCCTGCTGGGGAGGCTCTCGGGAGGGGGTATGAGGTACAGGGCTATGCGGACGACATTGTCATCATAGTCTGAGGAAAGGTCACACAGGCAGTGTGGGAGCGTATGCAGACTGCACTGAAAGTGGTGGAAGGGTGGACAGTTGATCAAGGGCTCGGGGTGAGCCCCGAGAAAGCAACCGTCGTGCCGTTTACGAGGAGGAGGAAGTGTGAAAGCCACAGAACTCTCACTCTATACGGTAGGAGCGTTCCAATCGCCAGGGAGGTAAAATATCTTGGGGTCGTATTGGACTCTAAGCTAACCTGGAATGGTCACATTGGAAAAATACTGTGTAAGGCAGTCATGACCTTAGCCGTCACTAGGCGGCTATATGGAAAAACGTGGGGACTAAGACCTAGTATGGCTCACTGGCTGTACACAAGGGTGGTCAGACCATCGTTAACATATGCGGCACTGATCTGGTGGCCTAAGGTGACACAATCCAGTGCCAAACAAAAACTAGGCAAGATCCAAAGGATGGCTTGCCTAGGCATCACAGGGGCCATGTCTTCAACCCCAACAGCCGCCATGGAGGTGTTGCTGGATCTACCCCCCCTACACTTAGTTATTATGGGAGAGGCCAGGCTAGGACTATACAGACTAGCCTGCAATGGTAGACTGAAGATCAACCCAGGCTTCAGGGGCCACTGCAAAATTCAGGAGATTGTGAAAGAGCCCATGCTTGAAATGAGGTCAGACTTCGCGAGTCCGCGAATGTGCAGGGAAAACAACTTTACAGTGGAAATCCCTGATCGCGAGGCATGGCGGGAGGAGACGCCGGGCATGCCACGGGACGCGCTCGTCTGGTTCACGGACGGATCTGGCGGGGAGCGTGGGACGGGGGCAGGTGTTTACTCGGAAGGACCGAGGGTAAGTCATAGTATTTCCCTCGGAGCCCATGCAACGGTGTTTTAGGCCGAGATGTACGCCATCCTACACTGTGTGCGGGAGAACAAGAGGAGGGGCTACACCAACAAGCGGATCCTCATAGCCACAGACAGCCAGGCAGCCCTTAAGGCACTAAGTAGCCCACGGGTAAATTCCTGGCTGGTGAGTGAGTGCCGAGACGAGACGAGCGACCTGGCTGGGCAGAATGAGGTGACCCTCATCTGGGTGCCGGGTCACTCGGGGGTTAAAGGCAATGAAGAAGCTGACAGTCTCGCGAAGAGAGGGTCAGCAGAACCATTTATGGGACCAGAACCGGCTCTGGGCGTGTCAAAGAGCACTGCCAGGGGAGCCATTAAGTCCTGGGTCAGAAACCAACACAAGGTGTACTGGGCGGACTGTCCAGGGCTCAGACATGGGAAGTCAATAATTGACGGACCCAGTTCAAAGAGAGCTGTGGAGCTGCTAAACCTTAGCAGAGGACAGCTCAGAAACACAACAGGTCTCTTGACGGGACACATGGCCGTCAAGAAACACCTGCATAAAATGGGGCGGTTCGAAGGGGACCTCGCATGCAGACTCTGCGGCGAGGGGGAGGAATCGGCCTAGCACATCTTGTGTGAGTGTAAAGCTCTGGACCGGAAAAGACAACTGATCTACGGTCACTCTAGACCGGAGACAGAGCAATATAAAACTTCACCCTACCAATCGCTGTGCAGACTAGTTCAAGGCACAGTGATCTTGGAATGGGTGGAGTAAGACTAAGGGTATGCACAATCAACCAAGGGTTGCGGTGCTATCGGAGCGGCAAGGCCGCGGACGAGCCCTGAGGGAACAAAAAAAAATCATAAGGTGAACAATATTTGGCAGCGTTCTACAATTAATAAAAGTCAAAAACAGCAAAACTAACTCCATATGCCCACACTATATAAAACACACAACAGAATTACGACTGCCAAGGAAGTAAAACCCAGAGTAATTGACAGTCAGGAGACAAAATACCCTCGAGAAAAACAACAAACACAAATAATCAATGGTGTTTTCCAACAACTCCAAGTACATATCTCCAGTCAGATTACCATATAACAAAAAAAGGCCAACAATATGGTGACCAAAAATTCCAGACATATTTTACACAGGTAAGTTTATATGCCGAAGGCATCGTTAATATATCCAAATTTCGGAAACTCTCTACAGGTCTCTCTATAACATAGACCGCACAGAATGTTCACTGCCCTTTCCTAAAGCAGATAGATTCGGTGTGATACTGAACATGCTCCCCAAAGGAGTATACCATAAGTCGCTACGCTGTGAAAAGTCCCATGGTAAGTAAGCAATGCTACTTCATGTGATGTCATCTTCATTTGGTTTATACAATATAAGGTGTATGCTAGTTTCTTTGCTGTTTCAGCCACATGGACATTCCAGTTTAATTTTTTTTTTTTTGTTCCCTCAGGGCTAGTCCGCGGCCCCGCCGCCCCGACAGCACCGCAACCCTTGGTTGATTGTGCATACCCTTAGTCTTACTCCACCCATTCCAAAATCACTGTGCCTTGAACTAGTCTGCACAGCGATTGGTAGGGTGAAGTTTTATATTGCTCTGTCTCCGGTCTAGAGTGACCGTAGATCAGTTGTCTTTTCCGGTCCAGAGCTATACACTCACACCAGTTTAACTTGCTATCAACATACACCCCCAAGAACTTTACAGCCTTTGCGTCTTCATTTTTCCTATTGATAGTAAGTACTTTGGTTTTTGATTAATTTAAATTGAGCTTATTTGGCTCAAGCCAGAACCTCACATTTCCAACTTTTTTTTGTGTCTTGCTCTTCAGTGCAGTTTCCGTCTTTTCCTCCACTGTGAAAGAAGTGTAATCAGCTTAGCATATAGGCAGAGACCATCCGTGTTATCATTGTCTACCAGATCATTAGTATACAAGAGGAACAGAAGCGGTCCTAATACTGAACCCTGCGGTACCCCAATGTTTATCACACTCGATCTTACACCCTTCCATTCTACAACCTGTGTTCTGTTGTTTAAATAATCTTTAATAAGGTTATGACAGCATCCCCTTATTCCATATAGGCCCAGCTTCCCAAACAAAATAGCATGAGAGACAGAATCAAAGGCTTTACTTAAATCACATAAACCCAGATTTGCCAATTTATTTTCATTGTATGCACTTTTTATACTTTCAAAAATATCTAATAAGGCTGATGACATATGTAACCATGTTGTTTAGTGGTAAATATATTTAAAATTCTGTTCTTAATTACTATCTCAAATAGTTTTGATACAACTGGCAGAAGAGACAATTGCCTGTAATTCACTGTCACATCAACATCACCACTCATATATGCTGGAACTCTTTTCGCTGCTTTTAACACTTGTGGGAACACACCTTCCAAGTAACAATTATTGATCCACATAACAACAGGTGCAACCATAGCATTCATGATTAATTTTAAAAACATTACTGACATTCCTAAAATATCCTCTGAATATGTATTTTTCATACCTTGGACAATTCTGATGACTTCTTCCTCATTTTCATCGTAAAAATAGCCAGAGCTCACACAGTTTGCACTTCCACCAGTTCTAATGAGAGTAACTGGATCAGCAAGACTTAAATTGTCATTTGTCTGCCCCCAGTAAAACTCAAAAAAGAACCTGAAGTCTTCAGCAGTCAGCTTACTGTTAGCAGTCTTATCTGATTTGTTGCATTTTTTTCTCTATTTATAACGTCCCAGATTGTTTTCTGCTTATTCCACCAACATTTTTTTCTTCTGCTCTTCTATCTTTTGCAGATACATTCCTTTGTATATCTTATAACCGGTCAAACTGACATCATCCTTTTTTACTCTAGCAACAGTATATATAGCATCGAGTGTACGTTTCAACTCTTGAAGTTCTTTATAAATATATACATCTTTCTTTATTTCCCTTTCTTTTATGGGAAATACTTCCTCATACTTACTTAGTAAACAGGAATTATACTGCTGCTGCAGATTTACTCTGCAACATCAGATTCCAGTCAACTCTTTTAAGGTATGTTTGTATTCTTTAATTTTTCATTCTGTCATCAATATTTTATACTGTTTCTTTTAAGTTGTTGCAGTTCTACCAGGAATGTGGCTTTTTGTCCTAGATTATCTCAAAGATGTAAGCTAATTGTTTTCTTATACTGTATACTACCGTCATTGGTAAATATATTATCTATACAGGTGCTACTGTTATTTGTTATCCGTGATGGTTCATCCGTGAGTAACTCCAAATTATATGCTTTTAAAATACTCAGAAGTTGCCATGTTTCAAATGACCGTACACAAAAATCTACATTAAAATCACCTGCCACATGTACCTTCTTCTCTGTGTACTTATTCTCCAGCCTTTCAAGAAATATATATGGGGAGAATAACTTGTTTGCCATGATAGCTGCATTTCTAAATCCTTGTCTTGTGAAAGGTTACCTACTTCTATAATTTTGTTTTCCACTTTTTATGTACAAGTATCAAGACTCCCCCATATGAGTAGTTTTTCCTGCAATAAGTACCAGCTATATCGTAATCCGGAATTTTGATACAGTTTATAAAATGACCAGTAAGCCAATGTACAGAAATGCGGGGAATATCTATTACTCCTTTAAGTCATGGTATACTTTATTCGTTCAATTTTATTTGACATCGATTGCACATTTACATTTAATAAAGTAAAGTAGCTTTTTGTTAGTTTTTTTTACAGACTTCTTTTCAGGCTGTACTTAAGTTTTTTTTGCCACACTTATAAAAAATCACCTCCGTTAGACCTGTCAAACACAAATCACTTGATGTTCACATTTGTTAGCCAAAAATCCGGATTATACATATCTTTCTTGGACATAGATGCTGTAACTAAAGAGCTTTTCTATTTTCCATTTGAATTATTTTGTAACTTTTTAGTTCGATATTTTAAGTTTCAAATGTAGGTTTTTGCATAATATATTCCCTTACAATTTCTTCTGTCATACTAGGCATGACACAATAGATATGTAACCAGACCTTACGTTCCACACTTGTAAAACTATTGCCTCCTTCCTCACTACTCACAATTGCAGTTCCAATTGTTTTCTTCATTGTGTGCTTATTTCTCCTGTTTCGAACCTCTTTGAATTCATCAGTTTAGTGATTATCCTTCATTTCCACACGATCTTGTTCATTTATCATTTCACCTATTTTTTTGATACTTTTCCAAATTTATACTTGGTTGTGGATCTCTACTTTTGGAACTATCTGTAACTATACTGTATGATTTATCATTATTTTGCTTGTTATCAGAATGATTTGTTGCCAAAGTTTTTTTCTTTGTAAACATACTCTCCTTTTCTCTTTTTTCTTGAATGTTTTGATTTTTACCATTTAATTCCTTTTCTAATATGCTAATAGTTTTATATATAGTATATTCTGACTTTCCTTTAATTCTTGAATCAAAGCCTTCTTTGCTTTCAATAATTCACTCAGGAATTATCTCTCACCTTCAATAATCGATTCTTTTAAATTATCTTGATCATCTTTTACACTTTCACAGCAGTTAACCAGTTTATGTTTTCCCAGGACAACTAGTCTCCTTATTCTTAATGCACATGAATATGATATATTGCTTTACATACAGCACACTTTGCAATTGAATTAGTTGCATTTTTCTTACAATATTTACAACAATGCTTTCCATCACTCAAGTCATGCTGTTTACTGCCAGCCATCTTGAAAATAAAAAATATATAATTATTTATGACGGTTCAAAATTTTTAAATGGTAGTTTGTAGATTGCCCAAAACCAGATTCACTTGCCAGTTGCCTCGTATTCGTCCTGGGTTTCAAAGCAACATGACCAAGAACTGCCACTGCTACCGCTTCATTTCTTTCAGCGCTTATTCGCTTTTTATTACAAACAGATCCGGTCTCTTGAACCTTTGCTACATACTGCAAAACATATTTTCGATTAACATGCTTATCTAAATGTTGTTGATTAAATGATTCTGCGGTTCTATTAGCATATTAATTATTTGCATAAAAAAGGGAAATCATTTCGACCCTCTCTGCAATCGAGTAAACAATTGTTTTTAATAACTGCACAAGCAACAATAAACCTGATGGACCAATCCAATGATACTCACTCGTATAGTAAGGTTTATTCGCATATAAAGAAACTGAAGCACAATTTAATCAGCAACAATTAAAAAAATTATCCACTCACTTTTTCGTAAGTGATAATCAGCTAAAATAATCAACAAAACGCGACGATATTTGTAGCAAATTGAAAAATACCCTTTTTTATCTTTGAGAGTAATTTCTCTGAACCCACTGCTTCAAATTTAAAAAATAAGCGGTTGAAAAGAGATTTACACACAGATTTAAAATGATGTGCTATTTGACTCCGCTCTGGTCATTTAAGACTTTAGGGGTGGTTCGCACCACCACTTGATGGTGTTGGTGTTGCAATGTTGAAAATAAGCCTAAAAGTCTTCCCCCTTGAAAGAAAATTTACCTCTTTAAGCAATTTACAACAAAATCGCGATAAGTTGCCCTAAAACATGCCTGTGTCGTTTTCAAGTGGCAACTCTGTATATAGTCAAATATTTTGCATAAAATTCTACAGTTAATTCCCAATTTGACTACAGTGGATAGATGTTAAATGCTAAATAAAATCAACCGTTTTTGAAATATTTGCGATTTAAAAGTAGCTGCAACACATTTTTCATAATAATTTATAGATCATATTATATTTGTCACATAACAGAGGTCTCTCATAAATAAATGTATGGCCCTGTTTTTGTCAAAAATCGCATCTTGACGCCATTATTTGTTATTCTGTTGAGCTTTTGTACATGCAAGATTAAGAGCCTCAGTGGTTCAGTGGTAAGGATGTATACCTCTGAACCGAGAGTTACCGGATTCGATTGCCGGGTTTTCTCTTTCACTTTTTCAGTAAATACTGTACACTTAACATCAACCGAAGTTTTTGGCATTGAATTTGAGCAAGTTGAATGTCTGCACGTTCCGTCTTTCGGAGGGGGCGTAAAGCCGTTGGTACTGGGCCCATGGGATTTTCGGCATGTTAAAGATCCCTACCCTCCTTATAGAAAGGCAAAATTTCCAGGATAGTAAGGTTAATCGTCTCCCTGGCGTCGGTGATTGGCCCTAGTCGTGGAAATAGATCGACGTTAAAGGAAAAAATACATACAAGATTACCTAAAGTAGGTATGCTGCGACATAATTGTTTTTCTAATGAAAAAATTAGACATGGTTATTTCCTCTTAGGGGCAAGTAAATTTTAATGGACATAAACTTTGCAGAATATATGCTGAAAAGCATTCAAACAGATTAGAGCTGGATTACAAATGATTCAAACATTTTTAGACAAATTACGTGAAACTGATTTGTTTCATCCAAAATGATAGATTTTAGGCTGTCTAAAAATTATCGTTACTGAATAAGAAGAAATTTTAGTTCATGTAGCAGATAATCTAGAAATTAATTCAAGAAGAATAAGTGCAGCTGCTAATGTAAGCAGATCATTGGTTGTGAGGCTATTTTATAACAAAGATCTGTAACCATGTTTTTCCCACCCCTATAAAATTTATTATCAGTTCATCTTCCAACTAGAATATTGTTTTGCCATTCCTTCACAAACAAACAGAATCCATGTAAGGCTAGATATATTCTCACTATCTCGGTGCGGAACCAGGTAGTACTAAACATCTCACAATGTTTTAGGAGGCTGGCTACCATAGCCATATTACTTTATAGGTGTGTTCTCTCTGTGATTAGTATACTGTACTGATAAGCTCTAATTAGAGCAAAACCCGTCTACGGTTATAATTATGGTGAGAATACATCTAGCCTCACATACATTGTCCCTATATAAGGGAAGAAATGGAACAGGACTCATAATTTACAAAATTGTTAGTTGGTTGTACACAGTCTCTATTTTATAACATTTTGTGTTATTTGGAGCTGTAGTGACAACACACTTCCTGGTTCCACACCAAGATGGCGACCCTGTCGTACATCTCTCACAGACAGAATCGAGTTTTACTGTTTCTGCATAAAATACCATTTACAGATGAAATACCACTCGCGGGGGTGTAGTCAACTTTAAAAACAAATATTTGTGGTGAAAATTAAAATCCTCTTGTACCAGCAGAACGTCAATTCCAACATAAATTTAAGATTAGTATTTGGTGTGGGATAATTGGAAATTATATATTAGGTCCATATAAAAATACCAAGAAGCACAGCGTGGGTGAGGGATCAGTGTTCTGGTGCAGCCATGAACAACTGGCAGGTTTTGTCAGGGTTCCTGGATGCAACAGCGCAACAAGCACTCTAGAGAAATCTGCCTGGTATAGACTCTGCTCAGCAACTCTGTGGTTGTAGAGGAAGAGGTGGCTTAGTGTGGGGGCTTGCCTTAACTGACCGGCCAGGTGCAATAGGGAACTACAATAAAAATCCCTCCAAATCAAGGTGGAAGAGCACAGGCCGAGGATTTTGTAGCTAAGGGGTAGCTTGGTCGACACTGTGCGACTCCGGCATTCAATTGTGTTTCTGCGTCATGCAGGTGATATTTACATATCCTTAGCTTCTGGTGGGAAACCAATTGAGAATTAGAAAAAATCAGGGCTCTCCGGTGAGTCTCAATTATCGGAGTACATGGATACGCAAAATCAAATCGAGGAAACGGAAAGCCTCGCTGTAGCAGATAGTGGAGCTGGAGAAGACGTAGTGCTTCTACAGTCAAGCGAAAGCGAGCTTAGCAAAGGCATAAATGCCCTTAACACCCAAGGACAAAGCCTAGACTAAGCAGCGCAGCCAGAAAGAGCCTCAAGTATCTCGTGACACATGTGCTAAACCCGGTGGAAACCCGAACAAAAGCCCTTGAGCCAGCAAAGAAGGAAAGCGAAAATTCTGAGAAAGGAAACAAGACTGTTCAGAAGAAAGCACTCCAGAAGTTCGAGTGACCAAGAAAAGATAAGTGAAAGTGCAGTGCCCCACTTTCCAAGTTCACTCAGCCTACATTTAGCCAACGGCTAGAGGAATCGGGGCTGGAATATTACCCTCGCAATATCCAGAGAAACTCATAGCAATGGCGGAAAGAAAAGCCACAAAGGAGTGCATTATGGAGAAAACAGGGGATGAAACTGTATCGGGAAGAAGTGCAGCTCAAAAACGCAGAGGAAGCGGAAATTCCTCATCCTGATATCTTGCTTGCTTATCTCTCAGGCTGTGAGGACTACCCCACGGAAAAAGTCCTTAAATTAATCCAAGGTCAGATCGTAGGGCTTAATTCTACTAGCTGGAGGGTAATACGTCGAGAGAATGACGGATCACTGCTGGTATTGACCCTGTCTGTAGAACAGCTATCTACAGAGACACCAAAAAGAAGCAATTATGTGATCAATTACAATAACTTGGTCACACAACACTGAAGGCAAAATGGGACAGAAAACCTCTAGTTCTGGAACCCGAAAGCCTAAAGAAGCTTCACGGTAAAGAAGTGCTCAACTCCGATCGAGACCTCATCTTAACGTAAAGGGGAACACTTCCAAATCAAAGAAAAGAGCTAAGGAGCTTAAAGGAAAAAACCCAAGCCAAAGAGTGGTACTTAGATGCTCAGGGACTGAGGAGAAGCCCTTAAAAGATCCAACCACAGCACCTTCGACTAGAAAGTCGCCATAAACGCCTATATACAAGAAGGAACAGAATGGGGACCAATGGGAGAAACATCCAAAGGGGAAGCTAAAAAGCCCTAAGAGGTAACAAGAAGCTCAAAAATGGCACCTTTGTAAAATGTATCCAAACAAACCTTCAACATTGTAAAGCAGCGACAAGATCTGCTTAGAAGATCGTTTATTGGACAAAACCTATACATAGGGCTGCTAAAGAGCCTTGGATCAATAGAGGACATATTAAAGGCCTCAATATAAAATCATGTAAGTTAATTTACTGTAACACACATGACAGACCAAGAGCAGCTTTAATAACAATAGACACGTTACTCCTATTTCAGAGTTTATTACTCAAAACTTGGCAGCTGGACTGGTAGAAGTGCCAACATGGGGTGGCAAAAGGCGTATTGTAATAGCCTCAGTCTATCTACCCGGAGATCATGACAATCAGCCGCCTAAAGAGGAAGTCCAACGTCTGATCTCATGATGAAAGGAAAGAAATAGGCATTTCATCATTGGATGTGATGCTAATCCTCACCACGACTTGGGATGTGGGAGCACAGATACTAATAGGAGAGGTGAGTACCAATTTTATTACTTGCCTGCTAATAACATAGACATTGTCAACAACGGTAACAAGCCCACCTTTATAAACGCGATCAGAAAAAAGCGCGGTATTAGATGTAACCCTTGTTGACGGGTTCATAATACATACAATTACAAACTGGATTGTACCAGATGACCCCTCTATGTCTGACCACCAAACCATAAGGTTTGACATAGAGGCCACAATTAAGTGTGCGGAGGAGCGCAAGGTTCCTAGGCTCACCGAGTGGGATGCCTATAGAATGTATCTTCAGTTGGGGAAAAAAAGCTGGACTGCTCACTGCAGAACCTGCACACCTGAACCAAATTATAAAGTTTATATACGAGACCAGCTGTCCTGTTAAGCGAAAGGCAACCCAAAGGGGCGTGTCTTGATGGAACAGGGAACTGGATTGACTTAGAGCGCGTGGCATATCGTTGGGCTGATAGTACTTTCGGCCGACAGATCGTAAAGTTGACACTACAATAGAGCGGCGATTCGACAGAGAATACCGCTTTTGTCAGTATTTGTCTGGCCGACTGGCTGTAGCCTAATATTGATCTCTGCTTCATATTTAGTTGCAAAACATGACATAAGCGAAATTGAAAAGGTGGTGGTGGTGGTGGAGATATTTATGACCTTGGAACAGTAATTCCATCAGCCACAGACTTTTGCTATTTTATATGATATACAAATATATACAAATACCTACAGATTATTTTGAATTAATTATCTAGAAAACAGAATTATGTTACCTATATACAGATATACAATATTTAAACTTATTTATAAATATTATTATTTTTGCTTTCTTTTTTGTTTATTTTTTTTCTTATATCTTTTTTTTTGTTTTTTTTGTAACTTTTTCTTTATTGAATCTTTTTTTTGCTTGATTTTTTCCTTATTATTTTTTAAATTTTCTTTTTTTTTTTTCTTCTTTTTTTTAATTTTTTTTAAATCATGTATATGGGAAAGACAGGGACACTTTTGCGTCCAGGGGCCCTTCAGGACGACTTCAGACAAACTGATTGGACCACGGACAACAACAAAAGGTTTACAAAGGTGCAGAGACAGAGGATCACCTAAAAACTAATAATTACAAATTTCTGTTACACTACTGCTATATTTCAAATTATTTCCTATATTTATACAAACCTACCAAGTGGTTTTCAGTTGAATATTTACATGTGGGCTATATTGAATACAATAAAGAAAAAATTATATATATATATATATATATATATATATATATATATATATATATATATATATATATATATATATATATATATATATTGTGAGGGGTCAAATCGGGATAAGGTTATCTTTCCCTAACATGGGGAGGTTTTCACGGGATAACCTTATCAGTACGGCTTTATTACGGGATTTACTCAGGCGCCAGCAGCGAGGGTTTAAAGGAAGACGCTATGCGCTCCCTCAGGACTATATATCTGTCCTCGGTTGCTATTTACAGCTACACGGACCCGGGGTAAACTTCAGTGGAGACAGGGTTCACCTAAGTCCTCAGGCGAAGTCCCTCAGGACTCCTTAATTATGGCCTTGGAGATCAGAATGTTGCGTATTAGGTTGGGGTGGATTGGTTGGGAAGCCTTGAATGATACACCGTATAAAACAAATAATCTATTTACAAAAGTAGGAGTGATGAAATATTTACAAAATATATACAAAGAAGTATTTACACAAGGGATTCTCCCGGAATACCACACGTTTATACTAACTTATTGGATAACAAATTAATGTATTAGAGACCAGAGGCAGAAACAGAAATATTCGCGAGTTATGCGGACGGTATCACGAAGAGGGGTTGTAAGTTCTAAGCCGGTAAGCGGGCAAAAGCGTCCCGGGATCACCAAAGCAAGGCATCGGGGTGGTCGATTTAAGCAGGCATGCAATATGCGGATTAAAAGCCAACACTATGTGCAATATCAAGATCAGCTAACGGCTTGTTCTAATTTCTACTATCACTAATTAATTACGGACCCTCAAGCATGCGATGCAGTCATACAGACCCTTTTCGACCTGAGGAAGTGTCTCCCAAGGGAGGTGGAAATTTCCCCTCGACAAAATAAAGAAAGTCCTCCCTATGAAGTTAAAAAAAACAAAGCCTCCAAACAGTGCCTCCAGGACGGTCGGGACACCGGGTATCACCAGACTGTTTCGATCGCCAGGAATGGTGGAGACCTACTGCAGCCCGAAATATCCCAGCTGTCATCCAGATCCAGGACCACGAGAGTTGCGCCACGGGAGACCACTTTGGGTGACTTGATCGTGACTAGACCGCCACCGGGTTCAAATCAACTTGTAGTCAGCCGCTTTGCTAGTGCCCTCGAGCTGTCGGGAAGACTCCAGCTCAGGAACGCAACCGTTTTGCGCCTCCCGACGGAAACAAAGAAAGCTTTTCCCACGAAGACTGAAAACGGCAAGATTTTCCCAATAATGTCGCTCGGACGGTCGGGACACCGGGTATCGCCAGACTGTTTCGATCGCCAGGAATGGTGGAGACCTACTGCAGCCCGAAATATCTCAGCTGTCGTCCAGATCCAGGACCACGAGAGCTGCGCCACGGGAGACCACTTTGGGTGACTTGATCGTGACTAGACCGCCACCGGGTTCAAATCAACTTGTAGTCAGCCGCTTTGCTAGTGCCCCCACGCTTCTGGGAAGACCGCAGCTTTGGAATGCGAGCCTCGGCTCCCCCAGGTCACTCCGCTGACACCGACAGAAGTGGACGATGGACTTATTTATGCAAAGCTCCGTTGCGGCCGCCTCTCTGAAATAAAACCACTGACAAAACACAACAACATTCAAAACCTTTTCCACGCATGGACTTTTAACGTCCCCTCTGGCGAAGGCCACCAAGCGCCCCAAGGTGCCCGCCGACAGAGAGAGACGCCGATCCGTGGAAAACCCCTTTCATACAGGCCCTGTGCTACCTAAACGAAGCGGAAATGAGCGACCTGCTGAAGAGGGCGTTCTCCACTTGCCACAGCTGCTAACTCTACTAAGCTGGTGCACCTAACGAATCGCTGCTTACTCCTCTCCCACGGACGGCCAGCTGAATCCGCTACTGAAACGCACAATACAAACAAACACACAAAGATTCGAGACGTGGACGGTGGCTGCTTCCTCTCCGTGACTGGCTCTGCGCTCGCTGAAAAAGAACTCAATTGTTGAGCGCGTCAGAGCCGATCTCCAGGTCTCGTTGCGGTCCTGACGATTTTTCAATGTGCACACGGTGCGCGTAGGTTGATGTAGCGGACCAGCCCATCCGTCCCAGCTTTCATCGCTTCGCATACCGACGCGCTCTTGAAACTATATTTTATCAAATATTTGCGAATGTTTTAATGACAAAATTAAATTAAATTAAATGCAGATGGTATGGATCTAATCTATTCCCCTGTTAACTAATTAGATTATCTAATGACAATTACGTCACTTCGTGACATACATATATACACATACATACAGCACACACACACATATGCACATACACAAATTCTATACAAATGCAAATGAATTTTTTTATAATTCTAATTTTATATCTCTAAAAAATTTACAGAGAGCAGTAATTATCGTTTTTGTGTTGACAGCAAGTATTTGATGTAAACTAAATGGCATTTTTATTCTATCCCCATATTTACAAATTTCCGACAGTTAATTACCTCTAGCTTCTTGTATTAGGGCGCATACAAAAATTATATGATTTACATCCGCTAAGCTTTGACTGTCGCATTTACACATTGGTGTACTTAGGATTCCTATACGGTGTAAATGTATGGGATATCGTCCATGGTTTGACCTTAGTCTTACGACTGTGGTGGTGGTACTTCTGCTTTCATTGGTGTATACCTCGTGGTCTCTAGGTCCCGGCAAATCAGGAAATAGGTTCTTGTAGGGATTACTTATGTTCAAGCAATAGGTTCTCCATTCACCTTTCCACTTTTGTAGATGGAACTCTTTTATTACGGGAAACAGGTCAGTGTATGGAACTGTATTAATTGTTTCATCGTACACCATCACACTCTCTTTTGCCAGTTTGTCAGCTATTTCATTACCATGCACGCCACAATGACCCTTTACCCACAGAAAGACGTGATTGGTTGTTAAATTAAAATAATGCTCAAATATCGAGCAGGATATGTCACCAAGATATTTCTTTTCTGGACTTCTAAGGCCCAACAGGGAGGCTCGAGAGTTTGATATTATTACCGCTTCGTATTTTTGGTTATTTGCCATCCATTGTAATGCGTTTTTTATAGCTGTCAGCTTTGCTGTATATATAGATGCAGTATTTGGTAATTTTATTTTCTTAAAAATGTTATATTGTGCTACATAAAAAGCACAACCTGTTCCCATATCTCCTTTGTGAGCCGTCAGTGTAAATATGTAAATATCCTGGAAATTGTGTTAGTATATTTGTTAAAAGCATTTTATTTAATTCTGAGATTTCTTCATATTGTGGGACGATTATTTTTATTTTGGTAGTGAATTGCCTATCCCGCTTATATATCGGTAACATTTTCTCTGACTCTATCATTGTTTCATAATTTGCTGTATTTTCCCAACCTTGAACCATTAAATTGAAATAAAAATGCCAATTTATATGCGGTGCAATACGCAATCGTTATATGTTTAAAATGGTTTACATAATAAAGTTATTCGTGTAAAAAATATGTTGAGTTATTAGATACAAATAAAGATACTTATGGGTAATTAATTCTTATATATGTAAATATGTATGAAACTCAATCCTGACTCACTTTAATGAAATGTTCATTTTCTAATAAAAAAAATCGATTGATATAAGATTTGTTCCATATTTTAATTACAAAAATGTGATTTAAAGTGAAGCCACATATTATTAAGCATTTATTTCAAGAAAGTGTACTTTGATGGCATCTACTTTTTCACATTTTATAATGCATAGTTGCACAATTGTCTGATATGGCGGCGACTATCGATCTCTGCTTTGCTATCCATGTCCCAATTTGCAGCTCGACCTCAGTTTCGCCAAATACCTGTATCCGATCACCATTGGCCGCATTTACTCTGTACACTCTGTCCGGCTCTCTTACTCGCCACCTTGGTATCATGTCGCGGCGAATATTCGTCCTAGGTGCGCCAGTGTCGACGACCATCTAAGTCTTATTGCCGCGTACCTATTCGTCTACGACGAGAGCGCTCCCAGAAGCGCTAGCCTGAGAAACAGTTACCGGTCTTAGCTTCACTTTCTCCCATGGGCGTTATTTTAGAGCCGAACCGTCTCGTATATGTCCCACCTTGCCGCAGTTCCAGCAACGCAAGGCATTTGCACGGTGAACTCTAATTGGGTGTTCATGAGACGTAGGCCTTATTTGCTCTATTTTCTCTAGTGGCTGCATGACGTTGGATGAATTCGTTTTATTTTCTTCTTGGACTTGGAGACTGGGAACTTTCACATGACTCTGATGCTTGCTTTGCTGCTTCATACTCCAACGAATGTGACAAAGCATCGTTCAAGTTTTTGCGTCTCGCCATCCTCAGAGCGTGTTGGGTGTCGGTATCTCTGATGCCGTCAATGAAGGTTTGCAGCGACAGCTGTTTAAAAAGTCCATCGGAGCTGTAGGGTAAGCTGATCGTGTTAATCTAGCAACGTCGGCTTCGAACTGCTGGAGAATTTCGCCTCATTTCTGAGAGCCACCGTTTAGCTGAATTTGATACAGCTGTTGTAAATGCTGGTCTCCAAATCTCATTTTTAGGTAATACTTAATGCTGTCGAAACTGTCTCGTTCTTCTCTGGGAATACCTTGGTGTACATATAGGGCATCTCCTCTGATAGCTACAATTAACGAAGTCGCTTTTTCTCTCCCCCAAACCATTTGCTGTAACAGCGGGTTCGAGCTGGCGTAGATAAATACTCCATGGGACTGAGCCATCAAATGTGGGGACCTTAATTCTTACGACGGGGTTATCTTCGAGTCTGATGTTTTCCTTGACGAGGGTATCATACTTCTTTTCTAGTGATTGCATTTTCTCCTGTACTTTCGCTTGTACCTCTTGCACAGTCGTCAGCTTGTCATGTACGTCGTCGCTGATACCTCTTACTTGACTTTCTACGTGTTGGAAGATGTATTTTACCTGCTTTATAGGTTCGTCTACCCATGAGGTAATATTCTCCATTCTGCTGGCCTGTTCTTGTAGAATTTTCTTCACCTTATTGTCTTCTTCATCTCTTTTTCTCAGTTCTTCTTTCGCTCGTTCATCTCTTTTTCTGGCTTCTTTATCTCTTCTTCTCAGCTCTTTGTTCGCTTCTTCATCCATTTTTCTAGCTTCTTCTTTCATTTCTGTAATCAATTCTAATAGCTGGGTGTTCAGCTGTTGTACTAGGTGTCTTGGGCATAGACGTACTTAAAGCTGGCACACGGTTAGTTTTGTCCCAAAAATACAACCAGTTGTTTACTTCTGACACTAATTTTCCAGATACTTCAGAAATTTACACGTTGCTCAACGAATATTCTGGAAAATATCATCTAGAAGCTTGAAATTCCCACTTCTGACACCAGTTGTTACGTTCTTCGGGGTTCTGGATTTGTTGACTAACAAAACACAGCTTTTCAAACTGTCAAGAAAAAATGTAAAAATTATAGTGATGAGAATTTTAATATTAGTTAAAAAATGTGGTGTTATATTAAAATGAGTTCTGTTATAATAGTAGTTTAATACTAGTGGCAGCTGCAGGAGTGTTATTGATAGAAATGCTGAAGGAAGAAACATAATACATTAAACAAAAATTTTAAAGTGACATTTTGTAAAAATATTTTGATAGTTTAGTTGGGAACATGAAATGAAATTGTGCTAACTGCAAGCACAAGCTTATGCTTATTTGTGGAACATACTGTAAAACTTGAATCAATAAAACGTACTATACTATTTTACTAATTTATTATAACCAACTATTTTCCAGCACCACCATCAACTAAAATATTTCTCTCTATTACTAAATGTCTATAGTTTATTCTCGCCTCTATTAATTCACACTACACTGATTCACTTAATACTGACTGACTGTTTCTATGTGCGGCTTGCCTATCTATACTGTCCATAGATATTCTAGGCCTCTCTACACTGTTCCTGTCACTTGTGGTTCGTTCTTGAAATATAATTCCAGAGTGTTTGCTGTTACCAACACACTTACAAGATGCTTGTGATCATAGAACGAACAGAGTACATAAACTTAATTCGCATAGAGACGGGTGTGACAATATTTAATGATTATTTTGTGCAGGCGGGTGAGACCATGGCTAAGAAACTGACTGGAGACACACATCATAGGTTTGTAACTAGGAGGGCATCCCAGACATTTTCCTTTAGCCGGACAGTCGAACAAGAAGTTTGCAAAGTCATTCAACAGTAAAAAAAACAGTCAAATGTAGCGCCGGGTATATGTGGAGTCAATGCGTTTCTCCTGAAACACACCGCAGATATTGTTACCCACTTACTTATATAATATAAACTGGTCAATAAGTTCTGGAGTGTTCCCAAACGCTTTTAAAACAGCTGTGGTTAAACGAGTACACACAAAGAGTAGCCTGTAGACCTTAATAAATATCGTCGCATTTCTCTTATTTCAAATTTATGAAGGTACTAGAGAAAGTTATAAGGTCAAGAATGTTAGCGTACATTGACAGATACCAGCTTCTCTCCGATAAACAATAGGGGTTTAGAAATGGCAAATGCGCTCAGGATGCGGTGACAAAATTAACATCGTTAATGAATTTCAACATGGATTTCAGTCGACCTTCAGCTGCTGTATTTGTTGATTTATTAAAGGCTTTTGACAGCGTTGACCACAGTAAGCTTGGAAATTATGGGTTTTCGTTGTGGTACACTGGAACTTTTCAGGACCTATATACGTGATCGATAGCAATGCGTGATTATTAGTGAGCCGCGAAAGCTAAATTATGACGCGCCACAGGGGAGTGTTCTGGGTTCCCTCCTTTTTAATATATATATATATATATATATATATATATATATATATATATATATATATATATATATATATATATATATATATATAATGTTTATTGATTCAGTACAAAAATATATAATAAGGTAATATTTGACAAATGAATCAGCACACAATAAACACATTTGCTCACAGAAGCTATTTAAAATTTGTGCGTGGGTTCTAAACTGTTAATCGTATGAAAATATTCTTCACAAGTACAGATTAAAAAAACGCACATTAGTAAATACACCATTCCGAAACAGACACACAAACGACCACAAGCCAAAGTTCCAGCGAGCGAACTCCGAGCACACAATATAATTAAACAACAACTAGCACAACCATCCCGATTTCATTACACCATATCAGACTCAGCCGGCGCAGAAAAAGGCTCTTGCTACAAGTATCCGTGGAACACGCGTCAACATCCAATCTTGTATATATATGCATACCCCCACTCACAAACTCAATCTTGCACGCACGCCTATGTGCATGCACCTACGCTTGCATCCATACACAAATCCATGCATGCCTACACCCACAAACCCACATACACGCCCCACACATACACTCTCGCATGCACACCGAACTCTCTCGCACATAGCCATATACACACACTCAAACGCACACACACTCGCACTCACCACACCAACAGACAGATACATGTACCCTAAACACTAATAGCCCAAAATGACAAGCACAATCTTATGTTGACCTAGGCTATAATCTATAAGATTTTTTATACATTCCATTTTACGCAAGGTAATAAATATTCTTCAGGTCAATCATACTATGCACTGTCACACGTGTGAATGTTGTAATCCAGTGCGTCAAACGTTTTAGTGAATTTTCTTAAAAAAATTCACTAATGAGGAGATCTCGACTTTTGAATTTTGAAAAAATTCCTTTAAATTAGCACTAATTAGGCCCCTGAGAACACATATCCGGGGTCGGTTTCAATTTTTATATGTTTATATATATATATATATATATATATATATATATATATATATATATATATATATATATATATATATATGTATGTATCACACCGATAACTCAAAAAATAATGGGCCGATTTTGATCAAATTTGGTGAGTACCTTCCTTTTGCAAGTGGCTTGGATAAGTTCGTTAACCAGGAAAATCTGCTCAGTTGAAATAGATTAAACAAAGTTTTCTTTTAATTACACAGACGGATTCCCTCTATCAGTGTCAGTTCTGAGCCAGCCTTACATGTTTGGAAATTTTTGTACATTTTCACACAATAAAGTTATTTTTATGAAACATGGCACATTGTTTTTACTATATAGGTTATACTGGTAACCAAAATTGATGCCTGCTTTCTTAAAAAGAAAACACACATATTTGCAATAAAACATTTTTATGAAAATTCACTACCATAACGCACTTTCTGCGTCCAGAGTTTTTTACTATTAAATAGCCTAGGACCCAGAAATGTGAACCCTCTTTGACTAATTGTCTTACTAACATAAGGTAAGTATACACTACACTGTCTATTTCTTGTATTATATAGATGACACACCCTTGATAACTGTGACTTATATTGATTAAAATACCTCATAAGCATGTATAAATATAATTGCCTGCAATCATAGACACATGTCACCTCAAACAATTAATTTGAGGCGTAGCAAATGTTTTTCCGTAAAATTATCCCAAGGATCCATTTTTGTACCCTTTCAATTTTCATATAAAAACTTTTAGCGATACCACCCCAGACGAGTATGCTATAGTCCAGAAGTGCTTGCACCAGCGACTTACATACAAGGATCAAATAATTTTCTGCAAGCATTTCCCTCAGTTCGTTGAATTTTGGAATCAGACTTCTCACCTTTACCACCAGTTTAGCAGCTTGCTTATTCCATTTTAGGTGCTCGTCGATAAGAGATAATACCGATACTAAGATAAGAAGAACAGATAAAGTAAAATATATGGGTATATATATATATATATATATATATATATATATATATATATATATATATATATATATATATATATATATATATATATATATATATATATATATATATATGGGACATACTTGGTTCTCGGGTTGAATCGCGTCCAGAATTTATGAAAACTCGACGTTTCGGCTCCTGTTTTGGAGCCATTTTCAAGAGGTAAAGGAAATATGTAAGGACACTCTAAGGCCTCAATCTGCTTACTCCTTAGAGCGGTGGACAAAGGTGAGTTGGGTTGTTGTAGCTCGATTACGGGGCCTCAATCTGCCTACTCCCTAAATTTGGCCGGAGATCGTCTGTGAGGTGTTCAACCCTAGGCCTCAGAGAGATCTGGCAGTTTGTTGCAAGTCTTGTATTATATATGTCGTTCCGTCTACCTGCTTCGCTATCAGTGAAAGTAGTAGGGTCACGGTTAATTAAGTGGCGGGGCTTTGGTCATGGTACTTAGATGATGAGGAGGATTAAGAGGGTCACCGGCATTTGTTGACACAGATAATGGGGAAATAAAATTGTCTGTGGAATTTTTTGTTTATTGTGTGTTTGTAATGAAGATATAATAAGTTTCCAAGTGGTCGGAAGGCGAAGACCATCATATCTCTTATTTAAACAATCGGGACGTTTTTCAATCTCGATTGCTTCGCGGATAATTCTCGTTTTGAAGTTGTAAACCGGTGCTATTGTTTTGGCATTATCGAAGTCTATTTTGTGTCCTGTGTGAATATAATGCATGGCAAGCGCGAATGAGGGGTCGGATTTTCTAACTGCGAGGGTGTGTTCATATATTCTATTGTGGATGCGTCTATTTGTTTGTCCTGCATAAGTTCGGGAACAGTCGGAAAAAGGAATTTAGTAAACTCCGTGGGATTCGTTTGGAATCGTATCCTTGGGAGTTTTTATCAGATATGACAGTTTTTGCTCTGTTGTGAATACGGTTTTGATATTCTTCAAAACAACACCATTTCTCAAAACGACTACCTAGTTAGCTTTATAGTTTCCTTATTCACTAATATACCTCTATCTGAAACGCTTGGCATTCTCAAGAATATATGAACACACCCTCGCAGTTAGAAAATCCGACCCCTCATCCGCGCTTGTCATGCATCATATTCACACAGGACACAGAATAGACTTCGATAATGCCAAAACAATAGCACCGGTTTACAACTTCAAAACGAGAATTATCCGCGAAGCAATGGAGATTGAAAAACGCCCCGATTGTTTAAATAAGATTGAGGCCCCGTAATCGAGCTACAACAACCCAACCCACCTTTGTCCACCGCTCTAAGGAGTAGGCAGATTGAGGCCTTAGAGTGTCCTTACATATTTCCTTTACCTCTTTCTTTCTTTACCTCTTAAAAATGGCTCCAAAACAGGAGCCGAAACGTCGAGTTTTCATAAACTCTGGACGCGGTTCAACCCGAGAACCAAGTATGTCCCACATTAAAGACCGCGGAAATTTTTCTGAACATATATATATATATATATATATATATATATATATATATATATATATATATATATATATATATATATATATATATATATATATGTTGAACAGTATAGGCCCCAGTACTGAACTTTGAGGTACCTTGTATGTTACAGAACATCTTTCGCTTTGATTTCCATCTATCTGAACAATTTGGCTTCTACTTTATATAACTTTCCACTAATTTATAAACAATTCCTCGAAAAGCAAAACCGCCTTTAACACAATCAACAATTCCATATGGCAAACACTCTCAAATCCCTTAGCCAAATCGACAAAGCCACAGGCAGCTGGAACACTTTCATCCAGACACTTATATATTTTTCCTGTAATCTGAGCAATAGCATTCTGCGTCGAAATCCATGTCCTTAAACCGTATTGTTGACTAGACAAAATACCATATTTGTCAATATAGCTGTTTATTCTAATTCATTCTATTTGATGAGTTATACTATCAAAATTTTCAAGGTGAAATAATTAGCTACGCGGACGACACTGCTATTTTCTACTAGGGCAAAAGTTGCGAAGAGTTATATCTGACAATCAGAAAAGATCTTGAGTAAATTTTTAAGTGGTTTTATAGCAGAACATTAGCGATAAATTTGGAAAAATCTTACTTTTTGCCTGTGGCCTGCTATGCTGATAGGCTTTCAAAATACAAGTACCAGTGAATTTTGGCAACCAAACAATTTCAATAGTGTCAGTTACCTGGGGATGCAGATCGATGCTCACTTGAGATGGTCGGATTATATTTTGTCAGTGGTCAAAAAACTCCGTGTACTTATTGCAAAATTTCAGGAATTTGCACAAATTTTAAGTGAAAAATATTTGATGATCTTATATCATGCATTGGTTGAGACGCACTTGAATTACGGAATGGTGGTGTGGGGAGTTGCTGCGGAGATGTATGCGAAAATTTTGTAGACAACACAAAAGTGGATACTAAAAATAATATTCAGGCAAAACTACATATTTTCATCAGAAAATTTGTTTTTGGAAGTAGGAGTGGCAACATAGGACTAAGAGTTCGTTCAGGCTGGTATCATCTGTTTACAGGACAATAAGATATGGCATACAATACTTGGTTCCAAGATGTGAAAAATCTAAGGGTCAGCGATATCATACATATACTGGTCCAAGGATATACAATTATCTACCGTCTGAAATCAGGAACGTAAAGGGTAGCCACAGTAACGGCTCGTGCCTTAATGCATTGGGGGTGCGCAAGAAAAAAAATGATGGGCTCCCCTCTTTTTACCCCGAAAATGTATTATAAAAAAAACCTACTTACTAAACTTAAGAATTATTAACTACTTACCAAGTTTTCCTCTAGTTAGTTATAGGTTATAGCAGTTAAAAAGTCATTTCCTTTGATGATTACTAACTAACTATATAATTTTAAATGTGTTGTTTGATATAAAGACATGACAATATGTGATCTTTGTCATTTTATACTTCACGTATCTTTTCAATTTTATTATATTTAGTTATATGTTCATTTACTCGTCTATTAATTTATATATTTATAAACGGCTAAGCCTATGTAGGTTAGCATTATATAATTTCAAATGTTTTGTTTGACATAAAAAACCTGACAATATGTGATCTTTGTCGTTTTATACTGCATGTATCTTTTCAATTTTACTATATATATATATATATATATATATATATATATATATATATATATATATATATATATATATATATATATATATATATATATATATATATATACTTTTTTTAACTTGAATTTTAGGATTGAATGGATTTTATGAAAATACGCCAGAATGCGGTACTTGATAGACGCAAACTTATTATAAATTTTGACTAAATAATTTAAAATACTTTAAAATGTCTAAATGTGAGATGCTATTCACGAGGATCTAATCTATCGTAGTTATATTCCTTCTACTAACACTATATTTTAGACTATATTTAATTATCGTCGTTTCAATTACGTAATATTTTGCTGTATACAAATCAATAATAACATTGCTTTAAGAAAGATAATACGGTCCTGGCGATAAAATGAGCGATTACGCCTGTGATTCGAGAACAGCATAACTGTATGCCGAGTCCCACCCTGGTCCGTTAAGCTGGAGCGACGTGGGCAAGGTCAAATATTCTATTCTCACAACATCAAAGGACAGCCCTACAAGATTCAGTGCTGGGTCTTATTATGCTGTGCTGCAAGTGTGGAATTTTAAAGCGCACAACGGGATTGCTTAATCGATCGTTTTTGACGAAGATAGTCGATCATGTCGTATTGAAGTTTCCCATTTAGGTAGAGCGCCGAAGAATACACACCGACGCAGGACTGTATAGATAGATGTATATAACGTCGGCAACCATTAACACACTATACTTCTTATGATTCTGTATTAATGGCTGCTGACTCTGCGATCCTCGATATACTAATTTTGCTTGTAGGATGCAGGAGGTAAAAAAATAAAAATTTATTAAAATATAGCATAGCAAAAATATTATTTTTCCGCGGCAGGCAGCAGTGCGCGCGTACGGGCGCACTTATTGAGGAGCCGCCCCTGGGTAGCCAGCATAGGTTTTTAAAATTGGCCAAAAATTCAATAAGGCCTTTGCCTCGACTGGAATTGTTGAATATATATCCTAACAAATCTTAAGATGTGAAAGGTGAGCTTTGGTGGCTGCTTTGTTTTTTTTTTTTGCGCTTTAGGATGTGATTTTGGGGATTTTTTGTTTACCCTGGGTGTCCGCGGGGCGCTTGTTTTGGATGTTTGTTTGTGTGTGTGTGGAGGTGTGGTGCTGATTTATTAGCGGTAAGCAGAAGTATGCAAGTAGAATATTACATATTGGAAACCAATATTTTAGAAAACACTTTTAAATACACGAATATCAAGATTGTGTTATATGATGTGTCAGAATGTTGCTCGAAAACAAGCTATGCTTATGTGAGTATATATCTGTTTATTCCTTGTAAGTATCAGATGAATTCTAAACCTGTATCTCTGTCTGTAATTTCGGCGAATAAACTGTTAATAATAATAATAATAATAATAATAATAATAATAATAATAATAATAATAATAATAATAATAATAATAATAATAATAATAATAATAATAATAATAATAATAATATAGATTATAAAAACTAAAAGCGCGAAAAGATGCGGTAAAAGTTCTTTGAATATAGTTCTTGGGTGATATGAATATATTGTTATTATATGTTATATGTAGAAATTTATTATATGTTGTGTATTAATTATATCTGGTATTTTGTTTATATTGATGTATAAATGATATAATAATAATAATAATAATAATAATATTTATTGTTGCACATTAGTTACAAACCAATACAAGTTACAAGAATATGCAAAAAGTACAGGTTATTATAGGACAAATAATTCTTAGTAAAATGAGTCACAACAATACATAATTTAAACAATCCACTGAAGGCGAACCTTGTTAGTGGAAACACTTGAAATTTGACACCGTTGTCCCCTGTTTCGCTCACTTGACCCTGCCGTCAGCCGTACATGTCCCACACATATCAGTACGCCAAAGGCGGCGTGCACAATGAACATCCCTTATCCCTTACAAAGGATGAAAATACCAATATTTAAATGTATGGAACAATGTTTAATAATTAATTATCAAGAGTTTATAATTATCAAATACGTAAACATTTACATTTATTCAAATTGTGGTTCATTTAGCTTTATTTAGACAAAGTTCGGCAAAATGGTGGAACACCCCATTTCTGCCCTTAGTTTCAAGTTTAGTAAATTTTGATCCGAATTAATAAGTTTCTGTATATTTTGAAAACTATTTAATGATGCTGAAAGATTTTTGTAATCTGTCATATGTTTCAAGTTATGACGTCATAAGGTTAGAAATAGGATGTTCTCACCATTTTGCCGAACCCTGTATATATTAGCAGTCCTATATTCTTACTTATCTTCGTTGCCTTTGTTTTCACTATATTGATTTTTAGTCTGATTTTTTGTAGTATACTATTCAGTACCCTATAAACAATTCTTTCTTCTTTTTTTTTAATTTCAACAACACACCACGAGGGCTTACAGCCTAAATACGCCTAAGGAGGAAAGAGGCAGCTTGTTAATTCTGGACTTGAAGGTTTGGAGGTTCGGAGGAGAAGAAAAAACATGTGCCGGCAAGGAATTCCACAACTTGGAAGTCCTCGGGCCAAAAGAGCAGGCATAACAAGATGTTCTATGTCTGGTGACCTGGACAGTAAAAGGGTGCATTCGCTCTGTTCCCCTGGTAGATCTGTTGGGGGCAGCAGGTGGGGGAACTATGGAGGAAAGCTCCTCTGAGCAGTGCCCGTGCAGATATCTATAAAAGAGAGAGAGGTCACCAACGGCACGTCGGTGGGCAAGGGATGGCAGCCTTTGGGTGAGGGTAGGGTCACCGATGAGACGTATAGCTCTCTTTTGATTGGAGTCCAGGATATCGAGTGTAGAAGCGGCAGCTGCACCCCAGATGTGGGAGCAGTATTCGAGGTTTGGTCTTATTTGTGAGGTATATAAGGTATATAGATTAGCTGGTGAAAAGTATTTGCGAGCCCGGAAGAGGAAACCTAATTTCTTAGCAGCCGCTTCTGCAATTGATGTGACATGTTGGTGTCAATTAAGAAATGCCAACAAGAGAAAATGACTCATTACTTTGAGTAACTTGGTTGTTCATTGTGATGGGTCTAGGGCTGGTGTATCTCTTGTGAGAAAGAAAGCAAGACTTAGTTTTGGTGGGGTTGAATTGTACAAGATTTCTAATTCTCCAGTCTAATATTTTTTTGAGATACACGCAGACAGGACCCTCCATGAGTCTGCGATCCTCATCTAATTGGGCTAAAGAGACAGGCTTAGAATATTGTATATTTGAGTGGAGGGTGCTGTCGTCGGCGTAACTATGAACTGGGTTGGATGTGCTAGAGAGGAGGTCATTGATGTGGAGAAGAAACAAAAGAAAGCTAAAGCTGAACCTTGAGGAACTCCTGCATTAATTGGATACAGTTTATAGGAATGGCAATCCACAACAGATATGCTCCTGTTGGAGAGGAAATTTGCTGTCCAGGTACAAAGTTTTGGTGGTAGGCCATAGGCCGGAAGTTTATTAAGCAGCGCTGAGTGCCAGACCTAGTCGAATGCTTTGGATATGTCTAGAGCAACAATCTGGGATTCACCGTGTTGTTCCATAGACTCGTTCCAAGAATGGGTGACAAAGGAAAGGAGGTCGGCAGTCGATCTGCGCTGACGGAATCCATACTGCCTGTCGTGGATTAGACTGTGTTTTTCAAGAAATTTCTGTTCTATCAGCGGTATGTCACCTGCGTACTTCATGCAAGGAAACCGTTTTCCATTTTTTTTTAAATTTCTGTTGACTTTTCTTTCAGCTTATTTACTGGATCTTCTATAAATAAATTGAACAACAAATATGCCGATAATGGGTATCCTTGCGATACACTTTTTCTTATTTTAGCTTCAATTTCATATTCGTTAATATCTACTTGGGTGTACTTATTGATATTTGTGTAGATTAAAATAATGCGCACATCTCTCGAATGTAGTCCAGCTCTCTTTATTATATGAAACAATACCCTCCAATCCAGATTATCGAATGCTTTTTCCAGGTTTACAAAAGCAATAACCATATCTCTGTTTTTCACAAGTTTTCTTTCTCACACTGCTTCTTTAGTTCCTCGGCCGAGTCTAAATCTGAACTTATCTCCATCCAGACAACTCTCAGTTTTGCTTTTTATTTTATTTTAACTGATTATCAGAATCTCCGCCATATGACTATACACTTAATTATTGTCCTGTGCTGGTTGTATTTTCTCCCGTTCACCGTTTTTGGAATAGTGATATATTTATTCTTCATAAACTAACTGGACAGTGCTCCCAATTTACTAGCCTAGTGAGTTTATGAAGAGTGAACTTATTACTACCCATTACCTTTATATATAGGTATGATTAAAAAATAAGACTTAAGTTTGTTTACTTTTTGTTGTATTAAATTTTAAATACAATATATACATTTTATGTACAAAATATATGCTAAGAAATATGTAAGGTGTATATTTTACGGTAAAGTTAGAGTAAGGATTTAACGTATAATTACCGAGGTACACCGCATTCTACTCGCTGTCGGTTGGTTAAAGTTGGGTGTAGGTATCTATCAAGTTATTATTGCATCATCTTACACCATGTGTATGTTACTTCACAAATGGCATTCGAAAAGACCGGGCGTGCGCATTTAAACCAGCGTTTTTATAAAGTTTACAATGCATAGTGTTTTAAAAAAGTTAAAACAGTTTTTAGCTCAATAATGATTAGTGAAACGAGGTGCTACAATCAGATAAATTGGTAAACATTATAAAACCGACTTCTGAAGGGGTTTGACAAACACTCTGTTAGCGGCGTCGAAAAGCTGATTGCACGTGTATGATCAAGTGAATCTAGTATAACATATTTCAATACAAACGACAAAATGTATGATATTTTACATAACTATTTGGCTATTGGACATGGTGGTAACCCAGTAAACGCTCTCAGCTGGGATGCTTGCCTATAGCATTTCTCCAAGCACTGGAATTGCTGGCCATTTTTCGGGAGTATTGCAACATACCGGCATCTTCTTGAAACTACGGCCAACGGTTGCACACACTGCACTTTCCCATCAAGTTAATATGGCTCAAAGATAATAGCCATTAGATGTGTGCAGGAGGCACGGGTTGGTGAGTGAGATGAATGGGTTAAAAATATTACACAAATGATCAAAATATTTTGTTATTTGGACATATTTGATCTAAATAATGTTGACCTTGCACAAAAGATATAAATGATGCTTGATATGAAGAACGTTATTGTTTCGTTATTGACAACTGTATCATTATCTTCCTCATTAGCTCCACTTGAACAGTAATCAACGGGATTCATGAGTTCATCACTCTCAGAACTAATGTCGATATCAATCAACTCAATATCATCCAAGGCATTATGTTACAACGAATTTCTTATATCGAAGCTGTCAGCAGTTTTACTGATTGATTCACACAGCTCTAAGCGTTCATCTTTTGCTTCTACCAAATTAGTTTCAAGAATTTTGTTTGACGTGGATGGGAATGATTCTATAATATTAACAGTATTTTCGTTAATCACAGGCCTTGGAGAAATATTAACATTTATATCAACTATAGAATTGATGGCATTTCTCATTTACCGGTATTTAGTGCTTTTACCTGAGTTTGAATTTATCAATATTATACATATTTCTTACCTTTTAATTATTTTTATTACCAATAATAATTGCCGATACTAAACAACTTTGTCACCGATTCTAAAAACCGATGAAAATGCAAAATGCGAAGCTCATAGCACTGGAGTAGTATTCTCCTCTTTGTTTCAAACTTATGTCAGGACAGAATGCTTGCTTATCTGTATATTAGTTCCTCCATTATTTCTTCAGAAACAATGAGTAATCTCAAGGAAGCGATATTAAAATTCGCAAGCAGAAGGCAGATAACATCACAATTGATTACATTATTTTTACAACAAAACGTATTTACCTAAGAAAACTAAAATCTAAAAACCTGCACTTTTTTCGTTTGACATCTGACAGAATGGTCATAAATAAGAGGTACCAATATATAAAATTGGCGAGAAAATAGCTACCAATTGTCAAATGTATTTTTGAGAGGGAAATTCACAATTCAAGAAAATCTGTAAAGGAAATATGATCCATAAGAGGAATACAGAATTTGCGCCTTTGCGACATTACTATAATAGCTTCAATTGATGATTAGTCATAAGTCTTGGCAGATCAATGATGTACTTATTTGGATATTTCAAAGAAACAGGAGGCCATATGATATGGCTATTTCAGACCCGTCAATAGATTCAAAATGCAAGACTAAATCAAGGCCACACGTGGTATTGCCAGTGCGGGTAAGCGCTGGTGTGGTACTTCCTACCTTATGTTCCATTGCGGACCCCGGTAGTCCTCCGTCAATACTTTAATTGGGCCGGCAATTTGCCGGACCGACAGTGTTTGCTGGAAAACATCGTATGACAGTGAATGTAAAAAACAGTATAGATATAACTCTAGATCTCATAAAATTATATCTGCGACTGTATGACGGGTGCCAACAAAAATTGGAATCTGCCAAAAAACGACTTGTGGTTAAACCAATGTTTTTTTTCAGGGACAAAAAGCCGTTGTTAGTGAACCTATCTGACATGCAATACCATTTCGAATGAGATTACAATTTATGATAATGTATCATTAGGACGACTAAGTTTGCTCAAAATCGTCGTGCTTTACAAAATCTTCCAGACATATTTTCTATTTTTGGCTACCCATTTATACAGTAATGGGACAATGGGCGGGAATTCGCGAACCCTGTGATTGAAGAGTTATCTTATATTTGGAGTGGCCTTAAAATTGTCCATGGCAAACCACGTTATAGCCAGTCAAAAGACACTGCAGAAAGAGTACTTACCTAAATCAAGATATATAAAATATACTCATGACGTGGATGAGCGATGAAATTTGTGGGCGATGGTCAGGTGGTTTGAGATTTGCCAAGTTAATGAAAAATAGAGGATATCATCATGGAACAAAACGAGCTCCTCATAACCCCATGTTTGGTCATGGTATTAAAGTTGTGGCTTATGCACGCCAGATTTTCCAAAATGGGTTACTGAAGGTCTACAAATCGCGGCAAACTTGAGAAACTTGGCTTAGGATAACAGTGTCGACAACAACAAAACACAGAACAGCCCATGGATAATGATAACCCGTAAGAAGAGATAACCGAGATGACAATATTGTGCTAAAACATCCATACTAATCAGATCAAATGTGGAGAATGTGCCGAGCCAAGTAAGTACATCAACGAATAGAATATGTCAACTTTATTGGTACAAAAATACATGTAGAGTCAAAGAGACTACACACGAAGAAAAATTTATAGCATGAGTCAAAGAAGTTTTAAAGCTCTATAGTCAAAGAAGTTTTAAAGCTCTATCGAATTCAAAGTGTCCTCCGTGTTCCGTTGAAGACAGATGAGTGTGAAACTTCCAGACGGTGATCCAGAGAAGAGCGACATGGCAGTTGTAGAGATTACCGACGACGGTTTTTAATATAAGCTAGAAGAGGAGAAAGCTGCTATTGAGGAAATGTTTTCTAGGATTACATTTTCTGCATGTCGTGAGAAACTTGTACTTCATGAAAGTGTATCGCTAAAAAAGCAACATTTACGTCAACTTGCAAACGAACATTCTCTTTTAGGAGGTCAGGGTTATAAAATATGTAACTACAGGGGCGTGCGGTGGGATCTCAAATAGGGGAAGCAATGGATTACAGTGGCCAGATTTATCAGATTGAAAATTAGAAATTTGATTTAAAATAATATTGTCGTCACATGCACCAACTTTGCAAAATGATAAATATTATTATGTCAGAGCACACTTACCTATATACTTGTACAAGAAGACAATGCGCGCTTTTCCTGTTTTAAAAACTCTTATATAACGTCGGCATAAAATTGGTGACTTCGGAAAAGCGTTTTAATAAAGTCCTTTTTAATATATATCATTGCAAGACTAAAAGCCGCTCTACTCCTGTAGAGTTTCGAACGAAATTTTTATTTGTTTTAATACTGAAAAATCGTGTTCACTGACGTACTTTTGTAGCTGACATAGCGGACACTTTGGCACAAATTTGGTATGTCATTTCTGTCAGTTTATATAATAGATATTATTTCTGTCAGTTTATATAATACCCACACTCAATTGGGCATAGCAAAAACATTGCCGTAAGCTTGCAGTGGCGGATTCAAGGAAAAGGTAATGGGGGGGGGGGGGGGTGCATGACCCCACCACAGCTTCAAAGATCAGAAACTTCTACGTGCGACTATAAAACGATAGACAGGCAATTAGAGGCGGATTGAAACGTACATTGATTTTTTTCTCGCTCCGTCAAAATAGATGTTTATTATTGAATTATTGTTTTGGTCATTTTATATTAAAGTGTTATATGCGCTGACATTTAAAAGTATGCGAGGATCGAACTTCGAGAAGCCGGCTACATGGCACCGCTTAGGGAGCAGCAGGTAGGATGGTGATGGTGGAGGTAATTCAAAACCTATGACAACCGCCCCAGGGTTTTTCTATAACCGCTTCTGTAAACTTGTCGTAAGCACTTAAATGCTTCTTCGGGCACAGTTTTCCTGCTGCAGAAATATGCTAGTTCAAGGAACTTCAGGTCACCAGATTTTCAAAAATGGCTAAAAGATTTTATTTTGAAATTCATTTACTTTACTCACATTGTAACCTATGTCGTTCGTTTTTGTTTGGAAAATTTCAAAGAATAGATCTGTATATGGGAAAATTGCCGCAAATATAACCAGGAGAGAGTTAAAATTGAAATCTTTCGATAATAAGTCCAAATATACCCTAGAAGAGTTATTCGTTTTAGCATTCCAATTTCTTACATTTACAATGATTTCAAAAAAAAATATTACTGACTTATATTGATATAATTTCATCTGGTAAGGGTCATCTTACCGCATAAGCAGATTTTAAAACGCTCACTGGAGACGATATAAACTGCATAGATAAAGCATCAACCGTCGCATGGACTGCAGTGGAATGGACAAACAGTAGACAGTAGGAAATAAGCGATGCCCACCTCAGATTACCGGTTTTCTGCGCTTGTGTCTCTCGCATATTATGCAGCGTCGCCGCGTCTGTCTGGCGGTTGTGAACTTGCCAAACTTAATAAATATTCCAAATATCTACATACAACTAGATTCAGACTTAATTAAAGGAAAAATAACATTTTACTTGGAAATATTTGGGGGAAGCAGTGCCCGCACGCCTCTATGTAGCTGTAAAACTATCAATAACAAATAAACATAAATGTATAGCTGCCGCAAATCATTGTAACTCAAAGTGCCATAGTAGCTTGTCTTGAAACAAAAACCAGAATATCCAAATAATAATAATAATAATAATAACAGAGTTATGTGCTAGATACCTATTTCGGCAAGTTGTAATTACTTTAGGAATACAAATAGGGTAATTTTGCCCATGCAGTTAGTTTAGCGATACCTACTGATGGAGACAACTTTGTTGACAAAATACGTATTTATTTATTTATGAATAATTGGTATATAATGATACAGCATGTCCATATAAAGAAGTCGGAGACTTGTACATACACTGTGTCCCAGATTGGTGGTGCATCTATTGCTATCTCGGTTGTTATACAAGCTACAAAGTCAGTTAAATAGGTAATGATTCTCAGGATTCTATTAACATTTCAGAACTGTCATTACGCTTTATGATTTGCTTTTTATTTTTGAAATAATCGCGAAAAACCAAAATGGTGCGTTTTTCACTAACCTCCGTATCTCGCTTATTTGAGAACATATGTATTTTGGTTTAGACATTTTATGGACACTTTTTTAAGGTCTTTGCAATAAAAATTAAACAAAAGAATATATTTTACCGTTTTTGAGATAATGATTATAACTTGTTTTCTCTTATGAACGCCATATTGGATTTTTTTGTATTAAACAGCATTTTTATCCCCTTTTCAAAAATGTATCACAACATGGTATTTTCCATTACAGAAATAAGAAAAAAATATTAGTTATCTGTAATTCGCAAAAAAAATGTTAATCTAGTTAGGCTCTGGTTCACGATAACGGTCAATTTTTAATTCGTTTACTCACTTCAGTAGGCGATTGAATGCTTCACTCTACTCAAGGTAGACAATTAGGAAATTATTATTTCATTATTATCGATTCAATTTATTGAACGAATGTAAAAACAGGCATTTTGTGGTAATTTTGGGACAATTTACATCAGCACAAGCTTACACATACGAAGTTTCGATATGAACTGTTCAATTTAAAGAAATTGTTCTATGTGACCACCACCTTGATCAATACACATTTAACAACGATTTTGCAGATAATTTATTATCCTTATTAATGTGTTTTATTCAGTGCATGCATGGATGGCAATTCTGACTTTTTCTTATAAAATTGCAACATTTTCGGGACCTTCAAGTGCGTAAGTTTCGTTCTTAATGTGTCCCCATAAAAAGAAGTCAAGGTTATAATTCGATGTCTATAGAAAGGAAACCACTACTCTAAGCTACATTCCGAACGACTCACATCATACGTACGCACAAAAAATGGCCAGCCTGACTTTTTTAGTAAATCAGTTAATTAATTTTCCTTTAAACAAAAGTAAATACACCAAAGAATTAAATTATATTAGGAACGTGGCCGAATATAACGGATACACTGCTTGCCTAGTGGAAAATTAATCAACAAACAGAAAACAAAGAAAATGTTGACGGAATCAACGACGTTTAGAAGAGAAAAATCCGAAAGAAACTGTGTTTGCTTACCATTTGAACCTAGAATCACGAGGGGTCTAGATAGCATTTTAAAAAAAGTCAACTTACAGCTAACATTTTCAACAAAAAATACCTTAAAAAACTTAAGTAGTTAGAATTTTTCATCCTCTGATGACGCTAACTTGGTTAGTGAAACGATCGTAAGGTCTTTTAAAATGGGTTGTGGTGAATTGGGTTCTCCAAGTGTACTTACAAGGGGATTTATATCAGGGGATCTAGCAGACCACAAAATCCCTCGCTTACTCGCAATTGATCTATTGGGAAACTTTTCTTTTAAATAATTTTTTGCGCCGGCCAAGTTTGATCCAAGTTCCACACAGCTGCCCTTACAGCTGGTATTATTTGCTCTTGCGAGAGCTGAAGATATAGTGCCGCATTCAAATTGAAATTAAAAATGAATGGTCCAATTAACTGCTTTCCTGAAAGTAATATTTTAAATAATTTCATGTTTAGATTCAGATCGCATTATATAATTATACCTATTATACCACACCAAACGTTAAATCCAAAGTTTGTTTAAAAATGTATTGGTAAGGTGATTTGTGGGTTTTCTATAGCACAGTGGTGGGTACTATGCCTGTTGAAAACTTGGCAAATCGAGTTTCGTCAGTCCATAATATTTTCATGGAAAAATTGGAATTTTCTCGCATGTTTTGAATGTACTATTCACAAAACCCTACTCTTCGGGGAAGACAATTTGCCGATAAACCTGATACTATCCTAGGCTTGTTTCGGATCAAGGACTCTGCAGAGGAATCAGGTAAGTACCGTCCAATCGAAGACCGTCATGGCCTTCATCTCGAGGTCGAGGCGGTTTGGCGACGGAACCGAGGAAGAGTAGAGCATGGTTGCTGGGGTTGGCAAAAAGGGCCCATTGTGGCCTACTTGCTTGGCGTTGGCCTCCCCACCACTGATACTACATCCTAGGCTTGTATTTATTAACGCCGAGTATTCGATGGGCGGATTACTTGGGGGTATCCGTTTAATTACCAGTTTTTCTAACCAATGATGTGGGGTTATTATCAGTGTATTGTAACACAGCATCAATTCTCTCCTGATTTTCCACAGCATATTTACGATTTCTGGGTTTTGCAGATTTCCCATAATTAAGCAAATTTTGTACCAGATCCATAAAATGTTTTGCGTTTGGTTGATGCCGTTCAGGAAATTTATTTTCTTAAATTTCAGCAGCTGCCGTAGAGTTTCTCTGCGCTACGAAGTAGATTTCTAACATGTCTAATTTGTCCTCATTAGTATAATTAAGGGCCATGTCGGTTATTTGGAAATAATATCAACGTGTAATGGAAATTAAATTAAACCAAAGAGAAGCAATTAACGAATTTAAATTAAATAAATAAAGTGCAATATAACAATACAGAAGACACTTCAAATTAAACCTAATTTGACAGCTATAAAATAAACAAGTTGTTGGCTTGCCTACTACACCGTATCGAGCACATCAGCAAAATTCATTAGGAAATTTTTAGATTTGTTTATATCAGTATTTATTGGAAAGAAAATACCATGTTGTGATACATTTTTGAAAAGGATATAAAAAGGGCTATTTAATGCAATAAAAAACCAATATGGCATCCATAAGAGAAAACAAAGTTATAATTATCCCGAAAACGGTAAAAGTTTTATTTTTATTGCAAATACCTTAAAAAGTGCATATAAAATGTCTAGACCAAAATACCGTATGTTCTCAGATAACTGAGATACGGGGGTTTTTCAAAAAAAAGCACCATATTTGGTTTTTCGCGATTATTTAAAAAACAAAAAAACAATTGATAAAATGTGATGACAGTTCTGAAATGGTAATAGAATCCTGAAAAACATTCTCTATTTAACCGACTTTGTAGCTCTTGTAATAACCGAGATAGCAATACATGCAGCATCAATCTGGCACACACTATATATTATTTGACATAATTTGAATAGTCCTGAGTCCTGGTCGAAATGTGTTTAACATAATATGATGCTTTGCAAAGGTTATTAACTACAAATTTTGACGTACCGAAATTCAACTTCCTTCTACCATCTGATGTTTCGATCATATGTGGGCAATAGCCCACGTTCACTATCAGTCCTGACCCTACCAGCATCCTCTTTGAACGAAAATCTGTTTTAACCACTTCACATTTATATCTAGCGCATAATTATCTGTTATTATTTTGTGCTTTTTTGGGTATTTTGTTTCAGTTTCCATCTACAGTGTCCAACCTCAGTCTTTTAGCTTGTCTTGTTTAAACATTTCATTTTTTATTTCTGTAGGACTTTTGTCGTCAACCAGGCGACGGCGGGCCGAACACGGCTTATCCGGGTGCATTCCGACACGTTTATTATTTAAATTATATTCTGGACCTTGCACATGTCTTGTGGGTATTACATAGTTTATCCAGGTAATACCTACTAGGTTTAGCCATTAGTCTAATTTTACCCGTAATATATATATATATATATATATATATATATATATATATATATATATATATATATATATATATATATATATATATATATATATATATATATATAATTTATTAATTTTGACAAATGAAATGAAAATTTATTAAGGATTTATATATTACAATATGATTGTGTAAAACCCAACATACATGAATATACATAACGGCATATAATTTAAATTGTTTAGAAAAATAAAAAAAGAGAAAAAAATAACAAATAATTTTTTTACAAAGAACTCAGGGTATTAAAATATGTTTCAGAACCAATAGAAACAGTAGGTATACACACATTTTAAATTTATCACAATGAGCTCTTAAAATTATGCTTTATCCCGCTAACTCAAAACATCTGTATTTCAAAATGATTAAATAAATATAAATAGGCATAAAAATAAATACAAATAAATAAAACATTAAAATAGGCCAGTTAACATTTTAGTCTACTTAATATATTCTTAGCAAACAGATGTGGAAGAGATATGCTATTCGTAAATTTACACTGTCGGCCATTATACTTATATTAATGACTTACTTTAAATCACACTTCAGTGTTTAATAGCCTAATCTTAGCCGAATCTTAAGTAGGAATAAAGTAGTTGAAATGACATTATTTTATATACATGTTGCAATTTTACTTGTTTTATGTTTAAAACAGTGCAGTTGAAGAAAATTTCAAATAAAAAAAAATAAAAATGCATAAAATGACCTAACTGCGTGTTTAAGTGTGTTCATTTACATTTTGTTTTAAAAATAACACACTATTAAACCAATGGCAATTTAATTTTGACACGAATGCAGTTTGTTATTAAACATACAATCTACTTATTGTAATAGATTCATGAACTTCTCTCTTTAGTGAATCTTAAAATTCACAATTGGAGAGATCCCGACTTTTAAATTAAATTTTTTTTTTCTTCAAATGCGGCAAACTAGAACCCTTATCCGGGATAGGTTAGGTTATATAGTGAGTTGGCCATTATGGCGACCTCAAGGTCTGTTGTGGCTCACGCTTAATTGTCTTATATTTCACCTAGCAAGTCCAACCTCTTACAGAGGTCGATAAATTTTGTGGGTGAAAGTTGATCCAGATCTTCTCGTGCAAATTCGCTGTTGTCAAAGAGCATGTGTCTGGTTATCCCCTGTGGGTCCGGGGACTAACTAAAAGAATAGGCCCAAGGTAACTCCCGCGTGTCGTAAAAGGCGACTAATTGGAATCAAACACTGGCGGGGGTCTTGTCCATGTGGGCCTGGAGGGAGGCGGATATCTCTGGGGACCGATGTACACCCGGATTTTGAGGCCTCCACTTTGGGCTTAGAAATGGATGGTAGCCCGCGCTTGGTTGTTACTCAGGAGCGGAGTCCCGGATGGGTGCCGCCTTGGGTTGAGTGCTGGCGGGTGTCGTGTGTCTAGACGACCCGGAGGGGGCTGATAACTCTGATGAGTGGTAAACACCCGGAGTTTGGGGTCCCCACTGTGTGCTTCGGAACGGACGGACGGCCTCGCTTGTGCGATGCTCGGAAGCGGGGCTCGATGGGATGTCGCCTTGAGTCTAGCACTGGTGGGTGTCGGGTCTAGACGAACCCGGAGGAGAGCTGAGATTTTTAGAGGTGGAATAAAACTAAGGGTTGAGGCCTCTTCTGTGAGCTTCGAAACGGACAAACGACCTCACTTGGTTGCTGCTCGGATGCAGGACTTCATGATACTGCACCGAGTCAAACACTGACATATGTTTGGTCCAGACGAACTCGGAGAGAGGTTATCTCTCTTTGAGCTTTGAGACGGGCAAGCGACTTCGCTCAGGTGGCAGTACATCTGTCAAACAAAGTTTCACCTCGCAGGTGTCGTCTCCTGTCGGAAGCTCGATTTGTTGGGAAAATTTAAGCTAACGCTGGCAGGTGTTGGACCTGGACGAACCCGGAGGTGCCTGGGGTCTCTAGGGGTGGATTACACCTGGAGACTTGGGCCTACTCTGTGAGCATCGATACAGCCTGGATGCTGCTCGAGTGCGTGACTTCATGATACCGCCTCGAGTCAATGAAACATTGGCGGGGGTCTGGTGCAGGTGAGGCTGGGGGGAGGCAGACATCTCTGGGAAGTGATATGCACCCGGAGTTTGGCGCCTCCACTGTGGTCTCGGAGACTGACAATTGGCTTCGCTTGGTTGTTACTCGGGAGCGGGGTTCCAGATGATACCGCCCTGGATTGAGCCCTGACGTGTGTCGTGTGTCCAGACGTCTCGGGGGGCTCTGATCTCTGATGAGTGGTAAACCCTTGGAGTTTGGAGCCCATACTGTGTGCTACGAAACGGACGGACGGCTTCGCTGGGGTGATGCTCGGGAGCGGGACTCGATGGGATGTTGCCTTGAGTCTTAACACTGTTAGGTGTCAGGTTTGGAAGAGCCTGAGGGGAGCTGAGATCTCTAGGGGTGGATTACAACTGGAGATTAGATGCTGCTCGAGAGCGGGACTTCATTATACCGCCTCGAGGCAAACAATGACGGATGTCGGGTCCAGACGAACTCGGAGAGAGGTTATCTCTCTTTGAGCTTCGGAACGGGCAAGCGACTTCACTCAGATGGCAGTACACCTGCCAAACAAACTTTCACTCTCAAGAAAAGCTCGACTTCCTCAGGGAGCTGGAATTGATGGGTGAAATCTAAATAATTAGAAGTGAGCCACAATAGACCTAAGGTCGCGGTGGAGGGACTGGAATAGCCCACTCACAATAAAATCTAATCTGATCTAATCTAATGTGTCTGGTTCTGTCCGCTGCCGGACAGGAACATAAGACGTGCTCTGCTGTGTTGTCACTCTCCATACAATAAGTTAGTAAGCCAGGAAAATCGGACCAGGTTTTCCGGGAAAATGTTTAATTGTCTTTAGAAAAAAAATCTTTATTTCCGAAAATAACAAAGCTATGGTAACCAAATTTGGTACGTAGGTTTACGTCATAAAAAGTAAACTATATACCAAAACTTAGATCTATATACCTATTACAAGAAAAAAAATTATAAGCATTTAATAAAAAAATGTTTGGTGCCAGATAATTTCTATGAAAATTCACTACCATAACGCACTTGCTGCGTCTAGACTTTTCGCTTTATGGTAAATTATTTTTGTCAGTTAAAACACAGTAAAAACTCAGCACTGCAATTGGCTAATATGCATAAATATGTAAACAATCGTTGTAAATCAGAGAAATCACCAAACGGCTGCAGTACAAAGTATTATGTATATTATGAATAAGGCGGGTTATGTTTAACTTGAATTTTCTTCCACAATTCACCTCACAGTGTAGTGGGTATATATTACTTAAATACATTTTTTATCACTTATAGGTAATTGTGTTGGAGCTACTAGAATCTTAAAACAGAAATATGGGTACCATACATTTGTAATAAAACATACTTGTAGTATTAGCATTTATACTCTTATAACAATCCGAATAATAATAATTATTATAATAACAATGCTACTAATAATAATAATGATAATAATAATAAAAGCATTACGTATTAAATATGTGGTTTTAATAATCACAAACAGATGCTTTTTTGCAAGGCAGTAAAAAATAAATCTGTAAAAAATGTTCCCATATTATATGCATTTGACATTAAACTAACTAATTAATTGAAAACATATTATTGTGTTTAAGGTATTTGTTTAATTAAAATAACTTAAAATATATAAATACAATATATTACCTCATTCACTTATGTAAAGGTATATGCATAAATATTATCTTTATTAAGGATATTACCTTGTTTATATAATTTTAAAGCAATTTCAACATATTTCCAAAAGGCAAGGAAATATAATATCTTCTAGGTCAAGAAAATCACAGTAAGTCATAAAATTGTACCTCCTTAAATATTAAAGTAGGTTATATAATAGGCAAGAAAATAGATAAAATAGGAACACAGTTTTATGCTTCAAAGCTTGTTAACCCGGCGAGCGTAAGGTTAGGTGAATTACACACAGGCTATGATAGATAAATTGATCTATATTTTCAATACAGGTCGTCGAAATGCACGGTGCATTTGAGTAGCTGCCAGCTGCGCTGGGACCGGGGAGTGGTGAACAGTGGACTAGCATCTAGCCGTACGAATTCTACTTTGACTTTCGGACTTCCACATGCGCAGTGAGATACCGGGATAATTAACATGGCTCGCAACTCATGAGTTTTTTTCCATTTTAACGAAATAAAATACATCCCTGAGGTGCTGTTTACACACAATCCTTCCAACTGACCTGCCTGACACCTGCCTTGACATCAGTTTGCCTAATACAAAGATAAAAGAAGGCAAACGGGGAAGGAAAAGTATACATTATGCTCACATGACCTTGATATATGACAAGGTTGATTTTCCCTTCGCTTTTTATCTTTTAATTAGGCAAACTGATGTCAGGGCAGATCAGCAAGGTCAGTTGGGAGGATTGTGTGTAAACAGCACCTCAGGGAGATCTTTTATTTGGTTCAAACGGCAAAAAACTCAGGCGTCGCGAGACATGTTAATTATCCCGGTAACTCACTGCGCATGCGGAAGCCCGAAAGCCAAAGTAGAATTGGTACTGTTAGATGCTAGTGGACAGTGGACCGGCTTGGCGCTCAGTCGATTGTCGCTGGGCGACGAGAGGGGTAGTTGTCAAAGTTATTGGCCGGTAAGTTTCACCCAGCTTGCGCTCGGTGTTACGATTGTTTGCAAGTATATTTTTGGTGAATTTTTTTAAATAAAAATTCACCAAAAAATAGAGAGGAATCCATGGTGAAACTTTGCAAAAAATTTTTCAAATGAGCGCGAACTAGGACCCCTAGAACCCATATCCAGGGTCAGTTTCAATATATATATATATATATATATATATATATATATATATATATATATATATATATATATATATATATATATATATATATATGTTATTAACCGATTTTGCTGAAACTCGGCAAGTACCTTTCTTTTATTAATAGCTTGGATGAGTTCGTTAGCCAGGAAAATCTGACAAGGCTTTCCCGAAAAATGTAGAGTTGCCTTTCGAAAAAAAATGTTATCTCCGAAGATTACAAAGCTATTTTGGACGTGTTGCCTTGGGAAAGACCTTACTACATAAAATTCAACTTTCTAGGTTTATGGAAAATTGAGTTATTCAAATTTGAAGCATTTAATGAAAATTCGCTATTTTCTTATTAACTTATTTGGGTTTTATTTTAATTATTAACGGCTAATTATTCAATATGTCTTACGAAGAGTCTCAAAGAAGACTTTTAGAGCTCTGGGAGTCAGTAGAGAAAGAATCTTTTGGAGGTTTCGGCAGCAAAGAAGAAATCGATCATGTTAGCCAAAGGAGTTGTGAAAGCGATACAGAAAAATGCAGAAAATATGAGAAATGATCAAAATAAGAAGTCTGTGGAATCAGGTAGGACATCTCGGATAATGAAACCGTAAGTGGCTCAAGTTTCATGTTGGGGAAGTCTGGTACAAAATGATCCTGTATCTCTCGGAGATCGAATGTCCATACCAGATCGAAAAATATTATTCGTGAATGTGCGGGAATGCAACTAATTAGACAGAATGTGAAAACGGCAGTTGAGTGTTGGCAACTATTTGTAACTGATGAAATGTGTCAAATTGTTCAGTATACAAATATTCAAATAAAGGTTAAGCGAGATGTAGCTACGAACAGTGACAGTCAGAAATATATCACCATATGTGAAATAAAAGCTTTTATCGGACTTATCTATTTGGCTGGACGTTTTAGATCGAACAAACAAAACCTAAAATATTTTTTGGAGAAGTGATGGGTTGGTTGTAGAAATTTTTAGAACAACAATGACTCTAAAAAGGTTTTATTTTCTCCAATGCTATTTATGGTTAGACGACAAGACTACGCGCGAAGAAATAAAAAAGCTGGTAATATCGCCGCACTTCGTTCTTTTTTCAAGAGGTTTATGAAAAACTGTTAGACCACGTATGATTTATCGGAATCTCACTATTAATGAAAAAGTTCAGCTTTTCGAGGTCGTTGTAGTTTCAGGGAGTATATGTCAAACAAACCATCGAAATATGATTTGAAAATATATGCCATGGCAGATTCTTAGACGTTCTAGATTGTTAACCTTGAAATTTACCTAGGAAAACAACCAACAAGGCCTCACAAGCTTAGCAATAAAGCGTTTGACGTCGCCGATAGGCTCGTAACTCCTATTTCAAAAAGCAATCGTAACGTGATATTCGACAATTGGTTCACCAGTTACCCATTGGTGTTGCACTTGTTGAAAAAGAACATAAATTGACCAGCGCGGACACGGTACGAAAAAATAAAGCTGAAATACAAAAAAATATATATCATGAAACCCTATAGGCATGTACCCAGTACACTGTTTGGATTTTAAAGGAAAATCTCTTTAGTCTCATGTATGCCAAAGAAATTAGTTATGGTTATGTGAACATTGCACCATGATGGTGAAAGTGACAGTCGAAGTTTGGAGAAAAAGAAGCCAAAAATGATAACATTTTATAATGAAACCAAATGTAGTCTAGACGTTGTCGATGAGTTGTGTACCAATTATGACGTGTCGTGTATTATCAGGAGGTGGCCAATAGTGATCTTTTATGCAGTGTTGAATATGGCCCGTATAAACAGCATCAGCGTTTATAAATATAATAATAATTGTGCGTTGTCCCGTCGAGATTGGATTGGGAATGGGATTAGTCATGGGCCATTTACAAAACAGAAAAAATGCCCACTTACAGAATAATCTTCGAAAACGGATCCAGCATCATGCTGGGCAATCTTCAGGGGAACCTTCAAAAAAGTTCCCAGAGCAATTAGAAGATGCGAAGTGTGTCGTACAAAAAAAGACCGAAAAACAAAAAACGTATGTTACCAGTGTAATCAGAACATATGCGGGGAATATGCTCTATTCACTTGTGAAAAATGTGCTAATTCTGTCGAAACTGATTAGTGTATAAGATAAAAATTGTTCTTTTCATCTTATGAAGAATTTAAAGAATGTTAATTTTTATTGGATCATATTTTGTGTTTTAAAAAAAAGTTTGATAGTTGAAGGATAGTAAAACTTGTATGAAAAATACAAAAAAAAAATATCTAAAAAAACTCGTTACTTCGTTGTTTTAATAATACACAAAACACTAATGAAAGAGGTTTTATTTAGTTAAACTTTGAAAAATTCACATAGATTAATAGATTAATCTCATTAACACCTGGGGTTAATTTCACCCAGCTTACGCTCCGTGTTACATATTAGGACCTTACTCACGCCGAGTTAAGAGTATATAATATATAAAGATTTTCTTGTTCAATAATGACACTTTAAAATGAGGTATACCTAATAAATCTTATAAATGAGCTGGTTATTATCTTTAAACAAGATTGTGAACTTTAAAATATCCAATAACAAAATTTCAAAAATCCTATAATTCTAATGAATATAAATTAAGTCATGACATGAATTTGGTAATAATGTATTAGTACCTAATTTTAAATTAGCACTTATGATTCATTACAAACTACGAAATAAATAGTTACAAATAAATAATAATATTTTTTGTTTATTATGTGATCGCACTATATAATTTAGTAAGACCATTCTATTATAAATACAGACATACACGAATGTGAAGTCAGGGGCAATTAACATTCTGCGTCTGTATTTAACATAATTTTTATCTTATGCTTATTATCTAACAATCTAATTTGTGGTCTCATTTTTTATGCGCTGAAGTTCACTAATAGTAGTAGTAACATACATATACAGCTTTACGTACATAATCATTTTAGTAACTATTATAAGGAAGCTTGTGTATGTTAAATTTTGTCATGTCCATTACTGCTTAACCTAAATGATCCTAACCGACCTAATAATTGTGTGGTATAAAACTAACATAACTTAATTCACTGGAAGTTCTACAATATTTTATATTGTAGTTATTTAAAACTTAACAGATTATCATAATTTATATTAGAAACAATATGCGAATACCAGTAAAGCACAGGTAAAAAAATCAACTGCGTAGGTACTTTCATGTAAGCACATAGAATGGAACTGGCTATATGTAAAGACAAATACAGTAGTATCATATACTTATATCACATTTATTATAGAGTCAACTGGGTGTCATTATATATATATATATATATATATATATATATATATATATATATATATATATATATATATATATATCATATCATATACTTGGTTCTTAGGTTGAACCGTGTCGTCCAGAATTTATTAAAACTCGACTTTTCGTCAGGAACTTAATCTGCCTACTCCCCAAATCTCGCTGAAGATCGTCTCTAAGGTCCCAGTGTGTTCAACCCTAGACCTGAGAAAGATCTGGACGTTTGTCGTAACTCTTGTATTATTTATAACGTTACGTCTACCTGCCTTGTTATCAGTTTGATTAGTCGGGTCAAGGTCTACATGTCAAGTGCTTTCGTAACGGTACCTAAAGCATTAGGTCGATTACACGTATTTGTTGAGTTAGTGGGTACTGGGACGTTTAACTGCACCATTATCCGTTGACTCACTTTAACTTGACTATTGTATTAATTGCGATTTTTTGTTGTTTGTAATGAGGATATAATAGGTTTTCAAGTAATAGGAAGTCGAAGGCCATCATATCTCTTATTTAAACAATCGGCACGTTTTTCGATCTCGATTGCTTCGCAACTAATTTGGAGTTTGAAGTTCTAAACCGGGGCTATTATTTTGGCATTGTCAAAGCCTGTTTTGTGCCCTGCATGAATATGGTGCATGGCCAGTGCGAATGGGGTATCGGATTTTCTAACTGCGAGGGTGTGTTCATATATTCTATTATGGATACGTCTATTCGTTTGTCTTACATAAGTTCGGGAACAGTCTGAATAAGGCATTTCGTAAACTGAGTTGGATTCGTTTGGACTCGTATCCTTGGAAGTTTTCATTTAACGTGACAGTTTTTGCTTTGTTGTAAATATGGTTTTGATATTATGGGTCCTAAAAAATGTTTGCGAACTTATGTAGGCCAAACGAGGACGTATCCACAATAGAAGATATGAACATACCCTCACAGTTACAAAATCCGACCCCTCATCCGCACTGGCCATACATCATATACATACAGGACACAAAATAGACTTCGACAATAGCCCCGGTTTACAACTTCAAACTGAGAATTAGCCGCGAAGCGATGGAGATCGAAAAAGCGTCCCGATTGTTTAAATAAGATGGATAATGGTGTTCGACTTCTGGTTACTTGGAAACCTATTACATCCTAATTACAAACACATAAAATGACAACTAATTCAATATACAGTTTAACTTCCCTATTACCTGATTGAAAAAATACCTCTAATCCCCTTAATCCTTAAGTACCGTTACGAAAGCACTTTACTTAATAGACCTTGACCCGACTGATTACACTGATAACGAGGCAAGCCGTAGAAATGTTATAAATAATACAAGACGTACGACAAACGGTCAGATCTCTCTGAGTTCTATTCAATCAATAATTAAAGGTATATGATATGACCTCACTTATTTTCGGTTGGGCTGTGGTTCAGTACATTTTAGGATACACTAGTGGGATTTAGTTTAACAAATTACCGAACTAACTATTGTTCTGGTACTTTCTGATACCTTCATAACAAATTTGGTTAAACTTTTGTTCTTATATATGAGAGATTTTGATACCATTTAATAACGGAAAAATGCATATAATATGAGATTTGACACTGTTAAATGATTTAATAGATTCATTGATTGTTGTTGCCCTTACTTGGTGAAACTGGTCCATACTACATACAGACTTGGAGACTACTTCTCTGGCTTTACTGTTGGGTTTCGTTTCTGTATGTGAAGGGCGTAGCCAGCGCGTAAGCTAACTGGAGCAAGGGGCCCTTATGAATTCTAGATGTTCTGGGATGCTCTTCAACGTTTCTGTGACTAGTTTCGCTGCTTGAGAATGCTGTCAAGCAGCGAAACTAGTCACGCCGTTCACCTACAGAAACGAAGCCCAACAGTGAATCCAGAAAAGTAGTCTCCAAGTCTGTATGTAGATTTAATAGATATTAACTAAACTGAGTTTCTTATTAATATAAACAAATTATTATGATGTCCGGCATCTAGATAATTCAGTCTTGACTCAACAACGTACATTAGTATTTCTTCCACCCATTAAAAAGTTTTTGAGCATTATTCAATTTAAAAATCTATCTAACCGTTTTTGATCGCTTGTTTACACCATTCAGATCACTATAATGAGCTTTTACTGGATCCTTTGGTTTCTTCGACTGCACTCTGCGACAGTTACTACGTTTCTTGTAGATGCATACCCTGTAAAAAAAGCTGAGTCATAAATCTACGCCGTACATCTGTTGAAATATCATAACTATAAATTATCGTTAATGATAATAGTATTTGTGTTCATTTAATAACACATTTACAATTTCTTTGTAAATAGAGATCTCCTCACAAAAGTGAATTGTTTTGCATCATTCTTGCGTGAATCACTTTTTTATACTGTATGTTAAAATTGTTATTAGTACAAATGCACATATCAATATTATAGACTAGGTATAAAATAAAAAGATACTTGGCATTAACTATAAAAAAATATTTAATTGCACATTTCAATAACTATCTAAAAAACTTCAGTTCAGTTGGAAAAATGCTCATAACAATGGCGTCGAATGAGCCATAAATTTATTAAGTGATGAATTTTTTGTTGATCTTTTAAATTTTTGTCAGCTGTTTTAACATTGACAAACCTTACTTCCGTTACATTTTTTGAAACAGCAATAAAGCAACGTTATTGTTAAAAGTAACGACAAAAAAACATTTTAATATGTGCCAAAATAAGAAAGTTATAAACAAGACTACAGGACAGACAACAGTTTTTCGTTGAGTTAAGAATTTTTTAAATAAATTGTGATAATACCCAATTATACGCTCGGAGAAATCCAAATATCCCAAATAGTATATCTGATATTGTTCTATATACAAAGTGGCACACGCCGCAAGATGACTAATTACCTTTTAAAAATTAATGGAAAATATATCTCTATAAAAATAAATGTTTCCGCCTATGGAATCCCTATAATAGCTCGGTTCGGTAGAGATGAGCCACTTGGAATGAGAGTATAAGTGTTCTTAACAACTATAAAATTATTATCACTTAAAAAAATGGGTGCCACTGGTGATCAGAGAACGGCATAAGACCAAGATATTTCGGGTGATTAACAAAGTCTATTGAATTTCAAAAATTTTCATAAAAATGTTTTTAATAGCAAATATGTGTTTTTTTTTCAGAAAGCAGGCATCAAATTTGATTACCAGTATAACATATATTGTAAAAACAATGTGCCATGTTTCATCAAAATAACTTTATTGTTTGAAAACGTACAAAAATTTAGTTAACTTAAAGTGTAACCGAAAAAATCCGTTCCTTGGTCAATCTTATAAGGTTAATAACAAATTGAGCTTTTCAAATATGAAACCTTTAATCAAAATTCGCTACCATAACGCACTTGCTGCGTCCAGAATTTCTTTACTTACAAACATGCATTATATTTCGATGGAAAATTCAAAAACATAAGGCGTTTTTGACTAACAAAATTATTTGTATCACCAACGACTTATGGGCCCCTGTGATTGTAGAAATATTTTTTTAAGATGTAGCTCAAGACACCCTATAATTAATGTATACAATTTTTTTTCATATCTTGTAGAATAACGGATCTCTTGAGCTTTATTGATTTTTTACCAAAATTCGACAAAAGTTATATACCATTAAACGATAAACTCTATAACTAAGACTACTGCCAAGCATCAGAGAAAGGGTCTATTTGAAATGAATTTTCTGGAAACATTTTAGTATAATCAAGCACAATGACGGTTGAAACTAAAACTTCAGGGTTTGTAAAACATTCTTCTTGACACATTTTCCTCCCATAGCCCGTATTAGATTCAAGTTCTTTGCCTAAATGTTGAGAATTTTGACGTTTTAAATTGTCACTTTGACGTTTTGAGGAAAACTCCAATTTATTTTTCTTTAAATGCCCATAACTTTTTTGTCTTTTGACTCACAGCGCAAAATTTTGGTAGGTAATTTACCCATAGCGATATAAAACGATGTGCCAAATTTGGTTGCCCTTACTTTGTTATTTCCGGAGATATGAATTTTTTCCTAAAGAAAATTCAAAATTTTCCGGGAAAACCTCGACCGATTTTCCTGGCTAACGAACGTATCCAAGCCACTTACAAAAGGAAGGTATTTGCCAAATTTTGTCAAAATCGACCCATTATTTTTTGAGTTATCGGTGTGATATATATATATATATATATATATATATATATATATATATATATATATATATATATAAGAGATAATACCGATACTAAGATAAGAAGAACAGATAAAGTAAAATATATGGGTATATATATATATATATATATATATATATATATATATATATATATATATATATATATATATATATATATATATATATATATATATAATCGAAACTGACCCCGGATATGTGTTCTAGGGGGCCTAATTAGAGCTCATTTAAAGAAATTTTTTCAAAATTGAAAAGTCGGGAACTCCTCATTAGTGAATTTTTTTTTTAGAAAATTCACTAAAAGATGAAGTTTTCCTGTCACAAAAAAAGTACCAAAAAATCACTTTAAAAATTGTTGAGTTTTCCTTCTTCAAACGCCAACGTCGCGATTTGAAACGTCAAAACTGGCGTTTTCAAACAAATATTCTGAAACGAATGCGGGTTATGTAGAATAAATGTGGTAAAAAGTGTGTTTTACAAAGACTTAAGTTTCCGCTTCAACCGCCACTGTCCTTGATTTTACTTATATATTTGCAGAAAATTCATAGTAAATAGACCCTTTCTTTGATGCTTTGGCAGTACTTTAAGTCATAGAGTTTGTGATTTAATAGTCTAATAAAGTTTTACTTAACAAAATTAATTTGGAAAAGTGTCTCTCTTCAGGCAATAAATCGACAAACAAACAAACCATGTATCAGGTAGCAAGAGTTTGGACGTAGCAAGTGCGTCATAGTACCTGGCACATTTCCATAAACAATTTTTTCAAACTTTAATAACTAATTTTCGATTAAACTATTATCGTAAATATTAAAGTTAGAAATTTGATAATTAAGTAACCTATAGACTAGAAGAAGTTTATGAGGTTTCATTTTATGACATAAATTAAATACAGTTTTTCACGTCTATTACGGTGTCTTAGGTTGTAGTGAGGCTTCCACGCTCAAGGTTGGTGGTTTTAAACTCTGGAGAGGATCAGTTTAATTTTTTTATTCAATTCTAGTAACCGATCAGATTATGTAATTATTTAGCGAATTTTCGAAGATAACTATTTAGATATTTAAATTGCTTGGGGTAAAAAAAATCTAAGAAACAACTAATTTGACATCTGCTTACATTTTCATAATATATAAGTAAGTAATTGATAAATTGTTTTCACAAGTGTCAAATAAAACTTCGAAGTGACATACTTAAATAACCTTTTTACTTCTGTCAGCATGTGATATAAATAGGTATTTTTCCGGTTACATTTGTTTTTATTTTCACAGGTTAATATTTTCGTGAAAAGTTAATTAATAACTTTTGTATATTTTCATTCCTTTGTAATTTTATTTACAGATTATACAATTTGAATTTTACGTATTTTATAAGAAAATTTTCGTGTAAAAACTGTTTGAATATGAGGGCATATAAAAAAAGTCTGGACGCAGCAAGTGCGTTATGGAAGTGAATTTTTATAAAAATGCTTTGAATAGCAAATATGTCTTTGTCTTATGCAGGCATCAATCTGGTTACCGGTATAACCTATATAGCAGAAACAATGTGCCATATTTTATCAAAATAACTTATTGTTTGAAAATGTACAAAAAATTTCCGACAATAAACTTTAAATGTTGGTTTCCTAGCCAACAAACCTTAGGTTAATAGCAAATTGAGTTATTTAAATTTGAAGCAGTTAATGAAAATTTGCTACCAAAAGGCACTTACTGCGTCTCAAATTTTTTTCTTACAAACATATTTCGATAAAAAATGCAATAAAATAAGTGTGTTTGTGTGGGGATCACCAACGACTTATGGGCCAGCCTGTGATTGTGAAAATAATTTTATAAGATGCAGTTCAAGATACCCTATAATTAATTTACACATTTTTTTCTCGTCTCTTGTATAACAATAATTATATTGAGCTTTACCGTAGAAATGCGCCACCCTGTATATATGTAAACAGATAAAAACTGAACTTAAACCCGGATATGGATTCTAGGGGGCCTAGTTTGCGCTCATTTGAAGAAATTTTTTTTTAATTCTAAAATCGCGGTCTCCCCATTGACGAATTTTTTGTACGAAAATTAGCTAAAAATTATGGACCGTTAAACCATAAACTTAACCAAAACTACCGCCAAAGCATCAGAGAGAAAATAACTAACCTGTTGCATATCAGCCCTTTTGTAAAACTTCGATCCTTTATATGTGTTGACAAAACATAACAAACACTATTTAGTCCACCCACTAACATTAATTATATCGCAAAGGAATAATTTGCACTTGTATATAAAAAATCCCAAACAACACAAATAATTTGTGATAAACAATCTAATACCATACGATAAACGTCAGTTACAGCGTGTAACAGACCTGCGCAATAATATCAAATGATCCGTTACCAGGCAACGACTCAGACATACTAGATGTCATATACCAAGCTAGGTTTGCCATTGTCAATGAAACGCGGTGATATTAAAAATAAATGCTTCAACTTTTAATAGCTTAATTTTCTGTAAACCTAGAAAGCTGAATTTTGGTACATAGTTAGGTCTTTTTCAAAGCAGCATGCACACCAAATTTCATTGAAATAGCTTTCAAATTTTCGGAGAAAAAAATTTGTTTCGAAAGAAAACTCAAAGCTTTCCCGGAAAACCTTGTCCGATTTTCCTGGCTAACGAACTCATATTTTTTGAGCTATCGGTTGGATAAATAAATAATATATATATATATATATATATATATATATATATATATATATATATATATATATATATATATATATATATATATATATATATATATATATATATATATGCATATATATATATATATATATATATATATATATATATATATATATATATATATATATATATATATATATATATATATATATATAAACATATAAAAATCGAAACTGACCCCGGATATGGGTTCTAGGGGCCCAAATTCGCGCTCATTTGAAAAAAATTTTGCAAAGTCTCACTATCGATACCTCTCTATTAGTGAATTTTTAAAAATAAAATTTCACTAATAACCGCCTCATATCGAAAACGGTACTCATAAAATACAACTGTTTTGTTTCGTGAGTGTACTCACGCATAATATATACACAAGTGTATATTTCTAAAGTATCCAGTTTTGTGCTACTTCTGGGCCCTCCAGATTATTATTTGTTATACCTCCCCATACAAAAATCCCATAAGTGATGCGCGATTTTACAAAAGCAAAATATAATGTTCGCACCCGCTCGATAGTTTTCTTTGCAAAACATTTTTATCGAAAATAACACATCTATGGCAATCAAAATTGGTACGTGGGTTTATGTTATATAACGTGAACTATATACTAAAATTTAGATCTCTATCTTACAAGAATAAAAAGTTATAAGCATTGATAAAAAAATGCTATATATTCCTATAATTTCTATGAAAATTCACTACTATAACGCACTTGCTGCATGCAGACTTTTGTCTATGTATAAGACTATTCCCTGAGGAACCCCACATTTTACAATGATTTTACCCCTAACAACTTGGCCGGTGTAAAAATCTCGTATCCCGTCTGATAGGCAGTCTTTTAAAAGACTGTGTTGATTCTCTGAAGCCAACATCGCCCAGGATGTCAAGCAAATGAGCATGATTTACTGCATCAAATGCCTTTTTTAGATCCACAAATACACCTATGGTTGGTTCTTTATTAGTCAAAGCTTTGTAGATATTAGTTAAGTGGAGCAGAGCCTCGGTGGTTCAGTGGTAACAACGTGTTCCTCTGAACTGAAGGGTACTGGGTTCGATCCCCGGGCACTCCTTTCCTTTTTCAGTACATACTGTACAATTAACATCAACCGAGGTTGTTGCATTGTATTTGAGCAAGGTGAATGTCGCCCTTCGGAGGGGGCGTAAAGCCGTCGGTCCCGTGTTCATGCGATGTTGGGCACGTTAAAGATCCCTACCCTCTTTACAGAAAGGCAGGGGTTCGGCAAAATTTCCAGGATAGTGAGGTGAAATTAACTGCTCCCTGGCGTCGGTGATTGGCCATAGTCGCGTTAAAGAAGTAGACACACACACACACACACACAGTTAAGTGGAGCATTACATCCTCCGCAAATCTCCCCCTCTTGTATCAATATTGCCTGTCTGACCAAATTTCATATTTAGTTCGGAAGCTGTTTATAAACTTAGACCTTATTTTCATATAAAATACCTACTTTAGCAAAGATGGTAATAAGGGAGATATGCCTAAAATCCGATATACCTGTCTTACACTTTGCTTTTTCTATGGGCTTTACAGCTCTTTTGAAATGAGAAGAAACTTTGCTCCGATGCAATGATTTGTTGATTATGTATGTTAATGGTTTTACTATATAATAAGATACTGTTTCTATTAATTCTGAAGTTATCTCATCATATCCAAGCGACTAACGATTTTTCAATTCGTACATTAAACTAGCAATTTTTGTTTCATTGATATTTGCAAGGTACATAAATAGAATTGTGGATCCGCTTACCAGTAGCAGGTATCTGTACCTCCTTACAAGCAACTGTATTATTCTTCAGCTCTTCAATTAAGTAATCTGAAAACATTTTTGCAACATGTTTCTCATCATCTACTAATCGTTTGCCAACTTCAAGTTCTCAAATTGATTTCTTTTTCTTGTGCCTTTAAATGTTACCTACGCATACCCAAGTCTGCTTTGAATCACCACTAAAGGCTTGACCTGACTGCTTAGATTGTTTAATTAGTACGTTTGGTAGGTTTCTATGACCTCTATATTTACCAATATTATATTTTCATCAGCGTAAACAGTTTATGTGTTACATAAACTGATCGGATTAAACCTTGTATCACCCGGGGGAATACTTTAACGTTGCCATTTTATTTATAAGTAACCATATTTGCATTAAGATTTATATATTCAATTGTTTTGCCACGGAGTGCTTTCAAATATATTTCGTAGTCTTCTACACCAAAGACATCAGACCAGGTTTCTCTTTGTACAGAGAGTTCCTAATTATTAATGCTGAGAATCTCTTTTATTTAAGATGTATTACTAGTTACGTTGCTTTTGCTAGTAATCTGTGATTAAAGACTGTAACATAACCGGAACTAATTTGCTTACACCTGACCTTTTATTTTAGGAATATATGATCGATGCAGAAAGCGGTCTAGTTACCTTGTTTATTGTACCAAAAAAATCCATTTAGTGTAAGATATTTAAATCATTTTGTGTTATTAATTTTTTAAGGTATTAAGATTAATGTCTCTAACAAAAATATGCGTATTATTTCCCTTAACATTGGTATTAAATTCTCTAATCAATCCATTCACAAACAAATCAGACTCACTCATATTCCAGTAATCTTACGTCCTCATTGTCCAACCTAAGTAATAATTGCTCGTGTAACACTAATGTAAGACTATAAGCGAAATTTGTAGGAATTTTTCTTGTGCTTCTGTTCGGGCGTTTTTCGATTTTATGCAGCACCGCTTCTTCTAATTGAGAGATTCTGGTTGTGAACGGTGTTCCTTAAACTAGATCTTATTTAACAGACTTTGGTAATTGGGACATTTTTCATTGCAAGCTGCATAAGAATTTTCAACACCAAGTTCATGTACGTGAACAATATTTACCATTCCTGTGTTTGTGCAATTTGTAGAAAATCTTCAAATATCATAATGAAAAACGTTTGTACTCTAATAACTTAATAGGATAAGTATTTATCAGCAGTAAAAAATATTTGATATACATGGGTGCAAAAAGTATTGCACCATTTGGAATTATATCAAAACAGTTATTTGGTAGGTTTGACCTGCCAATAAAAACTCATCTCGGCGTCAGTTTTGTTTAATGGCACTATGGGTTAAATTTGGTATAATTTTACAGGTCTTTGTTTTAGGAATACAGTGGCGTACGGGTAGTTTATTCTAAAATAATTTTAAAAAATATTAAAAAAAGGGACAATGCCTAATTGAAAAGTAAAATTATAAAATAATATTGTGACATTTTGCAGCTTAAAAATAACTGAAAATAGCAATAAAAATAAGACAATAAATAAAATATTGATCTCAAATAATAAAACACATTCTTGTAAAAATTGTAATTATTTTTTAATAAAGTAAAATATAAATGTTTATCAATTATTGTTAGGGTAGGTAATTTTTTTCTGCCAAATGACAAATTTTAGTAAAAGGAAATGTTTTATTTTATCGATAAAAACTATCTAGTCTTAACAAAGACTTTTGCATTTAAATTGTTTTAATTATATTTGTTTGGCTTATTTCACAGGCTATGTGTTGAATGAAGAGTCCTGATTGAATGGTGTCCGATAGAACAACCAACTCGATATTCAGCATTGACCCCAATGGACGTTTTACTTTGAGGTCATTTGAAAAGTGATGTGCATGTTTCTACGTCGAAAACACTAAACAAGTTACAAAATCAAAATAGAAATGTTATTTTCGTAGAACACATGTGCTATTCATTGGATGGTTTTAATAACATAAGTTAACTAGCAGCAGCTTCAGCATTTATTCGGACTTCTTTTTTCATTGATTAAAATGTTTCAGTCTTGTTTTTGTATTGAATATATTTTATTGGTTAGGATCATCATCCCTTTATTTTTATTTTTTTTTTACAAAATAATTCAGGAAATGCGAACCCTGTGTCTCTAAGATAGCTTGCATTGATTGTTGTGCCACAAAAAGGGTGTTTATTCGCTTCCTAAATATTTGTATAGTATATATTTGAGGAAACGCGTTTGTCGTAGGGCATTCCGAAGTTTAGAAGCTCTCGCTATTATAGGAAAGGGAGACAAGTAGGCAATGTTACACTAAAAGCGTGCACTTTTTGACTGAAACGAACTTGCCGGTTAAAACTCACAAGTGGCGGTAATAACGAAGTAATTTCTGATGAGTAATGTAGATGATAGTATGAATGAAAAAGGCAGATATTTCCAACCTTTCTCCTGTAGTCTACAGAATTAAGATCGATTGTAATAGCTTAATGTTCTATAAGGCGATCAGCTTGTTTCTGAATATAATCTGAGGAGGACAGAGTTCTCATCGGGGCAGCTGCCCAGACATAAGAACAATATTCTAACTGTGAACGTATCTGCTTTCTACAGCGTAAGCAGCTGCAATAATGAAAATAAAGTTTTAACACAAAATAGAGACCCTAACCTCCCTTTTGCTGCTGCGTTTGCAATATTGGAAACATGCAAGTGCGAGCCAATATCTTCTGCAACTGGTATGCCAAAAGTGGATTATTTGGCATTATTTTGCCATCTACACGTTTGGACATTGCAGTTTACTTTTCCTAGATAATATGCAATTCTGTGTTTTTGAGGTATTAAATATCATTAGATTTGCGGAGCATTAGCTATGACTCTTAGACAGATCATCATTTAGGGCGTTCGCTACTACAACTTTTCCTAGATAAGATGCAATTCTGTGTTTTTGAGGTATTAAATATAATCAGATTTGCGGAGCATTAGCTATGACTCTTAGATATATCATCATTTAGGGCGTTCGCTACTACAAGTCTCATTAATAAGAAGCTAGAAGCAGATATTAGACGAGTTGATGGGAATGTGTGTATCTAATTTATCTGATGAAACATCATCTAGAACCATATGCGAGACCCGCTGTTTCAGAAAACTGGATACCGATAGGTAGAGTTTGGATGGCCATCCGTAAATCCGTATGGTTAAAGTTTATTGAGGAGTGCCGCGTGCCAGATCTGATCGAATGGTTTGGAGATAATTAATAAAATTGCATAACCTTCTCCAAATTTTTCGAGGGCAGAACTCGAAAGATTAGTGGCTTATGTGAGAATATCGCCAGTAGATCGATTTTGACGAAAGCCTTATTGGCAATCACTTAGGATGTTTGTTTTTTGAGGTATTTCATAAGCTCTATATTGATTTTCCACAACGTTGGACAAAACTGATAGAATGGGAATTACTGACCTATTTTGCGTCCTTCTATAAAGACGCGGGATGAAATCAGGCTTGATTCCAGGAAGATGTAAATACCACTATCTTAGAGGGTAAATTCCAGGCTGGTAGGTGAATGCCAAGACGAGACGAGCGACCTGGCTGGGCAGAATGAGGTCACCCTCATCTGGGTGCCGGGTCACTCGGGGGTAAAAAGCAATGAAGAAGCTGACAGTCTCGCGAAAAGAGGGTCAGCAGAACCATTTATGGGACCAGTCCTGGGCGTATCGAAAGGCACTCCAGGGGAACCATCAAGTCCTGGGTCAGGGAACAGCACAAGGCATACTGGGCAGATTGTTCAGGGCTCAAACACGGAAAGTCATTAATTGGGTAACCCAGTCCAAAGAGAGCTGTGGAGGTGCTAAATCTTAGCAGAGGACAGCTCAGAAACATAACAGGACTCTTGACGGGATACATGGTCGTCAAGAAACACCTGCATTAAATGGGGCGGTTCGAGGGGGACCTGGCATGCAGACTCTGCGGCGAGGGAGAAGAATCAGCCCAGCATATCTTGTGCGAGTGTAACGCTGTGTACCGCAAAAGACAACTGATCTACGGTCAGCCTAGACCGGAGACAGAGCAATATAAAACTTCACCCTACCAATCGCTGTGCAGACTAGTTCAAGGCACCGCGATTTTGGAATGGGTGGTGTAGAGACGAAGGGCATGCACAATAAGCCAAAGGCTGCGGTACTATGGGGGCGGCAAAGACGCGGACGAACCCTGAGGAAGAAAAAAAAAACTATCTTAGAGGACATGAAAAAGGGGCGAGATAAGATTGGATTCAGCTCAGGAACACAAATTTAGAGAACTAATGCTGGAATTCCATTGGGTCCTGATGCCTTTTTAATGTCTGAGTTTTCCCATATGTGCTTAACAGTAAAGTACGCATTAGAGAGTTCATAACATAATTTAACGAGCTTTTTCAGATTGTTTTTAGCTTACAAAGAGTTTACTGTATCATTTTAATTTTCTTCTTTTCAGCTATACGTTGTGAATCTTTTCCCATTACTTTAGAATAAACAAACTTATAATGCACAGTACCGTATTCCTGATGACAATACCTTTCCAACGATACCAAATTTAAGCCATTTTGACTTTAAAAAGTCTAAATGACTAAAATGTGATGAAAAAAACAAATTAGCATCCAGCAAAAAATATGTCTTTATTGCCATGTCAACCCTACAAAATGTCATATTGAAGTGTCAAACTGATTTGACATAATTCCACTTGGTGAAATACTTTTTACGCATGATGTATAATATACAGGCTTGCGCATAAGTAACGCAACAAGACAGTTTTAAACCGAGAAGGGCATCGGACTCGAAATTTTTAGGATCGCATAACAGATTATTTGCGACTATTTGGTGAGATTATCGACCTGTTTTGAAGCACCCCCTTTCTCGATGGTGACAACTCTTTAATTTATTAAATAGCAACAGGCGACACATTTTTGGAAAGCGTATGCAGTGTACTTTTTGATGGTATTAATAATTTTTAAATTACCTTTGGCAAGAACGAATACAATCAACAATAAAAGAAATAAAATAAAGACTATTCAAGTAATTTTATCTCTGTCCAAAAAATCTTAAATACATGACCTTATTAGACATGGAATTTATTTAAGCGATAATACAGGCTACACTTTAATAATTTCACCCAGGAAAACAGTTTTGTCAAAATTATTAGCCTGATCTTCCACAGTGGTAAGCGTTTTGGTTTGTGAATTAAAACGTCAGTGTATTGTTAATTTACTTCATTTACTTTTTTGTGATATGGCCCACCTAAGTGAATAAGTACTTATCGCAGTTTTAATGAGGATCAGTTATGGTGATCGTAAAAGGATCTATGATCACGTTTGTCATTTATTCAATGAGGTTCACCCTGCCGTCCACCCCTTAACAGGTCAACGGTAAGCCGACTTTACTACAAATTTACTGAAACAGGGAGCGTAAATGACCACCGCAAGTCCGGCCGCCCTGTAACTACTACTTCGGACCAAAAGACGCTAATACATTGCTTGCTGTACAAGAAACTTCCAAAACATCTGCATTGGAACTTGCTAGAACAAACGAGATCTCCAGACATTCTGTACAGCGGATGTTGCATCGGGAAAAGTATTTTCCCTATAAGGTTCATAACCTGCAAAAACTTTTTGCAGGGAATTTTGACAGAAGGATCCAATTTTGTGAACTAATAATTCAGATTATTCGACAAAATGGAGATTTTTTTTAACTAGGTTGTTTTCTCTGATGCAACTTTTGCCTTAATGGTAGGGTCAAAGTGTCAACAGACAAAATTGTTGATATTGGAAGTAATTCATATCCAACGTCCTCAAAAACTGAACTATGGGCTGAAATTGTTAGTTAGTCATGGACTTTAACAGATTCACGCTATATAAGATTATTACGACAAGATATTGTGCGCCGTATCATGGAATTGTTTCAAAATGGTTTCTCTAATGCCTCCTTCCAACAAAATGGCGCCTCACTTCATTTCAGTCGAGAGGTAAGGGAATACCGGTTTGAATGTGACATTTCCTAACCGATGGATAGGCAGAAGAGGACCCATTAAGTGGTCTCAGATTTGTCATTTGTCTCCACTCTATTTTTTCCCTGGGGTCATTTTTTACAACGATCGATCTGCGAATTTGGAACGGTTGCGAGACCGAATTATGATGGCCTGTTACAGGTGCCTAAGGGATCATTGCAAAACTCGATTCATCAGTTCGACAAGAGAGTCTACTATTGTCAAGAAGTTCAAGGGGCTCAATTTGGTTCGCGTTCATTTGGAAACATTTTTTCAAAATTCAAAAGTTGGGATCTCCCCATTAGTGAATTTTGTTAACAAAATACACACACACACACACATATATATATATATATATATATATATATATATATATATATATATATATATATATATATATATATATATATATATATATATATTAGATAAATATTGCTAATAAATAATTGAAACGTTAAACTAAAGCATGTTGGTACCTAAAAGTTAATTTGATTCATATTTATTACTATATGATTTTTAATTAAAACATTATTTCACAAAGCTGAATTAAGTTTGGTAAGATTTGTAAGATGAGATAATCATATCACTTATCTATTTCAAGTTCCAGTTATAATGGTAAACCAGTCATCATATAAAGAAAATGAATATAGAAACCATTATTAGGCACATCACAGTGAAGTGCATCAATAACCAAGCCATAATCATGACAACTGTTTTCTCAAAACATGCAGAATTGGTTAAAATTTAAATTTATCCTGAAACAAAAAACATACATTAGGTCCAAGTGCAAAAGTAGAAAGTCATTTTTACACACCTCACCCTATGAATCCTGCAGTTAACGATACCATCAGAACAATCAAAGCTGTAAAAATCTGACCATACGAGACAGCAGCACTAAAGGTGTTTTTTTTGGTTTCTGTTGAAGAAGTAACTTCAACAGATAAATCTTCCACTCGTAAACGTTTGCCATACTTATTAAGTAAATCCATAATAATACCATTTGTCCAGCCAAAACCTTCTTGTAATTCATATTCTCCACCACCTCCATGGCCTCCAGGAACTGTTGCGTCATACTGAAATTTTGTGTGTGTAAATAATCACCTACAAATTAAACTTTTTCATGCTTACTTTTTCATACATAGCTTCGGTTTCATTGTATGCCTTGTAATTAGATCTAACCCATTTTTCTGCAATTTCGAATGCTAATTTGCTAGCATCTTCATCTCCTGTGTTGTTGAGACCAACAATCATAATATGTTGTAGTGGAGGCCAAGCATTTGGATAATCCCATTGTTCACCAGTATGTTCTACTGTACTAGGAATGCCTCCAGGGTATAGAACATTTTTAGTATGCAAATATTTCAAAACGTGTTTAACAAATCTCTTTTTCTGTGATTGATTGTAACAGCCTGTCCAAAGTGGAAAGATATTTGAGGGAGAAAAATAATCCCTTTTAATTTCATTATAAAAATCATAGTCTAACCACACTCCAGCTTCCTCGTGCCATAATACAGCTTCCACGGCTTCCAGCCACTGTTTTGCAGTATTTTTATAGTAACTAACTTTGTCTTCATTATTAATTAAACTATTAAATTCTGCTAAGAGTTCAGCATTCCAATAGAGCAGAGCGTTAAGGTCTACTGGGACGATTGAACGCGTCTTTATGTTTGTCAAGTTTCCTACAACAAAATCCAAACTCGCATTATTTTGTAGCGATAAATAAAGAACATCATACAACATACAAAATAAAACTTCTCACTGTAAACACAAGCCTACTTTTTTTCAAATAAATGGGTAGGATAAAAATCTCAAAGAATTACCTTTATTAGTGGCATTTGTGACAAACCATCTGCTTGAAAAATCCCAACCAGATTCAGCTGCAGCTTTTAGTTCAGAATAGTAAGCTTCTTTCTTTTCGTCTGTTGGAAATACAGAGGCAGTTTCAACATCTTCAGAATATGATTCTGGTCGGGGACCTAAAGATCTGTCACCATAAATTCCAAGAGTATAATTTTTTCCATCCAAGTTAATAACTGCCGTGTGTTCTTTTAACCAGTAATCAAATTCTTTTTCCATTGTAGGCAGATGTTTAATCACAAAGTCGATATCTTTGGTTGTGTCTAAATAAGATTTTACCATTGGTACTAACAAAGGTGGTTGAGATCTAGCTAAGTAATAAATACGACCACCATTTGGAATATGACCATACTGATCTACTATGTACAAAAAATTTTCTAAGATTCCTCTAACAGTATCATACATTTCTGATAATAATAGTCCCTGTATAATCCAGTATGAATCCCAATAATAGAATTCTCTAAAACGTCCTCCAGGAACGATAACTGGGTTTGGTATCCAAATAATACTATAAAAATGTTGATTTTCTTTAACATGATCTTTCATTTTCCTTCCCAAATGTTTCCAAATGTAATTCAAATTATAGGCCCACTTTTTAAATGTCGCATCTCCAATATTTTCTAAAAATTTTGGTTCTTTTTTCCAATCACTCGGTTCCCATGTTTCGAACTCCTGGCCCTCCGGTTCGAACGTAGTCTCCACGAAATCTTTTACTTGTTTCTTAGTTGGCTTATTTTTAACCTTAATCATAAATTCATCAAATTTGTTTAATGTTTCATTTCTAGTGTAACGCATTTTCATATCAACAAACTTTTTAGAATCTTCATAAATTTTCGCCATTTGTATAGTTTCAAGAAGTCGCCCATGACAATAAATATCGCTGCAACAATAAAACACAAAAAATATTAATTTAACGAGAAACAAATTCAATGGTGTTAATGCAAAACGAAATAACATATTAAATACATAATTTATCTTTTTTTACCAACAGTTTCGTGCACAGCAAGACAGCAAAAGTCATAACGCAGTAGGAGCTAATGGTGTTCATATATTTTTTTAAGCTCAAAACTGAATATTTCATGAACCTAGAAACTTTAATTCTGGTATATTTAATAGCGTTTACAAATAGACCGACATCAAACGACAAAAATACGGTCTCTTGAAAATCCACAAGCCTGATATTCCCTTTCGCCCCATCGCAAGTACTCACCGTCCACCCAGACAAAATCTTGCAAAGCATCTAACCAAAACTCTCCATCCATTAGTAGGAAATGTCAAAAACTCCACCCATTTTATTGATCTTCTTCAAAACAGCACCATTTCTCAAAACGACATCCTGGTGAGCTTGGATATTGTTTCCTTATTCACTATATACCCCTATCTGAAACCTTTGACATTCTCAAAAATAAACACAACATTCCACCAGATACGCTAGCCGTTTTAGAACATTGCACGTCTAACAGTTATTTCTTTTTCCAAAACAAATTTTACAAACAAATTCAAGGTGCTCCAATGGGTTCACCACTTTCTTATGCACTGGCTAACAATTTCATGGAAAATTTGAATTTATCCAAACTAAAACCAACCTGCTGGTTAAGGTACGTTGACGACATTTTCGTTATCTGGCAATATATTAAATAATTTTTGGGAAAATTCCTTTTTCACCTAAATGGCATCAACTCCAGTTCACCATGAAAAAAGGAAATGTTCTTTACTTTCCTTGGATGTGCGCATCACCCGGTCTTAGGGTTTTCTTACACTGTTTACCGAAAACCAACCCATACTAATCGCTATCTTAACGGCCCAGCACCACCCACCGCAATTAAATTCCTCGTTTCGTTACTAGTCACATGATCCCTTAGATTACCGGACGATAACAATAAACAGACATAATTAAACATTTTAACATACATTACTGAAAAACTGATACGACAAAAAGGACATACTATGAAACATTAGAAATGCCAAAAAAACAGCGACCACACCACGACAAAACAGACAGAGTCGTTTAAACAGCACAAAGCCTATTTATCATACATTAAAGGTGTCACCGAGAAAAGCAGCCGATTTGTTAAACTTCATAATGTCAAAACCATCATACAACAGAGCAAAAACTTCCAAGGATATGACTGCAAACGAATCCCATGGAGTTTACGAAAGTCCTTCTTCTGATTGTTCCCGAACTTATGTAGAATCTTGCGCAACTGGGAGCAACTTCAAGCAGAATGATATATTCACCATTCCTGGCATCTACATACTTGCTTGTGCGAGATATATGTATGAGAATAAATATTAATTTCTAGAAAATTGTGCCTGCCAGGGTTATGATACAAGAGGTAGGAATAATGTCAGGGCTCCATATCACAGAGCAAAGACAAGTCAACAATCAACCAATTTCTGGGTTGTTAAGATATTTAATCATATTCTCTACAGCTTCAGACAACTCATATCAGTAAGTTTCAACAGAGAAGTTAAAAATATCTATTTTTAATCCCTTTTACTCAGTCCAGGAGTTTCTGAAGAGATAATGGTAGTAGTCCATGGACATTTAGTGCTTGTGATGTTTTGTTGTTCTTTATTGTCTTTATTTGTACATTACTGCAGATTGTTTAATTATATATTTTGATTAATATTGACAATTGTTGTCTGCATTGCTATGTTTCTGCGTGACGTTGTTTACACTTTTTCTATGTTTCCAGAGTAAATTAACTAGTGCTGACATGTCATGCAAATAATTGGTGACGACATAAATATGATATGATAGCTTTTTTGTGGGTCATGATGTATAATTTAATAACCAAATAAATAGATAAATAGAATAGTCAGATCTCTCTAAGGTCTAGGGTTGAACACCGTGAGACCTTAGAGGCGATCTCCAGTGAGATTTGGAGAGCGGGCAGATTGAGGCCCCGTAATCGAACTTCAACGACGCAACTTACTCTCTTTTACCACTCTAAAGAGTAGACAGATTGAGGCTTTACAGTTCGCTTTCTTTCATTTCCCTATCTTCTTGAAAATGGCTCCAAAGCAGGAGCCGAAACGTCGAGTTTTTATAAATTTTAGACGCGGTTCAACCCGAGCACCAAGCACTTCTTAAACTAATGAACGCAGAAACATTACACACTTCATTTTCTGGGAATAAGCCCTGCTTGAATACAAAATAATTTGTCATAATTTTAATTTCCAAAAATAAATGTACTGGAAATTTACAAAAACTAATTTTTTACACTAGTAAAGTACCTTTTCTTTAGGAGCTATAAAAAAATGTTATTAAGAAAAGATGATCGGTAAGAAAAACTGAGTAGGAATACAAAATTTTTAAATCCTAAGCCTACTTTGGTATTTCGTATAATTTTCATTTTTTATATTTCACAGTTAAGTTCGGATCATTTTTCGAGCACAGCTACGACAATAATTACAATTAACTAATTTTGACAACTGTCCAAACATTATTTAATTTGTTTTTCTTCCATAGCATACTATTTGGTTACAGAATTTCAAAATATCAAAGTAGCCTGAAAATTTTGTATTCCTACTCAGTTTTTCTCTGCGATCATCTTTTCTTAATAACATGGTTTTCATATCTTCTAGACAAAAGGCACTTTACAAGTGTAAAAAATTAGTTTTTTGTAAATATCCAAGATATACTCGATTTTTGGTAATTAAAATTATGATACGAATTATTTTCTATTCAAACAGGGCTTATTCACATATAATAAAGTTTCAACTATAAAATTACAGTCTTTTTCACATATTCATGCGTCGATCCGGGGAAACCCTGTAATATATATATATATATATATATATATATATATATATATATATATATATATATATATATATATATATATATATATATATATATATATATATATATATATATATATATATATATATATATATATATATATATATATATATATATATATATATATATAGTTGTGATAAATAAAAAAAATTGTTGCCCATTTTTGATGAAATTTGGCACATATTGTCCCTTTATTAATAGCTTGAAGTTTATTAACCAGCAGGATGGGACCAGTTTTGTGGAAAAATTTTACATTTTCTCCCGGAGAATCTTTGTATCTTCAAAAATAACAAATCTATTCTAATGCAATTTGGTACACACATTGTCTTTATCAATTTCAAAGTCATAGCTTTATGAAACAATTAATTATATCGATTTACATTGTCTTCCGGGAAATTTTTGTGTTTAACAAAGTTATTTTAATGAGATTATGTAAACATGTTGCCTTTATGGAGACTATACTACATACTACATTTCCAAGTTTGTATCTTTAGGAAACATTGAGCTAATAGCCATTTTCATTTTTGATTGAAAAATTCTTGTATCTAACAAAATATTTTTAACTACGGCCAGAAAAATTTTGGGCCGAATCACTCTGCAAACTTATTGTCATAAACTCACTGGGCAGTTCTCCCGATTTATAACACTCCGTAATCTGTTGAAAAAGTTATTCTTTCATTGTTCACCAGAATTTTTTAAAGTTCCGCTATTAATTCACTTACACCAGGAGCTTTTCCTTGCCTAAGTTCTTTAATGGCCTTCCCAAATTCTTCTCTTGAAAAAAACGGTACCAGATCATCAGAGTTTACCTTCTCTATTTCCGCTATATAGTCTTCCTCATAATTAATTTTTTTCTCGGTGAAATAACTATGTGGTTCCATTTATGTGTGTTAATTAGGTGCTGTAAATTGACTCTGTTTGCATTTATGCTTCGTATGTTCCATTGTAATATTGGTAGTCTGTTTGTTCTATTGTTGCGTTGAGTGTTGTTTCTGATTATTATTCTTATTATTATTTGGTGTGTGGCAAGTGTTGTGTTAATTTGTGTTGTCAGTTTGTTGCGATTGGGTGTTTTGAACAGTTTCGTTGGGTTGAGATAATGTAGGGATTGCATAAGGGGTACAAATATTTTGATCTGATTTCTATTGATAGTGTGTTGATTTCTGACACAATTTCCTGTATATGCCCTCTTTCGGTGATGTTTTCCGTTTTTGCGATTTTTTTTAATTCGCTAATAAGGAGATATATATATATATATATATATATATATATATATATATATATATATATATATATATATATATATATATATATCCGACCCAGAACAAAAAATAATGGACCGATCTTGATCAAATTTGGTGAGTACATGATTCCTTTTGCAAGTGGCTTGGATAAGTTCGTTAGCCAGGAAAATCGGACCACGTTTTCCCTGAAAATTTTGTGTTTTCTTTCTAAAAAAATTCATATCTCCGTAAATAACAAAGTAAGGGCACGCGTGTTTGTATTATAAAGAGTGAACTCTGTACCAAAATTTGGATCCCTAGCTTTTAGGACAAGGAAGTTATGGGCAGTTAAAGAAACAAATTTTGGAGTTTTCCTCAAAACGTCAAACTCGCAATTTTAAACGTCAAAATTGGCAATATTTAGGCAAAGAATGTGAAACAAATACCGATTGTGAAAAGAAAATGTTGCAAGAAGAGTGTTCTGCAAACCCTTCAGTTTCAGATTCAACCGTCATTGCCCTTCATTTTACTAAAATATTTACAAAATCATTTCAAATAGACCCTTTCTCTGATGCTTTGGCTGTCAGTTTAGTTAAGTTGATGCTTTTTTGGATATTTATTTGTACGTTTAGTGAAGTTTATGGTTTAACGGTCTATAATTTTTTAGCTTATTTTCGTAGAACAAATTTGTTAATGCATTTTTGCATTTTTTATCGAAATATGATGCGTTTATAAGAAAAAAATCTGGACGCAGTAGGTGAGTTTTGGTAGCGAATTTTCGGTAAATTTGCAGTTTAGCTTCCGAACGCTTTTCAAAACACTGTTTTCAGAAACCTGCCTAGCCCCCCCTGGATCCACAAACCCCAAGAAAAATTTCTTGTTCACACTCCCCAAGGAAGTTGCGGGACCAGGAGTGAGTAGGGGTGTATAATTTTTTTTTAAGATAATTTTTGTAGAACAAATTCGTTAATGCATTTTTGCATTTTTTATCGAAATATAATGCGTTTGTAAGAAAAAAACTGGACGCAGTAAGTGCGTTTTGGTAGAGAATTTTCGGTAAATTTGCAGTTTAGCTCCCGAACGTTTTTCAAAAAACTGTTTTCAGAAACCTGCCTAGACTCCCCCCCAAATCCACAAACCCCAAGAAAAATTTCTTGTTTACACCCCCCAAGGAAGTTACGGGACCAGGAGTGAGTAGGGGTGCTGGACGGGGTAGGTAGTAAAAAGGAAATATGAGCAGAAAATTCGAATAAAGCGGGCTTGGAAGCTGTCTTTTTCACATCTTGAAGCCATATCCCCCTTAAATCCTGCGTACCCCGCACAGCACCCCTATTCACTCCCAGTCCCATAACTTCCTTGGGGGGTGTGAATAAGAAATTTTTCTTGTGGTTTGCGCATCCAGGTGGGATCCTAGTAATGTTTCTGAAAACAATTTGTTGAAAAGCGTTCGGGAGCTAATCTGCAAATTTACCGAATTTTCATTAAATCCTTAAAATTCCAATAACTCAATTTGCTATTAACGTAAGCTTTGTTGGTTAGAAAACCAACATTTAAGTTTATTTTCGGAAAATTTTTGTATATTTTCAAACCATAAGTAATTTTGATAAAATATAGTACATTGTTTCTACTACATAGGCTATACCGGTAATCATATTGATGCCTGCTCGCATTTGCTATTAAAAACATTTTTATGGAAACTCACTTCCATAACACATTTGCTGCATCTAGACTTTTGAAAAATGTTTATATATTTGCAAGCAATAAATTTATTTCGATGCAATATGGTACATTGTTTCTACTATATAGGCAACCAAGCTTGATGCCTGTTTTCATCAAAGAAAGACATTTGTTATTAAAAATATTTTAAAGAAAATTCGCTACCATAACGCACTTGCTGCGTCCAGAGATTTTTTTATTTGTCGGTGGTTCAAGAAATGTTGAGTATGTGAGAATGAGATTATTACTTATTGCAATTAGTCTTCTATTTTGGGGTTGTAACTCTTGCGGGTGATCGTTGGATTGGTAATGGGAGAAATGTATTTGTTTGGATTATGTTTAGAGAGATAATTTACATAGGCTTTGTGTGATTTTAGGATATGTTCCATTTGATTTAAAATATGAGAGATTGTCATAAGACTGAGGTCCTTGATTTGTTGTTGCCTTTGGTATTCTGGAGAGAATTTGTCTGTATAATTATGTTAATTGAAGTTGCAATATAGGCACTTGGTTCGCCGCTCGCAGTGCCATTATGTCTTACTGCTCGATTTTGACATTTTCGCTGACATCTGCATTGTGTTTTGGTATGACCATACATGAGACACGAATAGTATTATATAACAGATAATCTATACGATTTTATTTGCATTGGGAATTCATAAAATATAGACACTTTTGGCAATAATTTCCTTCAGACTTTATTATTACCCTGCTTGTTGGAATACATTGAGTTCTTCCCCTAGAATTGTTTGAACTAAAATTTTTTATTTTCTTATTGTAAATTTTTGTTTTCAATTTTTTTTTCTGTAATATTTATAAGTACACTTTGAGAAACCCAAATCACCACAACACTTATTTCAGAGACATTACAATTGTTTCGTTGACAAAGTCAACATTTTCAGAGGAAGATAAATTTTAACCTAAACAACTAGCTACATGTATTTATATCGCGTCAAGGTAAACAAACTAGTCCGAAGTAAAATTGTCGTCCAGGAAAGATCGTTTGTTTATTGTGTGGTGAAACTACGAGGTCGAAGACCTGCTTTTAATCTTCTGGTCGACATATTTATGAGCCCTTATCTAATATACGGATAATAGCTTTAAAGGAACCGAGTTATTTAAGGAATCTGCACGTTCTCTTTTGATCTAGAAATTTACTGTGTGGATCTTGGATCACGCCGACAAACATCTGTCTAGATAAACAACATCAACTCCGCTGATCTTTTTTAAATAGAAAAACGAATACCGGGTGTTTGGCTCAACATGTTAACACTCTAACAAAAATAATTCAACTAAAATACTACATACAAACTGTATTTATATTGATGCTAATTCTTCGTGATAGTATTTATATTAAATACATAGATACAAACAAAACAAACAGATCTTTAAGTCGAGACAAACGTATGGCTTAGTATATTTATAAACCGGCCAAGTTATTGACATTAATTTATTATTCTACAGACAAATTCGGAGTGTTTAAGCGCTCAAATGCAAAGTGAAAATAAACGGCTAGAAATTAAAGGTGCCGCACGATTCAATGAAGTTTTGTTCTTAATAGACCTTAATATAAAAATACTTTCTAATGAATCAAGCATAATTTGATATCTAACGTTTTTGACAAGTTTCAAATTTTCTTTGTCAATGTGGTGATTATTATCCCATATATGTTGTGCCACACATGATTTGTCCACCGTACCATATCGTAACTGTGCGAGATGTTCACGAAATCTGGTGGCCATGTTTCTCCCAGTTTGACCCACGTATTTAAGATCGCAATCTTTGCAACTAATCTCATAAATACCGGACATTTCAGTGACTTTGTCTTTGTCTTTCGTATTACCCAACAAATTTTTTAAATTACTTTTCGTCGAAAAAGTCAAATGTAAATCGGCTTTCTTAAAAATACTTTCCAAACCCTTTGTGATTCGTGGTTCATAACGTAAACACACAAATGTTTTCTCTATTTTATCTTTCTTAAATGTCGTACATTCAGATATCATTTTCTTTGTTCTGTGTTTGTTAACAAATTTGTCTATTAAATCATCCGAGTAACCATTATATCTCGCCACATTTTTTATGCATTTTAATTCTGTATTAAATCTATTTTTATTTAACGGAAATTTAATCAATCTGTTTACTAAGAAATTTAAACTAGCCGTTTTTTGTGCAAACGAATGATGTGAGTCGTTAAGAATATAACTAATAGTAGCCGTTTCCTTCTTATAGACATCGAATTCAAGCTATTATTTTTATTTTTAATAACTAGTACATCTAGGAACGAAAGTTTATTGTTGATTTCTTTTTCGTGGGTAAATTTTATTGAATCAAATTGACTATTTAGTTTTTTAGTAAATTCTTCAACCTTACATATACTTGTGTCAAACAATGCAAAAATATCGTCGACATAACGAAACCAAACTCTAGGAAAATTCCCTTTTTTATTTTTTAAATCTGTTTCAAATCTACTCATAAACAAGTCTGCAATAAACGGAGATTATGGATTGCCCATTGCTGTGCCTTCAGTTTGTTCAAGAAACTCATTGTTAAATTAAAAAATATTTTGTTTTGTACAAAGGCTAGTTAGAGTTGAATATGCTTTGCAGACGTCTTCACTTATATTGTTCAATTTTAACAATTCTTCCAAATACTCCAACGTTTGTTTTGTGGGTACACTAGGAAATAATGACGCAACGTCGAATGACATCAAACTCTCACCTTCCAATAATTTAACATCTCTAATTTTATCAATAAAATCAAGAGAATTTAGCACCGAACAACTTTTCTGTTTAATAGGTAGACTTTTAAACTCGTTTGACAACCACTTTGCCAAATTATATGTTGGAGAATCTATAGCCGAAATAATAGGCCTCATTAATTTTCCCGGTTTATTAATTTTCGGGAGACAATGTTTTTTGGGGTCTTTAGGATTAGAAACTTGTAAACGTCTTCTTAAATCCTTTGATATGAGATTAGGAAATTTTTTAAATCTGCTAGCCCTTTATTTTCACTTTGCATTTGACCGCTTAAACACTCCGAATTTGTATGTAGAATAATAAATTAATGTCAATAACTTGGCCGGTTTATACATATACTAATCTATACGTTTGTCTCGACTTAAAGATCTGTTTGTTTTGTTTGTATCTATGAATTTAATATAAATACTATAACGAAGAATTAGCATCAATATAAATACAATAAGATGAGCGGAGTTGATGTTGTTTATCTAGACAGATGTTTGTCGGCGTGATCCAATATCCACATAGTAAATTTCTAGATCGAAGGGATTGTGCAGATTCCTTAAATAACTCGGTTCCTTTAAAGCTATTATCCGTATATTAGATAAGGGCTCATAAATATGTCGACCAGAAGATTAAAAGCAGGTCTTCGACCTCGTAGTTTCACCACACAATAAACAAACGATCGTTCCTGGACGACAATTTTACTTCGGACTAGTTCGTTTAGCTTGACGCGATATAAATACATGTAGCTGGTTGTTTAGTTTAGAATTTATCTTCCTCTGAAGATGTTGACTTTGTCAACGAAACGATCGTAAGGTCTCTGAAATAATTGTTGTGGTGATTTGGGTTTCTCAAAGTGTACTTATTAGTGCTCATCACAGGTTCCAGTTTTCACATAGTGTAATATTTATGTCTACATATTTTACCACACCTCTACATGCTATTTAATTATTAGGTATATATGACTTACATTTTTCTTTTTCTAATTTCCGATTAATTACTAAATTATTAGCTTATGTATAATTGTTAAAATCTATGAAAATTCTGTTATCGCCTTAAAAGACTATCGATCTTATATTTTGTGTCTTTTTCCTAGACTAATATGGTGAAACCTTACGATATTTTTGTCATGGTTAATTTACAGTATGATTGTGAAAGGACATAAGTATACCATTACATTTAAATAAACTACTCAACACTCAAAGCATCGCTCGCGAAAATTTTGCGCTGTTTAAATTTGATATAACTTTCCATTGCCGCAATTAAATTGACCTCTGTGAAAAGCGTTTGCAAGCACGATACTTTAGCTATTAGCCCGTTGTTCTGTAAAACATCAGGTAATATACATAAATTTATACAGTGTGTTGAATAAAACATTGAAAGTTTTCTAAGCCGCCAAGAATCTCTCGATTGAAATTTTTTTTTTCTTGAATTTCAACTGAAAACGTGTTGAAATAGGACTTAGGCTACAAGATGGTGCTTGAATTTTTCGTTTATGCTTTTTATTTACAGGATGATTACAAAAAAGAACTTTTTTTGGGGTAGAACCTTTTAACTCGTCAACCGATTTTCGTAATGATGGGTTCATATTGAAGCCAAAGCTTCAGACAGGAACACTCAGTTAACAAAATCGACGCAGAATGAGCGATCAATATACAGCGCGGCAGAATTGACTGGAAATCAAGTTGCTTGTGCAATAACTATTGATTGTGGGCACTAAAAATTGTTTCTCGTCTACATAGGTCAAAAACTGTCGTTAAAAGAACTCAACTACAAACGGCTTGTTACCAAAGGATACTCATTTAAGCTATACTGATAATAACATTGGGTCCAGCATACACTTGTGCCTAAAATAACGAACGGCGGGTAGTAAAATATTAATTGATAAATTTTAATTAAATTGACAGACAAGCCAATGATTTTTGTTATGCTTTTCGTTACCTTAGTTACGAGCATTTTCAGATAAGAGCTTGAATAAGTCTCCTTGAAACATCTTTTCTTGCCACAAGAATGTATCCAACGAGTTGCCAGAAGGTGAAATATGTCTGGAACAAGGGAACGCTCCATAGCGCTTTTTTTGAAATTGACATCGAAACCGACTACTTATTTTCACCGTTTCTTTTTTTAAAGAAAATGACTAATAATAGTAAACAATTTCAGCATTTCAACACATTTTATTAGAATGACGTTAATGGTATATAATCGATTTTTTATTGTGAAATTTACAGAGGATAAAAACTACTAAATATAAACAACAATTCTGATGTTTTACTATTTCTGATACAGTTTGAGATAAATTTTACCTTTCTAAAACACTTTTTGGAAATTTTACTGTACAAGCTTATAAAATTTAGCCGATTGAAGAATAAAACCTTACAGTAGAATTATTATACTGGATGACAGTCTATTCAATTTAAATTTAAATGGATTGCAAAAATTATTAATTTTCTTGCTTATAAATGTTATAAAATGTATAGACTATTACCATACTGTAAAAATTTTTGAAATAATAATACTGGAAAATTATATTTCAATATATACATATACACACACACGCACAAATATATATATATATATATATATATATATATATATATATATATATATATATATATATATATATATATATATATATATATATATATATATATATATATATATACGGTGCAACCATGACTGTCTGCAGCAGCTTTTTTCATTTTATTGTACCTTCCGCTTCATCACTTCGGCCAGGTTTTCCGAAAGTTTCCCTCTTGGTTTACCTTATTCCTTTTTCCAAATATATGTGTACTCCAAATAATCTTGTTAGAAACTTATTATGTCTCAGCATGTGTAAAACAAATTTTCCCTTTCCCCTCTTAATTTCTTTCAGCAAGCATGTTTTTTCTTTGACTTTTTCCAGCATATTTGTCATTTTTCTCCATGTCCACATTTCAAAAGCTTCTATATCCTGCTTATTCAACCTTCCCGCCTCATTCACGATAACACTCTATAAGTATGACTTGATGAACCTCTTCTTCAGGGTCAAGTTAACAAGGGCAAAAATTTTGCCCTGTTTAAATTTAATGTAACATTCGATTGCCGCGTTTAAATTGAGCTCTGTTAAAACCGTTTCCAGGCACGATCCTTTCACCATTACCACGTTGTTCTGTACAACATCAGGTAATTTACATACATTTTATACAGGGTGTTGAATAAAACATTGAACATTTTCTAAACCATCAGAAAGCTCCCGTTTAAAAAGAAAAATTTCTTTATCGAATTTAAACTAAAACATGTTGAAATAGAACCCAAGCTACATGGTGTTTGAATTTTTTGTTTACACTTTTTATTTACAGGATGAAGAGTTTTTGTGTCTTCGGGTATAAAGTTTTTACTCTTCAACCGATTTTCGTAACGGATGGCTCATATTGAAGCCAAAGCTTCAGGGAACAGAATAAACGCAGAATCAGCGATCGATATACAGCAGGGCATCAAAGGTAAGAATTCAAGTTGCTTATGATTGCACCATTAAATGTAGGCACTAAAAAGTATTTCTCGTTTGCATAGGTTAAAAATTGTCGTTGAAAAAACTCCATTACAGACGGCTTGTTTTCAAAGGAGAAGCATTCAAGCTTTCATCTGAAAATGCTTATAACTAAGGTAACGAAATGCATATCAGCAATCTTTGGCTTGGCTTGCCTGCTAATTTAATTCATCAATTAATATTTAACTACTTCAATTACGTCAATGAGCTTGATAAAGTATCTCCTGATGCGCATTTTACTCTATATGCGGATAATACGTCTCTAATCGTTTCTGAAAAGACAGATGATGCTTTGAGTAATAAATCTCATCATGTTTTTAATAACTTAAAGAGTTGGTTCTCTCGGTGTCTGATATATTTTGATTCGTCGAAGACAGCGATGGTGAGATTTCATCCGCGTCAGAGGGTGTTGACAATACTTATCTAACGTGTGTCAATAACTACAAGTTCCTTGGAGTACACGTTGATGAACATCTCAACTGGAAGTTGCACTGTACGACATTGGTTTCAAGGCTTGCATCTCTTAATTTTTTATTTATAAATATAAGAAATGTTTTGACTGAAAAGCAACGAATATCTTTATACTACAGTTATATTGATTCTAGACTGAGGTACGGTATATGTCTGTGGGGTAATTCTACCTTGCTGCATGATGTCTTTGTCGCTCAAAAAAGAATAATAGGCTCTATTTTCAACATAGGAAAGATGACGTCATGCCGGGTCTACTTTTCTAGTCATAAAATTTTAACTGTGATATTTTTATATAATTTAGAGTTGTGTATATATGTTTTTAAAAATGGTGATAAATTTAGACTAAACAGTGATGTTCATACCTTTAGTACTAGACATGCTTGTAACTTTTATGTCCCGTATGCTAGAACTAAGATGATAAGAGACTCTCCAAACTGTACTGGATTAAAAATATTTAATCATCTTCATAATAATTTAAAAAATATCCAGAATATTAAGGTGTTTAAAAGTTAAATTTACTCTTTTCTATCAGACCAGTGTTTTTATACGTTATATGAATATTTTAATGTTGTGAAAAATTAATTACTGTAAAAGGCTGACAAATCCAATGTAGCTTGTATGCTGTCAAAATAGATAATAAAGGTATTATTATTATTATTATTATTATTACTTGCTGTTCGTTAATTTAGGCACAAGTTTATGATTGATTGTCTTATTGTTATCATTATAGCAGACATGAAATGAAACTAACTTTAACTCAAACACTTTTTCTGCCCGTCTCAAATGTTACACTTTAACAAATCAATCTCAAACACAGTATTACGTTGTCGGTTTCAAGAAAACTTTCGATAAAAAATTGGGGTTTAATAACAACTTATGAATTTATTAATTTTATTTGCCATTTTTGTAACAATAAATAACACACAATAAATCAACATTACGCAATAGTGCGTGGGCCCCCTCTTGTCTGCCGTAGCTCCTCAACCCTTCTTGGCATCCCGTCAATCAAGCTGCTGATGAATTCCTGTGGAAAGGTCTCCCATTCATCTCAAAATGCATTTGCCAAATTATTCAAATTTTCCATCTTCCCTTCCCTATCCTTCAACTTCAGCTTCATATGACTCCATACTTGCTCTATCGGATTCATATCAGAAACAAAAGTGACCAATTCATTCGCTCTATATTGTAGTGTGCTTTTAAAAATTCATCGACGATTCAGGCTCAGTGTGGCCGAGCATTGTCATCGACCAAAATAAAGTCTCCACCAAATTTTCTAAGTAAGAGATCACAATATCCCTAACACACAAATCTCTATATCGGTTACCATTCATACTTTCTCCTCTCATAATCACCAATTCGCTCTTTACAGTCATGGAATTTCCACCACAGACAGTCACTCCTCCTCCACTAAAAGTCACCCTCGCCTCCATATCCCCTTCCATGCACCTTTTATTCCTCCCCCTATGCACCAAGGCACGCCAATCCTTTGAAACAAAGTAAACCTATTTTCATCTGTAAAACAAGTACCTAACGGATTCTGCTATGCAGACGAGAAATATTTTTAGTGTCCACCTTAATGGTTCTTTCATAAGCAATTAGAAGTGAATTCTGCTGTCAAACGAAATTTTTAAAACGATCAGGATTTAGATCACCTTACATGCCACGCTGTATATTGATCGTTTATTCTGCGTCAATTCTGTTAACTGAGTGTTCCTGCCTCAGCTATGGCTTCAATAGGAGCCCTCCGTTACGAAAATCAGTTGAAGAGTAAAAAAGTTATACCCGAAAAGAGAAAAGCCCTTCTTTATAATCATCGTGTAAATAAAAAGTATAAATTCAAACAGCATCTTGTAGTTTGGGTCCTATTTCAACAAGTTTTCAGTTGAAATTCAACAAAGATATTTTTTTTCAAACGCGAGCTTCTTGACGGTTTAGAAATTTTTCAATGCTTTATTCAAAAGTGGGGTAATATGAGCACCTTAACTGATTATGTATTTTTCTTTAATATCTTTCGCGATAATGTCAAAGTGAAAACTGCACATTATGTCGCCAAACATCTTCTTCACGTAGCTATTCAACAACCCAACATGATCCATTATTTTTTTCGAAAACATTTAGCAAATTGCAAATGACGCTTATATTACCTGACTTGTCCTATAATATGTGCATTGCTATCTATTGACATAAGTCACAGCTGTATATTTTACATTTTAGACTTTCCTGCGCATTCAATATGCGCCCATTGAAAACAGACGTACTGAATCCACTCGCCACCAGAGACAGAAAAAGAATCGCTACAAAAAATACAATTCGCATCATTTTCTTTTTCGGATTCAGAAATATTTCTTCTGACAGTGACAGACTTCTTCTTTTCCTCTGAGTTTTCCAGAAGTTCGTTCTTGTACGGGCTCTCGGGTAAAATATTGGAATGTGTCACCTTATGTTTTCGTAAAGTAGAAGCAGCTGCTTTGACAGGCACTGGAATTAGATCCCTGAAACTTGATGGGGTGCTGCCACTGGGCGTGGATGCAGAAGCAGGAGCAGAAATTGAAGCAGAAGCGGAAGACAATTTTTCTGGTGTTATGTTACCTGTAACAACAATCCTCGAAACTTCCTCATTTGTTGGTGTTACGGATCAAAATTCTTTAGAGGATCCTTCGTGGTCTTCATTATTTTGAACATGGTAACTGATTTCAGAGGCCAGACAATCTTCTTCTGAAATAACTTCCGGGTTGAAAGAAAAAGTTCCCCACTTTTTGAAGCCAGAAACAGCATTTTGTATGGTACCGTCTTTCCCATATGCAGTTGTAAATAATTCTGGAATTTCCTTCTCAGTGACAATTTTACCAGGATGTTGAGCCAGCCATGTTTAAACTGCTTGATCATATCATGTGTTTACGCTTTTGAATACAGCCACGTCTAGTGGCTGCAGTCTGTGGATGCAATGTGAGGGAAGTGATAAAATCAGCACGTTATGTTCCCTCGCCTTTTGAATGAGATGCAAGTTCTGGGTGTGTGATGTGTGACCATCAAGAATTAGTAGAACGGGTTCAATATGAACATCTGGTCTTACAATTCTCAAAAAATGATCAAACCATCTTGCGAAAAGCTCCTCGTTTATGCAACCGGGCGGATTAGCAACACCAATTGCGCCGACTGGTCCTTTGTCCGAGGGATCAGTCGCTTCTAGCTCTTGGGAATACAAACATGGGAGGGACATATTGGCCAACAGTACTAATGCAACATATAACAGTAACTGTTTTACTCTTCTCAGCGCTCGTAATGGCTCCCACTGATTTTCTACCTTTTTGAGCAATAATTTTACCTGGCTTGTGTACTGATGTGTAGCCAGATTCGTCCACGTTAAACATGTTCCTTGGTGGAATTTTCATTGTCCCGTTCTCATGAAACACAAGTTTTTTGAGGTTATTGAAAAATATGTCTACTTTATATTTATTGAACGCAATTGCTCTATGCAAGGACGCTGCTTCAGGTTTTCTGATCGATATCTCAGGATTCCTTTTCAGAAAATCCTTGAACTAATCTTTACCAGCCCTTTTCTTGGTTGAATGGGTTGGTGATTGAATTTTTTTTCGCAATATTGAAAAACGTATTTCTTAAGACCTCTTATACTACTGCTAAATCTTTTTTCCATGTCGAGAAGGACTGTCACCAATTCGTTTTCTTGCTCCATTCTCAGTACACATTTTCTTCCTAACCTGTTTTTCAAGCGCACTCGCACTTTATCCGGGTAACGCCTCAGAGTTTGACGAGGAATTCCAGACTCTTGAGCCGCTTGTTTTCCAGATCGTCCTGATTTCAAAACTAATTTGATTTTTTCTCGTATCTTGTATAATAACGGATAATAGTGGACCTGTGCATTGGTCTAAATTCGACCGTCATTCATTACATTTTTAAGTTTGAACGTTATTGGCGTTTTTTTGTCATAGAGTGTGCCTCTATAACCTCAATGCGACTGTTTGACCACAGACTTTGATATCTTTAACATTCAGTATGAACGTATCTACTACATCTGTTTTACCATAGAGTAATATGTGTTTGATATTGACAGATTAATACTAAAGGTGAGCTCAGAACTAGCATGGACCGGGGATCCGACTATCTAATTAAATCAATGGATTGTTTAATCTATTTGTACATAAATGTTATCGTTCTGCACTCCTTCTCCATATGAACTTTGACTATGTCAAATCTAATATTTCGCCGTTCGCGCAATGTGGTTAACAAGCGGTACAAAGTTTTTTCTGCACGTATTAATATATAGATATTGAGCTGTACCGTAGAAATTCTTCACCCTAAATATGTGGGTTCTGGGGGTGCCAAGTTCGCGCTCATTTGAAGAAATCTTCCCAAATTCAAAAGTCGCGGACTCCTCAATAGCGATTTTTGTCTATGTAATTTACTAATAATTATAGATCATTAAACGTTAAACTCTATAACTCAAACTACTGGCAAAGTATCAGAGCAAGGGTCTATTTGAAATAATTTTTTGCAAATATTTTAGTAAAATAAAAAACAGTGGCGGTTGAAGCTGAAACACAAGGCTTTGTAAAACACGTTTCTTGCGACATTTTCTCCACATGACCCGTATTTGTTTTAGGTTATTTGTCTAAATATTGCACAAGTTTGACGTTTTAAATCGTGAACGTGACGATTTAAGAAGAAAAAATATAAAATTTTCAAAATAATTTTTCCGGTATTTCTGGACATTTTTGCGCCAAAAACTTAACCTTGGCTTGCAATATACAATAGATTTTGTTATCCATACAAAATATATTGTTTTTTTTGCGTTTCTCTGGTCATCAATTTTCTTAAGAAAATTCACTAAAAGAAAAACAGTAAAACATTTTTGTAAAAAAAAATCTAGTAATTTTGGCCCTCTGGCTATAAAAAGTGCAGCAACATATATTGATGATTTATTTATTACAACAATTTACTTTGATCCAATATTTATTATATATGGTAAAATGGAGAAATTAAGGTAGGTAAATTAGTAGTGGTGTCCTATAATAATGTCAGTCCTTTTAACATCGTTAGGAAATTCCATAACTTATTTTGGTGCACTTCTTGTATTTTTTGCTTATTTAAAAATAGTATCCTTTAAAATGTACTTAAACTATTTTAATCGCTCTGTCAAACTGATAGCTGATACGTGCTAAAACTCGATCTAATTGGTATGAGAACATAGTACAAATGTTTAGCAAAATAATTTGCTTGTGTGTAACATAGTGAAAAAGTAATTATCGAAGTGGCTAAACCGATAGGCATCTACTTGATAAAAGTCCATTATTATTTATTATATAAGCACCTTAGTATATTTCACGATCATCTTGTTCGTATCAGATAAAGGTAATGTTGAACGGAAAAAATTGTCGTAAAATTCGTAAAGTTAGATGCCAATTAATAAAAATAATTTGATTGTGTGCAAAAGTCACCGTTATATTAAAAAATCATGTTTGTTGTTATGTTCTCTGAAATCTAAAAATCCAAGTACAGCAAGTACGTTGTGGTGGCGAATTTTCATATTAAATCCAAATGCTATTAAGTGTTTTCCATTTACCTATAAACCTCAGGTTTGGTAGATAATAGTGTCCACAACAGTAACATTCGTAGCTAATTTGATCAACTAACTTTATTAGTTTCAAAAAAAAATTCGAGAAAATCTTTTTTTTTCAGAAAAATTGCTTTGATTTGGCTAGCTGACGAAAAGATCCGAGATATTTACAAAAGAAAGACACATGCCTAGCAGCATCCAATAAATGTTATTATTTTTTAACTTATCGCTTGGACACACACAGGCAGACACAAAAAAATATTTTTAATTAGCTTTGAAAATTCTAAGGACTCTTAATTCGCACTCATTTAAAGTATTTTTAAACGTCGTAATATACACTATTAATTTTTCAACGTAATCTCTTTTTAGGTCGATACACTTTTCCCCCACGTCTGCCATTTCTCTAACCCCACCAAAAATACGATTTGCCAAACTCTTCAGAGTACGCTTCTGTTTCGGCGATAACATCCTCGTTTGAGCTGAATTTTCCCCCGAGCCATGTTTTCATGTTGGGGAACAGAAATAATATAGATTTAATTAGACGGGAGTGTAAGAAACGTTTCAGGATGTGCAAGACACAAACACAGTTACAAACAAGGACAAGGCACTTAATGACTTCGGAGAGTGGGTAACAGTGAGACGCGGGTAACAGTGATATATTCCAAATAATTTTTGTTCTAATACGACTACATAGATGGCGCTTTAATAGGATATACTAAATCACTGAGATCATCATTTCATCCAGAATTTGTGTTTCTGTGGGAGCAATTATGACGGTTATGATAGGCGGCGTGTTTTTAAGAGACCAGAGTAACTTTTAACAGTGATTTCTTGAAGTGATTTTATACAATCAAGTAATATTACTCAGGTTTTTATTCATTTGGCAATTAACTTGTACTATTGGCTTAAGGTATGTGCAGTAACATTTGAATAATATTGAGGTTAGTGTGCTTTTCTTAAATTTAAATGTTTTGGCGGTTTGGGTAACAGTGAGACGTTGTTAAATGGGTAACAGTAAGACATGCCTCAGTGTTATCCCTCATATCATTTGTAAAGTTGTATCTGTTCTTAGTATTGTACTTTTTTCTTTTCGGTTGTCTTTGATGCTGGATAAGTCCCAATTTATTACCAGGATGTCCAGAAATCCGCCTCGAAAGAATAATATCGGAACATTTTCCGAATAAAAAATGGGCAAAGCAGAAGAATCCTGCCTCGGCGGCCGAAGTACAAGATCATTCGCAAAAGATGAGGGGTATGTCTCTAGCAGAATGTCAAAGTTTGGCTCATGAATTAGCAGTAAGAAATGATTTGACAATTCCAGAACGCTGAAAACAGGTAAAATGGCAGGCTAAGGATGGCTGAGAAATTTTTGAAGACGAAATCCGACACGTTCATTAAGAACACCTGAAGGCAGTGGTCTTGATCGTGCCACATCCTTCAATGAACATAATATGAACAAGTTCTTTGACAATTTATACAACGTAATTTGTAGACATGAAAGGTTTGGTGAACAACATCACCAGCGGGGCAAAGGGGTTCTTGTGACAACGTGGGCCATTGTCAGCGCTATAGGAAATCATCTTCTACCTGCAATGGTATTTGCTTGCGTGCATTTCAAGGAACACATGCTGGCAGAAGCACCCCCGGGTACCTTTCAGCGTTGTTTTTGAAGGTTGTTTTTAAAGACAAGCCCAGCCTTCCTTTCTACGACAACCGTGAAAATCACCTATATATTGGTGTGCTAAATGTTTCCAAGCAACATGGTGTTACCATTTTAACATTCCCTCCACATTCAATAAACAAAGTTCAGCCATTACACGACGGAGTTTTAAAACTGTTTAATTTGGCATACAATTCCAGTGTGGTTAGTTGGTTAATGCGTCACCCAGGAAAACCCATATCTATTTATGAAGTTGCTTCATGTGTGGGTGAAGCATATATGAAAGCAATGCTTCCAGGTAATATCACCGCAGCATTTAAGAAACGTGGAATTTGTCCTTATGATAGACAGGTCATTACAGAAATATATTTTTTACCTAGCTCGGTAACTGACATACCCGATCCAAACTTGAGCCATGATGAACCTGCTGAAGAACCTAGTGGTTCACGTAGCAAGACTCCACCTGGAACTCTACCATCTCAAGAGACGTACGTAATGTACCATATTTTATCAAAATGACTTATTGTTTGAAAATGTACAACAATTTTCCGAAAATAAACTTTAAATGTTTCAGAGAAAACTGGTCTCCTAGCCAAGTTTTGAACTTTGCACCTAAACACCACATGTTTTTGCATTTTTTAAAATAAATAAATAATAAAAATATTATTTCATTGATCCTCAAATTATTATGTCCCACACTTCCCCACTGGTGGGTAACAGTGAGACAGAGATGTCATCAATGGATTTATTAATTTTTTTGTCGACCAGAGTGCAATTTATTGAGAAATTTGAGAGTGAAGAATAACTACCTTGGGTGGTACAATGCACCGGTAAAGAAATAAATCTATTTTTTTAAAATAAATCTACCCTAGTTTAGGGTATCTTACTGTTAGCCACTTTCCCCTACATGAATAACCAAGGACTTCGCTGCCAAAACTGGCCATAAAACACAATATTAGTGAACGATCTGTAAGTAGGAAATTAAAATCCAATAAATTTCATGCAGTTTTGCCAAGAAATTGTTGGATGTTATTGAAGGAAGCTTCAGCAACAACAGACTACATTCCAATGAAGCAACATTTTGTAAATAGACATAATTGTCTGGTTAGAAGGCAATCCTCACTGGATGAAAGATGCTCATACCCAATATCCTCAGAAAATAAACGTCTGGGCGGGTATAGTTTCGGCAACAATTATTGGGTCTTTCTTTTTGAGATAAACAATTCCCTCGTGACCAGATTCTGTCAGAACTCATTTCTTTATTTACAAACCCTGCAAATAATCAGCACTTGTCAGACAACATTCGGTCTCAGCAGGATGGTGCTCCACCACACTGTGCTGTTGAGGTCAGACAATATCTAAATCAAGTATTTGCGTAGAGACGGGCGGGGGGCAGAGGATACATAGAATGGCAGGCGCGGTCACCAAATTTAACCCCATTGAACTATTCATTCGGGGTCGTTTAAAATCGGTGGTTACCTTCCTCAATCTTTACCGGATCAGGAAGATCGAACCAGAGCTGCCGCTCACGAAATAACATCAGAAAACATTCAACACGTTTTAAGGTATTTGTCGATAGATTGGGATATTGTCAGGCCGCTGAAGGTTCTCAATTTGAACACTTGCTGTAAATAATTTTGATTTGTTTTTGTTTGTTATCAATGGGTTGTGTTCAATTATATCTAGTTGTTATTTCAGTTACACAGATCATGCAATACATATTACAGTTCTCGTTTCCATTAATTTAAATAAGTTTCTTGACCAGGTATACTTTGAGGTATATGTAACAAATTCTGTCACAATTTATTTTACTGAATATATCGCCAGCTTTTTGCAAATACATACATATATATATATATATATATATATATATATATATATATATATATATATATATATAAATATACATATACATATACATATACATATACATATACATATACATATACATATACATATACATATACATATACATATACATATACATATACATATACATATACATATACATATACATATACATATACATATACATATACATATACATATACATATTAAAACCAAGAATCAAAAATAGTGAAAATCTGTGATGTTTGGCACCTTAAGGATTGGGTGTTTACCATTTTCTGACAAAACTGTTCGTCGGAGACCCATCAAACTACCTTGATAAATCCGCAATATAATTATCTATCCGAAAAAAAAATACAGGTGTCTAATGTCTAATTCAAAGAAATCGTTATGACGCCAAAACTTGAAATTATGACAGATAACAAAAATCTCTAAGCGCCATTAAATAGTTTTCAAAATATACAGAAACTTTCATTTGGGTCAATTTTTAATCCACTTGAAACTAAGGCTAAGTAGGGGGTTCCCACCATTTTGTCGAACCCTGTACACAGGGTTATTCCGGAGGAATGGAAAGTTTTTCTGGGGTAGATTAAGGGAGCCAAAATAAGAAAAACACATAAGTTATAGTTCGAACTATTGTTGAAATAAATTCAGTAAAAAAAAATGTATATGGATTTTTATTTTACCCGTGTTCAAAAGGAACATTATAAAATAGGAATATTAATCCAGTAACCTTGTTTCTGAAATGGGGGAGGGGTACCGTGCGTTGAATCTGGTAGTTTAGACTTTTTTGGTAATTTGTTTATGATGTTGGACCAATGAATAATCGAAGTATTATTACCTAAAGCGAGTCAAAATAATAAAAACACATAAGTTATAGTTCGAATGTCACCTATTGTAGAAATAAATTCAGTTAAAAAATGTATATGGGTTTTTATTTTACCCGTGTTCAAAAGGAAAATTATGAAATAGGAATATTAATCCAGTAACTTTGTTTCTGAAATGGGGAGGGGGGGGGGCCTAAATCTGGTAGTTTAGATTTTTTTAATTTGTTTATGAGTTTGGACCAATGAATAATAAGTTTTCGACATCGAGCGCCGAACGCAACATTGTCAAAAATTTAAAAAACCGCAATTTTTCGACCTTCTTCAGTTTTTCAGTTTTTGCTGAAGCACTAATTTTTCGGCAATAAATATTCCACACGTTTTTAAAGCAGACTAAATTTGCTACAATTGGAGACCCAAGCGTCTCCATAGACCCAATAATTTCAAAAATGTATCTTTTTAAAATAAATCGATTTTTCGAACGCGAAAATGTTTAGCAATATTTTCTTGTATAGGTGACGTCTTTATTCTGTTGTAGATGATGCCTAGAATAAGCGGATCCTATTAGTCGTTACCACCCCCTTTCCCTCACGGCCACGCCTTCGTACCGCATCACGTGGTGGAAAGAGGTAGTGGTGGAAAGAGACTGTGTCTTCTCACCAGGACACATCACATCAGTTCTCGTCTAATCGGCTTTCCTATGGGTAATGTGTGATGGTCTTCGCGTCAACCTGGAGCTCGAACAGAGAAGGCTGCGATTTTTTTCGACGCCACCTCTACACCTGCAGTAGCAGGGTAGCGGATATAATTCACAAATTTTACATTCCTTTTTTTTTGATGTGTTAAATATGTTTTAAAATATGAATTTTGAATTTGAAGAGAATTTAATTTAAAGTTCATATTTTACAACATAAATTCTCTATCATTATTTTCTCTTCAACTTTACAAGTACAATCCTGTTACAGGCGCAGAAGTGTTGGAATCCAAACTGAATCCTCTCGCTTGGGGTAGATATCCACCACACAAGGCCTCATCCCCAAAATGATGACCAGAGACGCAGCCTTACAAAACCTCTTGTGGATTCGTGCGTTTGCAAGATGGGTTATGGGAACGCGTGTAGCGGGAAGGCAGGGCTAAAGTGGTCCTCAGTATACAACTACTGCAGCAGGGATCATGCGACAAGGTGTCAAATACCGAACTTGTGGTGGATCTTTACTCCCCAGAAAGTGGCGATCTGCCTGATATCGAAATGCTGGAGGATGTATTGTGGACAGATTTTACAGAAGACATCGACAGACATTTACAGTGAACGGGCCTTTCCAAGAGGGCAAAATGTGCTTACATAATAAAAGTCTTCTTCTGTTCTTCATTATTATAATCATAATTACAACAAAGTGTCTTTTTAATCTTGAATAAATGTTTTGAGATTTATATTAAAATATCATTTCACATCTCGTTTTCTTTCATGGGATTACAGGACAACAGAATATTGCAAAAAATTTCCGCGTTCAAAAAAATCGATACAGTTTGCAAAGCTGTATTTCGGAAACTATGAAGTCTACAGAGACAGTTCTGGTCTTAAATTATAGCAAATTTAGTCTATTTTACTGAAAAAATATTATTGAAAAACCGGTCCTTTGGGGGTAAAAACGCCACAAAGTGACAGAAATTCGAAAATTCCGCGGTTTTTCGTATGTTTGACAAGGTTGCGTTCGAGACTCGAGGTCGAGAATTTGGATTATACATTGGGCCAACATTATAAATAACTCAGTCATAAATCAGAACAACCGGATGTGACGCATGGTCTGATGTATATGGCTATTGGGCTATATCATAAACGGTAAAAATTTAAAGAACATTTTCAAAAATATCACCACCAACTTCAATGCACTTGTTTGCTCTTTTATTGGTGGTGCGAATAGCACGATTAATAGCGTCGCGATCACTTCTTATTACAGCGACCGCATTCCTAATGCGATCGAGTAATGCTTTCATTGTGTCTACTCTAGTGGCGTAGACCAACGACTTCATCCACCCCCAAACAAAATAATCGAATGGGTTTCGGTCTGGAGACCTTGAAAATTTCGCACCCGCAGAGTAAAGTGGGAAGGGGCCCCATCATGCTGGAAGTATAACCTTTGCCGAACACTTTGAGGAACATGCTCTTAAATTTCTGCTAAATAATTTTCTAGGAATTGTAAATATCCTTCTTTAGTAAGATGCCCATCCAACACACACGGACCCAGTAACTGATCATTGATTAGGCCACACCAAATATTTTTGCTGAATTAATGCTGAAAATTGCGTTCAAAAGTAGCATGAGGGTTTTTATCAACTGAATAAAATGTATTCACTTACTGTTGGATTTTGACGAAACCATTCACAAAATTGTAACTTCGAAACGTTGACGCCATCTTCAAGATGTTGAACGGACTGGATATGAAAAGGCTTTAAACTATATTTCTTGGGAGTACTGAAAACGTATTTCTGTGATATTCTGAGTTGATTTGCAATCCTCCTCGTACTTTCCTTTGGGCTTTCTTCAACAATGTTGATAATGTTTTCTTCGGTTGGTATGTCAAGACCTTCTCTTTCACTAAAAATCCTTGCGCTCGGAAAAACAAACGTTTCCTGAATTCTAGTGAAAAGTCTTTAAAAAGTCAGGGACTTTTCTGTTAGGAAATCGCAGTCGATATTCGTTAACTGCGTGAACTGAGTTTCCATTAAAAAACCCATAAACAAAAATCATATCCGCATATTCCTTATGGGTGAATAATTGAGGCATTTTAGGAATTCGTAACTAAACCAGTTAATGTCAAACTGACATAACTACTTATGACAAACCATTCAAAATTGATTTACACATATCATCTAGGTGACATGTGATTAATTTGTTAAAAAAGGAACAGGCCTGATTTTTGGAAGAAAGTTTGTTATTTAGAAAGAAATTAAAAAACTTAGTTATTTCAAGAATGGTTGACATTCGAACTATAACTTATGAGTTTATTTTTCTCATTTTGACGCCCTTAATCTACCCCAGATACTTTTCATTCCTTTGAAATCACCCTGTTATATAGCTTGGCTAAGTTCGGTAGCCAGCACAATCGTATTAATTCTTTAAAAAAATTGTATTCCCAAAGATATAAAATTATTTTGACGAGATTTGGTACACATGTTGCCTTCATAAAGACTTTAAAGTAAAAGTTTTTAAGTTGATGGAAAATTGAGTTATAACAATTTAAAAGCTTTTATGAAAATTTGTTACTATAACAACCTTACTACTTCCAGACCTAATTATATAGGGTTGATGTTATCACAGGTAGAGGATATTCATCAGTTTTAAACAGACAATACAATTAATACATTTCTGTCATTATTTTTTTACAGAGTAACAAATGGTACCACCTATAGAGACTTATTTTTTATTTGATTAATGGGTACCTCTTATATAGTTAAGCCACAACATAGTTTATCATGCTGTGGTTAAACCTGATCACACATCACTTACCTATGTTAAAATAAAAACTGGTTGCTGAAGACACCGTTAATAAGCTTAAATATATGCACGTACACTGTGACCGTCAAGTCTGGAACGAATTCATTATTTTGACATTCGTTAATTCAATTTTCGAAGTATGTAAAATGCAGCCTTTGTGGTCCAGGGGTAAAAACGTGTGCTTCTGGACCCAAGAGAAGCACAAATAGCATGAAATAATAATACAGCACCTTTCAGCAAAAATGCTGCATTTTTTGTTGACCTTATATAGTCGATAACCCGATATATATATATATATATATATATATATATATATATATATATATATATATATATATATATATATATATATATATATAAAGGTGATTGCTGAGAAGCGCTCATTAGAAGTTTATGACTTTCTCATGTGATTTTAGAGCTGAAAAATTTTATACGACCATTATATTCTCATTCAGATTAAAATAGTTGCACTTACCTAGCACTTCCGGTTATACCGGAAGTCGCTATTAACTTCTTTGTTTTAAATAAAACACTCTGTATATTTCTGCATTTTCAGAATGGCGATCAAATTTGGGGTAGATTCATTACCACCTAAAGTACAAGGCCTCAGCCATTACCACCTATAGCAGAAGGCCTAAGCGCTCTGACGTCACGCGCTGTGACGTCACCTTACAGCGAGAACAAATTTACAGCCACCCTCATCTGGCAAGTCACCTTAAAGCCGCAACAAACTTTTAATTGTGGTATGATAGAGCCACCCTTGACTGTTAATGTTAATCTTGTTTGAAAGTCTTTAGTCAAAGTCAGTGAATGAAACAGACGTGAACAGTTATATTTGTGTATTTTTGTGTATAAAAATTAAAGTTTATTATAAACCTTTTACTCTTTAAATTATAAAATAAGTTAGTGCATAATTTGGAGTTAATTAGTGCATAAATTTAAGTGATTAATTACCAATCTAGACCAAATGAAATAAATAAACAATAGGGTGCATTATAATGTGTGGAGTTATAGATTCTTCGTCATTTAAGAGAGGGACTGTCAGTTTGGCGGGATATTTAATAAAGGTTATTGTGGTGCTGTTGGTTATTAATTTAGCTAAAATTGGTCGTGTTGTTTAGAAATTAAATTAGTACACATTTATGTTGTCTTAAAAGACTATCAACACTAGTTTTGAATGAACATCTTAATTGGGGGGTGACGGCAATAAAATCTATTATTGAAGATTGTTGCGCTGTTTAATTATCACTAGTAAGTACTTCTGTTGCTATTTTAAATTTTTATGGAATAAATATATCAAAATAAACACACTGGACCGTAAGCGAATCAGAAAATCTCCATTGAAATTACTCGCGTGTGTATGTGTGTGTGTATGTAACCTAAATAATTAATATTCAACTATGATTAATAAGTGTTGTGTGACTCTTTGCCAAGGAAATTACACAAACGCAAATAAAAGCCTTATGTGGAAAGTGGTTGAACTCAATACCAAGAGCTGACTTTGTTCCAACAAAATACACAAAAGTATGTGCTGTATATTTTCTTAAAGACGATATTATTTGGACTAAAATAACGAATGATCCAAGAACTGGACAATCTGTTACCATAAAATAATATATCGTAAACTTAGGTCGAATGCGATACCAAGCCGATTTCCTAATTGCCCCCATTATTTGTCAAAGTCTACATTCAATCGTAAAAGTAAGTATGAAAAGGTTATCTCAATTGACAACGAAAATTTAATGAAAGCACTAGGACTGAGCAGCCAAGGATTTTTAGCGTATCAAAAATCGGCAACTTATAAAAATGACGATGAGTTCCTTAATGTTCTAAATTCATTAACAATTCCAGACGGTGGGTTTAACATCAGCGACTGTGACAAAGTAACAATTTGTAAATTGATGTATACTTCAAGACCTGCAGTAACTTATCCTATTGTGATTAACAGAAATTTGTAAGTTACATCTTTTTTACATGGCAAGAAAATAGTAATTCGTTTTAAAAAATTTAAGACTCCTTTTTTTCCACTAATTTGAATGAAATTAAAGACCTCCTGCGAGCCACTGCCACAGCCTCTGATTTACAGAATAATGTTAATCGAAAGACACTTATTTTAAATCACGTTCAAGATATTATATATAACTTGATAAATGATGAAGACACTGACTGCTCACTATCTTTTATGTATGAACAGTTAAAATTATGTACCACATCAAAAGAAAAAACTCTGGACGCAGCAAGTGCGTTATGGTAGTGAATTTTCATGAAAATGTTTTTATTGCAAATATGTGTGTTTTCTTTTTATTTAAGAAAACAGGCATCAATGTTGGTTACCAGTATAACCTATATAGTAAAAACAATGTGCCATGTTTCATAAAAATAACTTTATTGTGTGAAAATGTACTAAAATTTCCAAAAGTAAACATAAAGTGTTCCCGGAAAAACTCGTTTTTTGGTCAACCTTATAGATTAATAGCAAATTGGGCTATTCAAATATGAAGCATTTGATCAAAAGTCGCTACCATAACGCACTTGCTGCATCCACAATTTCTTTTCTTACAAACATGCATTATATTTCGACGGAAAATGCAAAAATGCAATAACATAAGGCGTGTTTGATTAAAAAAAAAAAAAAATTTGTATCACCAACGACTTATGGGCCACCCTGTGATTGTAGAAATATTTTTAAGATGTAGCTCAAGACACCCTATAATTAATGTATAAAGATTTCTTTCATATCTTGTATAATAACGGATATATTGAGCTTTATTGATTTTTTACGAAAATTCGCCAAAAATTATATACCATTAAACGATAAACTCTATAGCCAACACTACTGCCAAGCATCAGAAAAAGGGTCTATTTGAAATGAATTTTCTGGAAACATTTTAGTAAAATGAAGGACAATGACGGTTGAAACTAAGACTTCAGGGTTTGTAAAACATCCTTCTTGAGACATTTAATTTTCATAGCCCGTATTAGATTCAAGTTATTTGCCTAAATGTTGCCGATTTTGACGCTTTAAATCGCAACTTTGACCTTTTGAGGAAAACCCCAATATATTTTTCTTTAAATACCTCTAACCCTTTTATTGTATATATATAAATTTTGGTAGGTAATTTACCTATAAGGATGTAAACCCGCGTACCAAATTTGGTTGCCCTTACTTTGTTAGTTTCGGAGATATAATTTTTTTTTCAAAGAAAACACAACATTTTCCGGGAAAACGTGGGCAGACTTTCCTGGCTAACGAACTTATCCAACCCATTTGCAAAAGGAATTTATTCACCAAATTTAATCAAAATCGGCCCATTATTTTTTAAGTTATCGGTGTGATATATATATATATATATATATATATATATATATATATATATATATATATATATATATATATATATATATATATAAACATATAAAAACTGAAACTGACTCCGGATATGTGTTCTGGGGGGCCTAATTAGCGCTCATTTGAAGAAATTTTTTCAAAATTCAAAAGTCGGGATTTCCTCATTAGTGATTTTTTTTAAAGAAAATTCACTAATATTGAAATTGCCTAAACACAATTATTATTTCGTCAATGATATTTACTATTAGCCCACACGCATATTAGTTTTTTAGACATTCAGGTTGACTTATTTTGTCACATCGTGATAAACGCATAGATGAGCAACATGACAGTTCATTTAATCCATTAATTCATATGTATCGTATGGAGGACGTTAAAGACGAATTGTTACCTTACTAATTTTATTAAGTGGTTACTGCTGCTATATTGTTTTAAGAAAAATTAAATATGAGGAATGTAAGCATAGGTTAGTCTATAATGACGAATTTTTAGTAGAAGATAATTACGATGTAATTGAAAATTTGAGCCGTGGTAGTTTGCTATGTCCCCACGATGCAGTAGTAAAATTAGTTTTACTGCATTATATTATATTTAATAAATTGCTGGAGGATTTTGAAGAACAATTTTTAGCTGTCTACAATAAAACGAGCTTTTTGGTAGAGCTAGTTTTGAAATATATAGCAAAAGAAGGAGACTTAAATCATTTTCGTGGTTGTCAATATCACAGTGATGAAAAAGTAGCAAATATTATAATTAACTCGACGGCCAACACATTAATTAAAAACTATTGTGGGAAAATTAATAACAATCAGTTAAATAAAACATGTAAAAACAAAAAAACTAGGTACGTTAGGAACTTAATTAATTAATTTAAGATTCATATCAATGTGAACCTACATACATTAGAAGTATACTTATATATTGGTATAGTATAACTGACATTTTTCTCATGTGGTTTTTGCTTCGAAATTTCGTTTTCCATTAAAAAAACCAAATGGGGTGCGACGAAGGGCTCAGTTCAGGACTGGCAGCCCCGTTTTCACAGGAAGTCCCTATTATAGTAATTTTTCAATGCGCGTTAACGTCAATGTGCATATGCAGTAGAAAGCTGAACAGACAGCGATCGCCGTCTTGTTATGACGTCACACGGCAGAGCTGAGGCCTTGTACTATAGGTGGTAATGCCTCAGCTCCGTCGTGTGACGTCATAACAAGACGGCGATCGCTGTCTAAGCCAAAAAGCTCCTTTTATTGTAAACAGCTGAAAATTGTTCTTCAAAACTAGCAATTTATTAAATATAATATACTGCAGTAAAAGTAATTTTACTACTGCATTGTGGAGATATAGCAAACTACCACGGCTTAAATTTTTAATTAAATCGTAATGATCTTCTACTACTAATTCGTCGGTATAGACTAACCTATGCTTAAAACAATAGACCAGCAGTAACCACCTAAAAAAGTTATTACAGGTAACAATTCGTCTTTAACGTGCTCCATAGCTTCTGTATCAATATGAATTAATGGATTAAATAGACTTTCATGTTTCTCATCTGAGCGGTTATCATCCCCATAGTCACAAAATGTGTTTATATGAATATTCCCGTAATGTCGCGATTTAAGAGTTAATAAGGATTGAATTCGAAGTCTCTATTCGGTTTCGTATAATTGACGCAAAGATATGTTATAGTGCCCACCTGCCATTTGTCTGTATTTTCCAAACCGATGCTCAAGTGGATCAGTTTGCAATTTGCCCAATAATATATAATTCATTTGCAGTTCATTAAAATAGTATTTACAAATTTCTAGCATTCCATATATAGTATGACGCGAATCAGTATGTGTTTGAGGTGTCATTTTTTTTTGAGAAACTGTTAGTTTTACAATTCTCCAGCCAATTTACCATCTGTATGGTATAAGTTTGCAGCGGTAATGGGTTCTTGATATACATCATTTAATCGTTTACCTTTAAGAGGAGTTTTTACAATAACAATTTTCCACCATGTAAGTAGGATATAAATAAAGAGTGCAGTATTTTCAGATTTTTCAATGTTGGACCCGAAATGCAATAAAGCCTGGATAACAAGGGGATTAAAAATTGTTAACACCAACTTGACATTTTGTCGTTCTAAGTTTGTGGGATACAAAGATTTGAAGTTTAATGAATAACAAAATTTGAGTAGTTTCATGTTCCATTTCATGAAGCAATTTTAATGAATTGAACATAGCAGTTTTTTTCCCCGGTTTCAAAATCGGGAAACGTGAGGATTTGGTCAGGTTTGGAACTTAGCCAATTGTTTCTTAAACATTTTAGTAAATGTACCGAATCAAATAAGTAAAATAATGGTGTGCTTTTGTCAGAAGGGTGTGGATACACGATGCGTAGATTTTTATTTGGTGCAAAGTCGCTCATTGCTCTACTATTAAAAGCATTGTTCTCGCTAATTACACAAAATACTCGGAATCCTATTCCAAATTGATAATCACAGTTTTAATGAAGGTATGGAGTACATCATGGGCGAGTTTTGACGTGGGCGATATATGTATCACTTCTTTAAAATTTGATTTCATACTGCTAGTCGTGAACACATAAGCCGCAGTTGCCAACGAACTGTTATTGCAAGAAGTACAAAATTATACCCCCCCCCCCCTCTTATAGCCCAGATGGAGCTGAATATGAATTTCATCCATTAATAGTGCAACATATTTTTCGTTGTCATTTATTAATTTATAAACATCGCCGGCGTATTTTTGAAATGGTTTTCTTTTCTCAAAAGAGGGGTCACTTAAAAACAAATTACAAATACTTTTTATTGTTTCAGGATATGGCAAAATAAGACAAACCGAATGTCTAAAAGAACCTATATGCATGTGGACTAATAGTAAACATCATTGACGAAATAATAACCGTATTTGGGGAATATCTATATCTTTCTTTTGGTGTGGTACATAATTTTAACTGTTCATACATAAAAGACAGTGAGGAGTCAGTGTCTTCATCATTTATCAAGTTATAAATCAGATCTTTAACATGATTTAAAATAAGTGTCTTTCGATTAACATTATTTTGGAAAATCAGAGGATAGGGGCGAGTGCATGGCTTGCAGGAGATCTTTAATTTCATTCAAATTATTGGAAACAAAAGTTGTCTTACATTTTCAAAAACGAGATACTATTTCCTTGCCATGTAAAAAAGATGTAACATGCGAATTTCTGTTAATCACAATAGAATAAGTTACTACAGGTCCTGGAGTATACATTAATTTACATATTGTAACTTTTTCACTGTCGTTGAATTTAAACCAACCGTCTGGAATTGTTAATGAATTTAGAACATTAGGAAACTCATCGTAATTTTTATAAGTTGCCGACTTTTGATAAGCTAAAAATTCTTGGCGGCTCAGTTCTAGTGCTTTCATTAAATTTTCGGTGTCAATTCAGATAACCTTTTCATCCCTACTTTTACGATTGACGGAAGACTGTGGCAAATCATGGGGACAATTGGGAAATTGCTTGGTATTGCATTCGACTTAAGTTTAGGATATATTAATTTAATGGTAACAGATTGTCCAGTTCTTAAATCATTCGCTATTTTAGTCTAAATAATATCGTCTTTAAGAAAATGTACAGCACATAGCTTTGTCTATTTGGTTGAAACAAAGTCAGCTCTTGGTATTTCACTCAACCACTTTCCACATAAGGCTTCGTCCTTTGGAAAACTAAATACCTAAACTTTATTTGCGTTTGTGTAATTTCCTTGGCAAAGAGGCACACAACACTTGTTAGACATAGTTGAATATTAATTATTTAGTTTACACACACACACACACACACACACACACACACACACACACACACACACACACACCCCCACACACACACGAGTGATTTCAATGGACGCTACAAATTATAATGCACCATATTGTTTATTTATTTTATTTGGTCTAGGCTGGCAATTAATCACTTAAATTTACGCACCAATTAACTCCAACTTATGCACTCACTTATTTTATGATTTAAAGAAATAAAATATTTGTAAGAAACTCCAATTTTTATACACAAAAATGCACAATATAACTGTTCACCTCTGTTTGATTCACTGAATCTAACTAGCGAAGCGACTTTTAAACAAGATTAACATTAGCTGTGAGGGTAGCTCTTTCATACCACAATTAAAAGTTTGTTGTGACTTTAAGGTGACTTACCAGATGAGGGTGGCTGTATGATACCACAATTAAATTTTTTTTTGGCACTTTATGGTGACGTCACAGCTCGTCACGTCAGAGCACTTAGGTCTTCTACTATAAGTGGTAATGGTAGATTATATGTAGCACTCTCGAGACCTAGCGTTGTTAGTTTTTGAAACATTGTGCGATTTCGAAAAATATTCGTTACCTCACCTCCTTTTATACTTTGATGTGTCTTTGTCAAGTGTGAATGTAGAACTTTTGTTTTTGGGCAACGTATTGCTGATAATTATGTCTTGCAATATCATTGGAATAAATATCTATTTTTATACAGAGTGTGCGTTCATCGCCTTAAAAGTATCCGGAAATTCAAGCGGGAATAACTTATTTTTTTAAATGGAACACCCCATATATTTCCATTCCAAAGCGTTCTACATACATAGCTCTGGAACGTCTATTAACTATGTCCTATACCTAAATAGCATAATTTCTGAGATATTTATATTTATTATATTTATTTAGCTGAACCGTATCAAGTGCTATGATTAATAGATGTGTGTAAGGGTGATTAATGAGACTTATAGATTATATAAGTATTAGCTTAAAACCACAGCAAGTGACTGACAGTCTGAATTTGTTTTTGAAAATATTTTTTCCCGCCGCTGACGGGGATAAAATAGACCTTTCGATTGAGAGTCAGATAGTTTATCTACCACTCTAACGGGGAAGCTATATTGGAATTTATACATGAGTTCGTGAATGAAAAGAGTAGGCTTTTGTTGGAATGTTAGGCGAGAAAAAAATGAAATTTGACACATAGTTTAATTCAGTGACTGCAGTAAAAATTAGTCACTGGCTTTTTGTATAAGTCGCGATGGGTAGTAGAACGCTACAGTATGGAAGATATCATGAATATATTCATTACTCATGGTGACTGCATACTTTCTTGCAATGCCAACAAATTTTATAAGAAATGCGTCTAGAGACTTGGGCATGCCTTACTGGATCATTCAGCGAATATTGAAGAAACACAAAATGCATAATTTCTCTTTTATTCCTGTCCAACACCTCCATGATAGCGACTACGAGATGCGGATTAATTTATAGCGAACACCTAATGATAAGAGTGCAGGAAGATTCTACATTATTGAGCACAATAATGTGGACTGATGAGTATAACTTCATTAGAGAGGGTGTGCAGAATATGAAAAATCAGCATTACGGGGCAGCTGCAAACCTGCATATGACACGACCTAGGAACTTCAGGCAGAGATTTAGTTGCAATGTTTTCTGAATGATAATGGACGACCGAGTGTGTTTTCGTATTTACGATGGCGCTCTCACGTCTGAGAAGTATATTCAGATCCTGAGAATAGTGGTGATGCCATTAGTGAACTGTCTGTCGGGAAATACATCACTCAATTGTTGGTACCAGATTGACGAGGCTCAAGCGCACAATACCATAGGTGTGTATCATCAGTTGAATGGTATATTTTCTGACAGGTGGATAGGGGAAAATGGCTGGTACTAGCCAGCAAGATCGTCAGACTTGACACCGTGTGATTTTTATATGTGGGATATAATAAAAGTATAAAGTTTATGAGGTGCATGTTCAATCTAAAGAGGGATTAATCCAATGCATAGCGCAAGCTTTCACCGAGTTAGATCCAGAGGAGATACGAACAACGACCACCTCTGGAGTACATTCGAGAATTTCAGAATGTTTGAACTAATCATAATGAACAATTCCTTTGAATTTTTCAGTTATGAGTGTGTGTGGGTGTGCGTGTGTGTTTGTGCGTGCGTGCGTGTGTGTGTGAGGTCATGTCTTGGCTGAGGCTGCTCTGGCCATCCGCTCATTTTCTAATATATTAGTCTCCATTTGTGTTCAATGTACAATGCTAGGACCATAATAAATTCATGTTATTCGTGGTATTACTGATCCAGATTCCTTGTTTAAAGAAGAATAAAGAAGCGAGACATATTCATTCTTGAGTAGAACTACCTGGGCCGTTGTTGGCTGTTGGTATCACTATTTTTAGTAACAAATAAACACTCTAAACATTACAATTGGCACTCTTAACAGTGAAATGACTTGACTAGACTTCTTGCCAGTATCAACAGTGAAGTGAACTGAGTCTAAGTTTGCCTATAGTTGACAAGGGCTGTTTTTACCTGTTCATCAATCATCCAATATTGTCAACTGATGGTATTCATCGCAGTTTTTTATTATATTTCTCGGACTGTCAGAACGTCATCATGAATATAAAAAACACTTGATCATCCAATGCCATGAAAACATTTGAATTAAAAGTCTCTGCTGATATATTGAATATGTCACTTCAGAGAAGTAACAATACCTCAGAAATTATGCTATTTAGGTATAGAACGTAGATAATAGAAGTTGCAGAGCTATGTAAGTAGAACGCTTTGGAATGTAAATATCTAGGGTGTTTCATTTGAAAAGTTCAAGTTATTCCCGCTTGAATATCCAGATTTTCTTAAGCTCTGAACGCACAGCCTGTATAAAAACAGATTTTCATTCCAATGATTTTGCAAGATATGATTATTCGCAATCTGTTGTCTAAAAACGGAATTTATAGATTCAACTTTGCCAAAGATACATCAAATTATAAAAAGTCTGGACGCAGCAAGTGCGTTATGGTAGTGAATTTTCATTAAAATGTTTTTAATAGCAAATATGTGTATTTTTTAAAGAAAGCGGGCATCAGATTTGGTTACCAGTATAACCTATATAGTAAAAACAATGTGCTATGTTTCATCAAAATAATTTTATTGTTTGAAAATGTACAAAAATTTCCGAAGGTAAACTTAAAGTGTTCCCGAAAAAACTCGTTTATTGGTCAACCTTATCGGTAAATAGCAAATTGAGCTATTCAAATATGAAGCATTTGATCAAAATTCGCTACCATAACGCACTCGCTGCGTCCAGAATTTCTTTTCTTACAAACATGCATTATATTTCGATGGAAAATTCAAAAATGCAATAACATAAGGCGTGTTTGATTTAAAAAAAAAGAAAATTTGTATCACCAACGACTTATGGGCCACCCTGTGATTTTAGAAATAATTTTTTAAGATGGAGCTCAAGACACCCTATAATCAATATATACAATTTTTTTTCATATCTTGTATACGGATATAATGAGCTTTACTGATTATTTACAAAAATCCGACAAAAAATATATACCATTAAACGATAAAGTCTATGGCTAAGGCTACTGCCAAGCATCAGAGAAAGAGTCTATTTGAAATGAATTTTCTGGAAATATTTTAGTAAAATGAAGGACAATCACGGTTGAAACTTGAAACTAAGACTTCAGGGTTTGTTAAACATTCTTCTTGAGACATTTTATTTCCATAGCCCGTATTAGATTCAAGTTCCTTGCCTAAATGTTGCCAATTTTGACGTTTTAAATCGCAACTTTGACATTTTGAGGAAAACTCCAATTTATTTTTCTTTAAATGCCTATAACTTTTTGTCTTTTGACCTACAGATCTAAATTTTAGTAGGTGATTCAGCAAATTTAATCAAAATCGGCCCATTATTTTTTGAGTTATCGGTGTGATATATATATATATATATATATATATATATATATATATATATATATATATATATATATATATATATATATATATATATATATATAAACATATAACAATTGAAACTGACCCTGGATGTGTGTTCTGGGGGGCCTAATTAACGCTCATTTGAAGAAATTTGTTCAAAATTCAAAAGTCGAGATCTCCTCATTATGAATTTTTTAAAGAAAATTCACTAGAAGAGGTGCAATAACGATTATTTTTAGAAAATCACCAATATTTCAAAAACTAACAACACTAGGTGTAGAGAGTATTACATAAAATCTATCTGAAACTGGATCGTCATTTTGAAAATGTAAAAATATACAGGCTGTTTCATTTTAAATAACGAAGTTGATGGCGACTTCCGGCATCACCGGAAGTGCTAGACAAGTGCAACTATTTTAATCTGATAGAGAATATCGTGTAATGACCGAATACAATTTTTTACCTCTCAAATCAAATGAGAAGTTCATAAATTTCTAATGAGCGCTTCTCAGCAATTACCTGTATATATGAAGTTTTACAATGTTGTTAGTGGCAAATATGTCTTTTTTCACAGGAAAGGCATCAAATTTGGTTAATATTATAACCTTTATAGTAGAAACAATGTACCATACTTCATCAAAATAACTTTATTGTTGGAAAAAGTACAACAATTTTCCGTAATTGACTTTAAATGTTCCCGAAAAAACTGGTCCGATTTTGCTGGCCAACGAACCTCTACAAGCTATTTACATATCTATATTCAAAGCTTTTTAACAGAAATTCCAAATAAAAACGTTTCACGAAAATCTGCAAACAATTTCTTTTCAGGAAAATTCGAACAAATATTTTTTTACAGTAACATTGTTTTTAATTGCTACATTTCATAAAAATCTTTAAAAAATCATTTGTACGAAAACAAACAAAAATGGTGCGAAAATTTGCTAAATAGTTTTCCACGAATATTTGCGTTCAAATTATATACCTAATCTGCAACTCAAATTTAAAAAATTTAAATGTTTTTGTAACTGCCCACCGAAACTTGAACCGTGGAAGTAAAGAAAAATAGAAGCGAAAAAATCAAACAATCAATGAAAGGCTTCTAGCCAGACAACAAAATTTATTTAAACTTCCTAACGCGTTTCGGCCCATTAAGTGGCCATCTTCAGTGGATAAATCTAGAAACACAATAAAAAGGTCTGTCAGAAAAACATCGTTTTTCTCGTAGGCAATTGTGTAGGTTAGAGCACAATGGTGACGAGACACTCTCTACAGAAACGTCAAGGTTAAAATCCAAAGTCACACACTAAAAAGCTAACTAATAGTCAAGCTACAGCTAAGAGAGCTACAGTGGAAACATAGGTAGTTACAATAACACAAGTTAAAAAACTAAGTTAAAGATAAAATCATGCAGTCAAAATGAATTAAAATATCAGATCAAACTGACAAGCACTGCAAGCCAAAGAACAAGGGCAAAAAGTCTATTATTTAAAAAATTAATCAATTAAAGTCTATTGCAGAATTGAATAAGCCAAGTAGCAAACTGACAGGGTAAACACAACAAGTGGCAGACACAATCAAGCAGAAACCCCATGGGACCTATTAAGGTATAGAAATTCGTAAAAGATTAAATGAGAAAAACAAAATGGAGACTACACTTACTTTTCAATTTCTGAAAATTGAAGTTAAAACTATACAAAAGGTTCAATAGGGAGAAAGCGAAAAAATACTCATATTTACATTTCACAATCTGTCAGAAATAGGAATGTTACTTAAGTCTGTAAAGTTTCATTTGAGATTTGGGAAAACAGGTGAAAACAATTTATTAACTATTTATTTATTATAAAAATGTAAACATAGATAATCCTCTCAAATTAATTATCTCTTACCTTTTTTACCACAGCTAATTTAAATATTTCATTTTTTCTTCGAAAACTCTCTAAATAATCACATAATCTAATCGGCTATTAGAACTGAATAAAAAACGGAAAAAAATAGAAACTGATCCCTACATGAATTATGGAATGCGGCTATAAAAGTAAATATTTCCAAACCTAGAGCGAATGTTATACAAAAGTTGAAGCAGAGCACAAGCCCTTCACTTTTGAAACATAAAATATACAGTATGCCATTTGAAAAAATTTAGTTAATGGCAGTTTTAATTTTTTCAAATTCAGACACTATTTGAGAGTGCCCTGAATGCGTCATTTTCACAAGACCCATCTATCTATTGGTAAAAACGCCGTATCACATTTCTTATAAATGCCACAAACGTGAAAAGTTGCAAAGCAATTGAAATAGTTCGAAAATAGTGAACGATATTCATTTTTTCCCTTACAAACGTGCATTATAATTCGATGGAACATGCAATAATACAATAATATTTATTAAAAAAAACTTTACATCACTAACGACTTATGGGCCACCTGTGATTGTCAAAATAATTTTATAAAATGAAGCTTAAGACACCCCCAAAAAAAAACTTTTTACGTTTTCTTTTTTTTTTGCAATTTAATTACAAATTAGGTATATGATTTGAATTTGATGTATATTTTCAGCAAATCTTCGTGTTAAAAATGTTTCGTCAGAATTTTTTGTGTCCGTAGAAATCATTTTTTGTAAGATTTTTGTGAAATGTTAAGAGTTAATAATAAATGTTTATTAAGTTATTGTAAAAAGTTTTGTTTGAGAGAAAAAAAATTGGCAAATTTTCGTAAAAAATATAATTTTGTGTAACATTACTTCTGCCAATTCTTGAAAAGAAAATGGTGAATTTTTGTGAAAGAAATTGTTTGAAAACTTTCGCGCAAATATTTTCTTTTGAAATTTTTGTCAAAAGTTGCTTGTTAATAATTATATCTTGGCAGGCGTGTAAATAGCTTGAAAAGGTTTGCTGGCCAGGAAAATCGGAGCAGTTTTGTGGAACATTTAATGGTTGATGGTATATTGTTTCTGCTATATGGGTTATACTAAATTTGATACCCTTCATTAAAAAGTCATATTTGCTATTACAAATATTTTGATGAAAATTCACTACCATAACGCACTGGCTGCGTCCAGACTTTTAACGTTAAACTAATTCGACTAAATAAGACAAATCTTGAAGATATAGATGTATGAAATAACTAATAGTTGATTTTTCTCTTACCTATTGCATGTGAAAACAGTTGAAACTTCCTCAGGTGTACCACATTGGGCCAGATTTATTAAAATTACTGCACAAAAAGCACTTATTACTGAATAAACCATAGTCGAAATTATTTTGAGCCAACAGTTCAACTAATTCAGTTTTTGTATGGTATTTTTCTTTTAAGAAAAATTGCACTATCAATATTAAAACCACAGCACACTTCTCAACAACGTTCTTTCCTTCTTAAAAATTTCTGTTTTTCTGGGATATTTTCAATATTTTTGAAAGGCCTGAGACTCCTGTAAAAAAAGAAAACTGAGTTACATTCACATTTATTAAACGTTTTATAATTTTAATTATTAATATACTAACAATAAAACTTAAGTTTTCATTAACGTTAAATTTTTTAAAAATATTAACCCAAAAGCGTCTTTTCAATACCTTCATATATTGTGCGAAAAATAAAATAATGTCGATAACGATATTTACTTGTAATCAAAATTAAAATTCACACCACATTCACAAATACACACACACACAAACAACTTCGCGTTTAACTGGTGAGAATAAAAGTTTTACGGAGCTTCAGGTGATTGTAGTGTATACAACGTCGACGTATGGCTGTGACGTAAGAGCCGAGCCCCCTGTCCGTTCGAGACATTCCAGTTCCTGCTGACGCTACGCCTTTACCTATAATTACTTCTGATTTTGTTTGAAGTTCTAATTCCAAGAGCAAGGTTCGCTGATCTCTAAGTCTACGTTTTATCAAGGATAAAATATATTATTATATTCTAAACTGCAAAGTAAGACATTTCATAATTATTAAATTGTCGTAATTAATAATGATGCAATATTATAAGTGTGCAGGTAATAATTTGTCAGGTATTTCTAATAAATTTAATACATCCGTGCTTTCAAATTTATGTGTGATATATTTATGATACGTCATAAACAGTTTTATTTGCGAATATCGTAATCAGCCACGGTTTTTACGAAATTTACACATGACTGCCCCTTGAGGCATGAATAATACTCAGTTTGTATACACACTGCGTCAGTGAAGTTTATTACAAATTCATTATTTTGTTTCGTTGTTTAGATTTTCGCCAAAGCTTGTGTAATGGTGTTTCAAAATATGACCAAACAAACGTTTTATTTTAAGTAGAACCTCTATAGATAATTCGACTATTAGGCGTGTAAATCCACATTAGATGCCCTACACTGTCTAGCGAGAGGGATAGAAAAAACCTTTGTAGTTAAAGAAATAGCTCTCAGCGCATTCATTGCACATAGTACAGAGGGTGTCTTTAAAAACACCTCACATCAATCCATCAAGCGGGCCCTACAAGAAAGGGAAGTGGAATTCCCGATTGTAAGATGGATTGAGTCAATGCTAAAAAGTCGTGCTATCACAGCTACCAAAAATTGAACCCACGCAACAGTGATGACGACAAAAGGTTGTCCTCGAGGAGGAGTGCTATCACCTCTTCTGTGTGCGCTCGTTGTTGTTAAACTTATGACTATATTGAGCGGGGCAGGATTTATAATATAAGGATGCGCAAATGATATTGTCATAACAGTAAAGGGCAAGGAATGTGCTGTAATATCCAGCCTAATGCAAACAGCCCTAAATATAATAAAAAACTGGTGTTATACAAACAATCCTCATAAGACAGTTCTTGTCCCATTCGCAAACAGAAGGAAACTAAATTTAAAAGCTCCCACTCTGAATGGAACACAGATACAATTTTCCAATGAAGTTAAATGATTGGGAATCTTCTTAGACCAAACATTGAAACATTGAACGCACACTTGGATAAAACTCTTTCGAGAGCCACAATGTCAATCCGCACAGGCCGTAGACTCGTAGGAAAGACATGGGGGCTAAATCCTAGGATGGTGTACTGACTATAGCAAAATGTGGTCACACCCATGGTTACATATGCATTTATAGTATGGTGGCCAAAAACATAAGAAGCCTCAATACAAAGCAAATTTCAAAAATTGCAGAGGCTGATCTGTCTCGGAATAACGGGAGCTATGGCAGCATGCCTTACAGCTGCAATAGAGGCAATGCTGAATCCTGCTCCACTGCACATATGCGTGAAGAAGGAAGCATCACTAATTGTCTCAAGACTATTCCAAGCGGACATATTCAAATCAGGAAACTTGGTTGACCACTTGAAAATCCTGGAAATTATTCCACTGAAGTCACTGGCCAAACCAACAGACCAAATGCCACCTAAACTGGACTTCATAATTCCATTCGACGTGGACATAAGAGACCGCCAAGCATAGGACAGAGACAGTGCAGGGCTGACAAACAACTCATCTGTAGAGTATACAGGCCAGTCTGAACAAATAGAGGGAGCAGGGCTGGAAATAAGAGGACCCAACTTTAGACTCGCTAAGTCCCTGGGAAAAACTCGCACCATTTTCCAAGCAGAAATGCTTGCTATCTCTGTGTTCAGGAGCGCGTACAAAGAAGATTCAGAAATAGAGATATCTACATCCTGTCAGACAGTCAGGCAGTACTAAACACTGTTAAATCTATCAAAACGGAGTCTAAACTCACCTGGGACTGTAAAAAATCCTTGAAGGAACTGGCTACGAACAACAAAGTAACTTTTATGTGGGTGTCAGGACATCGAAAACAATGAGAAAGCAGATAGCCTTGCCAAAAGGGGAGCAACAACACCATTCTATGGTCCAGAGCACTATCGTGGACTAACAAAAATCCACGTAAGAAGTGAACTTGACACTTGGGAGAAGAACCGAAAGTTGTCAATACTGAAGGAAAACGACAGGCTTAAGGCAGGCAAAACGGGTCATCACTATATCAATAGAAAATTCTGAATTGTTTCTTGTATTGAACAGGAACGACTTGGGAATAATCACATGACCTTTCACAGGACACTCCCCAGTAAGGTATCACCCTATGAAGATGGGCAGGACGGACAGTGAAATGAAAACTGCAGATACTGCACTGAAGCAGCAGAATAATATGAGCCTCGGTGGTTCAGGGGTAAGAACGTGTGCCTCTGAACCGAAGGGTACTGGGTTCGATCCCAGGGTTCTCTTTTCACTTTTTCAGTTCAAACTGTAACATTAACATTAACCGAGGTTCTGGCATTGTATTTGAGCAAGTTGAATGTCTGCTCGTTCCACCCTTCGGAGGGAGCGTAAAGCCGTCGGTTCCGTGTCCATTATATGTTTGGCACGTTAAAGATCCATACCCTCCTTACAGAAAGGCAGGGGTTCGGCAAAAATTACCAGGATAATGAGGTGAAACTGCTCCCTGGCGTCGGTGATTGGCCATAGTCGCGGAAATAGGCCGACATTAAAGAAACAAAAAAAAAACACACACACAGCAGAACAATAGAACACTTGCTATGAGTCAGCATGGCCCACTTCTGCACAAGGCTCAAATACCTTGGAGTGGTGACCTTGACACTACAAGAAATAGGTAAAATAGCCCACAAGAAGAGAGTGGACTACATAAAAATTTTTGGGCAACTATTAGGAAAAAGCTGAGAGGCCAAAGGTCTATACGACTCATCAAACAATCTACAATCTATCCCTATAGATTTTTACAAATAAAAGTCTAAAAAATAATTTTAAACGACGTAACAGTTAATTGGTTTATTTTTTAAAACAAATCAGAAAAGCGACTAAACTGAAAGGATTAAATGATAGTCACAAAAAGTTTTATTTAGGTAAGTTTTATCACAAATCACACAAAAATTGACTAGAAAAACTGATTAAAATGTCAAGTGAAATATATCAAAATATTGATGATGATTGGATTTGGGGATAAGATGATAATTCAAGAAGTCTGTCGTCTTTTAAACGAAATTCATCCAGATCGTCTTCCAGGAACAATATCGATAGTGTCAAAAATTAAAAGCAAATACTAAGAAGTAGCTCATGTCCGTGATCGTCGTCAAAGTGGATGGCCTTCATATCAGATAATATACAAACATTCGATGACATGCACTTGAATCTGACATTGGAGAGAACCCTCAAGTAAAATTATGCATTTCAACAAGGATCGTCCATACAAGATTCATCTAGATTAAGAACTGTCAGATGATGATTTCGACCGTAGACCAGAATTCTGTGAACAGCTCATGCCAATTTGCCGAAGAAGCCCACATTTCGTGATTATTATTTTTTTTGTCTGGTAAAGCAACGTTTACTTATCAGGTACAGTAAACAGACATGACTGCAGTTATTTGTCAGATGAAGATCCTCATTGAATGTTGAGAAAATTCCGCACGCAATCTCCTTAAAAAATAAATGTACGTGGCCGGTGTAGTTAGGAATCATATTTTAGGACAATTTTTTTGGGAAGATCTTACAGCAAAGCTCTACCATAACTTTCTAAGAGACCAACTTGTCTCTCTTACTCAGGCTGTTCTCGAATTAAGAAAATCCAGGTAGATTTGACGAACTACTACGGTATCAGCAATATGAGGCTCCATCGCACTATGGGATTTATGTCCGGCGTCATCTAGATCAAGTTTCCGGAATTATTTATTGATAAGCGAGGTATGATTGAGTGGTCGGCTAGGTCACCAGACTGCAACCCTTTAGACTTTTTATGCCAATCAAAAAGCAGAATCACTTAAAAAGAACATAAAAATAATAACAGAGAGTTATACAGTAGATACGTATTTCGACACCGAAGTGGCCTTCATTAGTAGCTGTCAGGGTGATTCTGCTTTTTGTTTCAGTGCCCAAACACAGTGTCCAACCTCGGTATTTTCAAGTTTACGCGAGATTTAAAAGGAAAAAAAAAATCGAAATAAAATACAGTCACTCACGGTTGACACTATCCAAGATGTTCAAAATGGATTTGAAAATAGACTTGGATATTGCCAAATGGCAAATGGACAACCAATCCTACTGGCTTTTGGGATATATGTATACACTTACAGGTGTTTCTTAATAAGTGTCCAATATTTTACAAGGTGATTTTTCAAGTTATTCTAAGATGGAAGTTCTTATAAATATTTGGTCAAAAAGGTTTCGTTCCGCAAATACGTCGTATTTAATATTGTATTTTTTTCTTTTTTTTTCCAGAATTTTAGTATTTTTAAAACTAATTATATTGAAATTTTGTTTTAAATGCTGCGTTTTAAGGTGCTTACAAAACAATATCATTGAAAGTTTAAATTTTAAACAGGATTTTGTCTTTTTACGGTATCATGGTCCCTTTGGGCCACCCGATTTTTTTAGGACTACAGGGGCTACGTTCGCGCTCATTTAAATACATTTTCAATTCAAAAGTCACGATCACCCCTTTAGGGAATTTTTTCTAAAAAAATTCACTAAAATCGCAGCCATTCTTGAAAAAATCACTAAAAATATATGGTATATGATAGCTATGGTATTAGACTACAATCACCAGACACCAGCTCAAAGAGGTCAAATAGATATTCAGCGTGCGGCAACGTTGAATGTTACCCGCATCTCATAGTTTACTATTGGTTGTAAATAATCAACCCTTACATCGCTGAACTCGTATTGAAATTGCCTTTTGGAGAAAGTGAAACATAAAATCCCACTACACAAACTTTGGCGAATATCAAACCAACGGATGTCAAAGTAATCAATTTATCCCAAACTTTACAGACACGATGTATAAACATAATTACTATTGTATCTATAAATTATTAATAACTGGACTGTAATAAAAGTTAAGATCTTGTTATGCTACTATTATTTACATTTTGATAGGTGTTAAAAAAGTATTATTTGCAATTCAAGATTTAAGTTTTAAGCAGATAATGGCATAAAATAAGAAAATATTTAACTCACAACTGAAAACCATTACCATAACCTTCTGCACTTCATTTTATTGAACTTTTCATGATCTTGAACAGCCTCGGTGGAGACCTTGTAGCAAGGAAAATAAACCTTGGCCTATCCATCACTCGTGCACATTTATTACTTTTGCTGGTAAGTATTACATTTTCTGAACAAGTAAAAGTCATCACGCAGTAAGTGCGTTAAAGGAGATGATTCTTAAGTATACTTGGAGAACACAGCACATTTTAAACAACCTGACGATCGTTTCACTAACCAAGTTAGCGTCATTAGAGGATGATTCATTCTGGATTCTAGATTTATTCGTCCTCTGATGGCCAGAATCGCAATATGTCGTAAACACTTTTTATTAAACTAAATATAATATACATTTGTATATCCCACTAGAATTATCTGAGCATGTAATTTAAACTTTGAATATTTGCATTTAAACGTTATTCTTGATTGTTTACCCACTACTACCGTTAACAAACCAATTCCCTTTATCCTGAAGTGGCTAGCTTTTAACAGGGTTTTGCATGCAGGCCGCCTTAACAAATTGCTATCATTCAGTTTCCCGCCCCATCTGATACTCCTTATCAGGACATACCTGAAACAGAGGAAGATCCAGGTTGAACACTTGGAAACCATATCTAGAATTTCCTCAGCCAGGTCTGGCCTTTCGCAGGGTTCTGCTATTTCCCCACTGCTCTACAATATATTTGTCGCAGACATTCCGCCATCGCCTCAAAACGTGACATACACACTATACGCAGACGATCCTATACCATTCTCGGCAGCTCCACGCAGCCGAGGATATTAATCCAAGGTCTACAAACTGCAGTGGGCGAGCAGTAGAACTGGTATAAAAATTATGCCTAGCCATTAACAACGACAAAGACGCGGCAATCCTATTTTCCAATAAAAGACACACCCACCCACCCACACACACACACACACACACCGCACAATTACATATCGTTAGATGACAGTCTAATTCCCTGGCAAGACTCCGACAAATACCACTGGGCTATCCTCGACAAAAGTTTAAAATGGCACCCCCATGTTCAACATGCCCGACATAAAGCTTCCATGTTTATCTCGAAGTTCTTTCTACTTCTTAACAGAAACTCCAAATAGTCCATGAACAACAAACTGCTCGTGTATAAAGTCATCATCCGCACAGCCTTGACCTATGCATCACCTGCATGGGCCACCGCGGCCGCAACACACATCAATACCTTTAAATCGCCCAGAATATAATTAAGAGAATGGTTACCAGAGCCCCATGATTTGTCAGAAATAGTCAGATTCACTCTGATCTGAAAATGCCGAGTTTATAACTCAACTATCCACCATTCAGTTTGTCAAAGTTGCTTCTTATTCAAATGCTCTCCTTCGTGCTGCCACCGACTGCGACGAACAACCTTCACTAAGGCATAAGCGTCTTAAACCTATCGTGACCTGCTAAGGGCCCTGTGGCGTAACAAATACAAACATTCAAAAGCTCAATGTCATGTGTGAATCTTTCCAATGGAGGTATGGGGCAAGGTACTTCGGTACTTCAGGTAGGGGGGTTTAGTGTGTGCAAATCCCACACTACCTGAATTTCACACACACTACGGTGTGTGATTGAGTGTGTCCATTATGGATTCCTCGCTTCCGGTTAAAAAAAAAACAGTTGGGTATGAACTTAGTTATTTTAAATATAACACGCTTATGACAAACTTATAGAGTGTTAGGATTGGCAGCTACCTACTTCAATAAATCAGTTGGATCACGTATACAAAAAAAATTAATTGTGCGTTTTTTGAAATTTTAATGCTTAAAGATTTTTTAATTTCTGATCATCTGCTGAGGTTCAGTTACGCGACTATATATCCACATCTGAGTTCCGGTATCGTTATCTGGGGCCAATTCTCGGACTATCGTGGAATATTTGTGCTACAAAAACGCATACTCAGATTAATATATGATCTCTTTTATAAGCACTCTTGTCGTAAGATATTTGAACGCACAAATATTATGACATCTTTTCGAATGTAAATTCATTTTCTCAATTATTAGTAATTTTACGAGATAGAGGTTAACTTAGAGTTTTTATATGCCACTTTTTTTTAAATAAAAATCTTTCTACCCACGCCAACCCCCTTAGAGGAGTAACTACCCTTACATTTTTAAAAATTGAAGGTAGGATCGTGCGATAACACTTTTTTAAGGAAAATGATTAATTTTCTACTCAGCGCTATAAAACATTTTTAGTTTTGATCAATGGCGCTCGAAAAAATTATTATTAATAATATACAAGGAATACATTTGTTTTCTTCATTTATATTTTATCCGGAAACAAAATATCAAAACAAGTCAATTTAGATTTTTAAAATCTTGCATCAAATCCAATTTTTATTTTGAAAATGTCAATTTGTTATCAATTTAGATAGGAATGAACAGTGTTATGAACTTTGTTTTGCTACCGATAAGTAATTTTTATCACAAAATATTTTAAGCAGATAAGGACCTTACATGTTTATCTTGTAATTTTGTCTCATTTTTACCGTTTGGAAATCTCCCATTTGACCACGGTCTGCAGAGGAGTAAGTACTTCTAAATAATTTGCCTTCCGTGAAAACCTCAGACTACCTAAGTCGTTGTCGGAACAATTATTGAAAATGTTTAAGAAAAAAATGGAGTTGACTAAATGAGAACGTATCATAGTATTATATATGATTAGTTTTGGTGACCTCACTGTAACCAGCAAGAGGTAGTGCAATTATTCAACAACACACCCTGATCGCCCATCAATTTCTAAAAGCACAGTGAGCAAAATTGAAAAAATAATGTAGGGAACTCTGACATTCGAAATTTACCTAAATTGAAAAGGCTTTCATAACTGATGACGTAGAATTGTCGTTTCAATATAATCCATATTCTTCGCCTAAAGAGATTAAATCAACGTAGGGCGTATCAAAATCGACGGCTTATTGAATTGTGCGTAAGAAAAACTACCATCCGTACAAAGTTTACAAAAAAAAATATCTTATAATAGTTTCGGTCAAAGGAACCAGTCTGTAAAAAAATACAGCAGATGTGTATTACAATTCGAAATTTCGAAAAAAAATTTTTTGCAAACGAATGAAATTTTTACGTCAACGATATGGTCATTAGACAAAAGTACTTATACTCGGCTACAGAAAATCTCAGATGGATGATAGAGGTACACACTCAGTATCATTTAAAACCAATGCCTGGTGTGGGGTAGTATATGATCGATGATAATTATTTTGATCAGATGCTAACAGGCGAAAGATATTTAAATTTCCTCCAGGTAGACTTAATTCCATACCTTGCAGCCATATGTGCCAGCCAACCACCTCTTTTTCCAACAGGACGGAGCGTCTCAACACTATGCAGCCCCCGTCCGGACTTACTAAAATCAAGGTGTTTTCAAACAGGTGGATTGTAAAAATAGGATCTATAAAGTTGGCCACCAAGATCTCCTAATATCGCTCTTATGGATTTTTCTTATAAGGATATCTAAAATCCAAAGCTTAAAAAAACAGGACAGACAATTTAGACATCTGAGGCAAAAAATTCGCTAATAAATAGCTACTATACCTCCAAAAGTAATTAATAATGTGATACGAGAATTTGTTGATCGACTTGGATTTTGTCAGGCACAAAATGGAGCTCATTTAAAGCATATGATTTACTGTTTTTTAAATCCACCTAACAAACTCGATTGTCATTGAATTTTAAATGTAATTTTTTTTTTCGATCACCATTGAGCAAAATTGAAAATATTTTACAGTTCTGCATGAGTAATTATTTTCCTTTAAAAATCAGGTATCACACTCCCCACTTTACATTCAAAATGTTGTGATTTTTACTTAAAAATGTGATGTTTAAAAAATCTAAGTATTTTAGCAGTTATCTTGAAAATTACTGATAGCAGAGAAAATAAATTTATTCCTTACTTCTAAAACGTCAAGTACACTTGTTTCACCTGTTAACTTACATTCATAAAAACAAGAGAAAATTTATAAGTCAGACATTCAAAAAAATATCCACTAACATGCATCTAAATAAATACTAGCACTCTTTCTTTAAGCCACCAAGTTATGCAGGTTGCCTTTTGTCCAACCAGTTGCCATGTTCTCTGAAAACAATTAAATGTTATTTTGATTAGTAATTGTTTTAATAATTTGAATGAATTTGCGTGTTTCTTGTCAGAAAATGGTTATAATTAATTAGTAGTTTGGAAAGTAATATCTAAATATTTTCGGGTCGGTAAAATTCATATCTTTTAAAGATAACGTTAATTGTGCCACATGTGCAACAAATTGAACGGACCTCACAAGGAGGAGTCTGTTGGGGTGAAATCAGCGGACCCAGTGGCCACAAAATAGCTCTCCTGCAGCGTACCCATTTGCTTGGAAATATATCAAGCATACGAAGAACCGGTACACCGAAATAAGGTAGGGCGCGGTCTTGATCAAACCAAAGAGCGTCTCTCGGAATGCCATTGTCATGCGGACTGAGAATAATAATAGCTAAGGTAGGAACTAAATATTCTTGAATAACGTTGAAATAACGCCCAGCATTGAAATTCACTTCATACTAATAAGGGTTAATAACTTACTGGCCTGTAGTTCCTACTGAAACATTAAATGTTGGGGTCGCTGAGCATGGACTTCCCTAGTCCATTGTGGATTGATTCGAGACCAGTAGCGTTTGATCACACGGTAAAAAAATGTCTCCACTGCTCAGAACTCGATGCAAACACAAACGAAAACAAGCAGATGTACCGGATCGTGACGTCACAAACCTCTTCACCAATCAGATCGCGTTTTCGCCCACCCTGTCTTTTTGAATTATATTCAATATTTCAATAATTAAGTACTAATTAGTGGTTGACTTGAAGGGAGGTTTACTTGTAGACATATATTTTTAGAGTATTTTGCTGTACTTTAAATACGTTTGTCATCAAAAGTGAATTATATGCAACTTCCTCATTGTAAACGTCGATCTTGATCGTAGTCGTTTCGTTCATGATCCGCGCGGATGTTTTTTTTTACCGATTTAGCTGCAGCTGATTTATGTGGATTGTTATTAAAGCAATTAGCGTGCTAAAAAGGAGGGTGTTGTCTTGTACTTCTAATAAAATCTTTATTTGTACATCTGTCTACCGAGCGCCCAGATTTTGGCAAATATTGTATACCTCTCCTTTGCTGAAACTTGGTAACCAGTCTGCTTACCGGAGATCTTGTAATTGTAGGCCTCTCGGCGTGCTCCTTGTTAAATAAGGCATATGCTATTCGTAGCTCCGTTATCTATCATCATACCCTACTGCTATTATTAGTATTTGAATTGTCTTTTTACTGTGTAATTTTAACTTTGATAGTTACACCACCCAACTAACAACAAGTTATATGTTATTAATGATGACCTTTAAAAACTGCTATGGTCGATTCTGCTACCATAGGGGTTTTTTGCGTCGAAAAAATGAGGTTTTTAATATTTGTTGAGTGTTTTTTTCTAGTAATAGTCATAAAATGATAAAAATAAATACCTAATTTCTAAATTTTTACGCAAAATCCTTAATATAATATGACACATTGTCGTAATCTTTGGAAAATAGGAAATTTACTGACTTAAGCAAATGCATATGTTTGCAATAAAAAAAAGTGACCAACAACACTGTGTCGTCATGACAACATATACATTTGTCACAATTATTTTAAAATAGAGCATTTTTAACACGTCAAGTTACCTGTTTTAGCGCTTTTTATGACTCATTCCAGCATCTCTAGCAAGCCGCCTGGTACTTACATGTGGCTCAACTGCTAACGCCAACTGCCAAATTTTCGTCAGTTTTAGTTCTCTTCCAAACTCGTGGTTTCGATTTTAAACTGTCAATAGTACGACTCCTGGTTTCCAGCTTTTGAAATGTCATGTTAGACTTCGGATTATTAGGAAATATTTTTCTTTCTACACGTTTTGGCTCATCTGAACCATCTTCAGGGGTTAAAAACTGTATCAGTTTGATTATAGAAAATGTGCTGTATGGATTTTTTTTTTAATTTCATCTATTGTCTTTAGATATCCAAACAAAAATAACATTGAAGATAAGAACTATATATATATATATATATATATATATATATATATATATATATATATATATATATATATATATATATATATAAGTGCAGATACTCTCTTTGGCTGCTTTAATAAAATTAAAATAAGCGTCGTCGATATTCATCCTCTCGCTGCCCCAAGTCTGGAGATGCTGTTATTCTCATCTTCAATGTTATTTTTATCAAGATATCTAAAGACAACAGATTATATTCAAACTATGACAATTTTTCATACAGTCCGTTTTCTGTATGCTGCGCTCGCCTTTTTTAATCGGTTTGCATTTTAATAATCTTGCGAACTGTTTGAAAATTTTCAATGGCTATTAGATCTTTTTGTTAGGAAATAAGCGAACGAACTATCGTCACAATGAATTATGAAAATTCGCTACTTGGTAATACACCGTCTGCCTTCGTGTTAAAGACTTTTAAGACGAATATTATTAAGCGACCGTAAAAGGGTTAAACTGCTAAAGTGTTTCATACAAAGGAACATTGATGGTGAAATAGAAAATCATTTTAGCTCCTCGAAAAAAATAAAATGAGAGACGCAATTGAATTTACTTGCAATGGATTTTAATACAAATAACTGATTCATTTGGAAAGATCTAAATATGCAACGCACTTGGGTCGCCAGCAGCCAGTTTTTTATGCTAACTTGAAAATAAAACTTCGACGTTGTATTAAAAATTCCTATAAAACAGTAAAGTTGTTAGTCTTTCAACGGCCTGAAAATTTTCTGTTAGCCGCGCGAGTTCCGTGTACAAGATTTCAACCAATACGATGCAAGAAAAATGGGCAGCTGCAAAAGGCTTGACGAGGACAGACGCGGAAGAGGTATTAAATAGAGGCCAGAACACGGTCGAAGAGAGATTCTTCTGACGAGCGTTAACTAGTATAGTTCTCGCCCTGGGCACAGATATTCAACCACTGTCTGTTTAAGTGGCAACAGTCATTACCTTTTATTAGTGTTTCAAATAACAGTCGATGCATTTGTGTCTGCCAACTTGGTAATAGCCTCATCGAATATAGATGTATTTTTTTGTTGTTGAATTCCAGAGGTCTTGGGTCTCGGGCAGTTGCCGAAAAATATAATGCTTGTGCAATTGTTGAAAAATAATTGTCGGGCAGGTGTTGCCATATCGAATCACTAACCTTTCGTTGTCCATTTTAAATAAACGTTGGGATTTTGAGATCCAACTTTTTGTTTTGGTTTTATAATTCACGTAAATTTGTATTGGATTTGGAATATTGATGTCAAACCTAGCTTCCATTCTGTTGACAAATGGTAAATTGACCTGTAGGAAGAAGTGAGTCTCTTCTGAACTGAGTGAGTCTACCATATTTTTTTATAACATCTAAAGCTTTTCTGGACAAGAAATGAGTCAAATAAACGCCAGTTAGAAGTCGATCATTTTTTAGACATTTCTTTTAAAGTGGCATTGCTACAATTTATTTTTACTTAAGTTATAACCTGTAGTTGTTTGCAAGAATTTCTGTAATTAAATTAATTTTTTTATAGCTAGAATTAATGCTACCCTTTTAAAAATTAGAATACGTCTTTTTAATATATTGTTTTAGAAATTTTCATTATGCAAATATAGGCATTTTTTTATTTGTCTGAGAAAAATTTAAAATATCTTTATCCTTTGGTGCTTTCAAATTTAAATAACACATTAAAAGTAAAACAAGGAGCATTAGGCTTAAATTTTGATATATTTTCGAGCAGGGCATGCAGCAGCGACAAATAAATTAACCTGTCTGGACAGATACATAATAAATAATATATAAGAACTATTCCATATGAGACCCATTTTGATATAACTGATTTATTGTCAACATTGACACCTATCTCTCAATTTATGTCCTATATAGAGCCTCGGTGGTTCAGTGGTAAGAACGTGTGCTTCTGAACCGAAGGTTACTGGGTTCGCTCCCAGGGTACTCCCTTCAGTGTTTAGGTACATACTGTGCAATTAACATCAACCGAGGTTGTGTCATTGTATTTGAGCAAGCTGAAGGTCTGCACGTTCGGAGGGGGGGTAAAGCCGTCGGTCCCGTTTCCATGATATTTTGGGCACGTTACAGATCCCTACCCTCCCTACAGAATGGTAGGGGTTCGGCAAACTTTCCAGGATAGTGAGGTGAAACTGCTCCCTGACGTCGGTGATTGACGATAGTCGCGGAAATAGGCCGACGTTAAAGAAATAAACACACAAACACACACACACATACACACACACACACACACAAAATGTCTTAGATAATTAATAAAAACTTCTTTTACTTTTGTTTATTATGGAAATAAATCTCCTAACCAATTTTTGTCAAGCTAACCAGCTCTATAATTATAGAGATATCGAGATAGCGTATTCATAACTATCGATTTGAAGCACCAGAATTTTGCACTGAAGGTCTGAAAAATGTAAGATTTTGGTCAAAATCAACCCAGAAAGAGTAAGTATTCACTTTAATTAACCTTTTATTTCTCTCAATTGTAGCATCATTGTCGTTAACTAGTTGAGTAACCATAGAAACATCAGAAAAAGCCGCTACAAAATCTTTGTTTAAAAGTGTATAATATTAACATAAATTCTAAATTTTCAACTCAATAATTAGCAGGTGTTCTTTGAGGTAATTAAGGTAGGTAACTAGTTTTTAAAAAGTGGTGGGTGTTTTATGTAATACAAGCAGAGATAATTTTTAACCCCTGAAGATGGTTCAGATGTTCCGAAACGCGTAGGGTTATAAAAAAAACATTGTCTGGTAGAAAAAAGCTTTTAATTCTTATTCCTTTTAATCATATCAACTTTCACAAAAAAAAACATTTTCGAAATACTCCCCTTGTAACAGTTTAAAAACTCACCTTGTGTATAACAAAAGCATATATTTTTCAAATAAACGCCAAATACAAACATGGAATCGATAGTCAAGGTCTATTTCAAGTTTTATGATAATAAAAGTAATCGATCTCAGGATTGAACACATTGAGATTTTAGAGACAATTTGCAGTAAGATCTAAGATCTGGGTAGTAGACATAATGAGGCCTTAGAAAATAATTTTCTAAACTTTCCAACCTTCTTGAAAATGGCTACAAAACGGGCGCTGAAACATCGACACCTAAACAATGATAAACTCGTTTCAACTCAATGACAAAGTATTTCTCTCTCTCTCTTTCGTATCTACTAAATAATTATAAGAATTATTTTACTGTAAACTTAACGCAGTGATTTTTTTATTTTATTAATTCTACGGAGAGACTATGTAACATAAGTCATGAATTATGGACGCGCAAACAACAATTAAAAGAGAAGTCAATTAATTTTGTATGATGAGACTATTTTGTAAATGTAAATATAACATTATGTAACGAGTTTTGATCATGTAATTCAATAGAATGTAATTAGGTATTCACGTCAAATAAAATAACAATATTAAAGAATAATGAAAACATTAAATTTTATCCAATTATTTTTGAAACAGGTGTTTCAATTGTAGAAATTGTTATGAAACCGTGATAAGAAACTGACTGACATGGTGTAGATACTATTTATTCTTAAAGTTTTAAATTTTACGTAGTCATAAATTTGTACGAATTTTATTTAAAGTGGAGTTTCGAATCACATGAGAACCAAATATGTGCGGATCGCATGGACCTACCGGGGTTAATAATATATTTTTATTACTTCACAATATGAGCATAATTATGACTATTAAAAACAAGGAAGAAACGCAAATTAAAAAGAAATCCCGCTCACACACACACACACACACCCACAGGCACAAGTGTGCTGAAAATCCATACGACCAACACTTATATACACAATTAACACACAATTCAGCCACGGACACAAACGGGTGCGAAAATCGTAAGCAACACACCAATTAAAAAAAGTCTGGACGTAGCAAGTGCGTTATGATAGTGAATTTTCATAAAAATGTTTTAAATAGCAAATATGTGTTTTTTGTAAGTAAGCAGGCATCAAATTGGGTTACCAGCATAGTAGAAACAATGTACCATATTTCATGAAAATAACTTTACTGTTTGAAAATGTACAAAAAATGTTCGAAAAGAAACTTAACAGGTTCCCGAAAAAACTAGTTTCCTGTCCAACGAACCTTATAGGTTAATAGCAAATTGAGTTTTTCAAATTTATGGCATTCAATAAAAATTCGCTACCATAGCACACTTGCTGAGTCCCGAATTTTTTTTCTTACAAACATGCATTATAATTTCGTTGTCGAAATTCCATACATTTAAGGTCAGCTCAGAACTGGTACTGGCCGGGGGAATCCGTCTGTCAAATTAAGCCAAATCATTGTTTAATCTATTTTAACTAAGCAGATTTTTTTGGCTAACGAACTTATCCAAGCCATTGGCAAAAGAAAGGTACTCGCCAAATTGGACCAAAATCGGCCCATTATTTTTTGAGTTATCGGTGTGATACACACACACACACACACAAACACAAACACACACACACACACACACACACACACACACATATATATATATATATATATATATATATATATATATATATATATATATATATATATATATATATATATATATATATAAATTGAAACTGACCCCGGATATGTGTTCTCGGGGGCCTAATTAGTGCTAATTTGAAGGAATTTTTTCAAAATTCAAAAGTCGGGATCTCCTCATTAGTGAATTTTTTTTAAGAAAATTCACTGAAACGTATATTTAAAGGCGACTCGTTGAGTCCATTGTGGTACTGCCTCGCATTGAATCCACCGTCAAACCGCCTGAACTCTACCAGGTATGACTATATGTGTATAGAAAGCAATGGCAAAGAGCAAATGAGGCCTAATCATCTGCTGTATATAGATAAACTTAAGCTGATGACCTCCACAAAGAACTATTTGAAATAACTCCTTAAAATCGAGAAAGTCTTTATTCAGATAATAATAATAATACACATTTATTGAGAAGGTTTCCATCCATACAGAAAAATACAAATAAACATACAATAATGAAAAATTCACACACACAAAAAAATCTCCCCCAATAAATGTAGAGAAAAAAAACTGCCTAAGTCAAAGACTTGTTGGCAGTATAGTTAAATACAATAATGCACAATTTACACCAAAAAAATCTCCCCCAACAAATGGAGAAAAGAAAATAACATGACATGCAATTTGGGCTTGACAAATGTCGCACCTTATCCGAAGTCAGAGAGAAGATGCAACCAGGCGTATATGAGTTTACGAAGTGAATAAAGCAGGTGCTGCGACCACATTTTAACAGCAAGAACCTGACTAAAGCTCTTAATACATATGCATGTTCTGCACTCAGTTATTCATTTGGAATCGTGAAATGGAGTAAAAGGGACATTGAAAATATACAACGGTAGGCGCGAACACTCCTAACAAAATCAAAAAAGCATCATATCTGTAGTGCGATCGAAATAGTAGTCCTACCTAGACACCAAGGTGGAAGAGGATTGTTGGGTATTGGTTAATAATTAAACCAACAGTCATTAAACCTGCGTACATATTTCCATCGGCCGGTGTTTATTTCTGAACTACACGGTTCCATATGCGAGGCAGGTGATTCAACACAGTCACAATTAAGTGAAAGTGAAATATGTCACCGTCGGACTAATCAAGACAAAAACGACTTGAAGTATATTAGTTGGAGATCATTTCTGTTCAGGATGACAAATGAATGCAGATTTAAGTGTCACGTCAGAAACTATCCTGCCTGCACGTCACTGGAAGTAAGCGTTTGTTGTACAAAGTACAAAGAGCGGCACGAAGCCGTCACGAAAATACTTCACCATGAACTGACTCTGAAAATGGGACTTTTGAATCTTAGTAAGGTAAGGTAACCTGATACAGGTTGTGCTGGGATCAGACTGTTCTTAAAGACCAACCAGTTGCTCACAACATGCCAGATATAATAATAGTAGATGAGTTCTACAAACAAGTAACGCTGTTTGATGTGGCCATTCCAAACACCAATAATTGGAGGCAAAATACGACGAGGAGGTCATCAAGTACAGAGAATTCGAGATGCAAGTGAAGAGACAGTAGGTGGTAGATAGTGTCCCAGTGATCCCAATAGTCATGTAGTCAACTGGTGTGGTTTCTTAGAATCCTCTAGAGAACATTAAGAGACTGGGCCTTGGAGAATACTTTTCTAAGACTATGCAGATGTCGGTATTCTTGCAACTGCCCACATTGTACGGAGATTTATGGGACATGAGGAAGTGACGCGTTGACGTTTTCGGACTCGATAACTTAAAAACAGCCCCATCTGAGCTCAATCCCTTTGGTATCTAAGACACATGTGGTGAGTAAATGTTCTCCTATGAGGGGGTGTGAAAGCCGTTCAGGTTAAGTCGATAATAATAATGATAATAATAATCATTCATTATCACATACAGATAGTACAATACACCATCTAAGTTACTATATTTTATAAATTTAAGTATTTAATCGACGCCCTCGTGGCGCAGGTTACTAGGTGCCAGTCTGCTAAGCGAGAGGTCCCGGGTTCGATTCCTGGGCGAGCCAAGTTGACTTTGTCTGGAAATTTGTAAAAATATTGAATGATGGGAAATGAATGTGCTAATGGCCTGAGATGCCGCAGCCAATAATATTAAATAAATAAAAAAGTATTTAATCATGAAGACTACCCTATCATGTAATTTTAAATCTATTCTACATACATGCTGAATCTTTCATTATTCAGATTAATCTCAGGCTAAGTGAGCTGAAGGTTTTTGCACTCCTCGTCGATTTAGAAGGGTCATTGATTCAGTTAATCATAATTTGATATGAGAGAAACTATATAAGCTTATATGACAGATCAAGAAAATTAGATTTGACAATTCTCGAACGAAAAAAAAAAAGGTGTGTGAGGTGTTTTTCAAGGTGAGCCTTTTAAGTCCTCTTTTGTTTTCTTGTTTTTCTTTTCAAACGTTGAAAAATATTTTCGTGAGAAAGGAATGACATATATCAATATTGACCCCAATAGCGACATATTGATGTGGCTTTATGCTGATGACTTGGCAATTCTTGCTGAATCATAGGTATACCTCAGCTGAAAACTTAGCGCCTTGGAGCAATATCCTTCTGAAAATCAACTTGAGCTAAACGCTGAGGAAACAAAAATAATGTGTTTCAGTAAGGGAGGCTTTGCATGGGACTGCGGTGGACGTTTTCAGTACTTAAGTCAGGACATTTGGTGGTGAGCAGGTACACATATCTCAGACGGATATTTCGCTCCTCGTCACTGTTTCTATGTCAAATGACACGGTGAGCAATGAAAAGTAATATGTGGGAACGGCAGTCTCTCTGATGTCATGAGCTAGGTTTAATTCTTGGGACTCTGGGATAGCGCTCTTTAATTCTGTTGTTATTTCTGCTGTTTCAAATTGCAGTGTAGTGTGAGGGTTACGATAACTGGAGTTGATTGAGATAGTTCAGGTACACTTTTTTTAAAAGCGTGCTAGATTTACCAAGTACTACGCCAGATTATATCGTTCGTTTGGAGACAGGAGTGGTCAGACTAGTCTGCACTGTTTTGAAATTAGTTTTATCATAGTTGCAGAGGTTGTTACATATGGATAAGTGTAGATTTCTTCGTCTGTATTTTAATATAATGCGTTAGTTAAATATTTGTGATGCGAGGTACAATTGGGTGATGTAAGTCTAGGATATCTTGGTTTCCACGAAATATGCAGGGCTGTGAAACAATATTTTGGTTAGTAATCTAAAATTACGCAAACGGGCGTTGTTGGATGAGTTTGAGATGAACCTATTAATTTATTTATTTATTTATTTACTGAAATCAACGCCCAACAGGAAATCCCAATCATAGGGCTGACATTTAGCAACAGAGATAACAAGGAAAAATACATCTTATCCTAAGCTAATAATAACTCAAGTAGTGAAGATTAAAAGAAACTACAACTATATAGTCCATATTACTAGGCAATCCAACTAATTTGCACATCACTCGCATAGCACAAAATATAAGTAAAGAAATAGCTACTCTAAAACTAAGTATGTACCCTATAAATAACACTATTGTTTATGTATGTTACTATTTCTTTGAGTGTGTTGAAAAATATATCTACATGGTTGTTTATAAGATTATAAGCTGAGGACACAGCATAAACTGGTGATCTTAAAAGAACATTGGTACGAGGCTGCGGCAAATAAAGAATAAGTACTTTCTGTTGCTTCTACTAGACAGATTAATTATCAATTTGCACCACAATGTAGAAGAATCAATCTTGTTGTGAAATAAATTGCACAGAAACAAGATGAGGTTAATAAATATGGCCTTACTAATTAAATTTATCTTTAAACGCTTAAGCATACACTCATACGATGCACCATGTTCCGGATAATGATATTATCTCTATGACACAAGTACTTTAGGATCCTACGCTGAACACGTTCTAGGAGGTCCCTATACCGTTGGTAGTATGAAGTCCAGACTTGCACAGTATATTCCAGCCATGATCTGACAAAAGCGTTAAAGAGTATCTTAAAACACGACATGTGATCAAAGTCTCGACATGATCTCAAAATAAATCCCAAAGATTTAGTGCGGCTTTTGAGTTCAGACTATAAATAAAAACTAAGTTTTCTGTCAAAAGTCACCCCGTAATCTTTAACTTATTCTGCTCTCTCCAGATAATGATGGTCTAACATGTAATCATATGTGTAACGAGTATACTCCTGCTAAATGAAAAGATTCTACGTTTTGATATACTTAAACTAAAACCACTTACACTGCACCTTCCTTCAAACGATTTAGGTTAATCTGTAATAATGCACAGTCACCAGGCCCACACACTCTAGAATACAATTTTAAGTCATCAGCATAAAGTAAAACTTCTACAACAAAACGTTCAACAATATCATTGATTGCCAGCAAAAACAGACTGGAATCAAGATTAGAACCCTGAGGTATTCCAGATGAAGTAACAAACTTATCAGATTTATGACCCACATACTCTACAAAACTATTCCTATTATACAATTAAGACTTTATCAGGTAAATATAATTGTCATTTAGTCCCATCCTTCCCAGCTTTTGGATAATGATATCGTGATCAATTCTGTCAAAGGCATTTGAAAAGTCGGTGTAAATAACGTCTACCTGTCCACCCGCATCAAGACACTCTGAGACGTACTAAGTAAATTCAGCCAGGTTTGTTACAGCAGATCATTTTCGCACAAAACCGTGTTACTTATCACATACCAAGTTCCTGACTAGATTATGAATCCTGCTGTACAATATTATTTCGAAAACTTTCGCAAAGTTCGATAAGATATTTATAGGCCGATAATTATTCATGAGTGGCTTGTCACCCTGCTTAAAACCCCGAATGATCTTACTTTCCTTCCACACAAGAGGAAATATGGACTTTTTTAAACACAAATAAACAGAAACGTTAGTGGCTGACAAAATGCAGTAGTCTTTGACTAGGAAACTGAGGACATTATCTGGACCATGTGTTAGTTTGGGTTTTAATCTTCTCAGAGACTCTAGAACCTCTCGTTCTTCGATTGCTAGTACAGCAGAAACATGTTGCCCAAAAAGATCATTTGCAGGGTCAACATTTGAGCCGGAAATAGAGTAATCTACGCTAAAGTGAAGGAGATATAACAAGATTATCTTACCCCTTCTTGTATTGAGACTTTTCTGTATCCAGACCGATCCGGCCGTATTTACATATGAGCATGGAAATAAGCGTGGTCAGAATTGTTGCTGCTCTGAGAACATGCAGTTGGCGTGTATCATATAAAGATTCCTATTATATCATTGACACTAGGGAGTGTCGTACGATTTATAATTTGTGTGAAGTGGAGTCTGTTGCAGCATATTTCCTTTCGATGCCCAATGTATGAAAATCTAAGGTCGAGTTTTTAGGAGCCCTCGGGTCGGTGAGTGAACTGGTAAAGTTCTTAAATAAAAAGCCAGATAGTGCTGGTTTAAAATGTGTATTTTATTTTATTGTTAATATGCTAAAAGTTCGATATTTCATTGTGAATGAATAGTTGGTGGTAGGTTTTTTTAGTTTTTTTTTGTACTCGGTTGGTCAAACCATATTTTTTGTAATAGGGATTTAATCGTTTATATACAATAAAGGATTGTTATTATTAAGTGGTGAATGCTAAAGTATAAAAACTAGAATATGCAGAGTGTTCAGTGAGTGTTATCCAGGCTTCGCAGCCATGACACATAAGAAATTTGGAAGAAGCGAGAATAATTTCTTAGTTTGCGAAAAAAAATAAATGTTCCAAAAACACAAAATGAGGAAAATGTTGTAAATGTATTAGGCTATTTTACTGCACATTTTCATGCATCCAAGCTGCAGAAAATTTGAGAATTCAATTTTTATCAATTAAAAGAACTGTACAGTCACAAAATACGTGATTGTAAATTTACGCCTACGCTACCATAAAGAGATGAGCCAGGAACAATCGCTTTACAAGATTTGAAAGGGATTGTTCAGATATTGTCTGTACCAGGGTCAGTATCGGTTTTAAGATTTTTCAATTGGGAAGAGTTTAAAGGTAACAAGTGCATCATCTGGGTCGCCACCGTGAACCGATACAAAGTGGCTTGCAAAAATATTTGCTGTTTGCTTATCGTTGTTAGAGATTTTACCAGTTGAGTCTCTTACAATAAAATGGAGATTTTTGAGAACATGTAATTCCTAATATATTTATAGAAAAGTTCTAGCTATAAGTCGGCCCTTTAATTATTATCTCTGTTTATCTCTCTCTCTCTCTCTCTCTCTATATATATATATATATATATATATATATATATATATATATATATATATATATATACAGGTGGCCCATTGAAAACGAAACAAACCGATTTGCGCCCAGTGAATTATTTTTTTTAAGAAACGCTGAAACACGTCAATTTTAATATTGAGGGGGACATGTTTTGACATAAAACTCAAGTTTGTCACATCAACCCCTTAAGGGTGGTGATAACAACCCTTATATTTTAAATAGGGAACATGGGTCAAGTGTTACATCATTTGTAAGCTCTTTCTTTTTTGAATTTAGCACACAAATTTTTGTGGAAGTTTTATCAACTCGTTTAAAAATTATTCACTGTTTGAGTTGCAAGAACGTATTTCATTCATTGTGATAAGAAATACACTAATTAGTCAATTTTTCGTTAAAAAAACTAAAAAACAAAACCAAACGTTCAAAAATGTTTATTCAGTTAAGTAAGTGTTCAAATTGTTGACCACCAGCTTCCATACAAAAGTACAAATTTTGTTCAAAACGAGATCTGACATTCTGGAGCATTTGTGGAGTTATGAGACGGCATTGTTCAAAAATGCATCGTCGTAATTCTTCCAGAGACTCCGGTTCTGTTGCGTAAATTCTACTCTTTAAATGGCCCTATAGAAATAAGTCTAAAGGAGTTAAATCCGGTGATCTAGGGGGCCACTCAATAGCACCTCTATGCCTAATCCATTGCTCTGGAAACTCTCTGTTCAAAAACTCCCTAACACGTTGTGAAAAATGCGGAGGAGCTCCATCTTGTTGAAACACTAATTGATAGCGATCATCATTTCCAATAATGTAAATTAGTAGAGGGTAAACGATATCTTCTAGTAACTTCAAATACATTTCGCCACTCCAATTGCCATCAAGAGAAATTGGTCCGATTAAACGGTCTCCAAAATGCCAGTTCAGACATTCAATTTCTGTGGAGTTTGAGTGTGGACTTCGTGAAAATTTCTTGGATTATTATCTGCCCAATAACGACAATTATGACGATTGACTGTAGAGTTTAATAAAACGTACACCCGCCTGAAAAACAGATATTGAACAGAAAGTTGCCGTTATCAGCTATTCGTGCAGTCATAACTTCACAAAACTACAGCCGCCGATCAAAATCATCCTCATTCAGCTGTTGTACAAGATGAATTTTATACGGGTGAAATTTATGATGCTTCAATATTCGCTGAATAGTTCTTCTTTTGATGTTTGAAACAATGGCCAATTTTCTCGGGCTCGAAGTTGGGTCTGCAGCAATTTGTCCTAAAACTTCAATCTCAGTAGTCTCATTTCTAACCAGAAATTCACGTTCAGGATGCAACTAACTCCAAAATGTATTTTCTGTTGACATGTCTGTTCGGATGTCGTTCATTAAACAAATTTGCGGTACGGTTGGCACAGTCATCGTGTTTGAAAAAAAGAGTAATTACTTCAACTCTTTCTTCTACAGAATACACCATTGTGAAATTAATTTTCGGTAGTACTATCAAGTATTAAACCAACCGATAAACTGAAATAATAAACCGCATTTCTTTCATTACGATAAGAAATGTTCTGATAGTCAATTTTTTATTTACAAACCAACAAAACATTGACTATCAGCACATTTCTTATCGGAATGAGTGAAATGCGTTTTTGTATCTTCAACTGTGAATAATTTTTAAACGAGTTGATGAAACTTCCAAAAAAATTATTGTGCTGAATTCAGAAAAGAAAGAGCTTTCAAATGATGTAACACTCGTTCCATGTTCCCTATTTAAAATATAAGGGTTGTTATCACCACCCTTAAGGGGTTGATGTGACAAAGTTGAGTTTTATGTCAAAATATGCCCCCCTCAATATTAAAATTGACGTGTTTCAGCGTTTCTAAAAAAAAATTTCTCTGGACGCAAATCGGTCTGTTTCGTTTTCAATGCGCCACCCTATATATAAACCAAACTAACCAAAAGATCTAGCCCTTTTGTTTGACAAACCTGAGAAAATATTGTTCCTTATAAAGTCGTCAGTGGATTTACAACATTTAATTTTTTCGACAGAGGTTGTTTGAGGCGGATATAATACATTATGGAACTATCGGGCCATGGTTTGCAAAGCTTAACTTTGCAGGTATATGTTGTTGAACCAGTGGCGGCTAAATCTTTAAAGTGTAGCCAAAAAGTAAAAATAAATGTAACAAGCAAGAACATGCTCATATTTGCTTTGTTGTCAGAACAATTTATCAATCATATTTAACAAGCACCGTATATTTAACCTATCCAATATGTCATGTCTTAGCTTCCCAGCATTTTTGGGTACACAAACTTTGTTTTTCATATTTCGTTACGCCAAAATATCTTTATTTTGTCTATCAAATAAAATAAATTCTGTTTATCGCGTAAAAACTTTAGTTTTGTAGTAATTTTCGCCAAAAAAACTGGTCCGATATACCTGTCCAGCGAACTCATCTAAGCTACTTAGAAAAGGAACATATGGGCCAACTTTTTTTTCTACGAAAATGAACTAAAAACTACCAAATAAACAGTTCTTTGGGACAATATTATCAGCATTAGACCATAGACCATTATATTTAGTTGATTATATAAATAGCGGCCCCAATTTTTAAGATCCTTTATTACCTACTTCTAAATTAATTACATTTATTTTTCACATTTTATAACTGAACATTTACAGCAATTTTTGCTAGTCATGTTGTAAATTTGACCTTTATTTTTTACTGGATCAAATGATGATTGGTTAATTATAGACCACATTTTTTGCATGATGAATTATCGGTGAAACGAAACAAATGATACGTCATCATTTAAAATTTAAAAAAAACGTTAACAATTCTACTGTAATTTGCAATATAAACAAAACTTCAATAACTACCGTGTCAGACATTTCGTGTAAAACAGATATCAACAATTTATACATTTGAATCGAAAACAATATATTAATGGCACATATTTCATTGTTATTACTTAACCGAACACTTTTATAAGCAGTAATGCTGACTAATACAGTCGAAAATTCCTGAATGTATTAATTAATTAGTTTATCAATGTTAATTTCATTAAATTTGAAAAATAATATTTTGTTTTATTCATACACGTTTCTAGTAACATTCTTTTATATCCATGTCTACATATTTTAAGCGTTTGTACATACGTATGCCGATATAAACTTCCCACCTGAAAATATCGGAAAAAGAAAAAGAAAAAAGTGTGAACGCAGCAAGTGCGTTATGGTAGTGAATTTTCATAAAAATGTTTTATAATAGCAAATATGTGTTTTTTTTAAAGAAAGCAGGCATCACATTTGGTTACCAGTATAACCTATATAGTAAAAACAATGTGCCATGTTTCATCAAAATAACTTTATTGTTTGAAAACGTACAGAAATTTCCGAAAGTAAACTTAAAGTGTTCCCGAAGAAACTTGTTTCTTGGTCGACCTTATAAGTTAATAGCAAATTGAGCTATTCAAATATGAAGCATATGATCAAAATTCGCTACCATAACGCACTTGCTGCGTCCAGAATTTCTTCTCTTACAAACATGCATTATGTTTCGATGGAAAATGCAAAAATGCAATAACATAAGGCGTGTTCGACAAAAAAAAAAATTGTATCACCAACGATTTATGGGCCACCCTGTGATTGTAGAAATATTTTTTTAAGATGTAGCTCAAGACACCCTATAATTAATGTATACAATTTTTTCATATATTGTATAATAACGAATATAGTGAGTTTTATTGATTTTTTTACGAAAATTCGACAAAAATTATATACCATTAAACGATAAACTCTATAGCTAAGGCCACTGCCAAGCATCAGAGAAAGGGTCTAGTTGAAATGAATTTTGTGGAAATATTTTAGTAAAATGAAGGACAATTACGGTTGAAACTAAGACTTCAGGGTTTGTAAAACATTCTTCTTAAGACATTTTCATTCCATAGCCCGTATTATATTCAAGTTCTTTGCCTAAATGTTGCTAATTTTGAGTTTTAAATCGCAACTTTGGCGTTTTGAGGACAACCCCAAATTATTTTTCTTTAAATGCCTATAACTTTTTTGTCTTTTGACCTACAGAGTTAAATTTTGGCAGGTGAATTACCTATAACGACATAAACTTGCGTACCTTGCGCTTACTTTGTTAATTCCGGAGATAATTTTTTTATATAAAAAAAACACAACATTTTCCGGGAAAAACTGGGCCGATTTTCCTGGCTAACGAACTTATCCAAACCACTTGCAAAAGGAAGGTGTTCACCAAATTTAATCAAAATCGGCCCATTATTTTTTGAGTTATCGGTGTGATATATATATATATATATATATATATATATATATATATATATATATATATATATATATATATATATATATATATATATATATATACATATATATAAATCGAAACTGACCCCGGATATGTGTTCTAGGCTAATTAGCGCTCATTTGAAGACATTTTTTCAAAATTCAAAAGTCGGGATCTCCTCATTAGTGAATAATGAAGTATTTCAAAATCTAAAAATTGACTACTTGCAAGATTACTCTGACTATCCTCAGCAGCTAAGAAACAACATGTTTCAGGAAGATTACAGAAACCTAATGTAACATAATAGCTATCAGATTTTTACATATGGGTCAAAAATGGACGATAAAACTGTATGTGAAGTTGTTGAAGTAATAAATGGTAATTATAAAACATTTAAATTAAACAAGTATATGTCAAACTATACAGTAGAGTTAATAGCAATCATAGAAGCCTTGAAATGTGCCAAAAGGAAAGACGAAAATTATCTTGTAATAATCACCGACTGTAAAAGTGTACTGCAGAAGATTGAAAACTTGAGAGACCAGAGTTCAAATAACGATATATTTGGGGAACTCGCCAAATGCTTACATAATTTATTTTTAGATAACAAAAGCGTAAGATTTATGTGGATCAAAGGCCACTGTGGTATTGTACAAAATGGAACTGTAGATAACAAAAAAGACGTTAGAAGTGGTGTTGACTGAATATCTCTGTCCACTAGAAGATTTGTTCTTAATAGGGGCAAAATACAGTAAAAAAAAATATGGGCGGAACAATATAACAACGAGACAAAAGGAAAGCATTACAGATATATCCAGCCTAATCTACCCAAAGTACCATGGTTTAGCAATTGCTAATATGAAAAACACTTGGTAACGATAATATGTAGGTTAAGGTTTAACCATGCTTTGTTCCCTTATTATAAACATAGAATAGGCCTTACAGAAAATCCACTGTGTGTGTGGGGGGGTGGGGGGTGGAGGGTTGGGGTGGTGGTGGAGTGGGTGATACATAGCATGTCTTACTAGAATGTAGTAATAAACAAAACACAATCGAAACATTTTTTCAAATTATTAACAACCTAAATTTCATACAGAAACCATTTTGAAACCATTTTGCATTTTACATTAATGGAAATGACAAAAAAACTCGGGATGCAGCAAGTGCGTTATGGTAGTGAATTTTTATTAAATGCTTCAAATTTAAATAACTCAATTTTCTATAAACTTAGAGAGTTTAATTTTAATACGTAGTAAGGTCTTTCCTAAGGCAAGATATCCACAAAATTTCATTAAAATAACTTTGTAATTATCGGAGAAAAAAAATTGTTTCGAAAGAAAATTTAAAATTTGAATAACTCAATTTTCTCTAAACTTAGAAAGTTGAATTTTGGTACGTAGTAAGGTTGAGGCAACATATATAGTAAATTTCATTAAAACAGCTTTGTTACTTTCGGAGAAAAAAATTTTTTTCGAAAGAAAACTCAAAATTTTTCCGGAAAACCCCGTCTGATTTTTCTGGATAACGAACTCATCCAAGCCATTAATAAAAGAAAGGCACTTGCCAAGTTTCATCGAAATCGGTTAATTATTTTTTGAGTTATGAGACGGATACATATATATATACATATATATATATATATATATATATATATATATATATATATATATATATATATATATATAAATTAAACCTATTTACAAATGAACTTTAATAAGATTTTATGCTGTGACAATACCTCTCTCAAGCACCCTAAAATATAATCAAAATGTGCACAGTTATATATGTTTTATTTCTTTTTCCCTTAGTCTTAATACACTACATATTTTATGACAATCGATTTAATTTACTTATTTGATTTCATAAATAGTCGGTTAATAGTGACTTGGAATGAAGTAGACACCACATCTTCAAACCAATTAAGAGAATATGAGTAAATCAACAGCAACTGGGAATGAATTCGGTCAGTCCCCCAGCCACGTGGTTAAAAAACACTGGCTGTATGAGTGGTTACAACTTTACCTCTAAAAAGACTGTAACAGCGGCAGAAGCAGAAGTCAATGGAAGCCGTGTGTATTCGGAAAGAAACTATTGACTATTAATAACAATAATTGACTAAAAACGCTGCGAGTTGTAAGGAAAAAAATAATTATACTACAGAGGTGATAAATGATAATAAATTACAATAGGGTTATATATAATCGTAAATGCTTCCAATGATTAACAATCAGTAAATTCAGTATTATTGACATTTCTCTGAAACTTAAAAATGAATTTCATGAGTCAATGACAATAAGAGAAGCATTGACTAACCAACAGCAACCACATACTTGAACTATGATTTAAACATAAATGTTTCAAATTTGAATAGCTCAATTTTCTGTAACCCTAGAAAGCTGAATTTTGGCACATAGTTAGGTATTTCCCAAAGCAATATGTAGACCAAATTTTATCGAAATTTTCGGAAAAAAATTTTTTTTTGAAAGAAAACTCAAAATTTTCCCGGAAAACCCCGTCCGATTTTCCTGGCCAACGAACTCATCCAAGCCATTAATAAAAGAAAGGCACTTGCCGAGTTTCATCGAAATCGGTTAATTATTTTTTGAGTTATCAGACGGATACATATATATATATATATATATATATATATATATATATATATATATATATATATATATACATATATATATATATATATATATATATATATATATATATATATAAACATATAAAAATTCAAACTGACCCCGGATATGGGTTCTAGGGGTCCTAATTCGCGCTCATTTGAAAGAATTTTTGCAAAGTCTCACCATCGATACCTCTCTATTAGTGAATTTTTTTAATAAAAATTCACTAATATACCAATATATAAAATCATAATTGACCACATACACTGGCTGGGCTAAGTCTGCAACTAAATATAGGTATAGATGTATATAGCTATCTTAGACTAATATAAAACAAAGATATAACTAACTTAGGTAACCAATCCATTTGTTCCACACTTATGTGTACCTTATAGAAGTCATCATGTTCGTCTTTAAAGTTGCCTCGATGGACTCCTTGGCATGAAGATTTGTGTCACTGTGTATTTCCTTTAGATATGTAAGTTGAATAACAATAACAATAATACGACCTAATAGTTATATATATATATATATATATATATATATATATATATATATATATATATATATATATATATATATATATATATATATATATATATATATATATATATATATATATATAAAAGTGTCTATATGTATATCTGTGTGTGCATGAAAAAAAATAAATAGAAATATAAAGTAAAATTAAAAACATTCATGGAATAAACGAGCAATAAATGTAATACATACATTCACAAAGCGATTTGATATTGCGGTAGATGAATAATAAATTATATAGATAACCTGTTGAGCTGGAAATGCTTTATGGCAAACCAAATTTGGAAAATGTGCTGATGGCAAAAGCTACAGCCATCAAATATCAAGAACAACAACAATATCAATGAATTAAAGAATGTTATTTAATTAAATGTTGTTTTCCCTCCAGTTCCATACAATCATAGAATCTTTGCTCCACTTTCGAACGAATATTTGGAAGCATTTTTAGCGATGTCTGACGACCTTTTTTAACAATTTCTCGATAAAGATATTTTCTTTTGTGATTTTCCGTTTATCTCTTAATAAATAAACTTTATCGATTGAACTTTCTTACCTGTTTCACTTTAAACGAGATAAGTAAATATCCCGTAAAATCATGACAAAGTCGATTGGATTCCAATTCCTGAAAATTATTCACACAATTGCTGAAAAACGAAAATAATTAGTTTGTTCTACAAGAATGACAACTATGCACGACAGGCAGCACATATTTTTAATAATCGTCGTCATGAGAAAAACACTTCGCATCGGTACGTGCTGCAAACTGGATCGGTTGCAAATCCAAAGCATCAAGTGAGCAGGTCTTACGTAATGGGGGTAATCAGGTAGCTGTCCTGGGTCACATCGCAACTGAACCAAATTGGAGGCTCAGGACACTTGCAAGTATTTCAGGAATTTCTGTAGTCTAGTTGCCGTCGAATCTTGAAAAGTAATAAGTATCACCCATATCAAATTAATTTGATACAGAAACTTAATGAAGACGGTCCAGATCGCTGCGTCCAGTTCTGTGAAGAAATAAGTGATCGTGCCAGAAGGAATCCAACCGTTTTGTAATCGATCTGTTTTCTGATGAGCGTAGGTTTCAACTGGATGGCCCAGTCAACCCCCATAATTGCCGCTACTGGAGTGATGAAAATCGAAGAATTTTTCGTGAAACTCATGCGCAGCATCCGCGGAAATTAAATGGTTGGGCGGGCATCCTGGGAGACCACACCATAGGGCCTGGAAATCTAGATAAAAACATGTATCTGAATCTACTGGAAATATATACCCGAAGATTGTGGCTGTATTGGAAATGACAACTTTTGAGCAGAAGAGGAGGGTGCTCCACCACATTATCTCGCAGCTGTGCGTGTTTTTCTTAATCAGAACTTTCCAAATCACTGAGTGGCTTCCCAGATCGCCAGATTTAACACCCTTGGACTGTTTTCTATGGGGACACTTGAAGTCGAAAATGTATGCGACACGACCAAACACTTGAGGAGCTACGTTGGCGAATTGTTGAAGAATGTTGTCAGATAACGCCGGAAATGCATCTAAATGTTCGTTTGGAAGTGGAGCAAAGATTTTATTATTGTATGGAAGTGGAGGGAAAACAATTTTAACATTTTATTTAATAACATTTTTCCATTCATTGATATTTTTCCTTATTCCTTAATTGATGATTTTATTGTAATATCCAAACCAAAATTTAAAAAGTGGTGAGCATAATTGAGAAAGCTTTAGAATGGGGTGTCGCTCAACATAAGGTACCAGGGGAAGAGAGCAAATGCACCCTTTTACTGTCCAGGTCACCAGACATAGAACATCTTGTTATGCCCGCTCTTTTGTCCCGAGGACTTCCAAGTTGTGGAACTCCTTGCCGGCACATGTTTTTCCTTCTCCCCCGAACCTCCAAACCTTCAAGTCCAGAATTAACAAGTTGAAATAAAAAATAAAAATAAAAAAATAATAATTTTAAAGGTACTTTACGCCCCTGTATAGGGCTAGCAGGTTCCAAGATACCAAAACCTACGCCATCATGTGTCTCCCTTGAAAACAAAGTCGGCTTTTTTTTTATTCTGATATTTTTCACGTGAGAAAATTTTTGATTGGCACACCTTTATATATATATATATATATATATATATATATATATATATATATATATATATATATATATATATGTATATATATATATATATATATATATATATATATATATATATATATATATATATATATATATATATATATATATATATATATATATATATATATATATATATATATGTATATATATATATATATATATATATATATATATATATATATATATATATATATATATATATATATATATATATATATATATATATATATGGTGTGGAACAGCCAAATGGAAAAAATTCAGTATGTCAATTATACTGCATATTTATTAAAAAATCCCGAAAGACGTCAATTTTAGATTTAAAAAATGACATCATCAAACCTGAAAACTTCATCCCTACATTCAATCCCCCTCGAGTAACAGTTGCAAGCACCAAATTTCTAAACAAGAAATGGGGACTTGTGATACCTCATTTTAAAGATCATTTCATTCTCTATTGGAAAATGCTATGGTGTTCAAATTTAATGCAAAAATTAACAGTAAAAATAAATTCATCGGATTAACGAACTTCGCTACAACACACTAAAAATTAATAACTAATTGATAACGAGAAAGCAAGCAAAAACTAATTCAGTGTGCTTTTTGGACGGTAGGTATCAATTAAAAAAAGATATAAAAGTTATTAACATTCTGAATAGTTGGCAATGTTAGTTTTGTTTAAAACAGCTTATCAACTTGCTATGTGATTGTAACCGCATGACAGTAGGGGCCAGTTGTTACTGCAGTTCAGAAACATTGTTTTTGCATAAAATAACAATTCTACAGATGATTGATTACGGACATAAAACACGATCACATAGCGAAATTGCTCGCCTATTTCAAGAAAAATCTCCCGCTTTGTCGCCTATATGGCAAGGGACAATTAGTAAAACTAGAAAACAATTGCGCACGCTTGTACATATAAGGCAGATACAAAAAAAAACTTCTAATGAATGGAGTTATTATACCAAATTGGGTGTATTGCTTGAGTTTGAGAAAACACACATACTTCAAGTCGACAAGCAGTCACAACACAGGATGTTACCCATTTATCAATTAATAGAATATTAAGAGGAAATAAAATGCATGTCTATAAATTGATACAAACTCAGGAGCGCACAAAAGACAATTCTGATAAAAGAACGTCTTTTTGTGAACAAATTATGGTAATATTAGATAACAATATTATCCAACTAGAACATGTTTTGTTTTCTGATAAGTGCAGTTTTACACCTTATGGCCATGCTAGTCGTCAAAATTGTCGCTACTGGTCTAAAAAATCCACACTGGATGAGAGGAAAACATACGCAATACCATGAAAAGGTTAATATTTGGGCCGAAATAGTTGGGAAATAGTTGATCCCTTTTTTACCGATGGTAATTTGAATGAAGTTAAATATTTAGTACTGCTCCAAAATAACGTCGTGACGACTTTGGCAAACTTATATCCTGATCGAGCAAACCCAAAAAGTTCCAGCGATGTGATATGGTGTTCGAAGTATGGAAGTATATTACCAAATTAATGCCCGGCAGTACCTCGACTTAATATTTCCAAATCGGCGGATCGAGAGCCGAGGATCGTTAGAATGGCCGGCACGATGATGCGATCTTACGCTATTACACTTCTTCTTATGGGGATATAAGAAAAGTATGGTATACAAAACTAAATCACACGATTTAACTGACTTAAGACAAAAAATAACGATTGAAGTTAGGTCGGTCACGCCTCAGATGCTGATTAACGTTAGAAGACATTTTTATTTACGATTAGGATGCTACCAAGACGTTCAAGGCATGTGTTTTGAACATATCCTACATTATGATTGGTGTGCTTAGTATGGTTTCTCATTAGCAAAAATTAAACGCAATTAGCCAGTCATTTTTTAGTGCTGTATCGAGGTTCGTCAATGAAATTAATTCCTTTTTTTACTGTTAATTTTTGAAATAAATTTTAAAACCATCGTATTTTTGAATAGACAATGAAGAGACCTTTCAAATAAGTTATCACAAGCCCACTTCATATTTAAAAATTTGGGGATTGCAACTATCACTCTAAGGCGGTTGAATGTAGGGACAAAGTTTTCACGTTGTAGAATATTATTTTTTCATCTAAAATTGAGACGTTTCGGGAGTCTTTATAAATATGCACAATAATTGAGATACTGAGTTTATTCCATTTGGCTGTTCCACACTGGGATGTTCTTAACAAAACCATAAAAGGAAGAGTATATACAGATTCAATCATGTGATAAAGGTGGTCATAGAGGACCACCTCAACTAGCCATCTATTGCCAAAATGTGCGCCTAAATGATTCGTTACTGCTCCAGTAAAATGTGCAGGGGTGTCGTCATGTATGAACCATGTACGGGACTTTATCTCTTAAGCCACATGTTGTAGTAGGTTTGGTAGCAGCTGAACTAAAAATCTAGACAAGCTTCTCCCGTAATCTTTCTCTCGAAAAAATATGAACCGATCGCATATGTGCCCAAAATTCCACACCATACATGTGATGACCAACGGCTTTGGGGACTAACTTCTTTTACAACATGGGGATTTTTATTATCATAGTAATAATAATTGTACTTATTCAACTCCATATACCGTTACTAGAAAAAGTAGTTAGGGAAATCAATAATTCCGGGTAACTTTTATCAAAACCAAATGCAAAATTTCATTTCTTTTTCCAAAATCATTCATCACCATTCTCTCTGTTTATTGTTACAGCATGGTAATGACACAATTTGTTTTCTGGTAATACACCACTGACACGATTTTTCGATACCTCTAAGCTATTCTTGGATTTTCGGGTGCAGAAATAAGATCATTGAAACATTTTCATGTGTTGTCCTTCATTTTATTGATTCATCTTTCCTTGATCTTCTCAATTGCTGCTGTTTATGGATGTTGGTGTTATGGATAACACCTAGATACCAATAAGCAATATCGCTAAGCTTAACACAAGATGAAATTATAATCTACCAATTCTTCTGCTGAATATTTTTTTTGCGTCTGTCTATTTCCACGACTGTGGACAATCACCACGGCCAGTTTGCAGTTTCACCTCACCATCCCGGAAATTTTACCGAACTCATTCCTTTCTGTAGGAAGAGTAGGTATCTTTCACGTGTCCAACATTGAATGGTACACGGGACTGACGCATTTAGGCGCCCCTCCGAAGGACGGTACTTGCAAACATTTAACCTACTGAAGCACAATGCCACAACCTCAGTTGATGTTAATTGTACAGTAATTACTAGAAATCGGTGTATGAAAGGGCGGAGTTCAGATGAAAAGTGCCATAAAGTGCCACCTCCCTCTGCTCTTCCACTCAACCCACTCCGAAATTACACTTAACAATAGACACAGCTCTACACAATTAACTGCAGAAAAGTAACAATAACACCTATAGATACTAAATATAAGACACATCATAATATCACTTTATCTTCTCACGCTTCCCTTCCCTTCCCAAGTATATGCGGCATAATATACCCAATACACAAATATACACAATTGAAAATGACTATTCCACCATTCGGCATACTCACATTTAACCCACCGACTCAAAAAACGTACTAAACAAATGTTTCCTGAATTTTCGTCTGTTGAACGTTCTCATTTCATAACAAAATTCATTGAATACTTTGTACACCCTATACGTAAATGATCTCTCAAAAATAGATAGTTTATGCCTAGGTGCTGTAACCATGTCCTTCCTGCGAATGTTTAGGTTATGCATATCTGTCCTGAAAGTAATTTTATTGTAGAGATAATAACCGAGTGATATAACATAACCTCCCTCATCAAAAACCTCTGTCTCGTGCTTAACCATTCAGCGTCCCTTAGCTCATGAGATATATGTTGAAATTTTCTTATACCATAAACAAAGCATAAACATGAATTCTGCAATACTTGCACACGGTATGACCCATGCGAATCCAAACACGCTGAGAACACCTCAGAACAGTGAGTAAGTTGAGAAAATACCAGAGTGGAACACAACTGTAACTCAATCTCCTGCGAAAGAAACTATCTATGGAGATAGAGTTTTCTGAGACAATTATATGCTTTCTGTAAACATTTCGAAATATGTTGTCTATATCTAAAAGTATTATCAATAGTGAGTCCCAAGTCATTTGCCTCCCCACAAGAGGTATACTTTCCTCATTAACTTCGATCCTCACAATACTTCTGACCCTGTCACAGCCAGGTTGGCTACCAAATAAAAGAGCACAAGATTTGGTAGGATTCAGATTAAGCGCATGCTGCTTAGCCACAACAAATATGGTATTCAAATCCCCATTAAGTTTTTCCAATACAGAATTGATGTCTTGCGGACCACCTGAGATATAAATCTGCATGTCATCCGCATACATGTGCATTTTACAATGCTTTACATAAGTTGGAAGATGGTGTGTGTAAATCGAAAACAATAGAGGCCCAAGAATGGAACGTTGAGGAACTCCAGATGATACATTAGCCAAATGTGAGACATTTCCACTTAACTTTACTCTCTGAGATCTATCGCAAAGATAACTCGAAATAAACTCCCGTGATGCCGTGGAAAATCCAATAAAATTCAAGATACTTAACAAAACCTCATTATCAACGGTATCGAATGCCCTTCAGAAATCCAACAGAACCAGCACAGTGAGTTCACCTTCATCTGCTGTGCGAATGATATCATCCGTAACTGTTAGAAGTGCTGTGGCGCAGATATGAACCTTACGGAAACTCGAGTGAATTTCTGGAAGCATCGATGATTTGCTAAGATACTCACAAAGCTGCATCTCCACGATCCTCTTGATAACCTTCGACACCACAGGTAAAATGTTAACAAGACGCAAATCCTTGAAAGTTGTTACCGTTGACTTCTTGGGAAGCACAACGGCATTTGCTATTTTCCATAGTCTTGGAAAATATGAAGACAGTATACAATAATTTACTATATGAGTAATATAATCCACAACTTGATCATCACAGTATTTAATCAGATAAATCTTTAAACCATCGTAGCCCATAGTTAAGATTCTTATGGAATTAGGAACCTTAACAACAGTATTTTTATCAGTTAGAGCAATATTGAACTCAGCCTCAAAATGTTGATGTTTATTATTGTTATAAAAGAAAATAATATTTCCATTGAAGACTCAGTAAAATATTTGTTTATTTCATCAACATTTGAAAATTCAGTCAGTATATCCTTACACTTTTTATTGACATCAAGCAGTCTCAGTTGTTTATATAGATGCTTACTATTAGTATTTTTAAAACTTTCACAGAAATATGCCTTCTTTTCTCTGTTTATCGCCGATGAAGTAAAATTGCGCAATTTCTTATACGATTGCCAGTCAGATTCATTAGATATTCTCTTAAATTTCGACTCAGCTTTACTCTCAAATACATAAGGAACTTTATGTTATCCGTAAGCCAAGGGCAAGGTGGTTTTGTTACGTTAAATGTTCTATACGATGCATGCTTATTATATAGTCGCGTCAACACCGAATTAAAGATGTGTATTTTGTCATCAATATCATCAGTATAATAAATAGTGTACATTTCAGGCGCAGCGAAATTGTTAATAAAAAGGTCCGTATCAAAAGTTCCTAGATGGTATATAACGAGGCAATAGTTCAGGTTTTTTCACATGCAGAATGATGTAGACCACATCATGATCCGAAATATCACAACACTCAACGCCAGAATAAAAAATTAACTCAACATTATTTGTTAAGAGATCATCCAATAAAGAATTCTGCCGTGTGGGCTCACATATCAATTGAGTCAACCCCCGTTCCCTAACTGTATCATTTGTCATTACATCCCCCTCGCTCAAACAATTTATATTTGTATCCCCAATGAAAATTGCATCGTTGGTCCTTCAGAAACTGAAACAATAAGTTTTCAATCTCGCCATTGAAGCAATTATAATTCATTTCATGTTTTCGGTACAAGACGCACACGGCAATATTAATTATTATATTAATTATTAATTATAATAATTAATTAATCATGGAAACCTTGACGTAAAGATGTTCCAAATCTTAGGTAAGATTTTAAAATCTATGGATCGTTTTATGTAAAAACCCACATTAGATTCCCTGGAGTCGTAATCCCTCCCAACAAACTCGTAACCCACAATGTGGATAAAAAGCTGTACAGTTACAATAAAATCTGCAAGCTGACAAACATGTGGACGCAACTAACGCACATTTAAGTGAGCAACCTTTAAATTGTCCTGCCTCATAGTGAAACAGTTACCATCAACTAATGGACTAATATTTCAAATTGCAACGCCACATTATAAATGTCAAGATATTATGCACAGTTTTTTTTTAGATGTCAACTAAATACCGATCGCCAGTATAGGAGCTACAACGAAAGAGCAAATAAGACCTAATTAAAAACAAGGGAAAGTTTAACTGAATAAGAATAAAACTAAATAAAACTCGGGACGCAGCAAGTGCGTTATGGTAGTGAATTTTCATAGAAATGATCTGGCACAAAATATTTTATTATAACTTTTTTTTCTTGTAACATAGAAATCTAAATTTTGGTGTCAAGTTTACTTTTTATATCCTTAACCTACCTACCAAATTTGGTTATCATAGATTTTTTATTTTTTAAGATAAAATTTTTTTAAAAATAAAAACTCAAAATTTTTCGGGAAAACCTCGTCCGATTTTTCTGATTAATGAACTTATCAAAGGCATTTACAAAATAAAGGTAGGTGCCAAATTATATCAACATCTGCCCATTATTCTTTGAGATAAAATTTTTTTTCAAATGAAAACTCAAAATTTTCCCAGAAAACCTCGTCCGATTTTCCTGACTAACAAACTTGTCAAAGCCATTTACAAAAGAAAGGTACATGCCGAATTTTATTTAAATCGGCTTATTACTTTTTGAGATAAGAATTTTTTTCGAATGAAAACTCAAAATTTTCCCGGAAAACGTCATCCGATTTTCTTGACTAACGAACTTATCCAAGCCATTTACAAAAGAAAGGTACATGCCAAATTTTATCAAAATCGGCCTATTATTTTTTAAGTTATCGGTGTGATACATATATATATATATATATATATATATATATATATATATATATATATATATATATATATATATATATATATATATATATATATATATATATATATATATATATATATATATATATATATATAAACATATAAAAATTGAAACTGACCCCGGAAATAGGTTCTAGGGGTCCTAGATCGCGCTCATTTGCAATCAAAAGTCGGGATCTCCCCATTAGTGAATTTTTTCTACGAAAATTCACTAAAACCTATAATTCTTACGAACGAAAAAGTTTACTTATCTGCAGTCAATATTATAATTTCCTATAATCTACTATGAACCAAGAGATAACTTGCCCGCAATTAAACTTAACAACAAAAGCAACAAATTTTAAATAATTTAAATAAATTTACTTGATATAATCTTATAGCTGTACAGATACAATAAAATCTTGGTCACTTAACACAATTAAACTTTGTATTTAGAAACAAAAATAAAAATTCGGTTGTGTTTGACGCTGTCTCTTAAAGCCTGGTAGTTAGCTCAGTATATAGAGAACAATAAGTGCACTATTTTAGTCAGTGATGCTTTTTTAAAGGTGTTACTTAAGGTGTTTCGCAGGGCATGGTACTCGGCCCTTTATTGTTTTTGATATATATATATATATATATATATATATATATATATATATATATATATATATATATATATATATATATATAAACGAGATTTTTAATACGGTCACTCAGGGAATAATTACTGCATATGCTGATGACACCGCAATACTCTATACAGCAGAATCGTGGACTGAGCTGAAGACGTTGGTGCAACAGGACTTTCTTAATATCTGAGATTTCTTCGATCAGAAGGTTCTTGCGGTCAATGTTTCTAAAACCTACTACATACCGTTTACGATTTATCAGAAGAATATTCCTGGTTTTTCTTCGCTTGGATTCTCGGTTGATGACTCTAGGTGCGTTGTCTGTTCATAAGAGAGTCACAAATATCTGGGGGTTATCATTGACCAACATATGAGGTAGAGCTACTATACCGAGTATTTGGTAAAAAATTGCCAGGCCTTCCACAAAATTAAGACTTTTCAACGGTTTTGTGAACTAAAACAGCTTAAAATTATATATTGTGCACTTGTTCAGACACACCTTTCATACGATTTGACAGTGTGGGGTGGAGTATTTAGTTGTCACTTGAAAAATTTGGAAACAGTTACCAGATAGATTCTGATGATTATATTTAACCGAAATTTTACTTACCCCACTGACCAGTTATACTTGGAATCTGGTTTTCTGGACCTGAGACAATCGTATTTTAAGAACTTGTTGTTGTGGCAGTATAGGCACAAAAATGAACTTGAAAGGAGGGGACGCACTTAGACACTAGAAATAACATGGTCTATATAGTGTTCCTTTCGTACATAAAACTGTGGGTAAGAGATGTCCTGCCTTCCTTGGCCCAAGAATTTTTAATATAATTCCTGAGGAAATTCGGAAGGTGAATAATTATGGGCGGTACAGACGTCGTATTATAAGATGGTTGGACACTATCCCCAGATTGGAGGTACATAAGATTGTTAACCTGTATCTCGGCTAGTTAGCCTAGCTAGTTAGCGGACTGGGTCTAAGTTCCTGAGATATGTGTATTTTTTTTGTGATGATTGTGTAATGTTTTTTGTGTGTGTATGTGTATACCCAATTTGATTTTATTCATGGGATTTTGGCAATGTTTTGTAAGATTTGTATGTTTGTGTCTTACTTTTAAAGAAGACTGGATTGTTATATAACCTGCATACAAGGTTCTACCTTTCGCAGGATTCCATGGCGTTTGTCCTCTTTTTTGGTAACTTGAATTGTAATAGCTAGAAGTCTTTTCTTTTGTTTTTTTAAAAATAAATGCCATAGTATTATTATTATTATTATTATTATTATTATTATTATTATTATTATTATTATTATTATTATTATTATTATTATTATTGTTATTATGTATTTTAGTTGTTTATTTTGAAGTTTTGAAAACAATTATCTAAATAACTAATCGGTAGATTTTAAAATTTCAGCTTTGAATAGAGACTCAAAAGAGCTTTCCAAAAAGGTGCCCCTCGACCTACCTTTCCAAATCAAATTAACGGGGCGGAAGTCATCCATGCTAGGGGTTGAATGCTGCAAATTCTGTTAGGGTTCAAAAAACTGTCCACCTCGCAAGCAAAATCGACGTGCCTTAGGGTTTTTCGAAATTCTTAGCAGTTCTCGGGGAAACCCTGATGCAATCTTTTACAATGGACACCTTGTATCATCTAACGTTCCTAGTTCAACATTTATTTTTTAAAAGTTGATTTTACTTAGGTAACGTGTAACAGTTATTCGTTAAATTACTCCGTATAACAGGTCAGTAAGGTGATTCATTAGGTACCAAGTTTAAACAGAACAAATTTGTTTTATCAATATGCGCTGACTTCTAGAACCAGCTATCATACTCGCTTGCGGCTAATTATTTTGGGAATTGCTGCAAATGCGCAAATATGACTAATCATACCTTTAGAATAATCTATTTAACCTTGATTTAAGTCTATTGTATATCGCCAGTTAGACAAATTTACATAACTTTATGTTTCTGTATACCATACATAAAGTTTGGAACAAATTCATTATTTTGGCATCAGTTTGGTCTATTTTGAAGAAAATTTCTGTAGTGTTTTGTAAATAAGCCTCATTTACGCAAAATTCTTTTCTAGATAAATGAATCTATTATAAATGAGCGAAATTTTCTTTTCGAAATTCGCTAATAATTTTAACAAAGTATTTCCAAAGTTAAATTGAATTACATAAATAACTGTAATTGTTTAAAAAAGCCTGGACGCAGCAAGTGCGTTATGGTAGTGAATTTTCATAGAAATGATCTGTCACAAAATATTTTATTAAAACTTTTTTTTCTTGTAACATAGAAATCTAAATTTTCGTGTGTAGTTTACTTTTTATATCGTAAACCTACCTACCAAATTTGGTTATCATAGCTTTTAGTGAATTTTCGTAGAAAAAATTCACTAATGAGGAGATCCCGACTTTTTGAATTTTCAAAAAATTTTAGCAAATGAGGGCGAACTAGGACCCCTAGAACCCATATCCGGGGTCAGTTTCAATTTTTATATGTTTATATATATATATATATATATATATATATATATATATATATATATATATATATATATATATATATATATATATATATATATATATATATATATAAACTAAAACAGGATTGATAACACGGCATTTATGTACTATACAAGGAGAAAGGTTTAAGGGCAAAGCCGCAAGGAGACAACCGCAAACACGTGTTTCAGGCTAATGAGCCATCATCAGTACGGTATAGCCAGGTGAAGATGGTAACACTCTGGATGAAGATGGAAAAATATGTTGGGACTCCGTATATTTTTCCATCTTCATCCAGAGTGTTACCATCTTCACCTGGCTATACCGTACTGATGATGGCTAATTAGCCTGAAACACGTGTTTGCGGTTGTCTCCTTGCAGCTTTGCCCTTAAACCTTTCTCCCTATATATATATATATATATATATATATATATATATATATATATATATATATATATATATATATATATATATATATATATATATATATATATATATATATATGTATGTGTCACACCGATAACTCAAAAAATAATGGGCAGATTTTGATAAAATTTGGCATGTACCTTTCTTATGTAAATGGCTTAGATAAGTTCGTTAGTCAGGAAAATCGGACGAGGTTTTCCGGGAAAATTTTGAGTTTTCATTCGAAAAAAATTCTTATCTCAAAAAGTAATAAGCCGATTTCAATAAAATTTGGCATGTACCTTCCTTTTGTAAATGGCTTTGACAAGTTTGTTAGTCAGGAAAATCAAACGAGGTTTTCCGGGAAAATTTTGAGTTTTCATTCGAAAAAAAATTTTATCTCAAAGAATAATGGACCGATTTTGATGATATTTGGCACGTACCTTCCTTTTGTAAATGGATTTGATAAGTTCGTTAAACAGAAAAATCGGACGAGGTTTTCCGGGAAAATTTTGAGTTTTCATTTGTAATATATATATATATATATATATATATATATATATATATATATATATATATATATATATATATATATATATATATATAAACATATAAAAATTGAAACTGGCCCCGGATATGGGTTCTAGGGGTCCTTGTTCGCGCTCATTTGCAAACAATTTTTTAAAATTCAAAAGTCGGGATCTCCCCATTAGTGAATTTTTTCTTCTATTTTTTCTAGTTTATTAGCTAAATCTAAAGCTAAGAATTTTACATGTCAAAGAACCAGAACAAATATTTTGTGGGTTTCGACGATTAGGAAATAGACACACTTTGTCGTAAAGAAAATGTCGATTTTTGTGAATTAATTGAAGGCAGAAAGTTTCGAAATTGATGCGTTTGGCAATAATTCTGAAGTGGTCATTTTTTTAAGAAGAATAAAATAAGAATTGCTCGGTCAGTATTCGCGACAGAGTAAATTCGTGGAAAACTAACGGACTAGGAAGAATTAACGGTAATCGGGAATACCGTTAAAGTGGTAGTTTTTCTTAAAGATTACTCGGTCAGTACCCGCGACAGTGTAAAGTCGGGGAAAACTAACGGACTGGGGGGAATTAACGATGATCGGGGGATACCGTTAAAGTAGTAGTGTAGTAGACTATGTGTATGTGTGTGTGTGTGGGCATGTATGAGTGTCCCACTGACATGGGTCGCTAATAATTCACTTTGCTTTTTTTTAAATTAGGGTTCAGAAAGGTAGAAGGCTTGGCACTAATAATTTAATAGGGTTTAAGTGGTAGAACAGCGGATACTACGGTATCCGGCTGAACTTCGCCCTAAGATTTGTTTTGTTTGAGTGGATATGTAAATAGTTTACATATTGTATAAGCTCATGTGAAAAACGTCAAAACTAATAAATGAATTATTATTTTTAACGATAATCGGGGGATACCGCTAAAGTAGTAGTTTTTATTGAAGAAGAAGTTTCAGAAACAGGATTACTGAGGGAAGAGAAGTTCCGAGGCGCGGTATTCATAACCAACTTAAGAGAAAATATTTACGAGTGTCTTTGTGTGAAAAGTATCGGGGCCACATAGAATAATTGAGCCATAAAGTGAGAAAAACAGGTTGATTACCATTTCTGTATTTGTATTTCTTAAAGTAACAAGAGCTTGATTTTTTAGTGAATTTTCTTTAAAAAATCACTATTCAGGAGATCCCGACTTTTTAATTTTGAAAAAATTCTTCATATGACCGAGAAATAGACCAGTGCACAGTTTGCAGCTTCATTTGGAAGACCCTCAATTCGAGGGCGACAATCAAAATCGCCCGCGTGGGATCCATAGCCCAGAAGTTATAGTAATAATAGGATTTTTTTATAACGCGGCCAATTGTATACAAAACACGAGGAAAGGTTCAGGGCAACGCCGGAAGGAGACAACCGCATACACGTGTTTCAAGCTTATTAGCACTCCTCATCAGTGAGGTATAGCCAGGTGAAGATGGGAACTCGCTGAATGAAGGAGCAGAAACACACGGAGTCACGACAGGCAACCAGTGCACAGTTTGCAGCTTCATTTGGAAGACCCACAATTCGAGGTCGACAACCAAAATCACCAAGGAGGCAACATAAATCGCCCGCGTGTCATGCGGAGCACAGGAGTTATCATAATAATATGATTCTTTATAACGCGGCCAATTGTATACTAGAACTAGATACGAGTAAAGGTTCAGGGCAACGCCGCAAGGAGACAACCGCACAGACGTGTTTGGAGCTTATTAGCACTCCTCATCAGTGCGGTATAGCCAGCTGAAGATGGGAACACGCTGGACTAAGCAGCAGAAACACACGGAGTCACGACAGGCAACCAGTGCGCACAAGTGGCTTGGATAAGTTTGTTGGCCAGAAAGATCGTATCAGGTTTTTCCGGAGAATTTTGCGTTTTCTTTCGGAAAAAAAATATATCTTCGGAAGTAATAAAGCTATAGCAAAAAAGTGTGTACCAAAATTCAGATCTCTAAGTTAAAAGACAAAAAAATTAAAGGAAGCCTCTGATTAAAACAAGTTAAAACGTAAAAATTGATAATTATATTAGTCGTACTAATGTGAGTAAAAAATACGACAAGAAATGACTAACAAGCTCCTACATCTGTGTCTAAGTCGTTATTTTCCTTCATTTGTTAAAATATGAGCAAAAAATCCATTGTAAATGAAAATTGTTTGATATAAGTAGTAAATACGTTAGAAAATTGACATACTAGCGTATATACCTGTCAGTACATACATCTGTCATGTCGACGCTGGTCGAGTGGTCTAAGCGGTGTGCATCAGATAATCGAGTCACTTTTTATTAATTTTTTTTAGTCTTAATTCATTTTACGGTTTTCTGATCAGATTGTTGTTATTTCGATGAATTTTTAGCGAGTTTTTGTATAAAAAATTATTTAATAAGGAGATGAAAACTTTTAAGACCTAATTCAATTTGAATAGCATATCTGGTTGTTTGTTCTTGCGCTTACTTAGTGAGACGGTTTCATATTTAATACAGTCCTAGACTATTCCCGTGACTTCACAAGCGCTTGTTTTTAGTGAATTTTCTTTTAAAATTTCACTAATGAGGTCGCGACTTTTGAATTCTGAAAAATGTTTTCAAGCTAGTGCGAACTAGCCCCCCCAGAACAAATATGCGGGGTCAGTTTCCAGTTATAATTTGTTGAGTGTCTTCATCTTGTAAGTCGCTTGGATAAGTGCGTTAGCGAGGAAAATCGACCCAGTTTTCCAGGAAAATTTTGCGTTTTCTTTCGGAAAATTTTCATATCTCAGGAAATAACAAAGTAAAGCTAACCAAATTTGGTTCATTTACATCATTAAAACTAAAATTTAGATCTTTAAGTTAAAAGACAAAAAAGTTATAGGCATTTAAAGGAAAAAAAAATGGAGTTTTTCCCAAAACGTCAAAGTCGCGATTTGAAACGTCAAAACATTTAGGCAGAGAGCCTGGAACTAATACGGGTTATGTAGAAAAAATGTCAGGAGAAGATTGTTTTACAAACCCTAAAGTCTCAGCTTCAACCGTCATTGTCCTTCATTTTACAAAAATATTTCCAGAAAATTCATTTCAAATAGACTCTTTCTCTGATGCTCTGGCATTGACTTCCTAGTGGAATGAAAAATATAAGAATTGTAGAAGTTTTGAAGAAGTATGTGACTGTAAAATATATAAAACATGAAGAATGGACAGGTTATACAAAATATTATGATTGTGAAAGTGGTATAAAAACAGCAGTCATTATTATGAAGCACAACAGTCTTTCGTATCTGACAGTTGACGGGTACATAAATATGAAGCCTCGAAGACTCAAAAAATAATAGATGATTTTGATGAAATTTGGTAGGTACCTTCTTTTCTAAGTGGCTTGGATAAGTTCGTTAGCCACGAAAATCGGACCAGTTTTTTCGGCAATTTTTTTTTCTGAAAACTTTTGTATCTCCGAAAATAACAAAGCTATGGCAACCAAGTTAAGTACACTGGTTTGATTTATAAAATGGATACTATACACCAACATTTAGATCTCTAAGCGAAAAGAAAAATAAGTTATAGGCATTTAAAACAATTTGGGTGGCATAATTGTAATAATTAAAGGAATAATTAAAAAGGCTTTACTACCAGAGAACCTTATTTTTCAACCCTATGCGTTTCGGCCCCTTATCGAGCCATCTTTAGGGGTTAAGACTAATCTCTGTCTTAGTTACAGAAAAGGTGCTGTATGGAATGTTGCCAAAGTTTTGGTTTTTTATCTATTGTACTCAGATTTTCAGACGAAAATAGCATTGAACAGGAAAACAAGAACATCACCAGACGTGAAGTAGCCAGAAGGTGAATGCAAAGGACGCTTATTTTTTTTATTTTATCAAACTGTAAATTCTATTCCACAAGTGCACAGACTCCATTTTACAGTTTGATAAAATAAAAAAATAAGCGTCCTTTGCATTAATCTTCTGGCTACTTTAAGTCTGGTGATGTTCTTGTTTTCCTGTTCAATGCTGTTTTCGTCTGAAACTCTGAGTACAATGGATGAAAAACCAAAACTTTGACAACATTCCATACAGCACTTTTTCTCTAAGACAGAGATTAGTCTTAACCCCTGAAGATAGCTCGATAAGGGGCCGAAACGCGTAGAGTTGAAAAATAAAAGATTGTCTGGTAGTAAAGCCTTTTTAATTATTCCTTTAATTGTGTTAAACCCAGACGTATTGACGTTCAGAAATAATGCAATAATTGTGTCCGATAATGGAACAAAACCAACATATTTTGTGTGGTTAACAAAATCCACTGAATATTACAGACAATGATTAAGTTTTTTTTTTTGGCGCAGAAGGCCAGGAAGTACTAGAAAAATTACCTTGAAAATTGTATAGGTTTTCTTATTAAAACGCTAGACACGATTTGAAACGTCAAAATTGACGACTTTCAAACAGATATCCTGAAACAAGTGAACGTTATGTAGAAGAAATATCGCAAAAAGTGTTTTTTACCAAAGCTTCAGTTTCTCCTTCAACCTCCATTGTCCTTCACTTTACTAAAATATTTGCAGGAAATTAATTTCAAATAAGTATACCCTTTCTCTTGCCAGTAGGGAATCATTTCACGTTTTTAATATATAGATACTGTAAAATTAACATTAACAGATATTATGGTATTGTGTTCACGCAAGTTGAATATTTGCACGTTCCGTCCTTCATAGGGGCGTAAAGCCGTCGATGTCATGTGCCACGGGATATTGGGCACGTAGATGATGTAATTTCCAGGATAGTGAGGTGAAACTGCTCCCTGGCGTAGGTGATTGCCCATAGTGGCGGAAACAGACCTACGTTAAAGAAATAAAAGTACAATCCAAAATAAGTTTGTTTTAAAATTATTTGATCTCAATAAAAATGTGTTCCCTTTTTTATATTATTATTAATTCCCTCCTATTATACATTCTTTTTTATGATTTTTTAGCATTTTATTTAGGACATGTAACATTCTGTAATTAGAGAATTGTCTGTCGTTTTTGCAATGAAATAGATACAGATCGTCCTGCAATAAGTCCTGCGACAGTGTTAGAAAATTGAAGCAAATTCATAAATGTAGGCCACATCCGTGATCTTCGAAGTGGACGGCCTTCAGTATCAGTATCAGAGTGTAAAAGTCGCTACGGCTGAGTCCACACTCAAGCATTCGAAAACATACACGTGAATTTGACATTGGAAACAGCAACACAAGTAAGATACTGCATTTTAAGTATCATCCATACAAGATTCATCTGGTTCAAGAATTCTCAGATGATGATTCCGACAGTAAATTACAATTCTGTGAACAGATTATGCTAATTTGCCATATAAACCCACGTTTTGTGAAAGGTATAATTTTTAGGAATAAACTAACGTTTACAAGCTTGAATTTTAAGTCACATTGCGAATTTCTCTGTAGCTAATTGAGTACTATATGCTACTTATTTAGAACTCTAAGACCTGTCCTGGATGATCCTAAGCTGATTAATGGTTAATATGCTCAGGTTGAGAGTCGGTTCAGGTATGGGGTTTGTTTGTGGGGACTCGTGTGGTGTGTTTGTCTTACAGAAAAAAAATCTAAAGATTCTGGCACGGGTACCCAGCACCCAATCCTGTAGGTTTCAGTTTTACAGGTAGAGAGATAGGCTTCTTACTTTGGCATGATATCTGTATATATATATATATATATATATATATATATATATATATATATATATATATATATATATATATATATATATATATATATATATATATATAGAACCTCGGTGGTTCAGGGGTAAGAACGTGTGCCTCTGAATCGAAGGGTATTGGGTTCGATCCCAGGGTGCTCCTTTCACTTTTTCAGTACAAACTGTAACATTAACATCAACCGAGGTTCTGGCATCGGATTTGAGCAAGTTTAATGTCTGCACGTTCCGTCCTTCAGAGGGGGCGTAAAGCCGTCGGTCCCGTGTCCATGCGATGTTGGGCACGTTAAAGATACCTACCCTCCTTACAGAAAGGCAGTGGTTCGGCAAAATTTCCAGGATAGTGAGGAGAAACTGCTCCCTGGCGTCGGTGATTGGTCATAGTCGCGGAAATAGGCCGACGTTAAAGAAACAAAACACACACACACACACACACACATATATATATATATATATATATATATATATATATATATATATATATATATATATATATATATATATATATATATATATATATATATATATATATATATATATATATATATATATATATATATATATAAACATAGAATAACAGAAACTGACCCCGGAACTGGGTTCTCCCAAAATTACCTAAAAATTAGACTATTAAACCTCAAGCTGAGACCACTAGCCAAAGCATCAGAGAAACGATCTCTGTAACATGAATTTTATGCGAATATTTAAATAAAATGAAGGACAAGAACGGTTAAAGCAGCACTGATAAGTGTACTTTGGAGAACCCACTTCGCCACAAGCATTTTTCAGACCTGGCGATCGTTACACTAACAAAGTTAGCGTCATCAAAGATATGAATAAACTAAGCAAATAAAAACCAGAAATATTATTTCTATATTAATTGACAAGCAAGCGCAAACAGGGCCCTCTACGAAGGTATACAGACACCACCCAATGTTTAGTGGCAAGTAACTGTAATTAAAATTCCTTTATCTGCCACTGAAAAGACTGAACCGTTACTAATAAGAATTTTAATTAGAAGTACTTCAACTAAACAGTGGGAATAAAAATAGGTGGACAACAATTTCATTGCATACGATACGCAAATGACATATCTCTGATTGGAGAAACGACAAAGAATTACAAAGGAGGCTGAGTATGCTGGAAGGCATATTAAAAAGAATTAAACCAAATATCAATATGACCAAAACAGCAGCCTGGACGCAGCAAGTGCGTTATGGTAATGAATTTTCATAAAAATGTTTTTAATTGAAAATGTCTTTTTTTCATGTAAGCAGGCATCCAATTTGGTGTAACCTATATAGTGGAAACAATGTACCATATTTCCTCCAATTAACTTTACTGTTTGAAAAAGTACAAAAATTTTCCGAAAATAAAATTAAAATGTTCCCGAAAAAACTGGTCCGATTTTCCTGGCCAATGAACTTCTTCAAGCTATTTACCCATCTACCAAGATATAATTATTCAACAAAACTTACAAGATAAATCGCCATGAAAATTTGCAAACAATTTTTTCACGAAAATCCGGAAACATTTATTATTAATTACGAAAGTTTCACAACACTTTTACAAACAATGGAAACAAAAAAATTGTATACGGTACCTCAAATTTTTTCACGGATAATATAAACAAAAACCTCTCTGAATGCTATATATTGGTAAAAACGCCGTATCATAATTTTTGAAATGTGCCAAAAATGTGAAATAATTGAAACAACTAGAAAACGATGAGCTATCAAATTTTTTTACAAACATGCATTATTATTCGCTGGAAAATGCAAAAATGCAATAATATAAGAGGTGTTCGATTGAAGAAACCCAACGACTCATGTGCCAGCCTGTGATTGTCGAAATAATTTTGTCAGGTGCAGCTCAAGATACTGTAATATAACGTACACAATTTTTTCTAGTAGCGGCAATATTGAGCTTTATCGCAGAAATGCGTCACCCTGTATATATGTAAACAGATAAAACAACTAACACTGTATGTGGGTTCTAGGGGTCCTAGTTCGCGCTCATTTGAAGAAATCTTTTCAAAATCCAAAAGTCGCGGTCTCCTCATTAGCGATTTTTTTCTACGAAAATTCGCTAAACATTACAGGGAATTAAACCATACTAGTCGACCTGTGCAGTGGCCGAAATTCGACCGTAATTCATAAAAAATTTAAGTTTAAACCTTATTGATGTTCTTTTGTCATAGACTGTTTGACCACAGAGTTTTATGTGTTCACGCATTAATTAACAGTCAGCTCAGAATGAGGAAATCCGACTGTCTAATTAAAACAAAGCATTGTTTACTCTATTTGTAACACATATTGTACATACATTTTTATCTTTCTGCACACCTTCTCCATATGAACTTTAACTATGCCATTTCTCACAGTCCTCCGTACGCGCAATGTGCTTGAAAAGGGGTACAAAATTTTTTCTTCACTCTATAACTAAAACTACTGACAAACCATCAGAGAAAGTTTCTACTTGAAATGAAATTTCTGTAACTATTTTAGTAAAACGAAGGACAATAATGTTTCAAGCTGAAACTTAAGGGTTTGCAAAACACACTTCTTGCCACTTTTTCTCCACATAACTCGTATTTTTTAGGTTCTTTGCCTCCTCTTGTATATTCGTCAGCTTGTCATGTACATCGTCGCTGATACATCTTACTCGCCTCTCTACTTGCTGGAAGATGTCGTCTTTTACCTGCTTCATAGGTTCGTCGACACATAAAGTAATATTCGCAGTTCTGCTGGCCTGTTCTTGTAGAATTTTCTTTATTTCTCCATCTCTTCTTCTCCTTTCTTTGCTTCTTCGTCTCTTTTTCTCAGTTCCTCTCTTATCTCTTCGTATCTTGTTCTCATTTCTTCTTGGGCTTCTCTTTTTCTGGCGTCTTCATCTCGTTTTCTCATTTCCTCTTTGGCTTCATCTCTTTTTCTGACCCCTTCATCTCTTTTTATCATTTCTTCTTTGGCTTTTTCGTCTCTTTTTCTGGCCTCTTCATCTCCTTTTCTCATTTTTTCTTTCGGTTCTTCACCTCTTTTTATAAACTCTTCTTGTGCTTCTTCATATATTTTTCGGCTTCTTCATCTATTTTTCTGTTTTTTTTTTTCATTTCTTTAATCAATTACATCAGCTGGGTGTCCATATCGGCTGTTACGCTACGTGTCTTAGGCATAGACGTACTTAAAGATGGTACACAGTTTATTCTGTTTCAAGAAACACACCCAATTATGAATAACTGCTGACACTGATCTTCCAGGATCCTAGAAATTTCCACGTTGGTCAACGCATATTCTGGAAAATATTTTTACTAGCAGGTTGTAAATCCCTGACACCAGTTGTTACGTTCTTCAAGGTTCTGGATTTGTTGACTAACAAAACACAGCTTTTCAAACTACTAATTTATTATAACCAACTATTTTCCAACCATAAACACACCAAGTAAAATATTTCTCTCTATTACTAAATGTCTATACTTTATTCTCGCCTCTATTAATTCACACTACGCTTAATACTCTATGATAACTTATTCCGCACGAATACTAACTCAATACTGAACTGACTCACTCTATGTGCGGCTCGCCTACTTATACTGTCCATAGAGATTCTAGAGCTTCTACTGTTCTGTCTACTACCTGTCACTTCTGGTCCCTACTAGAAATATAATTCTAGAGTGTTCGCTGTTACCAACACACTTTACAACCGGCCTCTGACCATAGAAGTAACAACGTTCATAAACTGAATTCCCATATATATATATATATATATATATATATATATATATATATATATATATATATATATATATATATATATATATATATATATATATAGGGTGATTCACAAGGCAATGGCCACATAGTATATGCGTGTAGAGGACCTCAAAACATGTCGATTTTTTTATAAAATTTTTGTCTGACGCCCATGGTTGGTGAGATCTTGATCTCGGAAGAGTCTTTAATAATTACAAGAAACAGCTGTGATGCAGCAATGCCTCAACATAGAACAACCAAATTTGGTAAATGGTTTTCTTTTAACAACGTCGTTATCTGACAAAAATTTGAAGTGGATATAAACTCTAGAAGGGGTGAGTTAGGGGCGGGCCATCCTTAAAGGTCATGGTTTTTAAAACATAACCTAATTAAAAGATAAAATCCATCAATTTTATACCAAATTAAATTTCGTACCTTTTTCTATTCCTGTCAATTTTTCGATAAACCACCCGTTTTTGAAAAGATTGAGATTTTTAGAGTTGAGATTAAAACAAAATTATATCCCTTGAAGACTTTATTAAACATTAAAGTCTCATAGGGGATGCATCGGTTGTGAATTTTCTTTAAAAAAATCACTAATGAGATCCCGACTTTTAAATTTTGAAAAAATTTCTTCAAATTAGCGCTAATTAGGCTTCCCAGAACACACATCCGTTTCAATTTTTATATGTTTTTATATAGGTATCACACCAATAACTCAAAAAATAATGGACGGATTTTGATCAAATTTGGTAAGTACCTTCCTTCTGCGAGTAGCTTGGATAAGTTCTTTAGCCAGAGAAATCTGATCAGTTCAAATAGATTAAAGAATGGTTTGTTTTCATTAGTCAGTAGGATTCCTCCGTCCGTGTCAGTTCTGAGCTGAGCTTTAATATATCGAATTTCGATCACCGCACAAGTCCAATAGTTTATATCTAAGTAATCTTGATAAAATATGGTACATTGTTTCTACTATATAGGCTATACTGGTAACCAGATTGATGCCTGCTTACATTAGAAAGACATAATATTTGCTATTAAAAACATTTTTATGAAAATTTACTTCCATAACGCACTTGCTGCGTCCATATTTTTTTTGTTTTCTTTTGTGATAATAATTTGTTGCTCAAAATGGCTAGAAAATTCTCAGTTAATGGACAAGTTGACAGGCTTACGATATTAGGATTTTGCGAGGGCAATTGCCGCAGAAGTGTAGAGGAAGATTTCCTAATCGTAATATACCACATCGTCAAACATCTGCCAGTGTTGAACGTAGAGTTCGGGAATTGGGTTCCTTTTTCATAAAAAATGCTGGAGGGCGCGTTAATGCAGTGAATGCACGGATTGAGGAGTGTCTTCTAGACAGTATTGAAAGTGAGCCTCAAACCAGCACCAGACGACTATCCAGGCAGTTTCATATACCACAGCCGACGGTCCACAATTTTTTGTTTACAAATCAACACAACATTGACTATCAGCACATTTCTTATCGGAATAAAATGCGTTTTTGCATCTTCAACTGTGAATAATTTTTAAACGAGTTAATAAAACTTCCAAAAAAATTAATGTGCTGAATTCAGAAAAGAAAGAGCATTCAAATGATGTAACACTCGACCCATGTTTCCTATTTAAAATATAAGGGTTGTTATCACCACCCTTAAGGGGTTGATGTGACAAAGTTGAGTTTTATGTCAAAACATGTCCCCCTCAATATTAAAATTGACGTGTCTCAGCGTTTCTTAAAAAAAATTCTCTGGACGCAAATTGGTCTGTTTCGTTTTCAATACGCCACCCTGTATAAGTATGTGCCTAGTTGATAAATTGTTTTCACAAATAGTTAAATAAAACTTTAAACTGGTTGACTTAAAAACTGTTCTTATTTCTGCCAGCTTTTTCCGCTTATATTTTTCTTTACTTTCACTGGTTTACATTTCCGTGAAAAGTTAAAAAAATATATTAACATTTTCCTTTTTTTCAATTTTAATTACAGATTAGGTACCTATATAATTTGAACTTTATGTATTTTAGTCATTTTTTGTGTAAAAAAACCTTTAGCCAGTTTTCACAGAAATTCTTTTGTGTCCGTAGAAATCGTTGCTTGTAAGATTTTTGTGAAATATTGGTACTTATCAATAAATGTTTAACAAGTTATTGTAAGAAAACGTTTTCGGATTTTCGTGAAAATTTTTTTTGCAAATTTTCATGCAAAAGTTTTTTTGTGAATAATTATATTTTGGCAGCTGGGTAAATAGCTTGAAAAGGTTTGTTGGCCAGCAAAATCGGACCAGTTTTTTCTGGAACATTTTAAGTTTACTTTCGGAAATTGTTGTACTTTTTCAACAATAAAGTTATTTTGATGAAATATTGTACATTGTTTCACTATATAGGTTATACTGGTAACCAAATTTAATGACGACTTTCATTAAGAAAAGACATATTTATTATTAAAAATATTTTTTATGAAAATTTACTACCATAACGCACTTGCTGCGTCCAGATTTTTTATTTCAAAACTGTGATATTTTAACAATGTGTATTGCTTAGTTTATAACTATGTTAAGAGAAACAGAGTGCGTAAAAGTCAGTAATAGAACTTGACAGATGTTCCAATTATATTATATTTGAACTCCACAAGGACCTGCTTTTATAAGTATTAAATCCATGCATCATTTCTCTCTTTATTAAGAGGTTAATGTATCCTTTATACGATAACAATCAGATAATAAGGCAATGTTGTTGTTATCAGTCCGAATATAGCACCATCATGATAGGGTGAATGTATATTACACTGCGACAAAGAAGAAAATTGGTTTGTGGTTGACCCATTATTTGGACACGAGACTCGGGAAGATTATTTCTACCTACCACAACGCATTTGATAATCATAATGTCTAATGTCTACCGACAATTGCCAGTTGTAGACGAAAGAGGAAGCGTTCAGCTTCAAATATTCAGTGTGATTACGGGCTGATTTACCAATCATTATGTGAATTACATTGTAGAAGAATATTAACTTGTGTATTAACAGTCAAGGCTACCATTTAAGGACTTTCTCAAGTAATTTACTTAAGAAACGTATCTGTAAGAGCTTAACAATAGTTGGCCTACATACTAGGACTACACTTTCCTTGAGACTGCCTGTTTATGCTTGAAATTTCTTGATACAATACTCGGGTCAGAAATGTATTGGATTCATAATATTTTTGTAGTACTCTGCACTATGATTTTTCAGGAAATTCAGTAGCTAATTGATGATTCCATCTCCCGTCAATTAATGTACAGTCTGGTGACAAAGTCCTGCACAAAATTTACAAACTTGTTAATAAATGTTTATTTTCAAAATTCTGAAGTAGGTCGACCTTATTTATAAAAAGTATGGACGCAGAAAGTGCGTTATTGTAGTGAAATTTTATTTAAAAATATGCCTTTTTAAATAAAAGCAGGCATCAGATTTGGTTATCAGTATAACCTATATAGTAGAAACAATAAGTTAAGATTGGAACCTGTGATGAGCACTGATATGTACACTTGGAGAACCCAAATCACCACATCACATTAAAAAAAGACCTGACGATCGTTTCACTAAACAAGTTACCGTCATCAAAAGTTTTCATCCTCTGATGACGCTAACTTGGTTAGTGAAACGATCTTCAGGTCTTTTTTAAATGTGTTGTGGTGATTTGGGTTCTCCAAGTGTACTTATTAGTAGAAACAATGTACCATATTTGATCAAAATAACAATTTTCATGGGAATCTCTCTATTGGTAAAAACGCCGAATCATAATTTTTGATATGTGCTAAAAATGTGAAAAGTTGCAAAACAATTGAAATAACTCGAAAACGATGAACGCTATAAAAAAAATTCCTGGCAAACATGCGTCATAATTATATGGAAAATGCAAAAATGCAAAAATATAAGCGGTGGTCGATTAAAAAGATGCAGCTCAAGACGCCCTATAATTAACGTATACAATTTTTTCTCGTATTTTGTATAATAACGGATATATCGAGCTCTACCATAATAATTCGTGACCCGCTGTATATATGTATACGGCCAAAAACTGAAACTGACACTGGATATGTGTTCTAGAGCGCCTAGTTTGTGCACAGTTGAAAAAATCTTTTCAAAAGTCGCGGTCTCCTCATTTGCCAATTTTTTTCCACGAAAATTCCTTAAAAATTATAGACTGTTAAACCACAAACTCTATGACTAAAACTTCAGTTAAAGCATCAGAGAAAAGGTGTACCTGAAATGAATTTTATGCAAACATTTGAGTTGTTGAAGCAGAAACTCAAGGTTTTGTAAAACACACTTCTTGCGATATTTTTGCTACATAATCTGTATTCGTATACGGTTCTTTACCTAAAAGTTGCCAATTTTGACGTTTTAAGAAAAAAACTATAAAATTTGGGAAGTAATGTTTCTGGTATTTCTTGACGTTCTTGTGCCAAAAAACTTTATCTTTGTAATAAACCATAGATTTTGTTAGCCACACACAATATGTTGGTTTTGTGCGTTTCTCCGGTGATCAGTAGCACCATTTTTTTAATTAAATGCCTATAACTTTTTTCTTTCAACTTCTACATCTAGATTTTGGTATATATAAACGTGCATACCAAATTTGGTTGCCATAGTTTTGTTATTTCTGGAGATGCAAAAATTTTCCGAAAGGAAACCCAAAATTTTCCAAGAAAAACTGGTCCGATTTTGGCTGACGAAGTTATCCACGCCAAAAAGGAATGCACCAAATTTCATCAAAATCGGCCTATTATTTTTTGAATTATCGATGTGGTATATATATATATATATATATATATATATATATATATATATATATATATATATATATATATATATATATATATATATATATATATATATATATATATATATATACAGGGTTAGTAAAAGTCCCGGAACGGCCGAATATATCTGTTCTTAATGATGTATTTTTTTGGATTTTTGTAATGACGAATGGTCACAAATAAGCCTTTTATTTATAACACTTTAACTTTTTCTCACATCCGGTTGAAGAGAAAATTACTCCAACTTAATTTTCTTAAATGGGAAACCTTGTATTATTTACCATTTTCGGATGCAGGATAAAAAACTACGTTCTGAAACATCAACATGTTTTTGGTAGTTGATAAGATAACACCACAATGAATAAATGATAACTTCAAATCAAGATCTGCATACCTTTTTAAATGTACTGGTGTCAATAAAGCAGACAATTCGGGTGCTGCATTGACATTGTCACCTGTCAATTGTGGTGGTTGTTTTGCTTTTTCTTGTGCAATTAAAAATTTTGAAAATGGCAGTGAAACTCACAGAATCTGAGCGCATTGACATCTTGATGATGTACGGATATGGTGATCGTCAACGATCGTTGATAGAAATTCGCACTTAATTTAATACTGTTCATTCGGATAGGCAAATTAGTAAAAGTACAGTGCATCGGGTTGTTAAAAAGTATTAGGAATTTCGCTAGGTAAGGGATTTGTCAAGAAGTGAACGTTTAATAACAGTAAGTGGCGAAGAGACAAGGTTGAATGTTCTATTATCAGTCCAAGAAAATCCTCATGTATGTACAACAGAATTTCGTCAAATTCATGACATATCCCAAATGTCTGCTCAAAAAATTCTGAAGTCTGAAAAAATGAAACCCTTTAAAATGCATGTGGTTCATGAGTTGGCGGAGGATGACCCAGATCGCAGACTAAATATTTCTGACATAATGACAGAACTTATTCAAGCTCTCCCTAACTGTGAATGAAGTAGTGTTTTCAGATGAAGCAACATTTCATCTGAATGGTGCGGTTAACAGGCACAATTGTCATTTCTGGTCAGCAAAGAACCCTCGTTGGATGGAGGAAGTCTATACGCAGTGTCCTCAAAAAGCGAATGTGTGGGCTGGTTTGGTCGGAAACAAATTAACTGGATCTTTTTTTATTAGCGGAAATTTAAATGGTAATGGCTACTTGAATTTATTGAGAAACCAAATTGCACCAGCACTTAGAGCAATCTTCCCAAATCAAATGAGACCTAATCATCCAAGCGATAATATTTGGTTAAAAGAAGATGGAGCTCCGACACACTTTACGAGTAATGTCCGTGATTATATGGACCAAATATTTCCTGGCCGCTGGATCGGACGCAGAGGAGCAATCGAGTGGCCAGCTCGTTCTCTAGACCTGTCGCCACTAGACATCTTTCTGTAGGGTCACTTGAAATGTCAGGTGTATAAAAAACGACTTAATGATCTGGAACAATTACAGGACCGGATAACTGAAGAAACGAACCATATTATGCCAGAGATGATACAAAATTCAGTGAGACATTTTGTTGATAGATTATATCACTGTAAAGTTGTAGACGGAGCACAACTGGAACAATTAAAATGAGACCTAATCATCCAAGCGATAATATTTGGTTCCAACAAGATGGAGCTCCGACACACTTTACGAGTAATGTCCGTGATTATATGGACCAAATATTTCCTGGCCGCTGGATCGGACGCAGAGGAGCAATCGAGTGGCCAGCTCGTTCTCTAGACCTGTCGCCACTAGACATCTTTCTGTAGGGTCACTTGAAATATCAGGTGTATAAAAAACGACTTAATGATCTGGAACAATTACAGGAACGGATAACTGAAGAAACGAACCATATTATGCCAGAGATGATACAAAATTAAGTGAGACATTTTGTTGATAGATTATATCACTGTAAAGTTGTAGACGTAGCACAATTGGAACAATTACTTTAGTTTATCTTATTACGAACTTTTAGAACAGATATCTTAATTTTGCATTATGAATATTTTGTTAATTTTTTTGTGGTGTTTCTTATCAATTACAAAAATATGTTAATGTTTCAAAACGTAGTTTTTTATTCTGCATCCGAAAATGGTAAATAATATAAGGTGTCCCATTTACAAAACTAAGCTGGAGTCATTTCCTGTTAAATCAGAAGGAGAAAAAAGCGTATGTATTATAAAAAAGGCTTATTTGTGACCATTCGTCATTACAAAAATACAACAAAAAAAGCACATTAATAATAGAGATACTCTTCCGTTCCGGGACTTTTTACTAATATATATATATATATATATATATATATATATATATATATATATATATATATATATATATATATATATATATATGTATATATATATATATATATATATATATATATATATATATATATATATATATATATATATATATATATATATATTTGTGTGTGTGTGTGTGTGTGTATGTGTGTGTGTAAACATATAAAAATTGAGACTGACCCCAGGTAGGTACTCCAGGGGCCTAGTTGGCGCTCATTTGAAAAAAAATTACGAAATTCACTAAAAAGGCATCTCAATGCCAACATAAAAATTATTTTTAATTACATCGTATTTTGAGCCGTGACGTCATGATAACGTCTCTTAAATAACAAATTTTTTTTAATGAGTAACTAATTCCAACTTTAGCATTTGCTTTTCCGAATGATGAAAATAACAATGTACCCCACGAATGAATCTGGTTGTAACAAGATGGCGCTCCTTCTCATTTAGGTGCTAACGTTATTTCTTAATGGCGTGTTTCCTGTCAGGTGGACAGGACAATGAGGACCGATAGAATGGGCTGACCGTTCACAGAGATGACACATTTAGATTTCTTTTTTAGTTTCATTTAAAATCCTGGGCTCATTTCAACAGACCAAACAATTTAGAAGATCTATAGCACCGAATTCGCGCAAAAATAAAAGTATCTAGAGCGGAGCTAGATGCGTACGAAAGTATTTATATTTCTACGGCAATAAAAAACAAAAGTTCCTTAAACCAAGCACTGCTTTGTAGACCTCTGTTTGCACTCTGTCTTTGATACAGATAAACATTCCAAAACTTGCCAGGTAAAGTTATAAAGGAAAATCAAAAAAGGGCGTCCGGCAATTAAAATACAATACACAGAAAATTTGCCTGCGATTTAGTCTCCCTTTCGGTATCGTTCTTTACCTAAGACTCACTATAAAAGGTGATGTTTAGTAGTAAGTAGTTAGAATTTTTCATCCTGTGATGACACTAACTTCGTTAGTGAAACGATCGTCAGGTCTTAAAAAATGTGTTACGGTGATTGGGGTTCTCCAAGTGTACTTATCAGTGCTCAGTACAGGTTCCAATCTTCACTTAGTAAATTTATGCTTGATTAGTTTTTCTGCCACATGTCACACAACAGATAATTGTTATCATCAGTCGTTTGTTACAGATACGACATAGTATACAACAAAATCTCTAGAGTGTTTTTCGTACAAGGACCCCAACATTTTGAACATTGTTTACAGACTTTCAGATATTCAAGTATCATATCATAAGTATAATATTAGTATCATAAGACTGGAGTATGTTATTCTTTACAGGCTTCACTTGTGTTAGGTGTGACTGATAATCAAAATGTTATTACTAACTTTATTTTATTCCTACAAAAAAATGGTGTTGCTGAGTAGATAATTGGATTATCTTTAAAAAGATGTATCACACTACCCACCATCCAATTTCAAAATTTCAAAGGGGTAGCTACCTTTTGAAGAGGTATGACGATATGGGTGAGAAATTTATATCAAAAAGTTAGTTTTTGAATATCCCTTCATAATGATCACTTTTATTTTCATTGAAATTGTGCGTTACTTTTATATATATATATATATATATATATATATATATATATATATATATATATATATATATATATATATATATATATATATATATATAAACGTTTCTTGAGGTCAGACCTCCTTTATGGCTTTCAAAAATGTTACAAATGAATGCAAACTACAGCCCCTAAAGCCAGTATCTAAACTCCGTTTTCATTTTGATATGTTTAAAAATAATTGATAGATTTTTTGAAACATGACAGTTGTCTTTTGTTAATAGCCTAAATATTTCTTTTAGAAAATTTTTTATCTCAAATAACTAGAGTTATTTTGATAAAAAATAGCACACATTATGACCCCAAAGATACCATACAATAAAGTAGAGGATTCTAGATTGACGTCAACAATGCGCAATAGCTCAAAAAATACGTTCAGCTGGCATTGAGCATCCTTGTCTAACAAGTAGCGTCGCGCGATCACTCTCTGTCACTTTATTTTTCATACCTAGCATCTTTATCTGTTAGGGTAGGAAACTTTGATTTGCGGGTTTTTTTATATAGGCACCTTTATATCATTAACTACAGAAAAAAATGAGCTTTAATGTGGTATAAATGAAATGAGTGTACGTTAAGAACGAAAAGTTTTAATAAAATTATACCTGTTTACACCTGGCTGCGTAGAGGTAGCGGTTAAGCAATCAGCAGCAACTATGACGTTTCAGATATTTTAAATACACTGTTGTGAAGTTGTGTAGGTTTTATTTCCGTAAGATGTTAACGAAATGTTTCTCTAAAAGTAAATTAATTATATTTTAATTAATAATACTGGCGGGTAATTTTTAATTGGCACCTGATGAAAAGTGACTTCTCCTAGTTGTAAAAATACTTCAAAATTAAATCTTGATAATCTAGATTATTAATGTACTAATTTAGCAGCCGGATCTTAGACTATAAATTTCGACCACCAGCATCCACACAATAGTACACGTTAATGTAACACTTGTAAGGAGTCGGGTCAAGTAGAATGAATGTTACTTTTTAGTTGACCCCACAAAAATAAATCTAGGGGCGATAAATCTGGTGATCGTGCGGGCCATTCTATGGAACTTTTTCTCTCAACTCCGCGGTTTGAAAATTTGTGATCGATATATTGTCGAACATGTAAAGCATGGTGCAGAGGAGCTCCATTCTGCTAAAATACCAACTGGTCTTCGAGATAATGCTCACCATTCTCGATAGTGTTAGTCAACATTTGATCAATGCTGTTTTCCAAAAACTCCAACTACATATATCCAGTCAGATTGCCAGGTAAGAAAAAAGGACCAACAGTATTATGGTCACTAAAAATTTCAGCCCAAACACAGAGTTTTTTCGGGTGTTGTGTATCAATGTCATGAAATAATCTGTAATTAGAATCGGCACAATAGCAACAATTGTGTAGATTTACGGTACCGTTTAGGAAAAACGAACACTCATCCCAAAATCGAGTATTAAAAAGAAAATTGGGATCATTCACCACTCGTTCACGTATCACTTCAGAAAACTGCAGATGGGTAAAGTCATATTCATTTATTACGTATTCAAGATGGATTTTGTATGGGTGGAATGTATGACGCTTCAAAATGTTTTGAATGGTAGTTCGCCCCAAACCAGATTCACTTGCCAGTTGCCTCGTACTCGTCCTGAATTTCAAACCAACATGAGCAACAACCGCTATTTAGCAGCTTCACTTCTTTCAGCGCTTCGCTTTTTATTACAGGCAGACCCGGGCTCTTGAAACTTTGCCACTAACTCCAAAACATATTTTCGATTAACATGCTTATGGAAATGTTGTTGATACAATAATTCTGCTGTTTTATTAGCATACTGATTATTTGCATAAAAAAGTGAACTCATTATCACCCTCTGTGCAATCGAGTAAACCATTGTGTACAAGCACGAATATACTGAAGGACAAATAAAGCAAAAATCACTCATAAACTAAGGTGTTTTGCAAATAAAGAAACCAAATAGCACAATTTTATCATTATCAGTAACAATTACAAAAATTATCAACACTGCTTTTTTGTAAGTGATAGTCAGATAAAACAATCAACCAAACGCGATGATATTTGTAGCAATTTAAATAAAACCCTTCCTTATCTTCAGGAGCCAATTTCTCAAAACACACTGGTTTAAATTTAAAAAATAAGACACCGTTGAAAAGAGATGTACGCCAGTTCAAAAATGGTGTGCTACTTGACTCCCCTTGTCAATTCTAATTTTAGGGCTAGATCGCACCGCCACTTAATCAAAAATCAGCCTAAAAGTCTTCACCCTAGAAACCAAAATTTACTTCTTTAAGCGATTTCCAACCTTAAAACGCCCCTGTTTCGTTGTCAAATGGCCATTCCTATATATAGGAAATAAATTTTAAAATACACATTACCTTAAATGAAAGCAATCCAAAAACGTTCATATAAAAAATGATTTTAAATACCTGAACTTAAATATATAGACATACCAGCCAGGTTAGAAGAAATAATCCTTGGAACTACTTGGTTTTTATCACAAAAGTTGAAAACACCTAGAAATATTTAACCAATTATTCACAGTAATGTTTAAAATATCTAAGAAGAATTCAGCTCGGCAAACAAAATTACATACACTACTAACTACAAATTATCCCGATCGACTTCCAGTAATTCATGTTTCAAAGAGTAATGAGCCGCTAACTGCCTCTATCCTGCAATAGTATCAACTGCGTTTCGTAATCATTGTTGTATCCCCAGTGTTTATGGGGCGTAGATACGTGCAAGAGCAGTTCCAGATGTAGTAATTGAACGTATATCAAAGTTACAAATATAGAGCATTATTAAACAGAAATCTTCATAATTTCTACACAGGGTTAGTAAACAATACGGAAAAGCACTTAACCTGAGATAATCGTTAAAAAAAAGTTAATTTCTTTTGATGGCAAGATATGATTTTTTTCATTTTCATAAAGAACGTCTTTTTCTTGATACAATACCATAAAAATTTAATCGGGTTCCATGAGAAAAAATTGAACAAAAATAACTTTCTAAAAAATCACCTCCCTCGGTTGGACTTTATTAATCCATTTATCATCATACCCAGTGAAAAAAAGTGATAGGATTTGTAGCTGTCAATTTCAAACATTGTTTGTTGTCCGTTATCTGCACATGAAAAAATTGAAGATTTTAACAATTTAATAATTATTCTTATGGCAGAATTGAGCGAAACGGTGACAAGAAACGTAGTTATAAAGAAGTGTGCATGCTTTTTTTATGAAGTATATTCTAATCGGCCACAAATTAATAAAGGCTGTGTTTTCAAATTATTAAAAAAATTAACGAAACTGCTAGTGTCAAAGATAAACCAAGAATAGGAAGACCAAAAACGGCTGCAGCTGGTAATAAGGCAGTAGATGTAGTGTTATCTTTTCATGAAACCCTTTGTTTGTCTACAAATGAAGTTGCCACATTACACAATGTTTCGCAAAAATATATGGTAAATTTGTTAAAAAAAAAAGAATAAATTCTCCTATACAAAGTACAGCTGGCACAAGAGCTTGTAGATGGCGATTTAGAGGCGTGTTAAATTTTGTAATATGAACTTTGGTAGAAACATTATTTTCTCAGTTGAAGCTACATTTACACTGCATGCATTTATTAATAAACTAAATTATCATCATTGGTCTCAGCAAAATCCACATTGAATGCTGGAAGCTCAAATCCAGAGACCACAAACAATTAATGCATGGGCCGGTATACAACACATTAGCATTACTGGGCCGTTCTTCATTAAGAGAAATCTAACATCTAAAATATATTTAAATTTATCAGCTGAAAAAAATTATCCCCCTGTAGACGTGTGTGGCAAGATTTGAATGAAGTTTTCCTAGAAAAGTGGATTGGGCGCGATGGTACTCTTAAATAGCCTGATGGCTCTCCTGATTTGACGCCATGTGATGTTTTTCTTTGGGATCAATTAAATAATGTGGAATGTGGAAGACCTGAAAGCTAGAATTATTGGCGAAATCTTATGATTTCTTGCTGAACCGACTCATTGCAAAATGGCGACCAAGTTTATTTTTAAATATCGCCGTTATAAGTATTTGGCGTTGACAAAAAATATATTTTGTAATGGGTAGCTTTTTTTAAAGTCGTCGTATCGAAAACATTTTTATACAGAGATCCGTTTCAGAACGCCCTGAATCAGAAAATCGCAAAATCTTATAATTGGATGTATATGTATATATGTAGAACGGTTCTGCTAATACGATAACTTTCTAAAGTCACAAGGTAATGAAAGTTTTTCGTACATGCGATCCCTAAAAAAATTAAAGTAACTGGACAATCAGCTACATCGGATTGGCCTAGATGCGTTTTAGCGAATTTTTAAAAAACGCTAATAGAAAGGTATCGATGGTGAGACTTTGCAAAAATGTATTCAAATGAGCGCAAATTTGGGCCCCTAGAACCATAACATCAAGGTTCGTTTGAATTTTTATATGTTTATATACAGGGTGTTTCATAATAAGATGTCAATATTGAAGGGAGTGAATCTATGAATGATTTTAAGAAAAAAAAAGATCATAATAACCTAGGTCCGTTTTTGCTTTTTGTCGTGAGATACAGAGTGATAATCCTTATAACTCAGAACAGCCATAGAATATTTTTACAAAGCTTGGTGGGGGTAAATTATGTGTAGAGGCACATATTTGAAGTGGAAAACGAATTTTTAAATTTAACTAGTGGCGCCATTGATGTGACCCTAAATATTGTTAATAAAAACTATGACACGCCGTGCTTTTTCTAAAAATGAAAGTCATTTTCACATTACTACTTATTTTTGTAAAAAAAGATCTCGTGAATTTTTTTCGTAACTTAGCGTTTCTATAAAAAGAAAATAGCAACGACTATTTTTTACATTTTAAGGGTTTTTTAAATTATTTATTGAAGAAAGAATACATTATCCAATAACTAATTTAAAAACCAACAGAACTGAATTAGTTTCATTTCTGAACGTCACACAGTTAAGTATGGAACATATTAATTGGCTGTTGACAAATTAAAAATTCTGGACGCAGCAAGTGCGTTATGGTAGTGAATTTTCATAAAAATGTTTTTAATAGCAAATATGTGTTTTTTTCAGAAAGCAGGCATCAAATTTGGTTACCAGCATAACCTATATAGTAAAAACAATGTGCCATGTTTCATCAAAATAACTTTATTGTTTGAAAACGTACAGAAATTTCCGAACGTAAACTTAAAATGTAACCGAAAAAATCCGTTTCTTGGTCAACCTTATAGGTTAATATCAAATTGAGCTTTTCAAATATGAAGCATTTAATCAAAATTCGCTACCATAACGCACTTGCTGCGTCCAGAATTTCTTAACTTACAAACATGCATTATATTTCGATGGAAAATGCAAAAGCATAAGGCGTTTTCCACTAAAAAAAATTATTATTTGTATCACCAACGACTTATGGGCCACCCTGTGATGGTAGCAATAATTTTTTAAGGTGTGGCTCAAGACACCGTATAATTAATGTATACAATATTTTTTCATATCTTGTATAATAACGGATATATTGAGCTTTATTGATTTTTTTACGAAAATTCTACAAAAATTATATACCATTAAACGATAAATTCTATAGCTAAGGCTACTGCCAAGCATCAGAGAAAGGGTCTATTTGAAATGAATTTTCTGGAAATATTTTAGTAAAATGAAGGACGATGACGGTTGAAACTAAGATTTCAGTGTTTGTAAAACATTCTTCTTAAGACATTTTCTTTCCATAGCCCGTATTAGATTCAAGTTCTTTGCCTAAATGTTGCGAATTTTGATGTTTTAAATTGTCACTTTGACGTTTTGAGGAAAACCCCAATTTATTTTTCTTTAAATGCCCATAACTTTTTTGTCTTTTGACCTACAGAGCTAAATTTTGGTAGGCATCTCACCTATAATGATGTAAACCAGCGCACGAAATTTGGTTGCTCTTACTTTATTAATTACGGAGATATAATTTTTTTTTGAAGAAAAACCCCAAATTTTCCGGGAAAACCTAGGCCGATTTTCCTGACTAACGAACTTATCCAAGCCATTTGCAAAAGGAAGGTATTCACCAAATTTAATCAAAATCGGCCCATTATTTTTTGAGTTATCGGTGTGATACATACATACATACATATATATATATATATATATATATATATATATATATATATATATATATATATATATATATATATATATATATATATATATATAAACATATAAAAATTGAAACTGACCCCGGATATGTGTTCTGGGGGGCCTAATTAGCGCTCATTTGAAGAAATTTTTTCAAAATTCAAAAGTCGGGATCTCCTCATTAGTGAATTTTTTTAAAGAAAATTCACTAATAACACCAGCTTATGTTGAAAAAAAGCAGAACAAAGAATTAAATAAGGTGTTGGAAATGCCCTCCAGTTGCAAGGATACATGTCTCAGCTCTTTTTCTCATATTATCGCGCACTCTTTGGAAAATCTCTGGCGTATTCCTTATTGTGTTACAGGAAGCTATAATGCGATTTATCAAATCTTCCACAGTGTTAACAGGAGTGCTGTAAACCAGAGATTTAAGCTGACCCCATAAGAAAAAATCCAAAGTATGCAAGTCGCGTGACCGAGGAGGCCATAGTTGCGGTCCACCCATCGGTTATTGAATGTACGATTTAAATGGTATCTTGCTTCAATACTGAAATGAGCTGTCGTGCATGAACGACATTCCATCTTTAATCAAAAGCGGCACTTTTTTAAGCAATAAGTGCAAGTTCTTCTCAAGAAACAGGCGACAACTGTGGCTATTTATCCTTCTGGTAGAAAAATGGTCCAATCAAGTAACTTGCAAAAGTGTGGTTTCGTCCGTAAACATTATTTCACTAACAGGGGATTTACCGCAATATTTTCTAACAACCATTGGCTGAAGTTGATTCGCAAAGAAAAGTTCTAAGGCAGTAAGGCTTGGACGCGTTGAATATGATACGGGTGCAACAAAAAGTCGTGGAGAATCCTCCAAACCAAGACGTGCGATATATTCAATTCATTTCCAATATTTTTAGTGCTCAATGTTCAATTGAATTTATAACATATTCTTCAATTTCAGGAGTTTTTTAGTCCGACTAGCACCTTTTAAAATGTTGTTAGGATTAAAAGTACCAGTTTCCCTTAATCTTCTATGGCTATTTGAAAATGTTAGCCTATCTGCAGTGATTCTGTTTGGGAAGCGCTCTTTATATAATCGCGCAGCTTCTGGTGCTTTGCCATCAGCGAAACCATAAATGAAATGGACTGCAAAGTCTGCATTGGTAAAACCAACAATTTTCTTTCAAGATAACAACGTAAGACGTGAAACTGATATTTTGCTAATGAACTTCGAATTCACTTTAAGATATCAAGCCGGAGCTGACACATGTGACGTTTGAAGCATAGAGGAGATATTTTATATCTATGTTTAAAGTCACAGCCTAAAAATTCGTTTTCCCCTTCAAAGATGCGCCTCTGCACGTAATTCACCCCCACCACCCACCAAGTTTCATAAAAACATTTAATGGCTGTTCTGAGTTATACAAACGAAAATACAAAAAAGTCTGGATGCAGCAAGCGTTATGGTAGTGAATTTTCGTAAAAATGTTTTTAATAGGAAATATATCTTTGTTTTAAGAAACCTGGCATCAAATTTGGTTACCAGTATAACCTATATACAAGAAACAATGTACCATATTTCATCAAAATAACTCAATTGTTTGAAAATGTACAAAATCTTCCGAAAATAAACTTAAAATGTTCCCAGAAAAACTGGTTTCCTGGACAACGAACCTTAGGTTAATAGTAAATTAAGCTATCGAAAGAAGCATTTTATGAAAAATCGCCACCATAACGCACTTGCCGAGTCCAGAATTTATTTTCTTACAAACATGCATTATCTTTCAATGGAAAATGCATAATGTGGAATAATATAAGGCGTGTTCGATTAAGAAAAAAAATGTATCACCAGCGACTTATGGGCCACCTGTGGTATATAATATAAATAATTTTACAAGATGCAGCTCCAACATCGTATAATTAACGTATACAATTTTTTTCTCATATCTTGTATAATAATGAAAATATTGAGCTTTAACCTAGAAATGCGTCACCCTGTATATATGAAAACAGATAAAAACTGAAACTGAGTCGGATATGGGTTCTATGGGGCCTAGTTCGCGCTCATTTGCAGAAATCTTTTCAAAATTCAAAAGTCACTACAATTTTTTGCATTAAATACCTATAACTTTTTTTCCTTTTAACTTAGAAAGATAAGTTTCCGTACATAGTTTAGCTTTAACGACATAAGCCAGTGTACTAAATTATAAACTATAACTTTGTTATTTCCGGAGATATATAAATTTTCCGAAAGAAAACACAAACTTTTTCGGGAGAAACTGGTCCGATTGTCTTGGCTAACGAACCTATCCAAGCCACTTGCAAAAGGATGGTATACACTAAATTTTATCAGGTCCATTATTTTTTAAATTATCAATGTAACACACACACACACACATACACACACACACACAAATATATATATATATATATATATATATATATATATATATATATATATATATATATATATATATATATATATATAAATTGAAACTGACCCCGGATATGTGTTCTAGGTCTAGTTCGCGCTCATTTGAAGAAATGTTTTCAAAATTTGAAAGTCGCGATCTCCTCAATAGTGAATTTTTTTTAACGAAAATTCACTAAAATGGTTAGAAATATGGTTATATACAGTAACTGCTCGCACAACGTCGTCTCATTTAACGTTGTTTCATTATAGCGTAGCAGTAATGTATCCCTTAACGTTGAAACTGATTCGGTATAACGTTGTTATTATAAAAAAAAGTCTAAAACAGGAGGTAAAAAAAGGAGTACATAATATAATGTGTAGGCATGTACATAATACATACGTAAATTAATACTGTTTTTTAATCATTTTGCAGTCACAAATATGTAGATAATATTATGTATGTACACTATATTCATTCGCAATCATTCGTTTTACGTTGTTTCACTCGCGATTGGTAGACCCCTAACTAGAACGTTAAGCGGGGACTTGCTGTAAATAAAAATTGAGAGCTAATAACTTAAAATAACACCATTTTGGGCAAATTAGAAAATCAGTATATCACTAAATCATAAATTTAGAAAATATATAGACCATTAGACCTTAAACTTAACTAAAACTACTGCCAAAGCATCAGAGAAAGGGTCTATTTGAAATGAATTTTCTGGAAATATTTTCGTAGAATGAAGGACAATGACGGTTGAAGCTGGAAATTAGGAGTTTGTAAAACACGCTTCTTGCGATATTTTCTGTACATAGCCGGTATTCGTTTCAGGTTCTTTGCCTAAATGTGGCCAATTTTGACGTTTCAAATCGGGACTTTGGTGTTTTAAGAGAAAAACTATAAAATTTTTAAAGTAATTCTTCTGACATTTCTTGAACTTTTTTGCGCTAAAAAACTTAATCTTTGCTTGTAATATACAATACATTTTGTTATCCACAAAAAATATTTTGTTTTTTTGCGTTTTTCTTGTCATCAGTGGCACCCAATTTTTTTGAAATGCCTATAGCTTTTTTTTTCTTTTAACTTAGAGATCTACATTTTGGTACATACTTGAGTTTTTATGGTGTAAACCTGCGTGCCAAATTCGGTTGCCCTAACTTTGTTATTTCCGGAGATATAAACAGTTTCCGAAAGAAAATGCAAAATTTTCCGGGAAAAACTAGACCGATTTTCTTGGCTCAAAAAATTATTCCAAGCCACTTGCAAATTTGATCAAAATCGGTACATTATTTTTTGAGTTATCGGTGTGACACACACACACACACACACACAGATATATATATATATATATATATATATATATATATATATATATATATATATATATATATATATATATATATATATATATATATATATATAATAATAAACATATAAAATTTTAACTGACCCCAGATAAGTGTTCTAGGGGGCCTAGTTAGCGCTCATGTAAAGGAATTTTTTCAAAAATCAAAAGTAGCGATCTCCTCAATAGTGAATTTTTTTAAAGAAAATTCACTAAAAAGGAATTTTTATCACTTTGTGTCTCAGACAAAAAGCGAAAACGGACCTATGTTCATATAAACCGTTTTTTTCAAAATCATTCATAGATTCACTTCCTTTTATATTAACATCTCATAATGAAGCACCTGTATATATACAGGTGTACCAACCAAGATGCAAAGTTCGATAAAGCCTTTGTTTTCATAGATATCAAAAAAGTTTTCAAACAAAAGTGGTAGAGGGTGTAACGGTGCACAATTTACAATTATTTTGAATTATACAGGATGTTTCGTGATTCAGGTGCGAAGCAAACCTATGTTTTTTTTTTTAATTGGAACACCTGTATATTACTTAAAATTCAGAAAGCCCACATTTTCTTAATTCTCTTAATATAGAGTTTACATTATGCAGGGTATTTCAAAAGATATGGATTGTTTTGTGTTAAAATTGTACGTATATCAACGCTCTGTAGAACAAGACGTTTTCTAGAAAAAAATTATGTGTTGACAAGTTGAGTTTCAAAATATGATCTAGTATCATTAACTATCGTTTCAAAAAAAATTTCTTTAAAAAAAGTCACTAATAAGGAGATCCAGACTTTTGAATTTTGAAAAATTTTCTTCAAATGAGCGCAAACTAGGACCCCTAGAACCCATATCCGGGGTCAGAACCCGGTACCCTTCGGTTTAGAGGCACACGTTCTTACCACTGAACCACCGAGACTCTTATATGTTTCTTACCATAAATAAAACTCGGTACCTTATAAAGGTAAATTTCTGACAAGGTCTTAATTTATTTTTTCTTAAAAAGTTCTCGGCATGACTCAAAGTTGTGCATACTAAAAATTACCCTCAGTGTTTTCTTCTGAAGCACAATAACCCTGTTTATATATATATATATATATATATATATATATATATATATATATATATATACATACATACATACATATATATATATATATATATATATATATATATATATATATATATATATATATATATACACATTTCAAAAAATAATAGGCCGATTTTGATTAAATTTGGTGAGTACCTTTCTTTTGCAAAGGACTTAGATAAGTTCGTTAGCCAGGACAATTGGCCCAGGTTTTCCCGGTACATTTTGTGTTTTATTTTGGAAAAAAAATTGTATCTCCGGAGTTAACAAAGTAAGGGTAGTCAAATTTGTTAAGCGTGTTTGTATTATAAATAGTGATTTACTTACCAAAATTCAGGTCTGTAAGTTAAAAGACAAAAAGTTATAGGCATTTAAAGAAAAAAAAAATGACGATTTCCTCAAAACGTCAAAGACGCGATTTGAAACGTCAAAATTCGCAACATTTAGCAAAGAACTTAAAATAAATACGGATTATGTAAAGAAAATGTCGCAAGAAGAGTGTGCAGTTTCAGCTTCAACCGTCATTGTCCTTCATTTTTCTAAAATGTTTACAGAAAATTCATTTTAAATAGACCCTTTCTCTGATGAAAAGTACTTTTAAGTAGCCTCGGAAAATGTCAAATTTGTAGTCTTTTCATCTTTCTCGGTATTCTCAAGCATTGTAAAATGAAGGCCAATGTGTTCAATATTCGCATCTAAAACGATACTATGTGAAAACTGGAACCTGTGATGAGCACTGATAAGTACAGTTGGAGAACCCAAATCACCACAACACATATTTTTAAAGACCTTACGATCGTTTCACTAACCACGTTAGCATCATCCTCTGATGATGCTAACGTGGTTAGTGAAACGATCGTAAGGTCTTAAAAAAATATGTCTTGTGGTGATTTGGGTTCTCCAAGTGTACTTATCTAAAATGATATTAAAGACATGATAATTTCAGAAATCATTGAGCTAACAGTTTGTTTTGATACATACAATCTTTGTAGCTGTTAAATATATTAGATAAAAAAAATTATTTTTTACTTTTGAGAAAATAATGTTGTTAATGGTATACACATTTTTATACGTCATAGGTTTTGATCATTCGAACACCATATAGAGTATGTTTTACTCACACAAAAAAATGGAATTTAGTTTCATGTTGTGAATTCTTACTTACACTACTTATTTCAAAATGACAGCCAATTATTTAAAAAATCGCTAAAATATAGGTATGGTATTAGACCACAATCACCACATATCATCAAAAAGGTCAAATTATTTAGATTGGGCAATGTCGAATGTAACCCGCATAATTTATTTTTATTTCTTACAGAATATCCCGGGAACGACTTCAAATAGCTGTAATCATCATCTACATAATTTATTATACAAAATAAATGTGAATAATTCCAATAATTTTTAGCTGAAAGACAACAGGATACAAAAACTTTGCAAAAATAACCAACTTGCTTTTCATAACATTTTTTATGAATTATATGGAGACTTGATAAGAATTATATAATTTTCCTCGAGACTGTCACCGTAGTGAAAAGTAGTAGAAAGTAAACCAATGATACTGATAGCTTGGTAGTTATTGAAAAAACAGCATACGTGCATCCACACTGTACACCTAATTGGGTACCGGTACTATATAAGCCCACTGCCCTCTGAAAAGTGTATTATAGAAGAATCCGTTGACATACATTCAGTTAAAACGTAGTGCGTGTCGATTTGCACGTTGGATTTTTAGGAATGAGAGATGAAATATTTAATTAATTAGATATGTCAAATTGTGTAATGCTCCGAATTCCAGTTATTTGAAATTGATTGGTAAATTATAATGACGTGAACCTTTGTGTAAATATACAATTTCGTGTCTAGCCCTAACTTCATAGTTAACCTTCAAATCTTTAAAATATAAATTTTAAAATCGTTGACATAAAACTCATCGATATCGTTCTAGGCTTAGATAATTTTCAAAAGTAATTTACTAATGACTGCCGTTATAAGTATATTTCTAGAATATACGTGCTATATGTGCTCTTTAGAGCCTTCAAAGAACCCATATCCAATATCAATTTCAGTATACTATGTACCTAGATGAACCGAATCGCACGGGCAAAACTTAAACAGATAATACAAGCTTTTAAAATAAGAAAGGACGCTACAGCCCTTTAATCTACCTTTTGATGGTTTTTACTTAAGCAGTGATCTTCTTATCTTTATACAGACCTAATAGAGGTCTAAGGTTGAAAGGTTGAACCCACTGAGACCTTAGAGACGATCTCCGGCGAGATTTGGGCAATATTATCCACCGCTCTAAGGAGTAGGCTGATTGAGGCCTTAGGGTTCATTTCCTTTCTTACTTCCTTAACCTCTTGAAAATATCTCCAAAAATTATATATATATATATATATATATATATATATATATATATATATATATATATATATATATATATATATATATATATATATATATATATATATATATATATATATATTTGTGTGTGTGTATACATGTATCACACCGATAACTCAAAACATAAAATAATACGCCGATTTTGACGACATTTGACGGGCGCCTTCCTTTTGTAAGTCGCGTGGATAAGTTCGTTAGTCAGGAAAATCGGACCAATTTTTGCGGGAAAATTTTGGATTTCCTTACTGAAAATTTTAGTATCGACAAAGCTATGGCAACTAAATTTGGTACTGAGGTTTACTTTAAAAAGTAACCTACATACCAAAATTTAGATCTCTAAGTTAAAGGAAAAAATGTTATAAGCATTTAAAGAAAAAAACTTGAGTTCAGCGGGTAATCAAAGAATGACACGAAACTATTTTGTGTGGTTTACAAAATTTATTGAATATTAGAAAGAATTTCGCTAGCCAGGAAAATCGGACCAGTTTTTGCGGGAAAATTTTGTATTTCCTCTGGGAAATTTTTGTATCTCCAAAGATAACAAAGCTATGGCAACTAAATTTGGTACTTAGCTTTACATTATAAAAAGTAACTTACATACCAAAATTTTGATCTCTAAGTTAAAAAAAATGCTGTGAGCACTGAAAGAAAGAAAATTGGGTGCCGCTGGTGATCAAAGAATGACACGAAACCAAAATATTTTGTGTGGTTAACAAAATTTATTGAATATTACAAAGAATAATTTTCTTGGCGCAGAATATGAAAAGTAAATGTTTTAGACAAACTGAGACGACTGAGGATTATGTAGAAGAAATGCCGTAAGAACTGTGTTTTGCAAAGCCTTACGTTTCTATTTCAACCGTCATTGTCTCTCATTTTATTAAAATATTTGCAGAACATTCATTTCAAATAGACCCATTCTCTGATGCTTTGGCAGTATTTTCAGTTATAGAATTTGTGGTTTAATAGTATACAATTCTTAGCGAATTTTCGTAGAAAAAAATCTACTATTTAGGAGATCACGAAATGTTGAAAAGATTTCTTAAAATGAGCGTGAACTACGCCCCCTAGAACCCATATCAGGGGTCAGTTTATATATATATATATATATATATATATATATATATATATATATATATATATATATATATATATATATATATATATATATATATATATATATATATATATATATATATATATAAGATCGATAAGATAATTTATTTTCGCTTTCATGCCATAATATATGTAAAAGCTCGTAACAATAGATGTACATAGATAAAAACGATTATACTATTTAGTTACAAAAAAAAAAAGATAAAAGTGCACAATGTAAAAAAACACAACGCTTAAAACAGTGCGATACAAACATCTGCCTATACACAAAACAATCAAGAACAAAAACATTGAAAAAATTCCAATCAAATCATTTGCCTCACAGAGCACGAAACAAATTCATCGACCGCATAAAATGATCGCTCACTTAAATATTTTTTTAAATCGCCCTTAAAAGTGTTCATATTTCCAGTGGATTTTATAGTTTCCGGAAGCAAATTGTCCAAAACGCTACCCGCATACACAGCGTGAACTACGCCCCCTAGAACCCATATCAGGGGTCAGTTTATATATATATATATATATATATATATATATATATATATATATATATATATATATATATATATATATATATATATATATATATATATATATATATAAGATCGATAAGATAATTTATTTTCGCTTTCATGCCATAATATATGTAAAAGCTCGTAACAATAGATGTAAATAGATAAAAACGATTATACTATTTAGTTACAAAAAAAAAAGATAAAAGTGCACAATGTAAAAAAAACACAACGCTTAAAACAGTGCGATACAAACATCTGCCTACACACAAAACAATCAAGAACAAAAACATTGAAAAAATTTCAATCAAATCATTTGCCTCACAGAGCACGAAACAAATTCATCGACCGCATAAAATGATCGCTCACTTAAATATTTTTTTAAATCGCCCTTAAAAGTGCTCATATTTCCAGTGGATTTTATAGTTTCCGGAAGCAAATTGTCCAAAACGCTACCCGCATACACAGTGGATTTATTGTACGCCATTTTCTGAAAATGCTTTAAATTAACGTGACTGCAGTGCGTAGTGGAGTACGAGTGATTGTCTGAATATCTTCGCAACACATGTTTCTTTTTTTTTTCTTTCTTTAACGTCGGTCTATTTCCGCGACTATAGCCAATCACCGAAGCCAGGGAGTAGTTTTACCTAACTATCCTTGAAATTTTGCCGAACCCTCGCCTTTTTGTTAGGAGGATAGGGATATTTAACGTGCCCAACATCGCATGGACACGGGACCGATGGCTTTACGCCCCTTCCGAAGGGCGGGAGGTGCAGATATTCAAATTACTCAAATACAATGCCAGAACCTGGGTTGATGTTAATTGTACAGTATGTACTGAAAAAGTGAAGGGGGAACGCTGGGGTTGAACCCGGTAACCTTCCGTTCAGAGGCACACGTTCTTACCACTGAACCACCGAGGCTCTTATATGTTTCTCACCATAAATGAAACTCAGTACCTTATAAAGGTAAATTTCTGACAAGGTCTTAATTTGTTTTTTCTTAAAAAGTTCTCGTCATGACTCAAGAGTTGTATATATATATATATATATATATATATATATATATATATATATATATATATATATATATATATATATATATATATATATTTACACATTTCTACGGTAAAGCTCAATATATCTGTTATTATACAAGATACGAGAAAAAATATATGTACGTTAATTATAAAGCATCTTCAGCTGCATCTTACCAAATTATTTTGACAATGAAAGGGTGGCCCATAAAGCTTTGGTGATCAAATTGTTCTTATTTTAAACAGAACACTCCTTATATCTTTGCACTGCTGCATTTGCCATCGTGCCGTCAAATTTTAATGCATATTTGTAGGGAAAAAATTGATATCGTTCTCCGTTTCGGAGTTACTTAAATTCTTTTGCAACTTTTCACGCGTTTTGGGACATATGAAAAATTGTGATACTGCATATTTACCAACAGATAGCGGAGTCCCATGCAAATGATGCATTCAATGGTGATGGTGATTAGAGGTTTTCGTTTATATTATTCGTCAAAAATCCTGATTTCATATACAGGCCGCTCTCAAATAGTGGCTGAATTTGAAATAAATTTAAACTGCCGTAGCTCAATATTTTTCAATGGAACTGTCTGTATGTTATTTCAATTTTAATGAAGATTATGTAGTTTCAATTTTATTAATTTTATCAGTAAGAACCTCGGTGGTTCAGGGGTAAGAACTTGTGCCTCTGAACCAAAGGGTACTGGGTTCGATCCCAGGGTACTCCTTTCACTTTTTCACTACAAACTGTAACATTAACATCAACCGAGGTTTTGGCATTGGATTTGAGCAAGTTGAATGTCTGCACGTTCCGTCCTTCAGAGGGGGCGTAAAGCCGTCGGTCCCGTGTCCATGCGATGCTGGGCACGTTAAAGATACCTACCCTCCTTACAGAAAGGCAGGGGTTCGGCAAAATTTCCAGGATAGTGAGGTGAAACTGCTCCCTGGCGTCGGTGATTGGCCATAGTCGCGGAAATAGGCCGACGTTAAAGAAACAAAACACACACACAATTTTATCAGCAAATTATTGTGTCAAATATATTAGTCAGTGTGTGCAGAAATCATTTTTGCCAAATTGTTGTGAAATGTTAGTGATTAATAAGTAATGTTTAATATGCTTACATGAAAAATCTTTTTTCGAATTTTCGTGAAAAGAAATTTGTTTAGCAAATTGTTGTGCAAAAAACTTTTTAGCTAATTTTGGTAAAAAGACTTTTATGCAACCTTTGTGTAAGATTACTTAAGCAAATTTTTGTAAAAAACATGGCTAATTTTCGTGAAAAGGGTTGTTTGCAAATTTTCAGGTAACATTTTTTTCCGAATTTTTGTCAAAAAGCTTTTTGTGAATAATTATATCTTGACAAGTGTAGTTTTGTGTAAATTTTTGAATTGGTTCGTTGGCCCGGCAAATCGGACCTGTTTTTTCGGTACAATTTTATTTATTTTCGGAGTTTTTTTATATTCAATAAAGTTATTTTGATGAAATATGGTACAAAGTTTCTACTATAAATGTTACACTTTTACCAAATTAGATGTCTTTCATTAAACAAAAGACATATTTGGATCAGAAACATTTTAATGAAAATTCACTACCATAACGCACTTGCTACGTCCAGACTCTTTTCAATGTCAGTCTGTATATGCAGGCGGTCTCACTGGCTCTAGGCGCAAGCACTCATGTATGCATTGCAATGTGTTTCATAAATAGATGGATAGCCCCATCTAACGAAAAAGTTTGTCAACGTGGATGCAGAAAAGGTTGATTATTGATTGATCAGTAGGAAAGTAGAAAGTAAGATACGAAAAGAACAGCATAGTTTATTAGATCAACCCCGCCTATAGTGTGTTATTGTACTTAATAATATGTCTGATTTTAATCGGGCCATGTGTGTTGGAAAGCTTATAATTATTGTGAGAAGGTTTAAACCCTTTTTTTAATCAAAATCGGTTTATAACTTCCCCGATATTTTAACAAGTTTTTTTTATATTAGATAAAATTATAGTTTAGAGGTTTTTTAAAATTAAATGATGTAGCTTTTTATAGTGCCTACCTATATGGTAGATTCAACGTGTACTGTATATAGAAAAATTAACTGGACAACTGAAATACTTTAAATGCATATTTTAAAAAGCTAAATTACAAAAGTCCTTGCAATCTCTTAAAACAAACCTAAACCTTATTTGATGTATAAAATAGAATTGCCAAGAAATCAATATTATCCAACAGAAAGGTAAATAAAAAAGTAAATTTTTGCAAACCTCTTAAAAACACACATGTGAACAGGTTGCAGGTATAGATATAATCATATTGTAGCTAGTAAACAAAGAAAGTAGGCAAATATAATAACCAGTCACCAATTAAAGCTAAAAACCAAATTAGTTTTTCTTAGATCTGTTTATCAGATCAGAAATTGGTGTTCGTTATTGTATCGCAAATGTATTAAGGTATTTAAACTAGGAAATTTATTCACTATAAACTCGATGGACTGCAGAGTAGGTACAATAAACACACTACATTAAAAAATGAATTGAATCTAATTCTTATTACAAAAAATGTGATTCTAATAAAAGTTGCACGAAAAAAAAAAAAGTTATATGTATCTAGTAAGTACTAGGAAAAGGGTGTAACAGAGTACTGAAGCATGTATATGTTGTATTAAAGTACTTATGCAACTTTAAACCATGTGAAGAAACAAGCTCGTCAGCAACCTTATTTGAAGATTTTTAAAGAAGATCTAGGTAAAAAGCTCAAGTGGAACTGGCTGAAACACAAAACTTACCTAAAATGCGAAATATCTGATCCAGAACGTAAAGCTGCTGATGCTATATAACACACGATTCTTGATAAATAAAACCACTTATTATAAGGTAAAAAGTACAAATTTTATATCGAAGGCGAAACAAAACTAAAAACGCCCGATAATTAATAATTATTCCCTAAAGCTTGCCCTGCAAACAGACAATTTGATCTTAGCGGGTAAATACTTTTCTAGGTTGTTACACCAGGGTAGCCACTACACGAATAACATGACATCTAGAATTTTTGTACTTTGGATATAATACATATATATTTAAATTCGTTCTAAAACGACAGTTCAAGAATCCAACCAAAATTCGTGACGCAAAGTTAATCAAAAAAGCACAAGCTAAAGTTGACAAGTTTTTAAATAATACTTTATGGGAAGCAAAGGTGTAGTAAATACGTACTTTTTATTTCTGATCTATTAAAAACATTTGCTGCTCTTTTTAACGTCCGCTATTATAATATCTAATTCATAAAATGGTTTAATAGAACAGGCGTATCACAGTGAACCGTTTATATTTGATTTTACTAGGCTGTTAAAAGCAAGGAATTCATTTTTTGATAACCATTTTAACTTTTAACCTAAATCTTTACAATAACATTGGACATTGACATTTCTCATTTTGGCATGTCACCCACGCCAAGACCTAACCAATGTTGCCAAGTAAATATCTAGACGGTAAAATTTTAAATCAAGATTATGTCTAACGTAAATAACTATTCTTAAAATTGTAACAAAATGATCAAACACCGAAATAAAATATTTTACTTATAAGGTTCTATCCGACAAAATCCATATCTCGAGAAAATCAGCTTGGAAATACTTTTATATGCTTGCAGCTTGCTGTGTAAAATTTTAAAAAAAGTTCGGGACGCAGCAAGTGCCGTAGTGAATTTTTATTAAATGCTTCAAATTTCATTTACTCAATTTTCTATAAACTTAGAAAGTTGAATTTTGGTACGTAGTAAGGTGTTTCCCAAAACATATCCACCATACTTCATTAAAATAACTTTGCAATTTTCGGAGAAAAATTTTTTTTTTCGAAAGAAAACTTAAAATTTGATTATCTCAATTTTCTATAAACTTAGAAAGTTGAATTTGGGTACGTAGTAAGGTCTTTGCCAAGGCAACATATCTATCAAATTTCATGAAATAGCTTTGTAATTTTCAGAGGAAATTTTTTTTTCAAAAGAAACTCAAAATTTTCCCGGAAAACCTTGTCCGATTTTCCTGGCTAACGAACTCATCCAAGCCATTAATAAAAGAAAGGCACTGGCCGAGTTTTATTTAAATCGGTTAATTATTTTATGAGTTATCGGTTAGATACATACATATACGGTGTGTCCCAAACTGTATGGGAATGTATTGCTATCTCCGTTATTATTAGAGATAGGGAGACGGTTGAATTAGCAATGTTTTGTATAATTTCATGCTCGTTCCAAATATTGCTTGTATTTTGCCCTGCCTCTTTTCGTTTTCGAGTTATTTTAAAAAAACAAAAATTTGTCGATTTCTTTTTTCTTCAATATCTAAGTAGGCGTTGATCTGACATGTCTAAGACTTGCACATTATCAGGACACTTTTTACAGAGTAATCTTTTTGTGCTATTCTCAACTTTGGATTGTCATTTGTTTTTGAGCTACAGGTATCAACGTTTGTTTTCTTATGGCAGCCATATTGGATTTTTTGCTCTTGTGATAGACTGTGAAAAGAGCTTTTCAATAATGTACAACATGCTTGAGAAATCTTGTAATTGCACTGACAATTTTGAGAAAAACCGTTTTGAAGATATTAGCCTATGAAATCCAATACCAGAAAACAAATGGCAAAAAAGTGTTCAAAAAGCAGTAGGCCATGGCGTCTAACAATAGACTTCTACTTTTAACATAATTTTCCGTGATGATTCATGATTAAAAAATAGGAACTTTGAGCACACCAATGAATCGGCCCATTATTACAAATGGTATTTTACGTTACAAAATTATCCCAAAAAATTGTTATAATTTAATTAAATAGGAAACCTAGTAAATAACAACATTACCTAACAGAATTCAATAAAAAGTAGATTAATGATTTACGAAGACGCCTTTGAAATTTGTAAATCACTGTAAACGTAAGTCAACTGAAAAACAACAGAAGAAAGGTTTCTATGGACATAACACTATCGCGACAACTAAGAATAGTGTCATTCTTAATTATCTGAACAGTTTCAGGTGTATTTAACACGTTGCTTAAAATTTTGTACTAAATAGTTTGTTTCCTGTTTCTTTTAAATATTATTCAACAATATGTTCAGTAATGAAGAATATTTTGACATGTTGGAATGTTATTATCGTTCTAACCGAAATACTGAGGCAGCTGCAAATTCATATCAAAATAACTACCCAGAAAGACGACAACCAAACACCAAAATATTTTGCAGGATAGTGACCAATCTACTGAACGACGGTAGCCTCCACGCAAAGAAACTACCAATGCCTAGAAATGAAGAAAGGAATAATGCCGTCATACAGGTTTCAAACGAAAACCCTCCGCAATTTGTTCGGTTTTATGGTGAACTTCAATTCAGCAGATGGTATCAAGGACAATGTCAGCAAGATGAAAATTTTCATTTGAAAATAATATGGACTGATGAATCCTTGTCTACAAATTGTGGTGTGTATAATTGCCATAATAGGCATTATTGGGCAAATGAAAATCCCCATCTAAAGGATGAAAGACGATTGCAAGACAGATTTGGTATTAATGTTTGGTGCGGCTTATTAGGTAAGAAACTGTTATTTTTATTTGTAGATTAGACAGTTAATTTCAAAAATTTCAGGTAACTTCATTGTTGGTCCTTTTTTTTTGAAAATAATTTAACTGGGGAAAAGTATCTTAATCTATTGAGAAATGATATCTTACCAACAATTAGAAGAGCTCATGATAATTTAGACGATATTTGGTACCGACAAGATGGTTGTTCAGCTGACAATGCAAGGATCGTCAAAGAATTTTTTTACCAAAATTTTAATAATTGTATCATTTGTAACAATAGGCCGGTTCATTGGTGTGCTCGAACTCCTGATATAACACCCATGGATTTTCATTTTTGGGGTACTCTGAAGAATCATGTGTATAAATTCGATCCACAACAAAATATCAATGAATTACGAAACAGAATCACGAAAGCTATAAATCATATTAACCAAAACACCCTCACCAGAGTTTGCAGACATGTTTCAAAAAGGTGTGTAAAGTGTATTGAACAAAACGGTGGCCATATTGAACAATTTTCTATTTAGTGTATTTTTAAGTTTATATTTTATTATTTGCTGAGTTCCGTTTCTAATTGTGTTGTTTCGTGGAGTTTAAGTTTCTTTTTGTTATTGCCGGGTTTCGTTATTAAACTGTTTCACATAATATTACTTAGCATTATTACTTTATTAAGTATTGTAAATTAAATCACAATATTTTTTAGCGTTAATCATTACGGAAAATTATGTTAAAAATAGAAGTCTATTGTTAGAGTCCATGGCCTACTGCTTTTTGAACACTTTTTTTTGTCATTTCTTTTCTGGTATTGGATTTCATAGGCTACTATCCTCAAAACGGTTTTTCTCAAAATTGTCAGTGCCATTACAAGATTACTCAAGCATGTTCTACATTATTGGAAAGCTCTTTTCACAGGCTATCACACGAGCAAAAAATCCAGTATGGCTGTCATAATAAAAACAAACGTTGATACCTGTAGCTCAAAAACAAATGACAATCCAAAGTTGAGAATGGTACAAAAAGATTACTCTGTAAAAAGTGTCTTGATAATAAGCAAGTCTTAGACATGTCCGATCAACGCCTACTTAGATATTGAAGAAAAAAGAAATCGACAAATTTTGGTTTTTTCAAAATAACTCAAAAACGAAAAGAGGCAGGGCAAAATACAAGTCATACTTGTAACGAGTATAAAATTCTACAAAACATTGCTAATTTAACCGTCACCCTATCTCTAATAATAACGGAGATAGCAATACACTCCCATCTAGTTTGGGACACACTCTGTATATATATATATATATATATATATATATATATATATATATATATATATATATATATATATATATATATATATATATATCTATATAGGTATATACAATGATAAAGATTCTAAGCTGTGATGAGCACTGATAAGCACTTTGAGAACCCAAATCACCACAACAAATTTTAAAAAACCTGACGATCGTTTTACGAACCAAGTTAGCGTTATCAGGAGATCAGTAATTGTGACGAGATAATTATTTATCCTCTGATGACGCTAACTTGTGCTAAATTGTTCGATTTATTTTGTGCAAGTACATCTATATTTATTTATAGTCAACTGTCAATAATTCAATAATTATTATCACTACACATTGTAACATAACAGAATTGATGTTTTGGAGGACGAGGAAATAAAGGTCACGAAATACTGAGATGAGGCGAGACGTTTTAGTAAACCAAAAGATATCTAAAATTTATTTTTATTTCGACCAGTTTTCAAGCTGACTGTTTTCTTCCTGTTTCCTCTCTCTTGAGTACCAGTGGTGGAGCTGCTGACTTCTCCATTTTTTCCTTTAATTACTTCTGCTATATCTTCATCTGTAATGAATATATAATTAGAAAATGAAAAAAAAAACGAACAAAAGATATTACCTACCTGTAATTTTGAAAATAACCTCTCGGTCTTGAAGCCCCATATAGGGCAGCATTTTCAATGTGTGATCTCTTTTGTCCATATTCATAGGGCATAGGTTGCAGATTGCTTCTAGGGAAAGAGGTGGCTGTCCTCGCCTTCACGCAAGCTTCAGAATAACTTTGCGTACAAGAGCTAGTATTAAACTTGATTTTGTAATAATCGTCTTGGCTGAATTTCAGTTCAGTTACTGATGCGAATGCAATATATTTAAAGTTCATCCCTTTGGTATATAGCTTCTACAAAGTTCTTGAAATCAGAGTTCTTCTTCAACTGTAAATCCGATATGGATTCCTCGGATTTATTTGTTTGAGAATCCTGATCGCTCCTATCAGCGAGAAAAATTCTGTTTTTGCTAAAGCCCTCTCTATCACACTATGGACAGAATATACCTCCTGAAGTGCGGAGTGGCCAGGAATAGAGTATTTACACCTGATACTATTCAGATGTGGGTGATCTTTAAGAAAAATTAGGATGGCGATAGCAATATGTGACTGTTTCTGTTCTGTGGTACACATGAACGCTGTAGATTATCAGGTCCTCTATCTCGTTACCTTCCACAACTTCTGCCAAGATTACAGCAGAAGCTCTGTGGCTTCCTGAACTTCCTGAGGTGTATTCCGTCCACATATATGCCTTTTCGGTTGTAGAAAAAAGAGCTGTGACGTTGTAGAAATTCAATTTTTTTTAATAAAACAATGGAGAGATCTGCGCTCGTGGGTAGGTTATAACATTCTGAAGATCTAATATTAGAATGGGAATGTCGCCCTTCCTATCTATGACACCTATCTCCCTCATTTTTTATTTTTCTTGAATATGCCTCTCTTCTTTTGTTTCTCTGAAACCTCTATGATATCTTATAAACTGCAACTCTCTCTTTTTCACTTTTTGGTTTATGGAAGCGTAAATTAAATTTCAAATACAAAATATACGGCGATAGAGACTTGCTTTGACAGATTCTACATTTTTTCCCGACATGCTTCCAAGTACAAATAGTACATTTTTGTGTTGTTGAAAGAACCTCCCAAGCACTGCTTAGATCTGTACACGACAGTAATGAGAGAAAATGACTGGTTGTGTTCCCCAACTAATTCTTTTGAATCTTCTGATATTTTCTCCTTCGTTTTCCGTTTGCTATGCATATCTGTTTAGCTCTCTTGTGAGCATTCTTATCTCGTTTTTGATGAACTTTTATTTTAAAAAAAAACGTTAATAGAGAGGTATCGATGGTGAGACTTTGCTAAAATGTTTTTAGACGATCGTGAATTTGGGCCCCTAAAACCAGAAACCTAGGTCCGTTTGAATTTTTATGTATATATATATATATATATATATATATATATATATATATATATATATATATATATATATATATATATATATATATATATATATATATATATATATATATAAATATATATATGATAGGCTGTTATTTAATATACCAAAACCTGTTTTAAATAAACAGTTAACAAAACCTTAATCAATGGGATTATTATTTAAATTATGCGCAATTAGTATTATTTTCCTTTACAATTATTTAGCTTTACATAGCTATATCATAATATTAGTGTCTTAGAAAGTAATGAAGTCAATAAAATTATCCAAAACTCTGACCACAGAACCTCCAAGGACTGGCTGTTATTTAATCTACCGAAACCTGTTTTAAATAAACAGTTAACAAAACCTTAATCAATGCGATTCTTATATATATATATATATATATATATATATATATATATATATATATATATATATATATATATATATATATATATATATATATATATATATATATATATATAAATTGATACTGACCCCGGATATGGGTTTAGGGCCCTAGTTCGCGCTCATTTGAAGAAATTTTTTCAATATTCAAAGGTCGGGATCTCCCCATTAGTGAATTTTTTCTACGAAAATTGACTAAAAACCTGAATTAATCACATTCTATTACACCACAAAATATGAAGGAGATGTTGATGGAATAATCACATCATAAAATATACCAGAAATCCGAAGCGTTAGCTAATGTTGGTTTTTTATTAAGTATAATGTGTCGGAGCCTCGGTGGTCCAGGGGTAAGAACGTGTGCCTCTGCACCGAAGGGTACTGGGTTTGGTTCCCAGGGTTCCCTTTCACTTTTTCAGACAAACTGTAATAAATTAACATCAAGCGAGGTTCTGGCATTGTATTTGAGCAAGTTGAATGTCTGCACGTTCTGCCCTTCGGATGGGGCGTAAAGCCGTCGGTCCCGTGTCCACGCGATTTTGGACACGTTAAAGATCTCTACAGTCCGTACAAAAAGGCAGGGGTTCGGCAAAATTTCCAGGATAGCGTGGTGAAATTGCTTTCTGAGGTCGGTGATTGGCCATAGTCGCGGAAATAGGCCGACCTTACAGTAAAAAAATTATAATGTGTTTAATGTTGTAGCAAGCAATGCACTTGCAACAGTCCAAATGGTGAATTCACCGAGAGACGTAGACTGTTAAAAAAAATGCAGGTATGGAATTGGTGCAGGCTTTTAGGCATCGAGAGGAAGTTATGCCAGAACCGCAGCCAATGGTTCCCGTTTTTTTGTGACATTTGTAATCCTTGGTTGTGCATGGAGCATGCTGTAGATTGTTTGGAAAACATGGAGACCACAGCGAGACCGCCTCCAGTTGGTGCAGACAATTTGATATCTGACTTTATTATTTTTCTGTCAATAATCTGTATTTTTTTAAATAAATATTTTTATAATGCAATTTTATTTTCACTTATTTAGGCGTTGTTCTCGCATTTTGAAAAACATGTGGTGAAATTGTGAGCGTTTTTCAAATTTAACTAACACAATACATTTTTTGGAAATGATTGTGAGATAGGCATTATATAGAAAACATTCTTATGCCAAATTAGCACTAGAACGCATGTTCTATAATGTATAGGTCATATTCCAAAACGCAAACGGCCAATAATTCCTACAATGTGTACTCATGCACAGGGTATTGAAATATGTATGATTTTAACACAAAACAATCCATATCTCTTAAAGTACCTTGCCTAATCTAGTAAAAACTTATAACAGAGGAATCATGAAGATGTGAGTTATCTGAAAATGTAATAATATACAGGGATTCCGATTTAAAAAAAAGTTTGATTCCTACCTGAATTATGAATCATCCTGTATAACTCCAAATAAGTTTAAATTGTGCATCTTAGCTCCCTGTACCACTTTTGCTAAAAATTTGATATCTATAACAAAAATGGAGTTAGTGAACTTTGTCGTAAGATTGGTACACCCTGTATATGTTTCACGCCGATAATTAAAAAAATAGGCCGATTTTAAACAAATTTGGTGAGTATCTTTCTTTTGCAATAAGTTGGATAAGTTCATTAACCAGGAAACTCCGACCAGTTTTTTCGTGAAAATGTTGGGTTTTCTTTAAAAAAATCAGGAAATTGCAAAGCTCGGGCGACCAAATTTGGTAAGCAGGTTAACATTATAAATAGTGAACTACACACCAAAATTTATATTATAAAAATGTAATGAAAAAAATGTTTGGTGCCACTGGAGGTCACAGGAGAGCAAAGACTGATTTTTTTTTAAACAAAAACCATTTAGTATTACATATAAATATTATGTTTCTTGGCGCATACTAATATAATTTATTCGTTAAAAAGCTGGACGATTTCTATGAAAATTCGCTACCCTACCGGACTTGCTGCGTCCTCGTTTATTTGTTGAATATATTTCTTCGATAATTTGCAAAGAACTTAGAGAGTTAGTTAATATTACATACTTTTGAAGTTCAAGGAATTGATCATCAACACTGCACGGTACAGTGCATAAAGTTCGGCTGTGTAAATGCTACTACGGGGGAGAAATGTATATTTTCTGTGGATGTGCTAGTAACTACCGCTGCTCCTACTCCATCAGCTGTTTTTGAGGCGCCTGTATATACCTGTGTATGACTTTTGTAGACCTCTAAGATTTTACTTAGGTTTTGTACAATCAACTCATTGTTTGTGTGGTGTTTATTGAATGAAGTCAGAGTTGTAATAAATCTTGGTTGAATTGTCCATGGTAAAGCTGGTGGAAATTTTGTCGGAAAGAACTGTGGTGAAGCTAAGTATAAGGAGGTTAGATCTGTGTGTACTCTGTGATAGAAAAGTTTTGAGTTACGTGGTCTACTGTTGTAGAGTGAGAGAAACCTCTTTCATTTTTTTTCTTGCCTGTACGAGTGGTTATAAGGTTTTTTTTTAATTTCAACCACACACCACGAGGGCTTACAGTCTAAATACTATCGTACCGTGGGTGTTGACAAGGAGGAAAGAGGCAGCTTGTTAATTCTGGACTTGAAGGTTTGGAGGTTCGGAGGAGAAGGAAAAACATGTGCCGGCAAGGAATTCCACAACTTGGAAGTCCTCGGGACAAAAGAGCGGGCATAACAAGATGTTCTATGTTTGGTGACCTGGACAGTAAAAGGGTGCATTCGCTCTGTTCCCCTGGTAGATCTGTTGGGGGCAGCAGGTGGGGGAACTATGGAGGAAAGCTCCTCTGAGCAGTGCCCGTGCAGATATCTATAAAAGAGAGAGAGGTCACCAACGGCACGTCGCTGGGCAAGGGATGGCAGCCTTTGGGTGAGGGTAGGGTCACCGATGAGACGTATAGCTCTCTTTTGAATGGAGTCCAGGATAGCGAGTGTAGAAGCGGCAGCTGCACCCCAGATGTGGGAGCAGTATTCGAGGTTTGGCCTTATTTGTGAAGTATATAAGGTATAGAGATTAGCTGGTGAAAAGTATTTGCGAGCCCGGAAGAGGAAACCTAATTTCTTAGCAGCCGCTTCTGCAATTGATGTGACATGTTGGTGCCAATTAAGATTTCGATCCACAGAAATGCCAACAAGAGAAAAGGACTCATTACTTTGAATAACTTGGTTGTTCATTGTGATGGGTCTAGGGCTGGTGTATCTCTTATGAGAAAGAAAGCAAGACTTAGTTTTGGTGGGGTTGAATTGTACAAGATTTCTACTTCCCCAGTCTAATATTTTTTGGAGATCCACGGAGACAGAACCCTCCATGAGTCTGCGATCTTCATCTAATTGTGCTAAAGAGACAGGCTTAGAATAGTGTATATTTGAGTGGAGGGTGCTGTCGTCCGCGTAACTGTGAACTGGGTTGGATGTGCTAGAGAGGAGGTCATTGATGTGGAGAAGAAACAAAGTAGGGGCTAAAGCTGAACCTTGAGGAACTCCTGCATTAATTGGATACAGTTTAGAGGAATGGCCATCCACAACAACAGAAATGATCCTATTGGAGAGGAAATTTGCTGTCCAGGTACAAAGTTTTGGTGGTAGGCCATAGGCCGGAAGTTTATTAAGCAGCGCTGCGTGCCAGACCTGGTCGAATGCTTTGGATATGTCTAGAGCAACAATCTGAGATTCACCGTGTAGTTCCATAGACTTGTTCCAAGAATGGGTGACAAAGGAAAGGAGGTCGGCAGTCGATCTGCGCTGACGGAATCCATACTGCCTGTCGTGGATTAGACTGTGTTTTTCAAGAAATTTTAGTAATTCGGTGTTTATATACTTTTCCATTACTTTACAGACGACTGAAAGGAGAGAAATAGGCCTGTAGTTGCTAGGAAGCGCTTTGGATCCTTTCTTGGGGATGGGTTGTACTCGAGCAGTTTTCCAGTTACAAGGGAATATGCCTTTATTGTAAGATATCTGAAACAGGCGAGTCAGGACAGGAGCAAGTTCTGGTGCGCAATTTTTGAGAACAATTGCTGGGATCTCGTCAAGGCCAGAGGCTTTCCTGGTATTAAGAGAAGAGAGCATCTTTCGTACCTTTTTAGTTTTGAAAATGATATCAGTCATTTTATGCGCTACATTGGGGACTATTGGTGGTTAAACATTTGGAGGTGGGTTGAGAGTAGAATTGCCGGCGAACAACGAAGCAAAAAGTTCAGCCTTGCCCAGGGCGGTAGAAAAAATTTCATCCCCTGAGACAAGAGGTGGGAACGTGCTTTTGCAGAAATTCTTCCCAATAGATTTAGCAAGAGTCCAGAAGGGTTTGCTGCCGTTGGAGCTTGAGAGGACTTTGTTTTTGATGTGGTTATTAAACGAGTTTTTTGCCTCAGAAAGAATGCGGACATAGAATTTTCTTGCGTCGTTAATTGCTTGACGATTTTCTTGACTGGAATTGTGTAGAAGCGTTTTGTGAGCTTTGATCTTTTCAAGTCTGGCCTTGTCACATGATTTAGAGAACCAGGGCTTTTGAGTGACTGAAGAGGTTTTCTGTGTACGTGGAATAAATAATTCCATGCCAGCTTGGATAATTTCGGTGACGTTTTGTGAGATATCAGAGGGGTCAGGATGAGAGAAGCAGACAGACGCCCATGGAAATGAGGAAAAGTAATCCCGCATTTCGTCCCAGTTTGCGGAGTTGTAGTGCCAAACGATACGTGGGTGTAATGACTGTGTGACCTCGGGTTGCATTGCGCAGGAAGCAGTGACCATGCCGTGGTCTGAGCGACCAAGGGGGGCGGTGACTGATATGTTATAGCATTCGGGTTTTGTAGTAAGAAGGAGATCTAAGGGATTTGAGCTGTGTGTTGGGATACGAGGAAAGTAAGTAGGTTTCTGAACCATATTGGCTAAAGAATTGCTGATTGCAAAGGCCTCCGCTGCTCTCCCTTGTGGATCGGTTTTTGAAGATCCTAGCCATTCCTTATTATGGACATTGAAGTCACCAAGAATAGTGACCTCGGAGGAAGGATATTCAGAAATCAGATAGTCGGTTTTTTCAGAAAGATAGTCAAAGAGCTGGACAAAGTTGTTGTCAGAAGGTGACCGGTAAATGCAACAGATGAATTTAGTTGCAGCCCTGAGAGAGAGAGAGAGTTTTATCCATAGTATGTCTTTTCTTCCAGCTTCTAAATTGGGGAGTCTGGTGCAGGGTAGATTGCTACGGACGTATGCGCAAACGCCTCCATGCAATCTAAAGGAAGTAAGGAGCTCATACCCCGGGAAATTAAGGTGATTAGTGGCTGTTTTGGCACTGATTTGGGTTTCGGTGAGGAAGAGGAGTTGGAGCCTGTTAGCCTGGAGGAAATGGTGGACGGAGTTCAGGTTAGAATTTAGGCCACATATATTCGAAAAGGATATGTTAAATCTTGATGTTGGCGCCCCCTGTACACCCCTCTCTCGGAGATCCGAATGGAGGGGTATTCTGCCTCCAGAATATTTTGTACAAGGAGGAGCCATCATCATTTTTTGCTTATAAGGGAAACCGACTCATACACCAGAACCGGAAACGTCCGTTGGGACTTCACCGGCCCCTTGATGTATGGGTGGTACCTCCTCGAGCGTGAAAAAATCCTTTACTATTACGTAAAGGAAAATTCCACTACCACCTGCTATGGATTGGATCAATGTCTACCCCTTTAAAAATAAGATTAATAAAGGGATTATCAATTGTCCAATAGTTATGCTTTTCGACATAGTAGGAGGATACAAAACATTATCATTTTGCATCCATGCCTATTGTCGGTGATTGTTGCATTGCTTTTAGTGAATTTTTTTTAAAAGAAAATCACTATTGAGGAGATCCCGACTTTTGAAAAAATTCCTTCAAATGAGCACTAACTAGGCCCCCGAGAACACATATCCGGGGTCAGTTTCAATTTATATATATATATATATATATATATATATATATATATATATATATATATATATATATATATATATATATATATATATATATATGTATGTAAGTATGTATCACACCGATAACTCAAAAAATAATGGGCCGATTTTGATTAAATTTGGTGAATACCTTCCTTTTACCAGTGGCTTGGACAAGTTCGTTAGCCAGGTAAATCCGCTCAGTTGAAATAGATTAAACAATGATTTGTTTTAATTAGACAGACGGATTCCCTCGGTCAGTATCAGTTCTGACCTGACCTGACCTTAAATGTATGGAATTTAGACCAAGAAATTATAATGCATGTTTGTAAGAGAACAAATTCGGGACTCAGCAAGTGCGTTATGGTAGCCAATTTTTATTGAATGCCCCAAATTTGAATAGCTCAATTTGCTATTTACCTCTAAGGTTCGTTGGGCAGGAAACTATTTTTTTCGGGAACATTTTAAGTATATTTTCGAATTTTTTTTGTACATTTTCAAACAGTAAAGTTATTTTGTTGAAATATGGTACATTATTTCTACTATATCTGTTATACTGGTAACCAAATTTGATGTCTGCTTTCTTAAAAAAAACACATATATGCTTTTTAACACATTTTAATGAAAATTCACTATCATAACGCACTTGCTGCGTCCAGACTTTTTGCTGCATAGGTAAGTGCTAGATATGTTCTCCTGTCGCTTAAAGATGGTTCACCCGCCTCGCAATACAGGCTCTCCACTGGCGTTATTCTAAAAGCGCCTAGTATTAGACGGAGTGCGGCATTGTGAATGACATCTATTAATTTCAGTGCTGATTAACTATAGTAGATGAGTATGCTGCAGCACCGTAATCGAGTTTTGATCTTATTAACGTTCTGTATAAAGATAATAGAATTTTACTGTCTGAACCCCAGTTTTTATTCAACAACACTTTTAAAATATTTAATCTTGAATGACACTCGAAGACCAAATTTTCAATATGTTCTCTCCAATTTAACCGTCTATCAAAGGTCATTCCTAGGAATTTTACAGAGTTCTTACGTTGAAGTTGTTCGTTGTAGAAGGTAAAAGAAGGTGAGTTGGTAATATTATGTTTGGAAAATATGATGTACTGCGTTTTATCTGTAAAAAATATGAAACCAGTGTTTTGTGACCAGACCTGTAATTTAACTAAAAGATTTTGTGCCATTCTAAAGAGGTTGTCAGTGTTTTTACTCTTGCCATATATTACTAAGTCTTCTGCATACAGGCATCCTTTGAAAAGAGTTTTCAAATCTTTGAGGGCGTCGTTAATGGCAGTAAGAAAGAGTGTGGGACTTAAAACGGATCCTTGGGGTAAACCATTTTCTTGTTTTATTTTTGGTGAAAGTACTCCATTGGCTTTTACTTGGAATGTTCTGTAATTGAGAAAATTGCTAACGAACGCAAGGCAGTTTCCTCCAATGTTATGCGCCTGTAATGTTTTAATTATTCTATGCGTCCAAGCTGTGTCGAATGCCATTCTGGTATCAAAGAACAGAGCAAGCATTTTTGTTTTGAGGCAAGTGCTTCGTGTATATCACTTTCCATAGATATTATGTTGTCCAGCGTGGATTTGCCGCTGCGAAAGCCACTTTGCTCGGCTATAATAATATTCATATGTTCGGAGCAATCGTCTATTGATAATGTTTTCTGCACATAGCACCTGTTAGTGATATAGGTCTGTATGACTCTGGATTGATTCTTGGATTTCCTGGTCTTAGGATTGTGATAATTATGGATTGTAGCCATTTTGATGGAACTTTTTGTTTTGTCCATATTAGATTAAACAGTTTTAATAGGTGATCATGGGCATTTGGTGGGGTCGAGGAATCGTGGGCCAAAGGACTGCAGGGGGCAAGCTGAAGAAGTAGAAACAACAACATGAGCTTTCGATGAAGCTTTCACCAAGACCGTCATGTGCGGTGAAAAGCCGCATCCTGCACGAGGTGACCCTGCTGATAACTAAACATGACAGATCCAGACGTGGAGGTCGAAAAAAGTCTCCCAATCCACGGTGTCACGTTACCCGTGCCTAGGGATGGATGACACCAGGGTGATGGTGTCGTGAACGGAACCTCTGGAGTACCGAGCAACCCTCCAGAGTAACCCGCCTTGCACCACACCCCCATTCTCGTGGGAACAACATGGACAACATAAATATAAATAAAACCAAAACCAATGAGGCTCGAGGAGTGTCTCCGGCTACAGGGCTACAGACACGTGCCTTGAGTCTATTCCAGAAACGGAGACGAGCCAACAGGCGGACTCTCGAGGTACCACGACCGACGTAGATACGGGGGATCGGGGGGTAGCTTCAGCCACAGACTTGTCTCCGACACCCAAGCTGGAGGCTGGGTCCCACCGCGAGGTCCGGGGACTCTGAGGGCCCCTCCACCAGTGAGGACCCTACTGTAGGGGTAGAGGGACTGCCCCGGCAGTCCAAGCGTCTGTCCGGGGCGCAAAAAAAGATGCTGAGGAGGGCGCAGAAAATGGCGACCGGGTCGCGGACGGTCGGCAAACCTGTAAAGGCGCAAGAGGGGAGTGCGAGTCAGAAGAGGCCGCGCTCGGACTCTAGCACGTCTACTACAGACAGACGTCGCAAAAGGGCCAGGGCACCTGTAAAGGCGCAAGAGGGGAGTGCGGGTCAGAAATAGCTGCGCTCGGGCTCTAGCATGCCTACTACAGACAAACGTCCCAAAAGGGTCAGGGCCGGAACACCGGCGCGGACTGGCTAGTATTGGGAGGCTGCGGAGGGCCTCGGGATAGCGGTGATTGACAGACGTCATCCTGAGGTCACGCTAAACCAGGGGAAGGCGGACCTGATCCAGGCTGCGGTGAACTCTTTTCAGGGAGGGGAGAGCCCGCCTCAATTTTACCGAGCGCGCCTATCGGGAGGAATCCTCTGGATAACCTGTGCCGGCCCGCAGTCGCGAGACTGGCTGCAGAAAACGATCGGAGGCCTCGGTCAGATTTGGGAGGGGGAGGACTTGACAGCCAATCATCGAATAAATAGTTGTTTGTTCAATATAATTTTGTCAAAATTAAAAGGTAGAGCACCCGATTTTATTCATCCAAGACTAGCGCTTAATTCTTGGTTTGCAATCAAAGAAGCATTAACTTTAAGTTTTTCTGATGAAAGAAATATAGATTGTCTGATACAATTACAAGATCTTATTTCAATAAAACTTTTAACAAATAAATCACCTACACGATTTGGCATGAGAAGTCTGTTATTTGCTAAGTTAAATATGTCTATAGATGACGAGAACGAAATCAGAATAAAAATCAAACATTATAATGATCTCGCATTAAAAACATTTAATGGTGGATTACCATACGAACTACAATTAGTGGTTAGATTAAGATATCCTAGTAGCTTAGAGAGAGCTATGTCTATAGTAAGTGAAAAAGAAAGCTTTAAAAATTTCTCTAGACAAAATGCTAGGGCATTATACAAACTACAACAACCACATAAAAATCCTGCTTTTAATTATGTACCGACTAATGTAGGAACGCCTCAGCTGTTTGATAAATTTGCAAATTCGAAGCACCATATAGGTAATTTTCTAGCGAATAATTTATATAATCCGGCAAAGCAATTTTTTTTGTTTGGCTTCGCACTGGTAACCCAGTTCATATAGCCAGCAAAGCAATTTAATAATTTTCCGTTCAGGCAAAAACCTTAAACACATTCGGGAAGCAATCAAGTAAGGCAAAATTTCCAGCCTAAGCCATTTAATGCGTTTGAAAATAGATCGAATAATTTACGGCATAATTATACACCACAAAATTATAATCAACAAAAATTCATTCCTAGAAATAATGCCAATTCAAACATATACCGAAAACCCATGGGCATGAGTTCAGGTAACTCTAGAAATATGACACAATTTGTAGCTAGGTCAAGACCAACGTTCACTCATCAAGAACTATTTGCACAGCAAGTCGAAGATGAAGCCAGTTACTTGTCTCCATATGTGCATGAAAACGAAAACAATACCATGCACTTACGTAACGTTCTAGATGTTTATAGTAATACGTTTGCAGATAATTGAGGCCTAGAAAATAAATTAAATGAATATGATATTAGTAATTATGATAATTATGCAGAATATTCTGAGAGATGTCTTGATCATTTCTTTCAGGGCGAATTTCAAGACCCAGAGAACGAAAATATAAATTTTTCACAGGTACTGACCAACAGTGTAACATAATACAACTTAATAATATAAGAACAGATCTCCCCTATGTGTATATGCCTTATTTGAATTCTTACTTTCTTGTAGATACAGGTAGTTTTAAAAGTTTTATAGATCCCATGTTAGCTTATAAGTATTACGGCAGATATATAAAAAAAGAAATGTTTAACATACAAACATCTCACGCAATGACGTGTCATGATGAAGTAGCTATTATTCCAGCCTTTAATTTATTTAGTACTAATGGTATGCACAAATTGTATATATTTAAAATCTCGGAAACATTCGATGGTCTTATTGGTTTAAGGCATATTAAATAAATTAGGCGCAAATATTGATTTACAAAATTGTAAATTAACTACTAAAGATATTGAAATTCCAATAATATATGAAAGTTCACTAAATTTGGTTGAAAACAATAATCACCCTTACAAATTCAAAAACTTTAGTATAACAATCGAACCTAAAATTCAAAAAGTAGTTAGGATTCCTGTAAAGCAGAATCAGGGGCTAAGTATAAGAAATCTTTGGTGACGGTACAGAAATGCCATTAGCACTTGTAAACGTTGAATGAAATTTGAAGTTTCTATACAGATCATAAGGTAAGAGACAAATCAGGCACTAGTTCGAAAAGTATATAATAATAAACATTACCTACCTAACTAAATCTAATAGTAAGAAAAATAATTTTGTGGACCTAAGGAGTCAAAACGTACGTTAAAACTAACAATTTTTGTACAAAAAAAACGTAAGAAAATCCAAAATGTGTTTTCGGTTAAATTAGCTAGATCTACGAGTCTGCCGATTTTTATTTGTTTTTGTTCTGAAAATGTTTTGGAGCTATACAGTAAAAAGTAACAAAACATTAAGAACATATTTTGTAACAGAAGAAAAACGAGAAGATGATATATTATAACATATAAATCTTATACTTATATAGTTTGCTAATAAATTTCAGAGCTAATTTGAATATAAGTAATTTAATGTTTAAAACTACTAACAACTTCTTAAACGCCAATATGAGCATATTCTTCTTACATCTCCTAATTGTTTTGTTACAACTTTGGTCATATTTTAAATGTATTTCCTTCAAGAGAATAACTCCATTTTCAAGGAACATCAAATATTTATTTAAAAAATTGCTACCTGCTATAATATGCACTTGCTATGCGAGGACTTTTCACTGCACCTAATTTTTATATTTGCCTGTAGAGATCAGTTAAATCGTTCTGTTTAATAATTTAGAGTTGCTTAAAATATTTTTCCACGCGTTTACTTGCGAGTTCTTAATTAGGTTTTTCATAATTACTCAAATATTGAATATTTATTTAACTTTTTGAGCCATGTTACTACAACCAAATCATGTTACGCCCTATGCAACTTTTAAATTGCGTTTATATTCTAATAACACATATTTTTCAATAGATGACCGGTTGGTAAAAAATTCACAAGACTGGTAATATTTGAGTTTATTACAACAAAACACATTGTATACCTATGTGGTTTGAATAAACCAATAACGAAGATACATGCATTTGTAAAAAAACAAATCGGGGAGCTTCAATGTGATTGGTTTTGTTGAAACTAATTTACACTTACTTACAAAGATTAATATACCAAAAATTAAGTCATTACTGTTCTAGCCTGTCAAAAATTATCATATTTACAAAATCGTTGCAGATATGAACACACTGGCCGCCATTTTGTGATAATTGACTTTAGCAAAATGACTAGAGGCCACAAATTTGACACTCCCAAAGCCCATTTAATAATAATATCACGCTAGACAAACTCCGCACCTTGGCGTCTTTGGTTTGTGCGGGGGGAGCTGACACACAGATACAGACACTCTTCACCTTAAGATTTGGCCAATCAATAACTATAGGAAAAAACATTTTGAAGTGAGTGGCTTTATCAGGAAATCACATAAGAGTGTATATTTGAATTTCTTTAAGCTTATTACAAGACATGTTGAAAGAAAAACAACAGAAAAGCATATTAAGGTAATCTAATACAGCTGGTTGTTTGAACACCGTATTTTACAGTTCCAAAGACTATATGTACTAAGCTCAAGGCTTTCTGAAGTTATCATGTTTATAAAATCATTCTAGATACACGAACTGGCCGCCATTTTGAAATGCTTGAATTAAGCGAAAAATGCATATAGACTATAAATTTGACGTTTTTCAAGCCCACTTAGAAGTACACTATCTATCTTAAGATTTTGTCAAAAAATGCGACGGTTAAATGTAAAAAAAAAACGCGTAGGTTCCAAATTCATAGATTTAGCAAAACATCACAAGAAATGTTATAGATTATATTTAGGGTTTTTAAGCCCACCACGAAACATATTTAATAAAATAACTTGCTACATTTATAACTCGAGCGATTTTTTTATTTTGAAAAACAAAAGACCATCGTGCGCTATTCCGATCTAGTTGGTCTTGTAATCACTTTTTGTTTGGTTATACCAACAACGAAGTCATTACGTGAAGAATTTGGAAAATTATGGGTATAAAAAATAGTTCCACACGCGCACACACACACACACGCGCACACCAGCACCACACACCAACACAATCACGCACTTACGCACGCACGCACACACATATATCTGCTTTGTCAAAGTGAAATACATGTAATAAATTGGCTAGTGTGCAAATTACAGATCCATTTATTGATATATAAAATACACATGATAAACTACAACATTCGAGAATAAAAAAAGATGGAATGCATTAATGGTATGCAAAGAGTAGAACTGTCTGTAAAAGTGGTTGAAATTTAAGATCTGAATTACTTATAAGACCTTGTAAGCATGCATTTACTTTGCTTTACTTCTAATCATGTCCTGAACGGAATTTATGATGTGTTTTGCGCTAAGGCCATAGTGATCCACTACAGCTTTAGTTGTCCCTGAGCGAGGAATTTCACGAACAGCAATGTGTCTAACAATAATTCCGGGTTCCTCTGACACAGCAGACATCACGGCTTCACCAATACCACCTTCTGGATAATGATCTTCTACCACCAGAATTTTTCCATTACATTCTTTTGCATTTGTAATTATGGCCTGTTTATCAATGGGCTTAATTGTAAAGAGGTCTAGGACACGAATTTTGATTTTATTTTTAGCAAGCTCATCTGCTGCTTGAATTGCCTCCTGTAGAGTGATTCCACCCCCAATAACAAGAACAGAATCACTGTTGCTTTTTTTGACAACATTGGCTTTTCCCACTTCAAACTTAAAATCGTTAGGGTATATCACATGAGTGGCTGGCCGATTTACTCTTGTAAAAGTGATACCTAAAAAACAAAATTTTCTTAGGGACATACATATAGGTATATAACTTTATTTGATCTTAAAAATATTTTAAGTTAAACTGGAAATTTTACTAACGTATTCTTACGAACTAACATAGGTCTCTTGGTTTTGGCTACCGCTACATATGAATGACGTAATGGTAGTGGTAGTAGTAGTATAAATTTACTTAAATTAGAGCAATTAAATTGATACGACATTATTACACATAATTTTGTACAATACAATCATTTTAAGTTATATTTTTGTCTATGGCCACACCCATATTTTCATAGCAAAGTTTTGCTAAAATCGTTCATCATGACTTAGCAACATTTAAAAAGTGTTTTTAAATGAACGCGAATTAAAGCCACTAGAATTTATTTCTTCTGTTTTCGTAGTTCAGTCGGTTTAATTTTGGGAACGTGTATTCGATTCCGCTTTCCGCTTTGAAGGTGAGAGGTATGTTTTACAGTTTTTTTTATTTAGCACGGATAGTTAACATATCAAATTATATATTTGGCCTCGGATCGTTAGATTCATTAGCCACAGACTTGTATTATTTGTAATGATTGTATTTGTATGCGCACTATACGAAGTATAAATGCATCAAGATTGTATCGTCCCCCGAATTCATTGTTTCCCCCATTTTTTAACATGCTAATTCTTAAATAAAATTACAAGTGCAAATATGTAATAAGAAATAAGTAACCAAATGAAATTTACAGGTATTAAATATCTAAAATAAATATAATTTTCATTTGATACGCAATTTGTTTACCTAATATTATTTAGTGTGGGTGTGTTGGTTTATTTATAATACATCTAAAAAACAGTACCAATCAAATAATACTTTTAACATAAGACAGGGGTACTGTTTTTAGTTTTTGTAATGTGAAATGTTGGTATAAAATTTCTTTAGTGTTACGTCTTAAAGATTTTTAAAAAAGTTTCCAAAATAAATGTGGCTTGCAACCTCTAAAAATTATATTCACGGTCAGTTGTTTAGTGTCCCCCTCTCCCCCTCCCATTGTGTGTGTGCGTGTTTTGTGTGTGTAACATAGAAACAAGAACTTTTTTAGTGAATTTTCGTAGAAAAAAGTTACTAATTCGGAGATCCTGACTTTTGAATTTTGAAAACATTTTTGCAAATGAGCGCGAACTACGACCCCTAGAACACATATCCGGGGTCAGTTTCAATTTATATATATATATATATATATATATATATATATATATATATATATATATATATATATATATATATATATATATATATATATATATCGTCGGCCTAATGTGAAAAGTGCATAACTCCAATTTTGCCGGATTTTGGTTTTTTGCACCATCTAATGGACAATTTTTTTATTTTTAATTTTAACAACACACCACGAGGGCTTACAGCCTAAATACCGTGGGGGTTGACAAGGAGGTAAGAGGCAGCTTATTAATTCTGGACTTGAAGGTTTGGAGGTTCGGAGGAGAAGGAAAAACATGTGCCGGCAAGGAATTCCACAACTTGGAAGTCCTCGGGACAAAAGAGCGGGCATAACAAGATGTTCTATGTCTGGTGACCTGGACAGTAAAAGGGTGCATTCGCTTTGTTCCCCTGGTAGATCTGTTGGGGGCAGTAGGCATGGGGAACTATGGAGGAAAGCTCCTCTGAGCAGTGCCCGTGCAGATATCTATAAAAGAGAGAGAGAGAGAGAGAGGTCACCAACGGCACGTCGGTGGGCAAGGGATCGCAGCCTTTGAGTGAGGGTAGGGTCACCGTTGAGACGTATAGCTCTCTTTTGAATGGAGTCCAGGATAGCGAGTGTAGAAGCGGCAGCGGCACCCCAGATGTGGGAGCAGTATTCGAGGTTTGGCCTTATTTGTGAAGTATATAAGGTATAGAGATTAGCTGGTGAAAAGTATTTGCGAGCCCGGAAGAGAAAACCTAATTTCTTAGCAGCCGCTTCTGCAATTGATGTGACATGTTGGTGCCAATTGAGATTTCGATCCACAGAAATGCCAACAAGGGAAAAGGACTCATTACTTTGAATAACTTGGTTGTTCATTGTGATGGGTCTAGGGCTGGTGTATCTCTTGTGAGAAAGAAAGCAAGACTTAGTTTTGGTGGGGTTGAATTGTACAAGATTTCTACTTCCCCAGTCTAATATTTTTTGGAGATCCACGGAGACAGAACCCTCCATGAGTCTGCGATCCTCATCTAATTGGGCAAATAATAAAGTGTTCACAATGGACCTGCAGTCGGTACTCATGCCCCAAATCAAATGTGTCGGTTCTTTACTACCGAACCAAACTAAGCGGTCACAATTTCACCATTTTTGATCTTGGTACAAAAGATGGCTACTGTTATTTGTGGCACGAAGGCGAAGGGCAGCTTAATGCTAATTGTTTCTCGTCAATAATTTGTGCTTTTTTGTCCACTAAAATTATTCCCAAACTTGAGTCTACACAACAAATAATATTATACAGCGACGGGTGCAGTGGTCAAAATCGCAACTGCACTTTGGCCAATGCACTATCGAACCTGGCTGTTGAAAAAGGAGTTTGCCGACACATAAATATTTGGAAAAGGGTCACACCCAGATGGAGTGTGACTCTATACACTCCACTATTGAACAAAAATTAAAAGGCAGAACTATCAATGTGCCAGCCGATTATGCAGCTTTGTGTAAATTAGCTAGAAAAAATCCTAAACCGTACGAGGTTAACTACCTGGATTACACGTATTTTAACGATTTTTCTACATTAAATATAATCAAGTCTATAAACCTGACCATAAAGTTGGCGATCCCACAGTAAATAAACTAAGGGCTTTGAAATACAATTTTAATGGCACAATCGAGTTTAAACTTAGACATTCTGAAGAATTTAGAGTCTTACCAAGCAGAGTGCAAAGAAACCCTCATTACTTAGAATTAAAATCGCTACCAGCTTTATTATACAGAGATAAATTAAAAATAAAAAAGTTCGGGACGCAGCAAGTGCGTTATGGTAGTGAATTTTCATTAAAATGTTTTTAATAGCAAATATGTGTGTGTTTTCTTTCAGAAAGCAAGCATCAAATTTGATTACCAGTATAACATATATAGTAAAAACAATGTGCCATGTTTCATCAAGATAACTTGTTTGTTTGAAAACGTACAGAAATTTCCAAAAGTAAACTTAAAGTGTAACCGAAAAAATCCGTTTCTTGGTCAACCTTATAGGTTAATAACAAATTAAGCTTTTCAAATATGAAGCATTTAATCAAAATTCGCAACTATAACGCACTTGCTGCCTCCAGAATTTCTTAACTTACAAACATGCATTATATTTCGATGGAAAATGCAAAAACATAAGGCGTTTTCGACTAAAAATTTTTTATTTGTATTACCAACGACTTATGGGCCACCCTGTGATTGTCGCAGTAATTTTTTAATATGTAGCTCAAAACACCGTATAATTAATGTATACAATATTTTTTCATATCTTGTATAATAACGGATATATTGAGCTTTATTGATTTTTTACGAAAATTCGACAAAAATTATATACCATTAAACGATAAACTCTATAGCTAGGGCTACTGCCAAGCATCAGAGAAAGGGTTTATTTGAAATGAATTTTCTGGAAATATTTTAGTAAAATGAAGGACAATGACGGTTGAAACTAAGACTTCGGTGTTTGTAAAACATTCTTCTTGAGACATTTTCTTTCCATAGCCCGTATTAGATTCAAGTTCTTTGCCTAAATGTTGCGAATTTTGACGTTTTAAATTGTCACTTTGACGTTTTGAGGAAAACCCCAATGTATTTTTCTTTAAATGCCCATAACTTTTTTGTTTTTTGACCTACAGCGCTAAATTTTGGTAGGTAGCACACCTATAATGACATAAACTAGATTACCAAATTTGGTTGCCCTTACTTTGTTAATTTTGGAGATATAAATTTTTTTCGAAAGAAAACACAAAATTTTCCGGGAAAACCTCGGCGGATTTTCCTGGCTAACGAACTTATCCAAGCCACTTGTGAAAGGAAGGTACTCACCAATTTTGACGTTTAAAATCGCGATTTTGACGTTTTAAGGAAGACCCAAATTTATTTTTCTATGAATGCCTGTAACTTTTTTGTCCTTTAATCTACGGAGCTAAATTTTGGTAGGTAACTTGCCTATAATAATATAAACCCGCGTATGAAATTTCGTTTCCCTTACTTTGTTAATTTTGGAGATATAATTTTTTTTCAATTTTTTTCCAAAGAAAACACAAAATTTTCCAGGAAAACCTCAGCGGATTTTCCTGGCTAACGAACTTATCTAAGCCACTTGCCAAAGGAAGGTACGCACCAAGTTTTATCAAAATCGGTCCATTATTTTTTAAGTTATAGGTGTGACAATAAATATATATATATATATATATATATATATATATATATATATATATATATATATATATATATATATATATATATATATATATATATATATATATATATAGTCTGACACTGACCTCGGATTTGGGTTCCGGGGGTCCTAAATAGGGTTCATTTGAAGAAATTTTTTCAAAATACAAAAGTCGGGATCTCCTCATTAGTGAATTTTTTTAAAGAAAATTCACTAAAAAGGGAAATTTGAACATCTTATGTTTTTAAAACAGTCAATTGAAAAAGATTACCATTCTTTTAACGACAGTTTAAAGCAAGAGTAAGAATAAGTATTGTAATATGTTATATGTATGATGTATAGTTAATAAAAATAATATTATATTAAATTGTTAGTTGTCAACTGTGATTTGTATATGATTTTTGCACAACTCCCGCTGAATTTTGAAAATAAGAATGAATTTTGCACAACTTCCGTATTTTTCTATAATTTTGATTTTATAGGTAAAATTTGATACCACAGAACATATCGATAATAGTACAAAATGTTGTTCAGATCATATTGACATCAAATCTTGCAAATTAATGCAGGAAATCAGTTTTTCCTCTCTACTGTATAATTATGATTTTTGGAGTTATGCCCTTTTCACATTAGGCCGACGATATATATATATATATAGGTTGGTCAAATTTTCATTTATGTAATCCATAGGTATCAGTTTTGGTGAAACCATATAGTTTATGTAGGATTTGGATCACACAGAAATAAAAAGGGTTACCTCATATACAGGGATAGCTTGAAATAAGATGGCGGACAATGCAGCAAAGAAGTATATCACAAGTTTCAATAACATCGTAGTAGACCAGGTTAAAGCAGCCAAAATGTCTGACCGGTGGCAGCAAACATGTATACAATCAAATTCGAAACTAACATGGATACAATCAAATTAGAAACTGGTGGAAATAAAAAACTCAGTCAATACATGACCAGAACATCCGCAAATTCGAAGGGATCAGGTTGTATTGTGTCGTTTCGGAATTGGGCATAAAGTGTTGACACAAATATTTTCTCAGTGAAGACGAAAACCCCCCATTTGAATGGTGTCAGGAAATGATTACAAGGAAACAACTGGTTGTGGAGTGCGTGAGACTTACAGGCAGTTAAATACAATCTCGAACAAATAAAACTAATATTAAGTGAAAATGCAAGCTTTCCTAACATAATCAATTTTCTGAAAGATATTAAATGATAAGTACAGTAAGATATACCTAACTTTGTAAAACAAAATGTACAAATGATAGTAACTACTCATTAATGATCTTATGGTCAATGCGTTAATATTAAATTTAATAAAAAATGACACGTATTTCGGAATGTAAAAATTTTTTAGCAAGCGTCATTTATTAATTATAATTTTTTTCTGATTAAAATTATTTAAATATTTACACCTTTCAAACGACTAAATTAAATTATATAATATGTTTCTATAAAATACAATTAGTTAATATTACCTTTTTTAATTCAAAAAACTCGGCCATCGTTAAAAATTACAAGTAAATCAAATATTGGAAATTTTAAAATTATATTACTCATCATTTTTACTGTAGCCGGAAGCCCTGCTAGAGCTCGTAATAATTTAGCTCAAACGTTATTTAGTGCTGTTAACAATCTGTCAGAATGTGACGTAACCTTGTTGATTATTGTATATATATATATATATATATATATATATATATATATATATATATATATATATATATATATATATATATATATATAAATTTTAACGTCAATATATAGTCACATACCTTTTGTATTAGCAGCAAGCTCTATAGCTCGTTCAGTAGATACAGCATCAGCAGGGTAAAAAATGGTGCTCCCCGGGACTGATCGGAACATCGCTAAGTCTTCTAAAGCCATTTGACTTGCACCATCTTCACCAATACTACAACCACAATGGGAACCAACAAAATTAACGTTAGTTTGGGAAATTGCACCCATACGAATTTGATCAAAAGCTCTAGTAAGAAAAGCTGCAAAAGTAGAAACAAATGCTACCGTGCGATCACGGCATGCAGCACCAATGGCAACTCCTACCAAATTTTGCTCAGCTATGTAACATTCAATGAAACGGCTGGGATCAAACTTCTTCAGATTCTCCGCGTATGTAGAATTTTTCATATCACCGTCTAGAGATATTACACGTGGATTTGACTGTGCTAACTTCACCAAAGCCTTACCGTATGCAACTCTAGTAGCAATCTGCTCACCTAACTGATAGGAGGGAGGCGATGATAATCTAATATTACTTATGTCAACGGGTACACAATCGTCGGCCAGTGGTTTTTGTGGATGAATTTGTAAGGGTCCTTTGTTTTTTATCAGACCGTTTACATGCTGAATTACTTTCTCGGCTTGGTCGCCCAATGGTTTTCCATGCCAGTTTTCAAGATCTTCAATGTTGGGAAAATTTTTACCTTTAAAGGTTTTTGCTACAATTGCTGTAGGTTTTCCTTTTGTGCTAGCAGCTACATGGAAGGCTTTTACCAATTCTTCTACATCATGCCCATCGACAACAACAGCGTTAATACCAAAAGATTCTATACGTTTGCGATATGTGTCAAGATCATGTCCAAGAGAGGTGGGTTCAGATTGACCTAGACGATTTATATCAAATATAATGCATAAATTGTCAAGTTTATAATGATGGGCAAATTGCAGCGACTCCCAGATTGAACCTTCTGCACTTTCTCCATCCCCGACAACACAATAAACTCGGTAGCTTGCTTTATCATAATATTTTCCTACATAAGCCATACCACCAGCAATAGCTAGACCTTGGCCAAGAGAACCTGTTCCTACATCAATAAAATTCAAACGGGGAGTAGGATGTCCTTCTAAATCCGAACCCAATTTTCTCAAGTTCTGTAGATCAGTTATGGGAAATAATCCAGTCTCAGCCCATGCGGCATATAAAGCAGGTGCAGCGTGGCCTTTTGAAAGTACAAACCTGTCACTTGATATATCCCTGGGTACAGATACTTTGTATCTCATTGTATTGAAAAATAAAACTGACAGAATTTCTGCTATGGAAGAGCATGATGTTGGATGTCTGTAATCACAACAAAAAAACATATTATAAGAAACACATTGTTTTATAACTTAACAATAATTTAATGCATTTTACTGAAAATATCGACTTGTATTCAACACAGTTCACTTTTATATGCTTGGGAAATTTTATTTTATAATGATTAAAATAAACAGAGTGAGTTATTAACACTACAAACTTTATCCATTTATTATGATTTTACCATCTAGGTGAATGATGATGACGCAGTCTCGATGGTCCAAGGTAAGAATGTGTGCCTCTTGACCCAAAGGTACTGTTAGCATAGTACTTTTAGTACATACGTAAATTAACATCAACCGACGTTGTGCATTGTGTTTGAGCAAGTTGAACGCCTGTACGTTACGCTCTTCGGAGGGGGCGTTAAACCGTCGGTCCCGTGTACAATGCAATGTTGGACACGTTGAATATTTCTACCTTCCTTACAGAAACGAAGTATTCGGCAAAATTTCCAGGATATTGAGATGAAGCTGCTCTCTGGCCTCGGTAACTGGCAACTGGCCATAGTCACGGAAATAGACCGACGTTAAAAAAAAGGATGACGCTTCCTACACATCTAAATTAATATAAAGTATTCTTTATGTTCCAGATGAATGATAAGTAATACAGTCTAAGTGCAAAGTATTTTTATTTGATCGTTTAGGTAAACAACTGTCACAAAATTTATAACAATTAAAGCTGATAGCATCAATGTAAATAATCACGATTAATAATTATGCAGGGAAAGAAAAAATGAAAATAGTAGTCATGTGACACAACAGAAAGTCTGGACGCAGCCAGTACGTTATGATAAGCGAGTTTTCATAGAAATGATCTACCCTTTTTTACGAAAATAATATGCATATATATATATATATATATATATATATATATATATATATATATATATATATATATATATGTCAGCATATAAAAATTGAAACTGGCCCTCTAAGTGTTCTAATTCGCGCTCATTTGAGGAATTTTTTTTAAATTCGAAAATCGGGGTTTCCTCATGAGTGATTTTTTTCTCTGTGAAAATTCACTAAAAGGGATAAGACCCCTTTCTAAATCTGAAACTAACAACTTGATATAATCAATGAACAGGGGGATAGATGTAAGATATGGACAGCCTAAATTATAATTGAATACATAATTCATAATTTGGAAAAGTCGCATATTAAAATAAAACGATGATCAATATTAAATCAGCAGCCTCGATGGTCCAGGGATAAGAACGTGTGCCTCTGGACCCAGGGGGGAACCAAGAACATAAATGCCGGCGTCCCACGAGGCTCAATCCTAGGCTCAAACTTTCCAGCTTCCAGATAAAAGACATTCCACAATTTCCAAGAAAAAAACTTGTCACTTTTTGCTGACGACATAGCAATCTATAGTCACTCATTCTGGGCAACGGTGGCAAACCCTGAAAACCTAATTCACCTAAATATGTTAGAAGAATATTATACTTGGAGAACAATCTTAAACGCAGACAAAACTGAAACTATTATTTTTCAGGGAAATTCATAAACAACAAAATATTTAGGAAATTAAAGGTACAAAACACCGAAATAGACCTCCAATAGAGAGAACGTAAAATATCTAGGTATTACCCTCGATCGAAGGCTTAATTTTCACAGCGAGATTAACCAACTAATCAAAAAAGGATATGCTGTCCTAAAAACAGTCTATCCTTTATTAAAAAGCGTAGCACTGAACACCACAAACAAAGTACTAATTTAGAAGATGATTATTAGACCCATTATTACATAAGACACCCGTGTTTGGTGCAGCATATCAAACACCAAATACAGAAAACTTAGCGTCTTTAAGAACAAGTGTTTAAGACTAATCACCGCGGGCAACCGATACTCAAGAATATCTGATATGATAAGAACAACAAGGATCACAGCAATCAAGGAATATGTACTGTCTTTATCAGAAAACTTCTGCGAGAAGCAAAGGAAAAACAGTCAAGTAAGCAGAAGCATTATTTCAACCAGTACCGTAGATATCAAGCAACAAAATCAAACTTAGGTATATAAGATATACTATAAATGTAAATAATGTAAATAATCATTAGATAGTTTGGACATTTTAATATCAAAAACAAAATAATGTTAAGGCAGGTTTTCACTAATTTTCCTGGTAATTAAAATTAACAAACTTAAGAACACATTAGGAACAACATACAAACCATAGACATCATTATTTTTAAGAATATATATATATATATATATATATATATATATATATATATATATATATATATATATATATATATATATATATATATATATATATATATATATATATTAAAAATATGTGAACGTAAACCATGGATAAATCTTAAGATAGGAGCCATGTTTATACTAAGCAATTGTAAAAGAATATTGTTAGATGTCTAGTTTTCTCTGTTTATAGACAAAAACTTTCTACCTAACATATTGTAATATTATGTACCTATGAATTAGTAATAAATATTTTGAAATTGAAGTGAATTGTACCCAAGTGTCCCGGGTTCAATACCCAGTAGAAACGTCCAATAATTGTTCAGTAGACACTTTAAATTAGCATCGATACCGAGGTTGTGGCATTGTGTTTAAACAAGCAAAATGTCTGCACATTCACGTTCCGCCCTTTGGACAGGGTTCCGTGTATCGTGCAATGTTGGTCACGTTAAAGACATCTACCATCCTTACAGAAAAGACGATATTCAACAAGAGTTCCAAGGCAGTAGGGCGAAACTGCTCCCTGACGTCGAGGTTTGGCTATAGTTGCAAAAATAGACCGACGTTAAGGAAACAAACAAAAAATATATTAAATCGAAACACTTCCAACCATAAAATTGTTACTTATATTGTTACTTATGCTTTATTCCTATATCTTATTAGACAGGAGAAGTGAAAACTATGGAATCGACACTAATATCGGATATTGGTATGTTTACATGTCATCCCCACGGCACTCCACCTCTAGGGGTGCTAGTGGTATCCTACTCCGACAGTATTTTTTCCAGCTAGTAAGTTATATATGTACCAAGTTTGGTTAAAATAGCTTCAGGCGTTCGAGAGTTATGCTGGAACATACATATAACACACGCTCCCACATACACACTCGCGCGCACGCCTGCCCTATGGCAGGCATCGCCATAAGATGTAGTGATCTCTACGCCTGTGACGGTTCTAGCCTTCTACGACAGCTACACGCACACACAGTGCAACAAGAAGGAAGCGGTGGAAAAACTAACGAGCAAAAAGAACGACTCCCCTGGCTAATACGACGGGCGTTGAATTACATCACTCGCTATCAGACATAAACCGGTTTCGTCCTTGTTGGGATTCATTAGTATGTCATACATATTCTTCAACAAGTCAGCCCTAAGGCAGGCATCGCCATAACATGTAGTCGACAATAGCGCGAAGCGCCATCTCTAGGCTTGTGACGGTTCTAGGCTTCTACAGCAGCTTCCAGGCACAGTACAACAGAAAGAAGCTGTCGGAAGAAACTAGCAAGCAAAAATAATTACTCTTCTGGCTAATACCACGATGGGTGTTATTACATTACGCGCTAGCCACCATTAATTCAGTCCTGCCGGGACTTGCGGTATGATGTTTAGCAGGAGACATAAACCGGTTTCGTCCTTGTTAGGACTCATCAGTATTTCATACCTATGTTACAAGTCGACCCTGAGGCAGGAATCTCCATAAGGTATAATCGAGAATACAGTGACTTGGAAGAGACAGTGTGGCCATTCGGTGGTATCATTTTCTATTGGTTGGCAAGTCACGTGGTACAAAATCCGCCATGAATTCTCCAAACCGTGTTTGTTCACATTCATTATTTACGTGTACGAAGTAATGCGAGTGCCGCAGTTTCTGAGTGGTTTTTATGTTATATTAGCGTGTTCAGTGATCAATTAGGACTTTAATTAAAGGCATTTGTTTCTTCTGTTATCATAATATTGCATCTGTGCGAAAAGGTGCTGAGTGGAGTACGTATTACATGTTACCAAATCGTAATGAAATCCAAACAAAATTCGTTGTATAGTGTGGATGGGTATTTATGTTTCAAAATATATTTTTTTTTATTTTATTGCAACTTTTTTCAAGACTAAACTATTTTCAGACAGTTGTTTTGTTTTGTTCAAACGCAAAATATGAATTTGAAGTTATTCTTTGTTAAGAAAATGTTGAGTGATTGTTCAGATGTCATGCATATATTTTACCTTGCCATGACCTGATCAAAAAATTGTGAACCGATTTGTTGTATTCAGGCTAAAAATAGCGAGTAAAGGGCTAATTTCGAGAAAAAATACATGCTAGCAGAAGTATGAGTACATCTTTATGAAGATTAAAAAAGTTTCATAATTATTTTTGTTTTCTCTTCCATGAATTTGGCAATGATAATTATTTGTATTAAGATCATAAACTATGAGTTTTACTTATAATGTGCAAAATGATTTAGAGAATTATTCATTCCTAAATTATACTGGTATTATTTAAATGCAAATTATAGACTATAATATAGCAGTGATTGAAAGTTAAGGCTAATATTTTAAAAGTCCACTTGTACAATATATTGATGCACAATCTTCCACATATTTAATTTATTACCTTTCACATTTGTTTGTAATATTTAAAAATCAAAGAAAAACAGAAAATTTCTAGTATGAGTACACATCGGCAGGGGCACAGTGAGATTAAATACTTTGATATTCACTCTCACTTTGCGCTTGTCCCAATATTAATTAATTTTCTTAAAAAAAATCACCAATGGGGAGATCCCGACTTTTGAATTGTTCTTCAAATTAGTGCGAACTAGGACCCCTAGAACCCATATCTAGGGTCAGTTTCCATTTTTGAATGTTATATATATATATATATATATATATATATATATATATATATATATATATATATATATATATATATATATATATATATATATATATAAATGTTCAGAAAGATTTCCGCGGTCTTTAATGTGAGACATGCTTGGTTCTCGGGTTAAACCGCGTCCATAATTTATGGCAACTCGACGTTTCGGCTCCTGTTTTGGAGCCATTTTCAAGAGGTAAAGGAAATATGTAAGGACACTCTAAGGCCTCAATCTGCCTACCCTTAGAGTGATGGACAAAGGTGGGTAAATGAAATATGTAAGGACACTCTAAGGCCTCAATCTGCCTACTCCTTAGAGTGGTGGACAAAGGTGGGTAAAGGAAATATGTAAGGACACTCTAAGGTCTCAATCTGCCCACTCCTTAGAATGGTGGACAAAGATAGGTAAAGGAAATATGTAAGAACACTCTGAGGCCTCAATCTGCCTACTCCTTAGAGCGGTGGATAAAGGTGGGTTGGGTTCTTGTTGTAGCTCGATTACGGGGCCTCAATCTGCCTACTCCTCAAATCTCGCCGGAGATCGTCTGTGAGGTCTCAGGGTGTTCAACCCTAGGCCTCAGAGAGATCTGGCAGTTCGTTGCAAGTCTTGTCTTATATATGTCGTTCCGTCTACCTGTTTCGTCATCAGTGAAAGTAGTGGGGTCACCGTCAATTAAGTGGGGGGCTTTGGTCACGGTATTTAGAGGAGGATTAAGAGGGTCACCGGCATTTGTTGAGGCAGATAATGATGCAATAAAATTGTCTGTGGAATTTATTTCCTTTTTGTGTGTTTGTAAAGAAGATATAATAGGTTTCCAAGTAGTCGGAAGGCGAAGACCATCATCTCTCTTATTTAAACAATCGGGACGTTTTTCAATCTCGATTGCTTCGCGGATAATTCTCGTTTTGAAATTGTAAACCGGTGCTATTGTTTTGGCATTATCGAAGTCTATTTTGTACCCTGTATGAATATGATGCATGGCCAGCGCCGATGAGGGGTCGGATTTTCTAACTGCGAGGGTGTGTTCGTATATTCTATTGCGGATGCGTCTGTTCGCCGAAACGTCGAGTTTCCATAAATTCTGGACGCGGTGTGTCACACCGATAATTCAAAAAATAATGGATTTTGATAAAATTTGGCATGTACCTTCCTTTTGTAAGTGGCTTGGATAGGTTCGTTAGCCAGGAAAATCTAACCAGGTTTTCCGGGAAAATTTTGGGTTTTCTTTCGGAAATAATGTTCATCTCCAAAAATAAAAAAGGTGTGGTAATTAAATTTGTACACAAGTTTATGACGTTAAAAGGAAACTATATACCAAAATTTAGATTTCTATGTTACAGGAAAAAGTTATAAAAAAATATTTGATGCCAGATCATTTCTATGAAAATTCACTACCATAATGCATTTGCTGCGCCCAGACTTTTTTTAATTCGCCTGAATTTAGGGCTTCTGAGGCTTAATCATAATATTCTCATATCATACGAAAATACAAACTAACTGAATAATGAATTCAGTTTAACGTAATTTATAGGTTCCTGTCTAGGTAGGAAACGTCGGAGCTAGTCCATAAGGATGGAAAAAGAATTCTCTACAAAAAGCGCCAATGCAGTTTCTTTGTAAAATTCGCCCCATTCATTGTTATTAACAATTTTATATAGATCCATTGCTGGAGAATTTATTTTATTGGAATTTTACAGTTTGGTGTCTGATTAGGAAACATTACAGCTACTCTATTATGATAGAAAAATAATTCTCTACAGGAAATATTCTATACAGTTTTCTTCTAAAATGCACCAATTCATTATTATTTGCCATTTTTTACTATTCTTCCATAAGCGCAATGTTAAATTTTGAGAAAACATGGCGGCCGAATCGCCCATGGCCACACTGTCTCTATCAAGTCACCGTAGTCGAGAATAGCCCAAAGCGCCGTCTCTGGATTTGTGGCGGTTTTGGGCTTCCACGCACACACAATGCTGATGGAGATAATGAGTCCTGAGGATAGAAGAATAAAATCTTTTTAAATTTGGGCATTGAGAAAAGTGACACCGACAGAAAGACGAACAAAAGTGTGCTAGAAGAAGTGAGAGAAGAAATATACTTGCTGAAAGAAATGAAGAGAGAAGGAGAATTCATTGAACATATTCTGGCAACATTATTTAAAGAATACATAGTTGGAAAGGGGAAGAGTTACACAAAGAAGACATTGTTGGTAAACCTGGCACAATTGAGAAAGTGCAGAAGCTACTGAAAAGAGCTGCTGGAGGTAGTCATGGTTGCGACTGCGACAAGTAGGCTGTGATTATGATTTGTAATAAGTTGATATATATATATATATATATATATATATATATATATATATATATATATATATATATATATATATATAATAAATTTTCTTCTACCTGGCGATGCTGTAAAAGGCGAAGCCGGCAGCGGAGAAGGTAACGAGCATTGTGAAGCCAGAGAATGTCCCTACGCCTGTATTTAGTGTGGAATGGTTTCACCATGTTGGGAGAACAAGAATCAATAAATTTAATACATTTATAACAACGTGATTAGTGGAACAAAAAATAATTGAAAGACAGTGATGAAGTTTGGCAGGTTGTTTATTTGGTAAATAGCTTGGCTAAATTTGTTGGCCAGGTTAGTCAGACAAGTTTTTAGAGGACATTGTTTTATTTTTCGGAATATTATTGTATGTCTGAAGATGATAATAATTTTGTTAACTGGATGAATTTTGGTACGCATATTTAAAATTAAAGAGTGTGGGCTAATGCAAAGTTGAGTTATTTGCATTTGAATTTTTGTTATGAAAACTGCCATAAGGCGCTTTCCACGTCAGGACTTTTTCAACGTTATCTTAATGCAAAACATTGTTTCAATTTTTAAACCGGTTAACCTATACAGTGTGAAACAGCCAAAAATCAGTATCTCAACTATTGTGCATATTTCAAAAAAATCCTGAAGCACGCCAATTTTACATTCAGCAACATTGAAACTTCACGCCTGCTTCAACCCCCTTCGAGTGACAGTTCCAACCTCAAATTTTTTAAATCGGAAGTAGGGGCTCTCTATTAAAAATGCTATGGTGTTAAAATTTATTGCAAAAATTAACAATAAAAACAGGAAATTCATCTAATTGACGAACTCCGGTAAAACACACTAAAAAATTTATCACTAAGCGCCTTTTATTCTTGATAATGATAAAGCAAGCAAAAACAACTTCAGTCTCCTTTTTGGGTGGCACCAATTGAAAAGAGGTAATAAAAAGTTATCAACAATCTTCATAGTTGGCAATGTTAGTATTATTTAAAACGCCTAAGCAACTTTTTGTGCGATTATAACCGCATGACAGTAGTTGTCGGTGAATAAATGCAATTCAGAAATATAGTTTATCTAACAGAAATGCATAAATAAAAGTTTTACAGATGATTGCTTACGGAGATAAAACACGATTACAGATTAGAGATGCTTGTCTATTTCAAGAAAAATTTCCGAATTTGCCGCATATATCCTAAGAGACAATTAGTCAAATTGAAAAGCGATTTTGAGAGCTTGGACATGTAAGGCAGATACAAACAAAAAACCTTCTAATGCACTGAGTAATGATACCAAATTAGATATAATGCTTGAGTTTGAGAAAAACCCACATACTTAGAATCGACAAGCAGCCACAACATTGGATGTTAGCCATTTATCGATTATTCGAATACTAAAAGAAAATAAAATACATCCCTATACATTGATACACACTCAGGAGCTCATAGAAGCACGTCTTTTTGTGAACAAATTATGGAAATGTTAGATACGTAACAATGTTATCCAACTAGAACATGTTTTGTTTTCTGATGAGTGTAATTTTACAGTTCACGGCCATTCTAATCGTCAAAATTGTCGCTACTGGTCTAAAGAAAATCCAAACTGGAGAGAAAAGAACATACGCAATACCCTGAAAAGCTTAATATGTTTGGGCAAGAATAATTAGAAACAATGTCATTGTCCATTTTTCATTGATCGCAATTTGAATGGAGACACTGCTCCAAAATATTGTCGAGATCGGTTACGCCTCAGATGTTGGTTAACGTTAGAAGATTTTTTATTTACAATTTGATGCTGCCAAGATGTTCAAGGCATGCATTTTCAGCATCTCCTACGTTAAGATTGATTTGTTTTTTATTTTTTCTCATTAGCAAGAATAAACCGCCATTAGTTATTAACTTTTTAGTGTGTAGTAATAAAACGATAGCATTTTTAAACAGATAATACATATATCTTCAAAATACGATATCACAGACTTCGCATTTTAAATTTGGGGAGGGGGGGGGGGTGAAACTTTCATTCGAAGGGGGTTGAATGTAGAGGTAGTTTTCGCATTGCAGCATGTCATGCATGACTCGCATAATTGTTACATCGAACTGGATGTATTCACCTCGTACTTAGAACATAATTTTGAAAATAAATTATAATAAATAGTTTTTGTTAAATAAATCTCAAACTAATGGAAATAACCATATCAAACGTTTTATCATTAGAATCAGGAAAAAAATAAGCTTTCGAAAGACGTCACAGCCAATTATGACTGCCATAAAAAAAACAACTTTGTGTTATCTCTTTCGAACCAAGCATGCCATGGATTTTTTGTTGAGATTATTCTATTCTACGAAAAAATAACTTATTTTTTAGTACGCACTGTAAGTTAACATCAACCGTGTTGTGTTTGAGCAAGTTCCGCCATTCAGAGTGGGCGTTAAGTAATCGATCCCGTGTACCATACGATTTTGGGCACGTTAAAGATCCCTGTCCTCCCTATAGAAAAAAAGGCATTCGGCAAAATTTCCAGGATAGTGATGTGAAACTGCTCCCCGGCGTCGGTGATTGGCCATGATCGAGGAAATAGACCGACGTGAAAGAAAAAAGTATACCATTATTAGAATATTTATTAATAAAATTGAAAAAAGGTAAAAAATGTGGTTAGGAAATCAATAATATTTATTTTTTACATAATAATACTGTCGAATAAAACACTTTTAAATACATAACCATCCAATAATTTTTAAGTTTAAAGAATATGTCATACTAAAGAAACCTAGTTGTGCAGCTTAATTTTTGATCAGCTAATACAAATTTAATTTTGACACACATACCATAAATAAGTTATTTGTTCTAAACAAGGTCGTTAAATTGAGTAAATATCTTTCGTTTTTTATTTGATATGTTATCAATTAATAATTTAATTATAGCAAAATGTATAAAACCGAATATGTATAAAGCAACAAAATTTGGTATTTGATTAACACAATAGAAAAACTTCGGTTATTAGGAGATTACGACTACAAGAAAATCTCCAAATAAGCGCAAAATGGAAGCCCAATAGGACAAGTACAGAATCATTTTCAATTTATTTATGTTTATTTATATCCATGGTGTCCATTATAAAAGATTGAATCAGGGTTTTCCCGATAACTGCTGATAATTTCGAAAAACCCTAAAATAAGTCGATTTTACTTGGAAGAAGGAACTTTTTTACCTGCACAGAATATAAACACAGTTGTAGTCTTCACACATTTGGAATTATTCATACTTTAATGACGCTAACTTGGTTGGTGAAACGTCGTCAGGTTTTTTAAGTGTACTTATTGTTAGTACGACTTGTATTTATATATTTTCTCTAATATGTCGCTTTTAAATGGTATACATGGTCTCCATTATAAAATATTGCACCAGGGTTTTCCCGAGCACTGCTGAGAATTTCAAAAAACCCTAAAGCACGTCTTTAAACACCAAAAGAATTTGTAGCATTCAACCCCTAGCACAGGCGTAACTTTCACACCCTTAATTTGAATCGGGAATGTAGGTCGAGTGGCATCTACTTGAAAAGCTCTTTTGATTCTCTATTCAAAGTACAATTTTAAAATCTGCCGGTTACTTTTTTTAGATATTTCCCTTATCTAAAAAAACTAATAGGTACATTTTAAAAATGCAGCTTAAGCTTTGAAAGCAAATATCTAAAAAAATAATCGGTTGATTTTAAAATTGCAACTTTGAATAGAGAACCAAAAGAGCTTTCCAAAAAGGTGCCACTCAACCTAACTTCCCTATTCAAATGAACGGGGTGAAAGTCACCCTCCGCTAGGGGTTGAATGCTATAAATTCTATTAGCGTTTGAAAACTTGCATTACGGTTTTTAGAAATTCTCAGTAATTCTCGGGAAAACCCTGGTGCAACCTTCTATAATGGACACAATGGATACCTTATAAAGGCGACATTTTAAATACAAGTCGTACTAACGAGGCACATTTGCTATAGGTAATCACCTTTTTGCAACTTAAATGTCGAGAGAAGGTAATTTTGTTATATTTTAGATAATATGTAATGAAATTGATTTTGTGTACCGTCATGACAAAAAGTAGCCCTGATTAGAGCCTGGGCTTGAAGAATTGTGTCCCTGTCTTTCCTATAGTAAACGTACTTACGTTTGTATAAATTACGAGTAAATATGTATATATGTGTATATTTTTGCGTTAGAAAGAGTTTTAATTACATTACATAATTAGATAAGTTCAGATATGTAAATTTAATTTAGTAAGGCCCAAACACCCTGCCAACTTGCCTATTACTAGTTATTATATGTGTAAATATGTGTATATACATATATAAAAAAGGAGTCTGTGGCTAGTCGAACTTGCCTTCCGAAGCTATTCATTCATATGCACACATACACACATACACACACATACACACACACACACACACACACACACACACACACACACACACACACACACACACACACACACACAAATTAATTTTTAGAATCTGGAAACAGCATTCGATAATGTTTTGAATTGAAAAATATTGTTTTATATAATGAAAGGAAGTGGCTTGGATTTGAGAGATAGGTGCATTATTCTGAATCTATACAAAATTCAAAGTATACCATAATAAATAACCTCGGATATGAAATTGAAGCTCAAATTTAAAAAGTGCACGGCAAGTATGATGAGCAACAACAAATATGGCGATAATGATCATTATCGCCATATCTGTTTAATTTGTTATAGAGTACCCAGATGACATAGCGTTGATAGGAGAAATGGAAAAAGAATTCCAAAGGGCGTCCGTATGATGGTAAATGTAGCAAGAATTGAGAAGGGGATAGCGATAGCAAAGCAAACATTCAATAAACAAAATATTATTCTCACTAACAAACATTTTAACTCGGATCGGAGGAAAAGGTTGTGCCTTTAATAAGTAGGTCATGGAGACAACAGACGCTTTTAAAATGTGTACATGGACAAAGAGTAGGTACACCCATAGGAAGAGAGTTGACTAGAAGGGGTGAGAGAAGAAAGATGCTTGCTATAAGAAATTGAGAGGAGAAATGCAAAATATGTTAGTCATATTCTGAGACATAATAACTTTCTGACAACATTACTGTAGTTTTAATAAAAAATATTATTTAAGCAGAACCTACAAACTAGGAAATAACTTTCTGATCTAAATATGCTTAGCTGATTAAAAAAATGCATAAAAACGCTAAAATCAACCCCTAGTTAACTACATAAATGTTGAAATAAACGTAAATCTAATGAATCATTAAGAAGTAACCGATTTAAAAATAAATTTTGAGTTGAAAAAACTACATTTTTATGAAAATTTGCTACCGTAACGCACTCACTGCGTCAGGACTGTTTCATTTTTAGTGAATTTTTATTTAATAATATAATTATATTTTACCAATTACATTAAATAGTGACCAACTAAAATTACTTATTCGTAAATATGGAAAGTCATTCAGGGTTAAACAGGACACATTAATACTTTATACTGCACTAGCAACTAAATTACATAAGAAAAAAGAGTAGGATTGCTTTATATCTGCATGAAAACGTATTTATCTTAAATTATTGGTCTTTGTAATACAGGTCCTTCATTTATGTTATGTTATAGATACGATATATACTTTACGAAACACCTATACTTAAGGTACTAATTAAGGAGGTTTAGTTCAAATAAACACTTGTGTAGATAATTCATAATTTGAACTTGAAAGTTAATTTACTGATTATCGATCCTGGCGTTTCAATATCATTTCAAGGTTAAGGTTCCTGTTCCAGAACTGATTTCACTTTATTTAAGGATTCGTACTTATATGACTTGAATGAAAAAGTCACCTATTTTCAACTTAACTAAAAATTAGCACCTATATCTATAAAAATCAATAAATATCCTAACATAGATATAGTTCTGCTTATATATGAATGTAGCTAACTAAGAATTTGATGTTTTAATAGTATATAACGTGTTTATATTATTAAAGTAAAAAAGTCACATACCCAGAATTAGCAGTACTAGTTGCGGTTATACTATGAAGCCGAATTCTATTGGCAATGTCATTTAACTCTTGTACCTCAGATTGGGTTAATTTACGGAGCATAATGAAGATTTGGTAACGGCTTATACAGGGACTCAATACGAAATGACGAAAGTGAACGGTTACATTCTTTATTTAACATCAGTTCAATTTTATCATATATTTTGTTGGTCATTTAGAGGGTCCCCTCGACTTACACGTCAAAAAGCCGGCGTAATGCGGTGCGTGATAACAGTAAAGAATTAGAATAGGTTATGTAATCGATTATCATGTTTCTTTCAGAACATTACATTATTTACTTACCCAGAACCAGCGGCTTGTGTTGAAGATATAGAATGAATACGAATTTTATTTGCTATATCTTTAAGTTCTTGAACAGATTTTGCTTCAAGTTTGTGATAATTCGACATTTTCACGAGCGCTTGTATCTTGTATATCGGGGTCACAAATAAAGTAAAACTTTACGTTGTAGTTTGTACTACACGAAATAAACGAGTTGTGGTAGGAAATGAACCTTTGTGTTGCCTACTTACACAGTAACTTGTACTATGAATGATGCATTTTAAAAAAACGCTTCATAATGTTTGTTATCACTTGATTACATTCAAAATAGCGCGCTATTGGATAATGTATTAATCGATCGACTTAAAGGATTGTATAAGGCCCAGTAAATCGGTTAAAGCACATATTGGTTATGTTATAATCCCTCTGTTCTGTGGTTTTAATATGTAGGTATACGTACCCAAGCTCTTACTATCTCCTTTCGTAGGTGTAGTTCGACGTTCTTTTATGAATTCCCGCGCTTTTTGACGCTGAACGAAAATTCTTTAAAAATAGAGATTTATTATGTAATTACGGAATGGATATCTATAATATATATATATATATATATATATATATATATATATATATATATATATATATATATATATATATATATATATATATATATATATATATATAAATTTTAGCAAATAGTATATTTTGTCTCCAGCTGTGTATCATAGAATTGTAAATCGAGTCATATTTTCTAACTGCGAGGGTGTGTTCATATATTCTATTGTGAATGCGTCTATTTGTTTGTCCTACATAAGTTCGGGAAGAGTCGGAACAAGGAATTTCGTAAACTCCGTGGGATTCGTTTGGAGTCGTATCCTTGTGAGTTTTTATCAGATTTGGCAGTTTTTGCTCTGTTGTGAATATGCTTTTGATATTATATAAACGAAAATGTAGGACAAACAAATAGATGCATCCACAATAGAATATATGAACACACTTTCGAAGTTAGAAAATCCGACCGCTCATGCATTATATTCATACAGGACACAAAATAGACTTCGACAATGCCAAAAAAATAGCCCCGGTTTACAACTTCAAAACCAGAATTAACCGCGAAACAATCGAGATCGAAAAACGTCCCGATTGTTTAAATAAGAGAGATGATGGTCTTCGTCTTCCGGTTACTTGGGAACCTCTTATATCTTCATTACAAACACACAAAAAGGCAATAAATTCAATAGACAATTTTATTAACCCATTACCTGACTCAACAAATACCTGCAATCCTATTAATCCTTTAAGTACCGTGACGAAAGCCCCTGACTTAATTGACCGTAGCCCGACTAATCACACAGATAACGAAGCAGGTAGACGAAACGGTACATACAATACAAGACTTCCAACGAACTGCCAGATCTCTCTTAGGCCTAGGGTTGAACACACTGCGACCTTGGAGACGATATCCGGCGAGACTTGGGGAGTAGGCAGATCGAAGCCCCGTAATCGAGCTACAACAACCCAACCCACATTTGTCCACTGCTCTAAGGAGTAGACAGATTAAGGTCTTAGAGTTCATGTCCTTACATATTTCCCCTGTCTCTTGAAAATTGCTTCAAAACAGTAGCCGAAACGTCGAGTTTTAATAAATTCTGGATACAGATGTGGGTTCTAGGGGCTAGTTTGCTCTCATTTAAAAACATCTTTTCAAAATTCAAAAGCCAGGGTATCCTCGTTAACGAATCTTTTCTACGAAAATTCGCTAAAAATTATGGGCTGTTAAACTCTATAACCAAAACTGCTACCAAAACATTAGAGGCAGGGTCTATTTGAAATAAATGTTATGCAAATATTTTAGTAAAACGGAAAATGACAGTTGAAGTTGAAACGTTCAAAATTTTCAAAGTAATTTTTCTGGTATTTGTTGATCTTTTTGCACCAAAAAACTTGATCTTTGTCTGTAATATACAATAGATTTTGTTATCCAGAGAAAATATTTTAGTTTTGTGCGTTTCTCTGGTCATGAGTGGCACCAAATCTCTTTTCTATAAATGCCTATAACTTTTTTCACTTTTAACTTAGAGTTGTAGTTGTATAATGTATTAATAAGTTTAGTAAATTTTCATAGTAAATAAACTAACTTGTAGCGGTGAAGAATCAGTTTAAAGAACGGCTTTTAGACAAACACCTTTATTTAACTAGTTAACAAAATATAAACTAACGCTACGCTATTGACTGATTATGGAGCTAATTGCAAATGTGTAAAAGTAGTTTTTTTATAGTAACTTAGGCAAAAAATACCATAAAACAGTGAATATTTCTTGTACAATCAAAACCCACACTGTTGCCTGCGGCCTCCACAAAAACAAAACACTTCTTCCTAATTGTCACGGTCAAACGTTGGAGATGGCGCGTTCAGAAGATGGGGTTCTGGAGGAATAGATATGCGTGCTACAAACTTTAAATTCAAATTGGGTTAGCCATCATATCATTACACAAATGTTTCTGGAAGAATGCATCTATTGTTTAGGTTAACAATGATATTTTTTACTTTCTCGCAATTATTTTACTTTTCCTCATTTCCATGGGCGTCTGTCTGCTTCTCTCATCCTGACCCCTCTGATATCTCACAAAACGTCACCGAAATTATCCAAGCTCGCATGGAATTATTTATTCCACGTACACAGAAAACCTCTTCAGCCACTGAAAAGCCCTGGTTCTCTAAATCCTGTGACAGGGCCAGGCTTGAAAAGGTCAAAGCTCACAAAACGCTTCTACACAATCCCAGTCAAGAAAACCGTCAAGCATTTAACGACGCAAGAAACCGCTATGTCCGCATTCTTTCTGAGGCAAAAAACTCGTTTAATAACCACATCAAAAACAAAGTCCTCTCAAGCACCAACGGCAGCAAACCCTTCTGGACTCTTGCTAAATCTATTGGGAATAATTTCTGCAAGAGCACGTTCCCACCTCTTGTTTCAGGGGATGAAATTGTTCCTATCGCCCTGGACAAGGTTGAACTTATTGCCTCGTTGTTCGCCGGCAATTCTACTCTCAACCCACCTGCAAATGTTCAACCACCAACAGTCCCCAATGTCGCGCATAAAATGACGATAATCATTTTCAAAACTAAAAAGGTACGAAAGATGTTCTCTTCTCTTAATACCAGGAAATCCTCTGGCCTTGACGAGATCCCAGCAATTGTTTTCAAAAAATGCGCACCAGTACTTGCTCCTGTCCTGACTCGTCCATTTCAGACATTTTACAATAGAGGCATATTCCCTAGTAACTGGAAAACTACTACTATTTCTCTCCTTTCAGTCGTCTCTAAAGTGATGGAAAAGTATATAAGCAGATCAACTGCCGACCTCCTTTCCTTTGTCACCCATTCTTGGAACAAGTCTATGGAACGTGAATCTCATATTCTCGCTCTAGACATATTCAAAGGATTCGACCAGGTCTGGCACGCAGCGCTACTTAATAAACTTCCGGCCTATGGCCTACCAGTAAAACTCTGTACCTGGACAGTAAATTTTCTCTCCAACTGGAGCATTTCTGTTGTAGTGGATGGCCATTCCTCTAAACTGTATCCAATTAATGCAGGCGTCCCTCAAGGTTCAGCTTTAGCTCCTACTTTGTTTCTTCTCCACATGAATGACCTCCTCTCTAGCACATCAAATACAGTTCACAGTTACGCGGACCGCAGCACCCTCCACTCAAATATACAATATTCTAAGTCTGTCTCTTTAGCCCAATTAGACGAGGATCGCAGACTTATGGAGGGTTCTGTCTCTGTGGATCTCCAAAAAATATTAGACTGGGGAAGTAGAAATCTTATACAATTTAACTCCACCAAATCTCAGTCTTGCTTTCTATCCCATAAGAGATACACCAGCTCTAGACCCATCACCATGAACAACCAAGTTATTCAAAGTAATTAGTCCTTTTCACGTGTTGGCATTTCTGTGAATCGAAATCTCAATTGGCACCAACATGTCACATCAATTGCAGAAGCGGCTGCTAAGAAATTAGGTGTCCTCATCCGCGCTCGCAAATACTTTTCACCAGCTAATCTCTATACCTTATATACTTCACAAATAAGGCCAAACCTCGAATACTGGTCCCACATCTGGGATGCCGCTGCCGCTTCTATACTAGCTACCTGGATTCCATTCAGAAGAGAGCTATACGTTTCATCAGTGACCCTACCCTCACCCAAAGGCTGCCACCCTTGCCCACCGACGTGTCGTTGGTGACCTCTCTCTCTTTTATAGATATCTGCACGGGCAGTGCTCACAGGAGCTTTCTTCCATAGTTCCTCCACCTGCTGCCCCCAACAGATCTACCAGGGGAACAGAGCGAATGCACCCTTTTACTGTCCAGGTCACCAGACATAGAACATCTTGTTATGCCCGCTCTTTTGTCCCGAGGACTTCTAAATTGTGGAATTACTTGCCAGCACATGTTTGTCCTTCTCCTCCGAACCTCCAAACCTTCAAGTTCAGAATTAACAAGTTGCCTCTTTCCTCCTTGTCGACACCCACGGTACGATAGTATTTAGGCTGTAAGCCCTCGTGGTGTGTTGTTGAAATATAAAAAAATCAGATCTGTATTTTTTTATATTATATTTTCGCTAGGTTTGCATTTTTTCAACAGCACTACTGACGCAAGTAACACAAAAGTATTCTAATAGTTCGAGCGCATAGTTCATAAGCAAATCTCAACTTTGTATTTTCAGTTGTGAATTCTCATTTATTGAGATTCATCAAAGCATTACGAAATAAAGTATTATGTGTTTTAGAATTTTGCTTTTTTAATGTCTTGAACCTTAGATTTATAAAAGTATCTCATCATTATGTCATTATCGCCATTGAGTACTAGAAGCGCATTGTTAATGTCAAACCATATCAAACTCGCAAATTTTAGATTTGAACTATCAATAAAGTTGCCAGAGAATTGCTAAGTATATAGTTAAAAAAATCATTTTAAAATGCTTAGAGGCTTATATTTATCCCCAAACTTTTTTTGTTTAGTTAAACATTTATCTTATTGTAATAAAAAACCGAAACATCTTCAACCGCAGAATATTTTTATTTAGGCAACATTTGTAAATTCTACCATGTTTTGATATGAGTCATCTTCAGAGATTTTTAACAGAGTACATAGATCATTCTATACTTACACCTTAAACTAAGAACATTACAATAAAGATGATGTTGAGGAAATCGAAATCATTTCCTTAGACGGAAACAATTTAGTTTACCTAAATAAAGTAGCTGTGTCTATATGCAACAACTTTCGTAATGCCTAATAAAAATGAAGTCAGTTTTACACTTTATATGTTTATACAAAGAGTGCCATTTACAACGAAATACCCTAAACATCTCATTCTACCTTCATTTTTTTGAAAACCGCTTAAACGCATCATATTGATAGCTGAACAGGGAAACTCTTTGTGACCGATTTTGCAATGCGATTTAATTTCCCTAGCGAGGGTGGGACTCACCTCTGAAATTTTAAATATAACATAGGGTCGAGTGATACTTCTTTTAAAATGACGTTAAATTATCTTTAAAATGGCACCTCCTTGTTCGGGAAAGTCGGGCTGATAGTTTCTGAGATAATTGTTTTATTGTCTATACAGCAACATTTGAAATGTAGGTATTTGAACAACTGATTATTCACCCAGTCTTTTTGAATTTATTTTATTAACTTGTCACGTACACAGATGTTCGAAGTGTCCATCAGTGACTGCCATGCAATGATAAAGGTTTTGTTTGATTTTTTTCCCGTTACATTTCCGGTGTTATCAACCGACATTCTTAGATAAATGTCTCTCTCAGATCTTCTAAATAGTTGGGCATTGTTGCATAAACTTTTGGTTTTAAGGCACCGCAAAAAAATTAGTCTGGTATGGTGTTAGATCTGGATGCTGACCACTCAATGTCCTCCTTCCGATGATCAATCCATCTTCCAGGAAATCTCTGATTTACGTATTCCCTCACTCGCACATAATAATAATAATAATAATAATAATAATAATAATAATAATAATAATAATAATAATAATCTTTATTAGCCCAACAGGTGATACCCATTTACAGAGCATTCTTAATAACTAAAAAAACAGATACTATACTAAACATATATGACAGTGCTAGAAAGTATAAGCCCTAAAATGAACAAACACTGATATGTAATAAAAAGAAGCATAAAAAAGAAACATATATAAAAACAAAATAAACAAAATACATATGCATACATACAAATAAACAAACACCGATGTGCAATCTTAAGAAACATATCCTATCGAAAAAACAAAATAAACAAAACATACGCACATGCACATCAATGTGTAGATAAATAAACTTTTAATTTGTTAAGGATGTACGACAAGCTATCACTATTAACAAGGCAATAATTGCCAATTAAATTGAATGTACTACACATGACGTACACGGGTGACTTTAACATTAAATTGGTTCTCGGCACTGGCAAGTAGGCGATCTCATTCAGTCTAGAGTTTAGTCTAGGTACTCGAAAATTAAGTGTTGAAACCAAATCAACGCAGTCAATCTGCCCGTGTAATCACTTATACAAGAAGATTACAGCCAATGTGAGGCGTCTTTCAGACAAACTTGAGCCATGCCACCCCTCAAGTAAGAGCCTGTGGTATGGTCATAGTTTCGCTCAGGGTGGCTGCCAGTAGCTTTGAATGTAATAAACTTTTCGTATTTTCGTTGCAGCGATCCAAAGGCATTTTTAGCGTTATTATAAATTTGATAATATATAAGGCATCCATAGTCCATCTTCGTTCTCACAAGTAAAAAGTATAATCTCTTCAAGACCTCAGGATTACTAAATTGCCGATAGTTTATAAACAAAAACCCTATTATACGAGATACACTTGAAATCAATTCGTGCACATGTAAATCAAATTGTAGTGAAGAACCAAACGTGATTCCCAAATCCCTAGCTGTATTTGATCTTTTGAACTGAACAATATTTATAGTGTATGGAAAAATGATGTGGTTTTGTTTTCTCGTAAAAGAAACAGCACTACATTATCAAGTTCAAACATAGATTATTAACGCCACACCACTCATGAACGATATCAATTAATTTCTGAAGTTCAATACAATGATCAAAACAGTTTACAGAAGAATATAACTTCAAGTCTTCGGCAAAGAGCAGATGTTCAGAGGGCAAAGAGAAGCTCAAGTCGTTAATAAATAACAGTGGTTGTGTGAAGCCATAAACTTCCAGTTTTTGAATGAGCAACCCATGATCGATCCGGTTAAAGACCTTTGAAAAATCCATGTATAGCACGTCGACCTGACCTTTATTATCTATGACATTAGAAATATATTCCGTCATAAAGACGAGATTTGTTATAGTTGATCGCCTTGAAACATGCTGAGACCTGGATAAATGTGACCAGATAAGCAAATTTTAAAAATCTTTACAAAACTGGACAACATAGCTATGGAACGATAATGTGTAGATAAAGTTGGATCGTCACTCTTTAGCACGGGACATGTTTTCGCTTTTTAGTGAGTTTTCGTAGAAAAAATTCACTCTTGGAGAGATCCCGACTTTTGAAATTTGAAAAAAATTTTGCAAATGAGCGGGAACTGGGACCCCTAGAACCCATATCCAGGGTCAGTTTATATATATATATATATATATATATATATATATATATATATATATATATATATATATATATATATATATATATATATATTTGTGTGTGTGTGTGTGTGTGTGTGTGCATCACATCGATCACTCAAAAAATAAAGGCCGCTTTTGATCATATTTGGCATGTATTCTTTTGTGAGTAGCTTGGACAAGTTCGTTAGTCGGAAAAATCGGACCAGGTTTCCTGGGGAACTTTTGTGTGTTCTTTCAACAACAAAAATTATCTCAAAAAATAAAAAAGCTATGGTAACCAAATTTGGTAGGTAGGTTTAAAATATAAAAAGTAAACTATACACCAAAATTTAGATTTATATGTTACAAGAAAGAAAGTTATAATAAAATATTTGGTGCCAGATTCCAAATTCACTACTATAACGCACTTGCTGCGTCCAGACTTTATTTTTCATAAGTTAGGAACTAAACCTGTAGAAATTGATACGTTTATAATTGCAGAGAGCGGAGAGCTAAGAGCGTGTATACAATCCTTTACCAGAAAAGATGGTATCATATCGGGAGCCGAAGCAAATTTGTCATGCAACTTTTTGGAGGCCCGTATTATACAATCTGGTGTAAAAGAGGCGATATCAATTTGAGTGTTTGATTGAAAATTGAAACTAAAATTGTATAAAGGAATGTTATTCATGGTTGGCAGGGTATAAATGCTGTTGAAATACGTAGCAAATAGCAAATTCTTCAAGTATTTGAATGGGATCACTCGCTTCCTCACCAGAGCTGTTAATCATAGCTTTGGGTATGCGACTGGTACGTTTCTTATTTCGTATGTATGTCCAAGCTTGCTTAGGATCTGTAGCAATTGTAGTTTGCATTTTTTGCAGTCGTTGTAAGTAATTTTACTATTATATTTAATTAATGGACGTTACTTAAAATCATTATAGTAAACTACATTTTTAGTTTTCTTAAATTTATTTAATGGCTATGCCATTTGTTTGCTATAGAATATTACGTCATGCGTAAACCAGACAGGATAATGATGCTTAAATGTTGTATATGGCGGAACATATAAATAACAAATTGTATAAAGCTTATTATAAAAGGCCTCACAAGCTGCATTCTTCTGAAAATTTATTTGAGAAACACCGTACTTAAAGGTAATGTGCCCAATAGTGGAAAATTTGCTTTTCTAAAATTAAATGACTTTTGTTCACTGTTCAGGGACGCTCTGGGAGAGCGCGGGGTAATAAATTCACCAGTCATTTTAGGAGCCGGATGATAAACATCCTCACTTGTACTCATCTCTACAGACAGATACTCCGGGCGAACTGGAAAACACAAGATCAAGCAATCAGTTATTTTCATTCAGTATGTTATTGGGCTGTTTTAGTCCAACAGATTCTGCGAAACATTTAGCTGTATTGCTCCTAAAGCCGTTAGTCTGAGATGCAAAATAGGGAATGTTAAAGTCACCCAGCAGTAATAATTTATCCTCATAACCAACAGACGACTCCGAGATGAAGTCAAAAAACAGTTCGAACATGTTATTACTAACATTAGGTGGTATATAGAGATACAAACAATATCAAAATTGATTGATGACATTATACATTTAATACCAACAATATCAATAACAGGAACAGCTCTTTTTATGTGATATAGGTCGATACGGCAAGACTGAATATTACCATTTTTACACAATAGCAATCCGCCACCACTGGTCCTACCGGATCGTCTCAAATCACGATCAGATCTAAATACATTATAATAGTTTAAATCACACAACTCACTGTCAAGGACATCACTGTGAATGTTTGTTTCGATCAATGCCACAATGTCATATTCACGGAAACATGTGAATGGATAAAGGTCATCAATTTTAGTGCGCAAACCATTAACATTTTGGAAATAAAGAGAGAATGTAGCTTTGTTGTTGGGATTATCTACTTTTTTGACACATTTTTTGGCAATCCATTCGGATACGCAATTTGAAGTCCATCTTCACCACTAGAAGTGCGCTTCTGGATTTATTTTATTGGCGTAACTGTAAAGGCGTTTTGTCAAAAGAGATAAACAAGGTGCGGAAAAAATCTTCATTACGTAGTTGCTTTACTTATTGTATACTCAAGTGCACCTCGTGCTCACTGCCCAGTATGACTCGAATGGAACGAGGGCAAGATTGATTTGAATAAAAGCGACCAAGACGAACTGCTTTAATACGTTCAATGTCAATATTGAGATTAGTCTCTTAAGAATACCTGCCGCGGTAGTTTTCGTGGAATCACTCCTTGAGTTATCTTCTGAAGCACTGTGTATTTGATTTGCTACATAAAGAGCAAGTTATTAGCTGTTTTCCATTAATTTTTGCGGAGAAAACCCTGCATGAGGCGCTCATGATTATATTCAATAAATAAATGTGCGATTCTTTTAGCACAGAAGTAATTTGTAAATATCGAAAAGCGGTAAGATATGTTTAAAAATAATGATACGGGAATTAACTAAAAATGGATAAAGTTTCTAAATATGAAGCAAAGTTTTGCATTTATCAGTCTCTAATGTCACTTCTCACTACAAAACTAACTGAATCTAGTCTCACTAGTTTGCTGCAACTATTACTAAAAGAGTTAAATTTAAGATCCAACTTATTTGCTTGCTATTTGCAATGTTACAGAGAATACACGTATCTTTATTAAACGGATGTTAATTTCAATCCAAATGATCCCTATCCCGTTCAAAAAACAATTCGTGTTCAAGGAGATTGACATCTTGCTCTAATACCCAATGTACACTAATATCATATGAATCGTATAGGCCTTTGGCCTCTCAGCGCTGCGACTCCAATGGATATTTTGTGCATGACTCTATTTTCTAATAGTTGCCCAAAACGTTAAGGCTTTTCATGTAGTGCACTATCTTTTTGGGGACCATTTTACCTATTTGTTGGTGTGTTAAAGGTAACCCCTCCAAGGTATTTGAGCCTTTTGCAGAAATGAGCCATGCAGTCGCATAGTAAATGTTCTGTTGCTTCCGCTGCTTCATGCAGTATCTACAGTTTTCACTCTCTGCCTTACCCATCTTGATAAAGTAATACTTTACTATATGGAGTGTCCTGTGAAAAGTTATGTGATTATTCTAAAATCATTCCTGTTGAATTCAAGAGGCAGTTTTAACTACTCTGTTAATATGGTTATGAACCGTTTTGCCTGTCTTTAGCCTGGCGTTTTCCTCCAGTACGACAGGATTTGGTTCATCTCCCAAGTATCAAGTCAATTTCTTACATGGCTGCATCAGCTGTATCAATGATACAGGGTCCATCCGCCAAAGGGGCCCACCGCGCAGCTCAGAGAGAAACTGGGAATATTTTGGTGCTTTAAAAAGAGTTCCGTAGAAGCAGCAAAGCAGGGGCAAGTCGCACCAGTTGTCAAAAACAAAAGGCGAAGAAAACTCAAACGTTTTTTTATGAAACGACACAAGACGAAAAATTGACGATTCCGAAAATTATTTTAGAATTAATATTTTCCACCAATGTTTGCATTTAAGATAAATTCTATATTCGAAATTTTGCAATCAAAAGTGTAATTTCTCTTTCAGAGGAGATTCTGAAAAGCAGAGCGCTGGAGCTTGAAAATACATGCAACCCCCAATTTTAGTGACGATTTTTCTAACCAATAACTAATTTCTTCGAAACTCTGCCTCAGTGGAGAATTCATAAAACTCCAAAGCATCAAAGAATTAACTGAAATAATTTTAATTAAATTTAGTAGCGTATCTTTTAATTTCTCACAAGTTATTACAGCTTTTTGCTATTTGTAACATTACGTGTTACGGTAGCAACAGCTGAAAGAGGCTTTTCATAATTAAAATTATTTAAAAGCCGCTAATGAAACTCATTGTCTCAATAAAGGTTGACAGATATAGCAATAATGTCCATAGAAAAAAAAAAGAGTTGTAAAATCATAAATCATCCCAAAAATTGACAAATTAATTAATGTATTTGCCGAAAAGAAAGCTAGAAAGATCTATTTTTAATAGCAAACGTTATAAGAATTATTTGTACGTTTTCTGTTTTTATTTCTGTTGAATTTTTTTAAATTTTATTCTTGATTTCTCGTACCTAACACTTTATGATTTTTTTCGTTAGAATAATTGAATAAAAAATGATAAGCTATTCTGTTTACTTTGATTTCGAATTCCTCAACGTCCCACTTTCATTCGGCTCTTGCTATAGCGCCCACTCAATGCATGATACGCCACTAATGTTTCACATTTTGGGTCTGAGAAGATCCCCAAATATTTAACTTCATTGGAACATTGTATATTTGGTTCATTCCGATGAGTGGGAGCTTTTAAATTTGGTTTCCTTCTGCTCGTGAATGGGGAAAGACCTGTCTTATGAACATTGACATTAGGCCTCTCTGTCTCACACCAGTTTCCTGCAATATTTAGCGCTGTTTGCATTAGACTGGATATTACAGCATCATTCTTACCTTTACTGTTATGACAATATCATATGCGTATCCTTGGACTATGAATCCTGTCCGATCCATGTAGGCAGAGGTTTATCAACAACAGGCGACCACAGCAGACGTGATAGCACTCCTCTATGAGGACAACCTTTAATTAACCTTTTGTCGTCGCCACTGTTGCGTTGGTTTCATTTGTAGTAGCTGTGATAACACTGCTTTTTAGCATTGAGTCGATCCATCTTCTTTCTTGTACGGCCCATTTGATTGATTGATATGAGGTGTTGTCAAAGGCACCCTCTATGTCAATGAATGCACTGAGGGATATTTCTCTAGCCACAAAACTTAATTCTATACACTTCACTGAACAGTCTAACGGATCTAACGTGGATTTGCCAGTCTTATAGGCGAATGGTTGTATAAATAAAGCTGTTTTCTTGTGAGGGTTTCGCTTCTAATGCCTCATCCATGGTCTTTAGGAGAAATGATGTGATAGGCTAATGGGATGGTAGGACTTTGCTTCGTCCATAGGGCGACGTCCTGTTTTCGATATAAACACCACACATTTGCATCTCTCTATGCCCGCGGAATATAGCCTAGGATTAAACCAGCTCTGAATATTCGCTGCAGATGCGGTTTTATTATGTCAAAACCCTGCTGTAGTAAAGGGATTTATACGGTTTAAAACTCTATCGCCGTTTTAATTGTGTTAATGTTGAGGATTTTATTTGGCAGTCTTTTGCCAACTCTCAATAAGTTTTTCAACCCCTGACCAGCTGAGCTGCTCTGGTGTAACTTATCTTCTGTGTTTTGTTAGTCTGTAAGAGAACTCTGATGCCCTCCTCTAGGCTCTTTGTAAATTCTCTGTTTGGTTTTTTTAAGTCGACCAATACATTGATAGGATTTTGTGTAGACGCTGTGCGGGGTGCAGTTCATCTATCACTTCGTAAAAGTGCCTCCAGGCTCTACTTTTGGATCGCTGAGACAATCATAGGGTATTATTCTGTTATGCAACAAGTCACGATAAATGTCTCCAGTCAAATTGTCTTCAATGAAAATAGGACCTATGATATGGTTTCCAAGAATGCCCGGTCATACATTTAATTTCTGAGGTCTCTGAAAATGATGTTCCCTATAAAGATCTGGGTTTCGAGCAGACCAATTGTTCCTACTGCATTATTTAAAAAAGTGAAATAAAAAAATCAATAATTACTTGCAATAATAATGTTTACTGACTGCCCTATGGAAAGACTGAATGCATATCCATCAGATAAACATCTTGTAGAGGATACAGGGATTTTCTAATACATTTTACGTGACATACGTTCGCAAAATTCAGTCCCACGATCATAGTCATCTTCATTAAGCTCGTGAAGAAGATTGATTTTATAAGGATATAATTCTGTATGTTTCAATATTTTGTGAACTGAAGTTTTAGGTACCTATCCCAGACACCTGTGACAATTGTCTAACACTTTTAAATTTACTATATGGTCAACTTCTAAAAAGCCAACTACATTCTATTAATCTGAACCTATACATATAGACAAACCATACTGTCTATTTTTAGAGCTGGTTTGTTCAGTAGTTCAGTAGTCTGTCTAATTCACAAAGTATGCAGAAAAAACGTTGTGCGTGTGAGGTCTTATCCACGCTACAAAAATATGGTCCCTATTTAGGGGACCTTTACACAACGCCTGCCTCGAGCACAATTGTGGTACCTCACTTTGTTACCAAATATTTCATAAACGATAAGCATGGGTAGGTATAGTGTTTTGGTTGAAATCATTCATATATTATACTAACAAATCTGCAACCACGACTCCTCACAGATAGTCAGACCCCATTAGTTGGTATTTTTAGAATTTACGTTGTAAACATACGCGAGCGGGTGTGTGTGTACGTGGGCGGGTGTGTTATATAATCGTAAGCCGATAGTTTTCTATATTGTTCAAAACGTCTTGCTAAATTACCTGTCCAAAGTCTATTCATATGTTACATGCAGATATGGTATTGTTTGATGTATAAAAATTTTTACAATTTTTTATTAGCGAAGATGGTGATGCTGACTCAAAGATAATAAACTGAACAGAATAGTTCAATTTGCTTTAACATGTATTGGACATTTTGACGCAACCCACTTTACACGTGTGACGTAACTACAGATGCTGTATTCGTTTGTTTTGATTGTTTTTGCCTACAGTTTCCATAAGACCACATGATTGATTTATATCGACTTTTTGCGAATTAAAGTAACCTTTTGTGTATTTTTGCCGTTGTGTGAAAATATATTTGAGGCGTTTGGTATCAAAGATGGACACTTCCATTTTTATCAGTAGAGCCGAAAAACTGTAGCTCATTGTTGCCTGTACCCATAACCTTGACATTTTCTCTCAACGTATTTTAGGCTTTAGAAATTATTCTCAACAATGAAAATGTGAATATATTTATTATTTACGTCACAAAGTTACATGAAAAGGTGGAGTTGGCTGATATTGCAACCAAGCTTTGGAGCTGTCCGTTTTTGATCCTAAGAATAGTCATCCTAAAAATTCAGCTGTCCTATTTTGAAACTAAGCCTAGTTTTTCCAAAATTAAAAATATGCACTATTTTTAAAAAATAAAAGCAAAATGTAAAAAATTTAATTCACATTATAATAGACTTTAAAGATTGCGGCTGCTGAAAGAGAACCTATGTCATGAAAGGGATACTCATAAAAAAATAGTTTTATGAAAACAAAATCTTTTTTTTGAACATCTGGTTTAATCAAACAATGTTAAGAAGCAAGTCACATTCATTATTATCAATAGCGTCTTCACACTCACAATGTTCACCATAGTCATCAAGATCTTGATCTGTAGCATTCTCTTAAGCAGTTGTAACAGGACCATTCGGTTCAGTAGTAGGAATATCACCAGTAACATCAGAGTACCATTTCAAACGCCCCATTTTCTCCCAATCGTTTTCAAAATGCTTAAAAAGTAGGGCCCTGACATTAGCTATTTTCTTTGGATTAACTGTGCACCAAAGAGTAATCGGGGCTAGATTCAGTTGAGAAATGTTTTTTTCCTTTTTTTGTTACTGACAGGAGCTTTCCAGTATTGGTGTTGTATGCTAGCTCTCCAGCAACCAACGCGTTATTTTTAGTCTTATTGCGAACTAGATGGTAACGTTTGCACTTGGAAACTGAAAAGTATATACCCTGTGCAGTTTTTATTTTTTTGGCACTTTCTCTCCAGTCTAACGCAGTCCAATCTTTCCCCAATCGTATAACTGTACCATACTTGGAAAAACGTATATGTACTCAGAAATTTCTTTAATAGTTGTCAGTTTTTTTAATTCTTTTTTTAGCAAACCAAAAATCCTGTCACTTGGGAGAAAAGAGTGGCCAGTTGCAGGAAAGACAATTTCAACAGAATACACATTGCTCGGTGCATGATTGAGCAGCCAAAACGCGCAGATTGAAAGCATATGTTTACATTTTTATTTTAGCCTGCACAACCGTCAGCAACTAATCGTACTGAACTAATTTCAGCGAGATCTCCTTTTCTCTTTTTCTCACAAAGCTCATAGAAAACTGCAGAGGCAACTTGGTTAGAAGATTTTTTCATTTCGTTTCATTATTTTCCAAAGGGTAATGATTTTATACGTTTAACAATGCGGAAAGAATAGGTGCACCGTTGTAAAAGAGCAGATAAGTTTAATCCCAATACTATAACAATTTGCTCTGCATCATTACCATCAATCTATGGTGTTGATACAGTGTAAAATCTCAACTTTATTTTTGACGTACCTATTTTTAATCTATTTTCAAATGCATTATATTGGTACCCCTACATGTTTAATAAATTATTATTATAGAGCAACAGTATGTTTAACCTAATATTATTTTTAAATGAAATTATTTAAAATAAATGATTTTTAAGTGTATTATTTGTTGTACTCAATTATTTAATTTAAAAAAAAGTCTAGACGCAGCAAGTGCGTTATGGCATTTTCATAGAAATGATTTGGAACCAAACATTTTAAAAATTAAATGCTTATAACCCCTTTTGCTTGTAATATAGAGATCTAAATTTTGGTATGTAGTCTATTTTTCATAACGTAAACTTACATACCAAATTTATATGGTTACCATACCTTTATTATCTTCAGAGAACAAAATTTTTTGCGAAAGAAAACACAAAATTTTCTCGGAAAACCTGGTCAGATTTTCCTGACTAACGAACTTATCCAAGTCACTTACAAAAGGAAGGTTGATGCCAAATTTTATCAAAATCTGCCTATTATATTTTCTTAGTTATCGGTGCGTGATATAAATTGTGAGCTGTAAAACGCGTAAATGTGGAATGCACTGTTTTTACGCTTTGTTTTTAAGGGATTAATATAAAATAAAATAAAAACCTGAGAAAGCCGCGCATAGGGCGGCGAAACGTCATTGCCTCAAACACACAAATGTTGGTATAATTTTTGTTCATAAATGAAGAAGTTTCCACGAAACCAAACCCAGTAAACACAGTAGCACAACTCTTCACGAAAAAAACGGACCATTATATATATATATATATATATATATATATATATATATATATATATATATATATATATATATATATATATATATATATATATATATGACATATATAAATTGATACTGACCCCGGATATGGGTTCTAAGGGTCCTAGTTCGCGTTCATTTGAAGAAATTCATTCAAAAGTCTGGTTCCTCCCATTTAGTGATTTTTTTCTAGGAAAATTCACTAAGAAATAAAACAACTTCATGGAATTATTATTTTAAAATACAATAATACTTTCTCATTTTGTGTCAATAATTTTTCTAAATGAAATGGTCGTAATTTTCCAAAAGGAAAATTATCCATATAAACAATATTCATTTTATAGCTCTTAAAAACCAAGCATCCACTGTGGTGCCGGTGCCATGGTGCCGTCACACACAGTAGGGATGCCGGGCTTGGCGCTTACGGTTTACAGTTACAGGGTTTGTACAGCAAAGAGGTTATAAGTGTTCTTTCTATTGTTTGTATTTTTGATCATCTCTTTAATTGGGTAATAAGCTGTTAGTTATACCATAGAGAGACGAGCACTATGAACCATAAGCTATAAATTTTTGACAGTAATTAGAATAAACGGAATCGGTAGTGGGTTTATTATTTATTATGCGATGGAAGTGGTACTTGGTATTGGTCTTTGAACATAAAACATCTATGTTCAAAGGTATTGGCACAGCATAGATATATACCTATGCTGTAGTATTGGTCTTAGATTAGGTAATACCACAGCAATATATCTATGCTGTGGTAATACCTAATCTAAGGTATTGGTATTGGTACTACTGTGCGGTGAAATGACTCTATATGTCATTGGAAATGACATTGACAACTAACCTAACTTATTCTTAGGAGAAATAGAAATATAATAATATTAAATTGTGATAGCTGTAGAAAAGTGGAATTCAGGAGTTGTTAAAGGATAAATAGTTAAGAATGGCCTTGAGATTAATCAACAAGAAGCCCGTTGACCTGGGAAAATCTCTCTTAAGGGTATGTTATAGGTGTACATTATGTAACCTAAAATTAACAAAATCAATTCATTTAGGCACAATCAACATTGTCTGCATTCGAAATACAACATAAAACTCCACTAATCAGAAAAACGGTAAGTTAAAGAATCACATATGTTTAAGGATTATATCTATAAAGAGTTCGATATTATAGCAACCAATACCAGTAGCCTTGTATGGTGGCCGACATGCAGTCACTATGCTACCTGGTGGTGGCATAGGTCCGGAGTTAATGGGCTATGTAAAAGAAGTATTCAAATATGCTGGAGCCCCAGTTGATTTTGAAGTGATTGACATTGATCCAAAAAGTGACGAAAAGAAGGAATTAGAATATGCCATTACCTCTATCAAACGAAATGGTGTTGCCATCAAAGGTAACTATATTACTTCTTGTGAATTTACTGAATAACATAAGCAAAATAGGTTATTTGAGACTATCTGTATCAATTAAAGGTGAATTTGCAGTTTAACTCACGGACGATTTGAAAAATATCGACTGCTGATAGATAAAGTTTGGTGTCTTAAATGCACGCTGACGCAAATGTTACCTTTTGTTCTCCCTTATTTCCCGAGTTATTCGCATTTAAAGTTGTTTACACATTACACAGTTTTTTAACAATTTCCTAGTACGGTCCTGTCACGTGCCGTCTCATTCACTCCTAAACATTACATTTGGCATAAGGTGTCCATTGTGTTTGGGAATCCCTAGAATATTCTGGAATCAGAATATGGGAAATTGTCATTATAACTGACAGTTTACACATCGCTTTCAGTACGGCGCTAGTACCAGTACGCTTTGGACGCTTTCTCATGCATTCCTGTATTACGAACATTTTTTCTGAAATTGTGTGCTGTTTACCTTGTTCTGTTGATGACCAGTGATATTATAGTGGCTTATAAGATGCATGTGTGGCCCCTTTTCATGGTCGGTGACACGTTATTTGTTTCCTATGTTGTTTTTGTGGCGAGGAAATTGCCATGTCGAGGCCGTCAAATTACAAGGTCAGGTCAGGTTGCCTACACAAGGGCCGGACCTACATCATTTTCCTGAGATGTTAAGGTAAGTTTGTGTAAATTTGTTGTTCTTTTGTGTACATTTCGGGCGATCCTTAAGTAGACGGGCCCCGTCATTTCATGCAGCATTGCCGGACTGTGCTTATGGCTCTAAGGTCCTCCCTGGCCTGACGTTTCTGACCAACAGGACTCCCTGACCTGACTTTGACCTGACCTGACCTACAGGGCAGGTCAGGAAGGTCAGGTCAGGCAGCCCTGTTGGTCAGAAACGTCAGGCCAGGGAGGACCCAATGCAGCATGAAATGACGCTCCCGTGATGCATGGACCGGATCCGTCTGCTTAAGCATCACCGACCTGGCCTGACCTGCCCTGTAGGTCAGGAAGGTCAGGTCAGGCAGGCCCCTACAGCAATAAGCACTATCCGGCAATGCCTCTCTCGCGATGCATGGAATGACGGGACCCGCCTACTTAAGGGTCGCCCTTTTCTCGGTGGAGAGGGGGGGTTGGGGTGTGGTTCCGGGTGCTTCGCTGTAGGGGTTTCCTTCCCCTCTCGCGTGCGTACAACCACCCCCGTTGCATAAACCACGAGAAAAATTCCTTGTTCATATCCCCTAAGGAGGTTACGGGACCTGGCGTGAATAGGGGTGATGTGCAGGGTAGGCAGGGTTTAGGGGGGATATGGCGTCAGGATGTGAAAAAGACAGCTTTCAAGCCGCTTTCTTCGCATTTTCTGCTCATATTTCCTCCTTACTTCCTACCCCGCCCAGCACCCCTCTTCACTCCTGGTCCCGTAACTTCCTTGGGGGGTGAGAACAAGACATTTTTCTTGTGGGTTGTGCGTTCGGTGGGGGTTCTAGGCACGTTTCTGAAGAGAAAAATTTAAAAATCGTCCGTGAGTTAAACTGCAAATTTACCCAATTAAATCCTATTAATCTGTCAGATTTGTTCCCTGTTAAGAGAATGGGCAAATAAAATTTACAATTTCTTTAAAACCTAAAGTTTATGAAATGCCTAATTGATCCAGTAATAAAAATAAATTTAAACACGAGTTCCTACTGTAGAGCAGTGTTGCATTAAGCACTGTGTTTAAAGTAAAGCTCAGGGAAACTAGCAAGACATTAAGCATATTTGTAAAATAATTTCAGGTAACATTGAAACTAAAAGTGAAAGCACCGAAATTATGTCCAGAAATGTTGCTATTAGAAATGAGTTGGACTTATATGTGAATGCACTTCACTGCAAGTCATATCCTGGTGTGCCCGCTAGACAAAGTAACATAGACATTGTTATTATACGTCAGAACACTGAAGGAGAATATGCCATGTTAGAACATGAGGTAAGTAGTAACAGGTGTTTTATCATTTTAAGGTTATTAATTAGATAAACTTTGTGCTTTAAAAAATCACAGTAAGTTTGTGTATTAATACAACAAGAATGCACCCTTTTCTGAAGCAGGGTATTAATAACAGAAACTATTTCAATTTCACACAGCATTGGTGTTTCCTACTCCTAAATTACTAAGGAATAATAAAAATGTGAATATAATAAATATTGTTACGTTCTACGGGGTTCTGGATTTGTTGATTACCAACACACAGCTTTCCAAACTACTAATTTATTATTACCAACTATTTTCCAACACCAGTATCAACTAAAATATTTCTCTTCTCTATTATCAAATGTCCATAGAACTATATTCCACTATTCGCCTTGTATGATCGCTTCCTATAAACCAACACTTGATGACTCGCTTAATACTCAATGATCACTTGTTTACACCATACTAATCAATACTGAACTAACTTACTCTGCGCACTGCTCGTCTATTTATATCTGTCTATAGAGATTCTAGACGTTCTACACTACTCTACACCTGTCACTTCTGGTCTCTTCTAGAAGTATCATTCCAGAGCGTTCGCTGTTACCAACACATGCCACAGAAGTAACAAAGTTCCTAAACCTAATTCTCATAGACAAATGTGACAATATGCTGATGCACTTGTCTTTTACCTAATAAGTGAAAACCCTTTTCTATTTTTAATAGCAAAACATAGAGATCTGACACAATGGCTGTGCTTACTAGGTGCCAGCGGTTGTATAGTTAAATGTACATAATATGCTTTCACCAGTCCCGCTGAGTTTCAGCTCTGACTCAACTGTGCCAATTTTTTTAACTGGAATAATTTTTGCAGGCTAACTAAAAATAACGCTAAAGTATGTGTAGTTAAGAAGTCACCTACTGTTTTGAATTTGTCTATTTCGGTGGGTATTCTGTGCAATTCCCAATTTATGGAATGTTGTTCGAGACATTATAAAATGGTTATGAAAATCATCTGGAATGTAATTTAATTCTACATCTTGGTAATAATATTCATTTCTCGTTGGTTTAGTTCTTTCAACTGGCACTATATCTACTAACTGAGCTAAAATTTTTATTGTCAATTCTATCACATTGACATCAGGTGGATCATCAGTTAATAACATTAGAGTGTGGTTTATAAGTGGATCATTATATTCATTATCCAATTTCGATTTTAAAACTTTTTTTATTTTTTTAAATATTGTTTTGATTTGGGGTTATGACTACAGGCTATAGCACGCAATTTTACAATTCAAATTTATTAAGGAAAACTTTCCTATGTCATACATTTGATATAAAAAAATAATATAAAAGGGGTGTACGATAAATAAAATAGAAAAGATGTACAATAGGTCAACTAAATACAAAAACAATAAAATGTATAATAACCAATGTACACACACAGAATACATATTAAATTAGCCGACTTCAAGTTTTGTAGTCACAGGTGACGTGAGGTACTCTTCCAGTCTATATAAGTTCTTTTGATTAAAGTATTCCTTCATTGTTCTCTTGAATTTTGTTAAATTCAGCATCTTCACATCCTCAGGGAGTTTTTTGTACAACTTAATAGCCACATAGTTCCCACTTTGTCGTGACCTATTTATTCAGTGGTATGGTATTCTCAACATATTCTGGTTTCTCCTGTCATAAATATGTCTTGCACAATTCATTTCAAGGGTACTATGATTAGCGTGTATCACCACTAAACAGTTGTAAATATACAGGGTGATTTATGCAACTCTTGGTTAAACTTCTCATAGGAATTTTGATCTGAAATTTTCAGCATAGACCTAGTCAATGTATATCTTTCAAATGAAAATATTCTCAAGATGGTGGCAGATCCGGTTATACTGAAAACCGCAACCAAGTCATTTTAAACAGAACACCCTATATTTATTTATTTATTTATTTACGTCCAGAATTATACAACCTGTCTGACAAGAAAGCTATGCTTGTGTTTGCATTTACACAATTTTGTTGAAGATTCTCCTCTGAAATTCCTTCTGTCAAAACCATTTTATGTAATTTCACTTTTAAAATTTTCTCTAGATGTTGCTCTTATATATTATTATATATTTGTATTGGCCGTTAAATTTCAAGTCAACTTTGTCTAAACCATCGTGTTCAAATTTTCAACCATTTCTGAGACATTCGTGAATTTCCTTTATTTTTGACGTATCAACCATTTCATAGAAACTACAGTATCTACCAAACGATAATTGCTATAAATCTAAAACTTGCTGAAATTATTAGAAAAACATCAAAGTATCTACCACAATGGCGGTTGTTCCAAAGATATATACAGGGTGCTCATACCTTGACCTTGAATTTAGTATTAGAAAATCTCACAATTCTCTAAGTACCTACTTCACTTAAGTTTTTTAAAGTTTTTCTGTAAATACAGTTTGTGTAAATTTCAGCACTTACTTTACTACACGAGTTTCTCACAGACAAAAAATTATTGGATGGACCTTCCTTAAGTGATATTCCCTACCACCTATACCTACCTAATTTAGTTTTTGAATAAATAATTTTATCATCTTCAATAAAAACTTCCAATAAGATTGCTGTTGAACAATTATGAACAAACTGTCAAATAATTGCATTTCTATATTAAATTCTGATTGTCAAGCTACTATAAAGTTTTTGTGAAATTATTCTTGTCGAAAATGAATAGTCAATTGTATAGTTATACAAATTCAGTAATTTTAGATTTATTTCGTATTCATGGTGAATATGGTCAAATTATATGCAGAACTTGCCGCATTTTTAACGACAGATGTCCAGACTTACCAGCCATGAACGAGACTAAATTCAAACGTATTGAAGCAGAGTTCCTATGTTTGAATCTCAATACCGCTAAAAAAGTGTCACATCCAGTGACCAAAGATGATACCAGTAAAGTCAATTATTTTGAGGCTCATCCGCAATCATCAATACAAGCAGCCTACGCTGACTCAGGAATAAGGCTACATAAAAAATAAAGTATATGCTTGTCCAGTTGATATGGAGGATAATTTACTCCACAGAGTAATGGCCTGTATAACTAGCTTGCCTGTCAATCAGTTGAAGAAAGTGACAAATGACATGGTTCATTACAGAATTCTAAAGTATTTAAAACAGAATGGCAATCACATTGAACACCTTATTCAAGCTAGCATGTTTGTTTTCACATTTAAATAACATATTAAAGCTTGATTGGTAACTAATAAGCTTCTTTATTTATCATTTTCACCACCGCTTGGATACCAATATTTGAAATTGTGATACCGAAGAAATACCAGCGTTGTAGAGTCATTCAGTATTACTGGCTCTAATTTTCATCCTATTGTACCATTTTTCCCTACTCAAATAGGGAATATCATATTTAAGTGATGTTCCTCTGATTAAGTAATAAGTCGTGAAATTTACACAAACTGTATTTGTAGAAAAACTATGGGAAACTTACACAAAGTGCTTAATTAATTCAGTGAAATTTATGAAAGCATGATCCATTCAAAAACTATGTTAGATAGGTATAGGGAAACCTAATGCAATTCAATAGATATTTCAATTTACCATCAAATAATCTTATAAAATACAGGGTGTTCCATTTGAGAATTGTGAGATTTTCTAATACCAAATTAAAGGGCAATTTATGAACTATATATATATATATATATATATATATATATATATATATATATATATATATATATATATATATATATATATATATATATATATATATATATATATATATATATATATATATATATATATATATATATATATATATATATATATATATATATATATATATATATATATATATATATATATATATATATATATATATATATATATATATATATATATATATATATATATATATATATATATGAGACATGCTTGGTTCTCGGGTTAAACCGCGTCCAGAATTTATGGAAACTCGACGTTTCGGCTCCTGTTTTGGAGCCATTTTCAAGAGGTAAAGGAAATATGTAAGGACACTCTAAGGCCTCAATCTGCCTACTCCTTAGAGTGATGGACAAAGGTGGGTAAAGGAAATATGTAAGGACACTCTAAGGCCTCAATCTGCCTACTCCTTAGAGTGGTGGACAAATGTGGGTAAAGGAAATATGTAAGGACACTCTAAGGCCTCAACCTGCCTACTCCTTAGAGTGATGGACAAAGGTGGGGAAAGGAAATATGTAAGGACACTCTAAGGCCTCAATCTGCCTACTCCTTAGAGTGGTGGACAAAGGTAGGTAAAGGAAATATGTAAGGACACTCTAAGGCCTCAATCTGCCTACTCCTTAGCTCCTTAGAGTGGTGGATAAAGGTAGGTTGGGTTGTTGTAGCTCGATTACGGGGCCTCAATCTGCCTACTCCCCAAATCTCGCTGGAGATCGTCTGTGAGGTCTCAGTGTGTTCAACCCTAGGCCTCAGAGAGATCTGAGGCCTAGGGTTGAACACACTGAGACCTCACAGACGATCTCCAGCGAGATTTGGGGAGTAGGCAGATTGAGGCCCCGTAATCGAGCTACAACAACCCAACCTACCTTTATCCACCACTCTAAGGAGTAGGCAGATTGAGGCCTTAGAGTGTCCTTACATATTTCCTTTACCTACCTTTGTCCACCACTCTAAGGAGTAGGCAGATTGAGGCCTTAGAGTGTCCTTACATATTTCCTTTCCCCACCTTTGTCCATCACTCTAAGGAGTAGGCAGATTGAGGCCTTAGAGTGTCCTTACATATTTCCTTTACCCACATTTGTCCACCACTCTAAGGAGTAGGCAGATTGAGGCCTTAGAGTGTCCTTACATATTTCCTTTACCCACCTTTGTCCATCACTCTAAGGAGTAGGCAGATTGAGGCCTTAGTGTCCTTACATATTTCCTTTACCTCTTGAAAATGGCTCCAAAACAGGAGCCGAAACGTCGAGTTTCCATAAATTCTGGACGCGGTTTAACCCGAGAACCAAGCATGTCTCACATTAAAGACCGCGGAAATCTTTCTGAATATATATATATATATATATATATATATATATATATATATATATATATATATATATATATATATATATATATATATATATATATATATATATATATATATATATATATATATATATATATATATATATATATATATATATATATATTAGGGTAGATACTGTGGTCTCTATGAAGTTGTTATACATAAAAAAATAAGGGCAATTCACAAATGTGTCAGAAATGATTGAAAATTAGAACATGATGGTTCAGACAAGGTTAACTTGAAATTTAATGGCGAATCCAAATATAGAAAAATATAAAGGATGTTCTATTTAAAATAAAGGAGTTGGTTGCGATTTCCGGTATAACCGAATGTGTCGCCATCTTGAAAGTATTTTCATTTGAAGGATGGATATTGACTAGGTCTCTGCGGAAAATTTCAGATAAAAATTTCTATTACGAGTTCGAAAGTTGTTAACCAATCGAAAATGGGAATATAAGTCACGTAGAAATGTCAACTGGAGCATTTTTTTTATATTGTATCTAAAACTGTATGGTTGGGAACAGCGCACAGTTTCTTTTGCTGTCCGAAGATGAATTTGCTTTTGCACAAACTTTGTGTGTCTATATACATTTTTACCAAACCACTTGCATTTCCTCTATTTAATTAAATTACCTACATATTTCTTGGTATACAATGTTTATAGATACAATTTTTATTTGGTTCCTTATTTTTTTATAATTTGATATTGCTAGAAAGTCTGTTTTCAATTTTTCAAATTATTTAACTATTTTAAAATAAAAGATTTCAGTGGTAAGAATGTGTGCCTCAGAACTGAAGGGTACTGGGTTCCATCCCAGAGTACTCCTTTCACTTTTTCAATACATATTGTACAATCAACAGTACATACTGTATATCAATCGAGGTTGTGACATTGTATTTGAGCAAGTTGAATGTCTGCACGTTTCGCCCTTCGGAAGGGGCGTAAATCCGTCGGTTCCGTGTCCATGCTATGTTGGGCACGTTAAAGATCCCTACCCTCCTTACCGAAAGGCAGGGGTTCGGCAAAATTTCCAGGATAGTGAGGTGAAACTGCCCCCTGGCGTCGGTGATTAGCTATAGGCACAGAAATAGGCAGACGTTAAAGAAATAAAACACACACACAAAATTAAAGAAACTGAAAACATGTTTATTAAGTCTTTTTAAATGAATTGTAGTTTTATGTTAGAAATACCAAAACACTAATGTGTCCCCCAATCCATGTAGGTAATGGGTATCAGTATTCTAGCATACGGAATATTCATTGCTGAGAGAAGTACAGTTATATATAATAGTATTGTAGTGAATATCGAATGAATACTATCCGGTTTCACATACCTACATGTAAAGTTGGTACTAAGTACCGATTACTTTTTAAACGAGTACTCGTTACTTTGGGTATTTCAAAGTTCTGAATACAAAGTATTCGTTACTGTATAACCCGCACTGGCATTAGCACTGGGTTCGATTTTCAGGGTCCCCCTTTCACTTTTTCAGTAGATACTGTAATAAATTAACATCAACTGAGGTTGTAGTATTGTATTTGAGAATCTGATTCATTTGAGACAACGCTATGGTGTCCAAAGTAAAAAAAATGATGATTATTTGTCATTTGTTTGAAAGATTGTTAATTGTTCGAAGATGTTTACAATCTGTCAAATAAATTTGGAAACAACTATTGAATAAATGTATCTCATATTTAAATACATCGGGTGGGCTAAATTAGCAACAACAGATTTTACTAAAGCATGTGATAATTGATATATTAACTGTTTTGTGACTAGAATTAATTTGGAAAAAATAAATAAATACACCATTATTATTCTATTACATTTTTCACGTTTATGTGTAGAGTTAGGTCTAGGATAATTAAATTAATATATACTTATAGAAAGAATAACTAAATACCATGTAATTTGGTCATCATCTTACTAGTTGTATTACTGGTATAATAGTTATCACTGAAACCCAATTTAAAAAAAAAAACCGAAAAATTTTGAAATTTGGTGGGGATCTTCATTTGGGCTTACTATTGAATATAAAAAGTTCGGAAATTTTCAATGTGAGCCGGCCCCGTTACACTTTCTTGTTCTCAGTACAATAGTTTAAAAAATTACCAGCGAATGTTGCATGGATCGATGAATTGCTCTAAATGGGGGTAGTAAGATAATGTAAACCAAACTTCTTCTCCAAAATGTTTGCTATTTTCGATGCTGGTAATTCTTATAGTTTTATAAGAAAAAAAAGATTATTGGTAAATTGATTTTAAAAATATTATATACTCACTTGATTATTTACATTATGGGCACATTTTTTTTTCAATGTGTCTACGTCCGGGTATGGCTTCATCTACCACCTCAAGAATATCTTGACAAATCAATATTTCAAGATCGACACTTTTTGTACGAGACGTTGGTCTTGAGTCCATCAATGTCACCGGAGCATCTTTATAGTCATCGTGATTCTCATCACTGACTGCGATTGGACCATTCAGACAATCTCCATGGCAGTTATGACAAACGGTTGTACAATTAATTCCTGATTTTCTGCATCTGCACATATCTGTACAGCCAGTTGTACATTTGCAGAATACAGTGTTTAACAATATGTCTGGAGCAATTGGGTCCACTGTTGAAATTGGAGCAAGATAGCCTTTATATGCCACCAACCCCAATTCTCAGGGAATAATTCATTGCGTTGCCATTTTTGAACTTGTTAGCACACCCAAAAAGAATGTTGCTTGGCTGCTCCTTCTGTTGGTGGTAGTGAAAAAATATATTTCTTAATTTTTGTAGCTGATTTTGTGAAACAATTAAATTTATGTTTATTTAAAGAATGCTCTGTGAGGCGAGCACCATAGATAGCAAGGAAAAAACGTGCCCCCGCCTGAGCAACTGCATCTAGCGACGATTCATATTTATTAAAAATGTCTGCGATGTCATACAATTCTTTACATTTTTGTCGTGTCACAGCCATTAAAGCCATGTAAGAAGAGAATGCTGTTCCCAAGTCCTGATGATTGCAATTCCTGTGATGAATATACTTTTCTTTTAGTTTTGTTCTTTCCTGGTTTGAAGAGAAACCATTAATTTGTGATGGAGTTAGTGCAAGCCATAACACGAGAAGGACAACATCTTCTAATGTCTACAGATTATTGTTTTTTTGACCAAGGATTGACGAATTTATTCTCATTTCTTTTTATTGGAGTAACCATCGAATACCACTATACAGTTTGACTCTCTTGATTAGATTAGATTATAATCAATGTGAGTGGGCTATTCCAGTCTCTTCACCTTAGGTCTAATGTGAGTCAAGTCTATTGCTTAAATTTGACCCATCAAAACCAACTTCCTCCAGGAGTCGATATTTTTGACCGTGAAAGTTTGTTTGACAGGGTCCTTTAGGAGTTTTTCCCCGCTGTTGAGGTGTATAGCCATATGTGTGTCTGCCCGTTTTGAAGCTCACAGAGAGATAACCTCTCAGGGTTTGTCAGTACCGGACATCCATCAGGGTTTGACTCGAAGCGGTATCATATGGATTCCTGCTGTGCTCATTTCAAGTGGGCTTTAACCGCCAGGTGTAATCCAGCTCCCAGAGATCTTAGCTTTCCTCCGGGTTCTTCTAGATCCGACACACGCCAGTGCTCGACCCAAGGCAATATCTCACAGAGACCCACTCCTGAGCATCACCCAAGCGAGGTTGTTTATCCGCACACAGTGAAGGCCTACGTTTCTAGGTGCATCTCACTCCTCGAGTTCTCAACCCCCTTTGGGTTCGTTAGGACTCGACATCCGCCATGTTTCATTGAAACTCGCTCCCGAGCAACATCCAAGCGAGGTAATTTGTTTGTTTCGAAGCTCACAGTGGGGGCCTCAACCTCTGGGTGTAAATCACTCCTTAGAGATCTCAGCCTTCCCCAAGTTTGTCTAGACCTGATACCCGCCAGGGTTTGTTTAAATTTTACCCATCAAATACAACTCCCTGCAGGAGTCAATATTTTTTAGGGTGTAAAGTTGGTTTGACAGGGTTCTTTAGAGCCTTTTTTTCTTCCGCCCTCTGTCAAGTTCTACTGCTATCTGAGCGAACTGGCTTGTCTGTTTCGAAGCTAACAGATAAATAACCTGGACCAAACATCCGTCAGTGTTTGACTCAAGGCGATATCCCACGAAGTCCCACGCTCAAGCAACATCCAAGTGAGGTCTGTTTGAAGCTTACAGTGGAGACCTCAAACTCCGGGTTCGTCTGAACCCAACACCCGCCAGTGTTTAACTCGAGTTATTCGCTTCTCACAACAGGCAGGAGTTACTTTCGGCCTATTCTTTTATTTCATCCCCGGACCCAGGGGGCACATTTAGTGATACAAAAAAGGAATACAATTATTTCATAAATTTATTTATTATGAGGCAAAGCTTTTAACTGAAATGATATGGTATAAGTTAGAATTATATCTGTGGTTATGTAAGAAAGACATTATAATTTCATGTATTACATAATTTTATTGTAACAAAAAGTGGTTTTTGTTTTACATACATAAGTGTTTTTAATTATTTTATGTTTTAGAGTGTAGATGGTGTAATTGAGAGTATGAAGGTTGTTACTCAGTCAAATTCTGAAAGAGTTGCCCGCTTTGCATTTCAATTTGCTAGACAACATAAGCGCAGAAAGGTTACAACAATTCACAAAGCGAACATTATGTAAGTAGTGTTTTTGTTTAACTTTATGTATTTTTTATTAATTTAATGTTCATTGAAGTCAGTTTATGTCAAAAATATGTTCTTCAAAAAACATTGTATATATTAACATATTTCTCCAACTGTAGCATGAACAAAGCATTGCGAAATTGATGGTTGGAACTTTGATACCTGAGAATCAAAGATTTATAATATTACTTGAAACTTTTTCTAAACTTGAAAGCTAACTTTAAGCTCGTCAAAAGTTTCCAGTATTAATATATCTATCTGATTCTTCAATCAAAAATAAATACTTAGTTATACTGTCCCATGCGATGTTAAGCATGAAAAGTTCCTTTACGCTCTTGGCAGGGGTTTATCAAAGTTTTCAGGTTAGTCGGCTAAAACTGCTTTCTGTTGTTGCACATAGCTGCGTACGTGAGCTGGAATTAAATAAACAAAAATACAAAAAGATATATTAGAACTTTTAGAATTTCCGTAGAAAAAATTCACTAATATGGAGATCGCGACTTTTGAATTTTGAAAAAATTCTTCAGATGAGCGCGAACTAGGCCCCTAGAACGCATATCCGGGGTCAGTTTTAATTTTTATATGTTTTTATATATATCACACCGATAACTCAAAAATAATTTGCCGATTTTTATGATATTTGGCAAGTATCTTCTTTGTGGTTGGCATGGAAAATAATAATTAACCAAGGAAGTCTGACCGGTTTTTCCGGGGAAATGTTGGGTTTTCTTTTAGAAATATTTTTCATTCTCAAAAATCAAAAATAACAAAGCTATGGCAACCAAATTTAGTATGCAAATTTCTACAATAAAATGTATCTAACTTAGATCTCTAAGTTAAAAGAAACAAAGTTATAAGCATTTAAAGAAAAGAAAATTTGGCACCACTGGTGATTAAAGAATGGCACAAGACTAACATATTTTGTGTGGTTAACAAAATCTCTTGAATATTACAGGCAACGATTAAGTTTTCTTGACACAGAAAGGTCGAGAAATACTAGAAAAATTACTTTGAATTTTTTTTCTTAAAATGTCTTGATTGAAACGTCAAGATTGACCACTTTTAAACACACGAATGTAGGTTGTGTAGAAAAAATGTCCTAATAGGTGTGTTTTAGAAGGCCTAAGTGGCTGCTTCAACCGTCATTGTCCTTCATTTTACTAAAATATTTGCAGAAAGTTCATTTCAGCTGCTGCTTTGGCAGCAGTTTATAATAATTATAATAATAACATTTATTTGTCATTTTTTAAACAATCCAAATTACAACACATTTTTATATAAGGTTCAAGAGCACAAGAATCAATTGGATTTGTGTGGGCACTAAATTTCAACTTAAACACTAAAAAAACACAAACAAAAGAAAACGAAAAAGAAAAACATTACACAATACTATCGCAGATTGATTATGTCACACTTTCCGTACCATACTTATGATTAAGCCTAACATGTTACAGAAAAGGTATGATAATGTATTAAAAGTGCTGTTTTCATTGCAAGTTTTAACTGCTATTTACAACAATGTAGTTTGTGAGTGCCTACTGTACTGAGTGGTAGTGTGTGAACGACATGTGAGTAATTGTTCAAAGCTGTCAAACGTGTAATAGAGTTTTAAAATATTTATCTAAATATATATTTACCTTTAAGTTGGAAAGACAAGTAAGTAAAATATGTAATATTTAATTAACTATGGATACCAATACGGGCGACACAAGTGGATCACCCACAAAAACTGGACCTGATAAAGCAACAGATTTCAGCACAGGTAGTGTTGAATACAATAATTATATAGACTTTAATAATAAGTATAAATACAGTGATTCGGGACCTTTTTTCGTATATTTCGAGCATAAAGAAAGTAATTTTGGGCGTTTATTTCTGGTGAGGGTCGGATACTATTTACATGTAGATCCCTACTTTAAAAAAACTATACTAGATATAAAAAGTAACAGGGAAAAACCGTGTAAAAGTTATTTTAGATACATACCAGGCTGAAAATACGTTAATAAATAATGAAGTTCTTAATAATTGAATTTGATAGCTTACGTCCCAGAGGTTTTTACTCAATGCAAGGGAATAATCAAAATGGTTGATACGTTTTTTGATGAAAATTTCTTAAAGGAAGCAATACAAAGTAACTCTCGTTTTTTTTAAGTGAAACGTATGACTAAAAAAGTTATAGATAGTGAGAGAAATATCTCATATGTAAAAAGGTAAATAATTATAGTTACTTTACACAAAACTTGTTATCAAACATTGTTAAAAGGCCATCACAAATACAGTCAACTACTTATATTGAAGAAAAAAAAACGCAGACAAAGCAAATCACCCGTAGACAGACAAACAATACATAAAAGAAGTAGTACCTTACAACCAGTTACCCCAAATTCTTAAAGAGTGAATTAATAAATTGCAAAAAAAAAATGGTGACAGATAATATAACTACTTTTGTTTCTCAACATGTTGGTGATATAATGCACAAGCAACCAGGTGTTAATATATATTTACCCTTTATAGAAAATAATATAAAAATGTTTTTCAATATCCCATTAAACACAATTGATGACGAGGTGGTTAGTCATTTTACAGTGAAACGCTAGATCTATTTTAAGTAATAAACATTCACTAGAGCAATATTTTAATAAATATGTAGTAGATGTAGTAATATTAAGTGAGACGTGGTTAAAACCTAGACATAAGTTTTTTATAAAAGGATATGATATAGTTCGTAATGATAGAGAAGAAGATAGAGGGCGGGAGTAGCTATTTTAATATCAAAACAACATGTTTTAAAAAAATCAAAATCATACCAAATTTGAATCAGAAATTAGAAACGTGTGGTATATATCTTAGCGATTTTAATATTAATGTTGTAGCATTTTATAGACCACCAAATTCTAATCTGATCAGTAGAGATTGGGTGAATTTCTTTAAGCAATTTGATAAAGAGAAATGTATAATCGGAGGTGACTACAACGGACATCATGGCGTGTGGGGTCCATGACTAAATAACTCGAGACGAAGTAAAACTTATAGAAGCGACCGTAAATACAGATTTGATTGTAGTTCATGACGGAACCATTACATGACTCTGTTGTCCCTTGCAGTCGCTTTTAACAAAACGCAGGTAATCTGGAAGGTGGAGCCAGACCGCTTGGGCTCAGATCATTTTCCACTCAAAATTACATTTCCAATAAACAGCTTAAAACAAGACCATATTCACCAGTTGGAAGCAGCAGACAGCTGACTGGGGCTGATTTCAATACAAATTAGAAACTGCTTTATTACAAAACTCTCATTTTGAAAGTAATGCACATAAATTGAAATATCTAATAAACCAAATAAGAAACGCTGCAGATAGTGGCATGGAAAAAAACAAAGCACGAAAAATTTGTAAGACATAACCAATTTGGTGGGACAGAGAATGTCAGATCATGAATGAAAAAAAGAAAAATGCCTTTAAAAGTTATAAACTACTTTCAAATTTATCTAATTACTTGACTTACAAAAATGCAGATGCAAAACAACTTTACATAAGTAAAAGTAGACAGGCTTGGAAATCTTAGGGATCCACCCTGAATAAAAGTACGTCTTTGGCCGAGGTATGGAAAATGGTCAAAAGAATAAATAACAAAAGTACGCCTCATAACACTTACTAGAATCCAGAATTAATAGATCAAATCCTGGAAAAATAGACACTCCCTTTTGTTAGAGAAGAACCATTTCAGCCCATTAGACATAATACTATCAATTGGCTTTGCAAGGAATTTTCTTTAGCAGAATTAGATGAAACAATGAAGTGCAATAACAACACCAGCCCTGGAAATGATAGATTTACTTATGAAATTTTAAGCAAATTAACAGAGTCCGGTAAGTTACTTCTTTTGGATATTTTAAATGACTTCTGGATAAATGGCAACCATCCAGAACAGTTAAAGGAGGTAATTATATGCCTCATAGTAAAAGCAGGAAAGGATCCCGATTTGCCAACGTCTTATAGACCAATATCTCTACTATCGTGCATACACAAGACCTTCGAACGAATGATCAAATCTCGTTTGGAAATGTACTGCGAAAAATCTTTGATGATGCCAGACAGGCGGTATGGATTTAGGAGAGGTAGAGGTACAATGGAAGTGCTCAGCAAAATTCACTTGAGGCCAATAATTGCATGATGTGCCCATTTATAGATATAGAGGGTGCGTATAACACTGTTAACTTAAAGAAACTTCCGCTAGAGCTGACGAGGAAAAAATTACCAGAAACAGTAGTTTCTAACATATTGAAAATGGTTGACAACGGAAAAATATACATTAAAGACCCAAAAAACCAGTTGCATGGCTCAAGAATAGTTAATCAGGGCTTAGCGCAAGGATCCATACTCAGTCTAATCGTTTTTAATTTATATACCGCCAGCATTCATACCATAAATGATGACATCAAATGCATACAATATGCCGATGATTTGTGTTTTTACACAAGTCAGAAGACATTTGAAAAAAGGTTCGGGACGCAGCAAGTGCGATATAGTAGTAAATTTTCACAAGAATTGTACACTATTAGTAAGATATATTATTAAAACTAATTCTTTAAATTTAAATGAACCTTGGAGATCGGTTCTAGAGTCCCAGTTAGCGATTATTTGAAGAAAAAAAAAATTTTATACGGAGCTAAAAAATTAAAATTTGGTCTTAGATATAATATGTAAGTACTGCAAGTGTCTTTAAGAAATTGTGTTACAAATTTCATTAAAGTTACAAAAGTTTTTCAGAAAAAAAAATATTTACAAAGGGAATGTACCTGTCAAATTATAAATATGGCTGGTATTTTTCCTTACTAATTGCTTGGATGGTTAGTTTTAGTAAACCCTTTCAGTTTTTGCAAACAATAAACAACAAAAAAGGTTTTTAAAAACAAATTTGTAGTTATCTGCGAAGCTTATTATGTTATTTTTCTTTAGTTTAGTACCCTCGTTGCGTTTACATAGGTGTTACTATGGTTCAAGTTTGAAGATTCTAGCTTAATGAGAAATTTATTGAGCTATCAGATTTTAAATATTTTTACCAGAATTTTCTACCATAACATACTTGCTGCATCCACACCCTTTCCAACACTTATTTACAGTTGCTGTATCCACAATTTTTGAAAATGATAAAATATTGCAGCTTACTATGTAAGACTGAAAAACAAGACAACCTCAAAATCATTTTTGGAAAAATATTTAAAGAAATGAAGTGAGATAACAATTTAAACATAAATTGAAAATCTTGGTTCGCTGCTGTGTCGCGAGGGTTCTCCTTCACCTTCTGCATGCCATCAATCACCCTCAATGCATAAACAAGAACAATGTAAACAAGAAAAATTCCTTTGGAGCAACCCCTAAGAAAGTTACGGGACCTGCGGTGAATACAGAGGTTCTGCGTGCGGTAAACGGGATTTTAAGGAGGTATGCAAAATGGAATAAAGGCAGCTTAAAGAGGTCCAACTAAGCTATTTCTTTCACACTTTCTGCTCACATTTCGTTTTTATATTCTTCTCTGCTCAGCACCCCTATTCAATCTTGGTCCCGTAACTCTTGTGGGCTGTTTGCAAGAAATTCTTCTTGTGGTTTGGGCATCCAGAAGGGGTTCTAAGCATATTTCTGGAAAGATTTTTCTAAACACCCCCCATGTGCTAATCTGCAAATTTACCGAAAATTTAATTTTTATTTACACGGAATGCATCTATGAAATTATAGGTGGCATGTAAGTATTTTTCCATATTAAGCGCTTGAATGATCAGCTTTAATCAACTCAATCGAACGAGTTTCTGCAAACAAAATAACAAACAGGTTTTTAAAACAAATTTGTAATTATCTGTGAAGCTCATTGTGTTATTTTTTTCATTTAGTATCCCCGCTGCTTTTATATAGATTTTACTATGTATCATAACTGAAGATTCTAGTTTACGTAATGGGAAATTGGGTTATCACCATGTGAAATATTTTGATGAAAATTCGCTACTATAACGCACTTAAACTGTTTATATCATAAGATCCTAATAAGGTATTAGCTAGTGTTGTGAGAATACGTAATAAAATATTCGTCCAATCCGAGTATTGAAATATTCATATTAATCTGAATATCTCTGGCAGCGTGATACGTAATACCGAGTCGTATATAGTAAATAAAGTGTACATGTACGATACAAAATCTTTATGATAGGTAATACAGAATGGTATATAGTAAGCAGAGTGTATGTGTACGATACAAAACTCTGAGCTGAATAACGTATACTGCAGGGTCAGCCAGCAACAGAATAAAACGGATTCAGCATTCGTATTCCTAATTCGTAATAACAAATATTAATCTAAACCTGCTTAACCTCTACGTACCCTGTACCCGCAATATTGTATAACGGTAATCGAACTTTTTCTTATATTCCTAGAATGGGATGTATTCTATTCCGTTATATCCTGCTTATCTATCTTTAATTGTGTCAATTAGATTACACAGGGGTTTGTTGAAACGAGAAGTTGAATTTAAAACAAATCTTTTCTGCTGGTGCAGTTATAAAATATATTTTTATTAATAAAAGTGAAATAATGAACACTACAGAATCTTTTTGGTTTAGTTATTGGTCACCATTATATTTTATTAATTACAAAAAACTTAACATGAACTTATCATATATATTTGTACAAATAGCTTGGTATTCCCTGGACAATAATAATATAAAACAAAATTATATTTAGCACGTGTACGTTATTATTATTACTTATTACTATACAGCATCTACGATTTCATCCCATACCACGCTAAATATAAATATAATATACCCTTTTTAATGTGAAAACGTAATTGGATGATCATTCCGAACATTATTTTATATGAATCTGTATCATCTGAATATTTACAATGTTAGTATTGACAATTAGCACCAGCGGAGTAGATTTCCAGGTTATGCAATGCGCAGAGCGTGAGCGTACACGCTTCTCTCTGACAAATAGCTACTTGTGGTCAGATTAAACTAGGAGAGAGAGAGATGGCTTTTAATTTTAAATACCGTGAACGTGAAGAATGTGAAGCTTAAATTTTATACATAATAAAACGTCGTTCTAGATTGCTTTTAAACAAATTGAATCAATCATAATTTTTTTTATTTATTAGTATTAATTCGCATGCTAATATTTAGCGCTTTTGGACGCAAACTAGCTCTATCTATAAAATTTTGTGTAAACTAGAGTCGTCATTACAACATACTACCTGGTCCTGCACCGAAATGGCGTCCCTGTCGTATCTCACGATGTCTGAGCTTTTGCAATAACTTCGATTGTTTAGATTTTCATCTACGATTTATTTAAATAGCACAGCAGTACAGATAATGTCATCTGTCTTTGTCCAACATTGTAGATATTGGGTTACAGAATCTGAAGTGATGTCGAGGATTATTTTATTATTAATTCCGAATAACTTTATTTTCCTTTAATCAAACAACTTGAAAATTGATACACAACCTCGTCTGTCTATGTTCTTTTAAGCTGTAAATTTTTGTTTCAATCGCTTAGAAAATTTGAGAGATATTGCGTTTAAAAAAATATTTTTTTATTAAGAAAAATGGCCCTTAAGATTTGATGAACGAACTTATCCAAGCCATTAGCAAAATAAGGGTAATTGATCGAAATCAGTGAAGTATTTTTTGAGTTATTGGTTGGATACATACATACATATATATATATATATATATATATATATATATATATATATATATATATATATATATATATATATATATATATATATATATATATATATATATATATATAAACATTTTAACTGATCTCGGAAATGGGTTCCAGAGGCCCTAATTCGTGGTCATTTGAAAAAAAAATCCGAAAGTCTCACCATCGATACCTCTCTATTAGTGAATTTTCTTAATGAAAATTCACTAAAATACTAAAATATGTGGAAAAGCTACAGGACAGCATGAAAAAAATAATAAACTGGATGGACCAACATGCTTTTAAAATTAGGTTAGAAAAAACAGCAATTATATTTTTTCTCATACGTAGGGCATCTATTCCAAACACTATCCCCCTGCAAAATAATAACATCGTAGTTGTCAATCACTTCAAATATCCTGGTATGGTACTGAACAAAACATATAGATTATATCATAGGTAGATGCAAAACGGGACTTAACTTATTGAAAGTAGTAACAAACACCAAATGGGGCGCAGATACCCAAACGTCATTGTTATTTTACAGAAGCTATATAGCATCAATAGTAGAGTATGGTAGCATTCTTTATAGATCCGCATCCAAGACCAATTTAATAAAACTGGACAGGTTCCAGTACAAATCACTTTGTTTGTGTCTGGGAACCATGAAGTCGTCACCAGTCATCGCTCTCTTGGCTGAAGTGCAAGAACCATCATTAAAAGTAAGAAGTAATTACTTGGCAAAAAAATATATAATAAAATGCAGGCTATTTCAAAATAATATATCTAACTTGATCGTTGAACTTACTAAAGTATACCTTACTGAAAGATATTGGGCAAAAAAAAAACAATACCATTACTGAAGGGTTTTTTAGCAATATACGACTATACAAACTTCATAAAAGACAGAATACTATATCCAATATATGAATTAGATTATGATATACTGTATACCAGACCGATTGTAATAATTCCCTATTATATAATAGTCCCAGCAATGAACCAAAGCTAAGTTAAAGAAATATTAGCAAACTTTAGAGACTACCTACATGTGTACACTGACGATTCCAAGAACGTAGAAGGGTCAGGAGATGCCTTTTATATTCCGCAGAAGAGTATGGGTCGCATGACTGTGATACACAAAGTTGCATCTTTTTACACAATAGAAGCATATGCCATCATAGATGCTTTGACATATGTTAAAGAACAACAGCAACAGAAAACAGTTATTTTAAGTGACCCCAAGTCTGTGTTGCAAAGCATTAAAAATTTCTCGTGGAAGTATTACAATAATGACTGTATATGAAATCATGAAATTGGTACACAAACTGAAAACTAACAGACAAGTTAAAAAAATTCTCTGGGCGCAAATCGGTCTGTTTCGTTTTCAATGCGCCACCCTGTATATATATATATATATATATATATATATATATATATATATATATATATATATATATATATATATATATATATATATATATATATATATATATATACTTATAATTACTCTCTTTTAACGTACACGCCTACCCAAATAGTTCACGTTGCTCCTTTGTGAGGTCTTTGTTCACAAAGATGCTATTTGTGCTCAGTAATCTGCGTTTTTCCGGTGTTATTCTGTCCTTTCTCTTTCTTTCATCCAGTAAGGATTTTTTACTTTGTGTGGAGTAGAATGAAACCATTATTGGTTAGGCTGCCATGTTCCTGTTCAAAATAAGGATGTTGTAGCTTGCTACCTGAATATTAGGATCTATGTATGATATGACTTTCTCCCTTCTTGTTCTTTTCTCAATGTCTTTGATGTTGGTTCTAAGTTCCTCTTCAGTGCTTGTGACCCCCACTGTGACCGTGTTATTTGTTGTCGACTTCTGTTCTTTAATGGAGTTTTGGCTCTTCATCGTTTTGAACTCATCGCAGATATCTTTATTTACACGCTTCAGTTTTAAGTTACAGAGTTTATGATTTATGAGCCTAATATTTTTTTATTTAACAAATGGTAAGGCATTTTCATAAAAGATTTTTTCAAATTATAATAACTGATTTTCTATTAAATTATGATAAAAAATAATAATGTTAGAAATTATGTATGTAAGTAGCCTGTATAGCAGATCGTCGCAAACTTCGAGTTTATTTTATGGAAAATAAAATTTTTAATAATAAAAAAATGTGCATGAGATTTCATGTCTATTAAGCAGATTAAACTACATTTCTCAACGTCTGTGCTAGTACGTTCGGGTACACTGTGAACTCTCGTCCTAAAGGTTCTTGCTTAGAACCTTCATGGGGATCAGTTAGAAAAACCTTTTTTTCAGTTTTTTATCCAATTTAGTTGCAGTGATAATTAATAGATTTATTACCATATTAGAACCTGGTCAAGTGTTTATTGAAAATTTCCTTTTCTCTCCTGAAAAAATTAGGTTTGGATAAGAACCAGGTAGATTAAAACAGCTTTGATTTATCCATCACAAATGAAATTGTTAAGAAATTTTATTATTAAAAAAAACTGTATGCGTATATTGATAAGATTATTAAGATATTCTATGATGTATAATTGCAGCTAAGTAATTCCTCTTTTTTTCCACTTATTAACCAGTTGCGAATATAAAAATAATTTATTGGGTTAAACTTTTTGTGTTGCAGGAAATTATCTGATGGATTATTTCTGGAAACTTCAAAAAAAATTGCAAAAGATTTTCCAGAGATTGAACACAATGATATGATAATTGATAACTGTTGCATGCAGCTGGTTTCAAAACCACATCAATTTGATGTTATGGTCATGACAAATCTATATGGTAGTATATTGTCTAATGTAGTCTGTGGTCTGATAGGTGGTGCAGGTTTATTGTCAGGCAAAAATTATGGAAATCATGTAAGATGTGAAAAATGTTTTCATTAACTTATGTTGATATCGTTGTTTAACAAGAATTTTAAATTAATATTATATGGTTTCCTAAATTAAATCTTTTATAGGGTATCCCAATAACTCAGTTTTAGCCAATAACTAACATACTGCTCATAAGCGTGTTTTCAAATTACCTGCATATAGAAACAAACAAAAAAATGACGTTTGTAACTATAGTGAATAGTAATTTAGATTCTACGATGAAGTGTTGTCTGAATTTGTTTAAAGATGTACAAATAGGACACCTTTAGGTATTAATAGTCCAGCTGATGATGAAAGACTAATTTTGGCCAATTGAACATTATTTCAAGCCTGCAGGAGAAAAAGAGATTTCATATTTATCTACAAGTGAATTCATTATCCGTTAAATATATACTATATCATCTTTGTATACAGAGTATGTTATTTAAACTGAAAGATAATTTATAAATGTCAGTTTTCTTTTAACCTTCTTTGCAAGTTTTTCATAACTGGAACAGTCTTCAGTTTCACACAACTATATTTATTTTATTCTGATATATATCACCACCTTGTCGTGGCAACCATGACTCCTAGTCTCCAGCAACTTTTTTCATTTCACTGTAGCTTCCACACTTTATCCATTGGATCAGGTTTTCCAGAAATTTCCCTCTTGGTTTGCCTCTTCCCTTTTTTTTTCAAGTATGTATCCTTCAAATAATGTTAAAAAGTTATTGTCTCAGAATAGGTTCAGCAAATTTTACCTTCCTCCTTTCAATTTCTTTCAGCAAGTATTTTTCTTTTCTCACCTCTTCTAGCACACTTTTATTCACCTTTCTATTGGTGTACCTTCTCTTTGTCATGTTTTTCCATGTCGACATTTCAAAAGCTTTTCTTTTATCTTTATGTCCTGCTTATTAGAAGCCCAGCTTTCCACCTGGTACATTATAATACTGGATAGATATGACTTGTTAAATATCTTTGTCAAGTCTTGTGACTTGTTAAATCTCTTCCTCATGTCGAAGTTAAAATCTTTATTAGTCAGAAGAGCATTTTGTCTATTGATTGCTTGCTTTGTGGTCGCAATCCTCCTCAGTTCCTTGCTACATTTACCACCATCCATAATAATGCTTTCAAAGTACATACACATTTCTACTTCTTTAAGTTATCAGCCGTTTAGCTTTGTATCAATTTTTTCAGTCCTTTTCATTAGTTTTTTTTTCTGTTGTTTTTAAAACACCATTAAATACAGTGAATCCTATGTAATTCTTTTTCCATTTCTCCTAACAGTGCTGTGTCATCTGCATACCTTATGCGATGCAACCGTTGTCCATTTATTTTGACTTCTGTCTTTTCTTTCAGTCTATTTGTATCTTCTATAAGTAAATTGGAAGAAATATGGTGATAATGGTCAGTCTTGCCGTACACCTTTTCTTATTTAAGCTTTAATTTCATATTCGTTAATATAAATTTTGGTACATTGGTTTTCTAGAGATTTAGGATAATGAACCAATCTTTGAATCAAGTCCATTATATGAAACAATATGTTTTAATCCGCATTATTGAATGCCTTTTCTAGGTCTACAAAAGCAAGAAATGTATCCATATGTCTCAAGCCAATTGCTTTAAGTATCAGCATTGCTTCTTTAGTACCTCAGCAAAGTCTAAATATAAACTGATCTTCATTCAGGCAACTCTCAATTTAGCTTCCTATTATATTTTTCACTATAATCAGCAGAATCTTCACCATATGACTGTAAACTTATTGTTCTATGTGGTTGCATTTTCACTGTTTTTGGAACAGTAATACTTTTACTCTTCACAAGCTCACTGGCAAAGACTAAATATAAACTGATATTCATTTGGGCGACTGTTAGTTTAGCTTATTGTTTTATTTTTCACTTTAATCAGCAGAATTTTCGCCATATGACTCTGTACCTTATTGTCTAGGTGGTTGAATTTTTGCTGTTTTTTGGAACAGTAATACTTTTCTCTTGATAAGCTCACTGGCCGAGTCTAAATATAAACTGACCTTCACTCGAGTGTTCTATTTTTCGCTATAATGAGCAGAAGCTTTCCCATATGATTATGTACACTTATTGTCCCATGTTGTTGCATTTTCACTGTTTTGGAACAGTAACACTTTAACTCTTCATAAGCTCACTGGACAGAGCTCCCGATTTATAACAATTTACAATCAGTTGGAAGAAATATTTATTTTGTTCAGCAAAATTGATTGAAATTTCTGTTTTTACCTTGTCTACACCATGAGTTTTTCTTGTCTAAGAGCTTTAAGGGCTTTCATAGATTCTTCACTTGAAATGGGCAGGCCCAGATTATCTGCTTTTATCTTCCCTATCTCTTCAATATACTCTTCTTCACAATTAATTTTTTCTCATGATATAACTCTTCTACGTAGGCCTTCTAATGTTTAACAATGCCTTCCTTTTATAGGAATAAATTTCCATCATTGTCCCTCTTTAATTTCCTTTTTTGTGGTCCAACCGCCATTTTTTCATGTGATTCTTAATTTCATTACCATTTAGCATCCACACTTCGTATGCCTTCCTACATTTTTGTTTCGTCATATTTTTAATTTGTTTATATTTTATGCCTGTTTGTTCCTAACCTATTTCCACCTGTTATGTTCTTAAAATAACTTGGCTGTTTCTGATGTTATCCATGTGTGCATTGGTTCCAATTTTTTGCCCAGTGGTGTTTTCCCAGCTTCATTCAAACCATTTTTTATGACTGTCCAAGCAGATATTCATTTATTGAGATTTACCTTACTGGCTTAGTTTTTGAACTTTTCTAGTTCTTCTGCATCTTTTAGTTTGTCTATAACCCATTTCTGTTGTGTTTTCTCTATTCTTTGTTAAAGTGTTTTGGAACTTGGCTGGTACTAAATTATGGTCACTATCTACATCTCCAGGATATGCGTAGTAGTATTTGTTCCTCTACTACCACATTAAAATCCCCACTATATCTGATTCTGTTTCCTCACGTTCCTACACACTTCTTTTATATTAAAATACATATCTTTCACTTCTTCCTCCTCTTTGTGATGTTGGAAAGTATACTCATATTATAGATATATTTTACTTCAATTGTCACCATAAATATCCTTTCACTAGCATGGTATATATCCATCACTCTATTTGCCCATTTGTTCCATAATACGATTGCGACTCTATTTCTTCCAGAGTCTTCTTTGGTCATGTTACTTCTGATACGCCAAGTATATCTACAGCGTGTCTCACTTGAAGAACTTTGTTATTTTTAGGTGAATTTTAAAACACTTTTATTCAGTATTTGAAGCTTGTGGAGCTTCTTTGAATGGGAAAAGCCTTAGTAAATGACTAGCCTCCTTTGATCAAGAATTATCGCAAAAAAATTGAAAAAACATTATTAGGGATTTATTTTTTCAAAAAATGTTATTAAAAAAGTTGTCCAGAATCAGCCCAAACCCCAAGTTTGGTTAGAAACAGAACAAAAATCACCCACAAAAATGTTGAAGATAATTATTAATTCAAATTTTATTCTCACAAGATTGCCATGATTTATGAACAATATGAGATCTGTCGCATGAAGCATTGATAATTTGTCACACTTCTAATAAACTCATAAAATAGTGGTGATGTTTATTTATGATGACTGCAGAAAGGCTTACTATAGGCAAAAAAGTGGAAATTATGAGACTTGTTGATGATAATCTTTGTTAAGTCAATGCAAGGCATCCTGGTCACCCTATAACAAGTAAGACTGTCTTTAAAGTAAACCAACTTGTCAATAATACTGGAAATGTAACTAAACAAAAAAAAAAGACTCATTCAAAGATGTCCAGACGATCAAGTGATCTAGAATTTCATAAATGAAAACCTTAAAGCAAGTATTAGGACAGTATCACATAATTTAAATTTATGTGTTTCAAAGATCTGGCGTTGCTTTCATCAGCACAAGAATATTCCATTTAAAGTGTAGTTCTCACAGACGTTAGAACAAGGTGACAATGTAAGAAGGTTGTAATATTGTTTTTGAGCTCAAACAAATGCTATGAATGACAGAAATTTTCTGAATAATATTCTACCTTTACAATAAATAGTATGGTATCATCGCAGAATTGTCGCCACTGGTCTGGAGAGAATCCACGGTGGGTTATTAATTGCAGAAAGCAGTATTCTCAGAAAATTAATGTATGGTCTGGAATATTAGGCTATTTGTTTCAATTATAATTTGAATGCTGACCGATTATTAGAGTTTTTAAACAATGAACTCTGGGATGCATTACATAAACTTTTGAGCCACAATAGACCTTATGGTCGCGGTGGAGGGACCGGTATGGCCCACTCACATTCAAACCTAAACCTACATAAACTTTCAATTCAAGTGCGACAGGATATGTATTTTCAGCTAGATGGAGCACCAATACATAATGCAGTGATAGTCAGAGAATGGATAAATCCAAACTTTCAACGAAGGTGTATAGGTCGAAATAGTCCTTTAATTTTCTGGCCGCCTAGACCTCCCGACCTACTGCTTTCAATTTTTATTAATGGGGAACTATTAATGCAAAAGTGTACAAAACCAGGCCACAAAATTTGCAAGAACTTCATGACAGAATAACTCAAACTTGTCGGGGGGTTACACCAGCTGAATTATGTAGAATAGTAAATAACAATAGAAAAAGAATTGAAAAATGTGTATTATTATGGCCATTTAGTAGAGACAACCGTTATGCAACTTGAATGTTATAATTATTTTTTTGTGTTTCTTGTTTATTTATTTTATTTTATTCTTTTTTTTTTGAAGAAAATTTAAATTTATTATCTTGGACATTTTTGTGAGTGAATTTTTGTTTTTTTTTCAACCAAACTTGGGATTTGGGATTCTGCGATGATTCTGAACAACTTTTTTTAATAAAATTGTTTGAAAAAAAAACCCTAATAATGTTTTTACGAATTTTTTACGATAATTTTTGATCACAGTAGGCTAATTATTTACTAAGTTTACCTATTCAAAGAAGTTCCACAAGCTTCACATACAGAATAAAAGGTTCTTAAAATTCGCTTAAAAATAAAATTTTAAGTGAAACACACTGTATATCCAATTATTCCATAATGTTCTTTGCTTCTTCTGCCATTAACAAGCCTTTTAATATTCATGTTCCTATATTAAATGAGTTTCTGATTTCATTCTTCTGTACATCTTTTCTAATATAGTCTTTAGCTGTTAGCTGACTCTAGCTGCTGAGTTGGAAGCAGGGTTTTGCGTGTTAATGATCTGAAAAGCTTGATAGCAGTTTGACAAACCTGTCCAACATGTCTCCCCATACCCAACCTTGAATTCCGATGCTTATGACCAATAAACAAGGTTTCTTTGTGTTTTGTTTATGACTGCTAATTTGCCTGCCGCCATGCATTGTAACAACAATGGTGATGATAATAATAATGAGTATTTGGCTAAAGCTGCCAAGTACCAAGATACCCTATGAAAATGTAGGAGTTGGAATACCCTGTACATTTGTACATAGCTTTTGTCTCTAAAAACTACTTTAGTACCACTTAACTATAAAAGTTTATATAGATATAAGCTGTGTTACAAAATGTCTCATTTTGGAACTGGATTTTATTTTCCTTTCTTTATAATTTGGCTTTTTTTTTTTCATTTCTTAGTTACTTTGTGCAAGTATGACTTTTAAGTTTAAATTTTGGCTAAGCTTTGGTATAGTGATATGTGATCTGTAAAGCTTTTACGAATTTTAATTGCAAATTGCACTATTAGAGAGGTTCTAACTTGCGAACTTTCAGATATTTTTTAAGTTTGCATGCATTTTTTGTTGTGAAAAAGATGTTTGTACTGGTTACATTAATGTAAATTTTCAAATGAAAGAAAACTGGACATGTACAATCAGAGATAATGTTACATACAGAGAACTGTATAACTCTAAGGGCTGCTGATCTGATAGCAAGTGGGGCATACACATCCTTGTCTAGTCCACACATATGGGGCTAATATGCAATTTTCATTTAATTATACTTTAAGAAGACTTACATTTTGCTAAAGTTGGGTTTTTAATTAAAAATACACAAGCTAGAAGAATCTATAAACAGCACTAGGGGCTGAACACTTTCAAGTTCGAATAATGTTACACAAATATATACAGGGTTAGTAAAAAGTATGGAGAGGCTCTTGTACTTCTAAGATATTCGTTATTAAAAAAAAAAAGTTTCAACAAAAGTTTTTCGACATTTTTTGCTACACTGGCGATATTCAGTTTTTCGTAGCATAAACAACTTCATTAGCAGCTAATTGTTTTTTTAAGGCAACCCCCACGTTATTTTTATTGCAATGAATTCAGTACTTTATTGTCACTGGAACCTCCAAATACCAGATCTACATTTTATTTAGATTTTGAAATATGACAACACAGCATTTTCATTCAAAAGTTCCTGAACGTTCTAGTATTTCAGAAACTGCTTGATGGAAAATATTAAAATATACAGGAGCATTATTGAGAATTTTACAATTTTTGAAATAATGTAGGTAACTTTACTTTTTAAAAATGTAATTTCTACTTTATTTTATTCACAATTAATAGTGGCATACTGTCACTGAAACTTCCAAATATCCAATGTCTTTTTTATTTGTATTTGGAAATATGACAATGCAGCGTTTTCGGTAAACTTGCATTGCCGATGTCATCATTGAATCCGGCTTCCTCAATAACCCTCCTGTAGCAATTTTTTTTCATTGGGCAGTTTCTGAAATACGAGACTGTTTCGTGACATGTACGAAAACACTGTATTGTCATGTAGTGACTTTCAAAAAAATCCGAACACCCAGCAAGAGTTGGATCAATTTTAATGCTTACTCAAACTTAAAAAATGATTACATTTTCAAATTTAAAAATAACAAAGTTATTTAATAATAAGTGGATAATTCGACAACTCTTCAAGGCATGGCATGCCTGAAATTAAATGATTTATGGTATCCTTAGGAATGTCATCTAGGCTTCCTGAATTCTGTGATGAAGGTCAGTTGACCTTTATTTATTTAGGGTGATTGGGGTAATTTATCCCAATCTCCAAATAACCTAGTTAGGTTATTTGGAGGTTGGCGTGCATTGTTTTGTTGGAAAGAGCGTTGAATTAACCCTCATATGTATGGCAGTGCAACAGGCTGCAGTACATTTCGCATGTAATCATTTGCATACAAATTTGTCAATAAAAACCACTCTTTAAATGACTTTGTTTCGAAAATTTAACAATGTATGGTATCAAAACTTTGATGGTACAGTGTAGACAATTTAGTGATCTATCAAAATTTAAAAAATGGGGGTTGTAATTTTAAAAGTGTCGATGACATATTTGAAAAGCAGGAGTGGGAGTAACGTAAATGATATGTGTATTTTTTTAAACTAGAGTTGACATGCCCGAACATTTCGTCAAAACACAAATCGCTCAAATTTTGATGAATTTATTCCATAATTTTGCTGTTCCCTGTATAGTGCTGCCCGCGAGAGACAAACCAATGAGAAATGGAAATTATTATGATGAGGTAATATCAAATTACACTCCAGAGGATTTTCAAACCCATTTTAAAATGTCTCGAACAACTTCCTAGAAATTGAGAATCACATAGAATACTTACGAAAATAAACAAACCCAGAAAAGTGGGTGGCTACTTAACCATGCATGCTTCAGCATTATGTTGAGTTAGTGAGTGAAAATTTGTTCTGCTTTGAACAATCGGCAATAGTTAAGTTCGAACTGAAACTCAGTGAAAATGCAGGGTACCCAGCGACCTGGAAAAATCAGGGAATGTGAAATACCCCCTAAAATGTCAGGAAAATTTGTGATTTTACTCAAATGTCATGGAAATCATTCAGTAGACCTGGAAATTATATATTTGTAAAATTTCGTCATTAGCAGATGCATTTTTATTTTATATATATTATATGAATTTTCTCACGTAAATAGTTTTCTCATACCTAGGAAAATATATCTGATAACGATGCGGCTTAACTTTGGTACCAATATCAATTAAATCCGCCAAATCACACAGCGTATGCCATACCAGCACCGATATAAATAGCATCTCCTTATACTATCGCAAGCATGGCTCATATGTACATCTCACTTGGACTGTTCTTCCTTGAATGCATAAAATGCAAAAGCGTTTTATGTATTGGCCAGGTAAAGCTGTGCTGTGAATGTGTTTATTCTATTTTAACCTTTATGATCATGTTGAAAGTTGCAAAATATTTGGCATTTGTATATGGCGTGTGTAAACAGTGTCTGTTTCATTTTTTCAGCGAATTTTCATAAATAAAACTTCGCTTTTAGAGAGGTAATGACTTTCGAATTTTCAAAAAAAAATTAATTGGCGCAAATCTGAGCTTTTGGAACCCATTTCCCAGGCTTATTCAAATTTATATATACGAATAACATGGTTTGCAAAGTTTCTACGCCACCTAGAGACTTCTGGTTTGTTCCATCACACTTGAAAATTCTTTCCGGATGCTAAGTTTGTCAGCCAGTCATGAAAGTCAAGTTTTTCCATGAAAAAATTGCACATTTTCTTCTCAAACATGCTATATGTTATAAATTTAACGGAGCTAACCATACTTATGTTCTTTATTATGTAAATTTTTTGTTCGTAATTTTTATTTATTTTGTTCATAAAAAAAGTATACAGGTATGTGTGTTTTTTATTTCGAGTATTATGAAAAATTTACTCGAGGGGCCTGGAAATGTCAGGAAATTTGATATTTGATTTCTGCTGGGTACCCTCAAAATGTCAGTTTTAGAAGTTGGAACATGAACATTTGTATCAAATGCTAAACTGTTAAACCAAAGAAAAAAATAGTATGGCAATAACATTTTTATAAAACATTGATATACGCACTAAACCGAAACGTTTTAGTTTAAAACATGAAACCAAATGACACTTGCTGTTGCTATGTCTTTTAACAATTTTGTGCAAACTATTCAAGTCCAAAAACTCCCACGTATTACACGAATTTTTCTCTTTTTGTGCAGACGCCAATGAAAACAGAAGACAGGGCCAGCAGAACAATTTGGTTACTGTTTCACAATCTGTTAACCACTGATATGTTTGGTAAACACTGCCCTTAAAGTGGTGTTTAAAACTTTTCATTTCCTTCATTAATTTTAATGCACGCATTAGTCAACTATCATTTACTAGTTTCTGTTTTTCAGGAAAAGGATAAACCTAAAAATTTCTGTTTCTTAAATTACATATAACACAAACACATTTACAAACTTGTACGGCACCACTCGTAGACGGACGGAGTGGGATTTCATTGCACCTTACTCCAAAGTCATATGCCGACCAATACTGGCATAAGCGGATTTTAAACGGCTACCCGAGATGGTTAAACTGCATAGATAAAACAACAATCTTCGCACAAACTGCAGTGTTATAGACAATAGACAGTAGGAAATAAGCGATTTGCACCCCCGATTATCGGATTTGCGCGCTTGTGTCTGTCGCATAGTATGCAGCGTCGCCGCGTCTGTCTGCCGTTTGTGACTTTGCCGAACTCAGTAAATATTTAAAATATCTAGCTACAACTAGATTTAAACTTAATGAAAGGAAAAATACAATTTTATTAGAAATATTTAGGGGAAACAGTGCATAGACCGCATGCCCCTGCTTTATATATATATATATATATATATATATATATATATATATATATATATATATATATATATATATATATATATATATATATAATGTGGAATTCGATTTTTTAAATTAAATTCTAAACTCACAGCATTAGACCATCAAGAATAATAACTTATGGAATAATGTTTGCCAAATGTAGGTGGGTCTTTGCAAATTTGTTATATTAATGTTTAATGTTCAAAATTTGTTTTTAGTATGCAGTATTTGAACCTGGCACTCGTAACACAGGTACAGCTATTGCAGGGAAAAACATTGCAAATCCAATAGCAATGTTGAGTGCATCAGTTGATATGCTTGAACATTTGGGACATGCACAGCATGCAGGTCTTATTCGAAGAGCTATTGAAAAAACAATTTGTGAAGATAAAATTCATACACCTGGTAAGTTACATTTTTTAACCTGTATTTTAACATACTGAATGTACATTGCAAATAAATATAGTTCTTATTGGAAGTAATTAAAAAAGTACTCATTTATGCGGAGTATTCATTAAAATCTAAGCATTGCTATTGTCAACTGTCAAGGAATGTTGTTTATTTCATGAACTTAATTGAATATCTGCCTAAGTTCAGTCCACTTTCTTCTCTGCATGTTCTATTTGAAAATGTATATGATGAAGTGTTTTGCCGCCAGTCAGTGATCCATTATAGGAACGTACCTATCGCAGAGCAATCATCAAATGGGTAATAATTGCAACGTTATGGCATGGTACCTGGAACTTATTCGGCTACATTCCAACACTGTAGCCTTCACATAGCGATAACGTGGCGAAAGGGTAACAACCACTATCACGGGCTTATCACTACCTACTCTGTCTTGTGCTTGCTTTATGTCTTGAAAATTATTTCACCAAATAATATATCTCTCAAACTCTCATGTTCTAAAACCACCTTTGTTTTTTATTAAAATTATATAGATACTTACAAGCTTACTGTTAAAATATAATGATTTGTGCATCCAGAAGTCACACACTTTCGAAATTTGCAGTTTTTAATAAAGATTATATATATATATTATATATATATATATATATATATATATATATATATATATATATATATATATATATATATATATATATATATATATAATCACTTAATATACGACATTCCACATCATTTCAAAGTGCTGCAATTTGTATTCTAATTAACTTTTCTACACATTAAACTAATAATTTTGTAAAATTTTGCTACGATATCTGCAAAAATAGCAACAAATAATTTTTAAATATATATCTTAACAGCGTAAGTAATAATGGCATCGTAAATCTCTATATACAAAAACGGCGCATTTCAAAATAAACACTTTAACGGAGTATTTATTAAAATATGGAACTCGAAAGTAGTTAAAACTTGTCTTTGGTGGTGAATACTGAAAAGCTGGAACTTTTGTTACTTTTACTAAAAGCTACCAAGTGGTATGATGACTCGACATCATATAGTTACTTTGCATTAATGGCTACATCATTGTCTTTCAAATAGGTGTTTATAGTTCTTCTTGCCAATATATGGTTCCGAAAACAGAAAATACTTTGAAATTATGTGCTTTGCCTGTCATTTTAACCTGACAAAGTTTTTAGTTTATGGTTGCTTCTGTTTACATTGCTTGTTACTTTCTAGAACAACTTTCCTCATTTATAATAAATGTTTCACTGACGTTTGTTTAATAGAGAAAAACTGCCTATGCACTTATATGCTTGTTTTATTTATTTATTTACAACCACCCTACAGAAAATCCAATTATAGGATGGGATACAAAACAAAACAAAAATTACAATATATATATATATATATATATATATATATATATATATATATATATATATATATATATATATATATATATATATATATATATATATAATATAGTAAACAAAACAGAAAAAATAAACAATAATAAACTTGATAGGCAGACATTAAATGCTGGTAACACATTGTTTTAAAGTGTTTGAAGGTACCTGAAAATCTATCCACATGAATGCTAAATAGCTTACACATATTATATATGGGAGAAACCTGCAGCAAATTAGTGTGAGGTCAAGCCATCCAAAACAAACAATCCCCATGGCTACTCAACTTAAGAACATGCAGTGACAAAGCAAAGAGAAGTGCAGGAGAGTCAACAACGTTATTTTGCTGCTTATAAAGAGCAGCATGTACTGGCTGCGTCTGGCAGCGAGCAAGCAATAACTGGTCGCGGACAATAAGACACCATGAGGATAGCCAACTTCAAGATAGTTTCCCTTCTGTTTAAACATGAGGTACTTTAAAAATCTTCGCTGCACCTTCTCAAGGCTTGAATCATGCATGTGATAGTTAAGCCACCATACAATTCATGCATACTCGAGTCTACCTCTGACCTGAGAATTAAAAAACACATCTAGCGCTTGTGTGTCAACAAAATCTCTGGTAGATCTCATTACAAATCCTAAAATTCGGAGTGATGCTGCTACTGAACTCTCAATATGCAAATTAAAAGTGAGTTTGCTATCGAATAAAACACTGAGGTCTCTGAAGACAGGTTTTCTTGCCAAAAGAGTATATTTTAGAGAATAATCAAACTCAACAATAGAATGCCAGCGGTTGTAAGAAATAACACAGCACTTATCTACATTGAGGTTTAAAAAAATATAAGAACACCAATCAAAGATATGCCCCAGATTTTTTTGCAAACAAATACAGTCCTCTATAGAATCAATGGATGAGTCAATCTTCAAGTCATCAGCGTAGAGAAGAACTGTTGGATGAGTGATTTGACTTAATACGGCACTCTACAAAAGCCACCCTATCAGAAAAATAAGAAGCAAACAGCTCAATAAGATAATCAGAAAATCCATAGTAGGAAAGCTTATGTAGAAGAATGCCATGAGGTATATTGTCAAAGGCCTTGCTAAAATCAAGATATATTATATCAGCCTGTTTAGCCGTATCCAAAGTACCCGACAAGTATTGAGTAATACACAGTAGATTGCTGACTGTTAACCTACCATTCATAAACCCATGTTGATTCTCAGAGATGAAGTGTTTAATGTGAGAGTGAATACCAGGAAGTAACAACACATTTGAAAAATTAGACCTGATCATGATCTGCCTGTAGTTTTCTACATTAGATAGGTCCCCATCCTTGAACACAGATACAGAACATGATAACTTCCAAAAGCTAGAGAAAAAAGCATGCCAAGTAATGAGATTAAACATGAAGGTTAGTGGTGTTACAAGCACGGGGGAATAATATTTCAATACAAAAGCTGGAATGTTATCTGGACCAGCAGTCATATTTGCCTTGACCGTTCGAATGGCTAGTGAAACCTTTTTAGCGAAAATGTCAGGGATGTCAAGAACAGAATTAGATAGTAGACCCTGCATTCCAGACGCTTCAGCTGAATAAGCGGAAACATTAGATTGATGAGTTGTAGAAAAATAATCAGCAAAACTATCAACGATATGCTGGGGATCAGTCAGTTGGACTGAATCAAGGATGGAACCGCTGTACTTCCCAGTTTAGAATGAATATATGACCAGAAGGTTTTAGGGATAACCTCAGTGGTTCAGGGGTAAGAACGTGTGCCTCTGAACCGAAGGGTACTCCTTTCACTTTTTCAGTACAAACTGTAACATTAACGTCAACCGAGGTTCTGGCATTGTATTTGAACAAGTTGAATGTCTGCACGTTCCGTCCTTCGGAGGGGGCATAAAACCGTCGGTCCCGTGTCCATGCGATGTTGGACACGTCAAAGACCCCTACCCTCCTTACAGAAAGGCAGGGGTTCGGCAAAATTTCCAGGATAGTGAGGTGAAACTGCTCCCTGGCGTCGGTGATTGGCCATAGTCGCGGAAATAGGCCGACGTTAAAGAAACAAAACACATACAAGGATTTAGGATCCCGTTTAATATTGTTGGATATATCACTTAAATAATTGTCTTTTTCCTGCTTGATATCATTCTTAATTTTTGTCCTGAGGTCTGTTCTGTTACGTGCCTCAACATCATTAGCCTTAATAATCGAAATGCCTTATATTTGAGGTTTATATCAGATATAATTCCTCTGTTGAAGTATGGAGAATATCTTGTTGACATGGCATTTTCAGAGGAATAAATCTGTGGAACAGATAATCGATAACGTTATCAAAACGCTCACATGCCGAGTCCACATCGATATAAGATGTAAGAGTAGTCCAACATTAGTAGGTACACCAATAATAACGGTCTGTTCACAACAGCATAATAATAGTGTTTTAAACTGCTGTTTTCGCCTGTTTCACTGCTCACCTTCCTGTAAGATGCTGTAGAATGTCTGTAAAGTTTTGTTTGTTGGTCAAGTGATTTGTTTTTATTGACATATGACATTATTATTGAATCACACACATTACCCACTACTGAACATGCAAAACATCGCATCACATGCTGTTGTGATGGAACAACCATCTTTTATGAATAAGTGTGACTGGGGTGAAAAATACTTTATAGTGACTTTAAAATGTTACTACTACTACTACTACTACTACTTTATAGTAGCCACAAGTAGTAGCATTCACTTCCTTAAGTAGCAGAAACGTGACTGCCACCAGAATATATATCAAAAAGTAATTCCACAACTATATGAAGGGGCCGCAATGTCGCGGCAACTAAATGCTACTTGAAAGTGGCTGCAATTTTGACGTTGCATTTCGTTAATACAATATAGTTTCGGCTACTGTCATTTGCTACCTTCAAGTTCCCGGAACTTTTAAGTCATTTTGTAAGTAACTACGACGTCCCTAATACCTTGAAAGTAGTCAAGAAGTTGCGTAACTCTTAAGTAGTTATAAGTGGTGAATATACTGTCAATGTTTAATATAAAGTTACTTTTACCACTGAGTCGTAGAATTAGTGGCAATTACGTAATAACTACACATTTCAAGTTTCAATGTCAGGTGCCATCACTTTGTTAGTTGGGCAATCTTTCTAATTTAGAAACATCATCGGCAGTCTCTTCTGTATTCCATAAAACACATACGAATTATTAGATCATTTTATATGGTTATTTCTGACATAAAAAGACTGCTGTTAGACGATTATGATTTGATCGCACATGTGCCGTTTCTGCGTTAAGCCATGAACTTCGGGAACTACCCCCGGATTTTCCTTTCCCTAATTATACTTTTAAGATAGACAAAACTCTGGACGCAGCAAGTGCGTTATGGTAGTGAATTTTCATAAAAATGTTTTTATTGCAAATATGTGTGTTTTCTTTTTAAGAAAGCAGGCATCAATTTTGGTTACCAGTATAACCTATATAGTAAAAGCAATGTGCCATGTTTCATAAAAATAACTTTATTGTGTGAAAATGTACCAAGATTTCCAAAAGTAGACTTAAAGTGTTCCCGAAAAATTCGTTTCTTGGTCAACCTTGTAGGTTAATAGCAAATTGGGCTATTCAAATATGAAGCATTTGATCAAAGTTCGCTACCATAACGCACTTGCTGCATCCAGAATTTCTTTTCTTACAGACATGCATTATATTTCGATGGAAAATGCAATAACATAAGGCGTGTTTGATTAAAAAAAAAAAGAAAATTTGTATCACCAATGACTTATGGGCCATCCTGTGATTGTAGAAATATTTTTTTAAGATGTAGCTCAAGACACCCTATAATTAATATATACAAATTTTTTTCAAATCTGGTATAATAACGGATATATTGAGCTTTATTGATTTTTTACGAAAATTCGACAAAAATTATATACCATTAAACGATAAACTCTATAGCTAAGGCTACTGCCAAGCATCAGGGAAAGCGTCTATTTCAAATGAATTTTCTGGAAACATTTTAGTAAAATGAAGGACAATGACGGTTGAAACTAAGACTTAAGTGTTTGTAAAACATCCTTCTTGAGACATTTGATTTCCATAGCCCGTATTAGTTTCAAGTTATTTGCCAAAATGTTGCCGATTTTGACGTTTTAAGTCGCAACTTTGACGTTTTGAGGAAAACCCTAATTTATTTTTCTTTAAATGCCTATAACTTTTTGGTCTTTTGACATACAGAGCTAAATTTTGGTATATAAGGACATAAACCCGCGCACCAAATTTGGTTGCCCTTACTTTGTTAATTCGGGAGATATAAATTTTTTTCGAAAGAAAACACAAAATTTTCCGGGAAAACCTGGGCAGATTTTCCTGGATAACGAACTTATCCAAGCCATTTTTTTTTTTTTTTTTTTTTTTGTTCCCTCAGGGCTCGTCCGCGGCCTTGCCGCCCCGATAGCACCGCAACCCTTGGTTGATTGTGCATACCCCTAGTCTTACTCCACCCATTCCAAAATCACTGTGCCTTGAACTAGTCTGCACAGCGATTGGTAGGGTGAAGTTTTGTATTGCTCTGTCTCCGGTCTAGAGTGACCGTAGATCAGTTGTCTTTTCCGGTCCAGAGCTATACACTCGCACAAGATGTGCTGGGCTGATTCCTCCCCCTCGCCGCAGAGTCTGCATGCGAGGTCCCCTTCGAACCGCCCCATTTTATGTAGGTGTTTCTTGACAGCCATGTGTCCCGTCAAGAGACCTGTTGTGTTTCTGAGCTGTCCTCTGCTAAGGTTTAGCAGCTCCACAGCTCTCTTTGAACTGGGTCCGTCAATTATTGACTTCCCATGTCTGAGCCCTGGACAGTCCGCCCAGTACACCTTGTGTTGGTTTCTGACCCAGGACTTAATGGCTCCCCTGGCAGTGCTCTTTGACACGCCCAGAGCCGGTTCTGGTCCCATAAATGGTTCTGCTGACCCCCTCTTTGCGAGACTGTCAGCTTCTTCATTGCCTTTGACCCCCGAGTGACCCGGCACCCAGATGAGGGTCACCTCATTCTGCCCAGCCAGGTCGCTCGTCTCGTCTCGGCACTCACTCACCAGCCAGGAATTTACCCGTGGGCTACTTAGTGCCTTAAGGGCTGCCTGGCTGTCTGTGGCTATGAGGATCCGCTTGTTGGTGTAGCCCCTCCTCTTGTTCTCCCGCACACAGTGCAGGATGGCGTACATCTCGGCCTGAAACACCGTTGCATGGGCTCCGAGGGAAATACTGTGACTTACCCTCGGTCCTTCCGAGTAAACACCTGCCCCCGTCCCACGCTCCCCGCCAGATCCGTCCGTGAACCAGACGAGCGCGTCCCGTGGTATGCCCGGTGTCTCCTCCCGCCATGCCCCGCGATCAGGGATTTCCACTGTGAAGTTGTTTTCCCTGCACATTCGCGGGCTCGCGAAGTCTGACCTCATTTCAAGCATGGGTTCCTTCACGATCTCCTGAATTTTGCAGTGGCCCCTGAAGCCTGGGTTGATCTTCAGTCTACCATTGCAGGCTAGTCTGTATAGTCCTAGCCTGGCCTCTCCCATAATAACGAAGTGTAGGGGGGGTAGATCCAGCAACACCTCCATGGCGGCTGTTGGGGTTGAAGACATGGCCCCTGTGATGCCTAGGCAAGCCATCCTTTGGATCTTGCCTAGTTTTTGTTTGGCACTGGATTGTGTCACCTTAGGCCACCAGACCAGTGCCGCATATGTTAACGATGGTCTGACCACCCTTGTGTACAGCCAGTGGGCCATACTAGGTCTTAGTCCCCACGTTTTTCCATATAGCCGCCTAGTGACGGCTAAGGTCATGACTGCCTTACGCAGTATTTTTCCAATGTGACCATTCCAGGTTAGCTTAGAGTCCAATACGACCCCAAGATATTTTACCTCCCTGGCCATTGGAACGCTCCTACCGTATAGAGTGAGAGTTCTGTGGCTTTCACACTTCCTCCTCCTCGTAAACGGCACGACGGTTGCTTTCTCGGGGCTCACCCCGAGCCCTTGATCAACCGTCCACCCTTCCACCACTTTCAGTGCAGTCTGCATACGCTCCCACACTGCCTGTGTGACCTTTCCTCGGACTATGATGACAATGTCGTCCGCATAGCCCTGTACCTCATACCCCCCTCCCGAGAGCCTCCCCAGCAGGCCGTCCACGACTAGACACCAGAGCAAGGGAGACAGAACGCTCCCCTGCGGACACCCCGCCGCGACCCCCGCCAGCAGAGTCCCTCCCGCGAGTGAGGTGAACACCGCCCTGTCCCTGAGCATGGAACCGATCCACCTGCAGCAGGTCTCCTCTATTCCACGCTCCCGGGCAGCTGCCAGAACCGATCCGAACGAGGTGTTGCTAAAGGCCCCCTCTATGTCTAGGAAGGCCCCCAGCGCCACCTCCTTGTTCTCCAGCGTATTCTCCAGTTTCAGCACCAGTTGGTGCAGTGCTGTTTCTGTTGAGAATCCTGCTCTGTATGCATATTGTCCGCAGTGTAGAGGATATGCTTCCAGTACACCGCCCCTAATGTGCCGGTCGAGCAGTTTTTCCACTGTTTTCAGCAAGAAGGACATGAGACTTATTGGCCTCAGGGACTTTGCCTGGTCTGTTGGACGCCCAGGTTTAGGAATAAATACAACCCTGGCCAGTCTCCATGCCCTCGGAATGTACCCCAGAGCCAGGCTGGCCCTCATAATGAGGGTAAGCACCGGCGCCAGTATATCTATCCCCTGTTGGAGCATGATGGGCATTATTCCATCAAATCCCGGCGATTTGTATGGCTTAAAGCTGTTAATGGCCCATCTGATTTTGCTCCAGGTAACCACCTCTTTAGCGACTGTCCAGTCTACTCTAGATGCCCGCCTATAAGGCGCCTCTATTTCTGAGTGTTCCCAGTCCGGAGGTGATTGGTTTATTATGTTACAGCCGGGGAAGTGCGTCTGGAGTAAAATTTCCATAGTTTCCTCCCCCGAGCTTGTAAAGCCTCCCGTGGGTGTTCTAAGGGAGCCTATGTTAGTCTGAGGGCCCTTAGACAGGATCTTGTGTAGTCGAGCACTCTCGGACGTGTTTTCCACTTCTTCGCAGTGCCTCCTCCACGACTCCTTCTTGGCGTCCCTCAGTCTTTTGTTATAGGTCGATAGGGCCTGTCTATATTCATCCCATGCTCCCGACCTTTTGGCCGCGTTAAACAGCTTACGAACCTGCGTCCTCCTTTGCCTGAGGTCCTCGTTCCACCATGGGACGTTCCTGGTGGACACCCTCATTTTCAGGGGGCAGTTGGCGTTATAGGCCGAGGTAATTGCGTCTCGCAATTGGACTGCTGCAATCTCGAGGTCTATTGAATCCCTTATGGCCCTCTCAACCCCCCGCAGTTCCACAGCTAGGTCTGCCCTGTAGGCTTCCCAGTCCGCCTTGCGGGGGTCCCGGTACCATACCGTTTCTCTTTCGACTTTGGCGATTTCAAACCGGATGTATCTGTGGTCTGAGCTACTCACTTCCCCAGACACAGCCCAGCTTTTAACAAAGTCACCCAGAAACTGGGTGGAAACTGTTAGGTCTAAAACTTCCTCACGCCGTGTTGTGACGAATGTCGGTTTATTACCTCTATTCAATATGTCTAAATTAAATTTCATAAAGAATTGTAAAAGTGCCTCACCCCTAGAGTTTGTGTCCGAGCTACCCCACAACTCATGGTGCGCATTCGCATCCATGCCGATGATGGTCTGCCATCCACCTGCTCTGCTACCCACCATCAGCTGCTCCAATTCGTTGGGTGGAGGAGGGTCCGTGCTGTCCCCTGGCAGATAGGCTGACGCGACAGTAATGTCCCTCAGCCCATCCGCTCCTCCACATCGGATTTTGATCGTTGCCAGGTCCCTGGAACAGAAATTCATTAGAGGGAGAAACTCTATCCCTTCCCTGACAAAAATGCAGGCCCTCGGATTCTCGCTGGACCTGCTGTAGATGAGCTTTCCATTAGCTCCGCCGAGTCCCTTGATCTCTCCTTTGTAGGAGTACGGTTCCTGGATGAGGGCCACATCCGTGTTCCTCAGAGCCATTAGTAGTCCGGCCGTGGCTGCCCTACTGTGTTGGAGGTTGACCTGAAGGAACCTAAGTCCCATTAACCCTTAATTGCTTCCCCAGTGGGCGGAAGCTAACCCTTCCCATGCCCCAGAATGCCTTGAAGGAGGTTCCTTCAAGGGCTCTGTAAGATGTCGGGTCGATCGAGAAGGCGAGCGTCTGTCCTTTCTCCTCTGCCTTCCTGCTTAGAACCGACCAGTGTTGCGTCCCCAGTTCAGGGTTCTGGATCTTAAGTCTGCTGATCACCGTCTCCTGCGGGACGGTGTCAGGGATCCGTACGAGGACCTTGCGTCTCTTTGGGAGTTCCTTGGGCTCGACGGCTGTCAAGTCCGCCCCCTCCCAAATCTGACCGAGGCCCCCGATCGTTTTCCGCAGCCAGTCCCGCGACTGCGGGCCGGCACAGGTTATCCAGAGGATGCCCCCCGTCAGGCGCGTCCGGTGGAACTGAGGCGGGCTCTCCCCTTCCTGAAGAGAGTCCACTGCAGCTACCACCGCAGCCTGGATCAGGTCCGCCTTCCCCTGGTCTAGCGTGACCTCAGGATGGCGTCTGTCAATCACCGCCATCCCGAGGCCCTCCGCAGCCTCCCTGTAAGAGCCAGTCTGCGCCGGTGTTCCGGCCTTAGTTCCTTTGGGAGGTCTGTCTGTAGTAGGCGTGCTAGAGCCAGAGCGCGGCGTCTTCCGACTCGCACTCTCCTCTTGCGCCTTTACAGGCACCCTGGCCCTTTTGGAACGTCTGTCTGTAGTGGGCGTGCTAGAGTTCGAGCGCGTCCTCTTCTGACCCGCACTCCCCTCTTGCGCCTTTACAGGTTTCTCGACCGTCCAGGTCCCGGCCGCCATTTTTTGCGCCCTCCGGAGCTTCTTTCTTTGCGCCCCGGAAAGACGCTTGGACTGCCGGGGCAGTCCCTCTACTCTAACAGTAGAGTCCTCACTGGTGGAGGGGCCCCCGGAGTCCGCGGAGCTCGCCGCCCTCCGGTGGGACCCAGCCTCCAGCTTGGGTGTCGGGGACAGGTCTCTGGCCGAAGCTACCCCCTGATCCCCCGTATCTACGCCGGTCGTGGGACCTCCAGAGTCCGCTGCCGCACCCTGGCTCGTCTCCGTTTCCGGGATAGACTCAAGGCTCAAGTCTGTAGCCGGAGCCACTCCTCGAGCCTCATTGGTTTTGGTTTTATATGTATTTATAATCTTCATGTTGTTCCCACGAGAATGGGGGAAATACTGTCCACACCATCAGAACCCCCTGTGTGGTGCAAGGCGGGTTACTCTGGAGGGTTGCCTGGTACTCCAGAGGTTCCGTTCACGACACCATCGCCCTGGTGCCATCCATCCATAGGCACGGGTCACGTGACACCGTAGATTGGGGGAGTTTAGTTCGACCTCCTTGTCTAGATCCGTCATGTTTAGTTATTAGCAGGGTCACCTCGTGCAGGATGCGGATTTTTACCGCGCATGACGGTCTTGGGGAAAGCTTCATCGGGAGTTTATGTTGTTATTTCCACTTCCTCAGCTTGCCCCCTGGAGTCCTTTGGCCCGCGACTCCTTAACCCCATCCAAGCCATTTGCAAAAGGAATTTATTCACCAAATTTAATCAAAATCGGCCCATTATTTTTTGAGTTATCGGTGTGACATATATATATATATATATATATATATATATATAAATAAATATATATATATATATATATATATATATATATATATATATATATATATATATATATATATATAAACATATAAAAATTCAAACTGACCCCGGATATCTGTTCTGGGGGGCCTAATTAGCGCTCATTTGAAGAAATTTTTTCAAAATTCAAAAGTCGAGATCTCCTCATTAGTGAATTTTTTTAAGAAAATTCACTAAAAATCAATTAAGCTGTATTTATTTAATAGCTTATTCTTAATATATTTTAAATAATAATGTGGTGGAAAGAGACAGCAGAATATGCACACAAAAAAATAATAACATATTTGGTACGCTAGATACGTATTTCAACAATGACGTTGTCTTGATCACTGGCTGAGTTAGCGATAGCTACTGATGAAGAAAACTTCATTGTCAAAGTCAAAACATTCACCTAGCTCATAACACTCTGTTATTATCTTTGTGGTTTTTTGGGGTGACTCTGCTCTATGTTTCAGTTTCCATCCACACTAACCAACATTAGTCTTTTAATGTGGTAATTTTTTGAGTTTATTTTCTAGGCCCTTTACAAACTTGTTTCAGTGGCAACTTGTTTTAAAACAAAATCCAAATTAATGTATGTCTGAAAATGCTTGCCAAGATATACTTACATTCAGTTAGTTTTCAAACAGATCTCTCTAGTTTGCTTACTTGCCTTTTCAATCCCTGGAAGCCGCTACATTTTGACGGTGTCCATTAAAACTTTAAACATTAAATACTTTAAAGAAAATCACGTATAAAAGGTTATCCTGGTACATTCTATTGTCTTTCAGTAATTGCGAATACAAACATTCAAAAAATAATATTCTGAAAACGCCAGTCATTTATTTGAATTTATACCACAAAATAAAGCATAAAGCTAAAATTTGTGGAGAAACTAGAAAACCATCTCTGTAAGAGCAATTAGAAGATAGTTTTCTAAAATAAGTTGAATCTTTTTTTCAATTTTAGACAATATTTAATTTGTGCTTTTGTCTTTACAGATCTGAAAGGAACTGCAAAAAGTACAGATGTTGTCCAAGCAATAATAGATCACATCCTTCAAGCAGACATTAGACCTTGGTAAAATACAAAGCTTAAAACAATCAGGCTTTTTAACTAAGCTAATGTGGATGTGCTTGTTTTGTATTAACAATTTTTAACAGACTGAAACTCTACATTCCAGAAATTTGTGCATCGTATGCAATACACAACTAACTGTGGTGATGGTGTTTCGCTCTTAACACTTGCATTTGTACATAGCATTCGTTTAAAATATGTTAAGAAAATATTTTTATTTTTTAATTTTCTCTTTTTTTACAGAAAAAGCCTTTGTTTGAAGGTACATAAAAAGCTGTCTTCACATTGTATATTTATTTGTAAAAAATTAACATTTTACAGTTAACAAGACGTTATAAAAATATGTAACACAAATAAATTACTAAAATTTCAATGAGGCCTTTTTCACTTATAGAACAAAAGAATCCTTCCCCATATTCCCATAACAGTGAGCTGACAATTCACTTCAGTAGTCAGAAAATAAATGTGAGTAATTTTACTGTGCAGTCTTAGTCTTATTATTAGGAACCCATTTATATGAACCAGTGTATAAGAAATTATTTCTCTTCAGTAATTCATCTGCTGCTTTTGGACCTCTGCTTCCAAATCTGGAACAACCAAATATACCATTAAATTTACTGAACATTCAGATTATGTTGTATACCTCATTCAAGTCATTTAATGTTTATGAACATTGCTAAATACTAAATACACTAGGAATCAATACAATAGATGTTAATATTTAGGATAAACTGCAATAGTTGTTATCAAAATCTTAATTAAAAGATTTGTCAGACTTTCTGTTTCATTTATTTGCTAATTTTATTTAAAAACAAAAAATAAATACTAGTGCATAAAATTATTTTTAAAATTATTTTTATTAAACCATGTTTACAAGTTACATTTATGATCTAGAAATTTCTCATATGGTCACAGTTTATGCCTAGGAAATTTCTAATTAGTCATTTACATGTTTAATGCAATACAAGCTAATATTAGGAGTGTCGGAAGTCTTTAAATTCGGAACTGAACGTGAAGTCGAACCATCGGTTCAAAAAATTGTTCTCCCTAGGTGATTTTAAAGTAGTTCAAAATATGTAATTCTACAAAATAGTTGCTCAAAAACATATCGCAATGGAACTTATAAGCATTCAATGCGGTAGGGAAATTGTAACTTAGGGGCGGTCCCGTTACCTCGGTAGTGCCACTTTAAACTCATTGAGTTGGTAGCGTAACTTAGCGACATTTCAGTATGCGTGACTTTTTTTTATACATCCCAGCATACATATGACTGAGTTCACCAGGCGCCAACAGCTGAGTGTAAGTACTCATCTGCTGACTACCGATACATTACAGCAATTGGAGACTGGTGACTTCAAGCAACAGTTGAGTTCCAGCAGAAACTCAGCGGGATTGGTGAACACATACTTTGACACAAGTATTCAACTGTTGATGCCTGGTGAACTCGGCCAATGCCTTTTCAGTTACAAGGTTATGATGGTAGTTTTCAAGAGCGATCAGTAACATAAATTTCCAGAATTTATGTTACACGATAATTGCAGATTAACTTCTGGAAACACTAGATTAAACATGTTTTATTTCACAATAAACCAAAACAGTTACATATTCACAATCTGGAAACAGTTAAAAAATTGCTCATTATATACCTACCATGCCCACTTTTAACGCCCTCAAACTTACTGACTGCTAACACTGCCTAGCTAATGCCAAACAACAACAAAAATTTATAAGGTGTAGAAATCTAAAAAAGTTTTCAATATACCTTTTCATATTTTTGATTCAACGTTGACCCATCTTCACAACTAAAGCATTGGAAGACATTTTCACCTAATCAACCTGTAAATTTTGTCGAACCTTTGCTTTTTGTAAAAAGAATGGGAATCTTTCACATACCAAACAGTGTATGTTACAATGTACCTAAATGTTGTATCTAAGGATATGATATATGAACATTGAAGAATTTTAGTTGGTTCGATATTTGACTTAAAATTTTTAAGGAGTTCTGTGATAATTAGATTTCTGAGGTTCAAAGTTAGAGGCAACATATTTGTTTGGGTTCATTCATAGTTCGGTTCGGAGAAAACATGGGTTCGCACACCTCAAGCTAAGATAATTATATATTGTTCCTAAACTTCAAAATGTTTAGGATTGACATCTTTTGATGTGTTGAATAAAAGGCTTTTTTCTTTCCAAACAATTTTTATTCTTTTTTTCCCTACGCGTTTCGACCTTTCTAACCGTTCATCCTCAGGGGAATCTAGAATTTACAAAGAGGCTTGTCAGAAAAACTGAGTTTTCCGGTAGGCTACTTCTGCTCGGGTACAATACAGAATACAAGGTAAAAATGGGGCGACATAAAGTTAACCTCAACACTAAGTCAACAGTTAAAAACTAAAAAAACTGTCTAACTATACAGCTATCTAAGATTAAAAGCAAAGTCACACGCTATTACATGCAATAAAATACAAATACAACTAAGCTGTGAAAAAGGTAATCTTTGACCTGACAAATTAAAAATTTACCACAAATCTAAAACTCCCAAAAGTCTTAAAAATCTCAAAAATCCTTCTAAGGGGCAGCCTTTTTGAGATTTTTAAGACTTTTGAGAAGGGTTTTAGGTTAAGCTGAAGGTGGCCTTCAGCTTAACCTAAAACCCTTCTAAGGGGTAGCCTTTTTGAGATTTTTAAGACTTTTGGGAAGAGTTTTAGGTTAAGCTGAAGGTAACCTTCAGCTTAACCTAAAATCCTTCTAAGGGGTAGCCTTTTTGAGATTTTTAAGACTTGGGAGATTTAGATTTGTGGTAAAGAATGTAACCTTCAGCTTAACCTAAAACCCTTCTAAGGGGTAGCCTTTTTAAGATTTTTAAGACTTTTGGGAGTTTTAGATTTAGATTTGTGGTAAATTTTTAATTTGTCAGGTCAAAAATTACCTTTTTCACAGCTTAGTTGTATTTGTATTTTATTGCATGTAATAGTGTGTGACTTTGCTTTTAATGCTTTTAATCTTAGATAGCTGTATAGTTAGACAGTTTTTTGGCTTTTAACTTTTGACTTAGTGTTAATGTTAACTTTATGTCGCCTCATTTTTACCTTGTATTCTGTATTGTACCCGAGCAGAAGTAGCCTACCGGAAAACTCAGTTTTTCTGACAAGCCTCTTTGTAAACTCTAGATTTCCCTGAGGATGACCGGTTAGAAAGGTCCAAACACGTCAGGAAAAAAGGAATAAAAATTGTTTGGAAAGAAAAAAGCCTTTTATTCAACACACCAAAAGATAATTATAATTTTAACAAAATATCGGTAACTGTAGCAACTATACTGATAACGAATCAACTTGAATCAAACTGTTGGAACACATCACTTTCTTAATATTTTTATTTTTGTAAGGAGAATGTGTCAGAGGGGCAAGTATTATATCTGCCTGTTATGAGATACTTCTATTGAAATTGAATCATAGTACATTTTCCAATATGTATTTATTAACCTCCTGTATGTTCTCTTATTGTATATTTTATTTTTACTTTTAGGCAGTTATAAAGTTTAGGAGCAAAACAGAACGTAAATTTATGCACATGAGGAAAACGAAATAACGGTGCTCTAAAGTAATTCATAAATGTAGTATTTTGGTCATGATGTCTTGTAACAAAATTTTGTCTCCGGTCAAACATCCACGTTAAACAAACAGTGATATACATACACTGTCTGATGTTCATCAATCGCAATTCATTGCACAAAAGTTTTGTTGAGGATCTTTAATAAACTGTTTTCTAATTGTTTCATCCCATTGACCCTTGAGCACCCCTTCCCCTATATAATATACAGTATCTTATGGCTGAGCTTGCTACTGCATTGTATAGCATGGATATTGTATAGCATGGATATTGTATCGCGGACATTGTATATCTACGCTAAAATTTATATATTGATTTTTTGAGTCTTTTTGAAACATTGCCGGTGTGATTTTTAAAATTTAAATACTGATTGGGCATTAAAACCTATGTATTTGTTGCATTTGTAAGTGAAGCAGCATTAACTATACAATTAAATCTGTCCACATACTAATTTATGCAGTAATATGTAGTGCATATTCTGTAGATTAGTGACTTCATTTCAACATTTATCCTATGGTAAATCTGGTTGCAAACAGTATTGCAATTAAACAGGTATAAAAATATCTAGTGGAAAATAAAGTCTGCTTTGCAGGATTCCAGAAATAAATGATACTGCAGAGGCCTGTCCAGCGCCAGCAGGAGGATCGATATTATCAGCTGTGTAACCCAGGAGCTTAAGAAATTTATTCCGTACCCCTTAATGCATAACATTGGATAAAACCTTGGTTCTATTTGGTTTTGAGAACCCACAGGTAATGCTTAATAGGAACAACTTGAATTTTGACGAACACTTAAATAATGTAAGCAAAAATATATAGTCTTACTGGAGCCTTTAGAAAGGTGAATATTATTTAGCAGAGGAATTGAAGAGAATAATATATAATTCATTAGTAGAACCACACATGAGATATATGATGATTGTTTGGGCTTCTGCGCCAATGGTGAGATTACCATCACAGAGAACACAAAATCGGGTACTAGAGGTGTGCGGACCCATGTTTTTCTCGAACTAAACTATGAACGAACCCAAGTAAATATGTTTCTTCGAGCTGCGAACCTCTGAAATAGTATATCTAAGGTTCACACTCAAACTTTGAATTTCTTAAAAATTCAAAATCGAACTTCAAACTAACCAAAATTCTTCAATGTTCATAATATATCATTTTCTTAAATACAAAAGTTAGGTATAATGTAGCATACAATATATGTAGAAGATAACAGATATTTATCGTTTTTGCAAAAAGCAAAGGTTTAACAAAATTTGCAAGTTGATTGGGACAAAATGCCTTCTCATGCTGATGTTAGTTATGAAGATGGGTCAACGTTGAATCAAAAATACAAAAAGTTATACTGAAAACTTTTTTCGATTTCTACATCTGTAACTAAGCTCAATTATAAATGTTTTTTGTTGTTTGGCATTAGCTAGGCAATGTTAGCAGTGAGTAGGATTGAAGGGGTTAAAACTGGGCATAGTAGGTATATAATGAAGATAGGTCAACATTGAATCAAAAACACAAAAAGGTTTATTGAAATCTTTTTTAGATTTCTATATCTATAGCTAAGTTCAATTATATATACTTTTTGTCGTTTGGTATTGTCTAGGCAGTTTTAACAGTCTTTTAGAATGAGGAGGTTAAAGTTGAGCATGATAGTTATATAATAACCACTTGAAATTTTAACTGTGTATTGATTGAGAATATTTAATTTTGTTTTGGCTTATTGTGAAATGGAGCATGTTCAACCTGGTATTTCCAGAAGGCAATCTGCAATTATCGACATAAATTCTAAAAAATTACATTACCAATTGCTTTTGAACATTGCCATCATAATCTTGTAATCTAAGAAAGCGTTGGGATCCTAGGATATGTGTAAAAAATTCATGTGATTGTTAAATGGCTCTGTGAGGTCTCAATGTGTCACACCAACTGTCAAAAATATGCATTAGTGAAATCTTAAATTATGCTACACTCAATGTGGCCGATACAGAGTTAAAAGCGCCGCTACCGACTTAACGGGACTGCTACTGGGTTACAACTTTGCTATCTTTGGCAGCTTTAAATGTCTGCAATGTTTAATATTGAAGTGTTTTTGAACAACAAACTTCGAACTATTTTGGAGAATTACGTATTTTGAACTTAGAACTACTTTAACATCGCCGGCGCGTACAATTTTTTGAACCGAAGGTTCGAGTTCACATTCAGTTCGAAATTTCGAAGCTTCATACACCTCTATCAGGTACTAAAAGTATTATATGGTTTAAACTGGTTTTATCCCACTTAATGTTTGTATAAAACATTTAACATTTTACAAATTCATAACCTTCTAAAGCTGGAAGAATGTAAATTAATGTAAAAAATATGGAATAATAAAATAAAAAGAACATTAAAGTGGCAAGAAGTAGTGAAGTACATATGTATTTAACAAGGAAACGAACAGAGTCACGTGTAGTAGCATCCAGAACAAATATAACAAACAGTGTGATTATGAGAAGCATATGCTTATTTAAGACTATTCCAGAAATACTTAGAAACATACAGATCAGATGCAAAGATTCACAATGAACCTAAAAAGACATTTGTTAAATGGACAAAACAGTTTCCAGTTTTAGAGTATATAGTTTCTAAAGTACTTGGCAGTGATATAATTTAAGTTAACCTTAAAATCACATTAATTTTATGTAATTAATTGTAGAATTTCTTACCAGTACAAATGTAATTTTTAATTCTAGCCATCAAAAGAGATCCATACTGGTTTTGCTTTTATAGCAGGCCAAATAGCCCAGTTCGCGAGGCGAGTAACCTCTAGAATTGGGGCGATGAGGTCACAGATTCAAGTCCCGTCAAGCTTTTTTCACTCTAAAATTTAGACAGGCTTTTGGCCGTGAATTTTGTCTACCATGTTGGTATTGTTTACTGTGGTGTTATTAGAGCTCACCGGTGTGCTATACTTATGATTGCCAGAACAGATCTAAAACCAATCGGCTAAATATAGTCAGACTTCGGTATACTCAGTGATATAAATCACAACTGGCAACATCTCTCTGCAGGTACTAGGAACTACGTTCTTACCACAGTCGTGGTGGAAATAAAGTGCTAATCATACAGACTGTGTAGGTTAAATTGTTAGCCCTATTACTACTTGTGAAAATCTAATTAGGGTCAAAAATGACGTTAAAAATCATAAGTGCATTTGATCTTCAAAGCAGTATGCTATCTGCTATCCATGCTTGTAAGGTGAATGAGCAACCTGGCAGTTTAATGCAAATGTCAACCAACTTCGTACTTGGCCAAAACTGAATGAAAAACAATTATTAAAGGCACATGCCTGAATTTTTAGTATGTTTTTCTCTAGTCTTATGCAGATGTTAAATATCAGCATGCAAAAGAACTAGGATGTGATTTATGAGTTTTTTCATTTATGTATAAATTAAACAAAAATATTCCCAAAATAGACCCTTGTGGGACCCCTATATGGTTAGTAGTAACAGTGATGGGGAGGCCAACGCCAAGCAAGTAGGCCACAATGGGCCCTTTTTGCCAACCCCAGCAACCATGCTCTACACTTCCTCGGTTCCACCGCCTCCAAATGAAGACCATGACGGTCTTCAATCGGACGGTACTTACCTGATTCCTCTGCAGAGTCCTCGAACTGAACAATTCTGCTCGAAGACTCCCAAATGCCTAGCATTCACACAGGTAGTGGTAAGACGTTTCTTCATCCTTGCCGCATTCCTGGCAAATGGGATCCCTCTCTATGCCCATCAATGTGAGGTGTCTTCTAAGGGCGCAGTGGCCTGTCAGCACCCCAAGGATGCGGCGAAGCGTAGGTCGACTCTTACCGAGTAGCCAGACAGATTTATCTCTGTCCGACCCCTCCACGAAATCCCTCGATTGCCTGCAGCCACCAACTGACTCCTAGTGCCTCTCCATGGCCTCCTCAGTCCACCTGTCTAAGGCGACAGATACTGTCTTCCTACTTACGCCTATCGCAGGCTCCGGACCATAAAATGGCCGCCGGGAACCAAGCCTTGCGAGATCATTAGCTACCTCATTCCCCGCTATGCCACAGTGTCCCGGAACGCACACCAGTTGCACCTCCTTTGCCCTGGCTAGTCCGTCAAGGGCGTCAGCGCACTCCTGAACCAGTGTTGACCTGATTCAGACCGCGCAGACTGCCTGGAGGGCTCATCCTCACATTCTGTCTATTGGCCACAGACAGGATAGCGTACACCTCCGTTTCGAATGCCGTGGTATATGCGCCCAGAGCATAACTCTCGCGCAGCCCCAGACTCTCAATATATATTCCTGCCCCGGAGGATTTTTGATCCTCCAGCCGTGATCCGTCGGTAAAACAGACCAGGCTTGAGGGCTGAAATGCAACCTCATTTTCCCTCCACTGATCCCTACTGGGGATCCTGAGGGTATATGGCCTAGTCAACCTAATATCGTCCTCTGCATTCCGTACCTCGATGGCGGAAATGGGAATTTCCTTTTCCACCTCCTTGGCGACTCTTGCATGTCCTATTATTGCTCCCTCTCCCCATCAGTTTCCAGAGTCTTGCATTCTAAGATGCGACGCCATAGCCTCCTTTCTGCTACAGATGGGAAGCAGTGGCAGCATCAGCAAGACCTCTAGCGTGGCTGAGGGTGTCGTCCTCATACCCCCGTAATACCCAGGATTGCCAGCCTTTGGAGTTTGGCCAGTTTCTTGGTAGTGGTTTGGTTCACACCACACCACCAGACCAACGCCTCATAGAGGATCCTCGGCCTGATGATCGCAGTGTAAATCCAATGAAGGATTCGAGGGTTATGTCCCCAGGTCCTCCCTTTCACTCCTAAGTTTATTTCATTTCGGGTGTGATCTGGTCATATCCCGCTGATTTTCCTCTTTTTAGTAGCTGAACTGCCCCTTTCACTTCCACTTATTTTCTAACTTCTTGTTGTTCTACTTCTTCACTGGTGTTTTCTCCTGTTTCTTTGTCTTTGTCTTCTTCGTTAATTAGCTGTGTGTGTAGTAGGTATTCAAAATACTCTTTCCAACAACTCATTATTGCATGGCTTTCCCTCAACATTCTACCATGTTCATCTTTTATTTGCTTTGTTTTGTTGATTTTGCCTTTTCTTAGTGATTTCAAAATCCGGTAAAATAGCTTTTGATTACCTAATCAGTCTCTCCATTTTATTTCCGAATTCCTCCCAGCTCTTCTCCTCTGTTTTTATCATTACTTTGACTTTTATCCTTTGAGTTTTATATATTTCTTTCTACAGTTTTTAGTCTCAGGTAATCCCTCCATTTTTGTTTTTTAATCTTGACTTCTTGCTTGATGTCTTCGTTCCACCATCGAGTTTACTTCTTTATATCATTTATTTTTATACTCCAACACACACCTCTCTTGTAGAGATCACTACTGCATCTTTGAACTCTTGCCACAGTCTTTCAATTGGCATATTTGCAAATTTATTTACCAGATCTGCAAACTTTTCCTCTGTTCTCATTTTATATCTCTCCGCTGATTGGGGCTCTCTTAGCTAGTATATTTTTATCCCTTCTTTGGACTTGCTTTGTTTGCTCTCTGCTGGCACCTATGCGTTTCTGCTCTGTATTTCTGCTCTGCTCGAGGTAAATAGTGGTCGCTGTATATTTCAAATCCTCTTTTGACTTGCACATTCTTAATATCCGTTCTACAGTCTCTGTTAATTACTACATAATCAATAGTTGATTTTTCTTTTCTCCTTTTTACTTCTCTGGTGTACTTGTAAATTTATTTGTTTTCAAAGAATGTATTCGTTATAATAAGATTATTCTCTATACAAAAGTTTATTAATCTTTTGCCATTAGTATTTCATACGCTTTCCCCATGTTTTTCAATTACCTCTCCAGTTTCTTCATCCTTTCTTCCTACTCTTCCACCTATAATTATCAGTCTACCTTCCACGCTGTCTACTGCTTCATTCAATTTTTGTTTTATTTATTTCAACAACACACCACGAGGGCTTACAGCCTAAATACTATCATACCATGGGTGTCGACAAGGAGGAAAGAGGCAACTTGTTCATTCTGGACTTGAAGGTTTGGAGGTTCGGAGAAGGAAAAACATGTGCCGGCAAGGAATTTCACAACTTGGAAGTCCCCAGGACAGAAGAGCGGGCATAACAAGATGTTCTGTCTGGTGACCTGGACAGTAAAAGGGTGCATTCGCGCTGTTCCCCTGGTAGATTTGCTGGGGACAGGAGGTGGAGGAACTATGACAGAAAGCTCCTCTGAGCAGTGCCCGTGAAGATATCTATAAAAGAGAAAGAGAGCTCACCAACGTCACGTCGGTGGGCAAGGGATGGCAGCCTTTGGGTGAGGGTAGGGTGACCGATGAGACGTATAGCTCTCTTCTGAATAGAGTCCAGGATAGCGATGTAGAATTGCTCCCAGACTTGATCCTTCTTCGATGCCCTTTCATCCTCGTTTGGTCCATAAGCCACAATCACTGTCATGTTGCTTTTGGTCTTTAATTCTATCTTTAAAATTCTCTCGCTTATTCCAACCCATTTTGTTAAGAGGTTCTTCTTACGACTTATAGTAATAAAACCTACTCCTTGTTTTGCTCTTATCTGCATCCACACTATTGAAGATCATGAGATGTCCATTCTCCATTTACTCTTCTTTTTTGTTTCCGTTATTCCTAACAAGTCTAATTTCACCTCTTCAAATCCGTCTATTAGTTTGTGTTCCTTCCCAGATAAACCTCGAATATTCCACGTACAAATTTTCCAGTTTTTACTGGCTTTAATGTTTCTCTCCTCTTTCTTTAAACAGTTATCCATAATCAAATCCGTCTTTATTGCCTGTGTCAACATCTCCGTGCCAAGATCATTTTCTTCTGTTAGTTTTTTGTCTTATTTTTGGTGTAATCCTTTAATCCTCCTTGCTGTTTGTCCCACTGTAATGCCTTTCCATTTGCAATCAATTTCATATATTCTACTTTTACGCTGTTTCCTTTGTTCTTCCTTTATTTGTTTCAGTTCTTTATAATATTCTTTTTGTCTGTTCTGATATTCTTTATTTCCTGCATCATTTCTGTATTGTTCTTCATAAGTTCTCCCATCACTTCGACCACTTCGCATTCCGCATCGTTTTGTTAATTTACTTCTTCTGAAATATTCTGCATGTTCCAGTTCCCTCTTTCGTTTTGTTTCCTCCTCTGTGTCCATTTCGCTTCCCGAAAAATCCGATTTCATTTTAACTATATTTTTAATTATGACCAGTTTGTTTCCTTACCTACTCCGGTCCTGTTTTCCCCGCCCACCCGCCTATTGCTGTAGCAGCCAGTAACATTCCAGCTGGTGCTGATGTCTGTTGAACACCCTGATACGAGCCGCTACCCGAATTCACTTCTAGGAGGTAATCAAAGACTTGGTGTTTTCACAATGATTTCCGCCTCAAACCTTTTAACCCGTTTTCAGCTTTTACTACTGTCACTAGTTAACACGTTATTCACCTCTATTGTGCCTTTTACACTCGATATTTCCCAAATTTGGGTTTAATTTCGGAATGTTTAATTAACACCAACTTTAATCTGCACGGCCAGGACCGAATATACGTAAGTATATATACGAAACCCATATATATATATATATATATATATATATATATATATATATATATATATATATATATATATATATATATATATATATATATATATATATATATATATATATATATATATATATATATATATATATATATATATATATATATATATATATATATACTTACCTGTGTACAATATGGGAGGAAGGAATAAAGTACCTTGGGAAGCCACTGATATCAAATCGGTACATGATACAAGTTACATGATAACAAGTTACAATTTACATATATACTTATCTGTGTAAAATATCTGTGAAAAATAGACAAGTTTCAAACTTTGGGCTATAGTCACTCAATAGGAATAAGACCTAGAGAACTACTTCTATTGTCGTTTCACAAGATAAAGTCACAAAACAACACAATTTACTGGAGTGTAAAGTTTTACAATAAAACTTCAGAGAGAGCCAAAGAACTGAACAAGACATTTTTTAAGAAAACTAAAGAACACTCTAATACAAAAGTGTTTTGCACTTTTAGTGAATTCATGGATTGTAATTTAAATGTGAGTAACCTTGTTCCATAGTAGCCACAGCTTGACAAGCATAATTTATTATTTGTATATACATGTGTATGTGTTAAACTCACTGGGCAGTTTTCCTGATGTATATTATTTTGCAACCATCTGAAAAAGTTCTTTTATTTTTCAGTACAATTATATTAGGTGTTTAAAGTAATTTATTTATTTAAAACTTAACTTGCTGAGTAACTAACTATATTAAAATTACCTAAGAGAAAACTAAAATCGTTTATACTTACACATATGGAATGGGTTTAATGTTCTCATTTTCCATTTGATGTAATAGAGGCGTAAATATCCTCCATGCTTCTGTGAGCTCATCTGACCTGACAAAATGCATTTGTGACCCACAGAATACATCAAGAATCAGTCTTTCATAGGCATCTGGTAACTTAACATTCTAAAATGCAGACATAAAAGTACTTCAACACTGTGGTGAGCATTGATAAGTATGATTTGTTTTGGAAACAATCAAATTTATCACAACTATTTTAACATCTTTTGTTTCTTCAATAAAAACTAGTACTTATATGTAGGAGTGTTGTTGGTTGCCTGCTGTGCACCCGCATTCAGCGACAGTAAGCAAGAGAGGGGAAACTTCTGGAAATACATTAATACAGTGCTACATATGTAAACCAGATAAGGTAGTGGGATCACATCCATATGAAGATGCAAAAGTTATGAGAATAGATACTGTTTGATTAATGTTGCCTGGAAAAAGGCCTGTTCATATCGAAATATCCAAAAGTATATATGGTAAATGGGTGATCTAAAAATTATAATAGACTACATAGTGTATGATGAGAGACAGCGCACATTGTTAAAAAATACTAGGGTTATTCGAGGTGCTGAATGTGGGTCAGACCATTTTCTTGTGATCTAAGATAAAACTGGAACAAGGATGGATAAAGGGAGTGAGGAAAAGAAAAATAACCAACAATCAAAGTTGAGATACTGTTAATACATGAGAAAAGGGAACTGTATGCCTATTTATTGGAAAAAACGATGACGGAGTTGCAATTATTACTGAAGGAATATATTAAAGAGTGCAATGTGGAAAATGCATGCACGACGCTGAAAGATCTGATAACTTGATATGCAAAAGAAGCATGTGGTGAGCAAAATTGAATGATTTAAGAGGGATATGTGGAGGAATGAAAAAATAAAGAAAGCTGTGTATAAGAAAAAGGAAGCATATAGAAGAATAGTAAATGCCAAATATGTAAGAGAGAAAGAGAAGCACCTGGTGGAATACAGAAAATGATAAGTGTATGCAAACAAATAATTAGTGACAATAAGTCATACTGGTTTGAGGTAAATCTTAAGATAAATAATCTCCAAGAGACACTAATCGTAGTGAATGATTGGTGCCTGAGGGAGCAGATGTCTGTGAACCCCCGAAAAACCATCATTCTCCCATTCACCAGTAGGATAAGGTTGAATAAAGTAAAACCACCTACTCTGATGGTGAGACACTTCCATTTATCGAACAGGCGAAATATCTGGGGGTTACTTTAGATAACACAACTGGAGTGTACAGTTGGGAATCTAATTCGCAGGGCCAAGCTGTCCCTGTGGACATGTCGAAGGGTCTGTGGAAACAACTGGGGAACAAACCCACAGCAAATGTATTGGCTCTATGTAGTGGTTATCAGACCAATGATAACCTATGGAGCTATAGTTTGGTGGCCTAAGTCACTTTGTGGCAAGCATGTCTGATGATAATGGGCACGTTGGGCACCACTCCATGAGTCCTAAACATTCCACCTCTTAATATATGGCTGGAGCGGGAAGCTAGGTGGATCACGTACAGACTTAAACAAATGGCTGACAGCATGCCAAACGCAATCAGTATGGGAAGTACTAGACTCCTCGACATTGAAAGTCACGAGTTTCTGGAAATGACCTCAGAAATTATGTCTACAAAGATCTGCAGAGACCTGTTTTCAAGACCGTCCTTCCGGAGAGGAAGAACTGGGGACTAAATAAAACGTCACTATTGAAGGCACATCTCTGCTGGTACACGGACAGCTCCAAAACTCAGTCAGGGGCAGGAGCTGGTAAATATGGGAGCAGCACTGATGCAAGAATATCATCTAGCCTTGGAACATATGCAACCATATACCAGGCAGAAGTATATGCCATTGAGATGTATGCAAGGGAGATTAAACAAAACCATTGCACACACAAATCGATAAAAATATTTCTGATAGCCAAGCTGCTATAAAAACAACTGGAGTTGCAAGATTGCCCTTAATGAACTGGGAAGCTACAATGAGATGGCGTGGGTCTGGATACTGGGGCACTTGGACCTTGATGGCAATGTAGCGCCTGATGCTCTTGCCAGGAGGGTTGCTGGGAGGAACTATATTGGATCAGACCTGTGTTGGGGATATCCTCATGCACAGAGAATCACACCTCATAGACCTGGACAGGTGGAAAGACAATCCAACAATGGCAAAATCTGCCAAGAATAGCATACTCATTAAGGGCCTGTTAAGGGCTAAAAGACTTCAAGAGTTAAACAGGCAACAACCAAGAACTCTGGTCAGCCTGTATACAGGACACTGCCGCTTGTGTCACCACCTGCACAGAATTGGACTTGGACAAGAAACCGAGTGCCGACTGTGTATGGAGAGTGACGAAACAGCAGAACATGTGCTATGTTTCTGTCCGGCTTCGGACAGGACCAGAGACCTGCTTTTTGGCAAGACCCAACTTGCTCCAGTAAATTTGGATAAACTTTTGTTCTCAGAAAGTGTCAACCTCTGTAAGAGCTTGGACTTGATGGGTGAAATATAGGACAATTAGGCGTGAGCCACAATATAGCTTAAGGTCGCAGTGGAGGAACTGTTATGGCCCCCTCACAACATAACCCAACCTTACCTAAGTAAGAACTGAAAGTTACTGAGAAAATGCAGAACGATTTTGAAGGGAACAAGAATGTCTTTTGGAAGTGGATAAAAATGGCAAGACAAACCGGAAGAAATAATATTATTGGGGAGGAAACACAGAATGGGGACATGGTATAGGATCAGAAAGCTGTGAGAGAATGCTAGAAAGAATATTTTGAGAAAGCATATGGAAGCAATATGAATCATCAGAACCCTGTGAATGTGTCAGAAAGAATGTGACACTGTTGTAGTGCATGAAGTTAAAATATCGATACAAAAATTAAAGAACGGAAAAGGGGCGGGCCTTAACAAAATGCATGGAAAAATATTTAAAATGTGGTGGTTATGTAAGCCGTTTTTATGTATGCATATAAATATGTCAAGTATCCATAAGGTGGAAGGGTGCTATCATGGTCGCCTTGTATCAAGGCAAAGGAAGCAAGAGTTAATGCAAAAATTATTGAGCGATAAGTGTTGTAGGTAAGCTATTTAGGAGAGTATTGATAGATACTAGATATAACCGAAAACATAAAATTTTGTAAAATTTTTTTTTTTTTAATAATGTTTTGTATAATAAATGCAAATTTGAAATTATATATATTTACCTAAAAAGAAAGTTTCGCATCATATGGTGACATCAAAGGTTTACTAAGCCTACTAGATCCTATGTAGTGATAGTCAACTTTCTTAGTTCTTATGGAAGCAATATTAGATTTTTCCTGGCTACTACCACTTTTATTTTGTATACACTAATACCAAGTATTAGTAAAATGACCTTTATGAAAAAACGAAAAAATTATTTTTGCAAACATTTCCACCAAAAAAACAACAAACACCTAGTAGTTACAATATTGTTGTCATCGAATTTTGACATTAAGTAGATTCTTAATATCTATTGTATTATGACAATATTTCTCTACATATTATTGGAGTGAAAATCTTTTGTTAAGATGTGGTTCAGCGTTGATGAGAAGTTTGACATGTTCAAAACTTACATAACGTACCAAAAACGATATCAGGAATGAAATCAACCAAACCGATCTATTTTGGAAAAGTAAGCTCTAAGAGAAAGTACAAATGTGATGAGAGGACTGTGTGTCAAACCAAACTGATATATTTTGGAAAAGTCAGCTCTAAGAGAAAGTACAAACGTATGTATGTGAACTGATGCATATTCAAGACGTGCCCTGAGTAAGGTAAAGAATAGAAAATGAGAAATGATCATTATCAAATAAATGTTTTGGTGTATGCATCATGTTTTTTTTTAACGTCGGCCTATTTCCGCGACTATGGCCCATCACCGACGCCAAGGAGCTGTTTCACCTCACTATCCTGAAAATTTGCCGAACCCCTACTTTTCTGTAAGGAGGGTAGGGATCTTTAACATTCCCAACATCGCATGGACACAGGACCGACGGCTTCACGCCCCCTCCAAAGGGCTAAACGTGCAGACGTTCAACTTGCTGAAATACAATGCCAGAACCTCGGTTGATGTACTTATGTTTATACACATATCACTCTTCATATCTGCATCATGAATCATTGTATTTCAGGTGAATATGTCTCACAGCCTCCACAATATACATTAGTGTGCAGTGTGGTATCAGTCAACCAAATGTTTGTGTGTGTGTGTTTGTTTCTTTAACGTTGGTCTATTTCCGCGACTATGACCAATCACCGGCACCAGGGAGCAATTTCACCCCACTATCCTGTAAATTTTGCCGAACCCCTTTACCACCCCCCCCCCCCCTCCGAGGGGTGGAACATTCAGACATTCAACTTGCTCAAATACAATACAACGTTTGATACTAATTTTATAGTAGATACTAAAAAAGTAAAAGGGGAACCTTAGGAATCGAACCAGTACCCTTCAGTTCAGAGGCCCACATACTTTCCACTGAACCACCAATGCTATGAAATGTTCATAAAATCCTAAAAAATAAATAAATTTAATCTGTTTAAATACCAACTGTACCAGACTTTACGACTGGGAAATACCTAAAGACGAATACATTTTTGTCTCGGCTTAAAACAAATTAGACAAGGAATTTCATAATAAAATAATTTCGAGAAATGGTGCTCATAACATAAAAAATATGCACTACTGGGCCACAGAAAACCTGAATCTCATGTGGAAGACGAGTAAACAGTTAATGAAAGACCAGACTATCAGCTCATATATCAGCGAAGGAAGTGTTGACGGCTGCAGTTATTTGTCATTTTTGTCTAATGGATTGGATGAGAGCAGTTAGGTCTGCCCTTAGCTTATCTAAGAGATACGGTTTCAGCAAGAAGGTGCCCCACCACACAACACAAGTCATGTTACAGAACATTTGACAGGTATTTTTTTTTTACAAAATGGATTCATGCAAAATGTCCCATCGCATGGCCGACAAGGTCGCCAGAGTTGACGCTATAGGCTATTTTTGTTGGGCTTATGTTTATTCCAAATATTATAGTGATATTAAACAACCAAAAAAAGTGTCCTAATAAGTTTGAATTTCATACGGTCATGAGTGAAAGGTCAATGACATTACAAAATGGCTTTCAGCATGTTATACGGACATGTCGAAAAGTTATTATTAATGTTTGTTTTATTTTAATATATTTTACTTTTTTTTTTGGATTTTTAATTCAGTTTTTGAACATATTTTCATATTTAAACATATTAAAGGATGTAGAGGAAATATTGGAGGTGCTAATAACTGAAATATTATAGCAAGAAATGTCAGTGTCAACAGGATTTTTATATGTTTGTTTAATATTTTAACTAAATCGCATCAATTAGAGCCACAAGTTTGTAACTTCTATGTAAGATACACTGTATAATTTTAATGCATACAAATAAATAAATAGTTTTTGATTTTGATCATGATTTATGTTAATAGTGTTATTTCCAAAGCTACCTCTGCAAAAATACATTTTTTGTTATTATTTCATAATGTACGCCATTTTTACTAAAGATATTTAATTCCGGTATATACAAAATTGAAAAACGTTCTTATTTCTATTTCATGTGGGCCCCGTCCATAAGAAATAAGAAAGTTTACTATCACTACACAGAACCTAGTAGGCTTAGCAAACTTCTCATGCTACCATATGATGTCAAACTTCCATTTATGTAAATATACCTAATTTCAACAAATCAATTATTGAAGCACGAATATCTTGCCACATTTCACATTTTTTGTTATATTATCTAGTACTAGCCAGTGACCTATTAATTTTTTTAACATGAAAAGTATCCTTAGACAACAAATTTTACCTAATTTAACTGACTTCACATCTCTTATAATTTCTGAGAACATGCACTGCCCTGTTTGTGAGTTAAATGTAAAACGAATGAAGTGTAAAATGAATTAATTGACACCTACCGCATATCTGCTTCCATAGGTAAGATCTAGTTCAGTTTCTTCCATATTAAAAGCCATACCTGGTGTTTTCACCATAAGTTTAACATACAAGGCTTCTCCAGGTTGTACCCTAATCACTAGCTCATTTCTCACAGGCTTACCATCAAATATGTCCCCAGCCACATCCTTAAATTGAATTCTTACTTCCGCTTTTCTTTCATTAAGAGCTTTTCCACATTTTAAAAAGAATGGCACACCATCCCATCTTTCATTATTTATATGTAAAATTGATAATGCAAAAGTAGCAGTTATTGAGTCGTTTGGAACACTTGGATCATCTAAGTACCCCAGCTTTGCTTCACCTTCACCCTCAGGATTTCCTACATACTGCCCCACAACTGTCTCTTCCAATTTAATTGGTGAAATAGACTTTAACACCTTAACCTGTAAAATAATAAACATAGTGAAAAAATAATCACATAAAATTTTTGACAACATACTTTTTCATTTCTAATTTCATCAGGATGACAAGTTACAGGTTTTTCCATGGCCACCAAAGTTAAAATCTGAATTAAATGATTTTGCATTATATCTCTTATAATGCCAAATTCGTCAAAATATCCACCCCTGCCTTGACTTCCAAATGGTTCTTTGAATGATATCTTCACTGATGCAATATTATCTCTATTCCAGGTAGGACTAAATATTCTGTTGCCAAATCTTAAAGTCATCAAATTTTGTACCATTTCTTTTCCCAGATAGTGGTCAATTCTATATAATTGTTGTTCAGTGAACAAGGAGGCCAACTGATTCGTCAATTTTAAAGAACTTTCTAAATCTCGTCCAAATGGCTTTTCTATAATTATACGAGTCCAGCCTCTAAAGAAGAATAAATTTAATAAATATTTGCTATTAATCAAATAATAATTAAAGGTAATTAAATTTTGTACACTTTTTCATGCATACTTACTTTTGAGCCATGCAAATATTCTTGATGTTAACAGCAACAATTTCATATAGAAAAGGTGGCAGGGCAAAGTAAAATATCCTGTTGGCATCAGAGCCTGTTTCATGATTTTGTATTTCCTGATTCAACTTCATATAATCTTCTGCTTGATCATATGATCCTGAGATATAATAATTTAAGTTCCAAAACTCTTTGTACTGTTGTTCTTCTGTTGGTTGCACCTAAATTAATTAAAGTTTTATGGGTGTACACATCTAATTGTTCTTGCTGAGTGAAATTGTAGGATCCAGCAGAAATGTAAAAACATATTAAACTTTTTATAATGACGGATCTCGAAAGTTCTATATGTACTCTACGTGGAACAGCCAAATGGAATAAATTAAATATCTCAATTATTGTGCATATTTATCAAAAATCCCGAAACATCAATTTTAATGACAATAAAAAATGACATCCTGCAATGCTCAAACTTCACCCATACAGTTCAACCCTCTTCGAGTGACATTTGCAACCCCAAAATTTTTTAATAGGAAGGGGCTTGTGATACCTCTCTACTAAAAAAATGCTATGGTTTTAAAATTTATTGCAAAAATTAACAGCAAAAAAAAAAAGAAATTCATTTGATCGAGGAACTTTTGCTACAACATGCTAAAAAAATTTGTAATTAATCACGTTTCGTTCTTGATAATACGAAAAAATTAAAAACACATAAATCCTAATGTAGATGTCCAAAATGCATGCCTTAAACTTCTTGGCAGCACCCTGAACGTAAATAAAAAATGTTTTCTAACGTTAATCAACATCTAAGGCATTATCGCAATCGTTATTCTTCTTCTTTAGTGAGTTAAAATAGGAAGTACTGCCGGACATTGATTTGGTATTGCTAGTGATGGGAAAAACGGTTGTTTTCTATTAACAGTTGAACCTGTTAGCGTTATTTAATAATAACCGTTGAAAATAACAGGTCCAGTTATTTATCTGTTATTTTGAACTGGATAGTCCATCGATAGTATCCTATGTTTCCAAAGCTGTGAGCGAGAGCGAGCACACTAGTATAAATATCATGTGCTGGTGCTCCATCCTCCTGGAACCATATCACATTCATTGGAACTTGTGGGCGAATTTTTTTGTTCAGATGACCTAAATTATTTGGCATGTTCTTGTTCTTGGTGGCTACTCTATAGATCCTTTTCTTCCAATCCACATGTTCCGAAACGCCCTATCTAAGTAAATCCGGATGGGGGCTACATAGTGTGGTGCTGCCCCAATATGCTGGAAAATGAGGTGGTTAGCTGGAATATCAGGTTGTCCTTGGTCTGGGTATATGGCTGCGAGGTACACAATTAAGTCTAGTTGAAGAAAATTCAAATATCTTTTGCTTGTTAGCATCTGATCAAAAAAGTAAGAACCTATGATTAATCATTCACTATCCCACACCAGATATTTGTTTTTAGAGGTTACTGAGTGTGTACCTTCATCATCCAACCGGGATTTTTTGTAAAACAAGATCTGCAGGTTTGTCTCTTGACTGTAGCATTGACATACAAAGTTGCTTCATCAGAAAAAACTGTTTTTTTTTTTTTCGAAATTTGGAATTGTAAAACACATCTGTTGTATTTCTTTACAGAACTCATTCTTGAGATTGAAGTAGCCCTTAGAAAATTTTGGTACCAGGCAAACTTTGTACGGATGATACAATTCGATAAACCGTTGATTTTAATGTGTCATATGTTGATTCAAAATCTTAAAGCAAAGAACGTATCATCCAGCAGTAACAATAAAACATTCAACTGAACGTCTTCAATTTGTAAAGGCCATCCAGATTTAGCTGTCTCAGATGTCTGAAGTCCCTAATTTATTTTTTAAATTTTGTGCACTGTATTTTGAGAAATTGGTGGGTGATCAAAGTAAGTGTTATTAAATAATTGCACTACCTCCTGCTGAGTATGAGTTTAGTCATCAAAACCAATCATATTTATAATATTATATGTTATCTTTTCAGTCAACTTCATCTTTTTCTTAAATACAGCCAATACTTGTTTTAAGGGCAACTCAAGTAGCCTTAAAATTATTTTCACAGAAGGTAAATTATTTACTAGTACTGACTATCATCAAGAACTTGGTGAAATGTTGGACATACAAATGGTCAAAATGAGAAAAAATTAGAAGATAAACATGCGAGAATCTTATTTGGTTGAAATATTTTATAATAAAAATTACCTATCAGTTGCAAAACAAAATTTGGAACACTGTTCATTCCTATATAAATTAAGTAATAATAAATTGACATTTTCAAAATAAAAAATGGGGTTTAAAACCACTTTTTTAAAATTAAAATTGACCTGCTTCGACATTTTCTTCTTGAATAAAATATATTAACGAAACAAATTTGCTTTTTGAAAAGCATTAATTTATCAAGCACCATTGAGTAAAATTTAAACAAAAATATGGATAGAGAATTAATTAAGAGATCACACCACACCACTTTCCATTTAAAATTTTTGTTGGGGTAGTTATACCATTCGAATGAGGTTGGGGTGGGGAGAAATATTTTTACTTAAAGAAGTGACATTTAAAAATCCAACTTGACTCTTTTAAGCATTTTTTTATGTTAGTTCATAAATAAAAAGGTATTTTTTTGGGTTTTCAGTAAATGATGGCACATAAAAATTTCTGTAAGTGGCAACTTATATAGAATATAATACCTAATTATTTGCCAAACTAAATTATACACTAATTATCCAAGAATGTTCGAAATTGTTAAATTTGCAGATTACCTCCCGAACGCTTAAATTTTTTTTCAGAAACATGCTTAGAACCTACCCTGGATGCACAAACGACATGAAAAATTTCTTGTTTACACCCCTAATGGAAGTTATGGGACCTGGGGTGAATAGGGGTGCTGCGCTAGGTAGGTAGTAAAAAGGAAGTATGAGCAGAAAACTTGAAGAAAACGGCTTAAATGCTGTCTTTTTCGCATCTTGAAGCCCCATCTCCCTTAAACACAGCCTACCCCGCACAGCATCCTCACTCGCCTCAGGTCCCGTAACTTTTTCGAGGGCTGCTCTCAGGAAATATGTCTTGTGGTTTATGCAACGATGGTGGTTGTATGCATGTGAGAGGGGGAAGGAAAATGCCCACGACGAAGCAGCAGCCCTATTCACTCCTGGTCCCGTAACTTCCTTGGGGGGGTGTGCATAAGAGATTTTCCTTGTGGTTTGTTAATCCAGGGGGTTCTAGGCATGTTTCTGAAAAACATTTTTGAAAAGCATTCGGGAGGTAATCTGCAAATTTACCGTTAAATTTAATTTAAGTTTTGTTAAAAATAACCACCTTCATATATGGTCGACAGGTTTCAGATAATCCTTGGGTAGAGCATTTACTTCTAGAGTATCCAACAAATGTTGTGTTCTTTGGAAGCAAATTATCCCGATATAACCACCAAAGGGTTGGATATATTTTTTTCCTTGCTAAGTCCCCCTGAAATTAACACAAGCTATAGTACTACAAATAAAAATTTAAAAAAATTTAAAACCGACTTCATTAAGGATAACTCAAAAACTACTGGTCAGATCTTGATCAAATGGAATGATATAGGACCACATCAGAAGCACCAGCTTTCAAATAAAAAAGAATCATCAAAATCGGTTCGCCTAGAAAAAAGTTCTGAGGTAACACACATAAAAAAATACAGTCGAATTGAGAACCTCCTCCTTTTTTTGAAGTCGGTTAGTTATATTATACATAGTGAATGATATATATTAAAAAATAAGAAATCTGTGCCAAGTACAAGGAACACAAGTACACTCACCGATCCACCCATAATTATAAAAGTATGATGGTGTTGTCCGTCAAAATGCGTACCGTCATGCTCCATATCCTTTGAAACCAAAGATTTTCGATATAGAGCCAAACAGACTTCAGAGCCTGATGAGTCTGAAAATAAAATTAAAAGACTATAATATCCTATACTCTAATTTTTAGTAGTAAATTACCATCACATTCTTTCTCTTCTAAACGAAACATTTTTACACCTTTTAATCAAAGAAAATACCGAACACTAATAGAAAATCAATCACCGTGTGTATACGCTAAAAGTACTTAAATTAAGAAAGTTTATAAACCATTTATAGTACGCATTCGCGTCTTAAGCTAAGATGACTTTCACGTCTGTTCAATAACAAATTTCAAGGTTACTGTGTGGTTATCAAAATTTTAACGTTTCCCGCCATATTTAGTTTACATTACCCATCGGCTGTCAGCTGATGTTATGTTATAATAACTAATTAGTGAATATATTCGTTAATCTTCTGTCAAATTATTGTCTTAAAAATTACACTGACCACTGTTTGTAATTGGGTGTTGAAGTATTGAGTTATATCTTAAATATTGTTATAACCAGTGTTAAAATTATTTTAGGTACCTATATTACATGTCGGTATTACATGAAATTAAAATTAATTCACCCTTTTGATCGCTGAATAAATAAAATTCTACATATGTAAACACGCATAGCGGTTGTGAATTGCGAATGTTTGGAAGAATAAGACATTTGTAAATTTGTAGTAGCTGAAAACAATCAGTTTAAAGAACGGCTTTTACACAAACACCTTTATTTAACTAGTTAACAAAATATAAACTAACGCTACTATTGACTGATTATCGAGCTAATTAGAAATGAATAAAAATAGTCTTTATACAGTAATTTAGGGGAGAACGACCGTAAAACAGTGCGTACTGCGTATTTCTCGAAGACTCGAAGAATCAATTAAAATCAAAACCCACATTGTTGCCGCCTGCGGCCTGCACAGAACACCTCTTCCCAGTGTTGCCAGTTACCAGAGGTCCTCAAAAATTGTACCAAATTACAAGTTTATATTGTACGAGATTTTGAACTCTTGTACAGACGCCAGACGACAAAAATGACTTGTTTTTAATCTAATATTATTATCAATATTTTTCGTGAGAGTAATAATTTTAGGTTATCAAATAAGTATTTATTTTATTATGTGTAAACGTATGACACAAAAAACGGCCAGTTTAAATTTTTTAGTAAACAGATTAATACAATTCCCCGTAAATAAAACTAGATATAGTACAGATTTAAAGTACATTAAAAACGTGGCTAAATATAACGAATATTCGGATTGCTTAGTGGAAAAATTTACTAATAAGCACAGAACAAGGAAAATGTTAGCGGAATCCAGAACATTCAGGAAGGATAAAGTAGAAACAAGTTTGTTTGACTACCATTTGAACCGTGTATCACGCAAGAGGGCTCGAGAGTCATTTTAAGAAAGCAGATTTGCAGCTAACCTTTTCGACAAAAAATTATTTAAAAAATTTGATAGGTAATACAAAAGATAAGGATAAAGCCATTGAAATGTCGGATATCTATGAGATAACTTATGTAAATATTGTAATCTTAAAAACATTGGACGAATCCAAAGAACCATATTGAAATCAGATTTAAGTAACATTTGACACAGCGAAGATATGGTAGTGTATACAAGTCATGCGTCACACAGTCATCACACCCACGTATCGTTTGCCACTACAACTCCGCGAACTGAGACGAAATGCGAGATTACTTTTCCTCATTTCCATAGGCGTCTGTCTGCTTCTTTCATCCTGACCCCTCTGATATCTTACAAAACGTCATCGAAATTATCCAAGCTGGCATGGAATTATTTATTCCACGTACACAGAAAACCCCTGCAGCCACTCAAAAGCCCTGGTTCTCTAAATCCTGTGACAAGGCCACACTTGAAAAGGTTAAAGCTCACAAAAAGGTTCTACACAATCCCAGTCAAGAAAACCGTCAAGCATTTAACAACGCAAGAAACCACTATGCCCGCATTCTTTCTGAGGCAAAAAACTCGTTTAATAACCACATCAAAAACAAAGTCCTCTTAAGCCCCAACGGCAGAAAACCCTTCTGGACTCTTGCTAAATCTATTGGGAATAATTTCTGCAAGAGCACGTTCCCACCTCTTGTCTCAGGGGTTGAAATTGTTTCTACCGCCCTGGGCAAGGCTGAACTTTTTGCCTCGTTGTTCGCGGGCAATTCTACTCTCAATCCACCTCCAAATGTTCAACAGTCCTCAATGTCGCGCATAAAATGACTGATATAATTTTCAAAACTAAAAAGGTACGAAAGATGCTCTCTTCTCTTAATACCAGGAAAGCCTCTGGCCTTGACGAGATCCCAGCAATTGTTCTCAAAAAATGCGCACCAGAACTTTCTTCTGTCCTGACTCGTCTGTTTCAGACATCTTTTTTTTCCCCTCAGGGCTCGTCCGCGGCCTTGCCGCCCCGATAGCACCGCAACCCTTGGTTGATTGTGCATACTTAGTCTTACTCCACCCATTCCAAGATCACTGTGCCTTGAACTAGTCTACACAGCGATTGGTAGGGTGAAGTTTTATATTGTTCTGTCTCCGGTCTAGAGTGACCGTAGATCAGTTGTCTTTTCCGGTCCAGAGCTATACACTCACACAAGATGTGCTGGGCTGATTCCTCCCCTCGCCGCAGAGTCTGCATGCGAGGTCCCCTTCGAACCGCCCCATTTTATGCAGGTGTTTCTTGACGGCCATGTGTCCCGTCAAGAGACCTGTTGTGTTTCTGAGCTGTCCTCTGCTAAGGTTTAGCAGCTCCACAGCTCTCTTTGAACTGGGTCCGTCAATTATTGACTTCCAATGTCTGAGCCCTGGACAGTCCGCCCAGTACACCTTGTGTTGGTTTCTGACCCAGGACTTAATGGCTCCCCTGGCAGTGCTCTTTGACACGCCCAGAGCCGGTTCTGGTCCCATAAATGGTTCTGCTGACCATCTCTTCGCGAGACTGTCAGCTTCTTCATTGCCTTTAACCCCCGAGTGACCCGGCACCCAGATGAGGGTCACCTCATTCTGCCCAGCCAGGTTGCTCGTCTCGTCTCGGCACTCACTCACCAGCCAGGAATTTACCTGTGGGCTACTTAGTGCCTTAAGGGCTGCCTGGCTGTCTGTGGCTATGAGGATCCGCTTGTTGGTGTAGCCCCTCCTCTTGTTCTCCCGCACACAGTGCAGGATGGCGTACATCTCGGCCTGAAACACCGTTGCATGGGCTCCGAGGGAAATACTATGACTTACCCTCGGTCCTTCCGAGTAAACACCTGCCCCCGTCCCACGCTCCCCGCCAGATCCGTCCGTGAACCAGACGAGCGCGTCCCGTGGCATGCCCGGCGTCTCCTCCCGCCATGCCTCGCGATCAGGGATTTTCACCGTAAAGTTGTTTTCCCTGCACATTCGCGGGCTCGCGAAGTCTGACCTCATTTCAAGCATGGGCTCCTTCACGATCTCCTGAATTTTGCAGTGGCCCCTGAAGCCTGGGTTGATCTTCAGTCTACCATTGCAGGCTAGTCTGTATAGTCCTAGCCTGGCCTCTCCCATAATAACTAAGTGTAGGGGGGTAGATCCAGCAACACCTCCATGGCGGCTGTTGGGGTTGAAGACATGGCCCCTGTGATGCCTAGGCAAGCCATCCTTTGGATCTTGCCTAGTTTTTGTTTGGCACTGGATTGTGTCACCTTAGGCCACCAGACCAGTGCCGCATATGTTAACGATGGTCTGACCACCCTTGTGTACAGCCAGTGGGCCATACTAGGTCTTAGTCCCCACGTTTTTCCATATAGCCGCCTAGTGACGGCTAAGGTCATGACTGCCTTACGCAGTATTTTTCCAATGTGACCATTCCAGGTTAGCTTAGAGTCCAATACGACCCCAAGATATTTTACCTCCCTGGCGATTGGAACGCTCCTACCGTATAGAGTGAGAGTTATGTGGCTTTCACACTTCCTCCTCCTCGTAAACGGCACGACGGTTGCTTTCTCGGGGCTCACCCCGAGCCCTTGATCAACCGTCCACCCTTCCACCACTTTCAGTGCAGTCTGCATACGCTCCCACACTGCCTGTGTGACCTTTCCTCGGACCATGATGACAATGTCGTCCGCATAGCCCTGTACCTCATACCCCCCTCCCGAGAGCCTCCCCAGCAGGCCGTCCACGACTAGACACCTGAGCAAGTGAGACAGAACGCTCCCCTGCGGACACCCCGCCGCGACCCCCGCCAGCAGAGTCCCTCCCGCGAGTGAGGTGAACACCGCCCTGTCCCTGACCATGGAACCGATCCACCTGCAGCAGGTCTCCTCTATTCCACGCTCCCGGGCAGCTGCCAGAACCGATCCGAACGAGGTGTTGCTAAAGGCCCCCTCTATGTCTAGGAAGGCCCCCAGCGCCACCTCCTTGTTCTCCAGCGTATTCTCCAGTTTCAGCACCAGTTGGTGCAGTGCTGTTTCTGTTGAGAATCCTGCTCTCTATGCATATTGTCCGCAGTGTAGAGGATATGCTTCCAGTACACCGCCCCTAATGTGCCGGTCGAGCAGTTTTTCCACTGTTTTCAGCAAGAAGGACATGAGACTTATTGGCCTCAGGGACTTTGCCTGGTCTGTTGGACGCCCAGGTTTAGGAATAAATACAACCCTGGCCAGTCTCCATGCCCTCGGAATGTACCCCAGAGCCAGGCTGGCCCTCATAATGAGGGTAAGCACCGGCGCCAGTATATATATCCCCTGTTGGAGCATGATGGGCATTATTCCATCAAATCCCGGCGATTTGTATGGCTTAAAGCTGTTAATGGCCCATCTGATTTTGCTCCAGGTAACCACCTCTTTAGCGACTGTCCAGTCTATAAGGCGCCTCTATTTCTGAGTGTTCCCAGTCCGGAGGTGATTGGTTTATTATGTTACAGCCGGGGAAGTGCGTCTGGAGTAAAATTTCCATAGTTTCCTCCCCCGAGCTTGTAAAGCCTCCCGTGGGTGTTCTAAGGGAGCCTATGTTAGTCTGAGGGCCCTTAGACAGGATCTTGTGTAGTCGAGCACTCTCGGACGTGTTTTCCACTTCTTCGCAGTGCCTCCTCCACGACTCCTTCTTGGCGTCCCTCAGTCTTTTGTTATAGGTCGATAGGGCCTGTCTATATTCATCCCATGCTCCCGACCTTTTGGCCGCGTTAAACAGCTTACGAACCTGCGTCCTCCTTTGCCTGAGGTCCTCGTTCCACCACGGGACGTTCCTGGTGGACACCCTCATTTTCAGGGGGCAGTTGGCGTTATAGGCCGAGGTAATTGCGTCTCGCAATTGGACTGCTGCAATCTCAAGGTCTATTGAATTTTTTATGGTACTCTTAACCCCCCGCAGTTCCACAGCCAGGTCTGCCCTGTAGGCTTCCCAGTCCGCCTTGCGGGGGTCCCGGTACCATACCGTTTCTCTTTCGACTTTGGCGATTTCAAACCGGATGTATCTGTGGTCTGAGCTACTCACTTCCCCAGACATAGCCCAGCTTTTAACAAAGTCGCCCAGAAACTGGGTGGAAACTGTTAGATCTAAAACTTCCTCACGCCGTGTTGTGACGAAGGTCGGTTTATTACCTCTATTCAATATGTCTAAATTAAATTTCATAAAGAATTGTAAAAGTGCCTCACCCCTAGAGTTTGTGTCCGAGCTACCCCACAACTCATGGTGCGCATTCGCATCTATGCCGATGATGGTCTGCCATCCACCTGCTCTGCTACCCACCATCAGCTGCTCCAATTCGTTGGGTGGAGGAGGGTCCGTGCTGTCCCCTGGCAGATAGGCTGACGAGACACTAATGTCCCTCAGCCCATCCGCTCCTCCACATCGGATTTTGATCGTTGCCAGGTCGCTGGAACAGAAATTCATTAGAGGGAGAAACTCTATCCCTTCCCTGACAAAAATGCAGGCCCTCGGGTTCTCGCTGGATCTGCTGTAGATGAGCTTTCCAGTAGCTCCGCCGAGTCCTTTGATCTCTCCTTTATAGGAGTACGGTTCCTGGATGAGGGCCACATCCGTGTTCCTCAGAGCCATTAGTAGTCCGGCCGTGGCTGCCCTACTGTGTTGGAGGTTGACCTGAAGGAACCTAAGTCCCATTAACCCTTAGTTGCTTCCCCAGTGGGCGGAAGCTAACCCTTCCCATGCCCCAGAATGCCTTGAAGGAGGTTCCTTCAAGGGCTCTGTAAGATGTCGGGTCGATCGAGAAGGCGAGCGTCTGTCCTTTCTCCTCTGCCTTCCTGCTTAGAACCGACCAGTGTTGCGTCCCCAGTTCAGGGTTCTGGATCTTAAGTCTGCTAATCACCGTCTCCTGCGGGACGGTGTCAGGGATCCGTACGAGGACCTTGCGTCTCTTTGGGAGTTCCTTGGGCTCGACGGCTGTCAAGTCCGCCCCCTCCCAAATCTGACCGAGGCCCCCGATTGTTTCCGCAGCCAGTCCCGCGACTGCGGGCCGGCACAGGTTGTCCAGAGGATGCCCCCCGTCAGGCGCGTCCGGTGGAACTGAGGCGGGCTCTCCCCTTCCTGAAGAGAGTCCACTGCAGCTACCACCGCAGCCTGGATCAGGTCCGCCTTCCCCTGGTCTAGCGTGACCTCAGGATGGCGTCTGTCAATCACCGCCATCCCGAGGCCCTCCGCAGCCTCCCTGTAAGAGCCAGTCTGCGTCGGTGTTCCGGCCTTGGTTCCTTTGGGAGGTCTGTCCGTAGTAGGCGTGCTAGAGCCAGAGCGCGGCGTCTTCCGACTCGCACTCTCCTCTTGCGCCTTTACAGGCACCCTGGCCCTTTTGGAACGTCTGTCTGTAGTGGGCGTGCTAGAGTTCGAGCGCGTCCTCTTCTGACCCGCACTTCCCTCTTGCGCCTTTACAGGTTTCTCGACCGTCCAGGTCCCGGCCGCCATTTTTTGCGTCCTCCGGAGCTTCTTTCTTTGCGCCCCGGAAAGACGCTTGGACTGCCGGGGCAGTCCCTCTACTCTAACAGTAGAGTCCTCACTGGTGGAGGGGCCCCCGGAGTCCGCGGAGCTCGCCGCCCTCCGGTGGGACCCAGCCTCCAGCTTGGGTGTCGGGGACAGGTCTCTGGCCGAAGCTACCCCCTGATCCCCCGTATCTACGCCGGTCGTGGGACCTCCAGAGTCCGCTGCCGCCCCCTGGCTCGTCTCCGTTTCCGGGATAGACTCAAGGCACAAGTCTGTAGCCGGAGCCACTCCTCGAGCCTCATTGGTTTTGGTTTTGTATGTGTTTATTATCTTCATGTTGTTCCCACGAGAATGGGGGAAATACTGTCCACACCATCAGAACCCCCTGTGTGGTGCAAGGCGGGTTACTCTGGAGGGTTGCCTGGTACTCCAGAGGTTCCGTTCACGACACCATCGCCCTGGTGCCATCCATCCATAGGCACGGGTCACGTGACACCGTAGATTGGGGGAGTTTAGTTCGACCTCCTTGTCTAGATCCGTCATGTTTAGTTATTAGCAGGGTCACCTCGTGCAGGATGCGGATTTTTACCGCGCATGACGGTCTTGGGGAAAGCTTCATCGGGAGTTTATGTTGTTATTTCCACTTCCTCAGCTTGCCCCCTGGAGTCCTTTGGCCCGCGACTCCTTAACCCCTTCAGACATCTTACAATAAAGGCATATTCCCTAGTAACTGGAAACCCCAAGAAAGGATCCAAACGCTTCCTAGCAACTACAGACCTATTTCTCTCCTTTCAGTCGGCTGTAAAGTGATGGAAAAGTATATAAACACCGAATTACTAAAATTTCTTGAAAAACAGAGTCTAATCCACGACAGGCAGTATGGATTGCGTCAGCGCAGATCAACTGCCGACCTCCTTTCCTTTGTCACCCATTCTTGGAACAAGTCTATGGAACTACACGGGGCATCCCAGATTGTCGCTCTAGACATATCCAAAGCATTCGACCAGGTCTGGCACGCAGCGCTGCTTAATAAACTACCGGCCTATGGCCTACCACAAAAACTCTGTACGTGGACAGCAAATTTCCTCTCCAACCGGAGCATTTCTGTTGTCGTGGATGGCCATTCCTCTAAACTGTATCCAATTAATGCAGGAGTTCCTCAAGGTTCAGCTTTAGCCCCTACTTTGTTTCTTCTCCACATCAATGACCTCCTCTCTAGCACATCTAACCCAGTTCACAGTTACGCGGACGACAGCACCCTCCACTCAAATATACAATATTCTAAGCCTGTCTCTTTAGCCCAATTAGGTGAGGATCGCAGACTTATGGAGGGTTCTATCTCCGTGGATCTCCAAAAAATATTAGACTGGGGAAGTAGAAATCTTGTACAATTCAACCCCACCAAATCACAGTCTTGCTTTCTTTCTCATAAGAGATACACCAGCCTTAGACCCATCACAATGAACAACCGAGTTATTCAAAGTAATGAGTCCTTTTCACTTGTCATTTCTGTGGATCGAATTCTCCCGGGCTCGCAAATACTTTTCACCAGCTAATCTCTATACCTTATATACTTCACAAATAAGACCAAACTTCGAATACTGCTCCCACATCTGGGGTTCTGCTGCCGGTTCTACACTCGCTATCCTGGACTCCATTCAGAAGAGAGTTATACGTCTCATCGGTGACCATACCCTCACCCAAAGGCTGCCATCCCTTGCCCACCGACGTACCGTTGGTGGCCTCTCTCTCTTTTATACATATCTGCACGGGCACTGCTCATAGGAGCTTTCTTTTATAGTTCCTCCACCTGCTGCCCCCAACAGATCTACCAGGGGAACAGAGCGAATGCACCCTTTTACTCTCCAGGTCACCAGACATAGAACATCTTGTTATGCCCGCTCTTTTGTCCCGAGGACTTCCAAGTTGTGGAATTCCTTGCCGGCACATGTTTTTCCTTCTCCCCCGAACCTCCAAACCTTCAAGTCCAGAATTAACAAGTTGCCTCTTTTCTCCTTATCGACACCCACGGTACGATAGTATTTGTGTGTTGTTGAAATTAAAAAAAAATGCGTGGCACAACACATTTGGGATAATAATCACGAAATAGATCAAGAAACTCTTAAACTTATCAAAAATGTAAAACAACCAGCGAAGTTAGATGCGTACGAAAGTATTTATATCTCTAAGGCAATAAAAAACAAATTTTCTTTAAACCGAGCTCCGCCACTGATTTATAGTCCGTTGTTAGCACTCTCTCTTTGATGTAGAATAGATTCCGAAACACGGCAAGTAAAGTTATAACGGGAATTAAAAAACGACGTGCTGCAATTAAAATACAATACACATAAAATTTGTCTGTGATTCGCCCCTCTCTGTATCGGTCTTTACCTAAGACGTGGTATAAATGTGATGTTTAGTGGTTAAGTAGTTTCGAATTTTTCATCCTCTCATGACGCCAACTTTGTTAGTGAAACGATCGTCAGGGCTTGAAAAAATGCGTTTTGGTGATTTGGGCTCTCCAAGTGTACTTGTCAGTGCTCATAAGAGGTTCCAATCTTTACTTAGTTAATAATTAGATTATTAAGACTATACACAATTAATTATCATATAATAAAATATCACCAAATGAATCTAATGATTACGTACTTATCAATTTTCTTCTTCAAAACTATAGATAACGCATTTTCACTTTTGCTTAAACAAATACACTTAACTTAAACTACCAGAATACGGCCAAAAGCACTAACTGGAATTTTCTCCCATCACCATACATATTATACATAATACACTTGGAGAACCTAAATCACCACTACACATTAAAAAACCTGACGATATTTCACTAACCAAGTTAGCGTCATCAGAGTATGAATAATTATGAATTATGATGACGCTAACTTGGTTGGTGACACGAACGCCAGATTTTTAAAATGTGTTGTGGTGATTTGGGTTCTCCGAGTGTACTCAACAGTATAAGTAACATTTATACCGTGGTTCTACAGAACTAGAATATTATTATGCTATGATTATGATTCACGTCATCAATTTTGCGATCTGCTAACTTTATTTTTAATATTTGATAGTTTCGTCAATAGAGGGCGGTACGAAGATGAAAATATACCAGGAATATTAAAAATGTACTTGTGTACAAAAGTGTCAACATGTACCAGATTCCTACAATTGTACCAGCTCTGGCAATACTGCCTCTTCCTCATGACACTGTCAAACATTCGAGATGGGCGCGTTAATGTGATCTGCATTTTGGTGGAATAGAGATGTATGCTACTTCCTTTGGATCACACTACCGCCCTCGGGTGAGATACAACACAAATAGGGTCAAAGGTCAAAAATGAGCTTAGGTTTGCGCAACCGTGAGGAATTGGGCGACACTACATGAGGAGGCACTTCACGCACATCAGTAACTGTTGCTTCTCGCAGTGGGGGCTCCTTCCTTAGTGGGGTTTCTAGGGTGTCCTCGGTGGCGAATGGGATGTACAGGAACTGGATGAGTTACTCCATTTTTTGCCTGAACATATTTGGTAAGCGCAGACACGTTCTAAGTATCTAAAGGTTTAGTTGGATCATTAGGGTCCACCATTTGATCAGAAGTGGGACACCAGCTTGGAGATCCGATAGGGTCCATCCCGTTTAGGAACAAACTTGGAGATAGTTTCAAATCTTTGCGCCTGTAAAGGGGTCTGGAGTAGACCTGGCGGTTTTAGGTTAGAGACCTTGTATCTCTGAAAATCTATACATTTATCTACACAGGCGGCAGCATCTCGATGAATTCCAACCCAATAATATCGTGGGATGATTTTCTGAAGGGTGCGGTCTACACCATAATGGCCAGCAAGTGGCGAGTTATGAGTTTCACTGAGCACTTTTTCGATCATACACTTTGGCGCTACCTGTTGTGTATCATCTCCTTCATAGTCGGGGAAATAACGGTAGAGGATTCAATTGAGCATCAGGTACCCTCGGTCACTCCATCTCCGAATTTCAACTGCAGATAATTCAGGGGTCTCAAAACACTAAATCAATTGAACAAGATCAGGATCTGTAAGTTGCTGGTCTCGGATTGCTTTCCTATTATCTACAGGAAGGTTAACTGTTACAAAACAAACTTCACATTGCCCATCCTCACCAACATCATGGCAATTTGAACGCGACAAGGTGTCAGCCAGGGCATTATGTTTGCCTGGGCCATACACTATCAAGTCATATGGTTGCAGTGATAAAGCCCATCTTGCGAGTCGCCCTGTCGGTGATTTTAGAGACATAAGCAATCTAAGGGGCTGATGGGTCACTTTTGACAATCACGGGGGATCCTTCGATGTATCCCCGTAACCTAGAGAAAGCCCACACCACAGCTGAAGCTTCTCTTTGTGTTATGTGGCAATTCTTCTTCTGTGCTTGGGTCAACAGACAACTAATATATTCTACAGGTAGCTCATCAGGACCCTCCTTCTGGAGTAACGCTGCTCCAAGTGAATATGAGCTCGCATCTGTCCTTAGGATAAACGGGGTCAACCTGCTGGAGCATGGGGGCGGTTGTCAATATCCTTTTTAGTTTTCGGAATGCTTCCTCTCGAGGGGGGTTCCCATAATCAGTTTAAAGAACGGCTTTTACACAAACGCCTTTATTTAACTAGTTAACAAAATGTGAAGACTGGAACCTGTGATGAGCACTGGTAAGTACACTTGGAGAACCCCAAATCACCACAACACATCTTTTAAAAACACCTAACGATCGTTTCGCCAACAAATGTTGGCATCATCAGAGGATGAAATTTCTAAACTAAAAATTTTCATCCCCTGATGATGCCAACATTTATTGGCGAAACGATTGTTAAGTCTTTTTAGAAAATGTGTTGTGGTGATTTGGGGTTCCCCGAGTGTACTTAATGGTTAACAAAATATAAACTAACGCTAATTGACTGATTATGTAGCTAATTACAAATGAATAAAAATAGTCTTTATACAGTAACTTAGGCGAGAGCGACCGTACAACAGTGAATATTTCTCGTAGAATCAAAACCCACACCCACACTGTTGCTTGCGGCCTGCACAGAACACCTCTTCCTCATGCCACAGCCAAACGTTCGGGATTAGCGCGTTTAGGAGATGGGGTACTGGCGGAATGGAGATGCGTGCTACACATTTTTATTAGTTTTTTAGTAAATAGAACGCCTAAAAATCTATAGAAGAAATTTTACAATCGAGGTTGTCGTTGCCAACAAATAAATAACAAGTCCTGAAGCTATAAGTGCGTTATGATAGCAGACTTTCTTTAAAAAGTCTTTTTGCATTATCTTATAGAAACTTAAATGCTGGTAATATAATCTTGAATGCAACTTGTGTACTAAATTTCATTTCTAATAGCTTTATATTATTTTCGGAGATATACCTACAATCTTAAAAAAAAAATTCACAGAGAAACTGGAACTACAGCTGGCATACGAACTTATTCAAATCATTTACAAAAAGATAATCATTTCCAAGTTTCATCAATTATGTTCTAGTGATCGCCCGATATATATATATATATATATATATATATATATATATATATATATATATATATATATATATATATATATATCGGGAGATCACTAGAACACACACATATATATATATATATATATATATATATATATATATATATATATATATATATATATATATATGTGTGTGTGTGTGTGTGTGTGTGTGTGTGTGTGTGTGTGTGTGTGCATGTGTGTGTGTTCGGAAAGATTTCCGAGGTCTTTAATGTGAGACATACTTGGTTCTCGGGTTGAACCGCGTCCAGAATTGATTAAAACTCGACGTTTCGGCCTCTGTTTTGGAGCCATTTGCAAGAGGTAAAGGAAATACGTAAGGACATGAACACTAAGGCCTCAATCTGTCTACTCCTTAGAGCGGTAGACAAAGGTGGGTTGGGTTGTTGTAGCTCGATTACGTGTCCTCAATCTGCCTACTCCCCAAATCTCGCCGGAGATCGTCTCTAGGTCTCAGTGTGTTCAACCCTAGGCCTAAGAGAGATCTGGCAGTTCGTTGCAAGTCTTGTATTGTATGTATCGTTTCGTCTGTCTCCTTCGTTATCAGTGTAATGGGTCAGGTCACGGTCAATTAAGTCAGGGGCTTTCGTCACGGTACTTAAAGGATTAAGAGGATTGCAGGTATTTGTTGAGTTAGGTAAGGGAGCAATAAAATTGTGTATTGAACTTATTGTCTTTTTGTGTGTTTGTAATGAAGATATAATAGGTTTCCAAGTAATCGGAAAACGAAGACCATCATCTCTCTTATTTAAACAATCGTTTTTCGATCTCGATTGCTTCCGGATAATTCTGGTTTTGAAGTTGTAAACCGGGGCTATTGTTTAGGCATTGTCGAAGTCTATTTTGTGTCCTGTATGAATATGATGCATGACAAGCGCCGATGTGGGGTCGGATTCTCTAACTGCGAGGGTGTGTTCATATCTTCTATTGTGGATGCGTCTATTTGTTTGTCCTACATATGTTCGGGAACAGTCGGAACAAGGAATTTCGTGAACTCCGTGGGATTTGTTTGGAATCGTATCCTTGGGAGTTTTTAACCGATTTGACAGTTTTTGCTCTGTTGTAAATATGGTTTTGTAATATGGGTTAGAAAAATTCGGCTGATTTTGTCGGTGACACCTTTAATGTATAGTAAAAACGCTGTGTGTTGTTGTGTGGAATCTGTCTGTTCTTATTGTGGTGTGGTTTGTTGTTGTGCGTTTCTAATGTTTCGTAGTATGTGATTGTTGTATTCGTTTTCTAGAAATGTCTGTCTTAAAAAGTTTAATTCTGTTTGTTTATTGTTGTTGCCCGTTAGTCTGAGGGATCGTGTTACTGGTGTTCTTTTTTGAGGTCAGAAAATCAAAACTATCATCAACAACTCCCAACTCAGTCCTGACCTCAAAAAAGAAATAATCTCCCGCGAAAAATCATCTCGCATCCCTAGAAAATATGGTCTCTCGAAAATCCATAAGCCTGATATTCCCCTTCGCCCCATCGTAAGTGCCCGCCGTTCACCCGCACAAAAACTTGCAAAACATCTAGCCAAAACTCTCCAACCTAGAAAACGCTACATCCTATGTCAAAAACTCCACCCATTTCATTGACCTTCTTCAAAACAACACAATTTCTCAAAACGACATCCTAGTTAGCTTTGATATAGTATCCTTATTCACTAATATACGGCTATCTGAAGCCCTTGACATTCTCAAAAATAAGCACAATATTTCACACGATACCTGAGCTCTTCTAGAACACTGCACATCTAACACTTGTTTCCGTTTTCAAAACAAATTTTATAAACAAGTTCGATGTGTTCCAATGGGTTTACCACTCTCTTCTGCATTGGCTAACATTTTCATGGAAAACTTCGAGGCACAAGCCCTCAATTCATCCCAACTTAAACCAACCTGCTGGTTGAGATACATTGACGACATTTTTGCTGTCTGACCACACGGTAAAGACTCTCTAGACGAATTCCTTTCTTACCTAAATAACATCAACCCCCAAATCCAGTTCACCATCGAAAGAGAAAATAATTTTTCGTTGCCTTTCTTAGATGTACGCATCACTAAAAACCCAGTCAGAGGATTTTCTTACACTTTGTACCGAAAACTAACCCACACTAATCGTTATCTTAACGCCCAATCTCACCATCACCCATCGCATCTAAAATAGTAACGTAATCCCTCAAACTAACGGACAATAACAATAAACAGACTGAATTAAAACTTTTTAAGACAGACATTGCTAGAAAACGGATATGACAACAATCACATACTACGAAACATTAGAAACGCACAAAACAAACCACTACACTACAACAAGAACATACAGAGTCCACACAACAACACACAGTGTTTCTACCATACATTAAAGGTGTCACCGACAAAATCAGCCGAGTTTTTAGAACCCATATCAAAACCATATTCACAACAGAGCAAAAACGGTCAAATTTGAGAAAACCTCCCAAGGATACGATTCCAAACGAATCTCACGGAGTTTACGAAATTCCTTGTTCCGACTGTTCCCAAACTTATGTAGGACAAACAAATAGACGCATCCACAATAGAATATATGTGTGTTCAGTGCGCAGTTAGAGAATCCGACCCCTCATCGGCGCTGGCCATGCATCATATTTATACAAGGCACAAAATAGACTTTAACAATGCCAAAACAATAGCCCTGGTTTACAGCTTCGAAACCAGAATTATCCGCAAAGCAATCTTGATCGAAAAACGCCCCGATTGTTTAAATGAGAGAGATGATGGTCTTCGTCTTCCGATTACTTGGAAACCTATTATATCCTCGTTACAAACACACAAAAAGACATAAATTCAATAGACAATTTTATTGCCCAGTTACTTAAGTCAACAAATATCTGCAATCCTCTGAATCCGTTAAGTACCGTGACGAAAGCCCCTGTCTCAACAAATACCTGCAATCCTCTTAATCCTTTAAGTACCGTGACGAAAGCCCCTGATTTAATTGACCGTGACCCGACTCATTACACTGATAACGAAGCACATAGACGAAACGATACATACAATACAAGACTTGCAACGAACTGCCAGATCTCTCTTAGGCCTAGGGTTGAACACACTGAGACCTTAGAGACGAGCTCCGTCGAGATTAGGGGAGTAGACAGATTGAGGCCCCGTAATCGAGCTACAACAACCAAACCCACCTTTGTCCACCGTTGTGTGGATGATGAGTAAAAAATTGATAGGTTATGCTACTCAAAAAGTTAGTGCCATAAGTTCTTATAGCATTTTTTTGAAAATTCAAAAATAACGGAGTTACAGGGTCTCAAAAAAAAATTTTTTTTCAAATTTTTGTTAATAACTTTTTAGTCGTGAAACGATTTTCTTCAAACTTGATGCAGTCATATACAATACAATTTTGTATTTGGGTTGAAAATTTAATGTGGATCCCTTGGAATCTAAAGACCGAGACTGCCCTTGACCAACAGATAATGGCTCATAACTTTTTGCTTGAACTTTTATCTGAAATCTAACAAGACATGATTAAAGAGAATCATAAAATCTTCAAAAAAAGTCATCTTGTTCTATCCAGATAAAACTAACCGTTTTCGAGAAAAACGTTTTTAATATTAATGGATTGTGCTTTGAAAACATTCTCGGTAAACAAGCTTTGGCAGGTAATAGTTTGTTGTGATTTTACTTGCGAAATAGTCCAGTTGTTAAACCAGATTTATAATTATATAAAACAAGATGAATAATAATATAATGATGATAATGATAATGATAATGATAATGATAATGATAATGATAATGATAATGATAATGATAATGATAATGATAATGATAATGATAATGATAATGACAATGACAATGACAATGACAATGACAATGACAATGACAATGACAATGACAATGACAATGACAATGACAATGACAATGACAATGACAATGACAATGACAATGACAATGACAATGACAATGACAATGACAATGACAATGACAATGACAATGACAATGACAATGACAATGACAATGACAATGACAATGACAATGACAATGACAATGACAATGACAATGACAATGACAATGACAATGACAATGACAATGACAATGACAATGACAATGACAATGACAATGACAATGACAATGACAATGACAATGACAATGACAATGACAATGACAATGACAATGACAATGACAATGACAATGACAATGACAATGACAATGACAATGACAATGACAATGACAATGACAATGACAATGACAATGACAATGACAATGACAATGACAATGACAATGACAATGACAATGACAATGACAATGACAATGACAATGACAATGACAATGACAATGACAATGACAATGACAATGACAATGACAATGACAATGAAAATGATAATGATAATGATAATGATAATGATAATGATAATGATAATGATAATGATAATGATAATGATAATGATAATGATAATGATAATGATAATGATAATGATAATGATAATGATAATGATAATGATAATGATAATGATAATGATAATGATAATGATAATGATAATGATAATGATAATGATAATGATAATGATAATGATAATGATAATTATAACGATAACGATAACGATAACGATAATAATATTTTTGAAGCCCTGTAACGTCCGTTATCTTTAAGTTTAAAAAAATGCTATAGTAACTTTTGGCACTAACGTTTGAGTAGCACAACCCCCTGAATTTTTTGCTCATCTTTTCCGGACATGCAGGGTTTGCCAATTAAAACTTCCCACCTGAAAAATATCGGATTAAAAAAAAAGAAAAAAGCCGAGACACGTCATCGACTTCATTGTCAAGGGGGTAACATGATGGCGTAAGTTTTGATGTCTTGTAACCTACCCCTCAGGCAGTGGAGTAAAGTACGCTTAAATTTTAAATGACACCCTATGTTGAGTGACACCTACTTTTAAAGCTTTCTCAATTCTGCTGACGACAACATACGACTTTTTTAATTTTGGTTTGGATATGGCAATAAAATTATAAATTAAAGAATAAGATAAAATATGAATGAATGAAAGAATCTTACTTAATTAAATGTTCAAATTGTTTTCCCTCCGCTTCCATACAATAATAAAATTTTGCTCCACTTCCGAACGAACATTTCGAAACAACAATTCGGCAAGTGAATTTGCTCGTGTTGTATACATTTTCGACTTCAAGTGTCCCCATAGAAAAAAGTCCAAGGGTGTTAAATCTGGCGATCTAGACCGCCAGTCAATTGAACCGCGTCCTATCTAATGATTTGGAAAGTTCTGATTAAGAAAATCACACACAGCTGCGACATAATCTGGTTAGAGCACCATACTGCTGAAACCACACATCCTCTTCTGCCAAAGCCTTGTCATGTTCCAATACTTCCACAATCCTCGGGTAGATATGCGTTTCCAGTAGATTCAGATACATGTTTCCATCCAGATTTCCCGGTAGGCAGACATGCCCTATATGAGGTAGTCTCCCAGTTTGCCCGCCCAAACATTCAATTTCCCCGGATGCTGCGTATATGTTTCACGAAAAATTATTGGATTTTCATCACTCTAGTAGCGGAAATTATGGCCATCCAGTTGGAAAGTACATTCATCGGAAAACAGATTGAGTACAGAAAGGTTGGATTACTTCTGGGACGATCACTCATTTCTTCACAGAACTGCACGCGGCAATCAGGATCGTCTTCATTAAGTTCATGTACCAAAATAATTTTGTATGGGTGATATACTTATTACTTTTTAAGATTCGGCGGCAACTAGCTACAGGAATTCTTGAAGTACTTGCAAGATTCATGAAACTCAAATTTGGTTTCATTGGGATGTGAGCCAGGACAGCTACCTTGATTACCCTCACTACGTACGACCTGCTCAAGTTGATGCTTTCTGTTTGCAACCGATTCTGTTTCTCAAAATTTATGCATTAAATTCAGGACATACCGATGCGAAGTGTTTTTCTCAGAATGACGATCATTAAAAATATGTGCTGCCTGTCGTGCACACTTTTCATTCTTCTAGAACAAACTAATTGTTTCCACTTTCACACCAATTGTATATAAACCATTTTCACGCTTTGGAATTCAATCGACTTTCTGATCATCTCACGGGATATTTACTTGTCTCGTTAAAGTAAAACTGGTAAGAAAGTTGAATTGATAAAGTTTATTGAGAGATAAGCGAAAAATAATAAAAGAAAATATTTTTATACAGAAGTTGTTAAAAGAAGTCGTCAGATAACGCCCGAAATGCTTCGAAATGTTCGTTCGGAAGTGGAACAAAGATTTTATAAATTGTATGGTAGTGAAGGGAAAACAATTTGAACATTTAATTAAATAACATTATTTCTGTAATTGATATTTTGTCTTACTCTTTAATTGTTTATTTTATTGCCATATCCAAACCAAAATTTAAAAAGTCGTATGTTGTCGTGAGCAGAATTGAGGAAGCCGTAAATGAGGTCTCACTCAATATGGGTGCCATTTAAAATTTAAAGGTACTTTACGCCCCTGCCTAAGGGGCAGGTGCCAAGCTTACGCCATCATGTGTCCCTCTTGAAAACAAAGTCAACATGTCTCGAATTTTTTTTCTTTTTAAGTTTTAATTGGCACACTGTAATCCATTGATATTTTATATTACTCTTTAATTGATAATTTTATTTCCATATCCAAACCAAAATTAAAGAAGTCGTATGTTATCGTGAGCAGAATTGAGCAAGTTGTAAAATGAGGTGTCATTCAATATGGGTGCCATTTAAAATTTAAAGGTATTTTACGCCCCTGACAAAGGGGCAGGTTCCAAGACATCGAAACTTACGCCATCATGTGTCCCTCTTGAAAACAAAGTCAACGTGTCTCGAGTTATTTTCTTTTTAAGTTTAAATTGGGGCTCCTGTAATATATAAATAAATAAATAAATAAATATATATATATATATATATATATATATATATATATATATATATATATATATATATATATATATATATATATATATATATATATATATATATATATATATATATATATATTTGTTCGGAAAGGTTTCCACGGGAATAAGTGTGAGAAACACTTTGTTCTCGGGTTGAACCGTTGAACTACGTCCAGAGTTTGTTTAAACTCGATGTTTCGGCTCCTGTTTTGGACCATTTTAAAATAGGTTATGGGAATCTGAAAGGAAATCTCAGGCCTCAATCTCCCTTCTTCTTAGCGCGGTATGGATTAAGGGTATTATAGTTCGGCGGGGCTTCAATCTGCATATTCCTCAAACTTTACTGGAGATCATATCTAAGATCGCAGGGTGCTCGACCCTAGACCTAAGAGATATCTGATTGTACCCACGATTACCGAAATTTTAGAAAATGATAACAGCCCTTCAAAAAACAAATTAACTTCCCAAAAAGAGGGTGCACCTCCACATTTTAATGTTCGCGTGAAACAATAATTGAATTACAGGAAAGTGGATTGGCAGAAGAGGCCCAGTTGAGTGACTCTCTTGATCATTTGATATAAGTCCCTTCGATTTTTTTATGGGACACCTTAAATCAAAAGTTTATGTCACTCAGCATGTTAATCTAGAAGACTTTTATACGAGTCTGGATTTTTAAGGAATGCCGATTATTGACACCGGATCTCTTCGTAAATCTTAGAGCATGATTTGAAATAAAACTATCTCACTGTATGGAAGTTGGTGAAGGCCATTTTTGGCAATTTCTTCATTAATTTAAAATGTTTTATTGTAATTGTCTTTCTTATAAATCAATACACATTTTCTGGAACACTTACCCCATTGTAGATTTTTTATAAAATATAAGGTTGTATCGAGCGGATGATTAGACCTTTTAATAGATGTATCACAAAACTACAAGACCTCCCTAGCTATTTAAAAATATTTAGGAGGTTGCTATCAAATGCAGGGGGTGGAGTTCGCGGGGTATTAATTTTATACCAAATTGCCTCAACGTCAAAATTGACAAATAAGGCAAATTTCTTCAAAATTGTTTTTCTCACGAGTTATAGTAGCGGGTCACGTTTTAGTAGAAGGATCCATATACTTATAATATATATATATATATATATATATATATATATATATATATATATATATATATATATAGGTTAGGTTAGGTTAGATTGTGAGTGGTCCATATCGGTCCCTCCACCGCGACCATAAGGTCTATTGTGGCTCACGCCTAATGTCTATATTTCGCCCAACAAATCCAGCCTCCTACAGAGGTCGATAACCTTTGCGGGCGAAAGTTGATCCAGATCCTCTGGAGCAAGCTTTACCTTGCCAAAGAGCAGGTGTCTAGTCCTATCCGCTGCCGGACAGGAACACAGCACGTGCTCTGCTGTTTCGTCATTCTCCATACACAGCCGGCACTCGGTCTCCTGACCGATCCCAATACGGTGCATGTGATGCCGCAAGCGACAGTGTCCTGTATACAGGCCGACTAGAGTACTCAGTTGTTGTCTGTTCAACTCTAGTAGTTTCTTAGCCCTTGACTCAGACAGGCCATTTATGAAGGCCTTAGAGTGAGCTAATCCTGGAAGATTTTGCCAATATTGAATTGTCCTTCTATCTGTCCAGGTCTTTAAGGTGCGTTATATATATATATATATATATATATATATATATATATATATATATATATATATATATATATATATATATATATATATATATATTGCTATGATATCGCACTTTTAATTGTTGAGCATGAGAATTTTAATTATTATGGGGTTTCCTCTTTCTTATAAGGTACTTATTTTTATTGCCAATATTTCTTTACTTACCGTTGTATCTGAAAATTTTTCTGGGGAAGTGAGTAGCCCAGACCACAGATACATCCGGTTTGAAATCGCCAAAGTCCAAAGACAAACGGTATGGTACCGGGACCCTCGCAAGGTGGACTGGGAAGCCTACGGGGCAGTCCTATCAGTGGAACTGCGGGGGTTAAGAGTACCATAGACAATTCAATAGACCTCGAGATTGCGGCAGCCCAAGTGCGAGACGTCAACTGTCCTCTGAAAATGAGGGCGTCCACCAGGAATGTCCCATGGTGGAACGATGATCTCAGGCAAAGGAGGAAGCAGGTTCGTAAGCTGTTTAACGCGGCCAAAAGGTCGTTAGCATGGGATGATTATAGACATGCCCTAACGACATATAACAAAAAACTGGAGGACGCCAGGAAGGAATCGTGGAGAAGGCACTGCGAGGAAGTGGAAAACACATCCGAGAGTGCTCGACTACACAAGATCCTGTCCAAGGGCACTCAGACCAACATAGGCTCCCTTAGAACATCCACGGGAGGCTTTACAAGCTCGGGGGAGGAAACTATGGAAGTTTTACTCCAGACGCACTTCCCCGGCCTTAACATAATAAACCAATCACCTCCGGACTGTCAACACTCAGAAATAGAGGCGCCGTACAGGCGGGCATCTAGAGTGGACTGGACAGTCGCTAAAGAGGTGGTTACTTGAAGCAAAATCAGATGGGCCATTTACAGCTGCAAGCCATTCAAATCCCGGGATTTGAAGGCATAATGCACATCATACTCCAACAGGGTATAGACATATTGGCGCCGGTGCTTACCCTCATTATGAGGGCCAGCCTGACTGGGGTACATCCCGAGAGCATGGAGACTGGCCAGGGTTGTATTCATTTCTAAACCTGGGCGTCCAACAGACCAGGCAAAGTCCCTGAGGCCAATAAGTCTCATGTCCTTCTTGCTAAAAACAATGGAAAAACTGCTCGACCGACACATTAGGGGCGGTGTACTGGAAGCATATCCCCTACACTGCGGACAATATGCATACATAGCAGGAGTCTCAACAGAAACTGGTGCTGAAACTGGAGAATACATTTAGCAACACCTCATTAGGATCGGTAGTGGCAGCTGTCATGGAGCGTGGAATATAGCCCTGCTGCGGGTGGATCGGTTCCATGCGCAGGGACAGGGCGGTGTTCACCACACTCGCGGGAGGGACTCTGCTGGCGGGGGTCGCGGCGCGTTGTCCGCAGGCGAGCGTTCTGTCTCCCCTGCTCTGGTGCATAGTCGTGGACGGCCTGCTAGGGAGCCTCTCGGGAGGGGGGTACGAGGTACAGGGCTATGCGGACGACATTGTCATCATAGTCCGAGGAAATGTTACACAGTCAGTGAGGGAGCGCATGCAGACTGAAAGTGGTGGAAAGGTGGACGGTTGGCCAAAGGCTCGGTGTGAGCCCGGAGAAAGCAACCGTCATACCATTTACGAGGAGGAGGAAGTGGGAGAGCCACAGAACTCTCACTCTATACAGTAGAAACATCTCAATTGCCAGGGAGGTAAAATATATTGGGGTCGTATTGGACTCTTAGCTAACCTGGAATGGTCACGTTGAAAAAATACTGCGTTAGGCAGTTATGACCCTAGCCGTCACTAGGCGGCTATATGTAAAAACGTGGGGACTAAGACCTAGTATGGCCCACTGGCTGTACACATGGGTGGTCAGACCATCGTTAACGTACGCGGCACTGGTCTGATGGCCTACGGTGACACAATCCAGTGCCAAACAAAAACTAGCCAAGATCCAAAGGATGGCTTGCCTAGGCATCACAGGGGCCATGACTTCAACCCCAACAGCCGCCATGGAGGTGTTACTGGATCTGCCCCCCTACACTTAGTTATCATGGGGGAGGCCAGGCTAGGACTATACAGACTAACCTGCAATGGTAGACTGAAGATCAACCCGGGCTTCAGCGGCCACTGCAAAATTCAGGAGATCGTGAAGGAGCCCATGCTTGAAATAAGGTCTGATTTGGCGAGCCCGCGAATCTGTAGGGGAAGCAATTTTACAGTGGAAATTCCCGACTGCGACACATGGCGGGAGGAGACGCCGGGCTTACCACGGGATGCGCTCGTCTGGTGCACGGATGGATCCGGCGGGAATGTTGGACGGGAGCAGGTGTTTATTCGGAAGGACCGAGGGTAAGTCATAGGATTTCCCTCGGAGCCCATGCAACGGTCTTTCAGGCCGAAATATAGGCCATCCTGCAATGTGTGCGGGAGAACAAGGGGAGGGGCTACACCAACAACTGGCCTGTCTTTACAGAGGAGGCAAGGTATTCATTGCACAAAATGTAAAATTCATGTACCATACTTTGACTTCGCGGGATGACTTTGATCAGCCGAGTTTGTTTTCAAATTTTGTGCCATTTTAAATTTCTGATCAGGTTAAGTAACTCTAAACGGTTCATAGATAGCTGCATAGATAGACATGCAATATTATGTGCCTGATTAGCCATGTCTATCTTAATAGTATTTTTCTATGCCAAGCGAAATATTGGGTGGTTTAAATACTGGTATTCAGTGAAGTCGCCGAAAATTAAGGTGCGTAGCTCTTATGTTTATTTTTTATGTAATTTAACGCATTGTCGTTAAAAAGGTACATGCCTAGGGATCACATTTATGGTAAATAATCCTACAAAAAGGAAAATGTTAGGTTATGATTTTTTTGGCGGGGTCACTTTGATCATAGCTTAGACAAGGAAAGATCATGGTGTTTATAACCCAAGGGTGTGGCTAGGGTTTGGGGGACTAGTTTGTATTTTGAGAGGTTTTTAGAATATATCTCAAAAGTTGTATAATTTTTTTTACAGAAAATTCCACGTGTGTACCAACCTCCGTTCGGCTCACGCCAGTATAAGAACTTTATTAATGAAGCATTAGAAAATGCACTGCAAGCAGTAGTTGATGGTAGACTGGGCATAAGGCAAGAGTTAACAGAATTCAAAGTTCCATTCGGTGCGCTCAATACGTATCATGGCAGACATGGGTCACAACATAGTGGTCAGACAGTGTTCTCAAGAGAAAAAATGCTTTTGTTAATACGATCGCGAAAAGTTTCCACTAGGGCTTTCCCTTAAATAAAAAAGACCTTCAAATTCTTGTTAAAAGCTATCTGGACAGAAAAGACGTAGTGGAATGCCGTTTTGTAAATAACTTGCCTGGAGATGATTGAATTAATTCATTTCTCAAACCGCACAAAAATGCTTTATCTCAGCGCTGGACAGCCAATATAAAAAAGCTAGAGCCCCATTGACAAGAAATGTTATTGAAAATTATTTTACAAACTTAAAAGAAGTGCTTCGTGAAGTTCCTTCAAGTAATGTTTTCAATTATGACGAGAGCAACCTCACTCATGACCCTAGCAAAATCAAGGCTATTTTTCGAAGATGTGTAAAATACCCTGAAAGGGTGGTTAATTTTTCAAAAAGAACAACTTCTGTAATGATGTGTGTGGTTCAGCCAGTGGAATTTTATTTCCACCATTTATTATTTATAAAGGTGAACACTTGTGGAACACATGTACGGAGGGTGGACCCAAAGGAAAACGTTGCTGTTCTGAGCCTTGCTGTAGTGGTGGCAGGCGTTATTTGAGAACCCATAGCATGGATGGATTGACCTAAAACCTTTGCCGATTGATTTGATTCTTTTTTCCTACCGTATGATAGACGTCTTGAAGGAAGAAAAGTATTGATTGGTGACAACCCCTTTTCCCACTTGAGCGCGGAATGCCAGATCAACATTGACGCTCATAAAATGGTCGCAGAAACATTGACTGATTTTCTCAAAAATCAGAGAGAAGGTGGATAGACATGGAACGGAAATAAATAAAAAAAGGAACTGAATGTTGAACCTTGCAAAAGAATAACGACTGTCAGCTCTACTGAAGATGACGCAGGCGTTATCGTAAAATAAAGTTAACCCGAGTCAGACACGACGGTAGAGTCTGAGTTTCCGGAATATATAAGTGTAACTGATGAAGGATGAAGCTATTAAGTCAGGTTAATACGCACTGATAAAATTTTAAGGTATATGAAAAAGGATGTCAACATTTTATAGATATGTTTGTCGTATCGAAGATATTATTTCTGTGCCAGATGAAATAGTTGTAAACGGAATGAACCCAAGCATTAAAATAGAAAACCAAACTTTTCGGTTTGAAGAGAAAGACAGGTCAGTTGTAAAGAAGAAAGACATTGTATGCCGTCTTCGCGAACCTAAGAAAGTAGGAACGGAAAGCAGACCTAAATATAAATTCAACACGACAGTGGATATTAAGGAGTATTAGTGCATGTTATTTTTAGATTCCGTTTTGTTGACTTTTCTTAAATCTTATCATTTAATCACTTAAAATGAGTTGAACCCAAGTTAGTTTATGAAAATGTATGTTTTGTCTCAGTTTTGTAATAAACAATAAAATAAAAACAAAATACAAACGTTTTTCATACTGATCGATTTACACATATAGGTGTATCTCCTACTCACTAATAATATAAAATCGATATGATCAAAGACACCCCGAATGGCAAGGTGACTGATCACCTGTTTTTAATTTTTAACTCTAAATGTAAATTTTGTGACATTTATTGTAAAAAAATGCATTTTTTGGCACTCAATACAGTAATTAGGAATAACACGAAATTAATAAACACTTAGTAACCTAAACAAAATAATAAAGAAGTTTCAAATTGACAAAGTAACCCCATTTTACGGTATTAGGTTTCCCTATAATCTGCGTAAATTAGATCATATATGAGTATCTTCATCGTTTGAGCTAAGTAAGTGGTTACATCTGCGTAAACGATGTATTCATTGTACTGCATGCTTGGTGTTTAGAATGAAAAAATATGGCCTGTCACAGTATTTGTTTGAGACACATAAAAAATAGAGATTATCAACATATTCCAACTCGTGGCAGAAATATGCACAACGTCCCATTGCATGGAACTGCTTTTTTGAGCGAAGTTTTTCACAAAATGCCAAAAATTTCTTGAATGAAATACCTGAACACATCAATGAAACCCCTGTACTATTTGCCTTCTCAACGAAAGTTGGTAATTACATGGTAGGTAAAGCTGAGAACTAGCTAGGTCGGCTCTGGTATCTTAAAATATTAAGTTTTTGTACCAAGTTTTACGTATTTTTAATCAACGTTGAAACGACCAAGTTCTTTTGAGTTCCATGTTAAGTTTTTCCTAGTTTTTTTTTATCGTCGGCCTATTTCTGCGACTATGGCCAATGACCGACGCCCGGGCTCAGTTTCACTTCACTATCTTAGAAATTTTGCCAAACCTCTTCCTTACTGTCAGGAGGGTAGGGATATTTAACATACCCAACATCGCATGGTACACGGGACCAACTTGCTCAAACACAATGCCACAATCTCGGTTGATGTTAATTTTACACTATCTACTTACTGAAGAAGTGCATGAGAGGGGAACACTGGAAATCGGGAATCGAACCCAGTACCATTGGGTCCAGTGGCACACGTTCTCATCACTGAACCACCGAAGCTCTAACTCTGTGTAAATGAGCAAAATGTTTAGACGTTAATGTTGATGTATTTGAACACTCACCATAGTCATTTTTTTTTATTCGATCACGAATAGAGTTTTCATTTTATTACTCATAGTTAGATCGAGTTTTGAATTTTATCGTAGCCTGTAGAAACCTTTTTTACCTATTTTATTTTTAATTGATTTATTTAGTTTCCTTTGCTCACGACGGACATAGTTTGGAAGAGCCACATGAAATAAATTCAGTATCTCAATTATTGTACATATTTATAAAAAAATCGCGACACTTCAATTTTAGATTAAAAAATGACATCCTGCAACGTGAAAACATACCCCTACATTCAACCCCGTTCGAGTGAGAGTTGCAACTCCCAAAATCTTAATAGAAAGTAGAGGCTTGTGATACCTCATTTGAAAGATCACTTCATTCTGTATTCAAAAATGTTATCGTTTTTAAATTTATTGCAAAAATTGACGGACTTCGCTACAACACACTGAAAAATTAATAACCAATCGCGTTTCATTCTTGATAATGAGAGAGCAAGCAATAATAATTTCCGTGTTCTTTTTAAACGGCATCAGTTAAAAAGATGACATAAAAAGTTATCAACATTCTTCATAATTGGCAATGTTAGTTTTGTTTCAAACGCAACTTGCTGTGTGATGGTAACCCCATAACGGTAGTCGAGAGTTGCTGATTGTCATTCAGAAACATGGTTTGACAGAAGTGCATAAAATAACAATTCTACAGATATTTGGCTACGGAGATTAAACACTATCAGAAATCGAAGTTGCGCGCCTATTTTAAGAAAAATTTTCGATTTTCGCACAAAAGACAATCAGTAAAATTGAAACGCAATTTCGCGAACTTCTACATGTAAGGCAGATAAAAGAAAACCTTCTAATGCACTCAGTAATGATGACAACTTGAATGTAATGCTTGAGTTTGAGGAAAACCCACATGGTTCGAGTCGACAATAATAAGCAGCCACAACAATGAATGTTAGCTATTCATCAATTATTCGAATATTAAAATAAAATAAAATGCATTCCTATGAATTGATACAAACTCAGGAGCTCATGAAAAACCAAGTTGGATCGAAGAACTTTTTTTGTGAACAAATTGTGGAAATGTTAGATAACAATGTTATCCATCTAGAACATTTTCTGTTTTCTGATGAGTGCAGTTTTACACTTTACATGCTAATCGTCAAAATTGTCGCTACTGGTCTAAAGAAAATCCACACTGGATGAGCGAAAAACATACGTAATACCCTGAAAACGTTAATGCTTGGGTAGTAATAGTTGTAAACCATGTCACTGGTCCCTTTTTCATTGACGGAAATTTACATGGAGATAATTATTTAGCATTGCTCTAAAATAATGTCGTGCCAACTTTGGCACACTTATATCCTGATCAAGCAAACCCACAAATTACAGCGAATGTGATATGGTTCCCGCAGGATGGAGCACCAGCACATTACCAAATGTCTGTGGCAGTACATCGACTTAATATTTTCAAATTTGTGGATAAGTAGGCGACGATCGTTAGAATGGTTAGCACGATCACCCGATCTTACGCTTTTAGCCTTCTTCTTGTGGGGATATGTGAAAAATATGGTATACAAAGCTAAACCACGCGATTTAACTGACTTGAGAAGAAAAATAAAGATTGCGATTAGGTCGGTCACACCTCAGATGTTAATTAACGTTAGAATACATTTTTATTAACCAATAGGGTGCTGCCAAAATATTAAAGGTATGCATTTTGAACATCTCTTACATCAAGATTAATCTGTTTAAAAATATTTTTTTTTCATTATCAAGAATAAAAAGTTATTAATTATTCATTTTTTAGTGTGTTGGCGCAAAATTCGTCAATCAGGTGAATTTCTTTTTTTTTACTGTTAATTTTCGCAATAAATCTTAAAACCATGAGATTTTTTAACAGATACTGAAGAGATGTTTCACATGGCGTATCACATGGCATACTTTCTATTTAAAAATTTGGGACTTGCAACTGTCACTCGAAGGGAGTTGGATGTAAGGATAAGTTTTTCCAGAATGTCATTTTTAGTGGATTTAAAAAAAATCAATAATAGAGAGGTGTCGATGGTGAGACTTTAAAATTTTTTTTTCAAATGAGCGCGAACTGAGACACCTAGAACCCATATCGGGTCAGTTTAAAATTTATATGTTTATATATATATATATATATATATATATATATATATATATATATACATATATATATATATATATATATATATATATATATATATATATATATATATATATATATATATGTATGTATATATATATATATATATATATATATATATATATATATATATATATATATATATATATATATATATATATATGTGTGTGTGTGTGTATATGTGTCGGTTAATTACTTTGGTGTTATACAACCGATAACTCAAAAAGTAATTAACCGATTTGGATGAAACTCGGCAACTGCCTTTCTTTTATTAATAGCTTGGATAAGCTCGTTAGCCAGGGGTTGCCTTGGGAAAGACTTTACTACATACCAAAATTCAGCTTGCTAAGTTTATAGATAATTGAGTTATTCAAATTTGAAGCATTTCATGAAAATTCACTACCATGACGCAATTGCTGCGTCCCGAACTTTTTAATCTAAAATTGGCGTGTTTCGGGATTTTTTATAAATATGGACAATAATTGAGGTACTGATCTTATTCCATTTGGCTGTTGCACATACTGTACAGTGTGTCCCAAACTGGATGGGAATGTATTGCTATCTCCGTTATTATTAGAGATATGGAGACGGTTAAATTAGCAATGTTTTTTAGAATTTCATACTCGTTCCAAATATTACTTTTTGTCCTATTCTCAACTTTGGATTGTCGTTTGTTTTTGAGTTACAGGTATCAACGTTTGTTTTTATTATGGCAGCCATATTGGATTTTTTGCTCATGTTATAGCCTGTGAAAAGAGATTTCCAATTATGTACAACATGCTTGAGAAATCTTGTAATTCCACTGACAATTTTGAGAAAAACCGTTTAGAAAACAAATGACACATTTTTTTTAAAGCAGTATGCCATGGAGTCTAACAATAGACTTCTACTTTTAACATAATTTTCCATAATGATTCACGATAAAAAGATATTGTGATTTAATTTACAATACTTAATTAAGTAATAATGATAGGTAATATTATGTGGAACAGTTTAATAACGAAACCGGGCATAACAAATAGAAACTTAAACTCCACAAAACAACATAATCAGAAACGGAACTCAACAAATAATTTTAAAAAACTTAAAAATACACTAAATAGAAAATTGTTCAATATGGCCACACCTTTTTGAAACATGCCTGCAAACTCTGGTGAGGGTGTTTTGGTTAATATGATTTATAGCTTCCGTGATTCTGTTTCGCAATTCATTGATATTTTGTGGTGGATCGAATTTATACACATCATTCTTCACAGTACCCCAAAATAAAAATCCATGGTTGTTATATCAGGACTTCGAGCACACCAATGAACGGCCCATTGTTACAAATGACACGATTATTAAAATTTTGGTACAAAAATTCTTTGACGATCCTAGCATTGTGAGCTGGACAACCGTCTTGTTGGTAAAAAAAACTCGTCTAAATTATCACGAACTCTTCTAATTGTTGGTAAAATATCATTTCTCAATAGATTAATATACCTTTCCCCAGTTAAATTATTTTCAAAAAAGAACGGACCAACAATGAAGTTACCTGAATTTTTTTTTTAAATTAACTGTCTAATCTACAAATAAAAATAACATTTTTTAGTGAATTTTCTTTAAAAAATTCACTAATGAGGAGATCCCGTCCTTTGAATTTTGAAAAAATTCCTTCAAATGAGCACTAATTAGGTCCCCGAGAACACATATCCGGGGTCAGTTTCAATAAATATATATATATATATATATATATATATATATATATATATATATATATATATATATATATATATATATGTGTGTGTGTGTGTGTTCTCGGGGACCTAATTAGTGCTCATTTGAAGGAATTTTTTCAAAATTCAAAAGTCGGGATCTCCTCATTAGTGAATTTATATATATATATATATATATATATATATATATATATATATATATATATATATATATATATATATATATATATATATATATATATATATATATATTTGTGTGTGTGTGTGTGTGTGTGTGATAACTCAAAAAATAATGGGCGCGATTTTGATTAAATTTGGTGAATACCTTCCTTTTGCCAGTGGCTTGGATAAGTTCGTTAGGAAAATCCGCTCAGTTGAAATAGATTTTTTTATTTTTTTTTTATTTAATATTATTGGCTGCGGCATCTCAGGCCATTGGCACATTCTTTCCCATCATTCAATATTTTTTAAAATTTTCCAGACAGAGTCAAATTGGCTCGCCCGGGAATCGAACCCGGGACCTCTCGCTTAACAGGCTGGCACCTAGCCACATGCGCCACGAGGGCGTCCTGAAATAGATTAAACAATGATTTGTTTTAATTAGACAGACGGATTCCCTCGGTCAGTAAGAGTTCTGAGCTGACCTTAAATGTATGGAATTTCGACCACGAAATTATAATACATGTTTGTAAGAAAATAAATTCGTGCATCAGCAAGTGCGTTATGGTAGCGAATTTTTATTGAATGCCTCAAATTTGAATAGCTCAATTTGGTATTTACCTATAAGGTTCGTTGGCCAGGAAACTATTTTTTTCGGGAACATTTTAGGTTTATTTTCAAAAAATTGTTGTACATTTTCAAACAGTAAAGATATTTTGTTGCAATATGGTACATTGTTTCTACCATATATGATATACTGGTAACCAAATTTGACGTCTGCTTTCTTTAAAAAAAACACATATTTGCTTTTTAACACATTTTTATGAAAATTCATTATCATAACGCACTTGCTGCGTCCAGACTTTTTACCTAATAAGCCGCACCAAACATTAATTCCAAATCTGTCTCGCAATCGTCTTTCTTCCTTTAGATGGGGATTTTCATTTGCCCAATAATTTATGACGATTATACACACCAAAATTTGTAAATCTGGATTCATCAGTCCATATTATTTTCAAATGAAAATTTTCATCTTGCTGACATTGTCCTTGATACCATATGCAGACTTGAAGTCGCTTAGGGCAATCGTCAACATTTAAGCCTTGTACGATTGTAGGTTTGTATGGATGGTAATGACTTTGTTTTAATACACGGTGTACCGTACTTTTTGGAACGTCAATTTGTTCACCATAAAACCGAACAGATTGCGGACGGTTTTCGTTTGAAACCTGTAAAACTGATTATTTCTTTCTTCATTTCTACGCATTGGTAGTTTCTTTGCGTGGAAGCTACCGTCGTTCAATAGATTGGTCACTATCCTGCGAAATATTTTGGTGTTTGGTTGTCGTCTTTCTGGGTAGCTGTTTTGATATGAAATTGCAGCTGCCTCAGTATTTCGGTTAGAACGAATATAACATTCCAACATGTTAAAATATTCTTCATTACTGAACAGATTGTTGAATAATATTTAAAATAAACAGGAAACAAACTATTTAGTATTAAATTTTAAGCAACGTGTTTAATACACCTCAAATTGTTCAGATAATTAAGAATGTCAGTATTCTTAATTGTCGCGATAGTGTTATATCCCTAGAAACCTTTCTTCTGTTGTTTTTCAGTTGACTTACGTTTAAAAATCAAACAATTTTTAAAGGCGTCTTCGTAAATCATTAATCTGCTTTTTATTGAGTTCTATTAGTAAATTTACTTATTTATTAGGTTTACCTATTTAATTCAATTTTAACAATTTTTTAGGATAATGTAATATAAAATATCATTTGTAATAATGGGCCGATTCATTGGTGTGCTCAAAGTACATATTTTTATATCGTGAATCATTAGGGAAAATTATGTTAAAAGTAGAAGTCTATTGTTAGACACCATGGCCTAGTGCTTTTTGAACACTTTTTTTGTCATTTGTTTTCCGTTATTAGATTTCATAGCCTACTATCCTCAAAACGGTTTTTCTCAAAATTGTCAGTGCAATTACAAGATTTCTCAAGCATGTTATACATCATTGGAAATCTCTTATCACAGACTAACACATGAGCAAAAATCCAATGTGGCTGCAATAATAAAAACAAACGTTTATACCTGTAACTCAAAAACAAATGACAATCCAAAGTTGAGAATAGCACAAAAAGATTACTCTGTAAAAAGTGTCCTGATAATTCGAAAACGAAAAGAGGCAGGACAAAATACAGGTCATATTTGGAACAAGCATTAAATTCTACAAAACATTGCTAATTTAACCGTCTCCCTATTTCTAATAACAACGGAGATAGCAATACATTCCCATCCAGTTTAGGACACACTGTATACTTATCGTTTAGGTTAAAATCTCAATTTTATTAAATGTTCAATAAATCACTTTGGTGTCTTTTTTGTTGGTTTAGGTTTATTATGATATATTAAAGCAAAAGTATCGCATCTTCTATTGTATCATCCTAAATTATTAACAAATTTAAATATTTTTTTGTTGGCGTAACCCAGAAATGCCATGTTATAATTGAAATATGTAGATGATACGAAATAATAAAAGCTTTAGCTAATTTGACAACTTTACTATAATTTTGTTCTTACATTTACTTTCATTGGCATAGCTTATTCAAAGTAAGCAGATAATTTTCACAAAATTGATTAAACTGGCAAATAGTGGACAATAACCTAAAAATTATTGCTTTTAGGTATAAGGAAAATGAACCAGCCTTTTTTTCTAGAACAATTCAAAGCAATAAATAAAATACGAGTTTGAAACATGCAAGATATTTTATATTTTTAAGTTCACACTTTTGGTCACTTTTGTACTCACCCCTTATACTATTGGAGAGATTCTGATTAAAAACTAACTGTATTAAAAATAGTGAAAAAAAACTTGATATTTTTTGTGGTTTATTTAGAAGTTCTTAGGACTCAGCAGTTGTCAATCTTATCTTAAAATTGTGAATATCTGGAAAAGTATAAATTTTAAATCTATGCGGTATATGACATAAATCCATCTTAAATTCACAAGCTAGCGATTGCTGTAATAAAAAACGTGGATGTTCTATTTAAATGATAAACATCGTGTCCACTTTCCATATTCCCGAAAATGGCGGAACTGTCAAAATATTTTAGCTGAAAAAATCACATACATATGCTAGTTATTTTATACGCAAACTTTAAAAAATCATTTGGTGGTTTACAAAATATGTATCGTGTGTTTCCGACTGGAAACACTGTATATACGCATATTTACTGATTGACACAAAACATTTGAATTTCAAATTATGTTTTATATCCACGAGTTTCATTGATAATGAGTAGGTAGTTACAGAAATATACAGTGTGGAACAGCCAAATGGAATAAATTCAGTATCTCAATTATTGTGCATATATACAAAAATCCGGAAACACTCAATTTTAGATTAAAAAATGACATCCTGCAACGTGAACACTTCACCCCTACATTCAACCCCGTTTTATTGACAGTTGCAACTCCCAAATTTTTAAATAGGAAGTAGGGGCTTGTGATACCTCATTTTAAAGATATCTTCTCTCTATTTAAAAATGCTATGGTTTTAAAATTCATTGCAAAAATTAACAGTAAAAAAAACTTCATCTGTTTGACGATCTTCGCTACAGCAGACTAAAAAATTGGTAACTAATCGCGTTTCGTTCTTGATAATGAGAAGAAATAATAAACACATGTATCTTTATGTAGGAGATGTTCAAATTTAATACAAAGTCACGTCTTGGTAGCATCCTAATCGTGAATAAAAATGTCTTTTAACGTTAATTAACATCTGAAGCGTGAGCGATCTAATCTCAATCGTTATTCTTTTTCTTAAGTCAGTTAATTCGTGTGGTTTAGTTTTGTATACCATACTTTTAACACATACCCCTAAAAAGAAATCTAACACAGTAAAATAGGGTGAGAATGCTGGCCCTTCTAACGATCCTCGCCCCCCTATATACAGATTTGTAAATAACCCACTGAGTAAGGTAATATTGCATTAACATTGCAGAATCTTTTCCAAAGCAAGTGTAACTTTGATAGATTACTTGCAGAAAGCCTCCTGCAAGTTTGTTGCAAATGACAAATCTTCCCCCCAATGACTTTACATATGTAAGTGTTTCTTTTGTAGCTTTACTGCAAGTTTACTGTAGTGAGCTGTTACAAACTTTCTTTATACTTACACATGTTACCTTACAGCAAGCTTCAATTTTAAAAGGGCCTAGCAAAGTTGTAAAATTTAAACTTACATTTGCAACTTATCTGGAATTGTATATATTATATATACAGTGCAAGTTTGTAACTTGGGATAATTCCAATTAATCTACTTCAGCTTTTTTTCAAAAATGCTCGGAGTCAGATAATATTCTCAGTTACAATCTTTTCAAAAATGTATTATACAATTTGTGTCAAATGTCATTGATAATTTTAGCGAATGACAACCTTAGCTTTTTGTTGACTATTTTTAAAGTACACATCAAGCGATACAAAACCACCAAATTTAAAATTTTTATTTCAAATCTTGAGTTGAAAGCAAGAAAAAAAATGCAGTTATCAATGAATAAAATTTTTTAATCTGCTGGTTTTCGACAACTTCATATGTAAGAACTTTAAAAATAGTCAACAAAAACGTGGGGTTGATTTAAGGAAATTATCGATGAAGTCATTTTTCAAATATGGTACATACTGTATAGCTTTTTTAAAAGACTGCAACTTAAAATACTAACCAATGTGTCCAAGCATTTTTGAAAAAAAGAAACTCTATTTGATTAACTGAATATATTTCAAGTATACAAACTAATACTAAATCTAGGTATAGGTGTATTTATACATAATATATATTTCTTGTAAAACTGTAAAAAACGACTTAAGACAATGTTAATTAGAATAAAATCTTTATTACATAAAAAAATACTTACAACACATTTCATTTCTGCTGATAGATAGATATATACACTTTATTGACCATCAAATGTACATGGTAAGTCACTGTCTTTATAAGTACCGACTTAGTTACTAGATAGAAATAGTTAAGACATATAGCGAGTGTCCATGTTTAGCCTAAAATGCAGTTCTAGTCAAAACTCAGCGACAAAATAGATAACTTGAACTCGTGATGTCGTTACTAATTGACCGATTTCAAAAATTCTTTTTTCTAAATGAATATCAATTAATTGTTTTTGATATTGTTTTACTAAATAACTCTTAGTCGTCTAGGAAAACGTGTGAAACACCAATAACAAAAAGAAGTAGGATTACTTATTTTGAGAGGCGAGAATTTTTTTAGCTTCTAAAATATGTGGTAACATGTGACATAAAATAAAGTCAACATATCAAATACTAATGTGAAAAAAGAAATATCTAAAATGGTGTGTTCATTTCGATTTTGGAGAAAGTTTAATTGAGCAAACGTAAAAATATGCAAGGGATAAATCAAGCGCAGAGAAATGAATACAACTTCAATGAGAAAATAGCTTAAATATGGAGACAGTCTCTGAAAGTGTTCACGCATATGTCTTAACCATCCCTATCGAGTAAGTATAGTACCATCAATGTCTGTACATTCAGAAACATTGAGTCAAAGTAAAGCAAAATTATGACTACAATAAATTACGTATATATAAAAAAGTATGTGGCTGGTGGAACTTGCCTTCCAAAGCTTTTGCCTAACGTACTCAGACACACACACACTACAAAGAATGAATACAAGTAGTATGTAACACTATACACATTAGTTTAGAGCACCAATAAATTCCTTCACCTTGGTTTTTGTTTTATAACATCCACTAGTGCCTACTGTAATCTTGTTACTAGGAGCATCTTAATAACATTACGTAGAAAACGGAGGAATTTGATTCCCAAGTAATCAAACATCTGCTTTGTTTTCTCCTTTTTGTACAACTGTATTTTTAATTCATGCCTGCACCTGGTATTGATGTTGCGAGCTTCATCATTCACTGGATATTTTGAATACATATACTGAAGAAGAATATGGCTGAAAGGGTACCTAAGTATCCCATTGGCCTCAAACACATCAGGGCAGCTTCTTTTCTTGGACCTACGCACACAATGTTCTTATTGCTCTTTTTTGCATGATAAACACATGTTCCGCTGCTGACGAGTTAACCCATATGAATGTTCCATATGATAGGATACTGCGACAATGTGCAAAATAAGCAATCCTGGCAACTTGATGGATACTGTACTGTTCCTTATGATGTCGATTGCTCTGGATAAGCCTCATTCTTCCATAGGTCAATCATATTTAACGTTTTAAAATGAATTGGTCTGACCAGGTAAGACATCTCCAGGCTGCTTCTAAGGACATAACAAAATTCGTATTTAGCAATTAGGTTTTCTTTTTCGTTGAGTATATTTCATAAAAAGAAACAAACATATAAATGCAGCCATTTTATAATAATTCACCAATAGTGACATACCAAAATTTAATTATGCTACAGAAAAGTGACTAATTTTATTGAATTCACACATGTATTTAGTATATAGCTGTTTTAGGGATTCTTACCTGACATCTTTGTCGATATACTCCATGTATCATTATCTACACTCCAGACAACGAATTACTTAATTACCCAAAATTCAAACAGTTCAGGCTACAATAAGATTATTCAGTCTTTAAAACTTCCAGAAAAATAAATAGACATAGATCAAATAACAGCTTATGATGATATAAATATAAACAACAATCCGCCATTAATCATTAGTGCCGGGCGCATTGTCAGAGTCAGTTCGCTGTTGGCGTTGGTGTTGCTATGTTGCTATTGGACGACGATGACATACGATCGAACATACACGAACGCAAAAACGGAGGGAATTCAAATAAATGTTTACAAATTAAAACAAACTTTCAGAAACATTACAACTGTAACTTTACGTGAGCTTACAAATAGAGAAAAACAACAAGCCGGCAAAGGAGATATTGCATTTGAAAGTTATGTTAAAGTTTCATTTGTAAGTTTGCATTGGTCTTTTGGCTGCAAACATTTATAAATGTTGCAAACTTAACTTGCTTAATGGTAAATTATCTAACGTTGCGGTAAGCATTTGTAAGTTACCATGCTTAGTGGGAATAATTCGAGGTACTGCCCGACATATATTTAGCAATGTGCTGGTGCTCCATCCTGGTGTAACCATATCACATTCGCTGGAACTTGATGGTTTGCTTGGTCAGGATATGAATTTGTCAAAGTTGGCAAGACATTATTTTGGACCAGTGCTAAATAATTACCTCCATTCAAATTGCCATCAATTCAAAAGGGGCCAATGACATGGTTTCCAAATATTCCTGCCCAACCATTAACTTTTCAGGGTATTGCATACGTTCTTATCTCATCCAGTGTAGTTCTTATTTAGACCAGTAGCGACAATTTCGACGATTAGCGTGGCCGTGAAGTGTAAAACTGCAGTGATCAGAAAACAAAACATCTTTTAGTTGGATAATATTGTTATCTAACATTTGCATGATTTGTTGACAAAAAGAGGTTCTTCTATCAAAATCGTTTTCCATGAACTGCTGAGTTTGTATCAATTTATAGAGAGGTATTTTACTTTCATTTAATATTCGAATAATCGATGAATAGGTAACATCCAATGATGTAGCTGCTTCTCGACTCGAAGTATGTGGGTTTCCCTCAAAGTCAAGCATTACATCTAAATTTGGTATCACTACTAAGTGCATTAGAAAGCGTTTATGCATTTGCCTTACATGTCGAGCTCGTGAAATTACTTTTAAATTTTACTAATTGTCCCTTGGGATACCTAGGCGACAAACCGGTAAATTTTTCTTGAAATAAGCGAGGAACTTCGATCTGTGATCGTGTTTTATCTCTGTAACTGATCACCTGTAGAATTGTTATTTTATGTAGTTCTGTTAAATAAACCATGTTTCTGAATTGTTGTTAAAAACTGACAACTACTGCCAGGCATCACACAGCAAGTGCCAAGGCATTTTAACGAAACTAACATTGCCAACTTGGAAAAAATGTTGATAACGTTTTCTCTTCTTTTAATTGATGCCGTCCAAAAAGGACACTAAAATTGTTTTTGCTAGCTTTCTCATTATCACGAACGAAAGGCGATTAGTTATTAATTTTTAGTGTGTTGTAGCGAAGTTCGTCAATCAGATGGATTTTTGTTGTTGAAGAGATCTTTCAATTGAGGTATCACAAGCCTCTACTTCATATCTAAAGATTTGGGGATTGCAACTATCACTCGAAGGGGATTGAATATAGGGGTGAAATTTTTACATTGCATGGTGTCATTTTTTAATCGAAAATTGACGTGTCTCGGGATTTTTATAAATATGCACAATAGTTGAGATACTGCATGAATTTATTACATTTGCCTGTTCCACACTGTATGTAGGTAAAATAAATCTGGCCATCAACATTATCCCAAGCAGTGTTTTAACAATTATCTTTTTAGATTTTAGAGTTCCATGATTTATCCCTACCTAAAAGTAGACTACGAAGGTTGATCTACCCTACTCTGTACTTGATTCATTTATATCTACTGTATAATTATCATATTTTGACACTTTAATACATTCGTGTCAAAAAATTACATTTTTAAATCAGATAAAAATCAGTCCGCACGTGCAAAGGAATTACACATAATCAGTTGGATTGATAAAGTTGAGCAGACAACGGCGATTGGGCACAAAAGAAGTCTATGAATCCAGCTCAAATTCAAAAATATTTAGTGAAAAAAATGGAGGAATCTGCCGTATCTTATGTCGTAGTCCAACATTGGCATGTTAAATTCAAATGTGGTAGGATCTTGTGTGAAGATAAACATGCAGGTGGCCCTCTCATAACAACCACTGCTGCTTTAAATAGTCACTAGTTAAGAAAATATTGGAAAAGTGGGACGGGGGCAGGCGTTTATTCGGAAGGACCGAGGGTAAGTCACAGTATTTCCCTAGGAGCTCATGCAACGGTCAGGCCGAAATGTGCGCCATCTTGCACTGCGTGCGAGAGAACAAAACGAGGGGCTATACCAACAAGCGGATCTTCATAGCCACAGACAGCCAGGCAGCCCTTAAGGCCCTAAGTAGCCCACGGGTAAATTCCAGCCTGGTAAGTGAATTCCAAGACAAGACGAGCGACCTGGCTGGGCAGAATGAGGCCACCCTCATCTGGGTGCCGGGTCAAAGGCAATGAAGAAGCTGACAGTCTCGCGAAGAGCAGGCTGCCCAGGGCTCAGATATGGGAAGTCAGTAATTGACGAACACAGTTCAAAGAGAGCTGTGGAGCTGCTAAATCTTAGCGGAGGACAGCTCACAAACATAACAGGTCTCTTGACGGGACACATGGCCGTCATGCACAATAAGCCAAAAGCTGCAGTGCAATCGGGGCGGCAAAGACGCGGACGAGCCCTAAGGGGAAAAAACTGTTGATGAATGTTGGGTATATCACTAAGAGACTAATGACAGAATATAGAATGAATACAATGTACTCCCCGCACCCTCGCAAGTTGAGGACTCAATCATCCACAGGAAAGGTAATGCTTACTGTTTTCTGTGATACTCAGGGTGTCACTTGGCTGATTATTTGAAAAAAGGCTACACAATACTAATTGAATAATAAGAAGTTACATGAAGCACTAAAAGAAAAAATGCTCCGAAAGTTGAGAAAAGCTCACTCTTTCGCCAAGACAATCCACCGAGTCACAAGTCTATATTGCAATGTCTGACATCAACAGCGCTGAGTTCGAACTATTGTAGCATCCACCTTATTCGCCAGATCTGGCACCAAGCGACTACAGACTGTTTCCAATACTCAAATAATACCCGAGGGATAAAGAGATTTTCGACAGATACTGAGGTATAAACGGCTGTAATTTGAAGAAGTAAATGAACTATTTTAGTAAGAAGCTGTACAACTGTTAGAGCATTGTTGGGAAAAGTTTGAGTTAAAAGCAATTATGTTGAAAAATAAAAATAAATAATTGTTGCTAGCCTTTTATTATGTAGGTCAAGAGAGTAATGATCCGCCCTCGTATATGCTTCTACTCAACAGGGACGCATCGATAAGTCCCACAATTCACATCAAATAAAAGAAATTTCCGAGTTCCAAGAGTGTTTTCGAGTGGACCGACCCCTTCAAGGTAAGGAGCTCGATTACACGGTCTCCACCTCGCTAATGAAGTGCTTAATTAGCCATCTGTTAAGCAAAGTAGATAAGATGCTAAGTACAGCTGAAAGCTATGACGACACGATAACAAAGGAGAAAAGAAGAACAGAAGAAAGCTGCTTATAAAAAGCATAATCACGCCAAAAACCACAAAAATAATAACAGAGAGTTCTGCGCTAGATACGTATTTCGACAACGAAGTTGTCTTCATCAGTAGCTGTCGCTGAACTAACTATATGGGCAAAATTAAGGCATTCTATATTGCATCATACGGTGTTGAATCGTCCGGTATTTTATCATCCGGTATTGCATCATCCGGTATTGGATCATCATCCGGTATTGCATCATCAGTATTACATCATTTTTAGTGTACAGTTTAGGTATATAAATAGGATAATTTTGCCCATATAGGTATTTTAGCGACAACTACTGATGAAGACAACTTTGTTGTCGAAATAAGTATCTAGCGCATAACTCTCTGTTATCATTTTTTTAGTTTTTGGGGTGATTCTGCTTTTTGTTTTAGTTTCCAGCCACAGTGCAGCCTGTCTTTTATCAATATATTGAATTTCGTAAAATGATGAAGAAAGTGGTAAGTAGTAAGCAACACGGTAGACCTTAAGAACATAGTTAAAACTATCCCGAATACTAAAGGCGAAATTAAGAAGTTAATATGATTAAATGATACGGCACGAAGCATAGAAGTGCTGAACCAGATGTTACAAAAAGCGTTGGCACACAGTCCCATGGTGAAAAGATTATGGACGACAAGACAATGAAGAAAAGGGCAAAAGAAGCAGCACGGATACGCGGTATTATAGAAGAAGGAGAAACCGAAGAACAGCGGTAAGAAGTCATAATTCGTAAAAAAACGATAGTGGAGGTAGGAAATTCGATTAAAGTGAACGTCTGTGGTAAGGACTATCTCCTTATATTCAACCAAGAACGGAAGGAGGAAACAGGAATAGCCAAACAAGTACTAGAGCAATACTCGGAAATAGTGAACATTCTAAGAAAAACGGTAGAAAGAGGACAAATAGATTTCGTCATAAGAAGGACAAAAATCTCTACTAGAAAAGGGGAGAAAGAAAAGAAAAATAATTTTTTGCAATAAGTTGATCTAATCGTTTTTTCATGGCCCGCGAGATATGATAGAAGGTTGCATTGTTTGAATAGCTCATACTCGATGTACCGCGTCTAGTATGTCATGAAGTTTAGCTTATGGCAGACAACCTACCATCTCATCACCAGCATGTGCGCCATCCCTAGAAAATGTGAAGCATGTCAAATATTTCGCAACTCCTACATTTTTATCTTCTTCCATTAAATTTGTTTAAAACTTTTATAAATTCTAGGCACCCATTATTTACGCCAGTCCTTACCCAAAATATCGATAAAACATAATAACATTTACTGCACTTTCATTAATCACTTAACTTGTCATCATTGCATAATAAATAATTATATGCATACAATGGTATTTATTGTGTAAAGTGATTCACTTCTAGCTCGGTGTTAATTGCCCTCAAATTTACCGTACAGATATGCACCTAGCAAAAAGTTACGTAAGTTATTGTTACAATTAATATTAATGTATTTTCGATGACGATGAAACGTGCCCTTGAACTCTAATGTCCATGTTTTAATGTAAGCATTGTGCAGTAAAATTTATGCGAGAATTAGAACATTAGCAATGCGATTTGATCTTAAAACAGGAGGTTTGGAAACATTTCCGAAAAATAATAAATCAGAAATAAATTGCCGATTAAAAATTGATCTCATTAATTAAGTTTTATTGAAACAAAACAATACAATCTATTTTTAGTGAATTTTCGTAGAAAAAATTCACTAATAAAGAGATCCCGACTTTTGAATTTTGAAAAAATTTTTGCAAATGAGCGCGAACTAGGACCCATATCCGGGGTCGGTCTCAATTTATATATATATATATATATATATATATATATATATATATATATATATATATATATATATATATATATATATATATATATATATATATACACGCTGTTTCAAAAAACATGCACCATCGCTCGTGGGGCAATTCCTTATTAAAAAATAAGAAAAAAAGTTCCTGTGCACATGGGCCCGGAAACGCATAGTTTCCAATATACAGGGAGTTGAATTTTAATTTTTTTTTTAATTTTTTATAAATAATTTCAAAACCACTGGATTGATTTTAATGAAACTTGGAACTTGAAAGTGTATTATGAAAGTGCATATTTTCAAGTGAAAATCTGCTTACAACTGCGTCAGTTGCGTGCGTACGGGGTAACTGTAAAAATTCATTTGGGGAAAAAATATGTGCGCCACTGTCTTTTTCCAATTTTGATACATCAGTTATGAAGCTTATTACATAAGCCACAAAAGCTGCCTCTTGGTATTTTTTCGTTCAGGGTATCCCCTAGGAGATATGATTAATTTTATAAAAAGGGGCAAAATACCGATTCGTTGGAGTGATAATAACAATAATAATAATATATGTTTACTGCAACCATAAGAATATGAAAAACAAAACATACAGTAAACATTACAGCAATAAACGTGCAAATAACTAACCTACGTAAAACTTATTGGTGATAAACATTGAAATGAATATTACAAACATTGATAAAAAATGATAAATAAAAAATAAAAATAAAAAATGAAAAAAGTAATCGTAGACACCATGATTTTTCCAAACTCTTGTTTTTTGTACATTACTCAATTGACTTTAATAACAAAGCTAAAGAAAATGTTGAAAGTGACCACCATTAGCGTCGTTACAATTATTTAACCTTCTGCGCAAAGATCTTCTTACTCTTCTGCAAACATTTTGATCTTCTCTAATGCTGTCAAATGCATATTCTATTCTTCCCAACAATTCTTCTCGTGTATTTACTGGTGTTTTATACACTATTTCTTTTAAATGACCCCACAAATAAAAATCGAGAGGATTCAGGTCCGGAGATCGAGGTGGCCATGACACCGGACCTCCACGACCAATCCATCGGTGAACGTATGTGTTGGCTAAATATGTTCTTACAACTGCTGCAAAATGTGCGGGCGCACCATCATGCTGGAACCACATTGTACCATTTCTCATAAAAAGCGGTAGTAACAACGGCAAATCATTTTGTAAAAAGTTTAAATATGATTCATGGTCAAGACGATTCGGTAGAACAATTATGTGATTTTCAATAATAGCAGCCCAAATATTGATGGAAAATTGATACTGCGAATTTGCAACTCTTAGAGAGTGTGGGTTTTCATCGGCCCATGTATGTAAATTGTGAAAATTTACGATACCTTTTCGCGTAAATGACGCCTCATCAGTAAATAGTACACGTTTAGAAAAATGTTGGTCGTGCCTAAGTTTGTTTAAGAACCACTGACAAAACATTACCCTTGGTTGAAAGTCTCTAGGTAGAAGTTCCTGGACACGTGTAAAATGATAGGGATATAAACTTTGATCCTTCAAAGTTCTGTGAACTGATGATGCCGAAATATTACCCAGTTCGGTGGCAATAATTCTCGTACTTGTACTAGGATCACGTTCAACTCTATTTAATATTGCCTCTTCAACTCGTACAGTTCGGCGGTATCTTCTGCGTCCAGAGTCAGCTTTTTAAAGGTTTTAAAGAACCAGTTTCTTTCAAATGTCTTACAATACGTGGGAAAATATTTTTGTCAGGAATTCTTCTTTGCGGATAAGTTTCCTGATAAACTCGCACAGCTTGTCTAGCATTTTGATTTGTTTGTCCATAAATTAACAACATATCAGTCAAATCCGCTGAAGTGTACTTAATGAAAACCATCTTGAGAGGAGGAAATAATATTAATGAGCAGCTCAGTATCAACAAATAACTAAAAACGAAAATACTGCACCGTATCAAATATTAAAGAATAGCACGAAAACTCTTTTGACGCCTACAAAGCACTTCAAAATTGTAGAATTTAGAGAACTGTCAAAAATTATAGTTTCATGGAACTTTACGATTACTGTTTTCATTACTCCAACGAATCGGTATTTTGCCCCTTTTTATAAAATTAATCATATCTGCTAGGGGATACCCTGAACGAAAAAATACCAAGAGGCAGCTTTTGTGGCTTATGTAATAAGCTTCATAACTGATGTATCAAAATTGGAAAAAGACAGTGGCGCACATATTTTTTCCCCAAATGAATTTTTACAGTTACCCCGTACGCACGCCACTGACGCAGTTGTAAGCAGATTTTCACTTGAAAATATGCACTTTCATAATACACTTTCAAGTTCCAAGTTTCATTAAAATCAATCCAGTGGTTTTGAAATTATTTATAAAAAATTTAAAAAAAATTAAAATTCAACTCCCTGTATATTGGAAACTATGCGTTTCCGGGCCCATGTGCACAGGAACTTTTTTTCTTATTTTTTAATAAGGAATTGCCCCACGAGCGATGGTGCATGTTTTTTGAAACAGCCTGTATATATATATATATATATATATATATATATATATATATATATATATATATATATATATATATATATATATCACACCGATAACTCAAAAAATAATGGGTCGATTTTGATTAAATTTGGCATGTACAGCTAGGAAAATCGTACGAGGTTTTCCGGGAAAATTTTGAGTTTTCTTTCGAAAAAAATTTTTTTCTCAAAGAATAAAAAAGCTATGATAGCCAAAATTTGGTAGGTAGGTTTACGATATAAAAAGTAAACTATACACCAAAATTTAGATTTCTATGTTAGAAGAAAAAAAAGTTATAATAAAATATTTGGTGCCAGATCATTTATATTTTAGTAATACCCACGTGGGGTGGTGTAAACATTAAAACTGGTAGTTGTGGTGTTGGTAACTTGCTAATTTCGGTTCTTATTTTATGAATTAACCGTTAATAATTCTTGTATGGCCTGGATTGCGCTTAGCAAACCTGTACACACTGCGAATATCTTATCTTAGCACTTGTTTGCATACCTATATTATTGCTTGCAAGATGGCAAAAAGCTCCCCCGTGTAGTTGCTACAATAATCCTGAAGACGACGTTGAAGCCGCTTATCTGGTGTAATGGCTGCTGCCCCCACTTTGCATAGCATCATAGCATAGAACCATTTTAACCATAAAAATTACTCTCACAGAATGCACACAAAAATGTATAGAAGATGGAAAGGAACAGTTTCGCAATCGTTAGAATGAAGCTTGAACGTCAAACTCCATCAAAGCGTTCTACAAGTTCTACATAACCAGTAGCTCTCTAGTTATACAGAAATAGGTAGCGAGATTATTATAATATCTAATTAGTGTATCATGACCAACACCCACTTCTAATTTTAGCTTGGTAACTTAGAACTTTTGTTTGATTTATTTTTTGGACCTGGATGCTTATTTGCCCCCAGGAAAACTTTACAGGACAGATAAAAGTTACAATTTAAGAGCGGAGAAACGCTTTTGTATAAAATTTCAGGAAAAAATTACAAATTATAATTAGGACCAAGATTGCGGTCAAGTAAATTGTAACTAACAGTCCTGCAAAGCTGTTGCCATAAGGCAAATTTGGTTGGAAATGGGTATCCAGGTCCGTGTTTATTCCATACATTTATGTGTGTATTGAGAAGAAGTGTTTTCCATAGGTCAGTAAGCGGGACGCCACTGCTACCACCTAGTGACGAAATGTTGTACAGTAATTTCCACAATTAAATGCATCATAATCGAATGAAATTACTGGCCGCATATCATGTATATTATGTTATTAAATAAAGCATAGTTGTAATTTATTAGACAGTCCCTTCAACATGGGCTGTTTAAATTTGGTTATTTTGATATTAAAACATTATTAATTCCAATTTTGAAATGTTTAGGCAACTCTCCCTACAGACGTGGTTTGAGGCATTTGGATAGACAGGTGTCACGAAACTAGATGACGTACTATATATAGCTACTGCTAAACTAGAGCAAAATATAAATACTGTAAATTTTTACTTTTGAAAATCCATAATGTACAACTTTTACATTTGTCAGTTTATATCAGTGATTTCGACTTAACGCGTTCGGCTATTCTTGGTAGCTGGGTGTTTACAGCTTTGGCTGAAATGGTTGTTTTGATTAGTTTATTGGTTACTATCAACTGTGATAAAGCTATGTTACGCTGAAGAATTATAAACTAAAACAACCTAATTGCACATAATTTAAATAATGATTCTCTTAATAAAGCGTTTATCTTTATCAACCCCCGATCTCGAATTTTTTTGGGAATCAAGGCAAAAACTTAAAACTGCCGCCCTTGTCCATCGCTCATTTTCCTTTAAGTTATTCTATCAAGTTCTATTTTTTTAACAAACACGAACATTGTGACGATTTGTGATAAATCGTGAAATATATTTTATAATAATAAATGTTGTATCATTTTTTTTGTTGCACTGGAAAGGTACATACCACAAAAGTTATATAGGCTAAAAACTCAATCACTAACGCCATTAAAATATTACGAGGTCAGGAACAAAAATTACAATTTTACTCTGCGAGCCTTTTTGTTCTGCATCTATGGCCTCGTTATAATTAATCTGATGTGCAATTTAATTTTAGATTGCCAGAATCGCTAGACTTGATAGACGTTCGTAGCTCATTAATGATCGCAGATAGTTTTTAACAAGTTTAAGTTTGCTAAAATTCGCTCACAGCTTGCGGGTGTGGTCGAAAGCGTAAAATAAATCCTCAGGGCAATACAAATATTGGAAGAGCATTAAGCAAATCATGGGTGTAAACCTCTTACAAGAGATAGAAAGCGTTATTTTTATTTATGGCACCGAAAAAGGCAGAGCTTTGTCTTAAAAAACGGCAAGTTCCTGGCATAACTCAAATGTATTTAAGTTTTGCTGACATTTTCGTACTAGATCTACTCGATTCTTCTCCAATTCTTCAGTCGACATATTCAATATTTCACGACCATTGAGAAAGGCAAAATTTAAATTAAGTGCGGTGCTGTCAATCTTCGTCTTAATTTCTGATTTGTTTTGATATAATTTTTCTTGCTTTTGAAAATAGCCAAACAGGTTGAAGAGTTCTTGATCCGGTATTTTTTTGCGCTTCGGAATTAATCAGAATAGGATTAACTCCATTTTTTTTCTGACTACTGTTTTAGTCTCTTCTATTCAACATTCCATAGAAATTTCTTTATTTGTTTTTCTAAGATAACAATATTATGATATAGCTATGTGAAGCTGAATGGTTGTAAAGTAAAATTAACTAACTGAGTGTAATTTAAATAATAATCACATTGATTAAGGTTTTGTTGACTGTTAATTTCAAACAGGTTTTGGTAGAGTAAATAACAGCCTCTCCTTGGAGGCTCTGTGGTCAGAGTTTTGGATAATTTAATTGAGTTTATTACTTTCTAAGATGCTAATATTATTATATAGCTATGTGAAGCTAACTGGTTGTAAAGTAAAATAAGCTAATTGCGCATAATTTAAATAAGAATAACATTGATTAAGGTTTTAGTTAACAGTTTATTTAAAACAAGTTTTGGTAGATTAAATAACAACCTATCCTTGGAAGCTCTGTTGTCAAAGTTTTGTATATTTTTATTGACTTTTTTACTTTCTTGAATAATTTTACGCTTTGGTATAGTAAATAACAGCCTCTCCTTGGAGACTCTGTGGTCAGAGTTTTGGATATTTTTATTGACGTTATTACTTTCTAAGATACTAATATTATATTATAATATAGCTATGTGAAGCTAAAGGATTGTAGAGTAAAATACGCTAATTGCGCATATTTTGAATAAGAAACACATTGATTAGGGTTTTGTTAACTGTTTATTTAAAACAGGTTTGGGTAGATTAAATAACAGCCCGTCCTTGCAGGTTCTGTGGTCAGAGTTTTGGATAATTCTATTAACTTTATTACTTTCTAAGATACTAATATTATGATATAACTATGTAAAGCTAAATGATTATGAAGGAAAATAAACTAATTGCGCATAATTCAAATAATAATCCCTTTGATTAAGGTTTTGTTAACTGTTTATTTAAAACAGGTTTTGGTATATTAAATAACAACCTATTCTAGGACGCTCTCTACTCAGAGTTTTGGATAATTTTACCCTGAGTTCTAATCCTCGTTACAGATTACATTTTTCTACAAGTTATATAATGTTACTTTTATATAGAAAAAACTGTACCTAATACTGTAACCCAACGAAAATTTAAAAAACGCAATTTTATATTTTTCGGGGTTCGCATTGAGCGATGATATGATTTCCGCATTATATATACTGTTGCGTTTTCTCCGGGTTCTGGATAAGTGAGACTTTTAATTTTAACAAAACAACTTTATTTACTCTTTAAATATGGCTACAATAAAAGTTCTAGAATGTCTCTCTCACAAAACACTTAGTTTATCTGGCCTTACAATCACTAATTTGTACAAAAGTCACTAATACACTGAAACTACAGTCGCTACTCTATAACACTTCACACTAGTTACTGCTCCTTCGAGTCGCTTAAACATTCTCTAACTGAACTCAACTGAACTGTCTGGCTTGCTTTCGCGTTTATATACTCGCCGTACCTTCCACCACTTTCTGGAGCGTTCCATTCCAGAATTTTCCAGGACCTTCTTTTATTAGAAGGTTCTGTGAATACAGATCGGTCCCGTGTGTATACAGGGGGATGCATATACAGGATGATCCAAATGTGGTCATCACTCCTATGTTACACAAGAGGTGTTTCTCGTAATATAAGATCTCTCTGCGTATACAGGGTGTAAGGGTTCTCTGCGTATACAGGGTGTATATACAGGGTGTTCGGAATGCGCAGACCTCAGTTATCCGTTCCGACGGGGTACAAGTTGGTAACTTCGTTATTTCTGGTCCTAGAGGGTTGAGACTTCGCCTGAGGGGGGTCTCCCCAGGCACCCCCAGGGGGGTGGGGAGGCGGTGTTGCCAGATTGTACAAAAATTCCCAGATGTTGGGAAAATTCTGGAGATGTGGCAACACTGCACTTACGTCTATTGAAGTGCTTTGTAACAATACGTAAGCAAAGGGAAAATGTGCTTGCCGTCTCCACACTGCACCGAGACGATCATGTCGATAAAGATAGCGATGATCAGAAACAAGAAAAGCCTGGACGCAGCAAGTGCGTTATGGTAGTGAATTTTCAGATCTGATCTGGCACCAAAGATTTTTTTAAAAATGAAGTGCTTATAGCTTTTCTTCTTGTAGCATAGAGATCTATATTTTGGTACATAGTTTACTTTTTATAAAGTTATCCTACGCACTAAATTTGACTACCTACTACAGCTTTGTTATTTTTGGAGATCAAAATTTTTTCTGAAAGAAAACCCAACAGTTTTCCGGAAAACTTGGTCCAATTTACTTTGCTAACGAGCTTATTCAAGCCACTTACACAATGAAGGTACCTGCCAAATTGGCTTATTATTTTTTTAGTTATTGATGTGATTTTATATATATATATATATATATATATATATATATATATATATATATATATATATATATATAATTATGTTAATATTCACCACAAGTCTTAGACTTATTGAATAAACATGTATAATTTTAAGCAATAAAGGTAATAATAATAATAATAATAATATATATGTATATATATATATATATATATATATATATATATATATATATATATATATATATATATATATATATATATATATATATATATATATATGTGTGTGTGTGTGTGTGTGTGTGTGTGTGTGTGTGTGTGTGTGTGTGTGTGTGTGTGTGTATATATATAAATTGAAACTGACCCCGGATATGGATTTTAAGGGCCCTACTTCGCGCTCATTTGAATAAATTTTTTCAATATTCAAAGGTCGGGATCTCCCTATTAGTGAATTTTTTCTACGAAAATTCACTAGAAACCTGAAATAATCACATTCTATAACACCACAAAATGTGCAGGAGATGTTGTTGATGGAATGATCACATCATAAAATGTTACCAGAAATACGAAGCGTTGGCCAATGTTAGTTTTTTATTAAGTATAATGTGTCGAAGCCTCGGTGGTCCAGGGGTAAGAACGTGTGCCTCTGAACCGAAGGGTACTGGGTCCGGTTCCCAGGGTTCCCTTTCACTTTTTCAGTACAAACTGTAATAAATTAACATTAAGCGAGGTTCTGGCATTGTATTTGAGCAAGTTGAATGTCTGTACGTTCCTCCCTTCGGATGAGGCGTAAAGCCGTCGGTCCTGTGTCGCCGCGATGTTGGGCACGTTAAAGATCCCTACCCTTACAGAAAGGCAGGGGTTCGGCAAAATTTCCAGGATAGCGTAGTAAAACTGCTTTCTGGGGTCGGTGATTGGCCATAGTCGCGGAAATAGACCGACCTTACAGTAATAAAAATTATAATGTGTTTAATGTTGTATCAGGCAATGCACTTGTAACAGTCCAAATGGTGAATTCACCGAGAGACGTAGACTATTAAAAAATGCAGGTATGGAATTGGTGCAGGAAAATCTGCATGAGGCTTTTAGGCATCGAGAGGAGGTTATGCCAGAACCGCAGCCAATGGTTCCCGTTTTTTTGTGACATTTGTAAGCCTTGGTTGTGCATGGAGCATGCTGTAGATTGTTTGGAAAACATGGAGGCCATAGCGTGACCGCCTCCAATTGGTGCAGACAATATTTGACTTTATTATTTTTCTGTCAATAATCTGTATATTTTTAAATAAATATTCTTATAATGCAATTTTATTTTCACTTATTTAGGCGTTGTTCTCGCATTTTGAAAAACATGTGGTGAAATTGTGAGCGTTTTTCAAATTTAACTGACACAATACATTTTTTGGAATTGATTGTGTGATAGGCATTATATAGAAAATATTCTTATGCAAAATTAGCACTAGAACGCATGTTCTATAATGTATGCATCATATTCCAAAACGCAAACAGCCAATAAATTCTACAATGTGTACTCATGCACAGGGTGTTGAAATACGTATGATTTTAACACAAAACAACCTATATCTCTTAAAGTACCTTGCATAATCTAGTAAAAACTTATAATAGAGGAATCAGGAAGACGTGAGTTATCTGAAAATATAATAATATACAGGGATTCCGATTTTAAAAAAAGTTTGATTCCTACCTGAATTATGAATCATCCTGTATAACTCCAAATAATTTTAAATTGTGCATCTTAGCTCCCTGTACCACTTTTGCTAAAAAATTTGATATCTATAATAAAAATGGAGTTATTGAACTTTGTCGTAGGATTTGTAAACCCTGTATAGGTTTGACGCCGATAATTAAAAAAATGAGCCGATTTTAAACAAATTTGGTGAGTATCTTTCTTTTGCAATAAGTTGGATAAGTTCATTAACCAGGAAACTCGGACCAGTTTTTTCGTGAAAATTTTGGGTTTTCTTAAAAAAAAATCGGGAAATAGCAAAGCGAGCGTAACCAAATTTTGTACTCAGGTTAACATTATAAATAGTGAACTACAGACCAAAATTTAGATCTCTAAGTTAAAATAAAAAAAAGTTATAAAAATGTAATTAAAAAAAGTTTGGGTGCCACTGGAGGTCACAGGAGGGCAAAGACTGAATTTTTTTAAACAAAAACCATTTAGTATTACATATAAATATTATGTTTCTTGGCGCATACTAGTATAATTTATTCGTTAAACAGCTGGACGATTTCTATGAAAATTCGCTAACATACCGCACTTGCTGCGTCCTCGTTTATTATAAAAGCTATTGGTAATATTAAAAATCACAATTAATACGAATAAAATAAAAACAATCGTTTGCACACTTTTATCAGAAAAAATTAAAATCAACATTAAAATTCTTACAGATTAAAGTGAAATCTAAAAATTGATTATATGTTTATAAGTTAATTAATGCAATTTTTGTTGCTGCATCTTGCATGATAAATATATAGTGTCCGGTTCATAATTCGGCATTCAGTCATTCTACTTCTCAAATTGTCCTTTAAAAAATTAATCTCTGAAAATAATGACTCACCGCATATGTGGAAGAAAGAATTGACAATATAGCTGTCAATAGTGTCTTTAAAGGATTAAAGGTTTCGGGGATGCTATTCCAGGTTTTCAGTAAGAACTTCCTCTTCTGCATTATTTTCAATTGTGCTCAATAATCTGGTTTCTTCAATAATTTCCAAAACATTTCTCAAATCTATAAACTTTTGTTTCCATATTGAACTCGATGAAAAATAAATCTATTGCATTTGAATGTCATCTAAATGTACCCATTTAAAAGTTTCCAAATTAAGAATATCTGGTGATGTATTTGGATTTAAAATAAAATTTTAGGTTTCTGCAAATTGTCTGAATTGGGTAAATCTTGAGAAAAAAGCCTCAATAATTGACTGAACAATTCCCGAAAACTCCTATGTCAGTTTAACCTGAGCTGGTTTTGCATCAGATTCGACTTCTTCTTCTTTGGATGCCATCTCCACTAATGGAGGTTAGCGACTACAACATCAAACTCCTCTCTATCCTCCGCCGCTCTCATCAAGTCCTCAAAGCCCAGACCTGTCCAATATCTTATGTTTCTCAGCCATGACAGTTTCTTTCTGCCCACACTTCTTTTCTCCTCTAGTTTACCTTTAATTATGAGCTGGGGGATATAATATTTGGGAGTGCGCAATAAGTGGCCCAGATATGCTGAGTTCCTCCGCTTGACAACCTGGAGAAGCTCTCTATCTCTGTTCACTCTGCGTAAGACCTCTTCATTTCGCACTCTTGTTGTCCATGGTATTAGTGAATTTTTATTTTAAAAAATTCACTAATAGAGAGGTATCGATGGTGAGACTTTGCAAAAATTCTTTCAAATGAGCGCGAATTAGGACCCCTAGAACCCATATCCGGGGTCAGTTTGAATTTTTATATGTTTATATATATACATATATATATATATATATATATATATATATATATATATATATATATATATATATATATATATATATATATATATATATATATATATATATATATATATGTATCCGTCTGATAACTCAAAAAATAATTAACCGATTTAGATGAAACTCGGCAAGTGCCTTTCTTTTATTAATGGCTTGGATGAGTTCGTTGACCAGGAAAATCGGACGGGGTTTTCCGGGAAAATTCTGAGTTTTCTTTCAAAAAAATTTTTTTTTTCCGAAAATTTCGATAAAATTTGGTCTACATATTGCTTTGGGAAATACCTAACTATGTGCCAAAATTCAGCTTTCTAGGGTTACAGAAAATTGAACTATTCAAATTTGAAACATTTATGTTTAAATCATAAGTATGTGGTTGCTGTTGGTTAGTCAATGCTTCTCTTATTGACTCATGAAATTCATTTTTAAGTTTCCGAGAAATGTCAATAATACTGAATTCACTGATTGTTAATCATTGAAAGCATTTACGATTATATATAACCCTATTGTAATTTATTATCATTTATCACCTCTGTAGTGTAATTATTTTTGCCTTACAACTCGCAGCGTTTTTAGTCAATTGTTGTTATTAATAGTCAATAGTTTCTTTCCGAATACACACACCTTCCATTGACTTCTGCTTCTGCCGCTGTTACAGTCCTTTTATTTAGAGGTAGAGTTGTAACCACTCATACAAACAGTGTTTTTTAACCACGTGGCTGGGCGACTGACCGAATTAATTCCCAGTTGCTGTTGATTTGCTCATATTCTCTTAATATGTTTGAAGATGTGGTGTCTACTTCATTCCAAGTCACTATTAACCGACTATTTATGAAATCAAATAAGTAAATTAAATCGATTGTCATAAAATATGTAGTGTATTAAGACAAGGGAAAAAGAAATATAACTGTGCACATTTTGATTATATTTTAGGGTGCTTGAGAGAGGTATTGTCACAGCATAATATCTTATTAAAGTTCATTTGTAAATAGGTTTAATTTTTATATGTTTATATATATATATATATATATATATATATATATATATATATATATATATATATATATATATATATATATATATATATATATATATATATGATAACTCAAAAAATAATTAACCGATTTCGATTAAACTTGGCAAGTGCCTGTCTTTTATTAATGGCTTGGATGAGTTCGTTATCCAGAAAAATCAGACAGAGTTTTCCGGAAAAATTTTGAGTTTTTTTTCGAAAAAATTTTTTTCTCCGAAAGTAACAAAGCTGTTTCAATGAAATTTACTATATATGTTGCCTCAACCTTACTACGTACCAAAATTCAACTTTCTAAGTTTAGAGAAAATTGAGTTATTCAAATTTTAAATTTTCTTTCGAAAAAAATTTTTTTCTCCGAAAATTACAAAGTTATTTTAATGAAATTTTGTGGATATCTTGCCTTAGGAAAAACCTTACTACGTATTGAAATTAAACTCTCTAAGTTTATAGAAAATTGAGTTATTTAAATTTGAAGCATTTAATAAAAATTCACTACCATAACGCACTTGCTGCGTCCCGGGTTTTTTTTTAGTATGCGCCGATAGACCCACATCTCGAAAGCTTACAGTTTATTCATGCTCGTTATTTTTAAGGTCCATGTCTCTACTCCATACAGAAGGACTGACCATATGTAGCATTTTGCTAACTTCAACCTTAGGTTTATGTCGAGATGCGAATCGCAAAGAAGGCTTCGTATTTTTGTAAAGTTGCTTTTGGCTTGTGCAATTCTGGAGTTTATTTCTTTTTCTGGGTTTAATTGGCTGTCTATCCAGCATCCCAAGTATTTATAGTGGTTGACCTGTTGTAATATGTTATTATTTATAATGAAGGGTATAGGTACATTCTGTCTCCTCTGCATTACCATTATTTTCGTTTTCCTCTCGTTGATCCGCATTCCAATTTCCGAACATGTCTCATTTAGCTGATCTAGAATATTTTGTAAGCAGGTATCTGCCATTGATACGGTGTCGTCGGCGTATCTAATAGTGTTTATCCGATTTTATATTTACTTTTATACCGTCATTAACTTTCTCAATAGTCTTTTTGAACAAAAGCCCAGAATACAGATTAAACAACATGGGTGACAATACGCATCCCTGTCTTAATCCTTTCCCAATATTTATGCTGTTAGAAGTTTCGCCCTCTATTCGAATTTTGGCCACTTGGTACCGGTATAAGTTTTTGATTAATGTTAAGCTCTTGCCATCTAGACCTATATTTCGTAGGGCGTCTATCAATTTCGGATGCTTCACTCAGTCGAAGGCCTTCTCAAAGTCGACAAAACAGAGAAAGATGTCCCTGTGCTGATCGTAACACTTCTGGCACAACACTTGTAGGCTAAACAGCGCTTCTCTTGTCCCCATACCACCCCTAAAACCGAACTGAATTTACGCATAGCGACAGGAAACATTCACAGCATCTACTAGAGGACAACAACGGACATCTAATACAGAGGACTCAAGATAAATTGAAGAAATGGGAAAGTTATATCAAGAACCTATTCGAAGAGGACAGCACCGAAGAACTTTTAGTCGAGGACTACGAAGGCCCAACAATTCTGAAGAGGGAAGTAGAAGTCGTCATTAAACAGCTTAAAATAAATAAAAGCCCAGGACCCGACGAAATTTACCCGGAGATATTGAAACTGATAAACGAGAACAACCTCGACTTACTTGTCTCCCTGTTTAATAAAATTTACGAGACAGGAAGAATACCAGACGAATGCATGGAGTCGATCTTCGTACCCTTGTCAAAACAACCACACTCCCACAGATGCGAGGCTCATAAGTCTTATGAGCCATGCCCTTAAGATACTATTAAAAATATTACATAACAGGTTATTTAGAAGATGCGAAGCAGAGATAGGACATGATCAGTTCGGTTTTAGAATCAGATTCGACATCTACAATGAATTTCTTTAGATTCGGAAAATATTTAAATGCGACTAAAAACTTTGAATTTGGCTTCGAATGCTTGCATTTAATTAAACATAATAATGACAGTCTTGTTAGCACCTTGCAGTTTAACATTTAATGCATTTAAATGCACACAAAAGTCACTAAAGAACACTAACTTCGAAAGCCATTCGATGTTCATTAATTGACTATATATTTTTCAATGATTTTCTCTTTATTCAAAAACAGTCTTGTCTATAAACACTCTATAAATCTTTGTACAGCGTTACCACGACTTAACCATTGGAGATTGTTGTACATGAGTAATCCACTGTACACTGAGTTTTCCATATTTAACAATTCTACAAATTTCCATTCATTTAAAGCTCGTGCAGATTAAAGTTGACTAATTTTGTAACAAAGTTCATAATATCTTCCAGTGACTGGAAACGCGCCATCGCACATAAATCCTGCTGGTGTATAATGCAATGGAACGCCAGAATTGGACATTCAACACGCTGGGCAAATAGAGTAACAAAGCCGTTTTCTAATCCCATCATACGACGCTGTACACGCAAATTTTTGCGTGTCAGCAAATTTTTCGTATGTGTCACCTCTGTCAAGTGTACCATAGGTTCGCCACCCCTGACTTATAGTGTCAGGTCATGACTGTATACAAGGTAATAAAACTGCGGCAGGCCATGCTTGAAAAAAGGTCCAGTACTTGTTATAAACTTGAACAATTTCTGGAGTACCATGTAACATAATCTCAGAAATTTGTACACGAATAGGAAAAAGGGATTTTTACTGAAAAACAACAGCGCAAAAGCAAATGGTAGTTCATTTCGCATTTTTACTCGAGCACAAGAGCAAGAGAAATTCTTAACTTTCTGACCAAGAAAGTCAAAAAGGCTTCCCATTTTCAGGATAAGCTACGTGTCTTTATTTAATTTTACAAATTTCATCAAATTTTACAAGAGCCTGTTAAAGCCAGCCACCTTTATATTGTGGGCAACATAATAGAATATCAACAACATGGCCTCTGAAATTTCGTTAAATGCTTAAATCGCCTAGGCTTTTATAACTTAAATAAAACTCAATCACAAAAGATCTGGGTCGAAGCGAAAAAGGTCAAAATAGATCGAAGAACATATCAGGGTAACTCACTAAATTATCTTACATTACCTCAAAATTTGCACTTAAGCAAGCTGAGTGCTCATCTTATTAAAGCAACTTGCAAGCATACTTAAAATAATAATATCTACTCCATGGTATATGTTGAAAATAAGATAAGATTATTTGAAAATAGTAAAATCCAAAAATGGAGTGTCTATATGCATGTGCGTACATGAAGAGCGACTTTGTAAACATGATAACTTTAGGAAACCGTAGCTTTGAACTTTAATTACTTTATTTTTAGAGCGTACAATTTTTGTGAAACAGTGAAATGAAAATTCGACCTCATCTGACTGTTTCAAAACATTTTCTTCAAAATTAAATAAATAAATATAAATAAAAATAAATAAATAGATAAATATATAGATAAATATATATATATATATATATATATATATATATATATATATATATATATATATATATATATATATATATATATATATATATATATATATATATATATATATATATATATATATATATATATATATATATTAATATGTATCCACACGATAACTCAAAAAGTTATTAACCGATTTTGATGAAATTCAGCAAAAATCTTTCTTTTGACTTGGATGAGTTCATTAGCCAGCCCTATCAGACCAGATTTTCTATTTAAAAAAAATCCGAAAAAAAATCTTATCTCAAAAAGTTACAAAGTTATTTTATTAAAATTTGATTGCTATAATGCCCTCGTAAATACCTTACTACATACCAAAACTCAACTTTCTAGGTTTATAGAAAACTGAGTTATGCAAATTTGAAGCATTTAATGAAAATTCGCTACCATAACGCACTTGCTGCGTCCAGATTTTTTTACATTTGCCATGTTTTATAATTAGCTCTAAAAAACTTGAGTATATTTTGTTACTCAAGATGCATTTTTATTTCACTCGCCCCGGTAATTTAATTAGAAATACGAGGGTCGATCAATTAATACCCATGTTAGGAATAATAGGAAGACGAAAGTTTTTCATAATTTCTTTTCAACGTAATCTCCTTTTAGTTCCACACACTTTTTCCAACGTTTCTCCCATTTATTTAACCCCAAGAAAAGAAACTATTTAAAATATGCTCTGTCACGGCGATAACTCGGGCCAGGTTTGCATGTTGGGGAACAGAAAGAAGTCGCAGGGAGCCAGGTCGTGCGAATACGGTAGATGCGACAGCAATTTGGCCGCGACAATTCTGGATGAATGTGCAGGTGCGTTATCATTGTAAAACAGCACTTTTTTCTTAACCAAAGGGGGCCCTGTCTCCTTTAATTTGTCATCGAATCGGTTCAATAATCGGCTTAAGTACTGCCTCGTGATCGCTCTTCCTTTATGCAAAAATTCCATGAGAATCATTCCCTTTAAATCCCAAAAACCGCGGCAATGACCTTTTCGGTCGATAGAACCGTCTTTGCCTTTTTCGGAGCACATTCACAGGGAAAAACCCATTGTTTTGACTGTTGTTTGATCTGCGGCATATAATTGTGTATCCAGGTTTCCTCAACGTTGATAATTCGACGCCAAAACTAGAGCGAATTTCGCTTAAAGAGGTCCAAATACTGCTTCGACCGTGACAGTCGTATCCACTTATTGTCCACCGTGAGCAATCACGGCACCCATCGGGCCGACATCCCCCATACAGCACAATATATATTCAGAATGTTCTCACAATGAGAAGTATGGTAGGACGATACAATAAAACTTGGGGTGGTCAAGCCGGGGTGCCTGCACCGGGCGGCAGCTTCAGTGGGCAGCAAATTCAAGTGTGGCACACCGACAGATTTCATCAATATTTATTATCAGTGGCAGACAGGAAATTGGACGAACATGCCTAAATGGAGGCAGCCAGACAAGATGGTCGGCAAAATATGAGGCTATGAAACCCATTCTAAATAATTTACAGGAAGTGGTCAAATCCCTTGTAGATTGTTTAATGAGTCCGTATAAGCAAAACATGTGGCTGTGAAACCCCTTCTAAATAATTTACCGGAAGTCGTCAAATCCCTTGTATATTGTAGATTGTTTAATGGGTCCGTATAAGCCATTGGCCTCTCAACGCTGCGACCCCAATGCGTCTTTTGTTCTGGACTCTTTTTTTCTCTAATAGTTGGCCAAAATATTCAGACTTTTCCTATAGTCTACTATCTTTTTACCTATGTCCTGTGGTGAGGGTTAAAATTTGTATCAGATGTATTTACAATAGATTAATAAAATCGGCAAGTGGCAAAACCATTTTACAGATAAGAAAAGTGTCTGAATGAACATAAAAGTGCCGAAACAAGAATAACACTGCTGTATATATCTATGCTGTGGTAATACTTTACTGGGGAGTGTCCTGTAAAAAGTCCTGTGATTATTCTCAAGTCATTCTTGTTCAATTCAAGAAACAGTTCCGACTTCTCTGTTGACGTCAAATTCTTTGAAGAAATTCAAGAAATTTCTCTCAATGCTGAATCCAAGTACGAGGCAGGTCATCTGCTACATGCTGTTTATTTCAACTTAACAATTTGAGCTACCACTCTTCAAGAAATCAATCATGTAAATATTGAACTTCGAAGCATATATATTCAATACAACATCTTCACGTCAGTGTTATAAACTCCCTCCTATAATTGTAACAGCTTACCACAATATTTTGTCAAAGATGATCTATATCAAAATAGAGTATATCCGACATATAGCATAAATATACAAACAAAGAAACCACTGGAAATCACATATTTACAGAATTACAATGGCTTCCCCTGTAATGTTCGTAATCTGGTATTTAAGTGTGATGTAACGTCTAAATTTCCACAGTCCCTTCATATTTTCACCGATGGTTCTAAACAAAGCGACTTCACTGGCTGTGCCTATTATGTCCCGGAAGGTGAAACTAGAAAAACTTTTCGACTAAATGCTAAATTATCCATATATTCAGCAGAAAGCGTTGCAATTTTAGAAGCATTACACTATGCAAAACAACAGAGCAAACAAAGAGTGGTTATTTTCACAGATAGTAAGAGTTTCCTTGATAAAATTTATAATTTTACAGCAAATACAAAAGTAAACAACTATTTGATAGCTGAGTTAATAAAACATCTGTATTTGTTGCAAGAAGAAGGCAAAGACGTTACCTTATGCTGGATAAAGGGACACTGCGGGATATTACAGAATGAAACAGTGGATATACATTGGCTAAGGAATCTATTTACACAGGAGAGGAATTAACCTATCTATGTCCAGGCTCGGACGTTTTGCCTTACTTATTTAATTTTCTTAAAGAAAAATGGACACAAAGATACAAAAACAATAGTACAGAATTTTATTATAAACAGCTACAACCTTTTCCACGTAAGATGCCCTGGTTTAAAAACCAAATATTAGATAGACTAGTCATTGTAAATATTTGGAGATTAAGATTTGGAGATGCATTGGTACCTTGATATAAAATAAACTTAAAAGACGATCCCAATTGCGAGTGTGGCGAGTTGGGGGATATAGAGCATATGCTGATGGATTGTACACATGTGAGGGTACAGGTTCAAATATTTATTGAAAATATTGTGCGGACACGTTGTGTTTCATGTCCTTTTAACTTGGCACACTTACTTGCAACGGGAAATATATATATATATATATATATATATATATATATATATATATATATATATATATATATATATATATATATATATATATATATATATATATATATATATATATATATATATATATGATTGTAATTACACATATTTACAACTTGGGTCTAAACATTTAATGGTTCTAATTTTATTTTGTAATAGCTACTTAGAATTTTGTACATAGTTTTAGCTACCCTCCTGTCTAACCATGTGTGTTCCTAATTTATCCAGGGTGAACCATCTGTGTAAGTCATATAAAGTCGTCTAGATAGACCGCTAACACGCAGAAGATTTGTGTCCCTGTTTTTTATTACCCTTAATATAATCTAGTAATAATTAGTTAAATAGATACAGAATATTGCAGGTGCAAATTGTACATATAACTCTATACATTATGTGTACTTGATGCATATGAGTGTAAGCTCGCGCTTGTGTGAGTGGATCTTTATTTAAATATGTAGGTAGATGGCTGAGTAATTAAAAGTTTTAGATAAGATTAAATAAAAAGCTAAAATATGATACGTAAAGATCCGATGAACACATTAAATTTATTCTCAGATTCGGGGCAGCCTCTCTGACTTAAAATTCGGGTTTAAATGTGCTATTGGTTCAAAACCGTGGCCAATAATCTAAAAGATAGATAGATAGAAATATTGAACTTAAAAAGGAAGATATACAATTCTGGGCGCTCCGTCGTTTTAATGGAAGGTCTGACCAAAATTTTGCCAAAAGTGAGAGAAAATCCGATGGAATATTAAATAGAAGACTAAAAATACTAGTAGCCGAAAATATTGGAGTTAGTCTTATTCTGACAAATAAACGAATTCCGAAGCGCAAAAAACATTTTGGTGAACTGTGCGAGGACGAATCACAAACACTTCAACCTGTTCAGGTAAAAGTCTAAAGCCATAAAGATTTTATTTGATCAAACCTTATCAGACATTAAAATTAAGGTTGGCAGCGCTACCACACTAAATTTAAATTTTGAATTACTCTGTGGCCTTGAAATATTGAATATGACGGCTGAAGAGCTGCAAAATCGAGTGGATCTAGCACGAAAATATGAGCAAAACTTAAATACATTTGAGTTCTGCCAAGAACTCTCCGTTTTAAGAACAAGCTGCACTTTTTTTCGGCGACATTAATACAAGGGCGTAGATAACAACATTTTCTCGGGGGGTAATATCAAATATACATTTATATTAATACATGTTTACAGATGTATATATATATATATATATATATATATATATATATATATATATATATATATATATATATATACCCAGACACAGACGTTGTTGATACGTTGCTGACATATGCCATACCTTTCCAATTTTTACAAATAAAAAAAACCAAAATTTTCTGGGTACTTCGCTTATTCATTTCATACTTCGCTGTTTTAAAAAAGATTTTACCTTTTTATTTTGTTATTACTGATTTCTTCTGCTTTTCTCGTGATCAATTCGAAATGTTTAGTGTTACCACTGAAACTGGTTACAAACTTACAATGAACCGCAAACTTGCAACAAATGAACAATAAATAAACACTTCCACTACAATAACTAAAACACTTTTCAAATACTGATACAGTATTCAATATTGAATTCTGCGGAATTATGTAATTGCACCGTAAACTATAGTAGCACTTATTATTTCAATTTTATTCTGATATCTGCTGGACCGACACACCAACGAAACAGTAAAGACTGTCACCATTTAGTAAACAGCTAAAAATGAAAGTTTATTACAACACAGTTGACAATTTTGTTGCTTTTTATATCTTTCTTTCAAAAAACATTTATTATTCTATTTTTATGACAGTCGAAGTCGGAGCAGGCTTGTTTATTTTATTATAGGCGCTAAAAAATCACGTCTGCGCTAAAAGAAGTCTTTTAGGAAATCTCCGAGCCGAACGTGATTCACTGTTGTATATGTTTCAAATTGCCAGGAGCAAGCGGCATGTTGTAATGTCGAAAATAAATTGAATGCGTATTTTTCGTTGGTCAACCTCAAAAAGTCCCAGATTCCCAATTATCAGAATTGAGGAATGGTATCTTCATTCACATTCACTGAAGGAGTGGCGTCAAGATGTTATTATTATTATCACCTGTATTATTTATTCTCGACATTGTAGCACAGCCAATATAGGGACTAACCTACCCTATACTCCTATACTATACTATTGTTTATTGTTATATCATACCGCGAAAATCGGCAAAATATTAAAATATAGAACTGGCATAACTCCCCACAGACTTAATAAATTAAAATAAATGATTCCAAGCCTTTTAAAACCGCTCTCATTCACTTCAATTTGTTATGTATGGTAATAGTAAAGCCACAAGTAAAACAGTATATATTAGTAAGTAATTACTAGGTATTTATTGCATCTACTGAGACCAGGCAAATACTTGCTGTTCCAACATTTAGAAAATGTATTTACCTATTTCGTACTCTTATGACAAATTATTTTTTCAATTATATTTGTATTCCTGAGGGAAGGTCATTACTCCCTCTACCCCCTTTATCTACGCCCTTGCATAAATAAGGCTAGCGCTTTCCATCTCCTGCAACAGATCTATATCCATGATTTGCAGAATGCTCTACTAATATTTGTATAGAGCCTCGGTGGTTCAGTGGTAAGGACGTGTGCCTCTGAACCGAGGGGTCCCGGGTTCGATTCCCAGAGTTGCCCTTTCACTTTTCAAGTACACACTGTACAATTAACATCAACCGAGGTTGTGGAATTGTATTTGAGCAAGTTGAATGCACTTCGGAGGGAGCGTAAAGCCGTCGGTTCCATGTCCATGCCATGTTGGACACGTTAAAGATACCTACCCTCCTTACAGATAGGCACGAGTTCGGCAACATTTCCAGGATAGTGAGGTGAAACTGCTCTCTGTCGTCGGTAATTGGCCATAGTGGCAGAAATAGACCGACGTTAAAGAAAGAGAAAAATATTTGTATTGCGCCGCGGATTTACTTTACACACATGAAATGAAGGACAATGACGGTTGAAGCTGAAACTTAAAAACTTGTGAAACACATTTCTTGCGACATTTTCTCTACATAGCCCATATTAGCTTTAGGTTCTTAGCCTAAAAGTTGCCAATTCTGACGTTTCAAATCGCGACGTTTCAAGGGGAAAAGTTATGAAATGTTCAAAGTAATTTTACTGGCATTTTTCCACCTTTGTGAGCCAAAAAACTTAGTCTTTGTCTGTAACATACAATAGATTTTGTTACCTACAGAAAATATTATCGGGTATTTTTTCAAAATTCAAAAGTCGAGATCCACTCATTATTTTCTTAAAAAAGTTCACTAAAATAGCAAAAGACAAATTGAAACTGATCCTATGGATATGAGTTCAGGGAACCCCGGTTTTACTTTTTTTGACGGATTTTATCAGTGTTACAATCGCGATCTCCTGATTTGCAATATTTTATACAGCATTTCATTAAAAAAAGCAAAATTTATAGATGTTAAAGGTCATAGAATACGACACAAAACTGAAATGGTCATTTATAAGTCACTCTAAATTAGTATTTTTAAACCTTTTTCTATAGATTAAGGCACGATCCACATATGCAAGGCGACTCCATGCTTATAACAGTTAATTTGTATTCGGTGAGTATTAATTATTTGTTTGGTAATCTATTATTACAAGCTTAATTTATCTTAAATTTTGTTCCGAAAAGTTGGCAACACTGCATTTAGTTAAAAAGTGACGATAACAAAATCTGCAAAAAACTGCACATTGATTTATGTTTTTCTGATCACGAAAATAAATTGGAATAAAATAGGCTTTGTATAATAACGGAGAATAATTACAAAGAATGATCTGGTAGTAGGAAATGGCAAATTTATTAAGTTTTGCTTGGGAACTAAAGCGGCAACTGAAAGAAGAATAATTTAAAATTCAATTTGTTTTAACATAGGTCAAAAGTTTCTTAATTATTTGGGTTAGATATAAACACATAGTTTTTTGTAAAGATTGTAATTTACAAAGACTTATACTTGTTGCGAGAACGCAACTTTGTCGTAAATAATAATATCATTATTTAAATAGAATTATACCTACATAGGTAAGTACCTGTATGAACATTCAAACATTTACATTTTGAATATAGTCTTATTAAGTCCACTTACGTTTCTTTGAAGATAAGCTCATCGTCCACAAAAACAAAACACAGTCTGTTGTATAAAAAGTTAAATTTAAAGTAAGCAATTTTTAATTATAAAAATCACGCGATGTGATACACAAAATGAAATACAAAACTAAATTAAAACCGTACCTACGATATCGTCAATTAACAGGCAGTTATTGTTTGAGTTGCGACGTATGTTTCTCCAAACTGTATACGTAGAAAGAGATAGAAAATTACAGGTTTCTCACACAATACTTAGAACAGTTTGAATCTACTATTGTTTTATTAACAATACGTGACTTTTTTATTATTTCTACCTGCATGGCCGATATCAAATAATTATTTAATTATGAAGTTCATGCATAAATAAATAGCTAACAATTAAGTGGAATTAGTGTAGGTAGTAGGTAACAATATTTAGCAGAAAAAGATTTTTCTATTTGTGACTTCCATGCTATTTCAGAAACAAATACCTACTTATACTGATAAATCGATTAGAATTTTTAATTTTGATGAAACGATACGTACCTAGCTAGATATAAGTACTGTGTATAAGTATTATATAGTCAAACTGTATAACTGCGGTATTGAATAATAATGCACACATTACATATAGGTATGGCCTATAAAACCTGTTAACAATCCGACTCTGTACTCTGTGTAAGCCTACTTCTAAAAAATAGAAAATAATTACGATCGAGTATGTACCAAAATGCAGAATATAAAGCAACACTAAACAAGTTAATAGTAATTACCTTTTTGATACTAATTGTGTTTGTGAGTATGTTACGCATCTCGTTTATTACAAGCTTGGATCCTCTCAATGGCTCGATATACCTATCTGAAGATTTTGGAGCGCTTATACCTAGTAGGTATATAGGATACAGGTAGTAAGTTATTTCTCTAAGACATACAGGTTGTGGTTACACGCCTGGTATCGCAAATAACTTTGTTATATATTTTAAATGGAATATTTACTTCTTTTTGTTGCATTTCTGTATTCTTTGGGAAATCACGAGCTTAATGAACCTTTATTGATAGATAATACTGTTGATCATTTTTAGTCATTTAATGTTTCTGAAAAATTTCAAAGTTTGGATAGCTTTTTTAAACAATTAATTTACGTTCTAAATGTAACTAAAAACGCCTGATTCTCGAAAATTTATTTTAATGTTTCAGGTCGAACCTTGATTATGGCGAAACGATTTAAATCAATATCCACGAAGCCCCACCCGAACAACTTCTTTTGACCATCCCAGTATCTGTAATATTTTTTAGATATTAATTAGTTTGAAGATCTAAATACGAATATGAAGACTTTTCTCTGCCCCCACAAACACTTGTTTTTTTCTCTAGAACAATCAATGAGTCAAAGATGTTTTGCTGTTAAACTATAAGTTCTCCGCAAAATCAATAAATGCCTAATGCAATAAAAAATATAGCATTATTCATTCGAAATAACACATTCTATATAATCGCGAAGTTCTGCCGCATTTGAGAATATTTTTTGAAATATAGCTCCGTAAAATTTTTGAGCAAACCAAAATTTTAGATTAATCATACTACTGGGAGAGTTAAATGGAAGAGTTGCGTGATAGACAGTGTATATACCTTGTAAATTTGTAATAATAATCTAAATTTGCCTTTTTACCAAATGGTGTAAAGATTTATATGTATATTTTCTTACCACAATTTTTTCTTTAATTTATGATATCAAATTAATTTCTTGAACACCCTTTACTCACTTATTACTGCAAACTAAATCAATCTAAGAACTCAAATTTTAAGATTAATTAAGAAGTTGCTTAGGACACGTCTACACATGTATTACACGTACACGGGATTGGACCTTTGATACGCACATGCGTCGTGCCGACGCAGTTATAGCTTAGCACTGTGGTGTTTAGTGCGCAGAATCACAGGTTTGAGTCTTACTTTTCTGTAAGATTGCGTTTCTATTGACATAATTGATTTTATTTAATATATAAATACACAAGTTTGTATTGTATTTTATTTCATTAACGTCGGTGTATTTCCGCGACTATAGCCACTCACCGACGTTAGGGAGCAGTTTCACCCCATTCTCCTGAAAATTTGGCCGAACCCTTTCCGTTCTGTAAGGAGGGTAGCAATCTCTAACGTGCCCAACACCTCATCTTTTTTTATGAAGTAGTTCATAAAATGCAAAGCCTCTATGTTTCTAAAACATCTAAACTTGATTGTTGTGCCACAAGGCGAGTGTTTACTTGCTTCTTGAATAGCTATATGTCTTCGAAAATATATCCGCCGGGAAGGCATTCCTATAAGCCTAGATGCTGTAGAAAAGAACGAGGATCTATAACGAATAACTCGACAAGTGGTTAATTTGACACTGAAAGCAACTTTTCGACTAAAACGGGTTTGCCCATCAAAGGTCGCAAGCGAAGGTAATAACTAAGCAATTTCCAAGGAACAATGCCGATAGCAATATTGATAGAAGAGGCAGAGATCTCCAACTTTTCTACTGTGACCTAGAAAAGTCAGATTGACTGTGATAAATGATTATCCTATAAGACAAGTAACTCATTTCGGAATATAATCTAGGAGGGACAAGGTGATCTTTGGGGCAGCACCCCATACATGAGAACAATATTTTACTGACGAAGTATTTGTGCTACACCATCAGAAGCTGCTGTGATAAAAACAAGCTTTTAACCAGATACAGAAATCCAATCTTCTTTGCTGCTGCTTTTGCAATATTGGAAAGATGTGCTAGAACATATCCTCCGCAAAGTTATACCCAATGTAAAAAGTGTGGATTTTTGGTCAGTATTTTTCCAGCCATCTAAACGTTTGGGACCCGTATATCACTCTTCCTAGAGAAGAGACGATTCTCTGTTTTTGAGCGATTAAAGATAACCAGATTTGCAGATCTCCAGCTAAGAATCTTAGACATGTTAAGGAGTTGGTTACTTGATAAGGAGTTAGAAGCAGAGATTGGGCGAATCGATGGAACGTACCGTGAAGAGTACCATCACCAGCGAACCTTTGAATCGGATTGTCGACTGTTAACGGAAGGTCATTTATATGTGAAATATAAAGAAAACGTATGGGAGTCAAAACCGAACCCTGTGGAACACCCGCATTAATTTTAAATTCATCTGATGAAACACGATTGACAACAAGGAGCCATCCTTCAGAAAACTATATATCCATAGGTATAGTTTCCAATCTCGACTTGTGAGGCGCAATTTTTAGAAAACTACTTATCCAAGAATTATTAAAAAGCATTTTTGAAAAAGTATCAGAAATTCTACAACTGCCCCTCGATAATAAAATCGACCTATCTAGTAAAATTTCAGTATTATAATAACCCACGTATACGTGGGAGAATATACCCAAGCAGAGATATTAAGGTTGGAAAGTCTTTAATTGACACCCTGTATAACTGATTAATTAATATTTTTTTACTTCTTTGTGTTTTGACCAGTGTGTTCCAACCAGTTTGGTAGTTCAACATTTACTGTAAATTAAGATATGTCTTTTAGGTTTTCCTTCGCATGCTCACCTAGCTTACTACACACACACACACACAAATATATATATATATATATATATATATATATATATATATATATATATATATATATATATATATATATATATATATATATATATATATATAACTATACCCTTGAAATATATAATACGTCTGGCAATCCTGCATTCGACCCACGAATTAGTGGTGCGGAAGACCAGAGAGTGAGAATACCAGAGAGACAGATTCAAGTGAAGCACGGTAGCTGGTAGTGTAGTTATATAACGTTGTTTTGTTTTCTTTAAAAAACTCACTATTTATCTGTCAAATTAATTTCTAAGTGTCCCTAAAACTGTTGTTCGTCTATTCTTGGATATTTGTTTAGTCCTTCGAGCCGGATGTAGTGAGTGTTTGCTTTAATATCAATTCAGCGTTCAACAAATTTAACTACCGAAGCCCAGTTCGAACATTGGTGGTTCAGGGGTAAGAACGTGTGCCTCTAAACCGAAGGGTACTGGGTTCGATCCCGGGGTACTCCTTTCACTTTTTCAGTACAAACTGTAAAATTAACATCAACCGAGGTTCTGGCAGTGTATTTGAGCAAGTTGAATGTCTGCACATTCCGCTCTTCGGAGGGGGCGTAAAGCCGTCTCTCCCGTGTCTATTCGATGTTGGGCACGTTAAAGATCCCTACCATCCTTACAGAAATATCGGGGTTCGGCAAAATTTCCAGAATAGTGAGGTGAAACTGCTCCCTGGCGTCGATGATTGGCCATAGTCGCGGAAATAGGCCGACGTTAAAGAAACAAAACAGACACACACAAGCCCAGTTCATAATTCAAGATCTCGAATCTCAAAGACAGTAGCTTTTACATCTACAGTCGACCAGTCAAGATACTGCATCTTTAGTACATGCAACTACAATCAACTACGTCTCTAGTTCATGGGACGGGCGTTAGAAATTGGCACATCGCAACTAGGTGGCGGCACGTCCACCACTCACTTAGTGTTGAAAGGCTGGCTACTATACCCGTATTACTTTATAGGTGTATTTTTTGCTGCAATTAGTATGCCGTACTGAAGAGCTCTAATGAGAGCGAAACCGGTCTACGGTTCTAATTGTTACGAGAATGCATCTAGCCTTATATCCCAGAAATTTGAAACTTCCGAAGATAAAGAAATAACGGTATCCCTTGAATACAAAGAAAATAAAGATACGACGCCTATACTTCACAGGAGGTGAGTACATCCCATTATACCACTTAATTCCTTTATGTTTGCTTTATAATAGCTACCATTGCCTTTATATCTTTTAAAATAAACAAACATTAGAACTTCAGTAGCTGCAAATTTATCTATGACGCCTGAATAATCATTTAATTTAATTATTCACGCAATTTTGTAGCAAATCAGTTGAGTTGTCCTTCCATTCAATTATTTAAAAATTGTATTTTCCAAACCTTTATTATTATTATTATTATTATTATTGTTTATTGGCAAAAATTATACAATATGTTAGTACAATAAGTCTTAGACTTGTGCTGTATTATAACATAATTTGGAAGGTTATATCCTAAATAGTTTGACAGTCCTACACCAAATTCAGTAAACTTCAAATTTTGACGTTCCGAATGTAATTTCCTTTGCCCTTCTATTTCTCACCTTCTAACACTTCAACCATCACCTTCATTTACCATAAATCTCTGCTATTCCATAATGTCTTTCTGACTGCTATTCTTACCAAACAATCCATATTTTTGCTAAAATGTTTAAATTTGTAGGAGACAAAAATGACTTTAGTTTGACAATCAAAGTTTAATTCATAAAATTTTATAATATTAATTGCTAACGCTAACTGATTATTCATTATACAATTTTCGCTAATTGTCTTAGAATTATGTTGATAATTCGAACATCAATGATCCGGAATGACACTATTTTAAAAGTAAATAAATAATACTTGCTTAATTTTATCCAAAAAATAGACATCTTTGTAGCAAATTTTCAGTTTTTTATATTTATTTTAAATCTCAACCTTGGCTGATGAGCTGAAAGCATTAGTCCGTAAACGAGGTACCATGAAATGCCGTCTAACAAATTTTGTATAAATCATTGAAAAGTACATCGATTCCGAAACAGTTTCTGGTCTGATATGTCAGAAATTAAATTGAGACTTGATAAATTAAGCACAATATTTGAAGAATTACTAGAAATTCAAAGCAACATCGAAGGTTTGACCGAAGATAAGGATTTAGATACCTATCAAGAATATAGTCGAGTGTTCGAAGAAACATATTTCTCATATGTCAATAAGGCAAATCTTTTTGTGTCTAACCCAGCACTTTTATTAGCTCCTTATGCTGGTGTAAACGCTACTGCTTGTACAGATGAGGTTTCTCCTAATGAACAAAATTTGGCTTTAAATCTCATTGCAAATACAAATCAGGCATCTAAACCTCCGAGTACAACAAACAGTCAGTCAAATCATTTGGAAGTTTCACCAAATGACAACATTGGTGCACCACCTTCCAGTGGCAATGGTAATGACCACTTGTCATCTTCAAGCGCTACTGCCGACATTGTACACCCAATCAATTCGCTTCGTTTACCAGTTGATCTACAAAAATTTTCTGGAAATTATCATACATGGCTCGAATTCAAGGATACATTCATAATAATAATGACATTCCTCCTATTTTGAAATTCCATTATCTTCGTTCGTCCCTGACAGAGCCTGCGTCTCAACACTACCTGACAGTCGAATTTTCAGCGGCAGATTATCAGATAGCTTGGGATAGTTTATTGGCAAGGTATGATAATCGAAGGTTAATGATACACAATCACGTGAAATCTTTATTTGAACTGGTAAATATGGAAAGAATACACATTTTCATATTAGACAACTCCTAGACCAAGCTTCAAAACATCTACAATATTTAAAGACTTTAGGTGAGCCTACCGATTACTGGGATAAGTTGATAACCTTTATTATCTGCGATAAACTAGATAAAAATACCGCTCGTGCGTGGGAACATGCGAAGGGCAGTATTGAGCACGTTACATTGAAGCAACTTTATTCATTTATTAAAATAAAGACAGACGAGCTAGAATCTCTCTCGTTTAAAGAGTGTTCAAATAAACAACATACTGCACAAAGAAACTGCCATGTTTCCACACAGCTTAAGAAACAGGTTAAATGTTCCAATTGAAATGAAAACCATCCCATTTACAACTGTGCAGAGTTTGTGAGACTTTCGGTTCAAGCCCGCATTAATAAGACTCAAGAGCTAAATCTCTATCTCAACTATCTGGCTAAACACCAAACAAATAAGTGCTACAAGAGACCATGCAAAACTTGCAGACAAGACCACAATTTCTTACTTCACGTGGATAATTTATTGCCCAGCAAATAATTGACTAATCACTCCTACCACGGTTCGCAAGTACTTCTATCAACAGCTTGTGTGTCTGTCGCGTGTGTAGATAGTTCTTATGTCAAGGCAAGAGCACTTCTCAAATCAGGATCGCAAAGCAACTTTTTGACAGAAAGATTGTTTGAGCAGCTTGGTATACCCCAGGTACCAGCAAAAACGTCTATCATCGGTATGAACGAGGCAACATTAAGTATCAGCAAGCGATGCACGGTTAGACTTTATTCCAATTCATCTCAGCTAAGCAGGAATCTTTCTTGCTACATCCTGCAAGAAATAAGACCTCAAATCCCTTTGATGTACATTGATCCGTCTCCGTAAAAATTCCAGTCAACACTTATTTAGCAGATCTTTCATTTAACGCACCGGGAAACGTAGCTCTTTTGCTAGGAGCTGGAGTCTTTTGGGACTTAATACGAGACAGAAAAATGAAGATACCTCACTCGAACGTGATATTACGAAATACAGCATTGGGATGGGTAGTATATGGTTCCTTACCAAATCTCTCAAAGACAATCGTTTGCAATTTAAGCATAACAAAAGTAGAAGTTTAAGAGCAGTTGGAACGATTTTTGAAAACAGAAACAGTACTATCATGCAAGCATTTAACACCAGAAGAGCAGTCATGTGAGGAATTCGTCCAACGAACTACTCGCCGTGACAAGGATAGAAGATTCGTTGTTCGTCTGCCGCTCAAGAAATATCGGCAGTATTTAGGCGACTCAAGCTACATGGCATTAAAACGTGTTCAAGGATTAGAAAGAAAGCTTCCATGAAATCACCAACTGAAGGAAATTTATGTATCCTTCATGAATCAGTACGAAACCTTAGGCCATATGGAAAGGGTGAAAGAAAACGATTTACGATCCAACATTTATTTTCTCCCCCACCATGGAATGCTCAAGAAAGATAACCAAGAAAGCAATCTGCGCGTCGTCTTCGACGGATCAGCGTAAAGTACAGCTAACTTATTAGTGAACGATCTCTAAATGGTGCGTCCAACTGTTCAAGATAAGCTGATAAACATTTTCCTGCGATTTCGATGTCATGCCTATGTCATTAGTGTAGACATCAAAATGATGTACCGGCAAATATCGATAGATCGAGAGGATAGGCCGCTTCAGTTGATTATTTGCCGGTCGAATCCAGCAGAACTGCTTCGAGTTTACATGCTGAAAACAGTGACCTATGGTATAGCTGCATCTCCTTACGCCGCCACGAAATGCCTTGAAGTGTTGGCTATGGAAAATGAAAGGGACCACCCAGTGGTTGCTCAGATAATGCGAAAGGACTTCTATCTGGACCACTTATTATCAGGAGAGCTAACCATTGAAGAGGTTACCTCTGCAGCAAAGGAAATCTAGTCAATACTCTCAAAGGACGGGTTTTTATTGTACAAATGTGTGTCGAATAGTCCAACTGTTTTAGAAAATGTTTATTCTGCAACTCTGTCTGAAGACGATCCTTCTTATTCTTTTAATTGCCAGTCTCCATTAAAAACGCTTGGTCTCCATTGGCTATATGAGCAGAAGCTACTGAAATACTGCATAAGCGAAGAAGACTCCACGCAAATAAATACAGAGAGAAGGCTATTGTCTGATATCGCTCAAGTATGAAATCCTTTGGGGCTAGTTTCTCCATGTATAATTCAAGCAAAAATAATGCTTCAAAAATTGTGGCAATTGAATATCACCTCGGATGATGAGATTCCGGAATCTTTGAAGAGTGAGTACACGATGTTCAGAAATCAGTTATTGATACTTAAACAATTGCGCATACCACGTAGGATATCAGTGGACAGTTCACTTATTCTCCAACTACATGGATTTGCAGACGCATCTTTAGCAGAATATGACGTATGTGTCTGCGTACGTGCTGTTGGGCAAGATGGCACAATATCGTGCAGTCTGCTGTGTGCGAACTCAAGAGTTACTCCACTGAAGACACTTACTATCCTGAGATTGGAATTGTGTGCAACATTGTTATTGGTTTAGTTAGTGACTAATGTCACTGCAGCAATAAATGAACATTTCGATACCATATTGCTTTAGACTGACTCAGCAATTGTACTACATTGGATACACACCACGCCTGCAAGACTTCAGGTATTCGTGGTGCATCGTGTATCACGTATACATGAACTCAGTGAAGTGTCTCAGTATCACACTGCAACCGAACACAGTCCTGATGACATTTTATCAAGAGGCTCCGCAACTAATACTCTCGTTGACAACAACAAATGGTGGACGGGATCAAGGTGGTTAACTGGTCCTCAAGATGATTGGCCTGGTACCTCTATTGATTTTGATCCCGATCCTCCGGACTTGAGCAAGACGACCAAAACAATCGGCATGACAACTTTGATTTCAGAATTACTATTTGAACGATTCTCCACATTAACAAAACTTAAGCAAGTAATGGCGTACGCGCTTCGTTTTTTGAAAAATTGCAATTCTTCCATGAAGAACAGAATGTCTGGATCATTAAGCATGGTAAAAATAAACTCAGTTAAAGAATTATTGATTAGACATGCTCAAGCAGATAGTTTTTCTATCGAGATATTGCTTCTGAATCAAAAAGAACCAGATAAAATCAAGGGTGCTTTAAGAAATCTTAATCCATTAATTTACGGCCACGGTGTGTTGGCGACCAATTAAAGAATTCTCCGCTTCCTTATTGTCAAAAACATCCTACTGTCATTTCGAGCAAACATGCTCTCACAAAGCTGATCTTTCGGGACAGATATGTAAAGCTTCTACGTGCACCTCCTCAGCTGTTTTTATCGTCAGTTAGAGATTCTTTCTGACCCTTTCTACAGTTCGCAAGTGAGGTCTTTCAGAACAAAGTCTTCCGGGTTCATTCCTCAGATGGGAAATTTGTCAAAATCTCGAGTGGAACCTACGTTACCTTTCCACAGTTACAGGTACTGATTTTGCCGGCCCATTCATCATTCGTGACCGCAAAGGACGTGGATGTAAGCATATAAAATGCTACATATGTTTATTCATTTGCTGCTCATCTAAGACCATTCATTTAGAAGCGGTGACGGATCTGTCCACGGAAGGATTTATGTTGTGTTTTAAGCGGCTCTGTTCACAAAGAGGTAAACCGTCTGATATGTTTTCTGACAATGCAACAAATTACATTGGAGCCAGAAATGAACTTCGGACACTGTACGAATGTTTGCAACATAATCAAGACGAAATTAGGACCCCATGAGTTGTACATTTACACGGGATTTCATGGCACTTGATTCCACCACAATCCCCACATTTTGAGGGATTGTGGAAGGCTCGTGTTAAGACAGTAAAATATTACCTCCGCACAGTGATGGGAAATACATTGTTTACCTTTGAACAATTCTATACACGCTTGATTCAAATATAGGCTGTGGTAAACTCCAGACCCTTATATCCCATGTCTGCTGATCCAACCGACCTAGACGTCCTTGCCCCGTCTCACCTCCTGATTGGGAAAAAATGGACCTCAACTCCAGATCCAGACTGCATTGTATTTAACGAAAATCGTTTGTCTATGTATCAACACCTTCAAGCTCTGCAACAACATTTCTAGAATAGGTGGTCAAAAGAGTACATATACGAGCTACAATCTAGGCAAAATGGGTCAACAATCAGGGAACACTGCAGTCAGGTACTTTAGTGCTGGTCAAGGAAACACATCTACCAGTATTCAATTGTAAACTTGGCCGCATAATTGAGCTGTTTCCAGGATCCGATGGAATTTATCAGGTAGCATCGATTAAAACAAGGATGGTGTCATCAAGAGAACATTTTCAAAAATCTGCCCATTACCTAGTGTGTCAGTGAATCCCAAATGACTATTAATGAGACTATTATAATTATTATCAAGACCATTGACTTTTCGTGTAGAAGGTTTGGACATTTTTTGTAAGATTAGGGTGCTGCACCTACTGTTGTGGTAGTCGCGAGTCAGATCTCGCACCGTGCAGAGGTCCGTGAAGAGCCAGCGTAGTTCAGAGTGCAGCCGCAGCCGCAGCCAAGTCAGCGCTCAGGTAAGACTCTACCTACTTTGTTGTGGGTAAAGCGTCCTGTGCGCAGTACTCGCAATGAAACGTTGGTCGAGAGTTCAAACGATTCAGTGGTAATTTCACCACAGACGTTACTGCCGTTCTCACGGCGGAACGTCTAATAACAGGTATCCTACCGTACACTTCACGGTCGTTTTTTCTCGTCTCTTTTGGATCCAGTATTCGCCCTACCCTGGTTAACGTTGCTGGACACCCTAAAGAGATAAGACCACCTCCTATTGGTATATCCCGGTGGAGGGGTACTACGTGTCCCCCGAATCTGTCCTTATAGCCATGGCAGACATAACTATCCTAGATAGGCTCCCCAAGCGACTCCGGGAGCTTATCGAACCCTTCCAATCCCTTTCCGCAGACCTTAAAGAGGCTTTTTTAACCGCTTTAACGGCTGAATCTTCCTCATCCCCGTCCCCGATCCCATCCCAAATGCCTTCTTCCATTCCCGCTCTCAGCCCCAGCGTGCCGGCCCCTCGCAGCCGCCCTCAAAAGCTGAAACGCGTAAGACTTCCCCGCCTCCATCTCCTGGAAACAGTAAACCGTCAACGGAAAATCCCATCCGATGACGAATCAATGTCTTGTGAGTCTGACTCCGAGGATAATCAAGACCCGAAGCGGGTCACAAGTACTCCTCCCAAATCCACGCTTCCACCTCCGATATTCCTCCACAATAAGGAAAAGTGGACCTACCTCTCAAGTTACCCGTCATAACATTAGCTGCGTCTATGCTAATAATCTTACAGATTCCGTAAGAATTCACTTGACTTCAGCTGTAGACTTCACACAAGCTACCAAAATCATGGATAGCCTGCAACTCCAATATCACCATTTAGTAAACAATTAAAAATTGTCCTCAGGGGGGTCTGTGAATCCATCCCCATCGAAGAGGTTGAAAAAGACCTCATCGCCCAGGGTTTCCATCCCGTTGGTGTCCACCAAATGCAACGCAGAGGTAAGGACAACAAAAAAATCCCCATGTCCCTCATCATGACAAACCTTCCTAAGTCCGAAAGGTCAATTTTCAGCATCCAAACTGTGTGCGGCCTCATCGTCAAGGTGGAGTCGCTACACAAAATTTACCTACCGAACCAGTGCCATCGCTGCCAAAGGTTTGGTCACTCCCAACAGTCTTGTAGGGGTGCCCCCCGCTGCGTAAAATGCAGCGGCCCCCATTTGACTGTGGAGTGTAAAAAAACCTAGATGTCGACCCAACCTGTTGCAATTGCGACAAGGGCCACAACGCCAGTTACAAAGGCTGTCCCAAATTCCCCAAGCCCAACAAGCAGACCTCCCAAAGGAAGCCCGCAAATTTCCTATGCGGCTGCCACTATACCTTTCCGTCCTGCACAACCCACACCAGCCTCGAAACCGGCAACTTCCACTGCAAATGCATCTCCCTCCATGGACCTCTCTAACGCACTGTCCCTCATTACTTCGATCAATTTCACACAGTTGAAATTGGTTGCGGGTAAAGTCATTAACCTTCTCCAAACGTCCCCTGATCTGCTGACGCTGATCACATCCACCATCTTCCTAATCCCTGAAATCGTATCAATCTTCCAGAAGTAAACGACTTCTGGAAGAAAGCCACAATCCCTGCAGGTTGCATCCCGAAATGCAAACGGACTAGTCTGCAAAAGGAATAAGCTCCAGGAATTCGCCCAACGCTTGAAACTGGACGTTATTCTAGTCCAGGAAACCAATATGCGCCTCAAAACCAATTTGAAACTCCCCAACTATAGATTGTACCGCAATGACCGCACCACTTCCAGAGGTGTGAAAACAAATATTGACCACTACCTTCTCAGTACGCCACCCCTGCAAAACATCGAGGCTACACAAATCGTAGTCAACACTTCCTCTGCAGGCCCAATAAAACTAATTTCTTCCTATAATCCTCCACAAAAGATAAATCTAGATGCCGAACTAGTCCTCTTATTCGATACCAACCAATCCATAATAATTGCTGGCGATTTAAATTCCAAACACCCCAATTAGCATTCTTGAAATGCCAATTTAAATGGAAAAATCCTATGTAGACAACCATGCAAATTGCATGGTTGACGCTCCTACAAGACCTACACACTTCGGCTGTGTGGGTCGCCCCGACGTGCTCGACATAGTAATCATGTCGAACACCATCCTTCTCCCAGTCATTTTGTAGCTCGGATATGGCAATGACGAACCCGACTTCCCAAAGGAAAAGGTACTGTTGCCAGTTTTCACAGAACATCTTAAAAACACCCTTGGCAATATTTCGGTTATCAGCAACATCACTGAACTCGAGGGTGCAGTGGATAATCTACAGTCCAAAATCCAATGCTCTATCAAACATGCATCAAGAATGTACCCCGCCCCAAGCAATCTGCCCCCATTTCTGTCCAGTATCAGAGAAATGATACTAGAAAAAACCGCGTGCGTAGATTAGCTCAACGCACCGGAAACCCCACCGACCAACGAGACGCAAACAGACTCATCAAACAAGCAAGAACCGCCCTACAGGAACTCTGCAACAACCGTTGGGAGGAACGCCTGCAAACCCTGTACGCCCAAGACAATTCCATATGGCAAATGGCAAAAGCCCTTCGCTCCCAAGAACGTCCGATATCCCCACTTCACGGCCGTAATGGCATCGGATTCGGAGAAAGCAAGTGCATTCGCGGATCATTTGGAGTTGCAATTCAGCCCGAATTGTAACAACGTTGATAAGTCGCACGTCGCAAGAACGCGCCGGTATGTCAGGAGTGCGCTTCGCGCCACCCTAGACACAATTATCGAGCCCGCAACTTTCGAAGAATTAAAAAATAGTAAAGCTCCGGTATACGATGGAATCTCCAACATAACCCTAAATAACCTCCCCCGAAAAGCCGTGGTATTCATAGTTACGAGATTATCAATGCCATGCTGCTATTTCAACATTTTCCTTCCATGTGGAAACTTGCCGACATTATCAACATCCCAAAACCCAGCGCAAAGATCCGCTATTCCCTTAGAACTACAGGCCCATTAGCCTACTCCCAGTCATCGGCAAAATCGCCGAAAACTGATTCAGAAAAGCCTAGCCTTATGTGCTTCTGAGAGCCATATCCTTCCTGACGAGCAATTCGGTTTCAGACACCAGCACTCCACCACAGACCAAGTTCTTCGTGCGGTGGAATACATCACCGAAGGATTTAATAAAAACATGTCAACTGGTGCAATATTTCTCGATATTGCTCAAGCATTCGACAGGGTTTGGAATGCGGGCCTCCTAAAAAAACTTATATAATTTAATTATCCTCTCCCTCGGATTCTACTAATCAGGTCATACCTGCAACAGAGGAAGTTTCAGGTCAAACATCTGGGAGCCAGATTTAGAACCTACTCAGCCACGGCTGATCTCCCGCAGGGTACTACTATCTCCCCCCTGCTGTACAATATATTTATCGCAGACATACCGACACCGCCCCTAAGCGTGACATACGCACTGTACGCAGACGACACTACCATCCTCAGCAGCTCCACTCAGCCGAGGATAATAACCAAACGTCTACAGACCGCCGTAGACGAGCTTCAAGACTGGTATAGGAAATCGTGTCTAGCCATAAACCCCGATAAATGTTCAGCAGTCCTATTTTCCAAGAGGAGACACACACCTCACGAACACGTATCATTAGACAACCGTCTAATTACCTGGCAAGACTCCGCCAAATACATCGGGGTTTTTCTCGACAAACGCTTAACACGGCGCCCCCATGTCCAACATTCCCGAGGAAAAGCTTCGATGTTCATCTCGAAGCTCTTCCCACTTCTTAATAGAAATTCCAAATTGTCCATGAACTATAAACTGCTCACGTACAAAGTCATAATCTGGCCAGCCTTGACATATGCATCCCCTGCATGGGCCATTGCGGCTGACACACGCATCAAGACCCTTCAAATCACCCAAAACAAATTCTGAGAATGGTTACCGGAGCGCGATGGTTTGTCAAAAACAGTCAGATTCACTCTGATCTGGAAATGCCTTCGATACTTGAGTTTATAATTCAACTATCCACAACTCAGTTCTCAAAAGCCGCTTATCATCCAAATGCTCTCCTCCGTAGTGCCACCGACTACGATGAGCAACTTCACATAGAGATAAGCGTCCAAGGCTTATACTTACCCGCTAACACCCCTGCGGCAAAAACAAAATGGAAACATTCAAACCCAAACGTCATTGTGTGAAATCTTTCCGACGGAGGTATGGACTAAGGTCCGGTACTCCAGGGAGTGGAGTTTAGTGAGTACGAGTCTCACGGTATCTCGATATCCCACACACTAAGGTGTTGTGAATGAGGTCTGCATGATGCATTCTCCTCTCCTGTATCCAAAAACAAACAAAAACAAACAAACAAAAAACAAAAAAACTGCTAGTGCATGCAAAATGTCACCCATCAAGATGGGTCCAGAGCGATTTATTTACTGGATGGCTGCAGCACTTCATCTTTTGCAAAACCCAGTGATGACGAAGACTCTCACACGAGAAACATAGAATTTATCACATTGGCCTGGGTGAGTCATGTTTAGATTGTGATAGATTCTACCCACAAGATGCAACCACCTCTAGACTTAGCTTTTATGAGCAATATTGTTGAAAAATCATCCTGAGATAATGGTTTCGGTATTTAAAATTGCTGACCTTGTTGGCATAGCATATGATCGACCTGCCCCAGTGGAAGTATCAGTTAATAATGGCCGTTTAGTCAAGATCATTTCAGAGATTATGATTTTGAAATGCATCAGAAACAGAAACAGTTGTTGACAACTCCATTTTTTCGGACCAGTTCAGCTTACCATCTATTTTTCTTCTTTGTCACAAAAAAAATGCCTAAAAATAATAAACAACAAACAACTGTTTCTATTCTGCAGAGCAATTAGAAACCGTAGTCAAAAGCTTTGTAAATTGTGGTTTATCTGAGAAAAGGATTTCAGCTTTTAGTGCAATTCCTCAGAGTACGATCAAACGATTTGTGAAGTCTGCAGCGAGGAATGGACATTTTCTTTCTGAAGCCGAAGAGCAACTTTGTTATAATTACATTAAAACATCTGCACTATCGACTATGGACAGTCTAAAATTACAACTAGTCGTCCAGCCTACGGATTTGCACTTGGAAATAATAAGCCTATTAAAACAAAGCGAGAACACAATAAAATGGCTGGAGAGGACCGGCCGATTCAGTTTTGTAGAAGACATTAATTATCATTACGCGCGAAAATGTTTTGTTGGCTTTCCCCCACACTGCAGTGACAAAATGCAGCATCTATACTTGGCAGTATTCGGTGTTCTGAAATCAAATTTCAATACTAACTCTTCTGTTTTCTATGAGCCGTTTCAAGGAAACAATGTAGAAAATGCACCAAAAATTACAGTATATGATAGTGTGGAACTGATTATTATCACCTAACTTTTGGCAGTTACTCCAGCAAATATAATTAAGGGCTCCTAAGACTGGGCTATAATCTTTTAATATTTCCAAGGTAAAAAAGAACAGAACAAGGCCATACTCCAGACTGAATTTATTTAGTAAAAGCCCTACGCGTTTCGGCCCATATATCTGGCCATCTTCAGGGGCTTCGTTCTGTTTTTTATATAACAGGAACTGAACTTTACAAGAAATCTATCATAGTGGCTATTTTGGACAAAAATGCGAAATTTTATTTGTATCGCCGTTTGTCCATTCCTGTGATTTGAGGTTTTAATGCTTCTAATTTTCCCTTAACCAATATAGTGCAAGGAAACAAAAGCGACAGTCGATGAAAATAGCCACTATGATAGATTTATTGTAAAGTTCAGTTCCTGTTATATAAAAAACAGAACGAAGTCCCTGAAGATGGCCAGATATATGGGCCGAAACGCGTAGGGTTTTTACTAAATAAATTCAGTCTGGAGTATAGCCTTGTTCTGTTCTTTTTTACTTTGGAAATATGTCTAACCCAGACGTTGTGACGTTCAGAAATTACATAATCTTTTAACCCGAACATTTTCTCTAACCAGTATTATTATGTACGCCCGTTTTCAACCGATTGGCCATTAAGAGAGAATGGTTCTGGAGAAAATGTGATAACAGATGAAATGAGAATGCATCAAACAGAAGGAGAAAGCGTAGAAAGCAGACTCGATACATCAGTCTTTCAACGGTTTGATAACTTCTAACAATACAATCTAGCCCTACCTAACAGTTGTGCCACATAACCACTGTTGAAAAGAAACCAAGAAAAAAAAAGTCTGAACGCAGCATGTGCGCTATGGGAGTGAATTTTCATAAAGATGTTTTTAATAGCAAGTATGTATTTTTTTAATGAAAGCAGGTATCAAATTTGGTTGCCAGTATAAGCTATATCATAGTCGAAAAAATGTACCACATTTCATCAAAATAAGTTTATTGTTTGAACATTTACAAAAGGTTTCCTAAAATAAACTTAAAATGTTCCCCAGAAAACTAGTTTCCTAGCCAACGAACCTTAAGTTAAAAGCCAATTGAGTTATTGAAATTTAAAGCGTTTGATGAAAATTCGCTACCAAAACGCACTTGCTGCGTCCCAAATTTCCTTTTTCACAAACCTGTATTATATTTCGATGAAAAACGCAAAAATGCATAAGAGGTATTCTAATCAAAAAAAAAGAAAATTTGCATCGCCAACGACTTATGAACCATGCTGTGATTGTAAATTTAAATTTATAAGATGCAGCTCAATACAACCTATAATTAACATATACAATTTTTCTCGTATCTTGTATATTAACGGATATATTGAGCTTTTTTCTACGATAATTCTCTAAAAATTATAGACTATTAAACCATAAACTCCAACTGCCAAAGTATCAGAGAAATAGTCTATTTGAAATGAATGTTCTGGAAATATTTTAGCAAAATTCACTAAAGTCTGGACGCAGCAAGTGCGTTATGGTATAGAATTTTCATAGAACTGTTTTTAATGTTAATAACGTTTTTTTTAAAGATATACATGAATTTTAGTAGATAGTCTAACCTTTATAGTAGAAACAATGTACCGTATTTTATCAAACTTTGAAAAAGTACAGAAAGTTTCCGAAGATAAATTTAAAATTTCCCAAAGAAACTAGTCAGACCTTCCTGGCCAATGAACCTATTTACGTAATTTACACAAAAACTACACCAGCCAAGATGTAATTATTCACAGAAAGTTTTTTGAGAGAAGTTAAAAAATGTTTAGATGCAGATTTGTAAACAACCCGTTTCATCATAATTCGCCATTTTTTTTACAAAGATTGGCTAAGTAATTTGAGAACGTCCTGTATATGGCATCTCGATTTTTTTGACGAATAATATAATTGAAGACCTCCCTAAATGTGTCATTTTCATGGGACTCCGATTCCCATTGGTAAAAACGCTGTATCACAATTTTTGATATGCTCCAAAATGTAAAAAGTTGAAAAACAATTGAAATAACTCGAAAACGATGGGCGATATGAATTTTGTCTCCTTACAAGCATGCATTAAAATTGGATGGAAAATGCAATAATGCTACAATAAAAGGCGTGTTCCGTTAAAAAAAGAAGAAATCTTGTATCATCAACGACTTATGGGTCACCTGTAATTGTCAACCTAATTTTATAAGATGCAGCTCTAAACACTCTATAAATAACTAAATTTTCTCGTATCTTGTCTAATAACGAAAATATTGAGCTTTACAGTAAAAATGCACCACCCTGTATATATGTAAACATGCAAAAACACCGCAATTGACCGCGCGGGGCAGGGGGGGGGGGTGTGCGCTAGTTCGCACCCCTTTGAAGAAATATATTTTAAATTTTAAAGTCTAGGTCTTCTCAGGAGTGATTTTTCAATTCGAGAAAAAGTATAGACTATTAAGCCACAAACTCTATAACAAAAACTACTGCCAAATCAGCAGAGAAGGGATCTATTTGAAATGAATTCTCTGCAAATATTTTAGTAAAATGAAAGACATTGATGATTGAAGCTGTAACTTAAGGGTTTGTAAAGCATATTTATTATGCCATTTCTTGTACATAACGCGTATTTGTCTTAGGTCTAGAAATTTCAAATTTTAATGTTTCAAACCACGACTTTGACATTTTTAGAAGAAAAACTATAAAATTTTCGAAGTAATCTTTCTGTTGTTTCTTGACCTTTTTGTGCCAAGAAAACTTAGTATGTCTGTACTATACAATATATTTTATCCACACAAAATATTTCCATTGTGTGAATTTCTCTGGTCATCAGTGATACCCAATTTTTTTTTGAAATGTCTATAATTTTTTTCCTTTCAACTTAAAGGCATTATATTTGGCATGTAGGGTAAGTTTAATAGTGTAAACCTGAGTACCAAAGTTGGTTGCCATAGCTTTGTTATTTTCAGACATACAAAAACTTAACTCTTGCATCTAGTATGCCATGCAAAATGCAACGACAGATTTAGATTCCCTGTAAAAAAGTGCCTTGACAATGTTTCGGTTAAAAACGCCTAGCTTTGTCGGTTTTCGCCCAAAAAAAAAAAAAAAGAAATCAGGATTTTAATTTTTTTTGCGATAATTCAAAAACTAAAAATGACAGGCCACATTTTTTTTCAGATTGTTGATCATCATAAAAATGCGCAACTTTTTTCTAATCCAACCGATCTTCTAACTCTTATAATAACCGAGATACCCATGCTTGAGATCTATATATATATATATATATATATATATATATATATATATATATATATATATATATATATATATATATATATATATATATATATATATATATATATATATATATATATATATATATATATATATATATATATATATATATATATATATATATATATATATATATATATATATATATATATATATATAAGAAAATTCAGTAAAAAAGGAAAGTTGTCCCTTATATTGACAGATACACTGGTAAAAGTGTTCCTCATTTAATTATTAGCAGAGAAACATCCAAAGCAAAGCGAGTCGAATGTTTTAACTGTGAAAATTTTTTTTTGAAGACAGTAGCAGCATAATATAGTGCCAAGTTATATATATTCAGATTGTTTATAAGGTTTGGAGGATGATGACACTATCTGTGAAATCTCTTCGGTGTGTTAATTATGGTAGTAAGCAGGGGCGGCTCCTCAATAAGTGCGCCCGGGCTCGCTCACTGCCGCCTGCCGTGGAAAAAAAATATTTTTGCTATGCTAGATTTTATTAAATTTTTATTTGCTTTTTTACCTCCTGCATTCCTGCATTCAACAAACAAAATTAGTATATCGAGGATCGAGGATCGCAGAGTCGGCAGCCATACAGCATCAGAATAAGTATAGTGTTAATGGTTGGTTGCAGACGTTATCGTTATATACATCCATATATACATCAGACGCCGCTGGTGTGTATTTTTCGGCGCTCTTGAGGAAGTATCCGGGTAAATTCCTGGCTGGTGAGTGAGTGCCGAGACGAGACGAGCGACCTGGCTGGGCAGAAAGAGGTGACCCTCATCTGGGTGCCGGGTCACTCGGGGGTCAAAGGCAATGAAGAAGCTGACAGTCTCGCGAAGAGAGGGTCAGCAGAACCATTTATGGGGCCAGAACCGGCTCTGGGCGTGTCAAAGAGCACTGCCAGGGGAGCCATTAAGTCCTGGGTCAGAAACGAACCCAATGTGTACTGGGCAGACTGTCCAGGGCTCAGACATGTGAAGTCAGTAACTGAGGAACCCAGTTCAAAGAGAGATGTCGAGCTGCTAAATCTTAGCAGAGGACAGCTCAGAAACACAACAGGACTCTTGACGGGACACATGGCCGTCAAGAAACACCTGCATAAAATGGGGCGGTTCGAGGGGGACCTCGCATGCAGACTCTACGGCGAGGGGGAGGAATCAGCCCAGCACATCTTGTGTGAGTGTATAGCTCTGGACCGGAAAAGACAACTGATCTACGGTCACTCTAGACCGGAGACAGAGCAATATAAAACTTCACCCTACCAATCGCTGTGCAGACTAGTTCAAGGCACAGTGATTTTGGAATGGGTGGAGTAAGACTAAGGGTATGCACAATCAACCAAGGGTTGCGGTGCTATCGGGGCGGCAAGGCCGCGGACGAGCCCTGAGGGAACAAAAAAAAATGCGATACTTCAATACGAAATGATAGAGTATGATCGTCGAAAACGACCGAATAAGCAATCTGGTGTGCGCTCTCAAATTCCACACTTGTTGCAGTTTGCAGTGGAATTTTGGCAGAGCGTGTCTGTGTCTAGCATGTGTTTAGTAATTTTCGTGTAGTGCTGCGCGTCGGATTGATTTTAATTAGATCATTTCGTTGTTGTTTACATGTTCTAACAAGACAATTATTATTATGATGGCTGCTACTTCGGGTTGCTTAATAAGTGGACAAAATAATTGTGATACTGTGATTAATTCAGTGGATAATATTATAAATTTAAAGGTTAACTTTTTAAGGGACTTTTTAACTACGATAACCTATAACTTACTAGATGAAAACTTGGTAAGTATAGTTAATGATTATTAAGTTTAGTTAGTTTAGTAAGTAGGTTTTATTTATAATACATTTTTGGGGAAAAATAGGCGAGCCCTTCATTTTTAGTGCATTTTTATTTTAAAAAATCATTAATAGAAGGTATCGATGGAGAGACTTTGCAAACATTTTTTCAAATGAGCCTGAACTAGGACCCCTAGAACCCATATCCGGGGTCAGTTTCAATTTATATATATATATATATATATATATATATATATATATATATATATATATATATATATATATATATATATATATATATATATATATATATATATATATATATATATATATATATATATATATATATATCCAACTCAAAAAAGAAGCAACTGATTTCGATGAAACTCGGCAAGTGCCTTTCTTTTATTATTGACTTGGATGAGTTCGTTAGTCAGGAAAATCGGATAAGGTTTCCCGGAAAATTTTGAGTTTTGTTTCAAAAAAATCTTTTTCTCCGAAAATTACAAAGCTATTTTATTGAAATTTTGTGGATATGTTGCCTTGTAAAATACCTTACTACACACTAAAATGCAACTTTCTACATTTTTGGAAAATTGAGTTATTCAAATTTTGAGTTTTCTTTTCAAAAAAAAATTTTCTCCGAAAATTACAGTTATTTTGATGAAATGGATATGTTGCCCTGGGTAAGACCCTAGTATACGCCAAAATTCAACTTTCTAAGTTCGTAGAAACTTGAGTTATTCAAATTTGAAGCATTTAATAAAAATTCACTACCATAGCGCACTTGCTGCATCCCGAACCTTTTTTCTTGTGCACCCCCAATGCATTAAGGCACGAGCCGCTACTGGTAGTAAGTCTGGTTGGTGAAACTAGTGCCAACCAGTCCAACTATGTTGCTTAGGTGATGGAACTTTTTCAAGATGGCTATAATGTTCAAATCTACAGAAGAGTCAGGCTGACCCAGAAGTTGTCCCCCATTGATAATGGCACTGGATTCGTTAAATTTAACAAGTCATTGGGAGATTGCCTTTGCCAACTATCAAATCCAGGGCACATTTTGTAAACATGGTATATTTTAATTCTGATCTGGCGAAATATAGATTTCTTTAGATGAGTATAAAATTTTCCTTCAAATGTTGGAGAATAAAATACACCAATACGATGAACCTCATTATTTTCTAGGTGATGGTCCAGTTAATCAAACCCACATCAAGTCAACCATACCAGTGGTGTTTAACTGGACGTTTATTACAAACAATCAAACAATCGGGGAATATTCGCATTCTGTTGAATATGCTAAATTTCACACTTACTAGTGCTATACCGTGGTATAAGGTCATCATAAAGTAAGGGGTATACTTTAAAATCTTATATAATTTTAAGAAATCAAGCTGTAGAAAAAAGTAAATCGAATCTAGTTGCTTCAATAATTGGATTTTACTGTAACTATGGAAAACAAAAAGGTTCGCGTGTCAACTGCTGACGCAAATCTCAAATATAATCATCGCGATTAGAGAATTGTTCTCAAAAAAACTCACATAAACGTACCATGAAACGAGTTAAACTTTAATTACGTGGATCTACGAACAAGAATTGGTTTAGTAGAATGTTATTACGATTGTGGTAGAAAAAGCGCTGCTGGATTATGAAGATTTCGCATGAATATGGGTTTGAGAACATAGCCCTGTCAAATGAAAGCTTACGGTAATTTGGTTAGCAAATTTGATAGAACAGGGTCTGTAAACTGACCTACCAAGATCAGGAAGACCAAGAATTTGTGATGTCCATATTGCCTATTTTGTTATTGCAAATGGATAACTCTTATTAGGTGCCTTTTATTAATTTTGTTTTCAAACATCATAAAAGATCTGTTAGTTTGGCTATTTAGGTTTGCTTAAAATGGTCTTATAAATTCAAAACAAGGGTTCTTTTAACTTAATCATAGGTATACTATATCAACACGCAAAGGTGTTAAGCAAATTGCCTATTAGAGCCTCGGTGGTTCAGAGGTAAGGACGTGTGCATCTGAACCGACGAGTACTGCGTTCGATCCCAGGGCCCTCCTTCCACTTTTTCAGTACAAACTGTAACATTAACATCAACCGAGGTTCTGGCATTGTATTTGCGCTAATTGAATGTATGCACGTTCCGCCCTTCGGAGGAGGCGTAAAGCCGTCGTTCCCGTGTCCATGCGATGTTGGGTACTTTAAAGATCCCTACCCTCCTTACAAAAAGGCAGGGGTTCGGCAAACATTCCGGGATGGTAAGGTGAAACTTCTCCCTGGCTTCGGTGATTGGCCATAGTCGCGGAAATAGGCCGACGTTAAAGAAACAAAACACACACAAATTGCCTATTGCATAAACTTTCAGCACCTCCGTGATGAATTACAGTCGACCAATAAATTAGTGTACGCCGGCCTAAATGGATTGGTGTATGCAGGGGTTGCATACATGTAGGAGCTGTCGGTCGAACGATACGCACTCGGCAAAGGACTCGGACACGGTTTCCTCACTTTTTCATGGGATTTGGCTCTTAGTGGAGACTTATTTTTGATACTGCTCCTTTCTCTGGTGCTTCTCCTCCTACTAGCACTCCTGACTCCACTTCCGCTTGGGTTTTGCTTTGAACAAGATGGGGAACGCCTCCTTGATATACTCATCTTTCTGCTAACAGACCTCATTCTGTTAACATACCTCTTCCTTTTGCCTTCCTTTGAAGGGGATCTGGACAATTTACGGATCTTCAGTGGGCCCCTGCTTAATGATCTTGTCGATCTGGATTTTGAACGTGACTTTGGTTTAGACAATGACCTGATGCGCGAACGAGATCTTGATTTTAAATCGGAGCTTCTGCCATTGGCATCGACTTGACTTGAAGTTTTTAGACTTGTTGCGGGGGTTGTTCGTTACTCTTTGCGGCAGTTGTAGGTGATTCACTTTCGATTTTCTCGGTAGTCCTCTGTCGCCTTTCGTATACTTCTCTAGTTAGGTTATTCTCAAATCTATTGGCCAGAATAAATTTTTAAAGGCGTTAATAAGTCTATATAGTTGCTGCAGTCGTTTTTGGTGTTTCGGCACCATAGAATGGCGGTGTCTCGGAACAGTACAGGTAGCACCCTCAATAACTGTTGGTCAGTGAATCCATAGCAGCCCTTTAGTTTGTCAAGTCTGTCTATGAAACATACAGGGCCTGCTTTGTCATAGAAATAAACTCCCCACTTTTGTGCTTGAACAATTACTAATATATCCATTGTTGGTTTTCGTTTTTTTTTCTGGTCTAGGGATGCCGGTTATCTGTTTTCTAAAACTTTTGTCAATAATTCGATAAATACTTTTGGTACCTTTTTGGGCATTCGGCTTTCGGTTTCTGTCTGGTCTTGGGATGCTGATTATCTGCTTGCCAAAACTCTTGTCAAAAACTCGGTACAAACGTTTGGGAAAATTTTGGTCGTGTGGTTTTCAGTTCTTGCCTGGCCTGGAGATACTCGTTATGTAGTTGCCAAAACTTTTGCTAATAACTCGGTATACACTTTTGGGAATCTTTTGGGCATGCGATTTTCGGTTCTTGCCTGGCCTGGAGATGCTGGATATGTGGTTGTCAAACTTTTACAATTAACTCGGTAAATACTTTTGGGATCCTTTTGGGCATGCGATTTTCGGTTCTTGCCTGGCCTGGAGATGCTGGTTATGTGGTTGCCAAAACTTTTGCTAATAACTCGGAAATAATTTTGGGAAGCTTTTGGGCATGCGATTTTCGTTTATTGCCTGGCCTGAAGATGCTGGATATGTGGCTGCCAAAACTTTTGCCAATAACTCGATAGGAGTAGTACACAGTGAGGCGAAAAACAAATTTTCTCACACAAAAAATTAATGAATGAAAAAATAAATATATGTTTCTCAATAGAAATGTAAAGTATACACATTTGTAAATCTTAGCTAACACAGAACATTTTTTTATTACTGTGGGGATCTGTTATTACTATTAATCGTTGGTTGTGTCTTTTGTCTCACTGTGTACCCGAGCGGTAGACTCTGAGACATGAGTTGGTTCACACTGAGACAATATCATAACTTACATTTTTTTGTTAAATATTTATTTCATATCACTCTATTAGAGAACTAACGCATATTTAAGCCACTAAAATCAATGTCAAATTTTACAATATCAGATTGTCTCTTAGTTAGGGATGGCTTTGGAGACAGTAACAGCATCAGGATATCTGACTTGTTAACAGATGCAGTGTTGGTAACAGTAGGATAAAAAAAGAATTTTCCCTTTTGGAGCTCTTCCTGAGGAATGTGACTTCAAAATCTCCCGTTTCATCAACATCAGACATAGTTTTCCCCACATAGTGAATAATCGAAGAACCTTGGTTAAAACTCACTACAACAAAATCATCCTTCGAACCTTTGCCATCAAAATCAATGAAATCATCATCAATACTGTCAGTTTCTAGTTCATCTGAGTCTTCTTGGTAAGTCACTTAGGTTTTGTCTTCACTGCTTTCTTCGCTTTCTATTTGTCTTTTGCGTTTTTTACATGGACCACGTAATTTCTTTTTCATACCATCTACTCGCTTTAAGTTTGCTCTTTCTTCAAGCAAATTATTTTCTGGAGTGTCTGTAATTATACTGCTCTTTCCTTTTTTTCTTGGTGCTCTTTTACCATGCATGAGTGGCTGTGCTTTTGGGTAACCTCTGATGTCCTCCGGAGAGACAAAAAGCTTCTCAATTAACTTAGGAGATGGTGTTTTTCCTCTTTTTATACCAAGTAAAAATGACCCTGCTTCCAAAGCAAAACAATCACCTTGCATCTCTTCCTGGTTTAATTTCCCTGCCTCCTGACTTACTGTGTTAGATTATCCTGCTTCCTGGACTTCAACATGATCAACAACCATTTGTCGGTTCGTCACAGTAGATAACAAAAAATCTGCATCTACAAAGATGTCAGGATTGTAAGGTACTATGCTCGTTTTCCGAAAACCTGCAGTTATATTGACTGGTGTCATTGCCTTGGAATGTGCTTCTGCTACACACTCTGCTATATTGTATATTGTCAGAGGTAGACCAGGGTGTTTCATTAACCAGCTATCACAAGCAGCATTAAAGTAAGACATGAAGGGTCCGAAAACTGCTGCATCGAGTGGTTGCATTTTATTGCTGCAGTGAGGGGGTAAAGTAAGTATGACCACTCCATTTTCTGTTGCTTGATTTACAATGTTAATAGAGATGTGACGCTCATGGTTGTTGCAAATAAGCAGGGTTGGAATTTCTTTAGTACTGCCACTATGTTTTATGAAATGGTCTAATACTTTGGGAAATAGTTCGGCATTCATCCAGCCACTTGGTATTGCTAATCCTAATGTACCCGCTACAGCCCCCTGAAGCATGTGAGGCTTAAAAAATTTCCTGTGGAACACCAGAGCGGGTGGTAAAAAAGTTCCAATTGCATTTATTATTGCACGTGTTGTAACAAGCTGCCCGCGCTCACCACTAGTACAATGGTTAATCTGTTTAAAACCTTTTGTGGCGACAACTTTCTTTGGATTCTGGACTGCAGTAGTTCCAGTCTCGTCTAAATTGTAGACCCGGGATCCATCGGCCAAAGAAGGATGCTTTTCTATAATCTGTCTCAAGTTGATAAAAAACTGCTGCACACTGTGTCGATTAAAATATGTTAGTCGTGACAAACTACACCCTTCTGATTTCCTTATGCTCAAATGTCTTCGTTTCAAAAAAGCATGTAACCAATCTTCTCCTGCCATCAGATCCTTCAACCAAGACTTTGGCATCTTAATATTGTTTGCAGATGCTACTTGTTATACAAATTTTCTCACATCCAAAGTAGCGAGTCCATAAGCCATTTTGCTACATGTCTCTAGATAGTTAGCTAATATTTCTTCTTCGTTTTCACTGTTGGCATATGGATAGAGCTTCCCTTGTTTAGCACGCAGGACTCAGCATCAGGTACTAAACAACTTTGGCTTTTTGGCCCAACCAGCGGGTTACGATCGGGAATCAGAGCCGCTCATAGGCACCCTGGTCGGTCAATAAAAGGAGGGAAAAAGGGGCGGCGGTGTGGTTTAATCTTAGACGCTTACTCCCAGGAATCAACAATTGGGGCAGGCGTTTTAGACCAAGCTAGATCGTACCATGCTATTACATTCAGGAGCCAACATCTGTTGTAATAGCCGGCAAATCCTTTACCACACTGCCGTATAATATCTGGGCAAACTCACCTAAGGCTGAAGACACTCGGCTAGACCATGGACTTCTGCTTAATGGCTATGTCGGTGAATGCTCGAAGCGAACTGATTTTCCTTCAATTCTCCGTCTCCTTTTATATGCGTCTGTCAGTGATAAAATGTAGATAGGACATTGTCACCTGATTAATACATATCTTCATTTATCTGAACCCACTTTTCCTTGGTATCTTGTGTTTGTTTTTGCATGAAATTAATTAATTTTTAAGAATTTATTTGGTGCATAAATATTTAATTACATTTTATCGAGGTGTATTTATTCACCTTGTTACAGCGTAAAACTGTAGAAGGCTGTTTCAATAGATTTGGCCCTGGAATATCCATGCTGAGTATCTGTGAAAATTGAATGTTCTTTTAAGAAACTTACCACACAGAGAAGCATTGCAGTTTCAAATAGTTTTGAAAAAGATGGTAAAATACTAACCGGTCTACAATTTTGGATAATCGTTGGATCACTCCCTTTATAAAAAGTCAGTAATAGCGCCGCACCGAGCTGATCCGGTATGACAAATAATTGTTTATAATATAGCACAATGGCTTATATCTGAAGTATACAAGCTTTGATTATTGCAGCGGCGACATCATCAATTCCGCAGCTTTTTTGCAGAATTAAAATTCTCTATTAGGGAGCAAATTGCTGAAATTCAACCAGAAATTCTGAATTCCTAATGCTGTGTACACTTTGGAGGAACGGCTGGTGATTGTACAAATCAAAATGGACGACATATCGAACATGTGCGTTAACCACTGTTGGATGTAATACACCCCATTATTTAGGCAATCGAATTTCTTTCACATCCTGCTGTCAACTTAATTTGTTAAAAATATGTAGTAAGCTGAAATATATCCCTTACTTTATGATAACCGTTTGTATGCAATATTATTGGACAGACTAAACACAAATGTCACAAAACTTCAAACCCATTCATTTGACTTCCAAGAAAAAAACTGTGGTTTATTTAACCCGAAGCTCCCCAAGTAATCCCTTTCCTTTAGTGGGACAAACAACTAGAGAAAAGGGTAGCCTATAGTGACTGTTCAATACCACTGCCCTGAGCATTTTACGCCTTACAATGCATAATTCAGTAATCAGATTTTTTTAAAGTTATCTGGGAATAGTTATTATGGAATTGTATACTATTATATTTTGAACTCTCAGAAAAAAATTTTAAAGTTATGAATTTCAAAACCTAATGTGACAAATGTGCCTCTTCAGTTTACCATTGGATATTACAGTACAACCTCTTTAATCCAAACACTCGTACTTTGGAGTCATAATCTGAATGCATCTCGGTAGTCCGGACACACTGACCGTTTGTGCATGCACAGACTTGTCAACGCTGCCATAAAACAGAGTTAATTCACTCACTCAGCGTTTAGTGTGTCAGTAGCTTTGTCGACTTCATTGCAGCGCATAATGTCAAAAAGAAAACACTCACTTCTAAATTTGAAACAAAAGGTGGAAATTATAAACCTTATTCAGTTGGGACAAAGTTTTCGCTCCTTTGCTGACAAATATAGTGTTGATCGACAGTTAATTGTGATAATTAAACACCTAATACGTATATACAGTACATCCGATAATCCGGACAAATTGCTGATGCGGACGTACCCCACGCATTTATTTGTCCAGATTAACGAGGTTGTACTGTATAAGCAATGAAGAATTCTTCTTTCGGATGAGGTATTTATTCTACACCCTAAAAATTGCAATAACACTGAGGCTGATGAACATGTACGAAATGTAAGTCAACTACCCCCAGAAGTTACTGATGATATTGATGATATTTATGAGGCTGAAGATTCTTTGACTTTATCCAAAATAATGAAACATGAAAAGGGAAGTAATTCAATAAAAATATATCATTCTGGATTTTCACTGACGCTCGTTATAAAAATAATAATAATATTGCTTTATTCATTTCATACAACATTTATACAGTAATCTTGTCAAAACAGTACCAAATTAACAAACAAAACAAAAAATACATAGGTTCAAATAAAATAATAAATTCATATAAAATAAAACAAAATAAAATAAAATAGCTAGTAAAACAAAGTAATCTTAAATATATCAAGTCTAATAATAACGAATATGCATAGATTATATTCCGAATCTGCAGGCAGCAGGACTGCTTCAATTCCAATTGAATATTCCAAACCTTTTTTGACACTAAACTACTGACTTATAGAGGAAGCTAACAAATACGCACCACAAAAAAGAACAATAGCTTGGTCTCCTCTGTAAATTAATTACGTCTTTTTAGGAATTATCTTATTGGGATACAGATAAAACCCATATTAGAGAATCTTTTCGCCTAGTGAAAAACGTCTCAAAAATTGAACAAAATAGCATGCAACTAAAAAAAAATATATTACAGTGACAATTCCATATGAGACAAGAGTTCTCAAAACAAAGCTGCTAATTGAAAAACTTAATAAAAATTTCAATCTGCATATGGAATTTAAAAGAAATCTTTCTGTTGATAAAAATATGGGGCATTATTATGGTAAATACTATATGAAACAGTACAGTTGTTGTAAACCTATACGATTTGGCTTTAAAAACTGGGCTGTATGCACAAACGGAGGGTATATGCTGGGTTAAATATATACAGAGGAAAGGGCAACAGTTCTGAAAGTTATTTTGATGCTGATGGAGATATTGTTCTTCCTCTACTATGGCAAGTTGAAGTATGTACCTCAAAAAGAGTGGTATAAATTCTGCTTCGAAAATTATTTCATAAGTTTACGCTTATTAGCACATTTATCTCCTCAAAAATAATATGTTACCACTCATGAGAATCGACTCGAATGGTGTCTAGTACCAAGGGAAAAAATCTGATAGAACAAGATAAGAGGTAGTTACAAATTTAATGCCAACCAGCACTCAACACTTCTGGTACAGTAGAAGCACAAGGTGATCTACAATTTCGAGCTCTAAATACAATTCAATTCATACGACTGTTTCCACTGGATAGAGCTTCCAAAGCTAATAAAAATGTTCCTCGGCTGTAAATGATACCTGGGTACAAGGAGAGAATGGGCAGTGTCGACAGGCTAAATGTACTTTACAGGACTAGAATCTGGCAGAAGTGGTACTAGCCATCAGTACCTTAATTGTTAGATGTGTCAGTTGTCAATAGCTGGCTTCTGATGAAAAAAATTATGCAGGACGACAAAAATGCTCAGTCGTTGCTAGCTTTCCGCAAATCTATAGCTTTGACTTTCTTAAAATTATCTGATGTTAAGTTAATCAGGGACGTGTTGACAATCCAGTAAATGAAGCTGGTTTTACAGTACAAGATATAATCATATACAAAAATACTAATCACAGATTGTGGAATGAAGGCAAGTTTATATGTGAAAATGTAACATTGCATTACACCTAAAAGAATGCTTCACAGATTTCCGTGCAAAATGATATACCCTTTTAGTAAAATCTTAAACCCATTTTCAATAAATACTATAGTTATGAAATTTGTGTATGATTTGCAAGTTTTTTTGTCATCTGATTTGACAATAGGTGACCTAAATCAAGCTCAACTACTGAAAAAATACAAAATATTGCCTCTGTCTTATTTAGAGTGTATTTCTACTCAAATATCATAGCAAAAAATTAATTTTTTTGAAGAAATAAACAGTAATGTCAAAAATAAAAGACTTAAATCTAAATTTGAAACAAAAGGTGGAAATTATAAACCTTATTCAGTCGGGACAAAGTTTTCGTGTTGACTTCATTGCAGCGCGTAATAATCAAACAGTAATGTCAAAAAGAAAACACTTAAATCTAAATTTGAAACAAAAGGTGGAAATTATAAACGTTATTCAGTCGGGACAAAGTTTTCGTATCGACTTCATTGCAGCATGTAATAGTCAAACAGTAATGTCAAAAAGAAAACACTTAAATCTAAATTTGAAACAAAAGGTGGAAATTATAAACCTTATTCAGTCGGGACAAAGTTTTCGTATCGACTTCATTGCAGCATGTAATAATCGAACAGTAATGTCAAAAAGAAAACACTTAACTCTAAATTTGAAACAAAAGGTGGAAATTATAAACCTTATTCAGTCGGGACAAAGTTTTCGTATCGACTTCATTGCAGCGCGTAATAATCAAACAGTAATTTTAAAAAAGAAAACACTTAAATCTAAATTTGAAACAAAAGGTGGAAATTATAAACCTTATTCAGTCGGGACAAAGTTTTCATATCGACTTCATTGCAGCATGTAATAATCAAACAGTAATGTCAAAAAGAAAACACTTAACTCTAAATTTGAAACAAAAGGTGGAAATTATAAACCTTATTCAGTCGGGACAAAGTTTTCGTATCGACTTCATTGCAGCATGTAATAATCGAACAGTAATGTCAAAAAGAAAACACTTAACTCTAAATTTGAAACAAAAGGTAGAAATTATAAACCTTATTCAGTCGGGACAAAGTTTTCATATCGACTTCATTGCAGCATGTAATAATCAAACAGTAATGTCAAAAAGAAAACACTTAAATCTAAATTTGAAACAAAAGGTGGAAATTATAAACCTTATTCAGTCGGGACAAAGTTTTTGTGTTGACTTTATTGCAGCGCGTAATAATCAAACAGTAATGTCAAAAAGAAAACACTTAACTCTAAATTTGAAACAAAAGGTGGAAATTATAAACCTTATTCAGTCGGGACAAAGTTTTCATATCGACTTCATTGCAGCATGTAATAATCAAACAGTAATGTCAAAAAGAAAACACTTAAATCTAAATTTGAAACAAAAGGTGGAAATTATAAACCTTATTCAGTCGGGACAAAGTTTTTGTGTTGACTTTATTGCAGCGCGTAATAATCAAACAGTAATGTCAAAAAGAAAACACTTAACTCTAAATTTGAAACAAAAGGTGGAAATTATAAACCTTATTCAGTCGGGACAAAGTTTTCATATCGACTTCATTGCAGCATGTAATAATCAAACAGTAATGTCAAAAAGAAAACACTTAACTCTAAATTTGAAACAAAAGGTGGAAATTATAAACCTTATTCAGTCGGGATAAAGTTTTCGTATCAACTTCATCGCAGCATGTAATAATCAAACAGTAATGTCAAAAAGAAAACACTTAACTCTAAATTTGAAACAAAAGGTGGAAATTATAAACCTTATTCAGTCGGGATAAAGTTTTCATATCGACTTCATTGCAGCATGTAATAATCAAACAGTAATGTCAAAAAGAAAACACTTACATCTAAATTTGAAACAAAAGGTGGAAATTATAAACCTTATTCAGTCGGGACAAAGTTTTCGTGTTGATTTCATTGCAGCACATAATAATCACAAATAATCACAATCAAACAGTAATGTCAAAAACAAAACACTTAACTCTTAGTTAATCAGGGACGTGTTGCCAATCCAGTAAATGAAGCTGGTTTTACAGTACAGGATAATCATATACAAAAATACTTGTGGGTCACTTTAGTCTCAAAATCTCTCAATTAACAAAAAAGGTCTTTTAGCCTCACTCTTATGAATCGCTAAACTAGCAATAATTGAGTGCAAATGTTGAAAAAACTAAGAATTACAGGCACTTAAATTTTTATTAAGATGAACTCAAAGGAGGAAATGGATTCTGTTTACTGACAACCACTTTCCTGTGCTGATGAGAGATATAACCTTTCATTTTGCCATCATATATGAGTTTTGCTACAATACACTCTGTCTCATCTAAATCTACATCAGTCTGTCCTAGTGACACAAGAGCGACTTGAAATAATTCAACTGGTATTTGGTGAGTGTTTTCAATCAAATACACTTTCCTAAATAGGTTTCTATAAGCTATTATTTTGAGTTTATCAACAATTAAATAAATACCACATTTGATAAAGAAGGTTTCATGTCTATCTTTAAGTTCATCAAACAATTTCAAATTTCCTTGACAAACTGCCTGTACTAGGTCCCAAAACTGTGTTAGTTCATATTTTTCAAGCACTTCTTTAGTAGGTATATATCCTAAAAGTAATTTAACTGGCACTAAATATAGCAATATCAGCCGTTTATTTTTCTTGCTTGCTCTATGGCAGTTTTCAAATGCATACGTTAAATATTCATTAGCAGTCTTATAGTCACTGTCATACATTGCTTTACGACCAACAAAATACTTATAGGTGACCTTCTGTGCCAATGAAAAACTATTTTTGAAAGGTGACGAATCAATTGCTCTGATAAGTGGCTTACACAAGTGTAGCTTATTAATTCTAAAGTAAACTTTAAACAACTGATTTACTAATGACAGCATCCCTATCCTTTTTGTATCATCTTCAGATGATCGATTATCTGCTGCACACACACGAAAACATCCCATCAAAACTTCTGCAGCCTTCTCTAAAATTTTACCAGGTTTAGCATTCAGTCTTTCTTTTTCTGCTTGTTGTGCTATCAGCCGTAAGTCCAAACATAACGTATACATGATAGCAAGGGACCAATTTTCTTCTTTTTGTGTCTGCAGTACCTTCGTAAATGCTTGAGTAAGTGAACTTTGTGCACGATACGCCTCAGCATAATCACTAACACTTGAATAAAACAAGCACTTCAAATGGTAAATCACAAGTTCATCAAGCGGTGGACTAAGAAAACGTTCTACAATGCCTTCTGGACTCTCCACATGGAAATTACTATAAAATGCATGTTCATGTCGAATCGACAGAAAGCTACCAACTTTACGTCCATCTTGTGTCTTCCAACTGCGTTCAACCAGTTGCAGGTAATGTGCCAAAGACATGTAGGCCATTGTGCTAAAAACATATAATGTTTTTAAGTAAGAAAATCAGAACAATGTTTTGAGGTTATGTTTGAAACTTCCACATATTTTGACTTTAAGCATATACCTATTTAATGTAATATGAAAATAAGGTTGCCTTATCGTAGTAATGGAAGATAAATGGTTAAGTAATAAAGGAATGTCACAAATATATCAACTTTTCAGTCATATCTGAAGTAATATACAACAAATAAACTTTGTGCAAGAAAGCATACTTACAAGGTTTTAAACAACAAATTATCAATTACACAAACACAATAATGACTGTGTTAAAGTGGAGCTTACTCAATTCGGTATTTGACTATTTGACAAAATATTGGCTTCCAAATATTTTCATAACAAAATTTTAAAAACAGACGCCAATTACTTCCATTCAAAATTCAAACATTAATCCAGCACAAACGGAAAATGAAATGAAATGACAAGTGACAGATGCTAGATACCCACTAGCCGTTTCCCAGCGGTGATTTATCTTGATAAATTCACTTGCGGTCTTGAATACTCATTCCATTAGCAAATGACAGCTTTTGGTATTGATTAATCTGCTTACGGTCTTGATCAAACTACTTACGGTCTATTATATGATCCATCATTGAGACTGATCAAAATCCTGAGCATTTTTTGTAAGGTTAATACGTTCAAACTTAAAACAGCTTTTGTTTACTACATAATATAATAGGTTATGGTTTATTATTTGGTAGTAAATGTGCACTTTATGCCCTTTAAACAGCAAAGTCCTCACGCACTGGTATTTCGTCGTTGGAGTTTACGTGCTGTTGCCACTTCCTTTTCTTTATCGACTTTGTAAGGAAAAATTTATAGTCACGCAGCAAGTGCGCTATGGTAGCAAATTTTTATAAAAATGTTTTTAATGCGAAATATGTTTTTTTCATGAGACATAACATTTAGTATAAAGTTAAAAAGTCCGGACGCAGCAAGTGCGCTATAGTAGCGAATTTCCATAGAACTATTTTTAATGTTAAATATGTTTTTTTCATGAGACATAAAATTTAGTACAAACTTCAAAAGTCGGGACGCAGCAAGTGCGCTATGGTAGCGAATTTTCATAGAAATGTTTTTAATGTTGAATATGTTTTTTCATGAGACATAAAATTTAGTACGCCCTGAAAACGTCTGGAAGCAGCAAATGCGTTATAGTAGCGAATTTTCATACAAATGTTTTAATGCTAAATATGTTTTTTTCATCATGAGACATAAAATTTAGTACAAAGTTAAAAAGTCGGGACGCAGCAAGTGCGCTATGGTAGCGAATTTTCATAGAAATGTTTTTTAAGTTAAATATGTTTTTTCATGAGACATAAAATTTAGTACAAACTGAAAAAGTCGGGACGCAGCAAATGCGCTATAGTAGCGAATTTTCATAGAAATGTTTTTAATATTAAATATGTTTTTTATGAGACATAAAATTTAGTACAAACTGAAAAAGTTGGGACGCAGCAAATGCGCTATAGTGGCGAATTTTCATAGAAATGTTTTCAATGTTAAATATGTTTTTTCATGAGACATACAATTCAGTACAAACTTAAAAAGTCGGGACGTGGCATGTGCGCTATGGTAGCGAATTGTCATAGCAATGTTTTTTATGTTAAATAATTTTTTTTAAAATCAGACATCAAATTTAGACAATCTCGCTTATCTCGCCCACAGGAGAAAGGTTCGGCTGTAAAATCACCCACTTTTATCAAACGGTTCGGTACAAATTCTCGTATGTTTGCAGATAGGCAAATGGGCTTTACCTTTCATAAAGTATTTTGCCAAATGAAATACAGAAATTAAGTTTATTGTGACGGTCAGGAATAATTTCTTTTATACTTACAATGAAAGACAAAGAAAAAGCGAGTAAAAGAATGTATTAAAGAGTCATAAAAATTAGTGGTTTTGGCGATATATTTACCCACTTAACATTATATGTAGTGTAGACATTAACGGTTTCTCCCGTCTCTTCGATAGTGACACTTTGAAAAATTCAGCAATTGATTTTGTCTCTTGGATCATATTTACGCGTGAGAATAATTATTACGCCTCAAGATGCCGTAAGAGGCGAAACCGGTTGCAAAAAACTATCAGTGTCTCATCCACTAGCCTAGAAACTTGATTTTTAGCAGACGTACGTCAACATGGGAAATCCACTGGATAAATTAATGTAGAATTAATCATTTTCTACACATTTTTTAAACGTTTGGTTTAGGTGTTACTTGAGTAAATCGTGCCATTAAATTGGCCCCGCAGAAGAATTTATATATATTTGGCCACATTAGCAATAATAATATGCAAAAGGGTGCTCAAGAAAAATGTAAATACGCTAGTTAAATATTTTTTTATTGGCAGAGAAAAGTGTGTGCTGCCTTGTGTGGACTGTGGACGTGATTAGTGAGTGTGCTCGTTTGCAGCAAAGCATGACTCTGCCAGTTTCCAGTACAAAGTAATTCCAGCTTTCTGTCAAGTATTGGTGCAACCAACTTTAGTGCTTATATTAAAAAGGTAAAATTATGCCTTTTAAGTACACAGACGTCTGATGTCAAACAAATAGTTATAAGTAAAATTATGGTGGTATATGTATAGAATCGCCATAAATTACACACGATGTGCTTTTTATTTAAGATCTTTAACTACATATCTCCTACTCTACATAAAATATTGTCATACCTAACTGAAATACTTACACAGTGTTAATATGTGGAGAAAAAACTTGGTTACTATACCTCATCTTTAAAGTATTATGCACATATAGTACAGCCAGCTGTGTCTATATGTTTAGTCTTGCTCAATAGGATCTGACTTTCAAGCATAAATAGGTAAACTTGCAGATTAGCTCCCGAACGCTTTTTAAAAAGCTGCTTTCAGAAACCTGCCTAAAACCCCCCTGGATGCACAAACCACAAGAAAAATGTTTTGTTCACACCACTCAAAGAAGTTACGGAACTAGGAGTGAATAGAGGTGCTGAGCGGGGTAGGTAGTAAAAAGGAAAAGTGAGCAGAAAATGCGAACAAAACTGCTTTAAAGCTGTCTATTTGAAGTTATATCCCCATTAAACCCTGCCTACCCCGCACAGCACCCCTATTCGCCTCAGGTCCCGTAACTTACTTGCAGGGTATGAACAAGAAATTTTTCTTGTGGTTTATGAAACGAGGGTGGTTGTATGCACACGAGAGGGGAACGAAAATGCCTACGACGAAGCAGACCCTCCGCCCGGTTCAACTTATTGTGACATGGGTGGTGCTTCGTCGTAGGGATTTTCCTTGCTTTCTCGCGTGCATCTACAACCGCTCTCGTTGCATAAACCACAAGAAAAATGTCTTGTTCATACCCGCCAAGGAAGTTACGGCACCTGGGAGAATAGAGTGCTGTGCGGGGTAGGCAAGGTTTAGGGGGGATATGGCTTCAAGATGTGAAAAAGGCAGCTTTCAGGCCCGTTTTCTTCGCATTTTCTGCTCATATTTCCTTTTTACTACCTATCCCGCCCAGCACCCCTATTCACTCCTGATCATGTATAACTTCCTTGGGGGGTGTGAACAAGAAATTGGTAGATAATGTCCCTCTTTTTTTTCTTTACTCCTTTCTTATCCTGCCTCCTTTTCCTATGTTCTTTATAATTCTCAAAACCTACATACGTATTAATATTGATGTGGCCTATATGTTAGAACAGGGATTGCTTTATTGTGCAGGTGGCTGAATATAGGCTAATTGTCACCATTTAATTAAGTAATTAATTACTTTGGTTTAGCATTACATGTTAAATTTTCATATTTAATGTATAGTATATCTGGTGAACAATAAATCCAGTATACTTATATTTATTCGGCTAACAGTGATTCCAAAATGCAAGTCGGGAACCAAGTGCTCAATTTTGTAAAGCAAGTAGCAATATGTGGTTAGTTGCGATGAAATGTCAAGTTTTCCAGATAAAATGAGGAATATAAGATAAAATGAGGTAACTGTTACCTCATTTTATCTTATATTCCTGCGTTGTACCCTCGCAGAAGTAGCCTACCGGAAAACTCAGTTTTTCTGACGAGCCTTTTATAAATTATAGATTCCCCTGGCCTGTTAGGTAAGGTCGAAACGCGTCGGGACAAGGAATAAAGTATTTGTTTGGAAAGAAAAGGCCTTTTATTCATCACCCAAAAGATGTCAACCCCAAACATTTTGACGTTTAGGAACAGTACTTCGAAAATATGTTCAGAACATTTTCGCTTAAATGATTTTATTTATAATTTTGTAAGAAAAACAGTAAAATGGCATGCCATACCATCGATCTTCAACTTTCCCAAATATGTATTTAAAAAACAAATCACGTTCATCTAGATTAAAATCAAAGACATCATAGAACAATCAGGCACAATTACGTAATACATATATACAAATTCTTAGTAATAGGTAAATTGCTAGATACTTTAATTTTTTTAACAATTTTGTTTTATTGCCAGTTAAATAAACATTATCATATAAGTATCACGTTTATTATTTCGACCCCCAACATACCAATATTATACATATTATGTATAGCTTTGCAAACTAAGAAGTGAACTGGTAAGTTTTCCAATGATTTTACAAAGGTCAAAGGTATGTATTGTTACAAAGCACTTCAATAGACGTAGGTGCGGTGTTGCCACATCTCCAGAATTTCCCCAACATCTGGGATTTTTTGCACAATCTGGCAACACCGCCTCCCCACCCCCCTGGGGGTGCCTGGGGTGACCCCCCTCAGGCGAAGTCTCAACCCTCTAGGACCAGAAATAACGAAGTTACCAACTTGTACCCCGTCGGAACGGATAACTGAGGTCTGCACATTCCGAACACCCTGTATATACACCCTATATACGCAGAGAACCCTTACACCCTGTATACGCAGAGAGATCTTATAGTTCGAGAAACACCTCTTGTGTAAAATAGGAGTGGTGACCACATTTGGATCATCCTGTATACACATCCCCCTGTATACACACGGGACCGATCTGTATTCACAGAACCTTCTAGTAAAAGAAGGTCCTGGAACGTTCTGGAATGGAACTCTCTAGAAAGGAGGGGAAGGTACGGCGAGTATATAAAAGCGAGAGCAAGCCAGCCCGAGTTCAGTTCAGTTCAGTAAGATAATGTGGTAGTGACTTGAAGAAGCAGTGTAAAGTGTTAAGAGAGTAGTGACTGTAGTACCAGATTAGTGACTTTTGTTGAGAGTAGTAATTGTAAGGCCAGTAAATGAAGTGTTTTGTGAGAGAGACATTCTAGAAATTTTATTGTATCCATATTTAGAGTGTAAATAAAGTTGTTTTGTTAAAATTAAAAGTCTCACTTATCCAGAACCCGGAGAAAACGCAACAATTTGGTGTCAGAAGTGTGGGATAAGTGAGTGAAGAAGTGAACAAGCAAGCTAGCTGTAAATGGTAAACACCAGATCGACTGACTACGACAAGATGGCTGAAATCAAAGAGTTGATGGACTTACTGAAAAAGCAACGCGAAGAAGACGAACAACGACGACAAGAAGAGGACAGAAGACGGCGCGAAGAAGACGAACGACGGCGGCAAGAAGATAAAGAAGACCTCAAGAGGCAACGCGAAGAAGACGAACAACGACGACAAGAAGATGAAAGAAGACGGCGCGAAGAAGACGAGAGAAGACGACAAGAGGAAGAACAGAGGCGCCTTGAAGATAAAGAAGAACTCAAGAAGCAACGCGAAGAAGACGAAAAACGGCGACAAGAAGATAAAGAAGACCTCAAGAGGCAACGTGAAGAAGACGAACAACGGCGACAAGAAGATGAAAGAAGGCGGCGCGAGGAAGAAGAGAGAAGACGACAAGAGGAGGAACAGAGGCGTCTTGAAGACAAAGAAGACATCCGAAGTATGTTCCATGATATGAGAGTCGATGTAAAAGAAGAAATTGAACAGATCAACGAACAAATAGAAAATGTGGACAGGAAAGTAGATAATGTAACAGAGGATTTGAATAAACGATGGGAAGAAGTTGAAGGGTTGAAAGAACAAATGAAGATGATGATGAAAGGCACAGAAGTCAGACATAGAGAACTGACAGAACAGGTGATGGGCCAAACTGATAGAACTCAACCAAGAGGAGTTACTGGAATGTCCTCAGCTCAAAATCGTCCGGAAGAAGATATGCCAATCGTGCAGCAGCCTCATGGAACCTTGAAGCCGCCGACTTTTGACGGAGAAACATCGTGGCCCATGTACAGGAGGCAGTTTGAGGCGGCAGCTCTCAGCAATGGGTGGAGCGAACAACAGGCAGCAACTGCTCTAATTCTCTCGCTTCGAGGTAAAGCCCTAGAAATCCTCCAGAACATCCCGGAGTCGAAACAGCAAAACTACTTAACAGTGATACAGCCAGGTCTACCAGACACAACTAAAGTCAAGGGTCCAGAAGCCAAATGAGACGCTGCAAGAATTTAGTGCCGAAGTGGAGAAACTTGTGCGACTGGCATATCCCCAAGCCCCAGAAGAATTTGTCAACCAGATAACCGTCCAGACCTTCATCGATGGGGTACTTGATAATGAAATGCAACAAGCTTTAAGGCTCGGAAGGTTGAAAACACTTACGGACTGCGTAATTTATGGCTTGGAATTTGAAGCAGCGAAGAATGCATCTCAACCTCGCCGCAACAGGCTGCGCGAGGTGAAGGAGATAGAGGAATTTGCAGACACGACAGCGGAACTAAGGCAAGAAATGAAAATGATAAAAGAAGCCATAAGCAAGCTCACTGTACCGGTTGGGGCACGTAGGACGAAAGCAGATTGGTCAGACATAGAATGTTACAAGTGTGGTAGGAAAGGGCACATAAGTAGACAGTGCTCACAAACCCAACAGGTGGCTCGCAGAAGACAAGAATACACCAACAGTGAGCGGCGTCAGGGAAACGACCTGACGCCAGTGTAAGGGGGCGGCAGCTGACGTGCGAGTCCCAAGGCCCCAAAGTAAAGGTATCCACTATCCGACGCTACCACGAGAGCCTCGTTATACCTGGCAGCATAGACGGAAGACAATGCAGTTTCACCATCGATACTGGTGCTACTAGATCCGTTTTACGTCCAGACATGTTGCCAAACAGATCCGCACTCACGACCAACAAACAGCCTGTGTTGGAGACGGCAAAAGGAGATAGGATACCTGTGCATGGAGAGGCCACTGTTTTCATTAGGCTGGGCAGTACTGAGCTACAGGTAAGGGCTGTCGTCGCAGAAATCGTCGACGAATTTATTCTGGGCCTGGATTTAATGGAAGATTTCGATGTCCTGTCAGTAGACTTCCAGAATAAGATCTTGAAAATCGGTAACGAAGAGTTGTATTTATCTCCAACAGCAGGCGAAGCTAATCCCAGGGTGAGACTTATTGTCGACGAGGATACGCGGATTCCTGGTAACAGTGAGAAGATTGTCAGAGCCAGACTAGAGAAGAAACTTGATGGTATGTCTGCTCTCATAGCGGAGCCCCTAAAAGATAGACATGATGGTGCCCTCGTCGCACGATGCTTAGTAGACCCGAAGAGGACAATACCCATAAGAGTGGCTAACGTGCAAACTAACAGGGTCACATTGAAGAAAGGTGAGGTTATCGCCACTTGCGAGCCCATTGACCGAGTGACGTTGTCAAGAAAGGTGACACCCACGGCATTAGACAGAAGACTGCCAGTAGAAATGGTAGAGCGGTTCAAGAATTCTTGGGGCCAATTGAACGACATGGAGATGGAAATGGCCCTGAAGTTCGTATTGGAGGAGGCCGATATTTTCGCTCAAGATAAAATCACAGGTCGTACGAGTCTAGTGCAACACAGAATTAATACTGGCGACGCAAGACCAATTAGACAGCCGCCGAGAAGACTGCCTTTTGCCAAGCAATCAGAAATCAAGGCGATGGTTAACGAAATGCTGGAAGATGGTGTGATTGAGGAGTCTAATAGTCCTTGGTCGTCCCCAGTAGTTTTGGTCACCAAGAAAGACGGCACTATGAGATTTTGCGTGGACTATAGGAAGCTGAATGATGTCACCAAGAAAGACAGTTATCCCCTGCCCCGGATCGACGACACTTTGAACACTTTGGCCGGATCAAAGTGGTTCTCTACATTAGACCTGAAAAGTGGCTACTGGCAAGTAGAACTCCATAAAGACGATAAGGAGAAGACTGCTTTTTCAACCGGGAATGGGTTGTACCAATTCAAGGTCATGCCATTCGGCTTATGTAATGCTCCTGCCACCTTCGAGCGACTAATGGAGTTAGTGCTGAGAGGACTTACATGGGAAACATGCCTGGTGTATCTCGACGATGTCATGGTGATTGGAAGGACTTTCGATGAACACCTGTCGAATCTGAAGCAGGTTTTCTCCAGGCTGAGAGGTGCCAATCTGCAACTCAATCCCAAGAAATGCGTCCTCTTCCAGAAGAAAGTGAGTTTCCTCGGACATGTCGTTTCTGAGAAAGGGATAGAAACTGATCCAGAGAAAATAAAGGCAGTAAGAGACTGGCCTGTGCCGAAGAACAAACATGAGGTCAGAAGTTTTCTGGGACTTTGCAGCTATTACCGACGCTTTGTGAAGTACTTCAGCAGCATTGCGAAACCTCTGCATAGCCTGACTGAAAATAAGGCCGAGTTCATCTGGTCACCAGATTGCCAAGAGTCTTTTAGAGAGCTCAAACATCGTCTTCTCACTGCTCCTGTGCTGGCTTATCCTCAGGACGAAGGACTGTTTATACTGGACACCGATGCTTCCCAGTATGGCATTGGGGCAGTACTCTCACAGCTCCAAGCCGGAGAAGAAGTTGTGATAGGCTACTTCAGCAAAACGTTCGGAAAAGCAGAAAGAAATTACTGTGTAACCCGGAAAGAACTGCTGGCAATTGTAAGATCCATCGAACATTTCCACAGCTTCCTGTACGGAAGAACATTCCGCGTGAGGTCGGATCACTCTGCTCTGCAATGGCTTCTGAACTTTAGAAATCCCGAAGGACAGATAGCCCGATGGATAGAGAAACTGCAGAGCTACGACTTCCGGATTGAACATCGAAGAGGAAGAAGTCACGCCAATGCAGACAGCCTGTCAAGAAGACCATGTTCAGTGCATGAATGTAAATTTTGCGAGCGACAAGAGAACAAAGAGATCGACAAAGTAACTCATCAGATCAAACAACTGGTGGCAGGACAGGAGAATAACACCGATCTAGACGTAAATCTTGAATACATCAGAGACGCACAGAAGACAGATCCAGACTTGAAAAATATTAGAGAATGGCTACAAAAGGGGAAAAGACCTGAGTGGCACGATGTGTCCCGGTTTGGGGCGGAGGTTAAAGGCTACTGGCTACAATGGGACTCCTTGTGTCTAAAGAATGACTTGATCACTCGAAAATGGGAAACTGCTGATGGTAGAGACTGTATATACCAGACCGTTGTGCCAAGTGAGTGCATAGACAGTGTTCTTCAAGAGTTACACAATAGTAGAAGTGGAGGCCACTTTGGGGTCAACAGGACTCTTGCCAGAGTGAGAGACCGCTTCTATTGGATAAACTGCCGAAGAAGCGTGGAAGAATGGTGCAAAAGGTGTGACCAATGTGCTTCAAAGAAAGGACCAAAGACCCGATCCAGAGGAAAAATGATGCAGTACATCTCAGGTACACCGTGGGAGAGAGTTGCCGTAGACATCGCAGGACCTTTTCCCATCACAGAGTCTGGGAACAGATACATAATGGTGGCGATGGACTACTTCTCGAAATGGCCTGAAGTTGCGCCGATCCCCAACCAAGAGGCAACGACCGTAGCAGAAGCCCTGATGGAAAATGTCATATCACGGCATGGCGTACCCTTGGAGATTCACACCGACCAGGGCCGGAATTTCGAGTCAGAGGTCTGGAAAAGCCTAATGGACTTGCTAGGCATAAAGAAAACGAGAACAACGCCACTCCACCCTCAATCAGACGGCATGGTAGAACGGCATAACAGGACCATCAATCAGTATCTTGCTATGTTTGTCGACGAGAATCAGAGAACCTGGGACAAGCTGATACCTCTGTTCCTCTTAGCTTACAGAAGCTCTCAGCATGAATCTACCGGCTACACTCCATCCATGATGTTGACCGGCAGAGAGATGCGGTTACCAATCGACATGACGAGACCACCACCGAACGAGGACATAGCGGACCTAGCTACGTTACCTGAGTATGTCGCCGACCTAGAAAGAAAACTGCGCACTATACACAGATGTGTCAGAGATAGGCTCCTCTTAAGCAGTGACCGGATGAAGATGCGCTTGGATCGCAGAGCAACACCCCATACATTCAAGGAAGGTGATGCAGTGTGGCTGTACCAACCAACAAGGAGAAAGGGCCTCAGTCCCAAACTTCAGAAACCATGGGAAGGGCCATACTTGGTGACTAAGAAAATTAACGACCTAGTCTACAGAATCCAGCTGTCTCCAAGAACTAAACCCAAAGTTGTTCACATAGAGAGGTTGAGTCCCTATCGGGGCAACGAACCCCCAAGTTGGCGGCCGGTAAATACTGTTCGGGACGAACAGTCTTAAGGAGGGGGGCAGTGTTACAAAGCACTTCAATAGACGTAGGTGCGATGTTGCCACATCTCCAGAATTTCCCCAACATCTGGGAATTTTTGCACAATCTGGCAACACCGCCTCCCCACCCCCCTGGGGGTGCCTGGGGTGACCCCCCTCAGGCGAAGTCTCAACCCTCTAGGACCAGAAATAACGAAGTTACCAACTTGTACCCCGTCGGAACGGATAACTGAGGTCTGCACATTCCGAACACCCTGTATATACACCCTATATACGCAGAGAACCCTTACACCCTGTATACGCAGAGAGATCTTATAGTTCGAGAAACACCTCTTGTGTAAAATAGGAGTGGTGACCACATTTGGATCATCCTGTATACACATCCCCCTGTATACACACGGGACCGATCTGTATTCACAGAACCTTCTAGTAAAAGAAGGTCCTGGAACGTTCTGGAATGGAACTCTCTAGAAAGGAGGGGAAGGTACGGCGAGTATATAAAAGCGAGAGCAAGCCAGCCCGAGTTCAGTTCAGTTCAGTAAGATAATGTGGTAGTGACTTGAAGAAGCAGTGTAAAGTGTTAAGAGAGTAGTGACTGTAGTACCAGATTAGTGACTTTTGTTGAGAGTAGTAATTGTAAGGCCAGTAAATGAAGTGTTTTGTGAGAGAGACATTCTAGAAATTTTATTGTATCCATATTTAGAGTGTAAATAAAGTTGTTTTGTTAAAATTAAAAGTCTCACTTATCCAGAACCCGGAGAAAACGCAACAGTATATTCAAATACCGTTATTTATCTTGTTTAGTAATTCAATAAAAATGAAATGAGAAAATGCAGAACAAGTTGAATTTATTAGGATTTATTTATTGCAATTGCTGTGATTAGCACATATATAAGTAGGTATCTTCTTTGGATTAGTGACAAACTAATTAATAATTAATTTCCTTGTTCTAATTGTCAGGTTTATTTGTTACGCCAATATAGGGAGCGTGCGCGTTGACAACTAGCGCTACCAGTGTTTTTATTTTATTTTAACACACCACGAGGGCTCACAGCCTAAATACTATCGTACCGTGGGTGTCGACAATGAGGAAAGAGGCAACTTGTTAATTCTGGACTTGAAGGTTTGGAGGTTCGGAGAAGAAGGAAAAACATGTGCCGGCAAGGAATTCCACAACTTGGAAGTCCTCGGGACAAAAAAACGGACATAACAAGGTGTTCTATGTCTGGTGACCTAGACAGTAAAAGGGTGCATTCGCTCTGTTGCCCTGGTAGATCTGTTTGGGGCAGCAGGTGGAGGAACTATGGAAGAAACCTCCTCTGAGCAGTGCCCGTGCAGATATCTATAAAAGAGAGAGAGGTCACCAACAGCACGTCGGTGGGCAAGGGTAGGGTCACCGATGAGACGTATAGCTCTCATCTGAATGGAGTCCAGGATAGCGAGTGTAGAAGCAGCAGCGGCACCCCAGATGTGGAAGCAGTATTTGTGGTTTGGCCTTATTTGTGAAGTATATAAGGTATAGAGATTAGCTGGTGAAAACCGCTTCTGCAAATGATGTGACATGTTGGTACCAATTGAGATTTCGATCCACAGAAATGCCAACAAGTGACAAGGACTCATTACTTTGAATAACTTGGTTGTTCATTGTGATGGGTCTAGTGCTGGTGTATGTCTTATGAGATAGAAAGCAAGACTGAGATTTGGTGAAGTTGAATTGTAGAAGATTTCTACTTCCCCAGTCTAATATTTTTTGGAGATCCACAGAGACAGAACACTCCATGAGTCTGCGATCCTCATCTAATTGGGCTAAAAAGAGGCTTATAATATTGTACATTTGAGTGGCGGGTGCTGTCGTCCGCGTAACTGTGAATTGAGTTGGATGTGCTAGAGAGGAGGTCATTGATGTGGAGAAGAAACAAAGTAAGGGGCTAAAGCTGAACCTTGAGGGGCTCCTCATTAATTGGATACAGTTTAGAGGAATGGCCATCCACGACAACAGAAATGCTCCGGTTGGAGAGGAAATTGGGTGTCCAGTTACAGAGTTTTGGTGGTAGGCCATAGGCCGGAAGTTTATTAAGCAGCGCTGCGTGCCAGACCTGGTCGAATGCTTTGGATAGACTTGCTCCAAGAATGGGTGACAAAGGAAAGGAGGTCGCCAGTTGATCTGTGCTGACGGAATCCATACTGCCTGTGGTGGATTAGACTGTTTTTCAAGAAATTTTAGTAATTTGGTGTTTATATACTTTTCCATCACTTTAGAGACGACTGAAATGAGAGCAATAGGCATGTAGTTCCTAGGAAGAGCTTTGGATCCTTTCTTGGGAACCGGTTGTACTCGAGCAGTTTTCCAGTTACTAGGAAGTGGGCCTCTATTGTAAGATGTCTGAAACAGACGATTATCAGGACAGGAGCATGTTCTGGTGCGCATTTTTTGAGAACAATTGCTGGGATCTCGTCAAGGCCAGAGCTTTCCTGGTATTAAGAGAAGAGAGCATCTTTCGTACTTTTTTAGTTTTGAAAATGATATCCGTCATTTTATGCGCGACATTGGGGACTGTTGGTGGTTGAGCGTTTGGAAGTGGGTTGAGAGTAGAATTGCCGGCAAACAACGAGGCAAACGTTCAGCCTTGCCCAGGGCGGTAGAAACAATTTCACCCCCTGAAACAAGAGGTGGGAACGTCCTCTTGCAGAAATTATTCCCAATAGATGTAGCAAGAGTCCAGAACGGTTTGCTGCCATTGGAGCTTAAGAGTACTTTGTTTTTGATGTGGTTATTAAACGACTTTTTTGCCTCAGAAAGAATGCGGACATAGCGGTTTCTTGCGTCGTTAAATGCTTAACGGTTTTCTTGACTGGGATTGTGTAGAAGCGTTTTGTGATCTTCGACCTTTTCATGTCTGGCCTTGTCACAGGATTTAGAGAACCAGGGCTTTTGAGTGGCTGCAGAGGTTTTCTGTGTACGTGGAATAAATAATCCATGCCAGCTTGGTTGATTTCGGTGACGTATTGTGAGATATCAGAAGGGTCAGGATGAGAGAAGCAGACAGACGCCCATGGAATGAGGAAAAGTAATCCCGCATTTCGTCCCAGTTCGCGGAGTTGTAGTGCCAAACGATACGTGGGTGTGATGACTGTGTGACATCGGGTTGCATTGCCCAGGAAGCAGTGGCCATGCCGTGGTTTAAGCGACCAAGGGGGGCGGTGACTGATGTCTTATAGCATTCAGGTTTGGTAGTAAGAAAGAGATCCAAGGGATTTGAGCTCTGTGTTGGGATACGAGGAAAGTAAGTAGGTTGCTAAACCATATTGGCTAAAGAATTGCTGACTGCCAAGGCCTCCGCTGCTCTCTCTTGTGAATCGGTTTTTGAAGATACTAGCCATTCCTTATTATGGACATTGAAGTCACTACGAATAGTGGCCTGGGAGGAAGGATATTCAGAAATCAGATGGTCGGTTTTTTCAGAAAGCTAGTCGAAGAGCTGGACAAAGTTGTTGTCAGAAGGTGACCGGTAAATCTAACAGATGAATTTAGTTGCAGCCCTGAGAGAGAGTTTCATCCAAAGTATGTCTTTTCTTCCAGCTTACAAATTGGGAAGTCTGGTGCAGGGTAGATTGCTACGGACGTATGCACACACACCTCCATGCAATCTAAAGGAAGTCAGGAGCTCATACCCCGGGAAATTAAGGTGATTATTGGTGGCTGTTTTGGCACTGATTCGGGTTTCGGTGAGGAAGAGGAGTTTGGGCCTATGAGCCTGGAGGAAATGCTGGACGGAGTTCAGGTTATAATTTAGGCCACATATATTCGAGAAGGATATGTTAAATCTTGATGCCGGCGCCCCCTGTACACCTCTCTCCCGGAGATCCGAATGGAGGGGTTTTTCATCTCCGGAATCTTTGCTACAAGGAGGAGCCATCATCATTTTTGTTTATAAGGGAAACCGACTCATACACCAGAACGGGAAACGTCCGTTGGGACTTCACCGGCCCTTTGATGTAAGAGGTGGTACTTTATGGGGCGTGAAAAAAATCCTTTACTATCACGTAAAGGAAATGTCCACTACCACCTACCTAATCCGATTAGTCGCCTCTTACGACAGGCATGAGTTACCTTGGGCCTATTCTTTTAGTTAGTCCCCGGACCCACAGGGGACAGTATAACCGACACAATATAACCAACAACAGCTGGTCCAACCATATTCTAGCGGATATCAGTGTTAGTTTTGCACGCGGAAAAGTGTTCAATATATTGGAAAGAAAGTCTAAATCTGGAAGTAATTTGTTGTGCTGTTGACTGCTATAATAATAATGAGAAATCATGTGATGGTAGAAACATCAGCTTCTACTATAAATAATACAGCTAAACCCATATTTAATTATTTCGTTAATTTCTCACTGGAGCGGATTCGTTGCATCTAAATTTTTTTAACAAGCCGCCTTATTTACGAGAGTTGTATAGACATACAGCGCTTACCCTCATTATGAGGGCCAGCCTGGCTTTGGGTTACATTCCGAGGGCATGGAGACTGGCCAGGGTTGTATTCATTCCTGAACCTGGGCGTCCAACAGACCAGGCAAAGTCCCTGAGGCCAATAAGTCTCATGTCCTTCTTGCTAAAAACAATGGAAAAACTGCTCGACCGGCACATTAGGGGCGGTGAACTGGAAGCATATCCCCTACACTTCAGACAATATGCATACGAGCAGGAGTCTCAACAGAAACAGTACTGCACCAACTGGTGCTTAAACTAGAGAATACGCTGGAGAACAGGGAGGTGGCGCTGGGGACCTTCCTAGACATAGAGGGGCCTTCAGCAACACCTAATTTGGAACGGTACTGGCAGCTGTCAGCGGGCGTGGAATAGAGGAGACCTGCTGCAGGTGGATCGGTTCCATGCTAAGGGACAGGGCAGTGTTCATCTCACATACGGGAGGGACTCTGCTGGCGGGGATCGCGGCGGAGTGTCCGCAGGGAGCGTTCTGTCTCCCCTGTTCTGGTGCCTAGTCGTGGACGGCCTGCTAGGGAGGCTCTTGGGAGTGGGCTACGAGGTACAGGTCTATGCGGACGACATTGTCACCATAGTCCCAGGAAAGGTTACACAGTGAGTGTGGGAGCGCATGCAGACAGCACTGAAAGTGGTGGAAAAGTGGACGGTTGGCCCAGGGCTCGGGGTGAGCCCCGAGAAAGCAACCGTCATACCATTTACGAGGAGGAGGAAGTGGGAGAGCCACAGAACTCTCACACTCTACGGTAGAAACATCCCAATGGCCAGGGAGGTAAAATATCTTGGGGTCGTATTGGACTCTAAGCTAACCTGGAATGGTCATGTTGAAAAAAATACTGCGTAAGGCAGTTTTGACCCTAGCCGTCACTAGGCGGCTATATGGGAAAACGTGGGGACTAAGACCTAGTATGGCCCACTGGCTGTACATAAGGGTGGTCAGACCATCGTTAACATACGCGGCACTGGTCTGGTGGCCTAGGGTGGCAGAATCCAGTGCCAAACAAAAACTAGGCAAGATCCAAAGGATGGCTTGCCTGGGCATCACAGGACCCATGACGTCAACCCCAGCAGCCGCCATGGAGGTGTTGCTGGATCTGCGTGAGAACAAGAAAACAGGCTACACCAACATGCGGATCCTCATAGCCACAGACAGCCCTTAAGGCCCTAAGTAGCCCACGGGTAAATTCCAGGCTGGCAAGTGAATGCTGAGACGAGACGAGCGACGTGGCTGGGCAGAATAAGGTCACCCTCATTTGGGTGCCGGGTCCCTCGGGGGTCAAAGGCAATGAAGAAGCTGAGTCTCGCGAAGAGAGGGTCAGCAGAACCAATTATGGGACCAGAACCGGTTCTGGGCGTGACAAAGAGCACTGCCAGGGGAGCCATTAAGTCCTGGGTCAGAAACGAACACAAGGTGTACTGGGCAGACTGTCCAGGGCTCAGACATCTGAAGTCAGTAACTGAGGAACCCAGTTCAAAGAGAGATGCTGCTAAATCTTAGCAGAGGACAGCTCAGAAACACAACAGGACTCTTGACGGGACACATGGCCGTCAAGAAACAACTGCATAAAATGGGGCGGTTCGAGGGGGACCTCGCATGCAGACTCTGCGGCGAGGGGGAGGAATCAGCCCAGCACATCTTGTGCGAGTGTAAAGCTCTGGACCGCAAAAGGCAGCTGCGATCTACAGTCAGCCTAGACCGGAGACAGAGCAATATAAAACTTCACCCTACCAATTGCTGTGCAGACTAGTTCAAGGCACAGTGATTTTGGAATGGGTGGAGTAGAAAACACAAAGGGCATGCACAATAAGCCAAACGCTACGGTGCTATCGGGGCGGCACAGACGCGGACGAGCCCTGAGGGAGAAAAAAACAGGTTCTAACGAATTTCACAGTTTTATTTTAGACAGCACATAGAAAGTACAGAGACGAACATCAAGAAGGATCCTAAAACTTTTTGGTCATTTCTGCAATCAAAACGAAAAGCCGAGTCATATATGACTTACAACGATACTACTCTAACATCTCCGGAGGAAATAATGAATTCTTTTGCAGATTTCTTCTCTGACAGTTGTTCTGTCGCAGTGATTGTCCCATCCAAATAAATTCTGCTACTAAGGTAAATATTAACGTGCGTCTTCATATTCAGAATCTGGAGATTTCTGATATCCAGCTATAGCAATTAAAAAAGTCAAACCTAAAATATGTCAATGCCATGATAATATCCCAAGCTTCTTAATCAAAGACTGTTTAAATGCCTTTGTGGAATCCCTTTGTTTTATATTTAACTTATCCTTAAAAACCCAAAAATTTCCTCAACTCTACCAGTCTTATTTATAAAAAGGGATATTACATTCTTGTTGAAAATTACAGGCGGGTCGTAATAACGTCGAATTTTGCTTAAAGTTTCTGAATATTCTCTTGAAAGGTATTTATCACCACATATATATCCATTTATCTCTCCCATTCAGCATTGGTGTCTAAGAAATCTCTCTACAGTTACTAACCTCTACACCTTTACTCAGTATGTATCTAAATTCCTTGACAAAAACATTCAGGTTGATGCTATATATTTCAACATTAGCAAGGCTTTTGAATTCATTCTGCATACGCCTACTTTTGAATAAACTGAGTAGCTTTGGCCTCTCTGGTTCTTTGTTGGTTTTCTTTGAATCTTACTTTTCTGGAAGGATACACGTGTCGGGTCTCATTCTTATGGGTTTGATATATTATCTGAGGTGTCTCAAGGCTCAATTCTAGGCCCTGTCCTTTTCTGTCAATTTCTCCAGAACAACATCAATCTTATTAACCCCTGTTGTCTTAATAATGGCCTATCACTTAATATTTCCGAATGTAAAGTCATGTCTTTCACGAATAAAACCGTACCACTTGAATTTAACTACCATGTAAATAATATCACTATTTGTTGTGTCTCAACTATTCTAGGCTTGGGAGTAACCTTTGATTCTCAGCTTAGGTTATGTCAGCACATAAGTAATATTTTGTCATCATCGGTGAAATGCCTGGGTTTTGTAAATTCTTTTCTGATTATGTTACTTTAATCTCATCTTATATAACTTTTTTGCCCGATCAAGATTATAATATGCTAGTATATGCTGGTATCCTTTCTAGTCTGTTTATACAACTCTTATGGAGCCAGTACAACATAAATTGCTGAAGTATTTATTTTTCTTCAGTGAACACCATTAACCAGAAAGGGGTTTTCCCCACAGTTCGTTATTAGATATATTTCAGTTAGATTCTCCAGAAAAAAGACGAATAATACAAGGAATGTCTTTTTTGCATAAGCTCATACTCATAACCGTGGTGTATCGTTGAGTCGACAGTTCGTTGGGCAGACACATCGTAAAATCAACACTACAATAGAGTGGCGATTCGACCGAGAATACCGCTTTTTTCAGTATTTGTCTGACAGAAGCCTAATATTGATCTCTGCTTCATATTTAGTTGCAAAACGTGACATATAAGCGAAATTGAAATAAAAATGCGCGCGGGGCAATACGCACTCTGTATATGTTTAAAATGGCTTACATAATAAAGTTATTTGTGTAAAAAATATGTTGAGTTATTAGATACAAATAAACATACTTATGGGTAATTGATTGTTATATATGTAAAAAAGGTAAAGGTAAGATGCTTACTGGCAATTAGGCCATTGCTGACCCTTTTTGCTCATCTAAACTAACCTACCCTCCACCTTGAGCTCGATCTCAACGACGACAGTGATTTGAAAAACCATCCGCCGCCGGTAAGTCTCGAACCGTCGTCCCCCGAGTCCGTATTGGAAAGTCTTTGTTATATATGTAAATATGTATGAAACTCAATCTTGACTCACCTTAATGAAAGTCATTTTGCAATTTAAAAAAAAATCGATTTATATAAGATTTTATTCCATATATTAATTACAAAAATGTGATTTAAAGTGAAGCCACATATTATTAAGTATTTATTTGCAAGAAATTTATCTTTGATGGCATCTACTTTTTCACATTTTATAATGCATTAGTTGCACAATTGTTTGAAAATTTATGGTTGAGGGCAGAAGGTTAAGTACTTCTTTTTTTATAAATGTATATAGGCAATGAAGAAAAAATCATTGGAGATTGAATATGTGGACATGCCTTTAAAGTTATTTGTGTAAAAAAATTGTTGAGTTAGATATAAATAAATATACTTATGGATAAATCGTTGTTTTTGAAGAAGATATAAATAGTTGTAAGCCTGAATTACAATGTCCACACTCAAAGAAACTATGGAGAATGACAGGCAGTTCTGTTATTGTCGTAAAAAAATCGAATGATATGCTTTTCCAGCACATGATAAACTTGGGAAATTGTAGATCCTCCAAAAGTCCATGGTCAAGCCCCCTCCACATGGTGCAAAAAAAGGATGGCTCATGGAGACCATGTGGGGATAACCGAGCACTAAACGCTAAAACAATCCCAGACAAATATCCCATTCCAAATTTGCAGGATTTTAATGCCCAGTTAGAAGGCAAACGTATTTTTTCAAAATTAGATATCATTCGCGCTTTCCATCACATCCCAGTAGCACCTCAAGATATTCCCAAAACAGCAGTCATAACTCCATTTGGGTTATTCGAATTTGTTAAAACCCCATCTGGCCTTCGTAATTCAGCACAAACATTTCAAAGATATTTACATTCAATTTTAAGACATCTTGACTTTGCCTACTCCTATCTTGACGATATTCTCGTTGCATCAGCCTCTGAAAAAGAACATCAAGAGCATCTAGCAAAACTTTTTCAGACACTTCAAGACAACGGCATCCGTATCAATTCATCTAAATGTGAATTCGGAGTGGCCGAAATTTCATTTTTAGGTTTTCGTGTAAATAAATCTGGATTATTTCCACTTCCTGAACGCATCAAAGCTATTACCGACTTACCTCTTCCCGATACCATTGAAAAACGCAAAAGATTTCTAGGTCTCATAAATTTCTACCGTCGTTCTCTTCCACGTGCTGCGGAAATTCAGCAACCACTATTCGACCTCTGCCAGAATCCCAAAAAACGCGACAAACGTAAAATCGAGTGGACTCCTCAGACTCGAGAAGCATTCGAACGTTTGAAAGAGGCACTAAAAAACGCTACACTAATAGCTCATCCGTCTTCTTCGCTACCACTGATTCTCCATGTCGATGCTTCTGATTATGCCGTAGGTGCTTCCCTCCAACAACTACGTGATCAAACACTAGAACCCATAGGTTTCTACTCTAAAAAGCTTACTTCAGCCCAAAAATCTTACAGCACCTACGATCGCGAACTTCTAGCCGCTTATCAGGCAGTTAAATACTTTAGATATACCCTAGAAGGTCGCCATTTCACCATTTATACGGACCACAAACCTTTGACATACGCTTTTGAACAACGCGTCGATAAAGCATCTCCAAGGCAACTACGACATTTAGACTTCCTAGGTCTATTTACCACAGACATTCGCTACATACCAGGTCCTACAAACATTCCCGCAGACTATTGTTCTCGCATTGAAACAATTTCACTTTCTTCCACTGTGTCACTCCAAGAAATTGCGCAAGCTCAGTCATCTTGTGAGGAACTCAAACACCTTCTGCAGTCTAAATCTTCCTCATACAAATTTCAAAACATGCCTCTTGACAACGGATTGAACCTTATTTGCGACTCTTCTTCAAAGAAACTTCGCCCATTCATTCCGCTCAAATTTCGCCAAAAGATTTTCGATTCTATCCACAATTTATCTCACCCAGGCATATCAGCTTCAGTCGATCTGGTCCAGGATATATTTTGTTGGCCCAAATTGAAACGCGATGTATCTCTTTGGTCTAAAACTTGCATTCCCTGCCAGAAAGTCAAGATATGGAGACACACTTCCAGTGCCATTGGACAATACACCCCAGCCATGAGCAGATTCTCGCATATAAATGTTGACATTGTGGGACCATTACCACCATCACAAGGTCAACGCTATCTGTTAACACTAATAGACAGATTTTCTCGATGACCCGAAGCAATTCCATTGTCAGATATTACAGCAGAAACAGTAGCGAACACTATTTTATCATGCTGGATCTCTCGTTTCGGTGTTCTGCAATACATCACCACAGACAGAGGTAAACAATTCGATTGCCACCTTTTCACACACCTCACTAAAACACTAGGTGCAGACTACATCAAGACCACAGCTTACCACCCAGCAGCAAATGGTGTAATCGAGAGATGGCATAGAGTTCTGAAACAGGCCTTGAAAGCTCATATGGACGAAAACTGCAAAATTGCCAATTGTGTTACTAGGACTCAGATCGTAGATAATTCCAGAATATCGCTCAACACCCGCTGAAATAGTCTACGGAGAATCAATCAATCAAACTTCCCACCGACTTTTTCAACAGCACACAAGCTCATGATGTTCCACCACTTATATCTCAGCTGAAAGAAGACATAAGGAAACTTCGACCAGTACCTTTTAAACATCATACTGCAAAAAAGGTATTTGTCCATCCTAAGCTTATGGAAGCTCCTTTTGTTTTTGTTCGCATTGATATTCCGCGAAAAACCCTCGAACCAGTTTATGACGGCCTCTTTGAAGTGTTATCCCGAACTGAGAAAGTCTTCAAAATCAAGAAATCACACGGAGAAGAGACAATTTCTGTTGACCGTCTTAAACCCGCATTCATTCTTTGTGATAACGAACAGACAACTTTCCAGCCTCAAAGTCCAACACCTAGTGAAACTGAAAGTGACAGTGAAAGTCCAACACCTAGTCAAACTGAAAGTGACAGTGAAGTTCCCGTTCCCGTTCAAACTACACGCCATGGACGTAGAGTTCGATTTCCACGAAGATACTTGAACTAATAGCGTTGCCACTGAGAGGGGAGTATGTGGCGGTGGTTCCGACCGCAGTGTTTCCGTCAACACTACTCTATGTTTCTGCATAAATACTCTTGACAGTTAAACGTTGCGTTACGTTATGCGACAGCCAGCTGTCAAGAACTACGGCATATAAGAGACACGAGGCGATCTCTCTCTCTGCTCTCTACCAACCGCTACAGTGAACACACGTCCTCCACGCTCGGTCAGTTATCTGCTATGTACTCGTGTACTGTTGTAATTGTTATTATAAAGTGTATTATAGTTAAATGTATCATATAGTTTATTCAGTTAGTGAAGTAATAAAGTTATATTAAATGTTTACGTATGGATTTAATATCAACAAGTGCAATTAACATCCATACTTTTATTTACTATTTGATTACCAATTTTTTTTAACTCGCTACCAAACGCACTTGCTGCGTCAACACTGCTTTGTTATTGCAAATGGATAACTCTTATTAGGTGCCTTTTTTTCAAATATCTGTTAGTTTGGCTATTTAGGTTTGTTTTTAAATGGTCTTATATATCCAAAACAAGGGTTCTTTTAACTTAATCATCATATAGGTATACTATATCAACACGCAAAGGTGTTAAGCAAATTGCCTAAACCTAAACACTACCAGGATGAAATACACTCGACCAATAAATTATTGAACGTCCGCCTAAATGAATTGGTGTATGCAGGGGTTGCATGTAGGCGCTGTCGGTCGAACAATATGCACTCTTCTAATCTACGAATTTTCTGATTTCGGTCAACTTCTCAACATGTAATATCTTATATGGATGATATCCATACCTGGTGCAATGTTCGACTGATTTTTTTTGTTGAAATTTTTAAAAAATCTACTGACATCCATAATGGAACTGGTAGGATTTTCTGAAGGAAAAAATATAAATTAGACACACACACATATGCTTATATATATATATATATATATATATATATATATATATATATATATATATATATATATATATATATATATATATATATATATATATATATATATATATATATATATATATATATATATATATATATATATATATATATATATATATATATATATATATATATATATATATATATATATATATATATATAGTAAATAATAAATGAAGCAAATTTTTTAACTTCAAAATATTAAAGAATGTTGAGTTCTTCATCTCATTTGTCATAAGGCTCCTCTTTTTCCTTTGAACACTTCTGCGTTATCTAAAATAATTCTGCATAGGGGAATGTGCTCAGTGATCTATTGGGATGCAAGTTGCGGTATTAAATTTTTGCAGCAATGGCCTTTTTATTATTTATGTAAAAATTGCGGATACGTTAACATTTCTTTTCATCTGTGTAAGTCATAATTTAGCAAAAAAAAAGATATAGCAAAATATTTAGTAAATTCGAGGTTGAAACCTGCAGTTGTTAATTTTTACTAGGTTCCTATGGTCACTAAGCTGTATCATTACAGGCATGGCGATCTTTGGATACTTTTCCGTAATTATTACTGCAGAATCAATACATTTGACAAGGAATATTTCTAAAACGGCTCATTTGATTATATTTTTGAAAGAAGAAAATGGACTTTTATTCTAAGCAATCGTCTAACGACAATAGGCATGGATGCAAAATGATGAAAATGTTTTGTATCCTCCTACTATGTCGAAAATCATAACTACTGGACAATTGATAGTCCCTTTATTAATCTTATTTTTAAAGGGGTAGACATTGATCCAATCCAATCCATAGCAGGTGGTAGTGGAATTTTCCTTTATGTAATAGTAAAGGATTTTTTCACGCCCGAGGAGGTACCACCCCATACATCAAGGGGCCGGTGAAGTCCCAACGGACGTTTCCGGTTCTGGTGTATGAGTCGGTTTCCCTTATAAGCAAAAATGATGATGGCTCCTCCTTGTATAAAATATTCCGGAGGCAAAATACCCCTCCATTCGGATCTCCGGGAGAGGGGTGTACAGGGGGCGCCAACATCAAGATTTAACATATCCTTTTCGAATATATGTGGCCTAAATTCTAACCTGAACTCCGTCCACCATTTCCTCCAGGCTAACAGGCCCCAACTCCTCTTCCTCACCGAAACCCAAATCAGTGCCAAAACAGCCACTAATCACCTTAATTTCCCGGGGTATGAGCTCCTTACTGCCTTTAGACTGCATGGAGGCGTGTGCGCATACGTCCGTAGCAATCTACCCTGCACCAGACTTCCCAATTTAGAAGCTGGAAGAAAAGACATACTATGGATAAAACTCTCTCTCAGGGCTGCAACTAAATTCATCTGTTGCATTTACCGCTCACCTTCTGACAACACCTTTGTCCAGCTCTTTGACTACCTTTCTGAAAAAACCGACTATCTGATTTCTGAATATCCTTCCTCCGAGGTCACTATTCTTGGCGACTTCAATGTCCATAATAAGGAATGGCTAGGATCTTCAAAAACCGATCCACAAGGGAGAGCAGCGGAGGCCTTTGCAGTCAGCAATTCTTTGGCCAATATGGTTCAGCAACCTACTTACTTTCCTCGTATCCCAACACACAGCTCAAATCCCTTGGATCTCCTTCTTACTACAAATCCTGAATGCTATAAGATATCAGTCACCGCCCCCCTTGGTCGCTCAGACCACGGCATGGTCACTGCTTCCTGTGCAATGCAACCCGAGGTCACACAGTCATCACACCCACGTATCGTTTGGCACTACAACTCCGCAAACTGGGACGAAATGCGAAATTACTTTTCCTCATTTCCATGGGCGTCTGTCTGCTTCTCTCATCCTGACCCCTCTGATATCTCACAAAACGTCACCGAAATTATCCAAGCTGGCATGGAATTATTTATTCCACGTACACAGAAAACCTCTTCAGCCACTCAAAAGCCCTGGTTCTCAAAATCGTGTGACAAGGCCAGACTTGAAAAGGTCAAAGCTCACAAAACGCTTCTACACAATCCCAGTCAAGAAAATCGTCAAGCATTCAACGACGCAAGAAACCGCTATGTCCGCATTCTTTCTGAGGCAAAAAACTCGTTTAATGACCACATCAAAAACAAAGTCCTCTCAAGCTCCAACGGCGGCAAACCCTTCTGGACTCTTGCTAAGTCTATTGGGAATAATTTCTGCAAGAGCACGTTCCCACCTCTTGTCTCAGGTGATGAAATTGTTTCTACCGCCCTGGGCAAGGCTGAACTTTTTGCTTCGTTGTTCGCCGGAAATTCTACTCTCAACCCACCTCCAAATGTTCAACCACCAACAGTCCCCAATGTCGCGCATAAAATGACTGATATCATTTTCAAAACTAAAAAGGTACGAAAGATGCTCTCTTCTCTTAATACTAGGAAAGCCTCTGGCCTTGACGAGATCCCAGCAATTGTTCTCAAAAAATGCGCACCAGAACTTGCTCCTGTCCTGACTCGTCTGTTTCAGATATCTTACAATAAAGGCATATTCCCTAGTAACTGGAAAACTGCTCGAGTACAACCCATCCCCAAGAAAGGATCCAAAGCGCTTCCTAGCAACTACAGGCCTATTTCTCTCCTTTCAGTCATCTCTAAAGTGATGGAAAAGTATATAAACACCGAACTACTAAAATTCCTTGAAAAACACAGTCTAATCCACGACAGGCAGTATGGATTCCGTCAGCGCAGATCGACTGCTGACCTCCTTTCCTTTGTCACCCATTCTTGGAACAAGTCTATGGAACAACACGGTGAATCCCAGATTGTTGCTCTAGACATATCCAAAGCATTCGACCAGGTCTGGCACGCAGCGCTGCTTAATAAACTTCCGGCCTATGGCCTACCACCAAAACTTTGTACCTGGACAGCAAATTTCCTCTCCAACAGGAGCATATCTGTTGTTGTGGATGGCCATTCCTCTAAACTGTATCCAATTAATGCAGGAGTTCCTCAAGGTTCAGCTTTAGCCCCTACTTTGTTTCTTCTCCACATCAATGACCTCCTCTCTAGCACATCCAACCCAGTTCACAGTTACGCGGACGACAGCACCCTCCACTCAAACATACAATATTCTAAACCTGTCTCTTTAGCCCAATTAGATGAGGATCGCAGACTCATGGAGGGTTCTGTCTCCGTAGACCTCCAAAAAATATTAGACTGGGGAAGTAGAAATCTTGTACAATTCAACCCCACCAAAACTAAGTCTTGCTTTCTTTCTCACAAGAGATACAGCAGCCCTAGACCCATCACAATGAACAACCAAGTTATTCAAAGTAATGAGTCCTTTTCTCTTGTTGGCATTTCTGTGGATCGAAATCTTAATTGGCACCAACATGTTACATCAATTGCAGAAGCGGCTGCTAAGAAATTGGGTTTCCTCTTCCGGGCTCGCAAATACTTTTCACCAACTAATCTCTATACCTTATACACTTCACAAATAAGGCCAAACCTCGAATACTGCTCCCACATCTGGGGTGCAGCTGCCGCTTCTACACTCGCTATCCTGGACTCCATTCAAAAGAGAGCTATACGTCTCATCGGTGACCCTACCCTCACCCAAAGGCTTCCATCCCTTGCCCACCGACGTGCCGTTGGTGACCTCTCTCTCTTTTATAGATATCTGCACGGGCACTGCTCAGAGGAGCTTTCCTCTATAATTCCCCCACCTTCTGCCCCCAGCAGATCTACCAGGGGAACAGAGCGAATGCACCCTTTTAATGTCCAGGTCACCAGACATAGAACATCTTGTTATGCCCGCTCTTTTGTCCCGAGGACTTCCAAGTTGTGGAATTCCTTGCCGGCACATGTTTTTCCTTCTCCTCCGAACCTCCAAACCTTCAAGTCCAGAATTAACAAGCTGCCTCTTTCCTCCTTGTCAACACCCACGGTACGATAGTATTTAGGCTGTAAGCCCTCGTGGTGTGTTGCTAACATAAAAAAAAAAAAAAAAAAAAAAAAAAAAAAAAAAAAAAAAAAGATATAGGGTGCAGTATTTAAAAAAAAGTGAGGTTAGGTGCTTGTTTCGAATTTGGGATGTTAAATTTGGTTTTTCCATTCTCACAGCTTGTGAAGAGTTCTACAAACTGTAATTAGGAAAGTTTTTTTATATCTCCAAAAACAAAAGTAGCAGAAACTGCATTAATTTTAAAGAATAGAGCCTGTACCTCAACATGTGAATTTTGTTGAAGAGGAGCACCCAACCAGTATAGCATCAGTATATATGCTAGCAGGCTCAAGTAAATTGTTTATTAGCCTGTGATCTCTTTGTTTTCAATTCTTGAAGGGATTGTTATTCACTTAGTGATTTGTTATAGATAGCAAAAGCACAGCGTGAATTCACCTTGCTGGGGCATAGTGTCGATAGATAAGTATGTTGCAATTTGTACTGTTCAAAGGAAATTTATTTAGTAAATGTGCAGGACGAGTGTAGCTTCAAACTAAAGAGTTCTTGCTTAGTGAGGTACTGAGATTAAGATATCAAGGAATAGGATATGAAGGACCAACTTTGCAAAAATAATAAAACTACTCAAGTAGAAAAAATTTTAATGCAAAATTTACAATCTGATTTATCCAATCAATAAAATTACATTGAAATAAACCAAATAAAAATTGATAATATTACTTAACACACTGATATTCTAGAAAGCTAATAAGTAATGTATAAAAGTTTACTATATTTAAAATTTAATTCCTTTTTATAATTTGAGATACATGCTATATAAATTACTTTCTTGTAAAATCACATTTGGTAATATAACAAAAATACATATTTGGTGTCCACAAAACATTATGTAGATAATAAATAAAATTCAATTTTCTCAATGTATTTTATATATATATATATATATATATATATATATATATATATATATATATATATATATATATATATATATATATATATATATATATATATATATATATATATTTGTGTGTGTTCAGAGAGGATTCCGCGGTCATTAGTGTGAGATATACTAGGTTCTCGGGTTGAACCACATCTAGAATTTATTCAAACTAGACGTTTCAGCACCCGTTTACGAGCCATTTTCAAGAGGTTGAGGAAATGAACTCTAGATATCTCTCTCAGGTGTGGGGTTGAACACACTGAGACCTTAGAGACAATTTCCAGCAAGATTTGGGGAGCAGGCAAATTGAAGCCCTGTAATTGATCTACAATAACCGTACCTATCCACCTCTCTAAAGAGTAGGCAGATTGGGGCCTTCGAGTTAATTTCAGTAACCTCTTAAAAACGGCTCCAAAACAGGTGCTGAAACGTCGAGTTTCAACAAATTCTACACGAGGTTAAATCCTAGAACCAAGCAACACACACACACACACAGACACACACACAAATATATCTAAAATCAGTAGATTCTTGCTAATCCGCACCTCAATAATCACAATTGCCCAGTAATCCAAACTCACAAAAAAGTCAACCTGGTCACTGTAGCGACTGCTTCTCCGCTGTCTGGCTGGCGCTGGAGCTAGATGACAATCTAAATGCTTTGTTGTATTCTAACATATCTATTGCGTTGGGGCTATTTATTTTTTCATATAATGGCTACTAAACGGAACAACTCTTTCTTAGGCTAACAAATTATTATTCTTGAGTGACCGAAGAAGGTTGAATTCACTGTAAATATATCTAAAGAATTTAATGTCTGTAAATCTACGATTACAAACAAGAAAAATAGCAAAAAAAATGTTATTTCTACAGACATAGATTCAACTAAGAGACAAACTGAAAATGTTTAAGTTTTCTTTAATTGATGATATGGTTTATGCTTAGTTCTTACAACAACAGTTAGATATTCTAAAATTTCCAAGGATATTCAGAAAAAGCAAATTTTTTTTAAACGAAACAAGTTGCTGAATTTAAGGCCACAAATGGCCATCAAATTTGAAAAAAAGGATACAGAATTAGAAGTATGTGTCTGCAAACAAGTTGTCTAGCGATTTAGCAACTAATGAGCCTTTTAAAGAAGACTTTATGAAAAAGTCACTGACCTAGGTTTTACTTTTGAACAAATTTACATTGCTGATGAAAAGCAGTATATTTTGGGGGTAATTAATAAGATCTATGTTAGCATACAAGAAAGTTCTGCTCTAGGAAGAAATTTGAGCAAGTAAAGAATTACATTTAAGCCATGTGCAAATGAAGTGGAAAGCCATGTTAAAAATGTTGGTTATGCAAATCGGTGACCTTGAGCCTTTAAAAATGTACCAGACATAAAAAAGCTTGGATGATTTTGGATTTGTTTAAAGAATGGTTTCATATATAATCCGTTCCCAACAAGATTGAAAAAAAGCTCTCCTCTTACTTGACAATTGTAATTGCCCTAGACATCAGAGGAAGATGAATTGGTTAGTGACTACAGGAAACCTTGTGCTATGAGTTTTCTTCCAAACTGGACTGCCATATTACAAGTAATGGATCAAAATGTGATTCAATCAGTAAGAATTAATTACAGAAAGCAGTTACTGATTCACACTGTAACCCAAACAGAAGTTACTCAAGTGGTGCTGAAAAGCCAAAATTTAGAAGATGTAGTTTTTAATCTGTTTACGACTTGGGACTCTAGTTTTCCCAAATCTATTTTAGATCTAATGATATAAAATATGGCTGCTTCCTATCACAAATAAAATGGACAGACAGCAAATTCAAGGGATTTGAATAAACAAAAATCATTGATCTTTTGCACCAAGTTGATCCAGAAATGAAATCAGAATAACTGAAGTAGAATAATGGGCGACAGGAGACATGAAAACAAGTTTCCACATAAAACTGATGATATAATCTTAAAACGTTTTGAATAATACAAACATGAAATCGAAGTTCATTGATAATAAAAATTCAATAGGATACAGGCTGCTTTTAACAAATGCATTAAATAGATACAAAAAAATAACATTAAATATAAATAAGTGTGACATAATTTTGGATTTTTTGTTTGTTCCAGATACTGCTACTGCCAAATCTAAGAAAGGAATCTGTCGAAAAAATGCTAGAACCAAAAATTACTGATTATTTTAAGAAACCTGGTGAATAGTGCCTTTTTCACATATTTTTTGAATATCTAACACGTACATGTTTTTCTATTGACAATTTTAAACATATATAGCAGTATCTGGAACCAGAAAAAATCCAAAATTATATCACACCTCGTTATATTTAATGTTATTTTTCCTATCTATTTAATGCGTTTGTTAAACTCAGCCACTGTATCTCTGTGTTCTATTGTCAATGAATACTTTGATTTCATCTTTGTTTTCATTCAAACCGTTTAAGATTATATCATCATCAATTTTCTGTGGAAACTCGTTTCCATGTCTCCTGTCACCGATTATTCTACTTCAGTTATTATTATTTCTTTTCTGGATCAACTTGATGCAAAAGATCAATGATTTTCGTTTATTCAAGAACCCCTGAATTTGGTTTCCGTCCATTTTTATTTGTGATAGGGAGCAGGCATATTTTATTCCACGAGATCTGATTTAGATTTGGGAAAACTAATTCCAAGTCGTAAATAGATTAAAAACAACATCTTTTATATTTTGGCTTTTTAGCACCACTTGAGTATCTTCAGTCAATCATAAAAAATATATGTAATTATCAATACACTTGTATTCATAATTACATATATTTTTCATAATTAATGCCTCTTTAACTTTCATTCAATAATTCCTTAATAAAAACCAGCGTAATTTATATTAGTTCAGATTAGGAAGAGTCTACTGTATATATGTATGTATTACTTGGTGACCGCAAAAATGTTTATCTTTTTCTTGACACTATTACAATTATAAGATTATGTATAAAAATAATTTTTTCAATTCTTTTAATAATACCACAATAAGCACACAACATAAAATTAATTTCTTGTAAGTGAACACCAAGAACTTGTGATCACAAATTTGTATGTAGGGTTTGCTACATCATTTAATATATCAATTAAAATCTGGCAAACCACATAAAATTTTAATTGGACACACCAATATCCTGAATTGGTATTTTAAAATTAAAATTTAATTGATTTTTATAATTTCGGATACAACCTACATGAAATGACATTCAAATGTGGTCATAAAACTTTCTGTGATAAGTAAAATTTAATTATGACAATATACCCTCCCTTTACATCCGAATCTCTAGGTTAAGGCCTTTGTCACGTTCGTCATGGATGACCAAGTGAACCAGAACTAGATAACTTTTATGACATGATATTATTCCAGTTACAACTATGGAGGCTTTTAACAGAAATGCACAAGATTTGTGCTTTTTAGTCAATTTTAAAACCAGCTGATTTGTGCATTTTCTTCCAGACCATCCCATGTGCCAGAGAGTGAAAAATCTTCTCCAGCAAAGAGATGGATAGACAGAAAGCTTCATGAATAGAAAAAAAGACCCAAGGGAAAAAATAACAGACCATTTTAAGATATAAAATGTTTTATCATACATTTAATAACGATGCATTTTATACTAAAATGTGTTCTTTTTCTATGAATATTATATTGTATTAACCTGTCCATAATTTTGTAAATGTGTGCCTGAAATAAGTTCTGTCTGTTACCATGGTGTTATAAAATGAAAATAAAAATGAAGAGGGTTTTCCTGTGGCTTCACAATAACTTCATATGTTCTCTGCAACCAATTTTGATTTTACGGCGTTGTCTGTCTGACAACAATGCGAAACCAGTTGAAGAGAAGATAAGTATGTGTGAAACAGTTTCGCTAAGTTAGGGCAACCACAATTAATGTTATCAAATCAAACACACACACACAATTTTATGGCCAGAAGCCATAAGACTTTTTGTTAAAGGTAAAATTTAATTTTCTCATTATACAGATTGCACGTTACAGTATATAATGATAGTGTTATAAAATTAGGTACACAATTATAACGAAACTTCTTGGGAACCACATTTTTATTGTTATAATTACTTAGCAGAATGTTAAAAAATAATGTATACAACTTCTCTATTCTGTTAATACCACTATTTACACGAGTAATTATAAATTAATACTAGGCTCTATATCAAAAATACATTTCAGACAAAATTTTTGCTACTTTTACTAGAACATTTTGGCTTATTAATTAATTGCATCTGGAAAAATCGAATAAAAATAATAAAATAATTGCGCAAATATTATAAAAAATTACCAAATAAATAATATATAAAAGCTTACTATACTTAAAATTTTATTTCTTTCAATAATTTCAGATACACCCGATATATTACTGTCCTGTATTTTGGTTTGATAATATAATGAAAATATTTTATGGCCAAAAATTTATGTGATAGTGAAAATTGATTTTCTTATACTACTTAATACAGTTGTAGTGTGACCACAAAACATATTTTCATATTTATTTAACTAAACTTTAGAGGATTATTTATAAAAATTCTATTGCCACAATATGCATTCATAAAAACAATTTCTTAATATAATTACATATCAAAAATAATTTGTCATCAGTAATACTTTACTCAATCCACTAAATAAAAATGTAGGAAACCAAAATATATATATATAAAAATAAAATAATCGAGCTCACATAATAAAAAAACTAATATGTAATGCATACAAGTTTTCTATGTGTAAAATGTTATCTTATTATAATTTCAGACATACCCCGCTTATAACCAGTGTTTTTTCAATCACATTTGGTAATGGTTTTGCAGCATGTAGAGCAGGATGTCTTAAGTTAGATGTCTTGGTGGGTTAACCAGAAGCAACCCGTGGACAAAATTGGTGGTAATAAAATCACTGCAGTAATAACCAATAATGTGAATGAGGAGGGTGAACAAAAGGTCTTAAAAACCTGTCCTACGAGAGTGCCACGATTATTATTTATGTCGAAAGCACGTATTTAAAACATTCCAAATACTTAGAAATTACAAACAATATGATATCAATTTCTCATAAATTAGATATGCATACATAAGAAAAATACCTGGGTAAGAACAAAACTTTTTGTCACATTTGTTGAACTAAACATTACAGGACTATTTATAAAAATTCTATTACTATAATATGAACGCATAAAAACAATTTCTTATAATTATATATCAAAAATAATTTGAGACCAGTCATATCTTTACTCAATCAACTAAATAAAAATGTAGGAAACCAAAAATTATTTAAAAATAAAATAATTCAGCCCACATAATAAAAAAAACTAATATGCAACGCATACAAGTTTTCTATGTGTATGTTATCTCATAATTTCAGATATACCCCATTTATTTTTAGTGTTTTTTCAATCACATTCGGTAATGTTTTTGCAGCATGTAAAACAAGATGTCCCGGGTTAGATTTCTTGACGAGACGCAAGCAGCGGACAAAATTTGTAGTGATAAAATCACTGCACTCATGACCAATAATGTTAATGAGGAGGGTGAACAAACAGTCTTAAAAACCTGTACTGCGAGAGTGCCATAAAGATTGTTATTTATGTTGAAAGCACATATTTAAAACATTCCAAATATTTACAACTTTACAAACAATACGAAACCAATTTGTTACAATTTGATACAGTAATTTGTGACCACATTTTTTGTTTTGTTATATTTCTACAATGTTCATAAAATTAAAAGTAAAAATTGATTTCCTCAATTATTTATATACGTTACTTCTATTATCCTAATATTATAATTACATATTTTTACAAAACAATATACTTTCATCAAAGGCAGTTTATGTGAGTTCTCCTTCAACATTTTATTAGTCAATAACTAGACTATTTGACTCATAGGATGAGGTAATAATCTTTTGACCAGATAACAGTTATATACAGGTGCTTTCTAATTGTCCTTATCTTTCACAAGACTGATGATACATAAAAAAACAGGTAGAATTTTGGAATGGAAACATAAAATATCTACTGTTGTGTAGTAGGTTTTTATGTGAAAATGTTCTTGTCATATTAACCCTCAGCTGGTCACGTAGGGTTAATATGAACAAACACTGTCTTCTACCAATAATTAAAATTAAAATTTCCAACTCGCACCTCCCACTCTACCTTCCAAACTATATATCTCAAGAAGGTGTCCCATTTTAGTGTTCTTAGAGTCATGCTGTAGACAATATGCTGTGTTTTCCCAATTTCTCACCTCACAGACCCAATTGTGTAACAATTTTGTATTAGACTAACCAATAGTTTTTACAGAGTAAGCATCTCCATCGGTTGAATTACTGCATGTAATACATACAAGTTTTCTACGTTTAAAATGTTATCTCATTATAACTTCAAACATCCCTGTTTATAACTAGTGTTTTTTCAACCACATTCGGTAATGCTTTTGCAGAATGTAAAGCAAGATGCCCGAGGTTACATTTCTTGTGCTAGTTGCTTTGTTTAAACTACCTGATTATTTCTTATGCATAAATTGATGGTATTTATGATTGATTTTAGGATGATTCACTTTAGGATGACCACTGACTGAAGCTTGCAAACAGTTACCAATCATTTGACTGACTAAGATGATGTTATTCTCCTAGAAAATGATGACCTTGATAGTGTGTATTCTGATGAAAATAATGAACATCTTTGTGATTCAGAACAAGATTCTAGTCTCATAAAAGTGAAAATATATCGAAAAGAAACATGAAAGAGAACTGCCAATTAATGTCTTTCTCACAAAGGATGGAAGTATAGAATAGAGAAAAACTGCATCAAAAAAGAATGTAAGGATTACAAGGCATAACATTGATTCTCGTTTATTAATTGTTAGACCAATGCACGAACTGCCTCTACTCCTCTAAACACATTTGGTTTATTTATTGATGATCGAACTTTGAATTTGTTCTTAAATATACAACTATGTATATCGTAAGTATCCACAACAACTTTGGATTAAATAGCGATGAAACTAATGTGTCATATCAAGAAATGCGAAAATACATTGGCTTACTTAGTTTCAATGGTGTGCTGAAATCTTTCCATTAGAATTATGGGGAGCTATATACAAAAAAAAACACATGTTCTGAAATGTTTTCCTCGAGTATGTCATCTAGTCTTCCTACTAACGTCTAAGATTCAACGTCCTCTCAACTCAAGAAGAAAGGAAACAGACAGACAAGCTAGCCACTGTAAGATATATATATATATTTTATCAGATAATTTTACTTCTTGATATGTTCTCAATTATTTATTTCACCATCAAAAAATGCATATAATACAGGAGCATACGCCACAATCAATGAACAACTCTTCTCCTTTTTTGGTTGCTGCCATGGAAACCAAAGAAACATGGAATCAAAGTGTTTGCTATGGTTGATATGAGTGGTTTTTATATAAAGCGTTTTGAAATATATGCAGGCGTTCAACCAGTAGGTCCATATAGAAACAGTTATTCCATGTTGTGACACGATAAGTAAAATCAATAGAAAATGCAAATTATAACCTAACTAGCAATAACTGGCAGTATACCCCTTGTGAAATTGTTACTTAGCGACTATAAATTAACTATGGTCAGTACATTATACAAAAACAGAAGAGTATTCCTAAACAGCTCCTTCCTCATTGGAACAGGCCAAAGGAGTAGTTTATTTGATTTTATCTAGAACATCAAAAACTCTGATTCTGGTGTCAAGCATTAATCACTGCGGTAAAATAGATGAGGTTATTGGAGATTTGTGCAAGTTGGAGTTAGTAACATTTTAATAATTTGTACTACATATAATGTAGGAAGTCAGATAAAAAGGTAGACTCTCGTCGTTTTCCTCCATTTCTTCAATGTTGTTGCTGACAATGCTTCGGTTATGTATAAAATGAATAACGATATTTCAAGACAAAGAAGAAGAATCTTCCTGTAAGCTATTGCCAGATTTAGTGGAAAATCACAAGATAACTCGCTCTTCTACTCAGTATCTTCACAGAAACTTAAGAAAGCCTGCATATAATATATATCTAAATGACAAAATGTTGACTTATGGATATAATCACAACTGTGTGAATTTCAAGTTTAACATTCTTAAAAATTTTGTAACTTGGTTGAATATCCTTCGTGTGGATGTGTCACAGTATTTTTGTTGCATTGTTGCAAATGGCTTCAAAAAACCTGCACATTATATATATATATATATATATATATATATATATATATATATATATATATATATATATATATATATATATATATATATATATATATATATATATGTATGTATGTATATTTATCAAACCAATGAGCAAAACGTTTTTTTTTTCCAATGACAACTTACAATCACAGATTTAATAGAATACAAAGTTATTTCTTATTTTTTACCTGGAATAAAGATTTTACCATCAAGTCAACCTTTTATCACAGTTTTGAATCTAAGACATCAGGTTCATAAAATATAAATTTGAGATGATTATGGCCAATCTTTATGTGAATCCATAGTTAAATATTAATAAACAAATGAATACCAGATTTACAACATATTATTATTATATAACAGCTGTTCTGCTACAATGTAGCTTTTTCAGAAACAAAAGTAAATTGGATAAGTTTGAGATGTATTTAATGATATTAAACAGGAAGATGACTATTAACCTAGCTTTTTCAAGGTGAGTTGTGACACACCCAAGCAGGCTAAACTAAAAAATAAGTATTGTTTAAGGACAACCAGAGCCTTCGGTCACTTAGTAGTTGCTGAGCGTATATTATATGCTGTCTTATTTCATAGTTGCCGCACATTGGTAAGTGATGGTTGTGCCACAAACCTGCCTAAAAATAGAATCGTAACCCACCACAGTATTAACATCACAATATAAATGAATTGTACCACACATGAGTATTAACCAATTTTTATACAAAAGTAACTTGCTTCTTCATATATTTCCAACGCTAAATTCAATTTTATGTTCCATCTAACATGTTGCATAAGCTTGCACTTTAATGGGAAAGTGAAACTGAGAGCAAATTCATAGATTCTCAAATAAAGTGGATCACTTAGTGAGAGCTCACATAATTCAGACTCGGAACAAGAAGTTGACCATAGACCGGAGACTGATGAAAATGAAATTGGATCTAATTAATCCTTAGAAGATACGGAAAGTAATGATAGATATTATATAAGCAAAGAAAAATAAGATGGTTGAGGCTTCCATAAAACTGGTCTGTTTACATACGTGTTAAGAATATTATTAATCACTTGCCGGGTGTATAAATATGTGTAAAAAGCCAAGTCACCAATTGGAGCTTGCGATCCATTTATGCAATGAACAAACTCTCACTGACATTGTTTAATATACAAACATGCATTTCCATAGGAAATCCAAATAATCTGAATGATTCCAATCCCATTTCTCCGTACCGTTCTTGTTTGTGTGTCTTTTTCGTGTGGTGTCTCCAAGCTTGGATGAGATACAATAAGCTTCAATGTATTGTCTCCTTAATCTAGCAGCTTTGGATTAGTTCTGCTGTTGGCTCCTGAAGACGCGTGAAATCGACGCAAGATATATAGCATGTAGTAGCAAAAACCTTATTTGTTATTGCCACGTTAAAGGTTATAAAGGTTGATTGCCCTTATTGAAACTTCTGAGTTGTTAGAAACTAATAATTAAGACTGTTAATTCCTCCTTAGTCTATATATATATATATATATATATATATATATATATATATATATATATATATATATATATATATATATATATATATATATTAAACATATAAATATTGAAAGAGACCCTGTAGAAAACTAAAAAGAAATAACTTTTGCATTTGACATTTTTTGAAGTTTTGAAAAATACGCAAACTTTTTGTATTTTCTTTTTTGGAATGTCAAATTTGACAGGTAGATAGATTAAAAGAAAAACGTCAGTCATTTTGCATTATTTGCAAAGCACAAACTGCCCCCGAACCCCAAATTTGAGTAAATGAAGTACTAAAATAATTTCCCGTATGATGCAGACTTCAATGGTGACACTGTATATATACCACCCACCGCAGGGGGGCGGGGGGCCATGGGTTTGCGACAAATTTTTAATTTATATTTTCGTACATAAATACCATTTTGGTAAAAAAAAATAGAACTCAAATCAAATTATTCATCTCCTTTGTTAGTTTAAGAGCATAGACAAACGTTGTTTTTCACAATCAATGGCCGTGGCTCCAAGCCATTAGCTCATTTTTCAGAGACATTTAAAATTGACCTTATGGAAATACTTAAGATAAATAAGCAAGAAAGCAGAAATCATTTATCAAACTCTTAAACAGTTCTATTATCCATCTACATTCGAAACAAATGGTATAGATTCTAGCCTGTGTGGTATTTTTGTTGAATTTACCAAATCCCTTGTCATCTTAAATTTAAATTAAAAATAAATTTAAATATGTAACCCTTTCACGATACTCATATACCTTCTTACCAGCATGAACCTCTAACTTATTCACTTTACGATTATATCTAAAGAAGCTACAAAACAGTTATATAATGATGATAATAATAATATAGTATGAACCTTGCAAACATTTGTTGATCAATAAATATTCCTTTTTAACTAGTTAAAAGAGCTACATTTATTTCTTTGACCATTTTGACACGATGCAGCATTTTTTCCAGTGCCTCACGACGAAGTGGCATTGTTGAGTACCAAACGGGGCTATCTGGAACACAAGATCTTTCTGGTTGTAGGTAAAACACATCATTCCTTGTTTTTACACTTTCGGGGCTGTAAGGAAAAAAGCATGCATTACACATAAGCACAATTTTCTTATATTTAACAATCAACATTACACACATACACGCACCTACACGAACACTGTTTACATTAGATGTGGCGTTTGCTGTGATATGGCATGTGTATATCAGACGTCACATCACAATATTCAGTTTTTAAGTTATTTCAACATTTTAGACTTCTATGAAGTGATTCTGAGATTTTTTAGTTGGACGCCATAATTCCAGATTTCGAATAAAATTGTATAACTTAGATTAGATTTAATGTGAGTGGGCTATTCCAGTCCCCCCACCGTGACCTTAGGTCTGTGGCTCACATGTAATTGCTCAAATTTCACCCTTCGAATCTAGCTCCCTGCAGAGTAGATATTTTTTCGAGGGTAAAAGTTTGTTTTAGGGGGGTGTACTAACATCTGAGTGACATTGCTCGCTCGTTTCAAAGCTCAAAGAGAGATAATCTCTCTCCAAGTTAGCCTGGACCTGATATCCGTCAGTGTTGGCGCACACAAACTGTATATGGGAATATGTGGCACTGCACATAAACTTATATCTGGTTATCTAATTGGCTATTGTGAATAGTAAAAGATGTATCTCAAAAATTGTAAAAGCAGGTGTCTCACGGGGATCTGTACTTGGACCAATTTTGTATTTGTTGTATGTACAGAATCTATCATTAGCAAATTTAAAGGCTGCATACATAACTTTCGTAGATGACACAGTGCTGTTGTATTCGCACTACTCCCAGGGTTAATTGGAAAAAATAGTCAATGATAACTTGATACAGATTACAGGTGGTTATTACGTAATCACTTGAAAATACTTAAGATCAACAACAATAATAATAATAATAATAATAATAATAATAATAATAATAATAATAATAATAATAATAATAATAATAATAATAATAATAATAATAATAATAATATTTATTTGGTCCTTTAGTTACAATAATTGTAAATCGGACAAGTCAAAAAACTGACAAGATAAAAAAGATAAAAAACGTATCACACACATGTCCAAAAATCTAAAATCTAATGAGCTTCACATCACAACAAAAAACATACGTTCACAGTGCAGCTTCACAAAATTCACTCAAACTATAAAAACTATGAGTAATTAAAGCAACCTTCAGTTGCTTTTTAAATTTTTTTGTACAATCTGTGTCCTTCAGAGAACAAGGCAGCTGGTTGTACAAAAAGCAACCCACATAACATGGCGACTTCTTAAAAAAAGAATTGTGACATTTATCCAGGTGAAAATTATCTTTTTCACGAGTGTTGTACCCATGAAAATCCGAGTTGATAACAAATTTTCTCTTGTTTTTATGGATGTAAGTTAACAGATGGAACAAATAAACTGATGTTAACGTCATAGTTTTTCTTAAAAAATGACACGACAAGAGTGCCCATAAGGTAGATTGTATATTAATCTCGGGATTCGTTTCTGTAGCACAAATATTCTATGGCAGTCCGAAGATTGGCCCCAGATAACGATACCGTAACTCAGATGTGAATAAACAACAGTGTAATAGACTTCCAGCAGATGTTCCGAGCTTAAGGAATCTTTAAGCATCAAAATTGCATAAAACACGGAATTTAATTTCTTGCACACGTGATCAATCTATATATAACACGCTACTATCAATTCTAACACCTAAAAATTTTGTCACCTTTTTGAATTGCACCGCATTTCCGTTCACCAAAATAGTGCTGCCACACATCCTCTCTCTTCGGTGGCAGTTATGCATTTCCAGAGAAAAAGTCTTGTCATAGTTTAAAATTAGTCAATTTCTATAACATCATTCATCAAAAGATTGTACCACAGATTTTAATTTTAATTCAATTTCCTCCACCATCTTGACGTAGACAACAATAGAAATGTCATTGGCGTACATGAAGACTTTTTCGTCTTGTATAAATTGTGGCAAATCGTTTACATAGAGTGTAAACAAAAGTGGGCCAATGACACTTTCCTGGGGTGTGCCCATACTTACACTATATCTTTGAGAATTAATATTATTCGCTTTTACAAGTAACCGTCTGTTGGTGAGATATGCAAGTAGAAGGTCGTTGCAAGTGCCTCTTATCCCCAACGCCCACATCTTCTCCTTAACAAAAAAAGGATTTACTGTGTCAAAGGCACGATACAGGTCAAAAAATAAGGTCACCACAATGTAATTGAGGTCCATTCTTTCGTTTACATATTGAATGTATTCGATAAGGGTAGTTTCTGTAGAATGATCAGTTCTAAATCTGTGCTGTGATGGTGATATTATATTATTAGCGTTTAAAAACTTGACCATCCTTTTATGTACTGCCCTTTCTATGATCTTTAAAAAATGCTTAATATAGAGATGGGATGATAGTTCTCCAATTGGTACTGTCTCCCGCCTTTAACACAGCAACAACCACAGCCAGTTTTAATATGTCAGGGAATTTTCCCAGACATATACAGGAATTTATAATCTTTGTAAGTGGCGCAGCAATATAGTAATGTTTGCACAAAAAGGTACGTACATAAGAGATATGAATATTAATATAAACAATAAGTTGAATTTTGGGGAACACTTAAATGATGTAAGGAAAAAATATCCAGTTAGACTGGAGCCTTTTGAAGGTGTGAATATTATTTAACAGAGAGATTGAGGAGATTAATATATAATTAATTAATAGAAACACATGAGATATGATGGTTGTTTGGGCTTCTGTGGCAAAGGTGAAATTACAACAATTGCAGAGAACATAAAACTGGGTACTCAAAATATTATGTGGTTTAAACTGGTTTTATACTACTACTTGTATAAAACATTAAACTTCTTACAAATTCCTAACCTTATAACGCTGGAAGAAATGTAAATTGATTCATAATAAAATAAAAACGAACATTAAAGTGACAAGGAGTGGAGACGTACATATATATTCAACAAGGGAACGGGCAGACCCACATGTAGTAGCATCAAGAAAAATTTAAAACTCAACAGTGTGATTACGAGCTGTTTAAGATCATTTGAGACTATTCCAGAGGAGCTCAGAAATATGCATCAGATGCAAAGATTCAACATGCACCGAAAAAGGCATTTATTAAGTGGACAAAACAGTTTCCAGTTATAGAGTATATAGTTCTAAAATACCTACTTGACATTGATATAATTTAAGTTGACCTCAAAATCATATGTAACCTTATGTTATTAATTGTAGAACTTGTTACCAGTGCAAATGTATGTTGAGTTCGTAAAGATTATTGACATAAAAAAACAACAAAAAACAGTTTTCTGTGGATAGAAAATATGGTAGTACTTTGGGTCTACCTGTTTGTGAGAAAAGGGAAAATACTATTTATGGGTCACAATTTTTTTTCCAACTATTTTTGCAGGATCTTTTATTTTCTTGTTGTAGTATATCTTTGTAATACTTATTTTGAAAAATTTTCCATGGCATATTTTCAATTTTTTTAAGTTACTATTTAATGTATCTAAGTTCGAAAACAAAATTATCAGTTTAGTAGCTCACAAATCCATAACATTATAAAATTTGCACATCACGACAAACTGTTGCTTTTATTATACTTGGCCAAATGATGCTAGAATATTACTTTTTATAAATATTAATAATGATTTATTGCTATTAAATAATCTACAAAGCTTATTCATAAAGTAAGGGCTGTCGACTTATATTTAAATGTTAGTGGGTTTGAACACAATTTCACGCATGTGTCGCCATCTCTTGGCTATATAAGAAAGCTACTGTATTTTTATTTTGTTTCACTTGGCGTTTGCTGTGGCTGAATGCACATAGCAATGTCCATGACAATTGGTTCTCGAACCAGTTGTGAAGTGTGCGCTGTGATTCGATTTTTGTGTGCAAAAGGATCTCCATCTGCTGAAATTCATCTGGGTGTATAGACCTAAGTAATGAGTGAAGGAAAGTTTAGAAAGTTGTGTTGAGACTCTAAAAATGGCCGCACACATTTGCATTATTTAGAGCATAGTGGCAGACATAGTGTTCAGACCAACAAAATCGTTGAAAAAGTGACCTGAAAGCTGCGAAGTGATTGGCGATTGACGATTGGTGCTTTGGCTGATAAATTTCCGCAAGTTGGGCGCACCTCTATCTAAAACTGTGACAGAAAAGCTTGAATACCACAAATTGTGTGCAAAGTGGGTTCGAAAATGCTCACCGACCAGCACAAAAAGCACAGTGGATGAACGTTTTTGGATTGTTTTCTACAAGATGGAAATAATTTGTTTTCCCCCATTGGAAACGTGGATATCCTACATCAATGCAGAATTGAAACAACAGTCAATGCAGCCACACCATTCAAGTTCACCAAAATAAAAAAAGTTTAAGCATATCTCTCTGTGCTAGAGTCGAAAAATGATGGCTACGTTTTTGGAAATGAAAAGTTCTTCATTTAGGTTGATTTCATGAAATGTGGGCCAACAATTACAGCTGATGTACTACGAAATTCTCACCAAACTGAGATGTATGATGTAAAACTGATGCGGGGAAACTGTTGTCCACCATTATTCTTCTTCATGACAATGCGCGTCCTCACACCGCTGCCGTAACCAAGAAGAAGATTCAACATTTTCATTGGGAACTTATTGATCACCCTCCATATAGTCCCGACCTTGCACTTAGTGACTACTTCCTCACCTTGCATTTGAAAGAGTGGCTTGGTTGAAAACAACAAGGAACTCAAGACTGTCGTCAACTGATTTAATTTCCAAACAGTGAACTTCTATGCAGAGGGATTAAAGAAAACTGGACACAGTTACGAAAAGTGCTTAGAACTGAATGGCAATTATGTGCAAAACTGAAGCAGAGATGTAGTAAACTAAAACTGTACATAAAAACCCTTTTTCACAAGTGTATTTTGTTAATGACCAAACGGCCCTTACTTTATGAATATACCTCGTATTTTTATGCTCTTTTAACTCACCATTTTGATAGATAAAATTCATATAATTTGACTGGACATCTCAGGGGATTCTCTTCATTTTCTTGTTGTTCATAAACTTTCTTCTTTCTCGCATTATTTTCTGTAACATTCAAAAAGGAACATCGTATTAATGATATAAAGATAATAACAACGTCAAAGAGCTAGGCAATGAATCGAACAGCAACACTGCAGTGCCTACTTCTGGAAAAAAAAAAGCCAAACTATCCTTCTAAAGTTTCAATGACAGTCAACAGTGATAAAATTGCAATAATAGGAGATAATAGTGAAGATACTGATACATGATCTATTGGTTATTCAATGTGACAATAATTTAGACACAATGCTCAATCTCCTCAGATCACCAGATACACAAGAGCAAGAAATCGATGATAACACATCTAATGCAATTCAAACATTTCCTGATGATAGTGTGGCTGATCGTGAGCACTTGCCTAGCCACAAATAAAACAACAAGGAGAATAATGCACTGCAGTATATTCCTGAAAGTGAAACTGAAGTTACAAACAATGGAGTATCAAAGAAAAAAATGAAGAAAAAGGACAAAAAATATTGACAGCTGAAAAGAAACTATTAGGAAGAGACAAACTCTAGGAGGCAAGGAGCATAATATACAAAATTGGGAAAAACAATAGATGTAAAAAATTAAAGCCTGGTTGAGTTATGTAAAAAGAAATGCAGCAAGAAAATAGAACAATCTAGGTAAGACATTTTTAATCACTACTGAAGCACATCGAAAGACTAAAATGTAATAATAAAAAGGCAGTAAATTATTTTTCATGTAACAATGAAGGAAACTTAATGACATTGTCCTTCAGATGGCAGTCGAGAAGGACAAAGAAAAAACCTTGCTCTTTGATTTTGAAATAGGTTTAGAAAAAAGTCCTGTGTGTAAGGTGTTTTCCTTAACACACTTGGTATTTCTGAAACTGGTAAGACGTCTTGTTCAAAATTAATTTTTTTAATTGGCTTCACAATGAAATGCAAAGTCTGCTCAGAAAATTAAAACCAAATTTTAGCATTTAGTATATTTTGGATAATTTCACTTCTAAACATCAAACAGTGTGCGGTAAACATAATTAGGTTAGGTTAGAATGTGAGTGGTCCATATCGGTCCCTCCACCGCGACCATAAGGTCTATTGTGGCTTATTGTAGTATATTTTGGATAATTTCACTTCTAAACATCAAACAGTGTGCGGTAAACATAATTAGGCACATTTAATGAAAAGGCTTTTCTTCCAGACAATAAAATTATATATATATATAATATATATATATATATATATATATATATATATATATATATATATATATATATATATATATATATATATATATATATATATATATTTAAACTTGTTTTGGCCTCGGGCAAAGCTCTTTTAGCCACGGTCACTCCAGGTCAACAACTAGTGCTACAGCTCCCTATTATAATATGATGTTTTACATTAAAAAAAACAAACAAAAATGATTCTCTATGCTATCGTCTACCAAGCTCAGCAAACAAACACTTAAATTTCCTTTACTTTATGTAAACCAATAATAATTTACGAAGAGACTATGCCCATCATTCTTTACATTTTATTTTTGTGGGTAAGGTGTATGTGTTAAAGTCTTATAAACTGGGATTAAAATTAAGGAAAAAAAACATGGGATCACAAACTTCACGCCTAGGGGTCCACCAAGGCGACTTTATTTGAGACAAACTAGACTGGACCACGGTAAAGATGGGTTAGACACAGGGACAGACAAAAGGAATCTATAATTATATGACTATTAACTATAATGTCAATTTCTTCCACAAAATTACTATAAAAAACAGAACAAAATTTTATATTTTTTTACGTTGAGCTAAATTACCTCATGTAATTTATTACATTTAATGAAGTTCAAAAGTATATGCATCATCTCTTTTTCAACATAGAACGCTACATGCAACAAATATGATATATTTAATGGTAGTAGAACTCCTTGATCAAGACATTTTTTAACTAGATTGTTACATGCATGGATATGTTTCTTACAATTAAAAAAGATATGATTAATATCACACACACTTGTTCTATCACAACTACACAGTGGATTGTCTGCCAACCCCATTTTAAATAGTTGCTTTTTGGTAGCACCATGCCCTACGATGATTCTAGCAAGTGTTATGTATATTACTCTGTTAGTAGGGACTATTTCTGAGATCGATTTAGAAGGCAAGGTGGGAAATATTTGGTGAAATTTACTTTTTACTATGGCTTGTTGTTTGCTCCATTGGTCTGACCATTCTTTCCTCATGTGTCGTTTACAGGTAGGGAGAAGATCTCCCGTTAAGAGTATATTGCAACTCTCTCCTATTATTGTTGCATTTTTTGCCAGTTTATCTGCTTCTTCATTGCCCTTGATATGTGCATGTGCTTTTATCCACATAAATATAGCTGTTTTTCCAGCCCTCACTAAGTTTAGGTAATTGGATCTAATAATGCCTATAAGTGGGTCCTTGAATACCTTAGAGGGCTCCTTCAGAGTCAATAGTAACGACTTACTGTCGGTTATTATTATAAATTTGGAATGTGATTCTATTCCCATGGCCATTTCAAGAGCTTTGATAACTGCTACTGTTTCTGCCGTATATATGCTGGTTTCTTTGTGTAGCTTAAAAACGAAACTGGATGTCGTCGAGATATATATATATATATATATATATATATATATATATATATATATATATATATATATATATATATATATATATATATATATATATATATATATATATATATATATATATATATATATATATATATATATATATATATATATATATATATATATATATATATATATATAGGGATATATAATGAAAAAGCGTTTCTTCCAGACTAAACTTTATTATTATGAAACCCTTAAGCCTTTGCATTAACTGTGTTTTTGTCTACCCCAGACTGTTTGTCATTTAGAAGTGAAATCGTCTCAGCGAGGCTGGCCAACGTCTCAAAAGAAAGGAGGATGTCAAAGTGTTCAGTCTGATTGTCACTTTGAGGGAATAATAAATTTTACTGTCGTAAAGAAAAGCCTTTACATTAAATGAGTTTAATTATATTTTGGATAATCCTGCACAAACTTAGTCGGTAATTATAGCATCCTATATCATTAAAGTAAACAAGCATAGATAGTTTATTGTTTATGCTTGTGGCACCGTCCAATTTAGGTCCCAACTACAAGAAATCCCCTTCTACTATAGGAATTAAAGCTTAGTTTCTTCGTGATTAGTAGCTTTGTTTTGCATTTAATGGATCCATCTGGGTGCAATCCTATTTTCTATCGAAACAATAAGAAACTTTAGAACACTTACGAATTGCGCTTTGAGGTGGGTAAAACCTTAATAAAACATTCCTGGAACCTGGAACTTTTGAGGCACCTGGCTGGTTAGGATTCCTCTTCCAATGTTTCATAATATGGGAAAATGATAGTTGCATATGTTCATCCACAGTCTGAAAAGTGCAAAGGTAAGAAAAATAAAGCAAAGCAAAATTATATTACTTACAGTAAGATTAAAATGTTTGGTATTAAAAAACATTAATGTACTGAGCAAAACATGGGGTGAATGAGCACCTAACTGTTTACTTTCCCATAAATGCTCTTCTTCAACCCTGGTTACAATATAATGGGAATCATTATATAATACTGAAAACTTTCTCGCTACCTCATCCAAACAATCTGTAAATTTCTCATAATATGGATCACAGAAAATATTATCGATTCTACCATTTTCAAACAAATATTGCTGTATTCCTAAAACAATGAAAAACAGAGTATGTAAAATGAATAATATTCAAAAGTAGAAGCTAAAATTTCATGCATCAACTTCAACTTTCTTTCAAATTATATCTACATCTTATAAAAATGTAATTAACTTTCCATTCACATATAAGTACACTTGGAGAACCCAAATCACCACAACACATTTTAAAAGACCTGACGATCGTTTCACCAACCAAGTTAGCGTCACCAGAGGATGAAACATTCTTCTCTAACTTGGTTAATGAAACGATCGTCAGGTCTTTTAAAATGTGTTGTGGTGATTTGGGTTCTCCAAGTGTACTTATCAGTGCTCATCACAGGTTCCAATCATCACTTAGTTTCCATTTACAACAAAATTTATGCTGGGTTGCTATACTCCTACAATTTAGCTTCACAATCAGCATGAACATTATTACTAATTAATCTCATTATTAGCTGAACATTCAACAATACATTTATAGCTAGTCAACTTTGTGTCTGATTAAGATTTGATAAAAATAAAAAAATAAAATGATAACGATAAGTAAAACAAGTATTTCAAAGCAAAACTGACACAAAATCTGATTAATGGAAAGCACACAAAGCCAAAGAAAAGCAGCTTGACAAATATTTCAGAGTAAGAAAAAGACAGAATTGTTTCAAGTTACTTAGAAATATGCTATCAGCATCATACAAAACATAGTAATAATTAATGCACATTCAAAATATATACCTAGACATAAATAATAGATGGTATCAGGTGCATATTCTGCCCCATTTGGTTTTCTCACTTCTTTGACAAAAAGACAAAGAGAATAATTTAGCTCATCAGCAGTTAATTGTAGAATTTCAGTCTTAAACAGTTTGACTCGCCTTGATGACTTTTCTAATTCAGTATTCTTTGTTGTAACCCATTGTTTCCAGGCGTTTACGCCAAATGTATACTTGAGACACATATTGGCATCTGGTTTCTCGACAGGTTCAGGTGGTGGTGGAGGCTGTACTGGAGTCATAATAGGCATTTCAGGTTGATTAGAAACTCTTCGACCACGTTTAGAAGCAGGATGGTGCCTCCCCTGTCTCATACCCCGTTTGCGCCCTCTCATAGATTGTCTTTCCATAAGGTGAATAGCTTGTGGATCTTCAACTTGTTCTTCAGTTGTTACACCTTCGCCTTGTGGTGCAGTAATTGTGTTGGCAGTCAATGCACCTTCAAGGTCAACTGCTGGTTCATCCAATTCGGTTGCCATTTTAAGTGCCATCTGCAACATGTCATCACCAAATGTATTACTTGCATCAACTGGTTCAGGACTAAAATGTCCATCATCAGCTGCAGTAGTTTCATCAAGATCACTTTCTGAATCAGTGTTCTCTTCTTTTTTATCATCGGCTACCATTTCAGCCATCATAAGCAATTCTGCTTCATAAGGGTCACTTGGTATTTTGACTTGGATCTTCTTTATTTCTTTCATTATACCATTAGCCGAATTTCTTGTCGTTGGAATGAATATTGGTATTGGCACTGGTACTGGTATTGGAATAGGAATAACAGTTGGTGCATTATACATATGACCAGGAGTTGGAACATATATTGGTACCGGTACTGGTATGAGTATTTTGTCCTTTACTCGCGTTTCTGGAAAAATAAATGAGTTAATAAATATTTAACACAATAATTCTGTTCTTAATATTATATAATTGCACAGTGCAGCGGTTCCCAACCTGTGGTACATTTAATTATTTCTGGTGGTACATAAACACCAACCAAAAACAGGATGGTAAAATAATCAAACGCGAGAAAATTGAATTGCATTGAAGAAAAAAAGGAAAAGTATGGCAACATTGCAACATTGGCAACAATGTGAATGGAGCCGTTCACTGGGCCACATCATTGTAGTTTACAGACTTGTGTGATTAGGCAAACAAGTGAATTTACGTCTTATTTATATATAAGTATATTAAGCATCATTATGGTTAAATGGTTGAAGACATAAGTAGCTGTAGAAGGGCGTTCTGTTCATGGACCAAGTTAGTTACCATCTATACTTCTGGCACTGGTTCAATAACGCAAAATTCTCACAAGTTAAAAAAAGATGATTTAAATCCTTGCAGAAAACGAAGAACAGTTATGTGGCGCTGTTGCGTAATTATGGTTCGATAATAAATAAGACTGTTAGATTAACCACATTTAATAACACAAACTAAAAACTAAGAAACAAATTAAGCATCAGTAAATGCACTAGCTCGCGTGATGAATTCTTTTTAGAGAGTGTCTGCTCGGAACCAATTCCTTTTAGAGCAGGCATTGTTGTCGAGTGAATGCGGTGATGCCGTTTTTACATTCTTGCTTATATGATAAATATTCTGAACATAGTCCCCCTCATGAAAGTATTTAGAAAATAAATGCTTTCATTGACTTTCATGTGAGGTTCTTTTAAAAGAACACAACAAATGTAAATCAGTTAAAGAAAAATAATTTACAGATACGATAAAACAGAGAAAACTATATACAAAGCTTAAGTGGTAATAAAAGAGTCAATATAGAAAACAGTCAACATTTAAGTTCACTCAGTCTCGTCACAGTTTGCTCAATTGCACTTGTGCAATGACATGAGTCCCACACACAGGCACTTTGTATACGCGGTGTGTTCGATCAGTAAAGGGCAGATCTGTCTGACTGAGCATTTGATGATCCCAGATGAATTTTTAATAGATACCACTCTTACGACGCCATCGCTTCCTGAGTGAACAGCATCTATTATCTCCAAATGCCACTGAGTTGGGGGAGTGTTATCACCTTTAATGATAACTAAGATACCAGCCTTGTGTGCATTGTCTCTCCATTTCGTTCTACGCTACAGTTCTGTAACATATTCAGTGGACCACCTCTTCCAAAAATGTTGCAACTTTGATTGAATGTGCTGGTACACATTAAGTCTATTTAGAGGCAAATAGATGAAATCAGCGTCCGGCACAGTTGTCAAGTTATGCCCAATAAGAAAGTGTGAAGGTGTCAGTGGATTCAGGTCCTTAGGATGTGAAGAAAGGGGAAAAAGGGGACGTACCCAACATCGCGTGGTACACAGTAACGACGGATTACCGCCTCATCCGTAGGGCGGAACGTTTAGACTTCCAACTTGCTGAAACACAATGCCACAACCTCGGTTGATGTTAATTTACAGTACAGTAGCGAGCGAATTAATTGAATCAAGAGTAAATTTTTGGATTTTCCATTTTAGGCACATTTTTTTGAGAATATGGCAACACTGAATGACATCTGCCATTTAACTGTCTAGAGACGTTATGTATGCGTCTAATTTATTGTGTCTTCCCTGTATTCTTCACAAGCGTCCAAAAATATAGGTCACAAGCAAGCAGAAGTCAAATCAAAGGGCTAGAAGTCAGACAAGGTAACAGAAACCACAAATATTTATTAAATCAAATCAAATTAAAGAAGCAAAATGGAGGAAGTTAATACTTTGGCAGCAGCCCAGGAGACTATAGGTAAATCAATGGCCAATTTGCTAACAAACATGAAAAAAGAACCAGCAAGTAGAAGAACGCTTGAGGCTTTCGATAAAAAAAGAAATTTATTACAAAAAGAATGGGCCAAAGCTACAGCAAACAATGAACAATTATAAGCATTAGGGCCACTAGAGCACCCTTACTATGAGGCTAGATACTTTGATCAAATGAAAAAGGTACACAATGACATTAGAAAATACATACAAACAATGAAGCAGCGAATACAAGATGAAACTGAAGATGGTTCAGAAGAAGAAACGTCAAAAATTTCTCTTTCTAAATTACTAAGGGAAGAAAAAAATGGAAGCTACAGAAGTTACGAGACTTAATGAAAAAACAAAAACTCATGGTAAACCAATTCAATCAAATATTATAAGAAGCAGAAATGATGGATGAAAACAATGTACTTTCCAGGTATGAAAAACTTATGAAAGAATTAGATAAGCAATGGCAATTAATGGAAAATAACATAATGGAGATAAATATACTCACAGATTCAGAAATTCAAGATGAAGCTTATTTTACGTTAAGACAATGGTACCATAACGCAAGTGACAAGCTGTCAGAATTAATTAAGAACCGAACAAACCACAATTCAGGGCAAAATAGCAATAAATTACTGACAATAAAAATACCAATATTCACAGGCAAATACGAAGAATGGACAACATTCCAAGAATTGTTCCAGAAGGTAATAGATTTAAACAAGTCTTTATCAAATATTGAAAAAATGCAATACTTAAAAACCCAAGTCAAAGGCGAGGCTAGCAGAACAATATTTCCAGATAAGTGAAGCAAATTATAAAATAGCATGGGAGCAATTTAATGAAATGTACAACAACAAAAGGCTAATAGTATCCAAATTAGTTGAGAAAATTATGGAAACTCCTATCATATTTTACGAGTCGGCAGAAAAATTGAAGAACCTTTACAATACCATTAAAAAATGCCTAGAGTCACTGAAAACAATAGGCATCAACACAAATTCATATATATATATATATATATATATATATATATATATATATATATATATATATATATATATATATATATATATATATATATTACAAAAAAAATGGGACTTAAGAACGAACAAGTTATACAAGGCAACAATAAAAAAATCCAATGGAAATTCACGCTCACAAGATTCCAAAATATAGAGGCATCCAGAAGATCAGGAAGATATACACAGCAAAATGAAGAAACAGGAAAGAATTTCAAACAAAGCCCTCAGTATGAGAATTCAAAAACATCATGCAGATATTGTAAGTCAACTTACCATGCAATAGTAGACTGTGAAAAATTTAAAGCTTTGCAGCAAAATGAAAAGCAGCAATTTCAAAAAAAGAATGAGCTCTGTTCGAATTTTGCTAAAAACACAGCTCAAAAGAGATATGTTTGTCACCAAATAAATGTAAGATTTGTCAACTAAAGCATCACACACTACTACATAGAAGTAACAATGAAAGAAGAGATAACCGCTTTACAAGAGAAACTGTGGAAATCAAAACAAATGTAAGTGTACCAAACAATTTATCAGTTTTATCGAACGCAATGATAAAAGTAAAAACTGCTACAGGGCAGTATCAATACTTGAGAGCATTAATCGACTCTGGCTCTCAAGGTGCATTTATAACAGATCAAACTGCTCAAATATTGGGATTACCATTCCACAGAGTTGAGACACAGATATCTGGCCTAGGAGGAGGAGAGAAGAAATCAAACTATAGGGTTGATATACAGTGTGCTCCTCGATTTTCAAGCAATTTCAATAAGAATACTGAAGCAATAGTTATCCAAAAAATCACTTCAGCAATGCCAAGCAGAACTTTCAAGGTAGATTTAGAAATTTGGAAGAATTATATTTTAGCTGACCCAACATTTAATAGAACAAGGCCAATCGATATTTTGTTTGGAACCAAAGAGCGCAGACAGATATTACTACCAGGGTTGAGAGAAACATATGACCGGCTGATAAGCTAAAATACAGAGCTAGGATACACAATTTCTGGCACATTTACTAATTCAGAAATCAAGGTAACAAGTATGATTACTCAAACAGAGAAAGAGGAAATTTCGAAGTTTTAGGAATTAGAAGAAGTACCAGGGTTGAAAAATATGACGAAAGATGAGCAGGTCTGTGAAATATGGTACATACAGACAGTATCAAGAAACAAGGATGGAAAATACACAGTGAAAATTCCATTCAAACAAGAGGTACAAAAGTTTGGAGAATCCAGAATCGAGCAAGACAAATTTCCATTAGCAGCGAAAGTAGCAAAAGAAGATGTTTATATGGATGATCTTCTATCTGGAGCTGAATCACAGCAAGAAGTATCATTGTTACAGACAGAACTCAATGAGATGTTCAAATCAGGTGGGTTCAATTTGAGAAAATGGTCCAGCAACAGATCACAAATTATTGCAAAGTTGCCACAAGATTTATAGAGTGAAAAAGCATTGTAGCTTCCAGACGATGGTATAGACAAATCTCTTGGTATTTACTGGGCACCAAGGGAAGATACATTCAAATTAAAACTAAAACTATGTGCAGATCTTATACCCAGAGGCACAGACTCAGGGAATTTAAAAAATTTATCACTATGGTGGCAACTGCCAATATGGTTGCAAGGTCCATACTACCCAATTAAAATAGAGAAGCCACACGAAGTATTACAAAGAAAGAAACCAGTAAACCAGAAAAGAAAAATAGCAAATTTGCATCCATTCATAGACCAGAAGGGAATAATGAGGGTAGGACGATGATTGGAGAACTCCTTACTTACCTATGGAGAAAAACACCCCATAATTATAAGCTCAAAGTCGCACATAGCGGAGCTAATTATTAGAGAAGCACATAGCACCACCCTTCACGGTGGCAACCAGAAAACATTGGCGTATATTCGCAGAAAATATTGGATAACGAATGCAAAGAGATGCGTTAAAAAATCAATAAATAATTGCATAAAATGCATCTGTTATAAAGCCAAAATATCTGAGCAGTTAATGGGTCAATTGCCAGCAGCAAGAGTTACAGACACCCCGGCATTTACACACACTGGGGTGGATTATGCAGGTCCGATTCAGGTACGAGCTACAAAGGGCAGAGGTCACAAATTGTACAAGGGCTATCTGGCAATATTTGTATGCTTATCAACAAAAGCTATTTACATAAAAGCTGTGAGCGACATGTGCACTGAGTCGTTCATGGCTGCTTTGAAAAGGTTCATATCCAGAAGAGGTATGTGTTCCCACATGTATAGTGACAATGGGACAACATTTGTAGGAGCAAACTCAGCACTACAAAGAGAAGCCAAAAAAATCTGCAAAGTACCTCAAATCCAGGAGAATACCACACATGGGTTTGCAGTGGCACTTCATACCAACTTCAGCACCTCATTTTGGAGGGATCTGTAAGGCAGGAGTGAAATCAGTGAAATATCACCTTAAGCGAATGATTGGAGAAACGAGGTTGACATATAAGGAGTTAACCACAGTAACTCATCAAATAGAAGCATGTTTAAATTCAAGACCGCTTTGTCCATTATCTGAAGATATTAACGAGTATTGACCTCTGGTCATTTTCTCATACGGAGTGAACTACTAGCACCACCAACAATCATGTCTGAGAACATTGATGGTAATCTACAGGGAAGATGGAGAACAATACAAAAAATGAAAAAAGATTTTTGGGACACTTGGCATAAAGAATATCTTCACCAATTACAGCAAAGATGCAAGTGGAAATTCAAGAAGAATATAGTACACGCAGATGATATGGTATTAATAAAAGATGACAACAACAGCGCAGAAAAATGACCACTGGGTAAAATAGTAAAAACATACCCAGACAAGCAAGGAATACTAAGGGTAGCACAAATTAGAAAAGCAGGGGGTGTAACAATGGAAAGGCCAATATATAAGCTAATCCTATTACCCACTGATGAAGAAACACAACAACAGAGCCGCAGAAGATTGCAAAGAAATCTTCTAAGCAAAAATGGAAGATAGCTATAATAGCAATGTGTGACGGCTATGGGAAGAACAGCAGCCACGACCTTGTACCACATTGAGTACCCACAGCCAGGGTTCTACATTGAACATGTTGCACATGCAAAAATTGAGAGGAAAACGTTTAAAATTGAAACAAGATTCGAAAAGGAGAAACTCACAAACGACACGGAATCAGCGAGGTCGATTGTTGTTGAGTTAGAAGCGTTTTGCAAGCAAAGCAAAGACATTTCATCAGATGCTATTGATTGTGATTATTAATGACACAAATCAAAATAAAACAGGTTGAACTATCATGGATAAAAGCAGGGTTAGATACTGCCCTTTGGAAGAGAGAGGAGCGAGGAATCCTTGGACAACTCCTAACATCCGTATTTGGGATAAATGACGACGTATACAAGGACATAGATCAATTAGACAAAAATCAACAAGAACTAATTGCAGAATTTCATTATCCAACGAGGCTGATGCTTCAATCGTTATCAAGGTTCGATGATACAGAGAAAAGAATATACCACACACTAAAACAATTAAGAGTCCAAGCTGAATCACGGCATAGAAGGCATCAACAACATGAAGCCTTGGTACAAAGCAGTAGACAAGAACTCATACTGAGTGAATATCAGATAGCTGACCGGTATCTAGATGAACTCACTCATCATTACAGAAGCTTGCTAAACACACATGTGAACCAAGCCAACGTTTACGACTTTCTTTCACCGGTGCACATTGATAAAATAATAAGCGCCGCAACGAGAAAACTACCACAGCATCCTGAGATCATTTCATATCCAATACTACGTTCAGAAATGACACAGGTAACACAATTTATGTTAATAAAGGTCACTCCGCTTCCGTATAAGGTCGAGAACGAAACATATTGGTCAATGTAAGTACCCAACCAAATTCTAGGCGTGGATTACATCACGCAACGATACTTTCAGATAACCGACAATGAATTAACACACAGCATCCCAATATTCAAGAACCTATATGTGTGTTCACCAGCCATGGTAAGAAGCATAGAAAGCAGCCACAACTGCATAATAGATGAGATATACCAGAGGGAAGACAAAACCACATGTCCAATCCATCACCAGGCAGTCAAGTCAACAATCTGGAAGCAACTTTACACAAGAAACTCATGGATGTTTTAAAACCCAAGAGAATCTAGAATTGCAATCATATGTAATGGCCAAGGGGAAGAAGTTAAGATAAAGCAGTCTGGCATATCCATATCCCAAGACTGTATCATTAAGACAAAAACTATGGTGCTAACTCCCAAAGGCTGTCATCCCTTGCCCACAGATGTGCCGTTGGTGACGTCTCTCTCTTTTATAGATATCTGCACAGGCACTGCTCAGAGGAGCTTTCTTCCATAGTTCCTCCATCTGCTACCCCAACAGATCTACCAGGGGAACAGAGCGAATGCACCCTTTTGCTGTCCAGGTCACCAGACATAGAACATCTTGTTATGCTCGCTCTTTTGTCCCGAGGACTTCCAAGTTGTGGAATTCCATGCCAGCACATGTTTTTCCTTCTCCTCCGAACCTCCAAACCTTCAAACCCAGAATTAACAAGTTGCCTCTTTCCGCCTTGTCGACACCCATGGTACGATAGTATTTAGGCTGTAAGCCCTTGTGGTATGTTGTTGAAATAAAAAAATTTAAAAAAAACTCTCTTTCATTAGTTTCTTCCATTACGGTTGACAAAACTTTTTCGTTGCAAACACTTAAGCTCCCTTGATGCGATTTTATTAATTCTAGACTGACATATAATTCGTCATTATCTAGTGAGATTTCTTTGGTAAGCAGTGAATTAATATGATTCATCTGCTTCGTTAATTTTCTTCTCAAGACTTTTCTTTGCACATTTTCCATCATTAAACTTTAACTTCACTTCACTTTTCACTTTACTTTAACAGTACTTTTAACGCGACACACGAACTCACTTCCCGGGTTACTCGGTACCAAAATGTGAATAATATAATATCCACATTAGTTTTTTATAAAAATATTTATTAAAGAACTAAGGATAACTTAACAAAAAGGAAAATATACAAATATAACTAATACGCTCTTTTGTTCGTTCTCATGGAAACAAGCTGAGAACGCATGACATTCACTTTCTGGAGTATTCGTTAACCTTTTATCATTCGTTGATTGCCTTTATTCGACTCCTTTTACTGCCAGGACACGACTGGTGCTGTGCCAGGACTCGACTGTTACTGCAACTTGACTCTGGGCTCGTTCGGTTACTGAAATGTCTTTAGCTTGGAGCTCCAGCTCCAGTGGCGGCATATATTTTTCACTGTATCAAAAATCACAAAAATCAAGTATTCATTGCTTTAGAAAAGTGAAGAAAAATTTCATTAGTCTAAAGAAAACTCGTCCTAAATAAAAATGTTCAGAAATATTTCTTAATTCTTATTAAATTTAAGTTTCCATTTTTTAAGTAAATAATGCAATTTAAAAAAAATTGATATGTCAGGTACCAATTTTTTTGCAACTACTTACTACTTAAATGTAGTACGCAGGTCTATGGAAATACAGAACAAAATATGGTTGTCATTTAAGAAAACTTATGATGTAATCATTCAGAAATAGGTGAGATCATAAATGTAATCTTTACATCATAAGTTGGCAATTGAAAAGAGAAAACTGACTCGTCCAAGCTTTTTCTTGAAAAAATTAAATAACGCATTATCAATTATGTTCCCAACTTTATCATCACACTGTATATTAAAAACACTGAAAGGTGTATTTTATGAACTATTATTCACAGACATTTTTTACAAGCTAATTTACTCTAACTCCCTTAAGTGTGGAGTCCATTTAACAAAAGTTGTCCATCTGGTGGGGAGCTTTTTTTCTTCGTCTAATTAGTTTGTTCATAAAACTGTAGGTAAATAAGATTTTCACGTCGTAAAAAACGACTTTTATGTAAATTTAGGGCACTGGAAAATACGAAATCAGTAGCAGGTCATGTGAATGATTGAAACGCTAAAATTTGCATAATTAAAAAATATTGCAAATATTGGTATTATTGTCAAAGAATACTTTTTGTGGTAAAAAATATGGTATTCAAAAAGTCAGGGGCGTTCGTCTTTCCAATCTAAATTGGAAAGAATATCATCCTCATCCTCTTAATCACTGACAAACGCTCATTGTCAAGCTAGTTTGATATCAAGCTCTTTAGTAAGCCCTACCACTGGGGTTAAGGAGTCGCGGGCCAAAGGACTCCAGGGGGCAAGCTGAGGAAGTGGAAATAACAACATAAACTCCCGATGAAGCTTTCCCCAAGACCGTCATGCGCGGTAAAAATCCGCATCCTGCACGAGGTGACCCTGCTAATAACTAAACATGACGGATCTAGACAAGGAGGTCGAACTAAACTCCCCCAATCTACGGTGTCACGTGACCCGTGCCTATGGATGGATGGCACCAGGGCAATGGTGTCGTGAATGGAACCTCTGGAGTACCAGGCAACCCTCCAGAGTAACCCGCCTTGCACCACACAGGGGGTTCTGATGGTGTGGACAGTATTTCCCCCATTCTCGTGGGAACAACATGAAGATAATAAACACATACAAAACCAAAACCAATGAGGCTCGAGGAGTGGCTCCGGCTACAGACTTGTGCCTTGAGTCTATCCCGGAAACGGAGACGAGCCAGGGGGCGGCAGCGGACTCTGGAGGTCCCACGACCGGCGTAGATACGGGGGATCAGGGGGTAGCTTCGGCCAGAGACCTGTCCCCGACACCCAAGCTGGAGGCTGGGTCCCACCGGAGGGCGGCGAGCTCCGCGGACTCCGGGGGCCCCTCCACCAGTGAGGACTCTACTGTTAGAGTAGAGGGACTGCCCCGGCAGTCCAAGCGTCTTTCCGGGGCGCAAAGAAAGAAGCTCCGGAGGGCGCAAAAAATGGCGGCCGGGACCTGGACGGTCGAGAAACCTGTAAAGGCGCAAGAGGGGAGTGCGGGTCAGAAGAGGACGCGCTCGAACTCTAGCACGCCCACTACAGACAGACGTTCCAAAAGGGCCAGGGTGCCTGTAAAGGCGCAAGAGGAGAGTGCGAGTCGGAAGACGCCGCGCTCTGGCTCTAGCACCCCTACTACAGACAGACCTCCCAAAGGAACCAAGGCCGGAACACCGGCGCAGACTGGCTCTTACAGGGAGGCTGCGGAGGGCCTCGGGATGGTGGTGATTGACAGACGCCATCCTGAGGTCACGCTAGACCAGGGGAAGGCGGACCTGATCCAGGCTGCGGTGGTAGCTGCAGTGGACTCTCTTCAGGAAGGGGAGAGCCCGCCTCAGTTTCACCGGACGCGCCTGACGGGGGGCATCCTCTGGACAACCTGTGCCGGCCCGCAGTCGCGGGACTGGCTGCAGAAAACGATCGGGGGCCTCGGTCAGATTTGGGAGGGGGCGGACTTGACAGCCGTCGAGCCCAAGGAACTCCCAAAGAGACGCAAGGTCCTCGTACGGATCCCTGACACCGTCCCGCAGGAGACGGTGATCAGCAGACTTAAGATCCAGAACCCTGAACTGGGGACGCAACACTGGTCGGTTCTAAGTAGGAAGGCAGAGGAGAAAGGACAGACGTTCGCCTTCTCGATCAACCCGACATCTTACAGAGCCCTTGAAGGAACCTCCTTCAAGGCATTCTGGGGCATGGGAAGGGTTAGCTTCCGCCCACTGGGGAAGCAACTAAGGGTTAATGGGACTTAGGTTCCTTCAGGTCAACCTCCAACACAGTAGGGCAGCCACGGCCGGACTACTAATGGCTCTGAGGAACACGGATGTGGCCCTCATCCAGGAACCGTACTCCTATAAAGGAGAGATCAAGGGACTCGGCGGAGCTACTGGAAAGCTCATCTACAGCAGATCCAGCGAGAACCCGAGGGCCTGCATTTTTGTCAGGGAAGGGATAGAGTTTCTCCCTCTAATGAATTTCTGTTCCAGGGACCTGGCAGCGATCAAAATCCGATGTGGAGGAGCGGATGGGCTGAGGGACATTACTGTCGCGTCAGCCTATTTGCCAGGGGACAGCACGGACCCTCCTCCACCCAACGAATTGGAGCAGCTGATGGTGGGTAGCAGAGCAGGTGGATGGCAGACCATCATCGGCATGGATGCGAATGCGCACCATTAGTTGTGGGGTAGCTCGGACACAAACTCTAGGGGTGAGGCACTTTTACAATTCTTTATGAAATTTAATTTAGACATATTGAATAGAGGTAATAAACCGACCTTCGTCACAACACAGCGTGAGGAAGTTTTAGATCTAACAGTTTCCACCCAGTTTCTGGGTGACTTTGTTAAAAGCTGGGCTGTGTCTGGGGAAGTGAGTAGCTCAGACCACAGATACATCCGGTTTGAAATCGCCAAAGTCGAAAGAGAAACGGTATGGTACCGGGACCCCCGCAAGGCGGACTGGGAAGCCTACAGGGCAGACCTGGCTGTGGAACTGCGGGGGGTTAAGAGTACCATAAAAAATTCAATAGACCTCGAGATTGCAGCAGTCCAATTGCGAGACGCAATTACCTCGGCCTATAACGCCAACTGCCCCCTGAAAATGAGGGTGTCCAACAGGAACGTTCCGTGGTGGAACGAGGACCTCAGGCAAAGGAGGACGCAGGTTTGTAAGCTGTTTAACGCGGCCAAAAGGTCGGGAGCATGGGATGAATATAGACAGGCCCTATCGACCTATAACAAAAGACTGAGGGACGCCAAGAAGGAGTCGTGGAGGAGGCACTGCGAAGAAGTGGAAAACACGTCCGAGAGTGCTCGACTACACAAGATCCTGTCTAAGGGCCCTCAGACTAACATAGGCTCCCTTAGAACACCCACGGGAGGCTTTACAAGCTCGGGGGAGGAAACTGTGGAAATTTTACTCCAGACGCACTTCCCCGGCTGTAACATAATAAACCAATCACCCCCGGACTGGGAACACTCAGAAATAGAGGCGCCTTATAGGCGGGCATCTAGAGTAGACTGGACAGTCGCTAAAGAGGTGGTTACCTGGAGCAAAATCAGATGGGCCATTAACAGCTTTAAGCCATACAAATCGCCGGGATTTGATGGAATAATGCCCATCATGCTCCAACAGGGGATAGATATACTGGCGCCGGTGCTTACCCTCATTATGAGGGCCAGCCTGGCTCTGGGGTACATTCCGAGGGCATGGAGACTGGCCAGGGTTGTATTTATTCCTAAACCTGGGCGTCCAACAGACCAGGCAAAGTCCCTGAGGCCAATAAGTCTCATGTCCTTCTTGCTGAAAACAGTGGAAAAACTGCTCGACCGGCACATTAGGGGCGGTGTACTGGAAGCATATCCTCTACACTGCGGACAATATGCATACAGAGCAGGATTCTCAACAGAAACAGCACTGCACCAACTGGTGCTGAAACTGGAGAATACGCTGGAGAACAAGGAGGTGGCGCTGGGGGCCTTCCTAGACATAGAGGGGGCCTTTAGCAACACCTCGTTCGGATCGGTTCTGGCAGCTGCCCGGGAGCGTGGAATAGAGTAGACCTGCTGCAGGTGGATCGGTTCCATGCTCAGGGACAGAGCGGTGTTCACCTCACTCGCGGGAGGGACTCTGCTGGCGGGGGTCGCGGCGGGGTGTCCGCAGGGGAGCGTTCTGTCTCCCTTGCTCTGGTGTCTAGTCGTGGACGGCCTGCTGGGGAGGCTCTCGGGAGGGGGGTATGAGGTACGGGGCTATGCGGACGACATTGTCATCATAGTCCGAGGAAAGGTCACACAGGCAGTGTGGGAGCATATGCAGACTGCACTGAAAGTGGTGGAAGGGTGGACGGTTGATCAAGGGCTCGGGGCGAGCCCCGAGAAAGCAACCGTCATGCCGTTTACGAGGAGGAGGAAGTGTGAAAGCCACAGAACTTTCACTCTATACGGTAGGAGCGTTCCAATGGCCAGGGAGGTAAAATATTTTGGGGTCGTATTGGACTCTAAGCTAACCTGGAATGGTCACATTGGAAAAATACTGTGTAAGGCAGTCATGACCTTAGCCGTCACTAGGCGGCTATATGGAAAAACGTGGGGACTAAGACCTAGTATGGCCCACTGGCTGTACACAAGGGTGGTCAGACCATCGTTAACATATGCGGCACTGGTCTGGTGGCCTAAGGTGACACAATCCAGTGCCAAACAAAAACTAGGCAAGATCCAAAGGATGGCTTGGCTAGGCATCACAGGGGCCATGTCTTCAACCCCAACAGCCGCCATGGAGGTGTTGCTGGATCTACCCCCCCTACACTTAGTTATTATGGGAGAGGCCAGGCTAGGACTATACAGACTAGCCTGCAATGGTAGACTGAAGATCAACCCAGGCTTCAGGGGCCACTGCAAAATTCAGGAGATCGTGAAGGAGCCCATGCTTGAAATGAGGTCAGACTTCGCGAGCCCGCGAATGTGCAGGGAAAACAACTTTACAGTGGAAATCCCTGATCGCGAGGCATGGCGGGAGGAGACGCCGGGCATGCCACGGGACGCGCTCGTCTGGTTCACGGACGGATCTGGCGGGGAGCGTGGGACGGGGGCAGGTGTTTACTCGGAAGGACCGAGGGTAAGTCATAGTATTTCCCTCGGAGCCCATGCAACGGTGTTTCAGGCCGAGATGTACGCCATCCTGCACTGTGTGCGGGAGAACAAGAGGAGGGGCTACACCAACAAGCGGATTCTAATAGCCACAGACAGCCCTTAAGGCACTAAGTAGCCCACGGGTAAATTCCTGGCTGGTGAGTGAGTGCCGAGACGAGACGAGCGACCTGGCTGGGCAGAATGAGGTGACCCTCATCTGGGTGCCGGGTCACTCGGGGGTTAAAGGCAATGAAGAAGCTGACAGTCTCGCGAAGAGAGGGTCAGCAGAACCATTTATGGGACCAGAACCGGCTCTGGGCGTGTCAAAGAGCACTGCCAGGGGAGCCATTAAGTCCTGGGTCAGAAACCAACACAAGGTGTACTGGGCGGACTGTCCAGGGCTCAGACATGGGAAATCAATAATTGACGGACCCAGTTCAAAGAGAGCTGTGGAGCTGCTAAACCTTAGCAGAGGACAGCTCAGAAACACAACAGGTCTCTTGACGGGACACATGGCCGTCAAGAAACACCTGCATAAAATGGGGCGGTTCGAAGGGGACCTCGAATGCAGACTCTGCGGCGAGGGGGAGGAATCAGCCCAGCACATCTTGTGTGAGTGTATAGCTCTGGACCGGAAAAGACAACTGATCTACGGTCACTCTAGACCGGAGACAGAGCAATATAAAACTTCACCCTATCAATCGCTGTGCAGACTAGTTCAAGGCACAGTGATCTTGGAATGGGTGGAGTAAGACTAAGGGTATGCACAATCAACCAAGGGTTGCGGTGCTATCGGGGCGGCAAGGCCGCGGACGAGCCCTGAGGGAAAAAAAAGCCCTACCACTTTTACACAAAAAAGTCAGACAAACTCACCCACAAAAATGTATTTGATACACTACGTTTGTGAATAATCTGAAAATCATTATTCAAATATACATATGTAACTGCAAATAAAATATTGGCAAAGCAACACACAAACAGTTTGTTCAGAGTATATAGGATTAGATTCTGTAAAGGAATCTACACTATATCATCAAATCAATATAGAAATGTATTGCATTTTGGTCCTGGATTGGTCCCAGATTGCAGGTGCAACATAGAGTAATTTATGTACGCTACTGGTTCGTAGCGATCTTTAAGAGTTCTGCATATTTAATTTTTGTTTGCCTACTTAGATACCACTATATTAGTATTTATATTTTCTAATAAGCGTCGCTTGGGATCTCGAATAAAGTTATAATTTAAACAAGTTGAAATATACTATATTAATTATGTCATTTGATAAAGGCACTTTTGTGCACAGACCCACCACGTGGGGTAGATAGCCGCATGCACTATAGTGCACGGGTCCACTTAAGGGGTTAAAAACCATAGGTTTATAATCGGTTTAAACTTCAGAAACTCTAAGATGCCAAAAGGCATGGCATATAAAAAGTTCAGAAAAATTGAAATGTACAAAATAAAAGATTAGAAAGACTAACCTGTTTGAATCTCTTTGTTGGATGTTGCCGGTTTTGTGCTTTGAGTGCTTTTATTAAAACATCTTGCTCTCACTAAAGTACCCACATTTCTCTGCTCAGGTATTGGACGAGGCTTTATGATTATTTGTTGTCTGATTTGAATGGATACAGGTTGTTGACCATCGGTACCATTATTTACAACAGGTTGGCTATTTGTTAGGTTACTCTTTGATCTTGTAGTTCTCACACCATTTGAAGAAGCAAAGTTTTGCACATTACTACTTATTACTGGTCTTGGATCTTCTTCTTGCTTGTTTGACTGTGAGATTCGTTTACTTCTTTTAGGTATTCCAGTGGGTACAATGGGCACTCGATCAGTGCTACTGATTGTAATAGGTGCCTTGGGGAACTGACTTTGAAATGACATAACACATGAGTATGAACAAAAGCTACGGATTGTGGCATCTGACATGGTTAAATGATACATCGGTTGCATGTTTTTTAAACAATAATCACAAGTTATTCTGAAAAACAATATAAGTAAATTAGTGAACAAAAAATTATGAGTTCCATTTCACATGAAAATGGAAGTCAGGTTTATTATACTTATTTTAAAAAGTCAAAAGGGTCTATTGTGATAACTCAAAATTTATATACAGAGTTGTCCACAGATCTGTACCACCTAGCTTATTTTACAAACAAATCTCAATGAATGTAGCATTGCCAAATTTAAAAATTTGAACAAGAAACTCATCATTGCTAGACAATAAATATGTGATTCAACAATGAAATGTAATGACTGTGACTGAATGAGGTCACCTCAAGGCCAGAACATACAAACAAAAAAACAAAACAAAAAAACAATAAAATTTAATAAATTTTACAATTCTTAATTTTGTCACCTCGAAACCACACCTGAATGTCAGCTTCCATCATCTAAATTTTTGTTGTACAATCGATTTGTCGCAATTTGGCCTTGAATAGAGACCACAAGTTCTTAACAGAAATAATGTCGAGTGATTTTCCTGGTGAATCTAGAGAGCCCTTGGAAACATGACCTGGTGCTGGATGATTGGTTTGCCAACTGCTTGAACATTTTCCAGTTCTCTGGACAAACACCTTTCTAAAATCTCTTTATATTTTCACTGTTCGTCATAGCTATAAGTTTTCTTGTTCCCATTAATGCAAAACAGCCCCAAAACATCTTTAGATGTTTCACTGTATGGACTAAGTGTGCTGCAGTTAACTTTTTGTTCACATCTTTTTGCATGAATTTTGATTGGTACCACTGCACCAAAAACTGTGTCTCATGTAGGGACATGGCATTTCTCCAGTGTTCTTTTGTACGGTGAGCATATTTTTTGCCCAAATCAGTCTTTTTTTTCATCATAGCCTCCATCAGAAGTTGTTTCTTTTGAGCTATCACAGCTTTTCTTTATCCTTCCAAAAGGCGTCTGTGGATTGTAGAGTTGTGAATTTTCACTCTAGACTTTTCTAAATCTTGCTGAAGATCATATCTTGCCTTTCTGGGGTTCAGCTTGCTATTTCTCAAAAGAAATGATTCATATCGGGAAGTTGTCTACATTTTTCCTTTCCGATGAACTTCAATTGATCCAGTCTCCCTTTTTTGTTTGATTATCTTATCTTATTTACAGCTCCCAAGCTCAGGGAACACTCACTAGCAATGTCTCTTTGGGTCATGGATGTGTGCTCTTTAAGTGTAATTATCCTTTCTTTTTTCTTTGGTGTAATGTCCATGATGCCACAAACACTAACTAAAACATGCTATTTCTCCAAAAACCACAAAAAACATGTGTAACTTAGTCACAATAACCGGCAAAAGGACTGACATATACAATTACTTAATGCAGAATAACAGGTTATGGGTTATGTCGAGAAACACGTGTCAGAATTGTCACAGCAGTATGGCCATGTTGAAATACTACAAAATTTCCCAATGTTTACATTAATTCACACACTACTGTATATGCTACTGTGAAAACGTTTGCATTGGACGGTAAAAGCAGCAATTAATGTAAAACTAGCAACGCCAGAAACTGATCACCTTAATAGAAAAGTCTAGTTATACGACAAGCTAATTTTTTTAAGCTAACTAAAGTGGAAAATCCTTTATTAGCAGTGGCTTATTAACAACAAAGCACTAGTAAATAACGTGTGCTATTGAGAACACCATAAGAAAACAAGTAAACAACCTTCAAACAAAAAGTACTCAGTACAATAAAACAACTGGCAGTAAATAACAAGTATTCTCGTTATTTGATTGATAAGTTGCTAAAAAAAATAAAAAGTGCAAGCTAATTTAAGAATATTATATAGCAGTAAAAAGTAAACAAATATGTAGTGGTTCACATTAAATTTTGTAGGAACAAAAAGTAACCAAATTTGTAAGGTACTAAAAGAAATAATATCCAAATTAATAAGCAAAATTTATGTAAAATGTTAATTAATAGCATACAAAAAGTGAAGTGTTAAAATCTGTCATATATGACATTAAATGCAAATAGCGTAATGCTATAAAACAATCAGCGAGAGCGAGTTATTTCCCCCATTTTCGTGGAAAAAACATGGAGAAGGACGAAAATAAGATTAAAACAAATGAGGCTCGAGGAATGGCTCCGGCTACAGACTGGTGCCTCGGGTCCATTCCGGGGACAGAGACGAGCCAGGGGGTGGCAGCGTCCACGGACCCTGGAGGTCCCACGTCTCCGCCCACTGGGGAAGCAACCGGAGGTTCATGGGACTTAAGTTCCTTCAGGTCAACCTCCAACACAGTAGGGCAGCCACGGCCGGACTATTAATGTCTCTGAGGAACACGGATGTAGCCCTCATTAAGGAGAGATCAAGGGACTCTGAGGAGCTGCTGGAAAACTCATTTACAGCAGATTCAGTAAGAACCTCAGGGCATGCATTTTTGTCAAGGAGGGGATAGTTTCTGTCCTTGGTGAATTTCTGCTCCAGGGACCTGGCAACTATCAAAATTCGATGTGGAGGGGCGGATGGGCTGACGGACATTACTGTCAGATCGGCCTATCCATCAGGGGACAACACGGACCCTCCTCCACCCAAGGAATTGGAGCAGCTGATGGCGGGTAGCAGAGCAGGTGGATGGCAGACCATCAAAGGCATGGATGTGAACGCGCACCATGAGTTGTGAAATTTTATTTCGACATATTGAATGAAGGTAATAAACTGACCTTCGTCACAACACGGCATGAGGAAGTTTTAGATCTAACAGTTTCCACCCAGTTTCTGGGTGACTTTGTTAATAACTGGGCTGTGTCTGGGGAAGTGAGTAGCTCAGACCACAGATACATGCGGTTTTAAATTGTCAAAGTCGAAAGACAAACGGTATGGTACCGGGACCCTCGCACGGCGGACTGGGAAGCCTACGGGGCAGAACTAGCAAGCGGAAGTGCAGGGGTTAAGAGTACCATAGCCAATTCGATAGACCTTGAGATCACGGCAGCCCAGGTGCGAGACCCAATCACCTCTGCCTATAACACCGACTGCCTCCTGAAAATGAGGGTGTGCACCAGATTGTCCCTTAGTGGAACGAGGACTTCTGGCAAAGGAGGACGCAGGTTTGTAAGCTGTGCAACGCAGCCAAAAGTCGGGGCATGGGATAAATATAGACATGCCCTTACGAGATATAACAAAAGACTGAGGGATGCCAGGAAGGAGTCGTGGAGGAGGCACTGCGTGGAAGTGGAGAACACATTCGAGAGTGCTCGATTACACAAGATCCTGTCAAAGGCCACTCAGACCAACATAGGCTGTCTTGAAACATCCACAGGAGGTTTTACAAGCTCGGGGGAGGAAACTAGGTAAGTTTTACTACAGACGCAACTGGGCGTCCAACAGACCAAGCAAAGTCCCTGAGGCCAATAAGTCCCGTCTTTCTTGCTAAAAACAAAAACAAAACTGCTCAACCGGCACATTAGGGGCGGTATACTGGAAGCATATCCTCTACACTGCGGAGCAGGAGTCTCAACAGAAACAGCAATGCACCAACTGGTGTTGAAACTGAAGAATATGCTGGAGAACAGGGAGGTGGGGCTAGGGGTCTTCCTAGACATAGAGGGGGCCTTCATCAACACCTCACTCGGATCGGTACTGGCAGCTGTCAGGGAGCGGGGAATAGAAGGGACCTGTTGCAGGTGGATCGGTTCCATACTCAGGGACAGGGCGGTGTTTACCTCACTTGCGGGAGGGACTCTGCTGGCGGGGGTCGCGGCTGGGTGCCTGCAGGGGAGCGTTTTGTCTCCCCTGCTCTGGTGCCTAGTCGTAGATGGCCTGCCAAGGAGGCTCTCAGGAGGAAGATACGAGCTACAGGGCTATGCGAACGACATTGTCATCATAGTCCGCGGAAAGGTCACACAGTCAGTGTGGGAGCGCATGTAGACAGCACTGAAAGTGGTGGCCGGTTAGCCAAGAGCTTGGGGTGAGCCCCGAGAAAGCCACCATCATACCATTTACAAGGAGGAGGAAGTGGGAGGTCAACAGAACTCTCACTCTATATAGTAGAAACATCCCGATGGCCAGGGAGGTAAAATATCTTGGGGTGGTATTGGACTTTAATCTAACCTGGAATGGCCACGTTGAAAAAATAATGTGCAAGGCAGTTATGACCCTAGCCGTCACTAGGCATCTATATGGAAAAACATGGAGACTGAGACCTAGTATGGCCCATTGGCTGTACACAAGGGTGGTCAGACGTTAACATATGTGGCACTGGTTTGGTGGCCTAAGGTGACACAATCCAGTGCCAAACAAAAACTGGGTAAGATCCAAAGGATGGCTTGGCTCGGCATCACAGGGGCCATAACCTCAACAGCCGCCACGGAGGTGTTGCTGAATCTGCTCCCCCTACACTTAGGTATCATGGGGGAGGCTAGGATAGGACTATACAGACTAGCCTGCAATGATATATTGAAGGCCCACCCAGGCTGCAGGGGCCACTGCAAGATTCAGAAGATCGTGAAGGAGCCCATGCTTGAAATGAGGTCAGACTTCGCGAGCCAGCGAATGTGTAGGGAAAATAAGTTTACCGTGGTAATCCCTGACCGCGAGAGCGCTCTGTATACGGCATCTCGACTTTTTCGGCAAATACTATGAAACGAAAACCTCTCTGAATGCGTTACTTCCATTGAGACTCTCCTATCTATTGGTAAATATAATTGAAACCCTTCCTAAATGCGTCATTTTCATGGGACTCCGATTTCCATTGGGAAAAATGCCGTAACACAATTTTTAATATGTTCCAAAATGTAAAAAGTTAAAAAATAATTGCAATAGCTTCTGGACCTGTGATTGTCAACATAATTTTATAAGATGCAGTTCAAAACACCCGATAAATAACTTTTATATTTCCTGTATCTTCTATAATAACTGATATGTTGAGCTTTACAGTAGAAATGCACCATCCTGTATATATCTAAACATGTAAAAACGGAAATTGACCCCAGAGACACCTAGTTCGCGCTCCTTTGAAGAAATATTTTTAAAATTTTAAAGTCGCATTCTTCTCAAGAATAATTTTTTTCTACAAAAATTCGTGAAAAAGTATAGATATTAAACCACAAACTCTATAACCGAAACTACTGCCAAATCATCGGAGAAGGCGTCTATTTGAAATGAATTTTCTGCAAATATTTTAATAAAATGAAGGACAATGATGGTTGAAGCTGTAACTTAAGGCTTCGTAAAACACTTTATTATGACAGTTGCTTTACATAGCCCATATTTCTTTCAGGTTCGCCGTCTAAAAATTTCAAATTTTGACGTTTCAAATCGCAACTTTTTTTTGGTCATTTCTTGACCCTTTTGCGTCAAGAAAACCTAATCTTTGTCTGTAATGTACAACAGATCTTGTTATCCACACAAAATATTTTGGTTTTGTGCATGTCTGGTAATCAGTGCCACCCAATTTTTTTTAACTGTCTATATATTTTTTTTACTTTCAACTTAGAGATCTGAATTTTTGCATGTAGGGTAAGTTTAATAGTGTAAACCAAAGTAGCAAATTTGATTGACATAGCATTGTTATTTTCGGAGACACAAAAATTTTCCGAAACAAAACCCAAAATTTTCCAGGAAAAACTGGTCCGATTTTCCTGGGTACCAAACGCATCTAAGCCATTTGCAAAAGGAAGGCACCTACCAAATTTTGTCAAAATCGGTCCATTACTTTTTGAGTTATCGGTGTGATTTGTGGTTTCTAACAATTTTTTTGGTAAAGTCAAGCGTAGAACAATCTTATCTTCATAATGACTTTGAAAGGGCTTGACCTAATAACTCTATTTCTGGTACGTATTTTACTGATGAAATAAAGAAAAATAGCCAGAAAGCAAGATAAAAAACTTTTTTTAAGAAATATCTTTTGTTTATTTTAAAAAAATATGTATTTTCTTTATCAGTTTAGCAAACCTTCTCATAAAGTATGTTGCAGTTCCTTCCAAACACCAGCCAGTTTATGTATGCTTAGTCAGGATGCTCAAAGATTCATTTTAAATTTTCTTTGAACATAAAAAATGTATCTTTGTTAGTTTAGCAAATTACAATAGATTTCAAAAATTCTAAATATACCATTTTTGTAATTTTTTGCTACTCGGTGATTTCAAAATGGGAGCCACTTATCACAAAAATATTATTAAAGTTAAAACAGTTATTTTAAAATGGGCTTTCCATTTGGTTCTGGTAACAACAATGTCAAATATGTATTGGGTAATGCCGAATGCAACAGCAACCTTGATTCTTATTACGCTACACTTTTCTAAATATTTCTTCATTAATATTATCAAACATTTAATGACAAAAAGGATTTAAATACTGCACTTATTATTAACATTCACTTTGAGCACTGTTCCATAAAAAATAGAAATCTAAGCGTAGGCACATGGTTTTGTTAAAGATAGCTCGCTGATTTTAGCAAAGCTTTTGATTCTGTAAGCCATTCTCTAGTATTCAGATGGATATGGCATTAGAGATCTGCTGCTGACATGGCTCCATTCATATCTTGAAGGCAGAACGATCTGAGTTAGTGGGCATTACTTTGATCCTATATATGTTACTTGTGGGGTTACACAAGGTTCACACCTTGGGTACTGAAAAAGTGAAAGGAGAACCCTGGGATTGAACCCAGTACCCTTCGGTTCAGAGGCACACATTCTTACCTCTGAACCACCAAGGCTCTATATGAAATAACTATAAAATAAGTAGTCATGAAATGCAGAATCTTTGTTAGTTGGGGTAAGAATAATAAGCTACTAATTTGTACTTGTGAATAAAACATACTACATGTGTGTCCTTTACAATTTGTTAGGTTAAAGATAGTTACTCTAAAATAGTTCTTTAGTTACAACAAGTAGCACTTAATGTTGCACAAAAGTATTTTTCACATCAGAAAAGATTCCCTTTGTAGCTTTAAAAGACCCATAATGTAACAGCTTTTTAAAATGCTGTTGAGAGCAACTTGGCTAATAAAACATAAAGGTGTTGTAATTTGACTATATAGAAGCTTTTATCTCTACTTAGTAAGACATCGATATAACTATTAAAATGCTGTATAAAAGTTTTATTAGTGCAGGCAGGAACATTTTAATAAGTCATTTATTTATGCAGTAAAACAAACAAAATAGTAGCTATGGTGTCTAAGGTTGACATCACCAAACATCTCACCAAAAAATTTTAAATATTTAAATCAATGAGTGAAGATTGAACAAAAAATTGTACTTATTTAAATCAAGTTATAGATTTAAGTCTTTTTTACAAATGAAGCATACATTTTTCAAGAAACCCTGTAAACTAAATTATACTAACAGAGTTCTGAAAAAATTATGTAAGCAACGTTAGGATTATTTGATGAAAGTAGGAAAAATTTGTTTTCAATTATTTGCAAATGTACACGTGTTTTCTTCTTTAACAACTTGTAGTTAATAATGTGAAATTTTAAATATATTATGAGAACTACATCAGTGCACTTGGGTAAAGCCCAATGCATAATCACATTATTTTTAACACCTGGTGACAGCTTTGCTAACAACATCACCTTTAATACCAATTTCCTTTAAAAAAACAGTCTTTTCCAGGATGAAGAAAAACAAAAATCAGGTAATGCTCAATCAAGTAAAGATGAAAAAATGGGTATCCCAAATTCTGTCATTTTGCTTCAGAAATCAACATAAAAAATCCACAGTAACTTGTGCTGTGTGGAAATGTAAAAATAAATTGCCACATAGAAAACATTATTTGAGTATCAGTTAGAAATTTCATAGTTAATAAGGATGAGAGAACTTGTGCTGTGTGGAAATATAAAAATAAATTGCCACATAGAAAACATTATTTGAGTATCAGTTAGAAATTTCATAGTTAATAAGGATGAGAGAAGAATATGTACCACAAATTAATTTTTACGAGATTAAGTGTTGCTTAACTTAAAGAACGAATTTATTGTTAGAGTATAGTGAATGGAAACTTTAGATTTTCAAATGTCATTGTCAGTTTTTACAGCACAAAACACTAGATTGGGGAACTTACACCAGTTACTGAAAAAATGAACATTTTTTAACAAAAATACATATTTTGTTTTATTGGAGTGTAAGATCTTATCTATCCATTGAAATTTGTCTCTGTCATTGGGAAAATGAAGAGCCTCGGTGGTTCAGAGGTAAGAACGTGTGCCTTTGAACCGAAGGGTACTGGGTTTGATCCCAGGGTTCTCCTTTCACTTTTTCAGTACAAACTGTAACATTAACATCAACAGAGCTTCTGACATTGTATTTGAGCAAGTTGAATGTCTGCACATTCCGCCCTCGGAGAGGGCGTAAAGCCATAGGTCCCGTGCGATGTTGGGCATGTTAAAGATCCCTACCTGCCTTACAGAAAGCAGGGGTTCGCCAACATTTCCAGGGTGGTGAGGAAAAACTGCTCCCTGGCGTCGCTGATTGGCCATAGTCACGGAAATAGGCTGACGTTAAAAGAAACAAATCACACAATTGAGAAAATGTTTCTTTACTAAGTCAGACTCTATTTTATTTTCAGTCTTTGCATAGTCTGGACACTATTAGTCGCAAACATCCTGGCTCGTGGCCTTGGTTTTTTGGGGCTACTTCTGAAGAATTATATTACTAACCAAAGGAATACAGTTTTGGATCTTGTTATAAAAGTTTGTATGTGACGAGTCTCCTAACTATATTTTTCCGGCTAGCCTAAATCACACGCCTGTTGATATTGTGTTTCCTGTTGATGGTGTTCCAGGTGCTGATCGTATGGAGTTTGGGTATGATTTTAAGCACGCTGATTACTTTGCTATAAATGATTTTCTGCCCAGTCAACATTGGCACTTGCTGTCCGATATGGACGTTGACAGTGCTCTTGAAATAATTTTTTTTTTTTGTAGTCTATGATGCCATAGGTCTCTATGTCCCAGTTTAAGTATTTAGAAAATCCAATTTTCCCGTATGGTTTTTTTTTAGTGAGCTATAGAGAAAGATCATTTTGAAAAGGAAGTTTCATAGACAATATAAGTTATTTTGTAGAAGTAGTGATTACTTACATTTTTGTCAATTACGTAATGTGTGTAAGGTGATGAGTGAAAACTGCTATAAGAACTATGTTTTAAATTTTGTGGCTAAGATTAATAGTAATCCTAGGGCTTTTTGGAGGCTCGTGAATAATCAGATATGGCTTACAGAGTTTCCAAGTAGCGTGTATTTTGGTGATGAGACTGTAGAGTGTACAAGATGTATCCAATTTGTTTGCCACCTTTTTTGATCGGTGTACACACAGGACAATGACACCCAGATTCCATCTTTTTGCTATGGCAGAACAGTAAATGTCAACAGCTTTTCTGTTACAGTTGGCTTCTAAGTTCTCTACCGGTCCTGATGATGTACCTCCAAATTTCTTGAAAAATTGTGTTTTCCCCTTTGCTAATCCGCTGAGAATTCGGTTCAATCTGTCTGTCATCTGGAGTGTTTCCTGATTACTCAAAATACAGTTATATTATGCCTATTCATAAGTCTGGTGATAGATCTAATGTTAAGAATTACATGGCGGTTTGAGTTCAGTCTGATACCTAAGTTGCCCGGTTATTTAGTGTCAAGGTTTCTGTCATGGAAGTGTAGATCTTTGTTTGACAATGTACAGCATGGGTTTATAGATGGTAGATCCGTGACAACTAATCTTTCACTGTACCACCATTTCATTACACCGGCATTTGAGAACAGAATACAAGTTGATTCTGTTTATACAGATTTCTCTAAAGCTTTTGATCAGGTCAACCATAGAATACTGCTCTCTAAACTTGATGCATTGGGTTTTGGTGGCATTTTCTGAGGTGGATGGGGAGCTATTTGTCTGGTAGAACAACAAATGTGTATGGTTGCTGACTGTATCTTCAGGGTAATATTTGTATCTTCTGGAGTGCCACAGGGTACTCATGCTGGGCTCTTTTTATTTGATTTATTTGTTAACGATATTCCCAATGTCATTCAATATAGCTTCATTGCATTGCTGATGACATTAAGATCTTTAAATCAATAAGCTGCTCCAAAGACATGTTGCTTCTTCAGAGTGATTTGGATCGATTCACTCACTGGTACAGTTCAAATGATCTCAATCTTAATTTAAAGAACTGTTTTCATCTTTGCCTCTCGCGATTAACCAACAAGATTCAAACATCTTATTTTATTTTAATAACTCTGGCCAGTGAAGGGGGTTCAAGAGCTGAGAGACCTTGGTGTTGTCTTTGACGAGGCCTTGACATTTAATTCCCATGTTATCATTGTTGTATCTAAAGCATACACATCTTTGGGCTTTATTCATAAATTTGCCAGTGATTTTTCGCATGACACACCTGGAACACTATATTGTTTCCTGGTTCGACCCGTTTTAGAATACGGCTGGATTATATGGTCACCCTATTATGAAGTTTACGTCACGTTAATTGAGGCTGTTCAAAACAGATTTTTGAGGATGTGTGCCTTCAATCTTGGCATCGATAGATCAGAATATAACTATGAAGGGGGTTGAAATTGCAATATCTCCAAAGCAGAAGAGTTATAACTGACTTGTGTTTTTTGTCCAGTTTGTTGTCGAGCAGAGTGGATTGTCCTAGGTCTACTGTTTTTTAAGGTTGCTAGGTGGACTAGGGTCAGTCAGTATTTTATACACCCCATCATTCTACCAACTATGGACAGAATGGTGTGGTGACTAGATTGGTGAAGCATGCCAATCGGTGTGCGGTAATGGTGTTGCAAATTATATAAAGGGTCGTTTAAATAGGTTGTTGTGAGGGACTTTTTATTTTTTGTTGTGTTGTACAAGATGGTGGTGTATACATATTTTCCTTTGTTCTTGAATAAATAAATAAATAAATAAATAAATTGTTATAATGAATCTGACATTAATGATTTTTGAACATTTACATCATTTGCATCTATGTATTTAGTATGTACTTATAGGATTAAAGAATACTTACTTTTTTGAAGATACTGCATTCATTGATACTTGATATAAGCTGTAACAGTTTACACTACACATATTTAAAACGTCGTTATTGCAGGAATACCTTCGTATCATATCAAAGTTGTATTTTTTAACTTTGCACCAGCTACAGGGAACAATTTTACGATGTGCAATGATATAGATGTTCTGGCAACTGTTTGAACAAAAACTATGTTGAACATTATCATAAAACATAGTACATTTTTCTAAAGTCTGCCGTGAAAAATTTCTTCGGCACATGGCACATTTACCAGAAGCTATTTTATTAACAAAACTAAAAGCCACAAAACATGGTTCCCCACAAAAATAATTATCTTGATTGTTAAAATGAAACTCTATTGTTATTGGTTTATCTGCCATATTGCAAACAAAACATTTTGTTCCTGAGTCAACTTTTGGTATTCGATCATTTGTCATTACATCATATTTTTCCATGCATTTTTGGGAACAGAAATCCTTAAAATGACCTTTATCGCCAACAGGAGCAAGAAACCCCTCTGATCCTTTTGATATGTCTTGTTGACAGTATGAACAAACTTTAAGTCCCTTTTTATATTCTTCTAAACAGTGGCTTGTACAGAATTGCCTTATATCATTACCAAATCTAACACAATATTTTCCCAAAGAACTTGGACGAACGTCTGTGGAGCAGCTTGAACATTTTGAACCTATCTCTCTTTGATATTTCGATAGACAAAACTCATTACAGAAATCCATAATTTCCCAAGATAAATTGACATCCGGATTGTCAGTTTTTTTCTTGCAATGTGCACATTTTCTAACAAAAGTTAAAGTGTTCTGCTCTTTGCAAGAAGTCAAATCCTTGACTCGTATTTCACTGTTATGTGTTGAGTCATTTGTTTTCCTAGTTGAACTATCAGTTCTTAAAGCTTCATCTGGAGTTTCTAAAGCGGCACTAGCTTCTGAGAGGTCACGTAATGTTGGAAGAGCAGAAGCTGCCTCTTTTTCTGCCTAAAAAATAAAAATGAATAATTAAAACATACTGTGATTAATAATAAAAACATACTTGGAATAAAGACAGTAAAAATAACTCCAGAAACCTACTGAGATTGTCTTAATCTTAGTATTAAGACTGTGATTTTGAAACCTTGCACGGAGAAACTAATTGAATTTTACAACTAGAATAAACTTACTGTAATACATTTTTTAAAACAAAATCTATTAACATTACAGCAATGGAGTTTTTGAAATTGAAATAATGATTTTTGCTTTACTAAACCGTCTTCAGTTTAAACATTATCTGCCCATTAATAAATTAATACTTTAGTCACGAAGACATATTCATATCTATTTGCCAGTGTAAAAAAATTATAATGAACTATTTTTTAAATTAAAACTAAAATGCAGGCAAATATAAAATAACAACTTCTTCAATACACTTTGATTGATGTTCATAACATTAATTATGTAACAGGTCCTTCTTTTCTTTTCCCTTAGGGCTCGTCCGCGTCTAAAGCCATTCCAAAATCACTGTGCCTTGAACTAGTCTGCACAGCAAGTGGTAGGGTGAAGTTTTACATTGCTCTGTCTCCAGTCTAGACTGTTGGTAGATCAATTGTCTTCTGCGGTCCAGAGCTTTACACTCACACAAGATGTGCTGGGCTGATTCCTCCCCCTCGCCGCAGAGTCTGCATACCAGGTCCCCCTCGAACCGCCCCATTTTATGCACGTGTTTCTTGAAGGTCATGTGTCCCGTCAAGAGTCCTGGCAGATCCAGCAACACATCCATGGTGGCTGTTGGGGTTGTAACAGGTCCTGGTTATATTAATTAACTAAAAAGCTCAAAATGATCAACTACCAAGGCATATTGCACACCAAATATCCCTCTATGTAAGGGTAATATAATGCCATGGGTCCGGGGATGAAATAAAAGCATAGGCCAACGTAACTCCTGCCTGTCGTATAGGGTGACTAACTGGAGTCAAACACTGGTCAGTGTCGAGTCCAGACGCATCCCGGGAAGGCTGAGATCTCTAGGAAGTGATTTATACACGGAGGTTGAGGCCTCCACTGCAGGCTTCGAAACAGACAAGCGACCTTGCTTGTACCCTAGCCTCGGGTGTCTAGGGGTGGCATGCCCCTAGAGGTTATATCTCCAGGGATGAGACGCCCCTGCAGGTTGGTTCTCTAGGGGTGACATGCCCCTGGAGGTTAGATCACTAGGGGTAACATGCCACTGGAGGTTAGATCACTAGGGGTAACATGCCCCTGGAGGTTAGATCACTAGGGGTAACATGCCCCTGGAGGTAACATCTCTAGGAGTGGGATACCCCTGGAGGTTGGATCTCTGGGGGTGAGATGCATCTGGAGGTGGAGGCCCCCACTGTGTGCTTCGAAACAGACAAACGACCTCGTCTGATTTTTTGGTGTGGGTCTCTGTGGGTTATCACCTTGAGTCTAGCACTTGCAAGTGTCGGGTCTGGATGAACCCAGAGGGGAGCTGAGATGACTAAGGGGTGTATTACATCTGGAGGTTGAGGCCTCCACCGTGAGCTTCAAAACGAGCAAACGACCCTGCTTGTCAAACTTTGACAGATGTAGAGTCCAGCTAAACTCCTATAAAGGCTATCTCTCTGTGGGCTTCGAAACAGGCAAGCGACTGGAAGGGAGTTGGAGGGTCTGGAGTAGCCCACTCATAGTGGATCTAATCTAATAGTAATATATATATATATATATATATATAATATATATATATATATATATATATATATATATATATATATATATATATATATATATATATATATATATATATATATATATATATATATATATATATATATTATATATATATATATATATATATATAATTTTTCACAACTCATCATTCAGTATCGAAGCTTGGGGGATTGTATAAACCTAAAATATTTAATAATAATAATAATAATAATAATAATTTATTAGTGCCAGGATTACACACAGCAATATGCACAGGTCACAAACAATACAGATAAAATCACCTAAAAAAAAGCTGCACACAAAATCATTTAAAAGGCTAAACATTAAATCATCCAGAAACCATGGAAAACTTCACATCTAAATTCTAAAACTCAAGAACTCTTCCACTGAATAGAAGGAATTTCTCAACAGTATTTTCCTCACTCTGTTCCTAAATTTGGGCAACGGCACGTCTTTGATATAAGCAGGTATTTTATTGTATAACTTAATTGCCCAGTAGCCAGTCCCACTCCGACATCTCTCGATGTCGCCAATAGATGGGCACAATGTTCCCCCCTTGTCTCGTACCATAGGTATGGATATATCAGTGACTCTGGTATTTAAAACTGAATTTGACTCAACTGATGACAATCACAGTAAGTAAAGTTAAATTCCACTGAAAATTTATAAATTTTGCCTTCTATCTCCTATTAACATTCTCAGAATTTTGAAAACGTATACATGACATAACATTATGTCTTCAATTTGTACAGATTCATTAAACTTTTATTTCTCAGAGTTCTGGTAAAAATACCTGCAACCAATAGATAGGCATTCAAACAGGTTCCATAAAATAACATACAAACCTTTTGTATTACACAATAACCTTGGAAAATTAAGTGAATACTATCATGATATCGGTAGAAATCAGGCTTTCCAAATGAGGAGGTATGCTTTGTACAGTATGTCTCCCAAGAAGGCGCAAAAGGTACACAGATGGAGAACAAAGCAGGCGATAAAGCAAAAAAACAAAGGCCAGACCAAGAGATAACTACACTATCAAGTGTGCAACTAGAAGGAACGTCCTTCAAAGTGGCTGTCACAGTTCATAGGGTGACTATTACACAACATTACTTTTGTATGGTGCACTGATATAGTATCAAGCCATCGACATATAGAGATACCAAGATATGCTATTGGGTATACAGAGAACTGTATCATATTGATGATGCCAACACAGCTGCAATGAATAGACAAAGAGAGATAACCCTAAGCAATCGGCAAGATATATAAAAAGACATGTGGGTACTGCAGCCTGGACCAGGTCACTCATTCCGGGTCTTTTTCTCTGGGTGAGATCTGGTCATCGAAAGCTGGAATTTTTAATTAGTCAGTTCCTGTCAGGCCATGGCAGCTTCAGGCAGTAAACAAAAATAATGGGGATAACTGAAGATGATTTAAGCTCGTATTGCAGTGGCACTCATACTACAGAGCACACAGCCCCACTGTGCGATAGGTGGATCCAGTGGAGAGATGAACTGGAAACGGAATTGGGGTAGAGAGTTAATAGAGAAAACATTGTCCCGATAATGATAGTGACGGTTGATGTAAGAGTATCTGCCGTTTTGTCTAGAGGGTACAGCAGCAGTAGAAAGCTGAGAAAAGTGAAATACTGCAGCATGTTGGGAGCCAAGCCAATCCGAACAGATGAACATAAGATCAGAGAGAGCAAATGTCGAACTCCTAATTCTCAATTAATGAGATAAGGGAGGTGTAGCCAAACAAGAAAAGATTAGAATAAAAGACAGCCCATCACTGAGATGTGATGTCAGAGATGACAATCCCATGGCGATAAATGGGAAGTTTGGAAACGCCACTTATCTCAGTTAGCCTGAGCGCCGGCAACGCTCTGCAATAACAAAAAATAGAAGCTGGGAAATCAAAGCAAAGAGACACTTTCATGGGTTCCAGCATATAAGGGTTATAAATGGAACTACAAGGCAATCGATCTGGCTAAGGAAGGCATAGGTCCTGAACCTTTTTGCGGTCCACTAAGGTCGAGCATAAGGAGATCCAACAATGGAAGGCAAAACACTGCAATGGTGGAAGAACTCCCTAGGACAAAGACAGATCAAAAAGTTTATAAAAGAACAATAGCAAATTCACAAAGAATTATTTGAAAGGACCAGAAATGTAACAGTAAATATATTAACAGAACATGCCGACTCAATAAGCACATGAGCCAAATGATTCTAGCGGATGAAGTATTGTGCAGATTTTGACAAAAGACGAGACCTCACTCCATGTATTGTGCCAATATGAAAGCCTAGCGAGATTAAAGTTTCAGTCACTTGGCAAAGAAAAACCTAAGATTAAAAAGTACACCAAAGGGCCCATGTGGAAGCTATGGAGCCTATTAAAAGAAATAGGACTCGACAAGGGGCTTGGATTCGGATGGGGGTGTCACAATAGACCGTGACAAAGGTGATATGGCTAGCCCTATTCACCTAAATTTAATATAATCTCACCTAAACTACAGAATATAATATATAGCGATTCATAGACACTGGTGCGAGAAACAAAGCGTATAGGGCTTCAAGATTCACACTCTGTTGCTAAACTATAGTGGAGAATTATCTTCACATCCCCCTCGCACACACTAACGTTCCCAAATACATAAGCGTACAAATATAACAAACATCTCACATCCAGCAATGCTGTGAGTTGCCTCACCTCCATATGACACGGTCGATCTGTCATTAAGAAATGGCAATGGTAAAATGTGTTGCACCTGCATACAAACACATTGATGTTGCTTTTGTGCTTTTTAGTAAGAATATTCTGATATGATGTATGAATATATAGTACATTATCTTTATTTAATTATTGTGAAATATTTACTTACTAGATTGTAGATTGTTGTAGTGGTATAGGCCTTTGGCCTCTTAGCGCTGCGACCCTAATGGGCCTTCTGTACATGACTATATTTTGTAATAGTTGCCCAAAATATTCACACTTTTTATATAGTCTACTATCTTTTTGGTGGCTATTTTAACTATTTCCTGGGGTGTTAGAGTCAAGCCTCCAAGGTATTTGAGCCTTTTTCAGAACTGAGCCATGCAATCTCATGGTAATTGTTCTGTTGTTTCCGCGGCTTTGGTGCAGTATCTGCAGTTTTCACTGTCCACCTTACCCATTTTCGTAAGGTGATATCTTTTCCACCGGGCGCGCCTGGCGGGGGGCATCCTCTGGATAACCTGTGCCGGCCCACAGTCGTAGGACTGGCTGCGGAAAACGATCGGGGGCCTTGGTCAGATTTAGGAGGGGGCGGACTTGACTACCGTCGAGCCCAAGGAACTTTCAAAGAGACACAAGGTCCTCGTACGGATCCCTGACACCGTGCAGTAGACGGTGATCGGTAGACTGAAGATTCAGAATCCTGAACTGGGGACACAATACTGGTCGGTTCTAAGCAGGAAGGCAGAGGAGAAAGGACAGACTCTCGCCTTCTCGATCGCCCAGGCGTCTTACAGAGCCCTTGAATGAACCTCCTTCAAGGCATTCTGGGGCCTGGGAAGGGTTAGCTTCCGGCCACTGGGGAAGCAACTAGGGGTTAATGGGACTTAGGTTCCTTCAGGTCAACCTCCAACACAGTAGGGTCCACAGCCGGACTACTGATGGCTCTGAGGAACACGGATGTGGCCCTCATCCAGGAACCGTACTCCTATAAAGGAGGGATCAAGGGACTTGGTGGAGCTGCTGGAAAGCTCATCTACAGCAGATCCAGCGAGAACCCGAGGGCCTGCATTTTTGTCAGGGAAGGGAGAGAGTTTCTGCCTTTAATGAATTTCTGTTCCAGTGACCTGGCAACGATCAAAATCCGATGTGAAGGAGCGGATGGGCCGAGGGACATTACTGTCGGGTCAGCCTATCTGCCAGTGGACAGCTCGGACCCACCTCCACCCAAGGAATTGGAGCAGCTGATGGTGGGTAGCAGAGCAGGTGGATGGCAGACCATCATCGGCATTGATGCGAACGCGCACCATGAGTTGTGGGGTCGCTCGGACACAAACTCCAGGGGTGAGGCACTTTTACAATTCTTTATGAAATTCAATTTAGACATATTGAATAGAGGTAATAAACCGACCTTCGTCACAACACGGCGTGAGGAAGTTTTAAATCTAACAGTTTCCACCCAGTGTCTGGGTGACTTTGTTAAGAACTGGACTGTGTCTGGGGAAGTGAGTAGCTCAGACCACAGATACATCCGGTTTGAAATCGCCAAAGTCGAGGGACAAACGATATGGTACCACGACCCCCGCAAGGCAGACTGGGAAGCCCACAGGTCAGACCTAGCAGTGGAACTGCGGGGGGTTAAGGGTACCATAGACAATTCAGTAGACCTCGAGATGGCGGCAGCCCAATTGCGAGACGCAATCACCTCGGCCTATAACGCCAACTGCCCCCTAAAAATGAGGGTGTCCACCAGTAACGTCCTGTGGTGGAACAAGGACCTCAGGCAAAGGAGGACGCAGGTTTGTAAGCTGTTTAACATGGCCAAAAGGTCGGGAGCATGGGATGAATATAAACAGGCCCTAACGACCTATGACAAAAGATTTTGGGACGCCAAGAAGGAATCGTGGAGGAGGCACTGCGAGGAAGTGGAAAACACGTCCGAGAGTGCTGGACTACACAAGATCCTGTCCAAGTGCACTCCGACCAACATAGGCTCCCTTAGAACATCCACAGGAGGCTTTACAAGCTCAGGGAAGGAAACTATGGAAATTTTACTCCAGGCGCACTTCCCTGGCTGTAACATAATAAATAAACCAATCACCTCCGGACTGGGAACACTCAGAAATAGAGGCGCCTTATAGGCGAGCAGCTACAGTAGACTGGACAGTCGCTAAAGAGGTGGTTACTTGGAGCAAAATCAGATAGGCCATCAACAGCTTTAAGCCATACAAATCCCCGGGATTTGATAGAATAATGCCCATCATGCTCCAACAGGGATAGATATACTGGCGCCAGCGCTTACTCTCATTATAAGGGCCAGCCTGGCTTTGGGGTACATTCCGAGGGCATGGATACTGGCCAGGGTTGTATTCATTACTAAACCTGGGCGTCCAACAGACCAGGCGAAGTCCCTGAGGCCAATAAGTCGCAAATTCTTCTTACTAAAAACAGTGGAAAAACTGCTCGACCGGCATATTAGGGGCGGTGTACTGGAAGCATATCCCCTACACTGCGGACAATATGCATACAGAGCAGGATTCTCAACAGAAACAGCACTGCACCAACTGGTGCTGAAACTGGAGAATACGCTGGAGAACAGGGAGGTGGCGCTGGAGGTCTTCCTAGACATAGAGGGGGCCTTCAGCAACACCTCATTCGGATCGGTCCTGGCAGCTGTCAGGAAGCGTGGAACAGAGTAGACCTGCTGCAGGTGGATCGGTTCCATGCTCAGGGACAGGGCGTTGTTCACCTCACTTGCGGGAGGGACTTTGCTGGCGGGGGTCGCTCTGGTGCCTAGTCGTGGACGGCCTGCTGGGGAGGCTCTCGGGAGGGGGGTATGAGGTACCGGGCTATGCCGACGACATTGTCATCATAGTCCGAGGAAAGGTTACATAGTCAGTGTGGAAGTGCATGCAGACAGCACTGAAAGTGGTGGAAGGGTGGACGGTTGGTCAAGGGCTCGAGGTGAGTCCCGAGAAAGCAACTGTTGTGCCGTTTACGAGGAGGAGAAAGTGGACTCTAAGCTAACCTGGAATGGTCACATTGAAAAAATACTGCGTAAGGCAGTCATGAGCTTAGCCGTCACTAGGCGGCTATATAGAAAAACGTGGGGACTAAGACCTAGTATGGCCCACTGGCTGTACACAAGGGTGGTCAGACCATCGTTAACATACGCGGCACTGGTCTGGTGGCCTAAGGTGACACAATCCAGTGCCAAACAAAAACTAAGCAAGATCCAAAGGATGGCTTGCCTAGGCATCACAGGGGCCATGTCTTCAACCCCAACAGCCGCCATGGAGGTGTTGCTGGATCTGCCCCCCCTACACTTAGTTATTATGGGGGAGGCCAGGCTAGGACTATACAGACTAGCCTGCAATGGTAGACTGAAGATCAACCCAAACTTCAGGGGCCACTGCAAAACTCAGGAGATCGTGAAGGAGCCCATGCTTGAAATGAGGTCAGACTTCGCGAGCCCGCGAATCTGCAGGGAAAACAACTTTACAGTGGAACTCCCTGACCGCGAGTCATGGCGGGAGGAGACGCCGGGCATACCACGGGACGCGCTCGTCTGGTTGACTGACGGATCTGGCGGGGAGCGTGGAACGGGGACAGGTGTTCATTCGGAAGGACCAAGGGTAAGCTATAGTATTTCCCTCTGAGCCCATGCAACAGTCTTTCAGGCCGAAATGTACGGCATCCTGCACTGTGTGCGGGAGAAGAAGAGGAGGGGCTACATCAACAAACGGATCCTCATAGCCACAGACAGCCCTTAAGGCCCTAAGTAGCCCACAGGTAAATTCCTGGCTGATGAGTGAGTGCCGAGACGAGACGAGCGACCTGGCTGGGCAGAATGAGGTCACCCTCATCTGGGTGGCGGGCCACACGGGGGTCAAAGGCAATGAAGAAGCTGACGGTCTCGCGAAGAGAGGGTCAGCAGAACCATTTATGGGACCAGAAACGGCTTTGGGCCTGACAAATAGCACTGCCAGGGGAGCCATTAAGTCCTGGGTGAGACACCAACAGAAGGTGTACTAATTGATGAACCCAGTTCAAAGAGAGCTGTGGAGCTGCTAAATCTTAGCAGAGGGCAGCTCAGAAACATAACAGGTCTCTTGACAGGACACATGGCCGTCAAGAAATACCTGCATAAAATGGGGCGGTTCGAGGGGACCTCGCATGCAGACTCTGCTTTGTATGCACTCCTGTGCACACAGATTTATAGCAAGCATTTCTGCTTGGAATGTGGTGGAAGCTTTTCCTAGAGACTTAGCGAGTCTAAAGTTAGATCCTCTTATTCCCAGTCCTGCTTCCTCCATTTGTTTAGACCCGTCTGTATACCATACAGATGAGTTGTTTGCCAGCCTTTTACAGTCTATGTCTCATGCTTGACGGTCATTTATGACCACGGCAAATGGGATTATAAAGTCCAGTTTAGCTGGAATTTGATCTATTGGTTTGGCCAGTGACTCCTATGAAATAATTTCCATGGTCTTCAAGTGGCCAGCCAAGTCTCCTGGTTTGAATTTGTTTGCTTGAAATAAGCCCTGAGGCGCTTGGTTCTGCACACATATCTACAGTGGAGTAATATTCAGCATTTCCTCTATTGCAGCTGTAGTGCATGATGCCATGGCTCCCATCATTCCAAGACAGACCAGTCTCTGAAATGTTTCCAATTTGCTTTATGTTTTTGGCCACCATACTATAGATGCATATGTGACCATGGGTTCAACCACGGGTATATCTAATATACCATCCTGGGGTTCAGTCCCCGTGTCTTTCCTATGAGTTTACGGCATATTTACTTACAAAGCCTAACTATAAAAAAATGAGCTACAGATTGCCGTCATATGACAAAAGTAAGCTAATATTTTTCAATTTCAGAAAGTGTTGCATCTATCAGGGTAAGTTATTTAAAATTATAAACTACATACCTGTGAAATGATTCTTTCGGTATCTGGAATAATACAAAGTTCTTCGTCAGCTCCTTGTTCAGCATTTTGTTCACCTTCACCATCATTATTACTGGCAAATACTGAAGCAATTGGATCTTCTTCAGGTACTATGCTAACATCTTTATCATGTGCTCCTTCTTTTTCCAGATTTACTAGAGTTAAAGTTTCACTTGTAGTTTTCCTAGAATCCTGCTGACTATTGTCTTGAGTAATTTCTTTTTGAAGAGTACTTAGTGATATATCATCACTTTTATCCTGTAAATTAATTCGTTCTTCATTTCGGGCTCCATTGTCCATGACAGGGCGAGTTTCTTTGTCAATATCACCTGGCTGGTTTGTATTTTGCTCATCTTGACTCTCATTACTGCTATTAATGTCTGAACTTTCCTTTTGCTGATTGGTATCTGGGATAACATCAGGAGTGATGGAAGCATCTTGCTGATTTTCATTCGACTGGTTTGTTTCTGAATTGCAGTCTTCGGTACAAGAATCTTTCATACAAGCTTCTACTTCTGTACTTTCCTCATGAGTCTTCTCAACATGTGTGCTTTCTATATGTGCCTTTTTGGTTAGACTTTCCTCTACAGTCTGTTCTGGGTGAGTGTTTTCTTCCAAATCTTTTTCTTTTTCTAAATCTTTTTCTTCTAAATCTCTTTCTTCTAAATCTTTTTCACCACCTTTTTGTTGTTCTACATCAGTTTCTTTTTCCAAATATCTTTCTTTTTCAATATGTTTTCCCTCATCTAGATCTCTTTCTACGTGAGTATCTTCCATAAGACCTTCTTGTCGAGTTTCTGGCTGTTCAATTTCTTCAGATGGGTTTTCTGATTGTTCAATTTCTTCAGATGTGTTTTCTGACTGTTGAGTTTCATGCTGGTTTGGTTTTTCATCATTTTTATAATTACTGTCTACAGACTTTTGTTGATCCTCACATTGATAACTTGCTTCATTTTCACATTGGCTTTCCTCTTGCGCTTCATCCACAGACATAATCTGTGATGAATCGAGTTCACTGTTAACTTTATTATTGTCTTCATTTTGTTCATTAGTTATGGCAGTTTCACCACTATAGTCTTTACTGAGGCTAGTTTCCACTTCTTCGTGAGGGTTAACTTCACATTCATCTTCCCTGCTAGGAGATTCATCAGTGTATGTTATCTCAACTGAAGCCTCATTAGATGGCTGATCATTTTTATCACATTCAGAATCATTAATGATATTTTCATTAAATGTTGTGTCACTTTCAGAGGAAGTAACTTTGCTAGCTATATAGCTATCATCAGATGTTGACATTTCCTGGGATAAGTTACTACTATTAAAGGATTCATTATTGTCTGTTTCTGATGGAACATTTTTGTCTGTTGTTGTGGAATCAGCTATACTTGCCATACCTATAACACTTGTATTCTTAAGGCTTGAATATGTACTGAGAAGATGCAATATGTTAAGGGGAGAACCTGAAACCATAAGCAATAAACATATTACAAGATAATAATAAGCTTTATAGCAAATTGTGAGGAGACATACAAATCATAATAATAAATTATGATTTCACATATACTAAACACATTAAGTCAAGTGTGTACTCTCACAAGAATGTTATACATAAAAACATAAATAAATACATAAAAACTTTAATTTCACAAGACAATAAAAGTTCTGATGCAGCAAGTGCATGATTGCAAATTTTCATTAAAAAAATTTCAAACACTAATAAATCAATTGTTCATTAACGTAGAAACTTCATAGATAATACATGGTAGTGTCTATGGAAGCAACTAGTGTGCCAAGTGTCATCAAAATTCCATTATCATTTCCAGAGATCCAAGCATTTTGTGGAAAAAACCACATCTTCCCTGGAAACACTGTTTCGATTGATGATTTGACTGATGATGACGTTGTCCAAACTATGAACAAAAGGAAGCCACCTGCCAAGTCGCATTGGTATATACATTCTGACCTGTTGGAAACTAAAAAGAAGCGGCTCTTATTTGACGAAATGCGCGGACACGCCAACTCTAGTTTTCAAAAATACACATGTTTGCATTAAATTTACGTTTCTCCCACTGCTGCTTTCAAATATGACGTCATTGACATCTTTTTTAAATCACAACCCCCATTTTTTATTTTATTTTGATAGATCATTGAATTGACTACACGGAGGTACTATTAAAATTTTGATACCTCACACTGTTACATTTTATGAAAGTCAAACAACAATCAAAAGATAACGAATAAGATAAGATTATTTCCTGTAAATAAAATGTTCAAAATTGTATCCACAAGTAGGTACTAATCAATAATACAGAAGAATCAGGTGTACGTCATTGTCAAATGAACGTTATTCTTAATAACATAAATATCTTTTGAAAGTTAATAAAGCATCACACTTCTAAGTGAAACCCAGCATATACGAATTTTCACTCTTGTTGGATGCGGTGATGAACACAGCAACAAGTGTTCGATTTGTTTAATACGTAATATGTAGCTGGACGTATCAGCCAATCAACTGTGAGTAAAATCTAGAAGAAATTCAGAAAAACTGGACATGTTAAACACATGCAAAGTGCAGGGCGTCCTAAGAAAATTGATAAGGTCGTAAAACTTGATATTTTATTAAGTGTGGGTCAGTACACTGCGATATTCAGACCGAGAGTCTGGTCTGGTGTGAACCAAACTGCTACGTGGAAGCTGACCAAACTTCAAAGGCTGGCAAGTCTGGGTATCACCAGCGCTATGAAGACGACACCGTCAGCCGCGCTAGAGGTCTTGCTGAAGCTGCCACCGCTTCCCATCTGTATCAGAAGGGAGGCTATGGCGTCGCATCTCAGAATGCGAGCCTCTGGAAACTGGTGCGGAAAGGGAGCAATAACAGGACATGCAAGAGTGGCCAAGGAGGCGGAAAAGGAAATTCCAATTTCCACCATCAAGGTACGAAATGCTGAGGACCATATTAGACTGACTAGGACATATACTCTCAGAATCCCCAGCAGGGATCAGTGGAGGGAAAATGAAGTTGCATTCCAGCCCGCTAGCCTGGCCTGTTTTACCAACGGATCACGGCTGGAGGAGCATCAATCCTCCGGGGCAGAAATATACATCGATAGCATGGGGGTGCGCGAAAGTTATGCTCTAGGCGCATATACCACGGCATTCTAAACGGAGGTGTAGGATATTCTGTCTGTAGCTAATCGACAGGATTTGAAGATCAGCCCTGAGAAATGTGTATACATTTACTCAGATAGCCAGGCGGTCCTACGCGCAGTCTAACGCTGATTCAGGAGTGCGCTGCCGCTCTTACGGGGCTGTCCAGGACAAAGGAAGTGCACCAGCATGGGTTCCAGGACACTGTTGCGTCGCGGGGAATGATCTCGCAAGGCTTGGTTCCCAGCGGCCGTTCTGTGGCCCGGGGCCTGCTATAGGCATAAGCAGGAAGGTGGTCACCGACGCCCTAGATAGGTGGACTGAGGAGGCCATGGAGAAGCACTGGAGGTCGGTCGGTGGCTGTATGCAGGCGATGGGTTTCGTGGAGGGGCCGGACAGGGATAAGACTGTCTGGCTTCTTGGTAGGAGTCATTCTGCGCTTTGACACATCATTGTGTGCTGACAGGCCACTGCGCTCGCAGAACACATCTTACATTGGTAGGTGTCGAGAGGGATCCCATTTGCCAGGAATGCGGCGAGGCTGAAGAAACGTCTTACCACTACCTGTGTGAATGCGAGGCTTTTGAGAATCTTCGAACAGAATTGTTCAGTTCGGGGACTCTCCAGAGGAGCCAGGTAAGTTCTGTCCAATGGAAGACCGTCATGGCCTGTATTTCAAGGTCGAGGAGGTTTGATGATGGAACCGAGGAAGGGTAGGGCATGGTTACTGGGGTTAGCAAAAAGGACCCGTCGTTGCCCACTTGCCTGGCGTTAGCCTACCCACTACTGCTAGTACCACTAAGTGTGGTAAGAATTCTCATGTTGCATCTCGATCAATTGCAGCAGACTATGAAAGATGACCCTGACCGACGAATGCATTTTTATGAAATAATGCAAGATTTATGCAACTGTAATCCAAACTTTCTTCGCCAAATTCTTTTTCGGGCGAAGCATCGTTTGGGCTAAATGGAACAGTGAATAAACAAAATTACAGGTATTGGAATAGAAAGAATCCTCACTGGACGACTGAAGCACATACACAACACCCTTGTAAAGTTCATAAAATCATAGGTTATTTCTTTTTCATCAAAACTCTCACTGTACAGCAATATCATAATTTTCTAAGGAATGCGCTTATTCCTGCTCTTGCTGCAAGTTTTCTAAATGAAGATGATCCTGATTTACCACCTCCGCACTTCGCACGTCTTGTTGGCGAAATTTTAAATGACCGCTTTCCTGGCAAGTGGATCGGTAGACGAGGACCAATAGATATAGCCCCCCGGTCCCCAAATCAAACGCCCCTAGATTTTGTTATATAAGTATTTAAAATAAAAAATATATGTTAACAAACCAAATAACCTAGAAAAGTCAAATTAGCGCTGACGTAATTCGCAATCGACAAGAGGAATCTGTCAACAGATTTCCTTATTGTCAAGAAGTCGGTGAATTGCATTTCAAACCTTATGTTTAAAGGAAACAATACTCTAATTTGCAGAATAAGAGCCTTTATTTTTTGATTGTTGTTCTGAATAGAGTTTATGTTTCCCACTTTTTCAATGACTTTGCGGATCATATATATATATATATATATATATATATATATATATATATATATATATATATATATATATATATATATATATATATATATATATATATATATATATATATATATATATATATATAAGATCCGCAGTCTTGCACCTCAATATAAGGAACAAAAACTGAGAGGAGAGCAGCAGAAGTCCAAGAACCAACTTTCACTAGAAGAGCCCACTGGAAAGAACAAGGATGTTCTTCAAACTAGCAATGGACGAATTATATCACCCTATATAATCACGTCGCCATAAATTAATCGCTCCGATATCCATGTGGATATCGTCCACTCAGCAAGACATCGACCCCTCGCAGGTGCGAGTTGCGACCTCAATTGGAAACCGCAGAATAATCAAAAATAGTTCATAAGTACATCTACTGTTACATTTTAAGACTGCTTTTTTACTTGTTAATTCATTAGAAACATTCATCGTTCGCTAGTGGTTAATTTGTATTAATTCATTCAATATTTAATTGTACCTTTTGGTTGAAAATAAATTATTTTTATCAGGAAGCCAAAAGGGCCTTATTTAACTGGCGCTGCGAACCGTATCCAGTAACGACTTCTTGGCCAACTTGAAAGTTCACAAAATTGTCAGTCGTTTTTTAACGTTCGTGCTGGAAGAACCAAAATTCAAGAAAAAGACCCAAGATTGGCAGAAAAGCCATTGGACCAAATGACCAGCAAAGAAGCATCCTTTTGTAAGTCTTTCCATCTTTCATTTCCAATACAATTGTGTCTTTTTCGATTTTTAGTATTCACAAAGATTTTTTCTCTTTGAAATACCTAATTTAAAGAAAATATTTTGTTGCATTTAAAAGCTTCTGTCTTCATAAATGCGATAGAAGAAATTAGCTATACAAGTAGATATTTACAAACTTCAGTTTTTCGTAAATATAATAAACTCATCATTAACGTATACACAAAGTTTTCCTTTGAACTACATATTAAAATAAATAAATAAATGATATTTTGGTGTGTTTAAAAAAATCCTTTTTCATAAATACGGTAAAATAAATTAATTGTTTAGAATATTTGCTAAGTTCATTTTTTCGCAATTATATTTGAATTCAATATAAGGATATTCAAAAAATTAAATTTTCGTAAATGCCACATTAACAACTAAGTATTAATAATATAACAAAGCTATTTTCGTTCGTAGTACTTCTTATAATTGATATCTATTTAATAGCATTCGAAAATTTTCTTTTATTCCATGCATTTTACAAGCCCTTATTTCGTAAATGCAACACAAATAATTATTGATAGTATTACAAGGTACTTTTTCATAGTACATATTATAACTTAAAAGCATTTTCATTGTATTTTCAAAATTATTTTTTCGAAAATACAATAAATAACCGAGCAAAATTAGTTTTATACCTTTTTAGCAAATACAAAACGTTTTATTTTAAAATAAGAACATTCGCTACTTAACTTTGCGGTTAAGACGTTTGAATTTTTAAAACAATTTATTTAATATTTTAAACAATCAATACTTAATTACTTAAGTACAAAAAAATGAATAATACAATATAATAAAAATATGACGAACAACCTACATGTGATCTAATGTCTAGCACGCGATGTGCAGAGTACTAACTCGGAACAAGAATGAACGGTCTTATCCCTGTCAGCAGCCTCCTTATACACTTCACTCCAGGCGTGGCACTTATTGTCTCTGGATGAAACAAAGGATCTGCTGATGTAGATTCTCACAGTGATATTCCGTCCAACTTGCTGTTTGAGCCTGCATACTTGTGGGCTCCTTTCCGTCTACGGCTGACTCAGCAGTTCTTACTGTGGGATGGCGACTTTGTAGCATAATGGGCTCCATTTATCTCGTTCCCTTTTTAAATAACGAAGCTATGGTTCGTTCCGGATTTTCAATGGAAATCCGGACTCGGTGGTTCCTGTTTTAGTTTTGTGGTCTTCTCTGACGGTTCTTCGTTTCTTCAACCCCATTCGGACGGCTATAGTTGTTATTGTTATCAACGCAGCTATGTTTAGTAATATGGTCCATATACTCAGGTGATGGATCGGTATTTTTATTGGTCCTGGTATATTTTGCTTAATTTTTTGAAGTTGGTGTTGGATTTGATTGATGTTATGTAGCTGTACGTTTTCTAATGGTATTTCGGGTATTTTTGTTTGATCTTCTGAAATGGGGGTTTCTAATGTAGGCAGGTTGAATAGCGGTTGTGTTTCTGCTGTTGTTGGGCCAGTCTTGTAGATTTTATTGCCTAATCTCAATTGGCAATTTGGTTGAAGGTTGATTAATTTGGTACCCTTGATTACGTTGGTCCACTCCTGTTCCTGGCAAGTTATTCTGGCGTTGGTTTCTTCGGGTGCTATAACTATATACTGACTGGTTCCAGATCTCCAAACTGTGGTTCTATTAATTTTGACTAATTCTTCATTACGATAGGCATATTGTTTACTGCTTAGGATTAGGTACTTGGTTCTAGGAATTATCATGGTAAAAGTGTGTGTATTTCTAGGGACAGGTAATGTGTATAATTGATAATAATCATACTCTGATTCATCTACTAGAGGGATCTCTATTTGAAATATAATTTGGAAATTGTTTTGGACTGCTTTTATTTTAAATATTTTTTCGTATAGATTTAGAGCAGTGATTGTTATTACTTTAGCATTAGTTGCATAATTTTGTATGTTATTGATTTCTTGTATTATAAATTTTGGTTTTAATATTGATGTGTGAAAGATTTCTAATTTTGCAAAGGTGATGGCATTTTCTGTTAGCGCTATTTCTTGAATATTTTTTAATAATTGCCCTAGCTGTATGAGTAACTCTAGAATCTTAATGCGATGGTAGTGAGTTATTTGTTCACTTCACAGGCTATCGACTGTATTACCTAATTCATTTATCCTATTTACTATTGTCCTGGTTATGACTCAATCCTACTATTGTTCTATTAAAATCTTTTTGATTTACATATATAGAACCTAGTCCGTTCACGATGTTATGTTTCTGTTGTTTATTTAAAAGTGTGCCCTGTTTGGAAAAATCCTATAAAATGTATTATCCCTGCTTTCTGTAGTAAAATTCACTTATGAAATTTTGCTATGCAGAATTGTAATCTGTTATTGTTAACTACCAGTGAATATTTATTAGCTCTTATTTAATTGATTGGGAGTTTATTCCTAAATGATTGATTTGTTACCTTATATTATTCCTTGCTGATGTATATAATTTATCAATACTAGTGTTAATTGAAACGGTCTTATAATTACGTTAATCGTGTTACGTGCGTTAATTCATTTAAGAATTAAGCTTGCTATTTAAATTGTCTGTGTCAGTCTGTGCATTGTCTCGTACATTATATGTATCCATTATAAGTTGTTGCTTACGTAGTCATATTTCTGTCTCACGTCCCATATCGAGTGTCTTATATGTTAATTCTTACATTGTAGGTACTGTGAGTTGATTATCTCTTTTAATTCTTTTTTATGGCTTCTTGGAATAGCTTTGTTATATTTTAATAATGACATTATTGAATCGTGTCCTGAAAATGGATTTTATGTTTTCTGTGGAATTTCATGAATTACTTTCCATAGATTTAAAATGTTTGTTAGTGTATTGGTTCGTACAATGTTGTCGTTACGTAATTTTCTTATGTCCTTTACCTGTCGTAATCTATGAATATACATATATATAATTTAAAAAAATTCTAATATTTTTCAATTATAAAATATGGGTGATGTCCCATTATTAAAAGTTTTATTGATTGCTGACATTGCTAGTACCTAATCTGGGTTGTATACAACACAATAATATTTCTTTTGTGGTCAACGTGTTCTGTTATAATTTTTCTTATTTGGCTGGTTTCAATTTAATTTAAATTTTACTTATATGAAAGTCTGCTGTCTATTTTCTGACTTAGACTATTTTTGGTTCGTCCGTAATTTTGAACGTTTTGATTAGTTTTGTTGTTAACTAATTCTTTTTCTAGTCTCGGTCGACAGAGTGTTGAGTGTAAGTCTGAAACAATCGGTTGTCCCTACGATGGCTAGTAACTCTTTCTTATCTTTGTTGTACCTAGATTTTGTTGTTAATATAATATTTTTTGGAAAAGTCTGGTATTATAACACAGGTGAATGTATTAAAATGTCTTTACACGAGTTAAAGGCACCAATGTAGTTCCTGTCGTTAACGTTTATTTATAAGTTTACTTTAAGCCTTTTGCTAGTGGCTTCACGACTGCATTGTCGTTTATGATCAGATATACAGTATGGTCTTAATTGTATGGATTTCCTATTTTTCTAAATTTTGTCTGGAATGGTCGATAATGTTACAAGTGTTTTCTTAATAGAGTTGTGAAGAAGTTTGATGACTTTGTCTAAATTTTGATATGAATATTTATAATATTTTTCCTTTCCATTATTATTATTATTATTATATTTTAGAGGGTTGACCTATTATGTATATTTCCATACATCTATAAAATTTGGGTGATTCTACGTTATTGAAGTTTTTATTGATAGTCGAACTTACCAGTTCGTAATCTTGGTCATTTACAAAATGCAGTAATATTTCCTCTGTGGCAACCAATATTCTTTTATAAAATTCTCCATTTGATCTGGTTTATTTAAATTAAAGTTTGCATATATAAAATTCCTTTTGTCCCTTCTGACTGAGAATATGTCTGGTTTGTCAGTATTTTTTAAAAACTATCTGATTTTAAACCGGTGTGCCATACAGTGGTGTATCTGTGAATTATCTTTCTAAAAATGTTTTCTAATCACGTAATGACTTGTTTCATTATTGATTCTACTTTTGACAAGGTGATAACTATAAGACTTATTACATACGCCTATATATATATATATATATATATATATATATATATATATATATATATATATATATATATATATATATATATATATATATATATATATATATATATACATATCCTTTTTCTTTACTGTATCTTAATCATCAGCTTAGTTATTTCTTTTAAAATTTGTTGAATGCGGTCCTGAATATAATTCTTATGTAATGTTTATATACTGGTATATTTTATATATTTCTTACAGTAAGTGTGTTTTTTCGTCATATTAGTCAGTCTCAGGTCATGTCTAGTTATTTATCCGACTTTCCAGTTTTACCTTACTTAGGTAATATGAGTCGATTGCTTATTTAGTTTATTTAATTTAAATATATTGTAATCTTTTTTGTTACAATATTCACAGGTTCTAATATAATTCTCAATTATCTGTCTCATCTAGGGAAAAGTGAATTTGTATTGCATCTGTGTACAGGTCTCCTTAAATGACCGATGTCGCTTTTTAGTTTCATGGGCTAACATGATTTGCTGCCTAATCTCTGATGCCGTTTCTAATTTTTCCAATATGGGTAGTTGTGTTTTAGAATTATTAGTCGTATTGGAATTTTGGATTTGTATGGGGTTTGTTTCAGTACTATTTTTAGTCTTGGCAAAATTTTGTTTATTATTAATGTTAGAGTTTTCTGCTTTAGGGTTTGTTTCACTTACTCCTTGTTTTTCCGTTTTTAGCTCAGTCTTCCCCGTATTGTCATGTCTAGCTAAAGGTTCATCTTCATCTGGTTTTCTTACTATTAATTTATTTCTACTTAGTGCTCTATCCGACTGCTTAATTAAATTAGTACTAGATTTTAATTGATTTTTACTTTTTGTTTGGACGTCTTATATATTATATAACCTATTATGATCAGTTTCCTCCTTACAATGTTCGCTTGTAGTGGGAACTTCATTTAAACTGCTCTGTGGACTTTTGTTTAATCTCCTTATTTTATTACCACTGGTGAGCCAGGAATTTACATAACTCATAATACTGTTATTGTTCTGTTGAACATTCTTCTTGGATTTTGACTCGTCAGCGAAATCAACCGAATGCATAGGTCTCCTGTCGCTTGCGACATTATTCAAGTTCAAGAAGTTTAAATTAATTCTATGGTCATTCATTCGTTTCTTACAATTATAACTACTATCACTGCCCTCGTTAATTAAATTATTTGTTGGAATATCTATATGGTTAATATGTACTACCGTTTGTCCGTATACGTGTCCGCTATATGAAAATTTTGTTGTTGAATATCGTATTCGTCTGCTGGCGAATTTTCATAATCTAATTCATCATTATATAATTTAAATCGTAATTTGTTTCATTTACGTCGTTATCATTAAATTCTATGTTATTTACGTGAGCTGCTTGCCTTGGTTGTTGTGACAGTCTAGTATTAGAGCTGTCTACTTCCATTGGCTCGTGATAAGTTCTGTTAGCATTGTGATTTATATTGGATCGTCCCGGTTGATTATTGAAATTGGGTCGCCTAAATTGACTCGAAAAATTTTGCCTTGGCACAAATTGTTGATTTTGTCTAGGCTGGAAATTTGTGTGATTATTTTGAGTGTTATTATTTTGGTGAAACGGTCTAAAATTTGTTTGGAAATGTCTTTGAAATTGTACATTCTGAAAAGGTGGATTCTTTTGTTTCTGAAAGAAAGTACGGTTCTGTCCTTCCAGTTTATTACTGAAATTCTTATGTATTGTTCTGTCTCTATAATCGAAATTTTCTTCAGCGAATACGAATTTCAGAGCTTGTTCTATACTCTCTGATGCTCTACTGCGCAAGACAATACCTAATGGATTGCGTAAGCCGCCCAGGAACGCTTTTAACGTCTGGTTTTGGTAAATGTCTTTTTTAATTAATGGTACGCCTTCATTGTGCTCGTTAGCTATTACACTTGAGATGAGCAATTGCTCTATATGTCGGCATCTGTTAGCGAACGACAGTGCGTCCTCCGCATTACGTTGTTTCAACGTCAGCATTCCTGCCAATAAACTGTTGTCATCTCGCTGATCACTGAAATTCTGTACAATAGCCTCTCTCAGGTCTGCCCACGTATTAATTATCTTAGTATTTACTATAAGACGTGCTGTTCCTGTTAACTTTGTCTAAATATAATTTAACAAAAAGTGATTCATATACAAATTCTCGTTCGGTACGTAGAACTGATTCATGACCAAGTCACAAGATTTTAAAAAGTTGCCTACGTTGGCTGGTTGCCCATCAAACTCTGGAATAGCTTTCAGAAAAATTCTTTGAATTGGTCTGTCATGTTGCTACTACTACTACTATTAAAATTTGAACGATTTACTGTTATGCTATTGTCGCTAATGCTGATTGATCTAAATCTATATTCTATATTAGATAAACTTTGTGATTCCTCTTCTGAATCAGACATATAACGTTTCAATACAACACATATATAAAATGGGAAATGTAAAATGGGATAGCAGTAAACTTACCATAATACGATGGTTGCTGCTTCCATTTGGCTCTGCTTGGCTACTATTTCTGCTTTAACTTGGCTCTGCTTGGCTCGAATTGGTTATTAGGCGTCGATACGCTTAAAAATCGATATGCTTGCGGTTTTCTAACCAATACTAACGACTGCGCCACTTAACTTTACGGTTAAGACGTTTGAATTTTTAAAACAATTTATTTAATACCTTAAACACTCAATACTTAATTACAAAAAAAATGAATAATACAATATAATAAAAATATGACGATCAACCTACATGTGATCTAATGTCTAGCACGCGATGTGCATAGTACTAACTCGGAACAGGAATGAACTGTCTTATCCCTGTGAGCAGCCTCTTTATACACTTCACTCCAGGCGTGGCACTTATTGTCTCTGGATGAAACAAAGGATCTGCTGATGTAGATTCTCACAGTGATATTCCGTCCAACTTGCTGTTTAAGCCTGCATACTTGTGGGCTCCTTTCCGTCTACGGCTGACTCAGAGGTTCTTACTGTGGGAAGGCGACTTTGTAGCATAACGGGCCATTGTTTGGGCTCCATTTATCTCGCTAAAGAAGTTTAATATTACAGCGTGATAACTCAGTTGTTTATAATAAATCATAAAATATTACAATCAACAAATTCTACTGCCTGCATTTTACCCCACGTTCATTGTACTTGAAACTGATTACTAAATAAAAAACCTTAATACCATAACTTTAGTATTAATTTTAAGCAATAGCATCCACTCTTTAATAGTTTCGTTAAAATAATTAGGTTAAGAAACCTTCTAAAATATGTCACAAAATTTCAAGAACAAAGTTTTCAGATATTTTCCAAACAAAATCATAACAATATTAATGAGACGTACACACAATTAAAACAAAATTTTATTGACCAAACACAAAAATTAAAATGATCAATTTTATTTGTAAATGTGATGTATGTCTCCAGGCAAAAATGGTGGTAACTGATATAAGCCCTAATTTCAAAGACCCATAATCTCTTCGAACTTATACACCTTGATGTAATTAGTTTCGATAACTGCAAGTTCTTAACAATTGTCGATTTTTTGTAAATATGCACAGGCATATTACGTTATAAAATATTATAATCCTGACCATACCCAACAAACTGCGTCACTTCTCTCACCATAATTATCTTTCAAAATATTCTCAGACTCTACACGCGAAGTCAAAAAAATTGGGAACTCATCGACTTCTTCGTTTAAAATCCATTTGAAGATTACTACTACTACTACCCCCCAAAACCATAATTAAAATTCGCCTTAGAACAATTACACACCCTTCCTCAAAATTTAAACTTTAACCAAAAGCCCTCAATCTCTTATGATCATAACTGTATTGATCTATAAACAGTCGATACACTCTTCAACAGACCATTCTCCCTTTAATTTCTTTATGGCCATATGACTACATATTACCCATCGATCTTCATCAGACAGTTCTCGAAAAATACGACAATAAACTGTTAAAAGAAATACTTTCATTTTCTAAGTTATCTTCAAAAAATAAAAACAAAAGTACCAAAGCGTCTTGAGAAAATTAATGAAACTCGAGAACAAAATATTCAGCTAAACAAGGAAAAGGTTTCAGTAAGAGCACTACCAGTCCGAAAGACGGATTCTCTTTATAAAATACATTCTTACCCATTTCAACCATCTTACAAGAAAGTACTTCTTCCCCTTTATAAAATACATTCCGATTCAATTTAACTGCCTCGCAATAAAATACTTCTTTCCCATTCGAGAAGGCAACTAGCTCATATAACTAAGAACAAAGGAGCAAAGAAAAGACATTTCCTTCTTTTCAACATACTGCGCTTATGTCTAAGGACAATTCATCCCCTTTAACTCCAACCAATTTAAACTAATAGCTAGTTCAAGGTTATGACAGACTTTCTAAAATTTTAAATCATTATCATAGGTTCTACTTTTACTTCAATCCCACACTTATAGAGAAAACCTATAATTAAATATTATTGTTGTTATAACTACTATTGTTACTATTAATTAATACCCAATACTTATCAGATTATCAAAATTAAGTCAATTTCGATTAATAAATATTATGACAGATTTAAAACGGCCAATTAAGTCACAAAAATTGAATTACAAACGCTAACACATATTAGGGACAAAATAAACCTTATAGATGGCGCAAGATTAATTATAAGAATAACCGCTGGGAAATTTAGGAGAAGAAAATCTAAAAAACATAAATAAAAAAAACATAGATTTATTTTATGCAAATGAGAATGAGATGATGGTTCCGTTCAATGACTTAAAATCATTCGGTAATATAATGACTCACAGATTAGAAAAAGATTAAGAGTCAATTAACAAAAGATTTTGATTAATTAAAAACCACCTTAGATGCAATGCAAAATAAAACAGAATATAAGGCAGTTGTAGAATTTCAAGTAACATTAAGTTTAAAATTAACAGAAAAATAATGGTATTACAAAGAACACTTTTTCTTAATTTTAATTAATCAACTAATACAAGTCCTTATATCACCTGCTTCGCTCTACCTGAAAACACAACTGAAAAATCTGTAGACAGCAGAACAATGTCAATCTGTGGAAGAAGCCACCAAATGTATTGATCAACGACATACAAAAAACAACCCATACAACATATTCACATGTCTTCTTGCTACTACAACCAACCCTTATACAGCATCCGTTCAATTACAAAATGGAAATATTTTGGTCATCACCATCAGAAAACCAGTATCTTTAAAGAACGCCATCAAGATCAGACAAACGGACCACCACAACGACACGCTTATAATCAACCAAGAAAATGCAAAATATCCAAGGTACCTACCAAATTTAATCAAAATCGTTCGATTATGTTTTGAGTTATCAGTGTGATACATACATACACACATACACACATTCATACATACGCACAATTAAATATATATATATATATATATATATATATATATATATATATATATATATATATATATATATATATATATATATATATATCCAGGGCCTTCATTAATTCCCGAGTCCCACGTGACCGGATTCTATCTCTCTCTTAGTGGAATATGATTTTATGAGTTGGCAGTCAAAAAGTAACCAAAAAAAACACTAGACTAGGGACCCCAAAGTCAACGATTATACACTAGAGAGGATAGCTTAATTCATATGCTGCTGTATTAGAGTCGGACCGACTGGACGTGACGTCAGAGCTGGTGCAAAATCGTATTTGCTCTATAAGAGACCGTGTATTTTCTCTAGTTTTCGTGATTGTTTGTTGCATTTTGTGAATAGTCTTTCTGGATTTTTAATACAGTGATTTGTAAAATAAAATTTTGTGGCTTTAAAAACTATATTTTTGTGTATTATTAAACTTTAACAGACTGACATCCCAACCTAACTTTTGTGTTTTGGTGGTAGTCATTTTCAGCATTTTAGGTTGTTTCTGTAGGTAAATAATTTTCACAACTAAGAATTTTTATTTTAAATACTCAGGTAGTGTTTCATTGTTTTTTAGACTACGATGCCAGGACGTATTTGCGCTGTTGCTGTTTGTAAAAACAATCAGCTGACTTTAAAGAAGCTAGGCATGAATATTCAATTTCATTCTTTTCCAAAGGGTAAGGACTTTGTGTCTTCAACCATAAGAAGTGAACGGGTCCAGCGCTGCAAAAGGGGTGATAAAGTTAATCCAGATAAATCGACAGTTTCCTCTTCACATTTTACCGAAAATGACTATGAACGAGATTTGAAAAATGAACTGCTATATAGGGATAAGTAATTTCTCTATTCATCGAAATTAATAAAGCCTTTATTTTTACATTACACCTATTGTTTTATTTTATTTTATAGGTTTGCCTTTAAAGCGAAAACTCAAAAAACTGCAGTTCCCACGGTTAGCTTAGGAGGTAAAGCCGAAAGGCAAACAGGAGGAGCCAACACGACATCTCGTGAAAAAAGGATGACCAAAAAAGGGAACAAAAAACTTGCAGACTCTCTGCTGGCAAATACAAGTTTAGAGGAATCTGCTGCTTTTACAATACCATCGACAAATACCGAGACAAATACTGAACTTCCAGAGTCTGTTGAGAGTTACCAAAAAAATATGAGGATTTGTTACAAAAATATGAAGGACTGAATGATAGTTCTCTCGCCAGTTCTATTCAGGCTAACAAAAAGATCAAATAATTAAATGACATGTTGAAATACTATAAAAATAAGTTCTATAATCGACCAACCAATCAAAATACCAAAGCCCAAATTGCTGAAAAAATATTAAATATGGTTCTTACAAAAAACAAACAGCTATACTTTCGAAGCAAAATAAATTTGTTCATTGGACTCAAGAGGAGATCTCTGTGGCTTTTACTTTGCGATATTATAGCAAAAACAGTCATTTGTATCTCCAAAAAAGCTTGCAATATCCTTTACCGGCATTATCAAGCTTAAGACGTTGGGCATCTCGTTTGGATATGAGCCAAGGAGTATTGAAACACGTTTTGCTCATGATGAAATTGGCTTAACTGCTTTCGAGAAAACCGTGGTATTACAATTTGACGAAATAAAAGTGAAATCAATTCAGGAATATGATGTATCTAACGATCAAGTGCTGGGACCCCATAGTCAAATGCAAGTAATACAAGCCCGTGGACTCTTTTCAAAATGGAGCAGCCAGTTTATATTGCATTCAATCAAAAAGTGACCAAAGACATATTAAACAGTATCACTGAATTGCATAATATATCTTACAACGTAGTGGCATGTGTAAGTGATTGTGGAGGTGGAAATGTCGGATTATGGAAACAACTAGAAATTGATTTATATAAACCATTTTTTAAACATCCCAATACCAATAAGAACGTCTATATGTTTGCCGATGCGCCACGTTTATTAAAACTTATAAGAAATTGGTTATTGGATACAGGTTTCCTATTAGATGGAGGTACAAAAATTACCAAAGAACCCCTACAAGCATTAATTAACCTTACGAATACAGAGGTTAATCCCTGCTGGAAAATTTCTCAAAATCATATAGACTGTGAGAAAACCCAAAGGTAAAATGTAAAAATGGCTGCCCAACTTTTGTCTAATAGTGTGTCCACTGCACTTACTCGCTACAAACCAGGAAATGACAAAAAAATTGTGTGACGATTTAGGACATTTTATTGCAGATATCAACAAATGGTTTGATATATTTAACAGCTATGTTGAACATGGGTCAGGTCAGGTCAGGTCAGGTCAGGTCAGGTCAGGTCAGGTCAGGTCAGGTCAGGTCAGGTCAGGTCAGGTCAGGTCAGGTCAGGTCAGGTCAGGTCAGGTCAGGTCATGGGTCAGTGCCTTCTAAAAATGCATATGGGATGCCACATTTAGAAATGCAAAATGATTATATAAATAAAATGATTTCTACTATATATTCTATGCGAGCACTTGGAAAGAATTCTCTACAGATATTTCAAAAAGGTATCATAATGTCTATGAAATCTTTACAGTTGTTATTTAGTGACATAAGAGAAGATTTTGATATTAAATACATTTGTACTTATAAACTAAACCAAGATGGACTTGAAAACTTTTTTGCTCAAATTCGTAGCCGAGGGCCAATGAACATCCTAGCCCCTTAGCAGCCATCCACCGAATAAGAATGATCATTCTTGGCAAAAACTCAGGAATTTTAGGTGCAAAAGTAAATACCAAAGATACAGTTATTGAAGAATACATGACACCCAAAGTTTTAGAGAAGGTAAAACGTCAACTGCATGAAAGCAAATATTTGGAAGAAACAAAAGAGCTAAGTTCAAGTAGTTCTTTTTCATCGGTGGGATCTGCTGATGCTTGTATGTCTACCAGTACATCGTCTGACTCTTTTTATAAAAACTCTCCCGAAACAACAGAGGATGCACTCGAATATATTGCTGGATATATAGCGAAAAACACAAATATATTCCTAGTTTGGGAGATTTTACTTATAAATTTTAAAATGACCATACTTATAATATACCGTCATGGGTTCAACAATTGTCTTTTGGAGGTCTAATAAAGCCCAGTCCTCAATGGCTTAAGAAAATTAAAATATATAATACATATTTTGAAAAATTTCATGGAGGTTCTATTCGGCGAGGTCCCAGAGTTGTTAATAAACTAGCAAATAAAGTTTTAAAAAAAGATGACATGCCATTAAAACTTATTTATCAGTTTTGCAAGCTGAGAACTATAACGAGAATTAATTTCAATAATTTTAAAGCTCAAAGCATAAAAAGTTTGAAAAGAAAAATTTCGGAACAGGATAGCCAAAGAACAAAGGTTAGAAAATAAAATAAAATATTAAATTAACAAAAAAACCGAATGTTTTTCGTAACCGAAGAATGAAAAATAATTGTTTCAGTCAAGTCTTTTCCCATTAACAACGTTTTTTATTTGATTGAAGAAATTCTAATTCATGATTGAAGGTATCTATGAGATAAAACAACACTAATGATTTTAATTCTTTTAAATCATTTCTATTTTTACATGTAACTCTACTTGTACTATTTTTCCAATTTTAATTTATGATATTTTAATTTGTCTTCATTGTAATTTTTATCATATTTGTACGCTGTATGTTTTTTATTCTTGTAAAGGAAACTATGCAATCTGACCTCTGTAAACTGAAACTGTGTACTTTTATGTATGTTAACATATTGCGTAAATGTATGTTTTTTATTACTAGGTTACATTTTATGGATGATGAATTTGGACTAGGGTGAAGTTTTTTACTTGTATTCATAAAACTTAATACGAGAAATAAAGTATATCTCTATATCTATCTATCTCTCTTGCTCATCCCTTGCAAAGCAACCGACTATAATTCGTGTTAATTAAATTGCTTCTATAAACGTTAAAAATATTATCAATTTATGGCAAGTAAAAGTGGAATTACAGAAAGAGAGAACTGTGATTGTAGAAAAAGTATAACGTGTTACATGTGCAGAAAAAAAATTTCTCACTCGTTTGAATTGTGGAACTTGCTAATGCTCTTGCGACAACTTCAGACTCGTGAGAAATTTGCCATTTTCTGCACTTGTCCCACAATGTACTATTTTGTGAATTTTAGACGTTGCATGTATAAGCACAGGACTTATCATGGTTTTGTATAATTTTGACAATTAAATCGAGGTTATTATGCTCATTATTATGTAATAGTAAGAATCTAATAAATTGTCGGTGACCATTGGCAAAGATATTAGATTAGATACGTTAAATAAATATTATACGTTTTCTTCATTTACATATATTTTTATTGGTTGAATTAAATGAGAAAGTTGCTAAAAATAATATAAATGATAATAAGTATCAAAATACTGGCGTACAAAATTATCGCATTATTAATAAAAAAATTCTTCTTCAATAAGAAAAATTACGTGAGCCTATTTTTAATATCTTGGTCAACGACGCGACGCAAGAAAACGAAACACATCAAACTTTAATTGTAATCAAAATTTATTAAATCGTAGCTAATCCAGGTAATCTTACATTCCAACAATTCTTAATTTGATATTTGGTGATTGACCGTTATTTTGGTTGTAGAGCGTTCGCATTAGCGTAATTTTATTTGTCATTAAGTTTACTTTCTTTTAGGTCCTATGCATTTTTTTGTCCGATGCTCATAAAATGTGTGGTGAGCTAAATAAAGAGACCATTCATTTATAACAATGCATTTTAAATGAGTATCTGTTACTTCAGCACCAGTTATGACGTCACGGAGACGACCTTGAAGTTGACAGATCTGAGGAATTAAGCAATCCTTCTGTTTATGATCGTTGCCCCAAAGTTACTAAATCAATTGACAATTGACACTTCAGTCCATTGACGCTTATTTCTCTTTTGACCGGTTATTTTGTATGTGGATTATGCATTTTCCAAGTTCGACCAGTGTTTATCCTCTTCAAATAATTTTCTATCTGTTGGACAATAAAAATAAACAGTTTTTATAAAAACTTAGCATTTTCATTACGTTTTTATGTAAGTTAAAAGTGTAGGTATGTTAAGGTTGTGCTTATTTATTTGTCTCATTTTTGTAATGTTTTTGGTAATGCTAGTTTTGTTTGTTTTATTTTGATATCTATACAAAATAAAAGTAATATTTTATAATGTTTTTACGAACTGGTTATTAATGTTGAAATGAACAATGTTACATTTGAATTCCCCAACCCTTGAAACTTCAAAAATGACATTACATCATCAGCGGAATACTGCTAACGCATCGCATCGCGATAGGTCAATTTTAATCTCATCTGAGCAAAACAAATATTTTTTTGCTCTGCGAAAAATATTTTCACTCTAATGCGTAAATGTGGAAGTAGAATTGAAGAAAACTAAAAGTTTAAGATATTTACTGTTTCACCTTATTATAATTTTTATATTTTTTATAAAACCACAAAGGAAATAGAGACGTCACTGGCAACTTAGGGATTTCATTGATTCAGGTTGTACAACCGTGTATGTTTGGTTGCCTAACTTACGCGGTCACATGGGACTCTGGAATTATCATTTTGAAAATATTGTTGGTATTGCGACGTTGCGAGATCCACCCATACCATACTTTGTATTTTCAAATAAAACAGCCTTTATATTGTGCCATTTTCAGATTCCCCGGAACATTTTAAAAGTCTTTTATTTGATGTATAGTTCTCAAGCCGATAAGGAGATAAAAATTATTATTTAGGAAATTTGGCAACTGGCATCCATTAATGAAAAAAAAATTCTTTCCGCAACCAGCATAAGTGCAGGTCTGAATTTTTGTTTAATGGTCTATAATTTTTAGCGAATGTTTGTAGAAAAAAATCGTTAATGAGGAGGAGACCACTACTTTTGAATTTGCAAAAGATTTCTTCAAATAAGCGCGAACTAGGCTCCTTAGAACCCATATCCGGGGTTAGTTTCAGTTTTTATCTGTTTTCATATGTACAGTGAGACGCATTTCTACGCTAAGACTCGATATATCCCGTTATTATACAAGGTAAGAGACAAAATTGTATTTTTTAATTAAAGGTTGCCTTAAGCTGCACCCATATAATTAGTTTTACAATGATAGGTGGCCCATAAGTTGTTGGTGATACAATTATTATTATTTTTATCAAACACACCTTATATTATTACATTTTTTCAATTTCCATCGAAATACAATGCATGTTTGTAAGAAAAGAAGCTCAGGACGCAGCAAGTACGTTATTGTAGCGAATTTTCATTATATGTTTCAAATTTCAATTACTTAATTTGTTATGAACTTAACGTTCGGTGGCTAGGAACCAGTTTTTTCGGAAACATTTTGGTTTTTTTTCGAATTTTGTTACATTTTCAAACAATAACGTTATTTTGATGAAATATGGTATATTGTTTCTACTATATCGGTTATACTGGTAACTAAATTTCATGCCTGCTTTCTTTAGTTTCTTCAGTTTTGCTCCTTGGCTTATTCGATTTCTGCAATTGGCTTTAATTGTTTAATTTTTTAAATAATAGACATTTTTGCACTTGTTTTGTGGCTTTCAACGCTTGTCAGTTTGCTCTGATGTTTTAGTTAATTCGTTTTAGCTTGACTGTTAGTTAGCTTTTTACTGTGTGACTTTTGGATTTTAGCCTTGACGTTTCTGTAGCGAGTGTCTTGCCACCACTGTGCTCTAACCTACACAATTGCCTACCAGAAAAGCGATGTTTTTCTGACAGACCTTTTTTATTATGATTCTAGATTTATCACCTGAAGATGGCCTCTTAGTGGGTCGAAATACGTCGCGAAATTTTAAATAAATGTGTTGTCTGGAGAGAAGCCTTTCATTGAATGTTTTAATTATTCCTCGTAGTTTAAGAATTTTACTTTGCAATATTTTGGTGTTTTGCTAAGAAGTCAAAAACCGCTGAGAATAGGTATAACATAGTATCGTACTTTGAGATATAAAATCAACTGATCTTGCAATTTTTTAATAAAATACAGGTAAGGAGGGTAGGGATCTTCAACGTGCCCAACATCGCATGGGCACGAGGCCGACGGCTTTATGCCCCCTCCGAAGGGCGGAACGTGCAGACATTTAACTTGCTCAAATACAATGCCACAAATTCGGTTGATGTTAATGTTACAATATGTACTGAAAAAATGAAAGGAGAACCCTAGAATCGAACCCAGCACCCTTTGATTCAGAGGCACAGGTTCTTACTACTGAACCACCGAGGCTCTATATTTGTTATTAAAAATGAACAAAATGCTGGACGCAGCAAGTGCGTTATGGTAGCGAATTTTCATAGAGATGATCTAGAATTTTTTGTGCAAAAATTATATATGCGCCAAGAAAAAATAATATTTTTCTTTAATATTTAATAGAGTTGGCTTAACACATAAATACTTTGGTCTTATGCCCTCCTGTGACCTTCAGCGGCACAATTTTTTTTTTTTTCATTAAATGCTTATCACTTTTTTCTTTCAATTTAGACATCTAAATGTTGGTATATTATATACCTATATAATAGAAACCTGCCACATTTGGCTGCCATAGTTTTGTTATTTTCGGAGATACAAAAATTTTCCGAGAGGAAACTAAACATTTTCCCGGAAAAACTGGTCCGATTTTCCTGGCTAACGAACCTGTCCAAACCACTCACAAAAGGAAGATACCTACCAAATTCAATCGAAATCGTCCGATTATGTTTTGTGTTATCAGTGTATGTATATATATATATATATATATATATATATATATATATATATATATATATATATATATATATATATATATATATATATATATATATATATATATATATATATATATATATATATATATATATATAATATTTATATATAGCGAATCAGAAAAGATGGAAATCTGAAATTTGGGTTATGTTCCTAAATGATAATGATCATCATTTTGAAAATATTGTTGGTATTGCGACGTTGCCAGATCCATCCATACCATACTTTGTATTTTCAAATAAAACAGCCTATATATTGTGACATTTTCAGATTCCCCGGAACATTAAAAATATATATATTTGATGTATATTTCTCAAGCCGATAAGGAGATAAAAATTATTATTTATAGTACGGGATCTTAGACTATTGGGAAATTTGGCAACCGGCATCCATTAATGAAAAAAAAATTCTTTCAGCAACCAGCATATGTGCAGGTCTGAATTTTTGTTTGCTGTTGTCGATAGGTTGATATATCATGATATGTGCTGCAAATCCAATTATTGTATACAGGTGTCTACAAAACAAATGGGCTTTTGGTAGAACATAGAAGAGCAAGTAATGCGAGATTTTCAAATGGAATGCATGTATTTTATAACGAGAATAGCAGGATGAATTGATTTTCCATCTATAAGTACCATAATATGATGTTATACCTATTCTCAGCGGTTTTTGACTTATAAGCAAAACACCAAAAGATTGCATGTAATGGAAGCATATTTCTTGTTACGCCATGCTTCCAACCAGTCGAGACCGATTGTCAAAATGTAACTGTCTGTTTACAAGTTTGTTAGTATATTGATTGTGGGTGCTCTGTTATCTGGAAATGGCAAATTCTTATACAAATGAGCAAAGTTCTGAATGCATATTGCCAGCGTAACAAGATTATTTCTAGAACATGCAGAAACTTCAGCGAACAGTATCCAAACGCAGTTCCAAAGAATGAGAAGAAATTCAGGAGGTTAGAAGACAATTTCATGAACAACGGCTACGTGAAAAAGCAAGAAGCCAAATACTCCAAATTAAACCTGTAACATGTAACGAAGACAATCAAATTGCCCTGGCATATTTTTCTGCAAACCCTCATGCGTCACTTCATTCTGCTGAAAAATACTTAGGAATAACTTACAGATCTATGAAAATAATTATCCTTAACCACGGAATGCATAATTATAGATTTCCGACACTCCAATCCACCGAGCCAAATAATCTTCCAAAAAGATTTCTGTGAGATGATCTTAATTCGTACACAAGAATATCCAAATTTTCTGAGGAAAATTATTTGGACCGACGAAAGCAAATTTACCAGGGAATGCATTTTTAATCAGAGAAATTCCTATTACTAGGCCGCAGAAAATTCGCACTTCGTTAGAGAAACGGAGGTTCAACACAACTTTCACTTCAATGTCTTCTGCTTAATGATGAACGACCAAATTAGATTCTGCTTTTACCAAAAGAATTTAAATTCAGAAAAATATGCCCCCAAAAGTTACGGGACCCAGAGTGAAGAAGGGTGCTGCGGTAGGGCAGGTGTGTAAGGAAATAAAAAAGGAACATCGACAAAAACAGCTTAGTTGGACTTCTAGAAGCAGCCTTTTACACATTTTGCATCAACATTTTCTGTTAGTAATGTTCTTCCCCTTCCAGCACCTTTATCTGCTCCCCCATTCTTCTCATTTATGCACAAAACACTCTACCAATCAGGCCTGGACTACTTGACTAGATCTAACCTGACCCGACCTGACCTAACTCGATCTGACATGACCTGACCAGAAAATGTTGGAGACTATCGAAGACAGCACCAAAAACATGCATTTTACAAAACAAATTTATAACAATTTTAAACTTTCCGTATGCGACCAGCAACAAACTAATAATGTCAATAACTCGGCAACAACAAAGTTTCACAATATGAAAACGAGTTTCCACAACATAAAAATAATATCAAAGTGCACATAAGGTAGTAAACTTCATCTATAAACAGTCGCTTTATCTAGAACTAGTTGGCTCGTAATTGTTGCAGTAAAAAGTTGCAGTATCACCGTTAATTTTCTAATTTTTGAGTATTAAATAATACACCTAATTGTTTTTAGCATTATTTGATCAGATGACAGGTTGTTAAAGAATTAAAAATTGGTATTATTCCGCGGATCTCATTCCTAGACATCACACAGTCTGGGAGAGACATAATTAAAACATTGAAGGATTCTCTCCATACAACAAATGTATTTAAAATTTCCCGACGCGTTTCGACCCACTAAGTGGCCATCTTCAGAGGATAAATCTAGAATCATAATAAAAAAGGCCTGCCAGAAAACCATTGTTTTTCTGGTAGACAATTGTGCAGGTTAGAGGACAATGGTGATAAGGCACTCTCTACAGAAACGTCACGGTTAAAATCCAAAAGTCACAGTAAAAAGTTAACTAACAGTCAAGCTAAAACTAAGAGAGCTACAGTGAAAACATAAGCAGTTACAATGACACAAGCTAAAAAACTAAGTTAAAGCTAAATATGCAGTCAAAAATGAATTAACTAAAACATCAGAGCAAACTGACAAGCGTCGAAAGTAACACAAGTGCAAAAGTCTATTATTTGAAAAATTAAACAATTGAAGTCTATTGCAGAAATTGAACAAGCCAAGGAGCAAAACTGACAGAATAAACACCACTATATATATATATATATATATATATATATATATATATATATATATATATATATATATATATATACTTCTGTCAGGAGGCTAAAACATGGGGAAAGGAAGTGAAAACCTTGGATCACAAATGGATTGATAGAGTCCACAATCACAAAGGAACACTTGTAAGGAATGGTGCTTAAAAATCCCCATAATGATACGTACCTGACACAATATAAAGAATATACAGATAAATTAAAACATCTTGTACAGATAACCAAGCAAACATATTTTACGAATTTATTGACAGATGCTAAACAAAAAACTAAAAAAATTTGGGAGACTGTTAGAACATTGGTGGGCACTAGAGCATCTTCAAGAGATGGTGGCAAATTACAGGTATGTGAAAGGATTATTGAAAATAAGGAGGAGATTGCGAACGAGTTAAATAAACATTTTATTAGGATAGGAAAAGTTCCACACAAGACAATAGAGGAAAGACAGAATTTTAACAAAAGGCGAAGTGTGTATCGATATACCATCTAATATCTAAACGCATTAAAGGTTGGGAAAGCGGTGGGACATGATGATCGAAACTCTGATCTACTTAAAACTGCAGGGATGTATATTGCAGAGCCACTAGCCTATCTGGTCAACGAAATTTTGATGACGGGAACATTTCCGTCACATTTCAAATTCACAATTGTTAGAGAAATTCATATATCAGGCTCTTCTTTAGACCTGAATAACTATCGACCGCTTTCGCTGCTTTCGAATCTGGCCAAAATTGCCGAAAAGATAATAAAGAATAGAGTGTCACAATATTTGCAGAAACATCGACCACTTTCAGAAAAGCAATATTGTTTTAGGGAGGGAACTTCGGCGGAGGGTGCAATATGTAGCGTTACGAATCAAATATATAGAGCACTTGATAACAGTGAATGTGTGATAGGACTCTTTTTAGATGTGGCTAAAGCATTTGATAGCATCAACCACGACAGGCTGCTGGCGGTTCTGGAAGACATGGGTTTCAGAGGTGCTGTATTCTCTCTGATGAGGAGCTACTTGACGGATAGGGTACAGATAACTAAGGTGGGGGATAAATACAGTGTACCACAAATTATTGACTGTGGTGTACCTCAGGGTATCGTACTTGGCCCAATACTGTTCACTATTTACTTAAATAGCTTACTTCTGCTGCCATAGGAGATTTAGTAGCCTCCGCAAATGATACCGCTATAATTTATAAATCGGACTCATGGGACACTCTACGGCAGGAGATCGAGAATGACTTTTTGCTGATTACAGGCTGGTTTAATGAAAACAAAGTTTGTATCGTTCTCCTGTGGTGCATCCACATTGACGGCATTCGATAAATTGATCATTGGAAGACCAGAATTAGATATTGAAATTAAGTCGGCCAGTAGTATAAAATATTTGGAAATAAAGATAGGCTCACATTTAAGATGGGAGAGTCAAATAAAGGAATTGGTCTCGAAGCTTCGCAGTCTATTGTTTATGTTTAGACAATTAAAGGGAATTTTTGATTCGGGTGTCATGAGGAATCTGTACTATGCGCTGATCGAATCCCTTATAAAGTATGGAATTGTAGGGTGGGGTGGAGCTCTGTATTCACAGATGAAGAGCCTGGAGGTTACACAAAAGCGATTTCTTGTCATAATATATAGTAAACCATTAAATTATCCAATTGACCTGTTGTACAGAGAAAGTAAAATAATGGATTTACGTCAACTCTACGCAAAAAAAAAACATCTTGTTATGGATACATAAGAATCCACAAATTATGATAGATATTGGCAAAAGGTACTGCACGAGATATAAAAAAAGTGATTGATTGATAAATAAATCATTATTATTATATCTATATAATAATAATAATAATAATAATAATAATAATAATAATAATAATAATAATAATAATAATAATAATAATAATAATAATAATAATAATAATAATAATAATAATAATAATAATAATAATAATAATAATAATAATAATAATAATAATAATAATAATAATAATAATAATAATAATAATAATAATAATAATAATAATAATAATAATAATAATAATAATAATAATAATAATAATAATAATAATAATAATAATAATAATAATAATAATAATAATAATAATAATAATAATAATAATAATAATACAACTGTATTCATAAAATCCCAAACGGGCAAGGAAAACGTCAAAACATATGTAATATGTAGCAACTCGTCACACAGAGCATGATGTATAAAGATTGTAAATCTATAATTAGGGACATAACAAAAAAATGCTCCAAACCCACAGTTAAGGAGTCAATAACTAAAATTTAAAAAAAACATATAAAAACAAACTCATAAAAGCGCATAAAATGCAGAACACTGCGCAAACAAAACAACAATTAACCTACACAACATACGCTTTTACGCATGCACACTTCAATGGACAAATACATATCATATGTATATATTAAAAGGTCTATACGATGTATTAAATTGGGACAAGAGACATACAAATAAGCATCACCCATTATTTAAATATTCATTTATTGGATAAAATGGGTGGTCTAAAAAATAATTCTTTAGCTCTCTCTTAAATTGTACAAGCTCAATTATGTTTCTTATGTACACAGGTAAATGGTGATATGCTCTTATTGCTATATATTTTGTTCCTTTCTGGAAAAGTGAAGTAGAGTGTTGAGGTACAGCAACAATACCTGTATTTCTAGTTGGACAATTGTTTCCCAACATATTAAAATACTTTGGGTTTTCTCTCACAAAGAGTGACAAACTAAAAAGATAGAGTGAGTAAAACGTCATTATCCGAAGGCGAACAAATAGAAGAGCACAGTGTTCATAATATTTTGCGCCACTCTACTCTTACAATACGTTTCTGAATAATGAATAGTCTGTGCGTATATGCTGATGCTCCCCAGATTATAGGTCCATACCTGAGTCTGCTACCTACGTGTGCGTGATAAAACAACCGAAGTATACCATCTTCCACTGTATATTTTAACTTAGACAAAGCAAAGTAGGCACTATTTAGTCTGGCCGTCACATAATCGGTATGAGGTTCCCAGTTTAGAAATTTATCTACTATAACCCCTAAAAATTTGGTATTATTTGCTGCATTTTTATTATTACACAAACTGAAAGCACTGTTTTGTCTGGCGTAGATATTTTCAAATTTTATGTTAACAGTTTTTTCAAGATTTAAAATAAGTCTATTTTCTCTACACCAATCAGACATTCCCCTCACAACCTTAGCACACGAGATCTCCAGTTCTTGAGAAGTACTAGCTGCAACAAGAACGAAGTGTCATCGGCAAATTGGCATATATTAGTAGTTTGATTCTCAACGAAGTATTGCTGCAGATGATTTGTATATAAGAGAAAAAGAATTGGGGACAGGACACCTCCCTGTGGGACTCCTCTCAAATTATTACTAAATTTTGACTTTATCTGCACATTCGCAGTATCGTCACACTCCCCAGTCAGCTGTACATATTGTTTTCTATTTGAGAGGTAGCTGGCAAACCATTCCAACCCAATACCTCGTATACCGTATTGTCCTAGTGTCCGCAAAAGCTGCTCATGGTCTACTAGGTCAGAACCCTTTGATAAATCATAGTATAACCCGGCAACATTCAGCCCCTTGTCGATGTTTTCTACGATTTTGTTGACAGTCTCATACAAGGCAGCTATTGTTGATTTTTTCTTACAAAACCCATGATGGGATGATGAAAGTAACTGAAACCTATTGGCGTAGTTATCCAGCCTATTAAACATTGCACGTTCTATAATTTTGGCAAACACTGAATGAACACACACACAGGTCGGTAATTGTCCAAAGATGTCCTCTCCCGTCTCTTGTGTATCGATACCCATTTTCCAATCTTTAATCGGTCAGTAAATATTCCCTGCAAAAAGGAATTGTTTATTATACAAGTGAGAGGCGACACGATTAGGTTAGAAATCAGGCCAACCATTGTACATGGCAAGCCATCTGGACCCTGAGACCTCTTGTTTGTACACAATTTAACAAACTTACTTACTTAAGTCTCGTCCACTGGTGCCAGGAAGAAGCTATGTTGTGTGCAATAGTGAGACCTCATACCTATATTATAATGCGAGATACCTGACTGATTACCAGTTTTTTCAAAATGATCCTTAAAACAATTACTAATCCGAAGTAAATCAGTCTCTTTATTTCCGTTTATATCAATCTTCCAGACATTTGCATCATTCTGCTCCGTGCCTGCCCTAATAATGTTCCAGGCTTCTTTAACTATATTTTTAGAATTGGCTAGCCTTTTATCATTTCTGATTTTTTTGCCAGTGTTATACTCTTGCGGTGTCTCCTTATCAAATCATCATACGCCTCCTTCAACTTACAGTCGCCCGTTAAGGAATACGGCAAATGCATTTCCCTAAGCAAGCTGGCAGTTTCTCTAATTTCAGGTATTAACCAACTTTTCTTTTTATCTTTTCTAATTTTTATTCGCTTCAAAGGAAAAGCTATTTCATAATTATAAATTATTGTGTAAACAAAATTATTATACTGTGCGTTGACATTATTTTCCATATAAACATGTTCCCACTTTTCTTTGCTTAATAAATTGTAAAACATATTCTTATTTTCCGAACAAAATGAACGTTTAAATATATACATTGCATAAGTTTCTCTCTCTATCGGCATTGTAAAACAAACAGCTTGATGGTCAGATAGATGAGATGCATGCAGTGATGTTGTATATTCAGTTTCAAAATTTACAAATATATTATCCAGCAAAGTAGCAGAGTCAGGTGTTATTCTTGTAGGACATGCTATAACTCCCCTAAAGTTAAACGAATCCAATACGTCTCTAAATGCCTTCTGACCATGACCGCCCATCAGTGAATTCACATTAAAGTCACCCCCTAACCAAATACCATCGTACAAGCTTTTTAATGCATCACACCCGCTAAACAAGACACATGCAGGAAACGTTTCAAAATTGACAATAATCATCCACTTTGAAACATTTAATTTCAACTCTTATGTAATGTTTCTGAAATGTTCGTCTCAATGTGACACAATCACGGAACGTTTCAATGGTGAATATTATTGAGGATTTAAAACATTGAGTATAATCATGCAGTAATGTTTCGGAAAAAATACGTGCTGTTAAATTATTGACAGCAATAGCCCATATGGAAATCATATACTTGACTCTCAAAAATTAAGAAAAAATATAGGAAGAAGAAGAAGGCAATGGCTCCACGGCTCCACCACGTATGCAATCTGCAATTTGCAATGGTTGTGCTGTAAATAGCTATAGGACCATAATAATTGTGTGATTTTGTTATATATTCTATTTTAAATTCTGTGTTTTATCTTAAAGAAAATTTACTTGAAGGAACCTCAATACAGTGATGGAAGGGCAGGTAAGTGGAATATGTTGTTTGCATTCTTAGGTTTTTTATTCCATGTCCTATTACATAATATTATAACTATTACTACCACCACTTCCAAACTTTAAATTCAGTTTCTTGCTTTTTCCTTAGTATTAACAGATACACAGCATAACAAACAATAACAATTATATGTGACAAACATTTTTTATGTCCATATTATATAATAGTTTATGTTTATGTGTCTTAACCTTACATTTTGCGGTTTCTAGTTTATTGTATGTTATAGATATACATATTACATTATTTATTTATTTGTGGTTGGAAACGAAATGATGAATTCGTCAAATCTTGTAAATGTTCTCATTTGCGTCGCATGGTAAAGAAGCAGTAGCACAGGAATATGAAAGTCTAAGCAAAATTGCTACAACCATTGAAAATTCAACATAATTACCTACAATTTTCAATAGATATGCTTACGAACAGAGTGATCTTGGGGCTACATTAAGCACCAGCTTCACTCCTATATCAAATATTTAATATGGTTATTGTTCTTGAGGGTGGTGTTTTTAACATGAAAGAATATATGATTAAACGTTGAATGAAACGGCTTATCCTCCAGACACCAAAATTTATTTCAGATTTCTCTTACTCCCGACGCGTTTCGACACTCCAAGAAGTCATCTTCAGGGTATAAATCTACAAAATCTTTTGTAGATTTATGAAATAAATTTTGGTGTCTGGAGGAGAAGCCGTTTCATTCAACGTTTAATTATGGTAATCCCAGACGGTGTGACGTTCAGAAATGAAATGAAAGAATATGCTTACAAATAAATAACTATATGATTATGATATTTGGGTATTGCAGTGCGTTTTACAGTCATTGATTTTTTTTTCAGAGGCTGTCCGCAGAAAGAATCTTTGCCATCACATACCATCTTTTTCAGGAAGTTGTTTCTAATTGGCTAAGGCATAATCAAATCTTAAAGTCAGAAGAAAGATTAAAATAAAAGTGATATCTTTGTTATTCAGAATACTTATTCATTTTAGTTGCTTTTTCAGTAAATCTCATTTATCTTTTATGTTGGTTCTTTTTCATTTGCAAAAAAATTAATAAATGTTGGTCGTTGTATTGAATTTTTAGATTTATGAATAATAGTGACTGATTTTTTGTTTCTTGTATTATGTTGTATTGTAACATGTTATTTTATTTTGTTTCTGTGATAAATATCTTTATCTTTTCCTTTTTATTCGCTATATCAGTGTGACCCAAGTTTTTTTCTGTTTTATATGAATAAATTTATTTACATATTTCTCTGACAGTTATTTTTTATTTACCTACATATGAATATAAATAAATAATAAACATAAGTGTATTTATCTTTTCTGTATAATACAATATGAACTAATTTCTCAAATATGTTACAAATATTTTTAGTATTTTCAATTTGTTGAGTAGGTACCTATACCTACTATAAATTATATAATGTATGCAAAAATTAAACAATTCAAGTCTTGAAAACTCAATTGTCAAGACTTAAGTTTTCTGAAATTTTGCATTGTATTACTAAAATATTTGTAACATGTTTAGTGTCCTTAGTTTTTATATTGTTTTAGAAGTGATACATATATGTATTTTAAAACATTTATGAAGCATTCTAGAGAGGGTATCATTATTTTGAGCAGAAACATTCCTGCAACTTTCTGAAAACATTGCGCAGGTATGTTTTGAAACATTACTGAAACATTCGACGGAAATGTTTCAATGAAACAAATTGTAGGTAGGACATGGGTCGTTTTCACAATGAATGAGAAACATTTGGGTAACTTACTAGTGAATGTTTCATGTTTCTAAAAACAATTTCTGAAACGTTTCCTAGATATTAATTTGTTTTCTGGTAAAGCTCGAACAGCCTATCAACAAAGTAACCTACATTAGAGGCAGCAGATCTGTATAAAGATACTATTACCATTTTTTTACCCTGAATATTAGCTTCCACACATGAATACTCAAATAATTTTTCTGTTCTTGTAACCTTAAAATTAAAGTCAACTGGTTCAATATCAATATTAATATTTTTCTTTGTATTGCAACCCCTCCGCCGACTGATTCACTGCTGCAAAAATAGTTAACCAACATATAGACTCTTAGTACAAAGTTCGTAATTTCTACAGAATTTGAACGATATTCGCAAAAACTAACTACGTCTACATCTAGTTCATCAATAAATGCCTCCAGTTCACCAATCTTGTGCTTGACACTTCGCACATTAAACTGCAAAAATTTCATGGCATCTGATATTTTCTTTTTCCCACGTGGTTGTATGTTTGGTTTGTCTCCTTGTTTAGCGTTGCTGTGTTTGTTTTCTATAAAATGGCTCACCTGATTCCCTGTGTAAGGCTCCTTTTGTGAAAAAAATCTATTTACACATGTTCCTGCTGGCCAAATTGAGGGATCCACAATTTTCTCAATCTGTTCCTCCATTACAGTGACCTTAAATGATGAGTAATACTGGGGATATAACGATTTGAGCATTTCACACTTCACTTCTTGAAAATTCGGCTTCAAATAGTTTAATACATCATTCGCACTTGTATCAGGGTGTAGTTTGTAAACATGTAGAAAAACATATTTCGGTAATGCTTTAAAAGCAGTCTCATTGTCTATGCTTTTAGTTCCCACTATTGGTTTATTTCTAGTTTTTCGTCTATACACCACGTTCCATAAACTATCGTCTTTTTCATTTAAATTTAAATTTACAACATCGTCATAAATTTTTTTGTTATGGGTTTGTTTTATTGCTGATGCTACCTCGCTTCTTGTGATTTTGTTAACGTTCCGGTTACAGGAATCTGTCAGGCCCGGCATCGGAGACGCACACTCAGCCACAGGTTTTTCCATTTTACAGTCGCTACTCTCACTCCGTTTTACGGCATTATTGTAACTCGCAGTTTTCTTACCCCCACGAGTCTTCTGGCTACTAGCAGATGGCGCTTCTTGCTTTTTGACTTTATTAATTTCATCTTGTTTCCTTTTCAACAAATCAATAATTAATTGTTGATCGTTAATTTGGAGTTCCATGTGTTCATTTAATCGCCTTAATAATGAAATTTTCATATCTTGCTCAGATGTTGCCTGTGCATCTGCACCGTAAGCGGTCCATACGTCTCGATGGTCACCCCGAACACTCTTGTCATGGTTAGTTTGTGAGTCATGGAAAACATCATCACCACCGTCACTAATAAACAATTTCTCAATATAACTCTTTACACACACTTGTCATCCCGTTAGGAAGCCTTCTATAGACTAATATATCCACCAAATTGGTTTTCGTTAACTTATTTAACTCCTTTATGAGAGATAGTTTCTCACACTCCACTTCTCCATCCGCCATCTTTGTGATATAATATATATATATATATATATATATATATATATATATATATATATATATATATATATATATATATATATATATATATAAACTTAAAAATTTAAACTGACCCCGGATATGAGTTCTAGGGGTCCTAGTTCGCACTCAGTTGCAAAAATTTTTTCAAAATTCAAAAGTCGGGATCTCCCCATTAGTGAATTTTTTCTACGGAAATTCACTAAAAGATAGATCATGGTGGTGTATATACAGATGTTTCATAATTAAATGGTGATCCTTAAAGGTGATAATCCTTGGATGATTTTAAGAAAAATTCATCATATGAACATAGGTTCACCATCCCTTTATTTCTGAGATACAGAGTGTTGAAATATGAAAAAAAAACCTCAATGTATCCAAACCCGCTCTGAATATTTTTTCAATTTTGGTAGATACAAAGTACGCATAAAATACATTTTTCCAGGATAAAGGATTCCCCCAAAAAGATGATAAAACCCTTTATTTGACACGGAAATTTTATTCACGGGCGAAGCCATTTTTACGTAAACTTTCATAACAATCATTTTCGGGCCGATGAAAATCCGCATGCAATCGTGGAATTTCATCACCAGGAGCAGCTCTCCTACCACGCAGATTGAATTGACATAATTATCGCCGGTTTCTTGAAGATAATTTGTCAGTTCTGTTGGAAGATGTCCCTATTTCAATGCGAAATCTCATGTGGTTTAGGCACGACGGTGCAACTGCGCATTTTAGTCCTCTGGCACGCAAATATTTAAGCCAAAGCTTGAATAACCGCTAGATAGGTCGTGGGAACACAGTCACGGCCACGGTCTAAAGTCTGGATTATTTTCTTTGTGGACATTTTAAGATGTTGGTTTACAATCAACCAATTCGAACTGAGGGAGAATTGCGAAACCACGTGATAGTTTCCTGTGAAGCTATAAGGAATACTCCAAGAATTCTCCAAATAGTACGCCAGTCAATGAGAAGGAGGGCTGAAGCGTGCAAATTTGCAGGTGGCAGATATTTTCAGCTGTTAATTTAATTTTGTTCAACAGCTATAAGTTTTTCAAAATAAAAAAATGTATTTCTATGCGTATTTATTACTAAAACTAAATAATAGTTACTATAATATATAAAAATCTAACCTAGATGCTTTGATTACCACAAACTGTGAAATTGAGACTAAAAGAAAAATCTCATAGGGACAAGCAAATTAATGCACTAAGGAATACTCCAGAAATTCGCCAAAGAGTACGCCAGTCGATGAGAACTAGGGCTGAAGTATGCAAACTTACAGGAGGCAGACATGTTCAACAGTTAATTTAATTTTGTTATATTTTTTTCAAAACAGCTATACCTAAGTTTTTCAAAATAAAAAATGTATTTCGGTGCGTCTTTATTACTAAAACTAAATAATAGTTACTATAAAATATAAAAAGCTAGCCTAGATGCTTTGATTAACACAAACTGTGAAATTGAGACTAAAAGAAAACATCTCATAGGGACAAGTAAATGAATGCACTAAGGAATAGTCCAGGAATTCGCCAAAGAGTACGCCAGTCGATGAGAAGGAGGGCTGAAATATGCAAATTTGCAGGAGGCGGACATTTTGAGCAGTTAATTTAATTTTGTTATATTTTGTACAAAACAGCTATACCTAAATTTTAAAAATAAAAAATGTATTTCTATGCGTATTTATTACTAAAAGTAAATAATAGTTACTATAAAATATAAAAATCTAGCCTAAATGCTTTGGTTACCACAAACTGTGAAATTGCGACTACAAGAAAAATCTCATATGGATAAGCAAATATGTTTATATCGCTGCAAGTGCGGTATGGTAGTGAATTTTCATAGAAATGATCTGACACCAAACATTTTTTCAATAAAATACTTTTTTTCTTGCGAGATAGAGATCTGCATTTTGGCATATAGTTTAGTATTTCTAACGTAAACCTGTGTACCAAATTTGATTACTATAGCTTTGTTATTTTTGGAGATAAAATTCCGAAGGAAATCCCAAAATTTTTCAGGAAAACCAGCTCAGGTTTTCCTGGCTACCGAACACCGAACTTATCCTAGCCACCTACAAAGGGAAGTACCAAATTTTATTACAATCGGCCCATTATTTTATGAGTTATCGGTGTAATATATATATATATATATATATATATATATATATATATATATATATATATATATATATATATATATATATATATATATAATACTCTCGATTATTCGTGTGCGGATTATCCATGCTGAGAAATTCATCAAAATTTCAAATCGGGAATAGATCGAAATTTCAATTTTTTCCGTTTCCTCTCGCACAAATATTACAAATATCCCTAATAAAAACCAACGACCGTCTAAGTTCGGGTCTGCCTATTATAATTACTACGTTGCAAAAATCATGAGGAAAATAAAACTGTAAAATTCCTTAGAACCTGTAGGTAGTGTAGTAGTATATGTACAAGAAAAATAAAATGTCACAGAATTCTTATTCTGTTGTGATGAATTTCTATTTATCTCCGAACATCACTGTCACTACAATAGGAACGCCGAGAAAGATTTATATCCCGGAATGTTTATGTTAAGGTCATACATTTTAATTGCTCCTATCTTTTAGTGAATTTTCTTTAAAAAATTCACTAATGAGGAGATCCCGACTTTTGAATTTTGAAAAAATTCCTTCAAATTAACACTAATTAGGCCCCCGAGAACACATATCCGGGGTCAGTTTCAGTTTATATATATATATATATATATATATATATATATATATATATATATATATATATATATATATATATATATATTTGTGTGTGTGTGTGTGTGTGTGTGTGTGTGTGTGTGTGTATCACACCGATAACTGAAAAAATAATGGGCCGATTTTGATCAAATTTGGCGAGTACCTTTCTTTTGCCAGTAGCTTGGATAAGTTCGTTAGCCAGAAAATCTGCTTAGTTGAAATAGATTAAACAATGATTTGGCTTAATTTCACAGAAGGATTCCCGCGGTCAGTACCAGTTCTGAGCTGACCTTAAATGTAGGGAATATCGACAACGAAATTTTTGATGCATGTTTGTAAGAAAATTAATTCGGGGCTCAGCAAGTGCGTTACGGTAGTGAAGTTAAATTGAATGCCTCAAATTTGAATAGCTCAATTTGTTATTAACCTATAAGGTTCGTTGGACAGGAAACTAGTTTTTTCGGAAACATGTTAAGTTTCTTCTCGAACATTTTTTGTACATTTTCAAACAGTAAAGTTATTTTCATGAAATATCGTACATTGTTTCTACTATAGATGTTATGCTGGTAACCAAATTTGATGTCTGCTTTCTTTAAAAAAACACATATTTGCTATTTAAAACATTTTTATCAAAATTCACTATCATAACGCACTTGCTGCGTCCAGACTTTTACACATTGCATAGCAGTCAGGGCAGAAAGGAACAAAATAAACTTGTGTTGAGAAGGACACAGCTGTTAAATATTCTGGATGCACTTTCTTTTCAATTTATTAAGGCTACCGAAAATACTTAGGTTGTCGTTTGTCAATTGATTTTCGACTGCAAATTTTGTGATTCCAAAGCGAGTTTGTGTATTCGCGGTCTGTTTTCTATTAAATGCGGTATACATACAGCATGTCGCTGAAACGGAAAAGACACAAAGACACGTTTATGAAACAAAAACTTGAAATCATCATTATTGATCTACAGTAATTTTGTCATTGAACCTCTATTATTTTGGTGTGTGTGATCATATAGGTGTATATATATATATATATATATATATATATATATATATATATATATATATATATATATATATATATATATATATATATATATATATACATAGACACACATTTCATTATGCTCGGATCATTCGTGTTGCGGGAATATTTATAACAGATTTTGCTGCAATCATGAATCATCTCACACAATGAGAATAATAACTATATTTTATCAAAATATAACCGTGTTCCAATTGTTATAGTGATTCAATTATTTTAGCAGATATGATATTTAGTATTTTAATAATAACATCATCAATTCCACTGCATACATATGCAAATGCAATGGACTCATGCACATGCATATGAAATTCTCGAAATTCCAATAATAAAATAAATAAATCCGTAGATCTGAATCATTGTATATAAACCTAACAATGGCCGAGTTCACGAGACGCCAGTAAAAAAATGTCAACATTTTTTGACATAACAATGCAGCTGCTGTTGCCTAGTGAACTCGCCCAATTATTACAAATAACATTCCAACAATGGCAAAACTGTGTGTGTTTTTTTTCTTTAACGTTGATCTATTTCCGCGACTGTGGCCAATCACCGACGCCAGGGAGCAGTTTCACCTCGCTATGCTGGAAATTTTGCCGAACCCCCGCCTTTCTGTAAGGAGGATAGGGATCTTTAACGTGCCCAACAGCGCCTATACACGGGACCGACGGCTTTACGCCCCCTCCAAAGGGCGGAACGTGCATACATTCAACTCGAATACAATGCCACAACCTCGGTTGATGTTAATGTTACAGTATGTACTGAAAAGTGAAAGGGGAACCCTGGGAATAGAACCCAGTACCCTTCGGGTCAGAGGCACATGTTCTTACGACTGAACCACCGAGGCTATATGACAAAACTAAGTTAGGTACTTTAACCAATAACACGAATTCATTCATATTGTTAAAATTTACTGTGAAAAAATAAGTGCAGCAATTTTTAAAATTCTTTTTTTCTTGTATATGGTCCAACAAAACACCAAAAAAAAAAACCGTCTGCATGCAGCAAGTGCGTTATGGTAGCGAATTGTTATAGAAATGATCTACGCTTTTTTTAACGAATATTATAAATGTGCCAAGAAAAATAATATTTGTCGGTAATATTATTTACTAGATTTTGTTGAACACAAATATTTTGGACTTAAGTCCCCCTGTGACTTACAGGGGTACCAAAATGTTATTCATTAAATGCTTATACCTTTTAGTGAATTTTCGTAGAAAAAATTTACTGACTAAGAAATCGCGACTTGTGATTTTAAAAATATTCTTCAAATGAGCGTGAACTAGGCCCCCCAGAACACATATCTGGGCTCAGTTTCAATTTATATATATATATATATATATATATATATATATATATATATATATATATATATATATATATATATATATATATATATATATATATACATATAGTGGAGCTTCTATAACTCCAATTTTTTACTAACAACATTGAATTTTGAACAGGTGGTGGTGGTGGTTGTTGTAAGCTAGCCTCGAAAGTTTCCTTTCATTAGCCACAGATTTTTGTTACTAAAAAGTCCTTAAACAATCACAATACTTGCCTTGCCCCCTATTACAATACTTTTGTTTCTTTTTTTTAAATTTTGTCACATAATAATAGATCGCAACGCATAGCAATAGAATCCATTCATTACAAATTTATATGTTTTTACATACAGTTTGTTTGTATCTAGAAGTATTTACACATAAATGATTTATTTGACAGAAATAAACATGTTTTTTTGTTTTTTTTTTAAATTTTTTTTTTTTGTGTTTCTTAATTTTGAACATATTTTAGTGCTATTTAATCTCTGTAAGTCGAATATTCTATATCACGAATATTTCTGTAAAGCGAAGAAAATTTGGGTATTCGAACCATTATTTTATTGTACAAAACATCTCTATAAGTCGAAGTTGAAAAAATTAATGTATCTTGTCAGAAATTGATTCTACAAAAGGCCAAACACAACCTCATAAATCTAAGGCAATTAATATTTGCGACTTACTTTGTATTACACACTCTACTAGGGTCGGATACTGGAACAGCATGCACTAAAAAACTAGTGATGGGTCATTTAATTGTCGGTTATTTTTAAACGGTTGTCGACCGGCAACGGTAACCACCAGTTGTGGATTTATAAAAATAAGAGCTTACAAAATAACGCTTTTTACACTAAACTAGAATTCGGAGTCGTATCTGTTTCAGTTCCACTGCAACTAGGTTCGATGAATAAACATCGGGTTTCATCGGCAACTGTTAAATTTAACTATTTAACGGGATGAATGGACATGCGACTGGGAATGAAATAAATATGTATGGGTATGCTATGCAGTATAGAGCAGACTTTACTTCATAACATATTTCTTAACAGGAAACACGTTATTTATACTCTAGTGTGCTCACTCTTGCTCACAGCTTGGGGAATGTAGGATACTATCCATCGACTATCCAGTTCAAAATAACAGCGAAATAACTGAAGCTGTTACTTTCAACGGTTATTATGAAATAACGTAAACGGCTTCAACTCTTAATAGAAAATAACGGTTTTTCCCATCACTATAAAAAACACATCCTCCACTTCAGACATTACAATAATAATGCATTAAGTAGTATGTTTAAATTAGTTAAGGAACCCAATACCTATTTCTCACCATCTTTAACTTTGAAACAGTTTATGTATCTACAGTGCCAACTGTCAGCTCTCTTTAAACCTGATTTGCTCTCCACTTTTTTTAGTTCAGTATCGCGACATCATCTAGCCCAGTACTTTATTTTATATTACGTAGGGAATTTTAATATCCGTTCCGATTTACCACAAGCAATAATAAAAAACTCTGGACGCAGCAAGTGCGTTATGGTAGTGAATTTTCATAAAAATGTTTTTAATGCAAATATGTGTGTTTTCTTTTTAAGAAAGCAGGCATCAATTTTGGTTACCAGTATAACCTATATAGTAAAAACAATGTGCCATGTTTCATAAAAATAACTTTATTGTGTGAAAATGTACAAAAATTTCCAAAAGTAAACTTAAATGGTTCCCGGAAAAACTCGTTTCTTGGTCAACGTTATAGGTTAATAGCAAACTGGGCTATTCAAATATGAAGCATTTGATCAAAATTCGCTACCATAACGCACTTGCTGCATCCAGAATTTCTTTTCTTACAAACATGCATTATATTTCGATGGAAAATGCAAAAATGCAATAACATAAGGAGTGTTTGATTAAAAAAAAAAAAGAAAATTTGTATCACCAATGGGCCACCTGTGATTGTATAAATATTTTTTAAGATGTAGCTCAAGACAGCCTATAATTAATATATACAATTTTTTTTCATATCTTGTATAATAACGGATATATTGAGCTTTATTGATTTTTTTACGAAAATTCGACAAAAATTATATACCATTAAACGATAAACTATAGCTAAGACTACTGCCAAGCATCAGAGAAAGGGTCTATTTGAAATGAATTTTCTGGAAACATTTTAGTAAAATGACGGCTGAAAGTAAGACTTCAGGGTTTGTAAAACATCCTTCTTGAGACATTTCATTTCCATAGCCCGTATTAGATTCAAGTTATTTGCCTAAATGTTGCCGATTTTGACGTTTTGAATCGCAACTTTGACGTTTTGAGGAAAACCCCAATTTATTTTTCTTTAAATGCATATAACCTTTTTGTCTTTTAACCTACATAGCTAAATGTTGGTAAGTAACTTACCTATAAAGATATAAACCCGCGTACCAAATTTGGTTGCCCTTACTTTGTTAATTCCGGATATAAAATTTTTTCGAAAGAAAACACGAAATTTTCCGAGAAAACGTGGGCAGATTTTCCTGGCTAACGAACTTATCCAAGCCATTTGCAAAAGGAATTTATTCACCAAATTTAATCAAAATCGACCCATTATTTTTTGAGTTATCGGTGTGATACATACATATATATATATATATATATATATATATATATATATATATATATATATATATATATATATATATATATATATATATATATATATATATATATATATATATATATATATATATATATATATATATATATATATATATATATATATATATATATATATATATATACAGGGTGATTCTTTGGCGAAAAATAAGGGGTGTCTTTTCTATAAAGTTTTTCTTGAAACCCCTTCTCCTCTATTTTGCAGCCCTTTGAAATTTTGGCAAAAAAAAAAGTTTTCATTAAATTTCTCCGTTATGGAATAATTTTTAAAAAAACCAAAATTTTGCAGATGCATAAGGCTAACAAAATGACAGTTTTAAAAGAATGTTATAACCCTATAATGTTCACAAGAGGGTGAAAAAACCTACCCTTACATTATTTTTTATCAGTACTTTTTATTGTGTGTACTGTTTTCAATTTTAAAAAATTATTTTAAAATAAGGATTAATTTAGCAACTTTTTTATGTCTTGACATTTTCTCATAAAATTGTTAGTTTCATCACAAAAAAATAAAATATTACTCAGATCGATGTCACATGAATTTACAGAGTTATTTTATTTTTTTGTGATAAAACTAACAATTTTATGAGAAAATGTCAAGATATAAAAAAGTTTTCTAAATGTTTTTTTAAAATAGCAAACGGTACACACAATAAAAAGTACTGATAAAAAATAATGTAAGGGTAGGTTTCTTCACCCTCTTGTGATAACATTATAGGGTTATAAAATCCTTTTGAAACTGTCATTTTATTAGCCTTATGCATCTGCAAAATTTTGTTTTTTTAACTTATTCCATAACGGAGAAATTTAATGAAAACTTTTTTTGCCAAAATTTCAAAGGGCTGTAACTTGGAGGAGAAGGGGTTTCAAGAAAAACTTTATAGAAAAGACACCCCTTATTTTTCGCCATAGAATCATCCTGTAAAATTTTTCGCATCAATTTAGAAACAACCTGTATGTATATATATATATATATATATATATATATATATATATATATATATATATATATATATATATATATATATATATATATATATATATATATATATATAAACATATAAAAATTGAAACTGACTCCGGATATGTGTTCTGGGGGGCCTAATTAGCGCTCATTTGAAGAAATTTTTTCAAAATTCAAAAGTCGAGATCTCCTCATTAGTGAATTTTTTTTTTTTAAATTCACTAATAGTTAAAGTACCTGTCAGTGCAAGAAAAACTAAATGTTTTAAAAGAAGTAGATAAGCGTCTTTTTATGAAAAAGTTCGGGACGCAGCAAGTGCGTTATGGTAGTGAATTTGCATTAAATGATTCAAATTTGAGTAACTCAATTTTCTATAAACTTAGAAAGTTGAATTTTGGTGCGTAGTAAGGTATTTCCCAAGGCAACATATGCACCAAATTTCATTAAAATACCTTTGTAATTTTCGGAGTAAAAATTTTTTTTCGAAAGAAAACTCAAAATTTTCCCACCAAATACACTATCCACAATTCTGAAGAACCGTGACAAACTTGGACATGGCTTGAACGAAAATTGTGTCATTACCTCTCGAAAAAGAATCAAGTCCTGTGTATACGCTGATGTTGACGAAGCGATGTTACAGTGGATCACTGCTGCCCGCGATCAAAATTGACCATTATCTGGACCCATTATCAGACAAAAAGCTCAAGAATTTGCAACCAGATTTGGACACAACAATTTTTCAGCGAGCATTGGGTGGCTTGATAAGTTTAAACAACGTCATAATATTATTCCAAAAATTGTTTGTGGTGAACGTGGTGATGTTAACGAACAATCGGCGACTGACTGGAAGAATACTATTTTACTGAATCAAATTAGTAAATACCACCCCAATGACCGTTTTAATGCTGAGGAAACCGCTCTATTTTCTTAAGAGTTTACCGAATAAAACATTCGCTTTTAAAATTAAAAGCGTCACGTTGGAAAGCGTAGCAAAGAACGACTAAACAATAATGGTTGCTTCAAATATGACGGGGTCTGAAAAGTTAAAATTATTAGTGATTTCAAGAGCAAAAATCCACGGTGTTTTAAGGACATAAAATCGTTAGAAGTTAATTATGAAAGCCAAAGCAGGGATGACCAGCGACTTATACAGGAAGTGGCTTGTCGAATTAAACAGAAAAATCGCTCAACAGAATAGAAAAATTTTGTTATTTGTTGACAACTGTCCAACTCATCCCAAAAATATGAAGTCTATCCCATATAGATCTTGTGTATTTTCCACCCAACATGACTTCGGTTTTGCAACCTATGGACCAGGGAATCATCCAAAACCTTAAGCAGCATTACAGGAGAAATTGTTACTTGAAGTAATATCTTGTATGGAAAATGGACAAACTATTAAAATTACAATTCTTGACGCAATTATAGAACTGAGTTGGTCAATAGATGTCAAGTCAGAAACCACTGCCAATTGTTTCAGAAAGGCTGGATTCGTCAGAGCAGAATCATGTGAAGCTGACGCGGATGACATTCCTTACGGCAACTATCCCCGAGTTACGCAAGCGGAGCTGCAACGCCCCGTCCTCATGCCGACATGGCGTCCAACATCCCCGCCACCAGACTCCTCCTTATTGGCTCGGTCTCTTCAGTCAGGACTACGCCATCCCCCCGGTTGGAGGTGATGGCCACCTGCATATCCCTCCTACCCGCCGGACTGGACGTTCCCGAGGGGCAAGGGCCCGCCCCAGCGGCCGCGGCAGCGCCTCCCCCTCGCAGGAGTGGGGACACACTAGCCGCTTCCCCCCAGTCGCAGGCGCACACCCACGTCTAACCCTCTTGGCCCGCCGCTCCGGCGGTGTCTCCTTTTCCGCCCTTGGACGTTTCGCGTACGCGCCCCCTGTTGACTTGGGCCAGCCAGGCGGCCCTGAAACTGGAGAGCCTGATGGTCCTCCCTGAGTCATGGCCGCCTGTCCAGCTTTCCTCCCTGTGGGCGCAGCTGCGCCTTATCCCTCTTTTGTTTCTGTTTCTCTGCCGAACGCCCGGGGGGCGCTGCAGGGGTATAGCCTTTCAGCCCCTCCCCCGCACTGCGACCCTCGCCCGGTCCCGTCGGCAGGACAATCTCTTTCACTGCCTTGGATAGGGTAGTCCATAAGTCATTCGTTGGTGGTAATTATTTTATTTTTATTATTTCCGTTACAATAAAAAAAAAACATAATCTTTTTTTCAATTTTAATTACAGATTAGGTTTATAATGAATTTTATGTATTTTTTTTACAAATTAAAAAAGTAGCTCAGAAATGGTTGAAAATTAGAATGTGACGGTTCAGACAAAATTGACTTGAAATTTAGCGGCGAATCCAATATATACAATAATATGCACAATAAGCCAAAGGCTGCAGTGCTATCGGGGCGGCAAAGACGCGGACGAGCCCCCAGGGTGAAAAAAAAATACTATAATATATAGGATGCTCTATTTAAAATAAATGAATTGGTTGCGGTTTCCGGTAACAAAATGTGCCGCCATCTTGAAAGTATTTTCATGTAAAACATAGGCATTGACTAGGTCTATGCTGAAAATTTTAGATCGAAATTCCTATTACAGGTTCGAAAGTTTCTAACCAACGAGTTGTGTAAGTCAACCTGTATATATGCATATATGTATATATATATATATATATATATATATATATATATATATATATATATATATATATATATATATATATATATATATATACAGCGTGTTTAAGATGGAAACACCCGTGTAACTTTTGTATTTATAATTTGATTTTGAAGAACAAAAGATATGACAAAAAACTCTATAATCATGTGTGGAGTATAAATGCCGGATGTCTGTAAACAAGTGGAGACTAAGTAGCGATTACTTTTCTAAATGAGTATTTTTTACTTCGGGTATTCTAAAGTACCGAATACAAAATATGCAGTACTGTATTACCCGCCCATCGCTAGTATACCTGCAAAAGGCAGATGAAAGATTTAGCATTCGCATTTTTTATAGAAGTAATAAACAATTGCAAATAAAATGTTCCAATATCTCTCTTGCAATACTTATAAATATCGTTTGAGAAAATGATTTTAGTGGGGACGATTATTCAAATGATCATCTGGATCACCTGATTATAACCATCTCTAATGTCTACATTTCTTTCAAAACAAACATCACAACCAAAATACTATTGTGAATTGATTTTCTCTGTGCTATCGCTATCAATTCTAAAAGTTACAAACTATACAGTGAAAGTTACATTACCACTAAAACACTGACATCAACACACCATATTTAGTAGCATTTAGCAATTATTATGGAAACAGAATAATTTGGGGATGGTCATAGTGTTGGGCAGTATCAATACATTTTATCTTGATATAAATATTGATATGTAAATAAACTATTGAACACTTATTCGATAAAAGGTATTCACTATTTACTATTTTTGTAAATGTATGCATGATAATGTATCACAAAATCAATACTAAAAATCCCTTTTAACATGTTATCTATCTGATATGTATGGATAGCACTAAAACCCCATCTGGGAAGACAATGGAAATCTACAGAGTTCCTTTGAGAGTAGAGTAAAGTATCACTTTACACAATTCGATACATACCTCTATGTTTAACTCATTGAAAACATGATAGTTTCATGAACCTTATAAGGGCTTCTTTGTTTTGTTCTAAGTTTTCATACAGTATTATCTATTGCTCATTATGAATACCTATTGGATATATTTCCTCCATTATATATCTGGTAGGCAACCAACTGAATGAACAAGGCATCTATTGTTCATTCTGATAGATACGGTGCCTAATACTGAATATAAAATAGTGAATAATGTAAATACAGATATATAATAGTTATACACAACATACAACAATATAGGTAATGATCTAGTTTTCTATTCATTATAAAAATGTATTGATACTTCTATGGGATACATTTTAATATTGGATAAAACAATATATTTATTGACACAGCCCACCAATAGATAGCCTGTTCTCTTTCAACTTAAGGGTTTTTAACATTGACCATACTTGGAAAATTTCAATAATACTTTGCTGTAATTTTATAAGCTAAACTTTAAGGACTCAATCTCAATATATTGGAGTCTCCTAACTATATATATATATATATATATATATATATATATATATATATATATATATATATATATATATATATATATATATATATATATATATATATATATAAATATACATATACATATACATATACATATACATATACATATACATATACATATACATATACATATACATATACATATACATATACATATACATATACATATACATATACATATACATATACATATACATATACATATACATATACATATACATATACATATACATATACATATACATATACATATACATATACATATACATATACATATACATATACATATACATATACATATACATATACATATACATATACATATACATATACATATACATATACATATACATATACATATACATATACATATACATATACATATACATATACATATACATATACATATACATATACATATACATATACATATACATATACATATACATATACATATACATATACATATACATATACATATACATATACATATACATATACATATACATATACATATACATATACATATACATATACATATACATATACATATACATATACATATACATATACATATACATATACATATACATATACATATACATATACATATACATATACATATACATATACATATACATATACATATACATATACATATACATAAATATATATATATATATATATATATATATATATATATATATATATATATATAGTGTGGCCCATTTAAGATGGAAACACCCCTGTAACTTTTGTATTTAAAATTTGATTTTGAAGAACAAAAGATATAAGATGAAAAACTCTATAAATGATATGAAAATTGTTTTCTATGTCACCTGATCAAGACACTAATGCAGTTTTTCGATGTCAAAAAATGCGACTATTCCCATTTTAAGGGATTAGGGCCATTTTTATGAAGAAAATAAGTATGCCACTGCATTATACATCCCTCAAAATAGATATATGCCAAATTTCATAAAAAAAGAAGAATTATTAACCATTTCAAAAAAGTTTATTTGTGTGACTCGCTTATATATATATATATATATATATATATATATATATATATATATATATATATATATATATATATATATATATATACTGCTATATATATATATATATATATATATATATATATATATATATATATATATATATATATATATATATATATATATATATATATATATATATATATATATATATATATAGCAGTATACAGTGGAATCCACCTCCACAAAATTACTTTATGTACAAAAAAGAATGAGTCAAATAGGTACAATAAAAAGCGTGAATAGAGGTTTTTCTAATTAGTCAACAAGAGAACTCTCCAAAACCAGGACATTGGATGCTGTCAAAATTTAAGGTTAAAGGAAACTAACTTAAAATACGGAGAGAACTTATGCGACTTTTTAATAAAGAAATCTACCCAGCATTTGGAAAAAAAGTAAATAGCTAACCGAAAAGAGTAGTTTCATGTACAACATGCTTATGTAAAACCGAAGCTTACAGAATATTTAGAGCCTAACTATACATATATAAGTTTTGACGGTATACTATTTAGACTAATTCTAGAAAAAAACCTCGCAGGCTACTGGGTATACCGGCCACTGTAAAACTAGATTACAAACATACCTGAATCTTTTTAAAAATACATTTTTTTGGAATATGCTTCGCAAGTTTAAAACTCCATGACAGTTGCTTATATTTGGGGTTATCTTGAACACATTTTAAAAAATTACTTCCTAATTAGTCACATGCGATGATAAAAATTAACTCCAACTAAGTGGCTTAAAATATAATAAAGTATAATTTCACATTTACTATTTACAATAATTCAATAATTCAATTACGGGATAACAAACAAGCGACTTGACTTGACAATTCTACCACATCCTAAACTAAAATACAAAATCAACGTCGCCAAACTAAAATCTAAATTTAGAAATTCACCAGATTCTATCTCAAAAAATCACTAAATTTTCCTAGATTATTAGTAAAATAACAATTCACCAGATGACAGTAAACATTGTTTGAGCCACCATAATGGAGTCGTAACACGATTTTTTTTATTGCACATTTCGAAAGTTCGTGTGAATATGAGTCTGACACCAGTTATATTTCTTTAAAGATTTCTAATATCGCAGAAAAAAATTATCAAAGATTGCAATAAGTCTATGAATTTGGATTTCAAACCGAGTTATTAGATCACAAAATACCACATAGTTTGTGCTTACGACAGAAGATGGCGCTGGCTGCGAACGGTTTGCGCCCCTCCTGGTGCCGCCGCAGAAACATAATCTTGGTTGCTTGCGACGCTGCCACGTTTGCAACTTTTACATAAGATTTGAGGAATGGTATGACAACGGAGATATGGCAGTTTTATTGCAATTTTAGAAGAATAGGCAAAATTAAATAATAAAATAGTAGCTGTTTCAAGGATTCGTATTGAAAGGTTTTAAAAAAAAAGGAATTTGCAATGTTTGGACCTCGTACATATATCAGTTTACAGTTACTAGATTTAACAAATTATTTATTAATAAAATAGATAAAGATTTTTATACTTTTATTTTTCCTTGCTCTATAAAGTCTTCTGAAAAAATTATATTTCATTTGGGTAAATTTTAAAATTATTCATGGGACAAAATACTTTCAGATGCTCACATATATTGTCAAACCTATATTTATACAAGTTTATTCATGTTATTTAAGACAAAAGGATGCGCCTAGATTACTTGTTTAAAAAATATTTTTTGGTGTGGATGGGTGCCTATTAGAAGAAGCAGGTAAGTAATTATATTAGTGACATAGTGGTAATGATAGAGTTGTTTTCATTCGTAGGGACTGAATTTTTCTATAAGTACAATTGTAGGGAATTTCTGACATTAAAGATAACCATAAGAGACATATCACTGGGTGAGTTCACCCGGCGCTAGTAGCTGTCAGCGGCTGCCATAACAATTTATAGCAAAAAATGTTAACGAATGTCAACTTTGGGCGAGTTCACCAGGCGCCAGTAGTTGCATTATTATGTGAAAAAGTGTTGACTAATGTCAATATTTTTTAACATTTTTAGAATGCAATGATTTATCATCAAGTGCACTGCATAGTACGTGAGAAACTGAACAGGGCAAAGGGCAACGCAATATAACTACATTAATTGTCTAAAGTAATATAATCCTCGTTCGTATCTCATAACTAAGTAAGTAAGGTACTACCTGATTCTCAGCTAAAGCTAAGGCTAATAAATAAGTCAGTAAAAGAAATATAACAGTTTGAAACCTTTTAAAAATTAATTGATTAGTGGGTACTTTCGTATATAAATATCTAATGGTGTTTTTAGCTAACCCCAGTAGTAGTAGCAGTGGTGTGGAGGCCAACGCCAAGCAAGTAGGCCACAATGGGCCCTTTTTGCCAACCCCAGCAACCCACCTACTGCTACTACTACTAGCTAACCCCATAGTTGAATATTGGCTGAGTTCACCAGGCGCCAGCAGCTATCAACAGCTGAATTGTTATGTAAACAAATGTTGACAAATGTCAACATATGTTGACATAACCATTCAACTGTTGACAGCTGCTGGCTCCTGGTGAACTTAGCCAGTTGAGTATTGGGCGAGTTCAGCAGGCGCCAACAACTGCTATTGATGAATTGTTGTGTCAAAAAATGACAAGCGTTGCGCGACAGTAAAAACGTGGTTGAGAGGACTTTTTTGCCGTTTTAACGAAATAACGGAATAAAAAACCTCATAAGGTGCTGTTAACACACAATCCTGCCAACTGACCGTCGCCTGGCCTGTCCTGGCATCAGTTTGACTAATTCAAAGGTAAGCGCATGAAAAAACAACCCTGCCATACATAAGTCATGTAAGCATAATTAAGGTTTTTCTGTCGTGACAAGCTCAAAAAAATGGTGACAAATGTTGGCACAACAATTCATCTGTTGGGGCCTGTTGAACTCACACTTTGAGTCGTTAAGTGTGCTAAAATAAAAGCTAACTGTTGGCACTTCTATATCTAAACCGATTAAGGGAGACTGGAATAAACAACAACTTCCAACTCTAATAACCCAACTCTAATAACCTCACTGAATCCAAATATGCGAGATGAATGTCAATATCAAATTATGATTCATAGGTTAGTTCACCAGGCGCCAGTGCTGCCAGCAGCTCAATTCTTATGTCAAGAAATGTTGACAAAAGGTTTTTTTTTCTCCCTCAGGGCTCGTCTACGGCTTTGACGCCCCGATAGCATGACAAAAGGTTTGTTTCAACCAGCAGTTTTTTGAATCGCCATAAAACTGAATTTAGAATTTAGAACTTCATGATCAATTTCACGCGCAGGCGTTGACATGGCATGGTTTAGAATTAGAAACGGTATGAAAATAACAGGAAATTTTAAGTTGGAATGGTTCTGTAACAGGTTTCTGTACGAGATTTGAGGATCGTTGGGATCTGAATCTAGTGATGGGCAAAACAGGTATTTTCTTATAACAGTACCTGTTAACGTGATGTAATAAAAACAGTTGAACATAAGAGGTCCTGTTATTTTGAACTGGATAGTTGATCGATAGTACATTTTACTGTTATATGTATATGAACTATAAATTATTAAGAATTCCACGTAGAAATGTATATAGATATTAAAAAATGTTGTATCATTATATATATATATATATATATATATATATATATATATATATATATATATATATATATATATATATATATATAAATTTCATAACTATTATCAGACAAACGAAAATTACGTGATAACTGTTTTCTTATTGCATGTAAATAAATGTAAATAAATAATTACTTTAATTTCACCTGAAATAACCCTTTTTTTTGCGTTTACTATAGTGAAAGTAATAACACCTTTTTACAGAAATTCATCTTTTCACACTACATCTTTTATTATTAAATACTTGGCTTGTCATACTAGTGGGAAACTCAACTCTTTCAAATAACAGCTTCTCAGTTTAATAGATTAACACTGTTGTAGTAGTGTCCCGTATGCGGTATCGCCATCAACACCTGTTAAAATTTAACAGTTTTATTGTACCGACGATCCTACGTTCCCAAAGCTATGAGCGAGAGCGAGCACACTAGTATAAAGTGTTAAGTATTGTGTTATGAAGTAAAGTACGCTCTATACTGTATATCCATGCATATTTAGGATTTCCATCTCATGTCCATTTATCCTGTTAAAATTTAACAGTTGCCGATGAAAAACGATGTTGATTCATCGAGGCTAGTTGCAGTGGAACAGAAACAAATACGAGTGCGAATTCTAATGTATTGTAAAGCGTTATTGTGTACATGTTATTTTGATATTTCCATAACAGGTGGTTACCGTTGCGGCTCGGCAACAGTTAAAAAATGACAGTTGACGTTGAGCGTTTGATGGCCTAACGGCCTAACCTAAACTTAGCTTAATTTAGTTAATTTTTATTTTTAATGAATAGTTTATCAAGACATCTTGAGACTAAATTCTTTTGTATTTACGCAAATAATTATAAATAATAATATACCAAAAATAACGCGCATTTCGGTTAGTGTAAAAATTCAAATATTCTTGTTTGTTTCTGATAAATCAAAGGAATAGGTAATTATATTAATTTCTTGTCCTTGCTATCATACATCAAATTAATTTAAATTTATTAATAATTTTTAGATATGCAGGAGTTCATTGTACCCAAAGAGGTTGTAACCTCTTTGATTGTACCTAATGAAAATTTTATGAATAGTGAGTGCCCCAAGTTCTTTGTCTACAAATACAGATTTAAATAAAATGTTTCTTGGTTGCCCTAGCTCTAACAAACCATCATCCTAACTTAATTCAATACTTGACTCTGAGTCACTCTTCTTCATCACTCATATTTTTAGGAAAAGTTGGAAAAAAATCATTATTTACAAAACTTATAATTAAACTTAAAATCACAAACTTATTTAAAAGTTTGAGGAGTTTGAGGTTAGTTGAAAAGCAAACCAATAAACAGCTGGCGATCGCAAACAGCTGAGGTTGACAAAGTGACCTACTGCGCAAGTCAATCCACACAGTTTTTGTATTGGACTAAGTATCACACAGAAAAATTGTGTTATTAAACTGTGTTAAGTACACTTGGAGAACATAAATCACCACAACAGATTTTAAAAGACCTGACAATCGTTTCACCAACAAAGTAAGCATTATCAGAGGATGAAAAATTGTAACTACTTTCTACTAAAACTAATTCTAACTACTTTCTACTAAAACACCACCAATATTTCTCATATTTTATAAAGTAAAAATCAAATACTGATTTACTTTTTACTTACAAAGTAGCTGTTTAAACTAGAGACGTGTGTGAAAGCTTTCCTTACAACTGTTCATTGTTTTTTACAGATGAGCTGTTTAAACTGAGGACATGTTTCACAGATTTCCTTACAGCTGTTTCAGTATATTGAATTGCATAAGATTCTAACACACCTCCCCATTGTAACAGAAAACACATCTGAACGCCAAAGATAGTCTTCCCATTAATAGCTGTATTGTAAGAAAAAAGGCTGTGCACAGCAGTGCATTATGATAACGCATTTTCATAGAAATTATTACCCACACCTTATATATATATATATATATATATATATATATATATATATATATATATATATATATATATATATATATATATATATATATATATATATATATATATAAACACACACACACATATAAATTGATACTGACCTCGGTTTTTCTACAGATTAGCTCTCCATACCGGCCAGATTCTTGTGCACAAATTTCTGTGTTATAGTTTACACAATGTTGCCACTTCCTTCTCTTTGTTGACCTAATAAAAGTGACTACTTCTCAGGCTTCACAGTGAAGCCCGAGAAATAGTCTCCAAGTCTGTATATAGTACGGACCAGTTTCACCAAGTAAGGGCAACATCAATGAATATTATAATAAGTATTATGATTAAATTGTTGTATTACAGCAGTGATGTACATAGGCTCAACTCTTTTATGGTTACTTCATTACCCTCCTTCAAAAAAACAACACGGACATAGCGGTTTATGGTCACGTAAATTTTACATCACATATTTTTTAATAAAAGGAACTAATGACGTTAACATAAAATAACAATTCATAATTTAATACGCATAATGACACCTTATTCATTACCATAAATCACTATTTTATGTTAACGTCATTACTTCCGTTCATAAAAATATTTGATGTAAAATTTACGTGACCATAAACCGCTATGTCAGTGTTCTTTTTTATGAAGGAGAGTAATGAAGTAACCATAAAAGAGTTCAGCCTATGTACATCACTGCTGTAATACAACAATTTAATCATAATACTTATTATAATATTCATTGATGTTGCCCTTACTTGGTGAGACTGGTCCGTACTACATACAGACTTGGAGACTATTCCTCTGTGAAGCCGGAGAAGTAGTCACTTTTATCAGGTCGACAAAGAGAAGGAAGTGGCAACATTGCGTAAACTATAACACAGAAATTTGTGCACAAGAATCTGGCCGGTATGGATAGCTAAACTGTAGAAATACCAAGGTCAGTTTCAATTTATATATATATATATATATATATATATATATATATATATATATATATATATATATATATATATATATATATATATATATATATATATATATATATATAATATAGGTAATAATTTCTATGAAAATTCGTTATCATAACGCACTGCTGCATCCAGCCTTTTTTTGTTATAATACAGCTAGCTATTGGTGGAAAGCAGTGTGGAAGACCATCTTTGGCATTCAGATGTGTTTTCGGTTACAATGGGGAGTAGTTAGAATCTAATGCAATTCAATGTACTGACAGCTGTAAGGAAATATGTGTGTGTGTGTGTTTTGTTTCTTTAACGTCGGCCTATTTCCGCGGCTATGGCCAATCACCGACGCCAGGGAGCAGTTTCACCTCACTATCCTAGAAATTTTGCAGAACCCCTGCCTTTCTGTAAGGAGGGTAGGGGTCTTTAACGTGCCCAACATCGCATGGACACGGGACCGACGTCTTTACATCCCCTCCGAAGGGCGGAACGTGCAGACATTCAACTTGCTCAAATTCAATGCCAGAACCTCGGTTGATGTTAATGTTACAGTTTGTACTGAAAAAGTGAAAGGAGTACCCTGGGATCGAACCCAGTACCTTTCGGTTCAGAGGCACACGTTCTTACCCCTGAACCACCGAGGTTCTAAGGAAATATGTGAAACATGTCCTCAGTTTAAACAGCTTCTCTATAAAACACAATGAACAGTTGTAAGGAAAGCTTCCACACACGTCTTCAGTTTAAACAGCTACTTTGTAAGTAAAAAATAGATCAGTATTTGATTTTTACTTTATAAAATATGAGAAATATTGGTGGTGTTTTAGTAGAAAGTAGTTAGAATTAGTTTTAGTAGAAAGTAGTTACAATTTTTCATCCTCTGATAATGCTAACTTTGTTGGTGAATTGATCGTCAGGTCTTTTAAAATGTGTTGTGGTGATTTGGATTCTCCAAGTGTACTTATCAGTGCTCATCACAAGTTCCAATGTTCACTTAGTTAAACTGTGTTGCAGAAATGTTTCTTATTATACCAGGTATCTGTCTAATTATGGGATATTACCATCAACTTATGGCAAGAAGACCTACTACTACCCGTAGATATACTGAGTTTTCTAAACTTTGGTTACTACAGTTATATGATATATTAATAACCTTAATAAAACAGTTTGCTTACAGATGAAACTTATTAAACTCTATAATAGTAATAAGTCGTTGCATCTTTGCAGTCATTATTCTGTTTAAGAGTTTTAGCAATCCCCGGATTATAGATTTGATTTAATGGTGCGTAGAACATTTCTTGCTGTTCTTACTATATCACATATTTGGGGCGAATCTTCGTCAACTTGAGGAGTTGGGTTTGGGCCAGTATTATGGAATGGAGCATTTGCTGGTAAGATATATGTTTCTTATGTTTTATTTCATGCAGCTTTCTAAATTGATGTCAACTGTATGTATAATACAGACGTTTGGGTATGTTACGTACTATGAGCTCTTTAAAACGTTTGCTTATTTTTTACGATGAATCCCTAGAATAAAATATTTCTAGTTTAAGTTGAAATTATATTGTTGTTTCCATAAAGCTTTGCACAAATATATTTTAAAATGCTTCCTTCTTCTGGACCACAATGCCATAATCAAGCTTACATTAAAGAAAAATGGGCTTAGACTGATCTTCCTGAAAAAATTTCATGAGATTGTTGTACCAAACTGATATGTTTTTAGATTATACAATTCATTTTTTATTATTTTTGTATGAAGTTTGTTGTAATTTATGTATTTGTTAAAAATATTTTTATACAATAAAAACCCCTGCTTTACTTATTTTCTTTTATTTTAAACACCCCTCCTCTACAGTCAGAAACGTAGCAGTGTATTAGATTAAATGCTACAATAGTATGACAGTATAATAAAGATGTATAAAATGTATTAACCTTGTCATGCTGGTCTAATACGATAGTATTATAATAAGTAAACTTCTTCATAGATAATCCAACTTGTATCTTTTATATGATAGTATAATTAATATGGAATGATGCAGTATAAAATGTATTAACCATCATATTGTAATATTACAATTCTATAATCATAAAAAGAAGCTTAATAACTATAGCAAGTCTCAACTCGACGCATGAATTTTTGAAAATTGACTACGAGTTGTATCATTCCATAGCAAATCGTTAGTGCTTCGCAGAAACACAACATTTTTTGTTAGTACTTAAATACTTTAGAACAAACAAACATTTTTCCGATGGAGTGAAGACTAACTTTTTTAGTTCATTAAATACACATTTTTTGTATGACTCGTTGGTTAGTGCATCGTTAGTGCTTTCGAGAAAAATAAAAACTTTCGTTAGTGCTCTAATACAAAAGGAGATATGCCCGAAAAATTATGGGGGGGGGGTCAACTTGACGCATGATTTTTTCCAAATAAGGTGTGAATGATAGCAATCGATAACAAATCGTTAGTGCTTCTGAGAAACACAAAAACTTTTGTTAGCGCTCAAATACTTTAGAAGAATCAGTCGATGTCCCGTGGACTTGAAAACTTTTTTTTTTCGTTGATAAAATACACATTTTCTGTATGGCTAGCTGGTTAGTGCATTGTTAGTGCTTTCGAGAAAAACAAAAATTTCGTTAGTGCTCTAATACAAAAGAAGATATACCAGAAAAACCGTGGGGGGCAACTTGAAGCATGATTTTTTTGCAAATTAAGTACGAGTGGTATCATTCAATAGCAAATCGTTAGTGCTTCATAGAAACACAACATTTGTTGTTAGTGCTTAAATACTTTAGAAAAAACAAACATGTTCAAACAAACATTTTTCCGTCGGGGTGAAAACTATCTTTTTTAGTTCATAAAATACACATTTTTGTATGACTCGTTGCTTAGTGCATCGTTAGTGCTTTCGAGAAAAACAAAAATTTTCGTTAGTGCTCTAATACAAAAGGACATATGCCAGAAAACTGGGGGGGGGAGCAACTTGTCGCATGATTTTTTTCCAAATAAGGTGTGAATTATATCAATCGATAGCAGATCGTTAGTGCTTCGCAGAAACACAACTTTTTTTTTGTTAGTGTTTAAATACTTTATAAAAAACAAACGTATTTCCGTCGGGGTAAAAACTATCTAAACTAAGGTCTATTATAATAAACATTATAATTTCTGACTTAAAAATGTTGTACTTAATAAGGAATGGTTAGAACAGATTTTTATCCAAAGAGAATATTGATATGGTTGGGAGCTGTTATGAATGTAGGCAATGATTGAAACATTAAATGGGAGAAAAAGGTAATTAAATTTTCGTACGTCAAAATCTGAAGTTAATAACTTTTGGAAAGCATACGTCAAACACATTTGGGCCAAAACGATTTAAATTATGTCAAACAATATAGGTACAAGTTTTTGACTTCTTTATGTGGACATGATGTATTATTATATACCAATAAAGCATAATAATAGTAATAATAATAATAATAACCCTGTTCAAAATGGCTTTAAAACAGGACCCAAAACGTCGAGTTTTGACTGATTCTGGCTTTATCATAAGTCAGAATAAAAACCTTAAAAGAACGGTTTATTCTAAAGCACTTACAATAAAATAACACACATAATTATTTATCACCGTAGGGTGCTTCAAAGGACATAATTAATGATATTTTTTTTATTTTAAAAAATTCGGTAATAGAGAGGTATCGGTGGTGAGACTTAGAAACATATGCTCTGATCCAAGTACAATTGTTAACATTGAGCTGGTACCATTTTCTAAGAATGAAAGTTCTCCATCACCACTTAGGTAGCTTATCCTTTGTCGAGTATCTGTCCCGCTCATTTCCGAAACTGGTTAACTTGCAAGTTTCACATTTTATTACTTCCGACAAAATACACCTTGGTCACTAAATAATTATGCACGGACCTGGATACCCTTCCTATAGATAAAAGCGAACATTCCAATAAGTAAAGAAATTATTATGTATTTTTAGAAACTCGCAGTTTTCTCTAGAAATAGGAAACCATGGATTCGAAAAAAAGTATCATTACTTTTTGTATAAAAAAAGCATTAATTGTTTTAAACAAGAATGTTTTTGCTGATAGAAGGCTAGTTTTCAAAGATCGTTTTAAAATTGAAACTAAATTTTAAATAAAACAAATATATACCAAGTATAAGAGACCAATATTCTCTTCACAAGCGAAATAAAATGTTAAAACTTAAGATATGAACATAATAACATTTAAAACATTCGTAATCACAGTTTTATTTATTTGTATATATTAGGGAAAATAACTTGATTGTGTCAAACAGCTTCCTGTATTAAGTCTTCAAACTAGATTGTAGGTAAACAATACAAACTCACTACCTCGAATTTACACTGTGTCAAGAAAATGACTGTCGCAAATGATGTCTTCTAAGGGCGCAGTGGCCTGTGAGCACCCCAAAGATGCGGCGAAGCGTAGGTCGACTCCTTCCGAGTGTCCAGACAGCTTTATCTCTGTCCGGCCCCTCCACGAAGTCCCTCCCCTGCCTGCAGCCATCAACCGACCCCCAGTGCCTCTTCATTGCTTCCTCGGTCCACCTGTCTAAGGCGACGGAGACCGACTTCCTACTTATACCTATGGCCGACTCCGGTCCACAGAACGGCCGCCGGGAACCAAGCCTTGCGAGATTATTCGCGACCTCATTCACGCCACAGTGTCCCGGAACCCACACTAGTTGTACCTCCTTTGTCCTGGCTAACCCTCTGAGGGCGTCAGCGCACTCCTGAACCAGTGTCGACCTGATTCTGACCGCGCGGACTGCCCGGAGGACTGCCTGCCTGTCCGAGCAGATGTACACACATTTCGCGGGGCTCCTCTTCACATCCTGTCTGTTGGCCACAGACAGGATAGCGTACACCTCTGTTTCGAATGCTGTGGTATATGCGCCAAGGGCATAGCCCTCGCTCACCCCCAGGCCCTCGATGTATATTCCTGCTCCGGAGGATTGCTGGTCCTCCAGCCGCGATCCGTCGGTGAAACAGACCAGGCTTGCGGGCTGGAATTCAACCTCATTTTCCCTCCACTGATCCCTACTGGAGATCCTGAGAGTGTATATGGCCTAGTCAACCTAATATCATCCTCGGCATCCCGCACCTTTATGGCGGAAATGGGAATTTCCTTTTCCACCTCCTTGGCGACTCTCGCATGCTCTATTACTGCTCCCTCTCCGCACCGGTTTCCTGCGTCTCGCATTCTGAGATGCGACGCCATCGCCTCCCTCCTGACACAGATGGGAAGCGGTGGCAGCATCAACAGGACCTCTAGCGCGGCTGAGGGTGTCGTCATCATAGCGCCTGTGATACCCAGAATTGCCAGCCTTTGGAGTTTTGCTAAGGGACCACACCCCCCTTCTAGACACTTACAAAGCTGAATTTTGGTACGTAGTAAGGTATTTATCAGTGCAACATACCTAGCAAATTCAAAATAACTTTGTTATTTTTTGAGACGCAAAGTCTCATCATCGATACCTCTCTATTACCGAATTTTTTAAAATAAAAGTTCGCTGAAATATCATTAATTATACCTTTATTTGAAGCACCCCACGGTGATAAATAATTATGTATGTTATTTTATTGTAAGTGCTTTAGAATATTCCAATCTTTTAAGGTTTTTATTCTGACTTATGATAAAGCCAGAATCAGTTAAAACTCGGCGTTTTAGGTCCTGTTTTAGAGCCATTTTCACAGGCTTAGAAATTACAATGTTTATTATAATAGACCTTAGTTTAGATAGTTTTTACCCTGACGGAAATACGTTTGTTTTTTATAAAGTATTTGAACACTAACAAAAAAGGTTTTGTTTCTGCGAAGCACTAACGATCTGCTATCGATCAATGCCATTCACACCTCATTTGGAAAAAATCATTCGACAAGTCCCCCCCCCCCCCCAGTCTTTCTGGCATATGTCCTTTTGTATCAGAGCACTAACGAAAATTTTTGTTTTTCTCGAAAGCACTAACGATGCACTAAGCAACGAGTCATACAAAAAATTTGTATTTTATGAACTAAAAAAGATAGTTTTCACCTTGACGGAAAAATGTTTGTTTGAACATGTTTGTTTTTTCTTAAGTATTTAAGCACTAACAAAAAATGTTGTAGTTCTACGAAGCACTAACGATTTGCTATTGGATGATACCACTCACACTTAATTTGCAAAAAAATCATGCCTCAAGTTGCCCCCCATTGTTTTTCTGGTATATATATCTTCTTTTGCATTAGAGCACTGACGAAATTTTTGTTTTTCTCGAAAGCACTAACAACGCACTATACAGCGAGTCATAGAGAAAATGTGTATTTTATCAACGAAAAAAAAGTTTAAAGTCCACCGAACATCGACTGTTTTTTCTAAAGTATTTGAGGACTAACAAAAGTGTTTGTGTTTCTCAGAAGCACTAATGATTTGCTATCGATTGATATTATTCAAACCTTATTTGAAAACAATCATGCGTCAAGTTGACCAGCTCAATGGAGTTCTTTTTTCCGTTACAATTTGACCACTTTTACTAAAAATTCTTGCACATGGCACTGAAGTAGCCATAATATAATCTTTTTTTTAACACATTCGTATAATCTTGGATATATATTTCAATCCGTATAATAGGTTCTCGCTCTTGATGACCTCTTTTGCTTTGGTCGATAGTGAGATGTAAGACAGAAGTCGCCATCTCGTTGCGGAACCAAGTAGTATGTTGTCACGACAGCTCTAAATAACACAAAATGTTATAAAATAGGGATTATGTACAACCAATTAACAATTTTGTAAATTGTCAGCCCGGGCCCATTTTTTCCATAATATAGGGACAATGTATGTAAGACTAGATGTATTCACACCACAATTAGAATCGCAAACCGGTTTCGCTCTAACTAGAGCTCGTCAGTACGGTATACTAATTGCAGGGAGAAAACACCTATAAAGTAATACGGCTATGGTAGCCAACCTCACAGCATATGTGAGATGTAAGACAAGACAGGAGTCGCCATCTCGTTGCGGAACCAAGTAGTATGCTGTCACGAGAGCTCTTTATTACTAGAGATGAGCAAAAAATCACCACCTGTGATTTATTCACTGAGAATGAAATATCACATAAATATTATGTCATCATGTCCTAGGTAATATATCTCGTTTAAATCAGAATATGATTTCTGCCAAACGTTGACACGTTCTATTTGTGTTGAAAGCAAATCCATAATTTATATTACAGTGACAATTGTTAGTGATGGGCAAAACGGTTATTTTTTATTAACAGTTGGACCTGTTAACGTTATTTAATAATAACCGTTGAAAATACCAGGTCCAGTTATTTATCTATATGTTGAACTGGATAGTCGATCTTTAGTATCCTACGTTCCCAAAGGTGTGAGCGAGAGCGAGCACACTAGTATAAATAACGTGTTAAGTGTTAAGTAATATGTTATGAAGTAAAGTCCGCTCTATACTGCATAGCATATCTATACATATTTAGCATTCCCAGTCTCATGTTCATTCATCCCGTTAAAATTAACAGTTGCCGATGAAAACCGATGTTTATTCATCGAAGCTAGTTGCAGTGGAAAAGAAACAGATACGAGTCCGAATTCTAGTTTCGTTTAAAGCGTTAGTTTGTAGCTGTTATTTTATATATATATATATATATATATATATATATATATATATATATATATATATATATATATATATATATATATATATATATATATATATATATATATATATATATATATATCGATAACAGGTGGTTACCGTTGCGGCTCGGCCACCGTTAAAAAATAACAGACATACAATAACGACTCATCACTAACAATTGTCCTTTAATACGATTTTTACCTAGACCGGCAAGTCTGTAAAAAACACAAAAGTTTAGGGTTTACCAAGAACTGTACTTAATACATAAAATACTATAAAGCTGCTGCATTGCATGTGAACGCGATGATCGAACGTATATTTAGTACGCTAATAATTCTTAAGACCTGCTTAATCTGTCACAATGTCGTGAAATCGCATTCGCAGGTTATATTCGTTCATGTTCACGTTCACAGTAACACCTGTGAAAATCAAAAAACTACTTAACTCATCTCTAATAGGGACTGATTTAGAACCCCCTGGAATGGGATAGAATTCAGTTACACATGACTTCCAGCATGGAATAAGTAGTAGCCAATCAGAATTGCAGAGGGGATTGTGGCGGTTGCTAACCGCTGATTTTTGAAGTTTGAATGAATTAGCAGGAAATACTATAAGAATATAAGCCAATTCTATATACGTTATACGCTCTTTAAATTTCCACATTTTAAAATTATAAGTTGTAATCCCTTTTGCGTAATTATTATATATATATATATATATATATATATATATATATATATATATATATATATATATATATATATATATATATATATATATATATATATATATATATGAATACTTATGCATAATTTTGAATACATATGAATTCTCATTAGATAATTTAAGAATTCATTGTAATTCACTTCTCCATTTGTATTAAATAAAACCTATAATTTGCCTTGTATTTTTATAATATTTAGCTACTATTATTATACCTATTCAATGAAGTAAAGATGTTCGGGACGCAGCAAGTGCGTTATTGTAGTGAATTTTCATAAGAATAATATATTATATTGATTTAGCCTTATATTAAAAGTTATAAAACGTTACTTTATTTAATTAGGAACGGTAAAAATAGGATAAAGAAAAGAGCTAGCAGAAACATGACGTCTAACATAAATATTTATACAGTAATTTGGATACAAAACTCAAACAAAACAGTTGATAAACAGGAAATATACTCAACAAAAAATACACTATAGAAGGGGGAACATAAAAAAATTCCTGTGGTTCATATGCATTGAGGGTAATTGTATGCATGCAGAAGGGGAACAACAACCGCCAGGACGCAGAGGGTTTCTGCCCCCTCATCCTAAAACACGGCAGGTTCTCCTTCTCCTTGTGCTTGCATAAAACTACCTTCAAAGCATAAAGCACAAGAAAAATTTCTTAGTTGCAACCACCAAGAAAGTTACTGGACCTGGGCGAATATAGGTGTTATGCGGGGCAAACAGGGTTTAAAGGAAGTATTGCTGTAAAATGTGAAAAACGCATCTTTTCTTAAAGTTCGACTAAATGTTTTTTTTAGCATTTTCCGCTCAGATTTCCTTTCGGCCCAGCAACCCTATTCATCATTGGTCCTTTAAGTTTCTTAGGGGTTGTTTACACCAAATTTGCCTTGTAACTTGGGCATCCGATGGAGGTTCTCAGCATGTTTCTGAAAAAAATATTCTAAAAAGCCTCCTTGCAGTAAACTGCAAATTTACATTTCACATTGTAGCCTATAATGTCTTTTTCAGATAATATCGAACACAGCACTAAAGTAAACAAATTTACGTGCTGTTTCACTCCGTTTTTATTTTTATATTACATATATAAGCACAAGATAAGTAAGTATAATGAAGGGGGGCTCTTAATTAACATTGGGGCTACACAAACTTAAAAGTAGAGAAGACATTTAGATCGTATCTATGTGCACACAAAAGTTAGAAAAAGTCAATTATAAAATATAATAAAAACAACAGTTTTACGATATTATTTTATATAAACCAATAGGAATATACCTTTCGCGGCTATTTCGCAATTCGCGAAAGTATGAATCAAGCTTTTGTCCAAGACTAGACTGAAATCCGGTCGACGACGAGAGCAAGCACCTTTTACTGTACTGTACCTGTTTGAAACGTACAATATGCGAAATACAGAAATACGCTTTAAACTGCTATTTACTAAACTAACCTGCGAAATAATCGATTATGAAAATGATGGATCTAGTAACTTATCTATCAGTATCGTTCTCATTTTGTGGGCAGGTTTTAATACTTGCAAAGAACATTGTCGCATGTTAAAATTTAGCGCTTTTGAAAGCAAACATTGTCTCAGTATTATAAAAGAAATGGGCCAGCACTGACAATTTACAAAATTGTTAGCTGATTGTCTCCATCTATAACATTTTGTGTTAACTAGAGCTGTTGTGGCAACACACTACCTGGTTCCGCACCGAGATGGCGCCCGTGTTGTACGTTTCACAATGTTCTACGACATCTTTCAATAATACTTGTAACTTCCATTGTTTACATGTTTATCCACCATTTATTTAAATAGCATCACATACAGGTAACATCATCTGTCTTTGTCCAACATTATAGATATTGCATTACAGAATTTGAAGTGATGTCGAGGATTATTTTAATTTTAATTTCGAATAACTTTCTTTTTCTTTGATCAAAAGACTTGAAAATTGGGATACAACCATGTCTGTCTATGCTCTTTTAAGTTGTAAATTTTTGTTTCAATCACTCAAAGATTTTCAGAGATATTGCGTTTTAAAAAATATTTTTTAATTTTTTTGTTAAGAACAATTGGGCGTTAAGATATGTTGAACAAACTCATCCAAACCATTAACAAAATAAGGATAATTCCCAAAAATGGCCCATATCAGTGAAGTATTTTTTGAGTTATCGGTTGGATAAATACACACACACACACACACACACACAAACACACACGCACGCATATATATATATATATATATATATATATATATATATATATATATATATATATATATATATATATATATATATATATATATATATACATTTTAGCTGACCATGGAAATTGGTTCCAGGGGCCCTAATTCGCGCTCATTTAAAAAAAATTTCCGAAAGTCTCACCATCGATACCTATCTCTTAGTGAAAATTCACGAAAAAGTATGATTTTGAGTATGATAAAGTAGGTACTACGATAGGATATATTTAGATTCCACTTCACATAAAACACATACAGATCATACCTATATATGTGCTGAAATTTCTACATAAATATTGGTATGGGCATATTTACATTTACTAGTTAACCTACAAAATGGCAAAATATTTTCAATCAGCTTCTTAAATTTGTAATTAGAAATTTTGAAGTTTAATTATTAGAATGGTTAAGTGAATTTTTCTGTAGATAATTTAGCTTTTTGTTTAAATGTGGTTTTACCCCTAATTTTTGAGATTAGGAGGGAACAAGATGATAAATAAGGTGACTTAAAACTGATCTCTTCCAAAGATATTTTAAAAAGCCCGCGATGCATGGAGGGGGAAAAAGCATCTTCTGGTTAGCTATTATTTATTCCATGCTGGAAGTCATATGCATCTCAATTCTCGCCTCGAATGGAGTTATCTTGATTATAATTTGCCACTGGTGTTATACTGTCAAATAGGTCATTTAGCTTTTGTTTTGTTTTTACGAGCTACTGACACTGACAGCCACTGGCTTCTGGTGAACTCTTCCAATGTCTTTGTATTTGATATATTATCGTTTTTCCTGGGTTTTAATGCTAAAATAGAGCTACACTGATTTATCTATGAAAAATCCATTCGGATAATAGTGGAAAATGTAAGGAATTTAGGAATGAGCAGTGATATTTAGGGAATTTTGAGGCTGCAAGTAGGAAACAATTAAACCAGAGTTAGTCACACAGGGTAATTATAATAAGAAGCGATTACGGTGTTTCTTTTTATATTTTTAGTATTTTAGTAAATAGATTAGAAATTTTCCTTTCTTCTCTATGGGTATTGTATTGTTATGTATTATGATATGGATATGTCATATGTGTATTTTGTACAAGTGCGTCAATATGTTGATTGTTTGTGTATTTTATAAATAAAATACTGTTGTTAAACTTGTGAAAAGGTATTATTGTTACTTTTAACACCAAAATTATTAGATGGAAAAAATGTTTGTGTCGTATAGAGAATTATTCTCAATACGGCTAGATTATGTGGGATAAAAGTGTTGTCTCAAAATGGTGGGTGTTTCTTATTGCTATGCATTCATAATTTTATGGAGTGGAATATCAGTATATTCATCTAATAAATCGTTGAAAGTCAAGGATTGCCCAGAAGTATGTAGCTGTTTAGGTACTTATGTTGACTGTTCCTTTAAGAGATTTGAATATGTGCCTTCAAATTTGCCTAAATGGACTACCCACCTGTGAGTATTTTGTCTATTAGAAACGATATTTAGAGATAAATCCCGATTTTTCTTTCAGTGATCTGCATAATAACGGGATTAAGCAATTAAATGATGGAGCTTGGAAAAACCTAACCAACCTGACAGAACTTAAACTCAGTAAAAATGACATTACAGACATTCCGAAAGATGCCTTCATTTATCAGAGACGTTTAAAAATTTTGTAAGTTTTCAGCTTCATTTCAAGAATTGGCAATGATTATAAGAATACTCTTTTTTTTAGGGAACTGAATCGTAACCGCTTGAAAGACATAAATGCTTTAACATTCACGCCATTGGAACACTTGACTGCACTAAAACTGAAAAGAAATGAAATAAGCCAGTTGAAAGATGGTGCCTTTTATGGATTAAATAGAATTGACAAATTGTGAGTAATTAGTGTTTTGTAACTAAGATCTTCATTATTAATAAGTGCTTTTCAAAGTATGAATGTATGTTAAGTGATTTTACAGATTATCTCACAGTCAGCTGTCTGAAACATTGATAATCCTGTGTTGTAGACACCTCTTTAGTAAACAAGCAATTCGGGTGAAATCGCAACGTGAAGTGGACGCTGTACGATGTGCACTGTTGCCAGATGAGTATTAGCAAGGGTCATTTTAAATATAGAAGGAAATCAAGGGATGAACAAATGTTTTTATAATGTAAATAAATTATAATATGGCGTCATCTACATAATTCGATATTTTGCGGAAACAGTAGGAAAACGGAAATGTAAACAGTTAATTTTCAGCCATGGTGGTCCAGGGGGAAAAACGTGGGCCTCTCCTCCCTTTTTAGGTACATCAGTAACATCAACAGAGGTTGTGCCATTGTGATTGAGCGAGGTAATCTGCATGTTCCAGCCTTCCCAGGGGGCGTAAAGCCGTCGGTCCCGTGCCCATGCGATGTTCAGCACGTTAAAGACCCAAATTTCCCGGTCAGTGAGGTGAATGAATCACACTTTAGTAAAGTCAATGAAGCAATTTCCGTTGCAAATTGCTGATGATAAATCCAACTGTATATGCTAAATGAAAACGGTATGCAATATATTATTTCGAAAAGTCGCGAAATGTTTCATGGTCACGAAGCAATTTCTACTGACAACTGTCGATGATATACTGTGTATATTATTTTGAAAAATCGCAATGTTTTATGGCAATGAAGAAATTTCTATTGACATCTGTCGATGATAAACATAACCGAGAAAATTGCTGAAAATGAGCTTCCCTGGAAACTAAAATATAAACAAACACTTCGAAGGGAAGCCCATTTTGAGCCATTTTCTCGGTTATGTTTATCATCGACAGTTGTCAGTAGAAATTGCTTCATTACCATAAAACATTGTGATTCTTCAAAATAATATACTGGATACCGTTTGCTATTAGCATATACAGTTGTATTTATCATCGACAATTTGCTACGGAAATTGCTTCATTCAGTTTTCACACTCATTTAAGAGAACCTCGGTGGTTTACGGGTAAGAACATGTGCCTCTGAACCGAAGGGTACTGGGTTCGATCCCAGATTACTCACTTTTTCAGTACAAACTGTAACATTAATATCAACCGAGGTTCTGGCATTGTATTTGAGCAAGTTGAATGTCTGCACGTTCCGCCCTTCGGAGGGGGCGTAAAGACGTCGGTCCCGTGTCCATGCGATGTTGGGCACGTTAAAGATCCCTACCCTCCTTACAGAAAGACAGGGGTTCGGCAATATTTCCAGGATAGTGAGGTGAAACTGCTCCCTGGCGTCGGTGATTGGCCATAGTCGCAGAAATAGGCCGACGTTAAAGAAACAAAACACACACAAACACACTCATTTAAGGTCAGAAACTTAAATAAAAACAAACACTTCGAAGGGAAGCCATTTTCAGCAATTTTCTCGGTTATGTTTATCATCGACAGTTGTCAATAGAAATTGCTTCATGACCATGAAACATTGCGCGACTTTTTGAAATAATATATTGCATACCGTTTGCAATTAGCATATACAGTTGGATTTATCATCAGCAATTTGCAACGGAAATTGCTTCATTGACTTTACTAAAGTGTGATTCATTTACCTCACTGTCTGGGAAATTTGGGTCTTTAACGTGCCCAACATCGCATGGGCATGGAACCGACGGCTTTACGCCCCCTGGGAAGGCTGGAACGTGCAGATTACCTTGCTCAATCACAATGGCACAACCTCTGTTGATGTTACTGATGCACCTAAAAAGGGAGGAGAGGCCCACGTTTTTCCCTCTGGACCACCATGGCTGAAAATTAACTGTTTACATTTCCGTTTTCGTACTGCTTTGCGCAAAATATGTCAAATATCGATTTATGTAGATGATGCCATATTATAATTTATTTACATTATAAAAACATTTGTTCACCCCTTGATTTCCTTCTATATTTAAAATGACCCTTGCTAATACTCATCTGGCAACAGTGCACATCGTACAGCGTCCACTTCACGTTCTGATTTCACCCGAATTGTTTGTTTACTAAAGAGGTGTCTACAAGACAGGATTACCTAACATTTTTTTAGAAACAGCTTTAGAGCTACCCTGAATGCATAAACTACAAGACAAATGTTGTAGTTTCAATCCTTCCAAGAATGTTCTGGTACCCGAAGTGATAGTAATATTGTCTTTAAAACCAGAGCATATGGATTTTCTTTCCCCAAGGTTTTTAATTAGGCAAACCCATGTAATGGAGAAAAATGGTGGGGGCGAGTTGTTGGCTGATAGGCAGTTGCATTTTTTACATTCTGATCTTAGTTCAAAATTCATGGTCTCACCTGGGTTTACAGCTTGGGCATGCCCAATTTCACATGTAAAATTTAATGTACATACCCATTTGATATGCATACAATATTAGGTTATCTCTGTAATGTTAATTGTTTGGTCATTGAAAGCAGCTCATATTTTTATTTATAAAAAAAAAGAGATATTATGAAGGGGCAAGCCTATGTATCTGAAAAACATGAACTTGATTGTTGTACCACAAAATCGTTATTAACTAACTTTTTGAATGGTTGGAGATTATATGACTCCAGAAATATTTCCACAGGGAAAGTATTCCAAAGCTAAGATGCTTTAGGAAAGAACATGGATTCATAGTGAACTGATTAAGTAGTATGTAATTTGGTACTAAAGGCTTGCACACGAGTGTCCTGATTAAAGGTTGCAAGTGCAAATACTAACAAGGCAATTTCTGAGAAGCAATGTGTATGACACTATGGGTATAAAATACATATCGCCAACATATCTGTGATCAAGCAAAGGAAGGCCAACATTGATAGATTCATCTCCTATAAAATGAACAGCTTATTGCTGAATAGAATATAAGAGGAAAAAAGTGGTTTTTGTGGCAGCACCTGTGGACTTATATCTGTTTCATATCTAAGGGGCCACTGTGACGAAAAAAACTTTTAACCTAACACAGAATACCAAGTTTTTCGTTATAGTCTTTGCAATATTGGAAATATGTAAATGCCAGCAAATATTCACTACTACTGTCATACAATGTAGGAGGTGGATTTAGGTTTTGAAGCATTAAAATTAGTGAGATTTGCCAAGCCCCAAAGAAAGCATCGTTTAGGAAATTGGTTTCTTTAATTCTCATTGACCAGGATCTAGAGACATATTTGGCGAGTTAATGAGAACTACTGTGTAGAGTGCTATCATTGGTGAAGCTATGGATTGGCTTGTAGGTTTTTAACAGGAAGTCATTTATCTGCAAAATAAAAAAAGTGGTAACTTAAACCAAACCATGTGGAACAGCCATCTTAATTTCTAATTTATTAGATTTATCACCATCAACAACCATATGCAAGATGTGATTCTTCAGATATGTACTTTTAGACCTTAGGTCTATCGTGGTTCACACCTAATTGTTTAAATTTCATCCATTAAATCCAGCTCTTTGCAGGAGTTGATATTTTTGAGGGCGAAAGTTGATTTGACCGGGTCCTCTTAGGGCATTTTCGTCCGAGCACTATCAAAGTGAAGTTGTTTGCCTGTTTTAAAGGTCACAATGGAGGTCCCTACCTTTAGGTGTTATTTCACTTCCGATCTCACCCTCCCGGGTTTGTCTGGACCTGACATCTGCCAGCGCTTGACTCAAGGCAATATCACACAGAATTCCGCTCTTGACTCCAGTTAGTCATTTCTTGTGATGGGCAGGAGATATCTTGGACCTATTCTTTTTATTTCATCTCCAGACCCACAGGGGTATAAGCACAGTTTGGAAGTAATTTGATACAGTGGTAGTACATTGAGTAGTGCCGCATCTCAAACCTGATATCGAATGTTTTAGAAGTATCTAATGAATGTTTTGAGTTATCAATGTGACACACACACACACACGGATATATATATATATATATATATATATATATATATATATATATATATATATATATATATATATATATATATATATATATATATATATATATATATATATATATATATATATATATATATATATATATATATATATATATATATATATATATATATATATATATATACATAAAAACGAAAACTGGCCCCGGATATGTGCGCTAGGGGTGTTAGTTTGCGCTCATTCGAACAAATTTTTTCAAAATTCAAAAGTTGCGATCTTCCCATTAGTGATTTTTTTCAACAAAAATTCACAAAAAATGCAGGCCACTTTTGTGTACCGTTTTGGATTAAACAACAACCTAATACCAATAGCCCAACAAGCAAAATTTCATTAAGTCTAGAAAAACACACCAATTTTCCAGGTCGCGATGACTGCAATACAATGTTGCACAACATATGAGTATTAAGCAAGGGACGACCAACCAGTCGATTGCCATATACACAAGCGGCGCTTAAGGTACTAGGTTCCATGGAGATCAATTCAAAGATAGTATGGGATTTTATGACAACTCTTACAGAGCTAGGAAGTCAAAACAAAGTGACACTAGCATGGTTCCAGCACATGAGGGAAATGAAGGGAATGATAAGGCAGACGAACTGGCCAAGAAACATGCATCCAGGCTGCTGATAGTTCAACCTTTTATGCATCCCAGTTAAGTCAAGCATAACGAGATACACTTGAAACACAGAATGGTGAGAAAAATTCCTGGGGCAGAGACAGGCCAAAGAGTTTATAAGATAACCTTACCTAAATTCACAAATGAGCTACTAGAAAGGAGCAAAAATGCTATTAGAATAATAGTAGGTTTAACAGGACAATGGTGAATCATTAAGTACATGAACCAATTGAATTTGGCAGATAACATACTGTGCAGGTTCTGCCAAGAAGACAAAACCTCACTTCATGTGAAGGCCTAATGGAGTTCAGGTTTTAGTTACTTAGCGAGGAAGAAGCTGAGGCGAAAGCTACACAAAGGAACCACTATTAGGGCTGTGGAACCTGATAAAGGAAATAAGACTGGGCAGGATGCTTTGGAGTTTTATATGGGAGCATCACAACAGACAGTAAAGCTCACAGTGACAAAGACCAAATGGCCAGCTCCCCCACCGTAGTCTAACTTAATCTAATTCCCCCATTTTAGCATTAAAAAAAATCCCAATATTGCTGTTATGTCAAATTTTGGCTACCTATACGAGAAATCCCCATGTGTGACATAACTGCTCATCAAATTTAAACTTTGATGGAAAAATTTAATAAAATAATAAAAATAAATGAGGTTAGGTAGTGTGATGTGTTGGAGAATTTGCTGTTGAAATTTTTATAGAGTATAGCAACTGCATACTGCAAAAAAAGTAGTAGACTATTTGAGTGCTGATTGTGTGATTCTACTTTCCGTAGAGTTGTGTGGCTTGCAGGCTAAAGTGCTCAGTAGAGAAAATAAAGTAGTGCATTGTTCAGAAAGTGAGGTTAGTTTGAAAGAAAACATGAGCAAGCTTAGTGTGGATGACATTCAGCAAATAATTTGGACTGAACTTGAAAAATTGCAAACTTACTTTATACAGAGCAATAAAAAACAGATGGATTTCTTGCGGGCTAGTATGAGTTTATTGTCTGAACATTTTGAAAACTAAAGAAAAGGTTATGAAGAACTGGTAAAAACAAACAAAGAATTAATTAAAATAAACAGGGAACTACAAGTGAAAGTGGAACAGTTAGAGATTAGAGTTAACCATCTTGAACAAAGTGAAAAGGCAAATAATATTGTTATCTCTAGAACACCACCACAAAAAGAAACTACAAAGGAAACAGGGGAGCAGCTATTGGCAGCACTGGGTCTAGATGTGAAGGATAACGAAATCATCGCTTTTTACATAGTAAAGATGGGAAAGGCCAGCCGAACCAATTGTAAAACTGTTGACACATGATGTAAAGGATAGGATCATTGCACAAAGAAAGAAATTAAGAAGCATAAATACAAAAGACTAAGTTTATTGGCAAGAGTGGGTTCATTTATATAAACGATGAATTAACAATATCAAACCAGGAGTTGTTTACAAAAATACGAGATTTAAAACGAATACATAATTACAAGTATGCTTACTGCACAAATGATAAACTATATTTCAAAAAAGCAGATGGTGACAGACCTACAAGAATATTGTCAAGTAAAGCCTTATAAAGGCTAATTAATTAAGTATTGTGTATTGAGCGAGAAATAGGAAGACAAATTTTTTTTTTTTCTATTCATGTCCTAATTTTCAAAATTCAATATACCTTATACAAATATTAGAAGCTTTAAATTATAAAATGTAGAAGAAATTATGGATAGTTATGTTTGTAGACCAAAAGTATTAATTTTTGCAGAGTTGTGGCTTTATGAGAATGAAATAAGTTATAATATTGCCGGGTTTAAAAGTGAAAATTCTCCTGGAGAAACACGCGGAGGAGAGGAATACCTGTATTTATAGATGAAAGTTTTGCATACTCAGTAAAATTAAACAATCTGATAATTAAATGTAACTGGCTGATTGTTGAAATTCATAGTATAGATATGAAGCTCATTACTCTCTGCAGACCACCAAATGACCTACAAAAAATTCTATAACAATTAAAAAATGAACATATATCTGTAATTGGAGACAACAATGAAAAAGCTGACTATGAGGATATGTTAGATGCATATGGGTGTCATATTGTTAATAAAACACAACCAACAAGAAACAAGCAGAAAACCCTGCTACACTGAATGATATGCTATAAACCATCAAAATAAATGAGTTAACATACATTTTTCCATGTCAAGTAAAACTGACCATGCTATTCAAGAAATTCAGTTTGATGACATACATTTAAATTATAATAAAGCTAAAAGAGAAATTAAATATTTAAGTGTCGAAAATTTTAGGGAAGGTGTAAAACAAGCAATATCTCAGAATGGGATTTTTGAATTTTCCAATTTAATAGAGATTATGGAGAACAAAAAGATTTAGCTACTGTGAAAAAGTTATAACTACAAAAATAATGATTTTATAAATAACCTAGTTATTTCATTAATAAAGGAGAGAGATAAGTTATGTCAGACTAAAAAAAAAATCCAAATAATCCAAACATAACAGAAGAGTTTAAAAAAATAAAAAATACCTGCAATAATTTAGAAGAAACTTGAAAAAGACCTTTGTTCAAAACAAACTACAATATGCAATTGAGGATGAAAGAAAAGTATGGCAAATTATAAACTACACTAACAAATAAATTTACAAACAATAACAAAAAAAAAATTGATTATTTAGACATTGATTGTGAAAAAATAGCTGATAGTAAAACGGCAAATAAGTTAAATGATAATTTTACAAATGTGGGGTATGATTTCGTATAGAAAATGAGAGAGAAATAATTCTTAAGAGTATCAATTTCGTTGAACAGCACGTAGAAAAAACAATTTATCTAAAGCCACGTACTGAAGAAGAAATCATGTCGATTGTAAATGATCTAGAAAATAATACTGCTCCTGGAATATCAATTCCATATTACAACAAATGATGTAAAAAGTACTTTGGAATTCACTTTACCAGTTATAACCAAATTAATACATAATGTATTACAGGGTGGCCAGTATCCAGATGTGCTAAAATATAATAGTAACACAGATACGTAAAGCAGGAGATTACCACGATCCTGGGAATAAAAGACCCATTTCGATAATAATGATTTATTCTAAAATATTGGAAAAAGTGCTGAAAGCCAGACTTGTTGATTTTGTATCAAAGACCTTTAGATTTGATAGAGATCAGTTTGGATTTCAAAAAAATAGCCACGCACATGGCAGCTGCATAGGTTATATAATTCATTACGACTAACCTTGAGCAGAAGAAACATGTTCTTGGAATGGTTATAGATTTGAAAAAAGCCTTTGATAATACATACCATGGCATATTGCTTGATACAAGTATGGGAATAAGTAGAATTGTATATAATCTTGTTTCCAGTTATTTGTTTAACAGAAAACAGGTAACTGTTTCAAATGGCAAAAGAAGTGTAAAAGAAACTGTAAAAACTGGTATTCCTCAAGGATATAAATAAATGTATGTATGTAAATAATCTTGGTGACAAGCCAAACATATGTGTATTTATGAAATCCTGGCTTTATGCAAATGAAACAAAATAATATAATCTTGATTAGTACACAGCTGAACACTCTTGCAGAGATACTCGCAGAGGTGCCATATATATTTATGTTGATGCAAAGTATTCATATACAGTTCAACTAAATAAAGTACTAAATAAGTGTAACTGGTTAATTTTAAAATTTCATGATGTCAACATGAAATTAATTGCTGTTTATAGACCACCAAATGTGAATTTTAATATTTTTATAAATTACCTAAAAAATACTATACAGCAAGTAAAAAATGAGGATGTATGCATAATTGGGGACGTAAACATAAATTTATTAAATAATAACAATGAAAAAGCTGAGTATGTGGAATTGTTAAACACATATGGATATAAGGTTATTGATAAAACACAACCAACAAGAGAGACAGAAAACACTGCTACACTCATTGACCATGTCATCATAAATAATCAAAATAGACAGATCAACATAAAATTCTCTAAATCCAGTATTACTGATCATGCAATTCAGGAAGTAAAATTTAATGAAATTCAATTAGATTACAAGAAAACTGCAAAGGAGTTGAAGCATTCAAATATTGAAAAGTTTAGGGATGGAGTAAAAGAAGTATCGTTCAAAACAAGCATAGGTAATTTTTCATAATTAATTGAAGTTATGCAGAAACAAAAAGAATTAGCCACAAAAGTAAAAGTCTTGAAAACAAACAATAATAACTAGATTAATAGTGAAATTATCTTGTTAATGAAAGAAAGAGATAAGTTATATGTTAAATTTTAAAAAAATCCAAATAATGGGCATATAACAAGAGAATTTAAAAAAATTAAGAATAAGTGCAGTAATATGAGAAAATCTTTGGAGAAAAAATTTGTTCAAAATAAATTGGGGAGTACAATTGAAGATGAACGAAAAACTTGGCCAATAATAAACCATGTTTTAACAAATAAATTTACTAATGAAAATAATAATAAACTTGATTATTTATTAATCGGTGGTGAAAAAATCTATGATGATCAAGAAATGGCCGATAAGTTAAATGACCATTTTATAGATGTGGGGGTACAAGATTGGCCAAGAAGTTGAAAAGGAAAAAACTGGTAAAAGTGTACAATTTGATAATCCGGCTGAAGAAAAAACTATATATCTTAAACCTTGTGATGAGGAAGAAACCCTTAGAATTATAAATGATCTAAATCATAATACAGCTCCTGGGATAGATAATATTACTACAAGAGATTTAAAATGTACTTTAGAATTTACATTGCCAACCATTACTAATTAAATTAATGAAATGTTCGAAACTGGTGATTATCCAGAAGTATTGGAGCAGACGCTGGTAACACAGATTCACAAATCAGGAGACAACCACGACCCTGGAAATAAAAGACCTGTATCTCTAATTATGATTTATTTAAAGATATTCGAAAGGGTCTTGAAGTCTAGAATAGTTGATTTTGTGACTAAAACATTCAAATTTGATGAGCATCAGTTTGGATTTCAAAAAAGTAGTAGTGCATAGATGGCAGCTGTTGAAGTCATGGAGTTTATTACTACAAATCTTGACCAGAAAAATATGTGCTGGCAATGCTTGTAGATTTGAAAAAAGCTTTTGACACAGTTAATCATAGCATTCTATTAAACAAACTGTATAATATGGGAATACATGACATTGCACGTAAACTTATATCTAGTTATCTATTTGGCAGAAGGCAAACAACTGTTATATAGTAAAAGAAGCACCTCAAAAATTATAAAAACAGGTGTCCTACAGGGATCTGTACTTGAACCAATTTTGTATTTGTTGTATGTACAGAATCTATCATTAGCAAAATTAAAGGCTACATACATAGTTTTCGCAGATGACACAGTGCTGTTGTATTCACATGACTCCCAGAATTCACTGGAAAAAATTGTCAATGATGACTTGGATACATATTACAGGTGGTTATTAAGTAATAACTTGAAAATAAACTTAGATAAAACAGTGTACATAATGTTTGCACAAAAAGGTAAATACATAAAAGATATGGATATTAATATAAACAATCAAAAAATTAAACATGTAAATAACTATAATAGTTAGTTCTTAGAGCAGCATATGGCTGCGGCAGATTGCCATTCGCACATTTTTCTGTGATTTTAAAAAATATTTCCGGGATATATCTGTCTGAACAATACTTAGTGGGGTAATACGAACATAAATAAATATGGATTGTTTGTTTTTTCAGATCACTATGTATTTCAATACATAAATTAATCATTCTGACAGGCACTGGATTACAAAAATTATTTGTTTTTATTTTATATATGTGCACGCACACAAACAAACGTTTGTCTTGGATTGAAAATCTTAGTCATTTTGTTACTACTATTTTATGTACTTAATTTTATTGGGATAAGACTGGGATATAATCTTCATGCCTTGAGGTCGATCAAGGCAACTTTAAAGACACACAAGAGGACCCTGGTAAGAATGGGAAGACATGGAAAAACGATAGGACTCTAGATTCTATTTCCATACATTTTTATTATTTCTAGGGGGTTTTAACACTTATTTGATACTTTATTAACAGTTTTTACTCCCTTTAACCTAAGCACTCACACAAAATCGCATTCGTACATATAAATGTACACATTCATACACACACACATGCAGATAACGAAACACTGGCTATTAGTAACAGGTGTCCAAATTTAAAGATGTATCTTTAGATTTGTAATATGTAGTAGAATACTGTGATATATGTGTACATTTCTAGTTTCTAGTAAGTGAGAGAGATTAAAAGGACTGGGAACTATCTGGCTCTCAATTATTTCATCTAAAAAAGATTTTAATTTTCAATTTTTTGTCAGACATGGTACAAGCTAGAAGCACATGTTCTGGGTCCCCAATCTCACCACACTCACAATTTGGATTGTCTCTTTTATTTATTTTGTACAGATATTGAGGTACTAAAACATGTCCGAATCTTAACCTACAAATGTTAGTTTTTTTTTTTTTTGTTCCCTCAGGGCTCGTCCGCGGCCTTGCCGCCCCGATAGCACCCACAAATGTTAGTTACTAGAGATCTACTTACAGATAATTTGTTAAACCATGATATAATGGGTGGAAGTATTTGAATACTTTTAAAATAGTGACCTTTGTCGTCATTTTTATATTGGTGACTCCATTTTTTTAATAATAACTTTTTGCACGAGATCAGAATAAATGTCCGAGACTGGACAAGTATAACGTATTTCCTCACCTTCTAATGTAGCACACTTTGCCAGGTAGTCAGCCGCCTCATTGTTGTCAATGCCACAGTGAGCTTTAATCCACACTAGATATATTTGTGTACCTTTTGATGACGACTCCAATATAGCACAGATTAGTTTGGAAAACAAGTAGTTGCACTTCGTTGTTGGCGAAATATTCTGTATTTCTTGTAGACAGCTCTTACTATCAGTAAATATGACCACATCTTTTCTTGGTTGTTGTTTTATATATTTTGTGGCTTCAATTAGAGCTACGATTTCTGCAGAGTATACTGATAGTTTACTGTCTAGTTTTATTACCGGAAATACTGGTTGCGCCTTTTATATCCCAGAATATGACCATAAACAACTATAAGTACCTTGGATTAACAATAGAGAATAACTTGAATTTTGGTGAACACTTAAATAATATCTAGTCTACAGGAGCCTTTAGAAGGTGTGAATATTATTTAACAGAGAGATTGAAGAGACTAATATATAATTCATTAATAGAACCACATATGAGATATATGATGCTTGTTTGGGCTTCAACGCCAAAGGTTAAATTACAACAATTGCAGAAAACACAAAACCGGGCACTAAAAGTATTATATGGACTAAACTGGTTTTATCCCACTAAATGTTTGTATGAAACATTAAACTTCTTACAAATTCATAACCTTATAAAGCTTGACGAAGGTAAATTAATGTAGAAATTTGGAATAATAAAATAAAAACGAACATTAAAGTGGCAAGGAGTGGTGAAGTGCATACGTATTCAACAAGGCAACGAGCAGACCCATGTCTAGTAGCATCAAGAACAAATATAAAACTCAACAATGTGATTACGAGAAGCATAAGATCATTTAAGACGATTCCAGAAGGACTCAGTATGTTTTAGGAGGTGTGAATATTATCGAAAAGACTTGTGTATATTGCCTTAATAGAGCCACACCTAAGATATAGGATGGTCACTTTGGCAGCTTCATCAAAAAGAGAACTACAGTGACTGCAAAGAACATCGAATATTAAAGATATTATATGGTCCAAGCTGGTATTATCTAACAAAGCAATTGTGTAAAAGGCTGAACACTTACCAGTTAACAATCTCATAAAAATGAAGGAGTGCAATACATAATATAGTGAATAACAAAATAAAAACAAACATTAAAGTGATAAAAAGTCGTGAAGTACATTTATACTTAACTAGACAACAGGGAGACCCATATATGTTCAGTAGCATCAAGAACAAACATGAAGCTCAACAGTGTAATAACTAGAAGTATAAGATCATATAAGAATATTCCTGAAGAACTCAGGACCATACAACAACCAGAAAAATTTGGAAAATCTATTAAAGGACATTTGCTAAGTGTACAAAATTACACATAGTTAAAAAAGAGGGAAAATTATTTGTTTATATTATCTATGTGTAAAGTACTGTTTCACAGTGCTATCGGGGCGGCAAAGCCGCGGACGAGCCCTGAGGGAGGAAAAAAGTACTGTTTTAGACTATTTAGTGTTAGTATATTATTGTAATTCTCACAAACCTCAGGAAAATTTCATATGTTGTCATTAATTGCAGAACTTGTTACCAGTATAAAGTACTAATTTGAGTTCATAAATAAAGTCTATTAAAAAAAGTGAATAATCATATTTGTGTTTATTGTTGTTGAAGACTATGATTCTTTAAATTTTTTTCAGGATTCTGGATTATAACCATGTTCAAGTAATAAAGAAAGGTTGGGTTTATGGACTTGAAACATTAAAAGAGTTATCTATTAGCCACAATGGAGTTACAGACATTGAAAAAGATACCTGGGAGTTTTGTCAGCTTTTAACTGCTCTGTAAGTACAGCTTAAAACATTATTTTTAAAGGGTCGGGTGCAAGTATATAATTTATTTATTTATACACGGGAAAACCTTATTAACGTTACAATGTATTTTGATTGTCACACTAGTATAACACTGGCGAGCTCCAAAGATACCCAAACCGGTATGTGTTTTAATGATTCAATAAATTGTTGCTTGATTGTACACAGTGGTGATATATTACATTTTCGGTTTATTAGAGCTGTCGCAACAAACATTATCTAGTAACACACCATGATGGCAACTCTGTCGTACAGCTTGCACGCAAAGTTCTCAGAGGTTGGCTACCGTTAGCCGAATTACTCTGAGTGTATTTTGATTGTCATTAGTATAGTACACTGACGAGATCTAATGAGAGGAAATCCAATATGTATTTCTAATGATGCTCAAAATGCATCTAGCCTTTTATACTTGTTCCCTGTGTTAGGAAAGAAAGTAGCAGGGCTGACGATTTAAGACATCGTTCTTTGGTTGTACCAGTCTCTATGTATAACATTTTGTGCTTATTAGAGCTGTTGTGACAGCATATTACCTAGTTACGCACAGAGATGGCGACTTTGTCGTACAACTCACAATGTTCCAGGGGCGGCTCCTCAATAAGTGCGCGCGCATTGCCGCCTGCTGTGGAAAAAATAATATTTTTGCTTTGCTATATTTTCATAAATTTTTATTTACTTTTTTACCTTTTGCATTCAACAAACAAAATTAGTATATCGAGGATCGCAGAGAGTCGGCAGCCATTAATACAGAATACAGAATCAGAATAAGTATAGTGTTAATCGTTGCAGACGTTATATACATCCATATCCATATAAAGCAGTCGGGCGGCAGTGTGTATTTTTCGGCGCTCTCAGGAAATGCGATACTTCAGTGCGAAATGATCGCCTATCGTCGAAAACGACCGAATAAGGAATCTGTTGTGCGCTATAAAATTACACACTTCCAGTTTGCAGTGGACTTTTGGCAGAGCGTGTGTACCTACTACCTAGTAATTTTCGTCTTCGCATCGGATTGATTTTTAATTAGATCATTTGTGTTGTTGTTTACATGTTCTAACACGACAATTATTATTATTATGATGGCTACTTCGGGTTGCTTAATAATTGGACAAAATAATTGTGATACTGTGATTCATTCAGTGGATAATATTTAAAATTTAAAGGTTAAACTTTTTAAGGGACTTTTTAACTACTATAACGTATAACTAAGTAGAGGAATACTTGGTAAGTAGTTAATAATTATTAAGTTTAGTAAGTAGGTTTTTTTATAATACATTTTTGGGGAAAAAATAGGCGAGTCCTTCATTTTTAGTGAATTTTTATTTTAAAAAATTCACTAATAAAGAGGTATCGATGGAGAGACTTTGCAAACAATTTTTCAAATGAGCGCGAACTAGGACCCCTAGAACCCATATCCGGGGTCAGTTTCAATTTTTTATGTTTATATATATATATATATATATATATATATATATATATATATATATATATATATATATATATATATATATCCCCAACCGATAACTCTAAAAATAAGAAACTGATTTCGATGAAACTCGGCAAGTGCCTTTCTTTTATTAATGGCTTGGATGAGTTCGTTAGTCAGAAAAATCGGATAACTTTTTCCGGGAAAATGTTGAGTTTTGTTTCAAAAAAAATCTTTTTCTCCGAAAATTACAAAGGTATTTTAATGAAGTTTGGTGGATATGTTGCCTTGTAAAAGACCTTACTACACACTAAAATTCAACTTTCTACATTTTTAGAAAATTGAGATTCAAATTTTGAGTTTTATTTTGAAAACAAAAATTTTCTCCGAAAAATACAAAGTTATTTTGATGAAATTTGGTGGATATGTTGTCTTGGGTAAGACCCTACTATACACCAAAATTCAACTTTCTAAGTTCGTAGAAACTTAAGTTATTCAAATTTGAAGCATTTAATAAAAATTCACTACCATAACGCATTTGCTGCGCCCCGAACTTTTTTTCTTGCGCACCCTCAATGCATTAAGGCACGAGCCGCTACTGCAATGTTCTCTGAGGTTGGCTACCTTTAGCCAATTTGCTGAATTATTAATGATATTCAAACTGCATCTAGCCTTAAGTACATTAGAAGTTCAACCCGCTAGTTTTTTTTAATGAAAAGTGCCAGTGAATTAATTAATAGAATTAAATATACTAGGTTGCAACTAAATGAAGTCTTGATCTCTTTTGATATCAAGTTATTGTTACCCAGCATCCCAATCGACTTAGCTCTTCAGAATCTCTCGGACATGCTTCATGATAACCAGCTATCAGATATACAGGCAGGAGAAATATATTAAGTTGACTTCACTATGTATGTCTGAGAGTTTCTTTTGGGTCTTCAGGAGGTTTTGTCAGCAAACTGAGGAAAGCACAATCAGGAATCCTTTGTTTCCCTTCATTGTCTAAACTCTTCATCAGCCGATTTGAGAGTGAATCTGCTGGACCGGTGAAGTAATTTCCGAGGGTGTGGTTGAGATATGTCCAGGACATTTTTGCCATATTTGATCTTCGTGAACATAAAATCAATAATTTTCTTAAGTTGAACAGTAGATTCCCTTCAATCAAGTTCACTTACAAAGTTGCAAACGACGGGCAGGGTATCCGACGACCTGGACAACCGGGAAAACCTGGAAAAATCAGGGAAATTGAAATAACCCCTAAAATGTCAGGGAAATTTGTGATTTTGCTCAAATGTCATGGAAATCGTTCAGTAGACCAATTATATATTTCTAAAATTGTATCGCCAACAGATTTATTTTTATTTTGATTTCATATATTTATATTATATATATTTTTTTACATAAATATTTTCTCCTAGGGCTGCTGTTTGGTACATTAATTGAAACCGTCAATGAACGCGCGACATGTTATATGGCAATATAATATAGTGTCTTCTTTATCTATCTCAAACATGTCTCATTCATTTATGTCACTTGGTATGCTCTTCCTTGAATGCATAAAATGCAAAATGCGTTCCAGTTATTAGCGGCGTATAGCTGTGTGGTGAATGTGTTTATATTTTAACCGTTATGATCATGTAACATAGAATTGAAGTTGTAGTGTTAATATTTGGCATTTGTATATGGGCATTTTTGTATTGTAATCCAGAAGAGAAAAGTTTATCATTGCAATGCATTGTGTATGATAGTGTAAAGAAATTATGAGAAGGTGGAAATATAGAAATCAACGATAAACTGACGCGAACTTTCAATAATTCATATTATGATTTTCTTAGGTAGTTCAGGAATTTGACAGGTAGAAATTTATCACGTTTCTGTATTAGTTACCAGAATTAACCATATTTATGTTTTTGATATTATTTTAAAAAATCCGAATTTTTGTTATTACCTTTTTAATAAAAAAGTATTCAGAGATGTGTGTTGTTTATTACGAATAATATGAAAAAATCACTTGGGCCGGGAAATGACAGGGAATTTGATTTTTTATTTCTGCTAGGTACCCTGACGGGCAATTACCCTTATTTGACACTTTTTTCATACAAAATGAAGTTATGCTATAAGTTGACATATATAGGAAAAAATCTCTACAAACCACTTCATATCATCAGATTTAAATCATCCTTTAGGTCATAAGATCTTGAATTTGAGCTTTCTTGTTTGGGGGTTTATGAGTTTTCCTTTGATCAGTAAGCAATACAATTTAGAGATGGACAAAATTATAGATATTGAGATTTGTAATGGTTTAGTACCAGATATTGTGTACAGTTAAAAAGTATAGATGGAAAATGTCAATAAGCAACATTACGACATTGAATCCTGAATCCGCTGAGCCACCCAAAATGTTCACGGTACTTCCTTTCTACCCTTTTCTTAGAAAAGAGTTATAGAAAATATTCAAATGACTTTAGAGTTGTTGATAAAGTAGATAACTTGGAGAGTTTTTGAGTGGACCGAAGGATACAAAAACCAGAAAAATTTGCAAGATCTATTAAAGGAAATTTTCTAAGTGTACAAAATGACACAGCTCAAATATATAAATAAAGGGGGAATTATTTGCTTATATTGTCTGCGTAAAATACTTCATGGCAAACAGAAGGCAACGTGTGGTGTATGAGGACTGAATTTCAGATTGGTTGACAGTTGATCGGTTGTTCCGCAGGGATCCATACTTGGACCTCTGCTGTTCCTGATCTACATGAAGGACTTGCCAGTTGACATTAAATCAGACCAAGCATACCTGTATGCTGAAGACACATTGTTCACAAACATCGACAGATCCAAACACGGTCTGCTGGGGAAAACAGGTCAGACAATAAAGTTATTAGAGCAATGGTTTGCAGATAATGGACTGAAAATGAATGAAAATAAAACCAAGTGCATCACCTTTTCCACATGCCCAAATAGTCATGACTTGCTGAAATACCTCGGTTTGTGGTTTCAGGGTAGTCTGTTGTGGTTTAAACATGTGGAGATGTGGGTGAGAAGACTTTCAGGGGTGACATTCATGGTGCAAAGAGTCAAGGAGGTTGCAGACTACCAGGCCACAGTGGCAGCATATTATGGGGTTCATCTACTGAGCTACACAAATTGTTCCTACAACAAAAGAAAGCTGTTAGGGTGTTTTGTGGGGCTGCATACATGGAGCCCTCCAGGCCCCTTTTATGTGGAACTAATATACATACCATCTTCTCCGTGTATATACTTACCTGTGTTGTTCATGTGCATGTAAATAGGGATAAGTTTAATCTAAACTCTGCAATACATGATCACGACACAAGGCGGAAACACAATATACACCTGCCCTATCATAAGGTCAACAGGGCCAGAAGTGGAATTAACTACTTCGATCAGGCATTAAGCCATCGGTCCCGGTATCATGAGATGTTAGGCACGTTAAAGATCCCTATCCTGCCTACAGAAAGGAAGTGGTTTGGCAAGATTTCCAGGATAATAAGATGAAACTGCTCCTCAGCACTTGTGATTGGTCATAATTGCAGAAAGAGACTGACGCTTTAATTGGCCCAGGTTGCTGTGTCTAGCTTGAGTACTTGCTAAATCTGGCAATTTTAATATACCATCAATATTTCACCTTCAATGTGGTGATATGTGAGGAGGCTACATGCATTCCGAGGGGGATTTATTTGCACAACTTATGTGAAGCTGCGTTCTGTCTATGCTAGTAAAATGTATATAACGACTGGAATACACTGTGTTAGTGAGGACACTGTCTAACTCATATTGTTATATGGTGATATAACCAGGTGCCCATAGGCCACATGCATGATCAGAGGCGAGAGTTCTGATAAAAGAAACATATTCATATACTTCGTTTCAAATTATGGTGAATGACTAACAAATTAAAAATGAAAACAAAAACACACTTCTGTAGATAAGGATATTAAATTACCAAGGCACAACTTTAATGTCAATAAAAGTAGTTAATTTTTTTTTTTTTTTTGTTAAGCAAATTGTAAAGAAATAATTTTTGTATTGGTCTTTGTGAAGAACAAATAATTTGAAACCAAACCTTTCTGCAAAAAGAAAATAAAATAATCGATGCAATTTTATTTAAATAAAAAGTAATAAAAGAAATTATACCGATGTTTTTTATTTACAAAAAAGGATGCAAATTTACAAAAAAAGTACATATTCTGTGAGGCAAATGGCCAGAAACTAACGGAACAGGAGCATTTATTTTCAAGACAAATAATAGAACTTAAGATAAGCTTAGGCTATGCTTTGAACTACAAGCTTAGAGGATGAAGAGTTGACCAATGTTTGAGCTTGAAATCCTATTCTTGAGAGCCAAAATTAGAGAAGACCTAGACCAACAACTGTTGAGGCAACAGATTGACAAGCCTATTAACATAATGTTCTTTCGTCATATAGAACAATATGACTTGTTGACACGGACACACTCTTCTTTCCTCAGTCAGGTAATTGTCAATGAAAAATGTTGAAATTTCTGTTTAAGGTAAATTATTATAATTCTGGAAGAATTTGCTGTAAACAGAACTAATTGTGTTTTCCAAAAAGAAAAAAAAACTAACAGAGATGTATCAGAAGGGTTGGTGTTAAAACATTGGTGAAAAAAATCAAGAACAAGACAACATTTTAAATAACGTTTTAAGTAGGTGATTTGGCAGATTCAATATTTAGACAGAAACAATGTATTGATATAATTATGTTATTTTACATAAACAATTAAAAGCTAAAAGAGTTCCTGTATAATTATGAAGAACAAATAAATAATAAATATTTTATAAACTGTCTGAAGCAAAATTACTGTTCCTAGTAAAATTGTGGTTTTTGCTAGAGAGCCATTTGGTTATTGTGGAAACTGTAATAGTATTAGTAATAGTGTGCGCGTGTGTGTGTTTATAAGAAAAGAACACTGACATAATGTATATATATATATATATATATATATATATATATATATATATATATATATATATATAATCGATATCTTTTTCTAATTGAAATGTAAGAAAAGAACACTGACATAATGTATATATATATATATATATATATATATATATATATATATATATATATATATATATATATAATCGATATCTTTTTCTAATTGAAATGTATTAACATTTTATTTTATTTTCAGGGACCTCTCCTATAACAGCTTTAAATCAATAGGGGCTGATACGTTTAAACATTTGGAAAAACTTAATAAGTTGTTGTTAAATAATAATCAAATTGCTTATATTCAAGAAAATGCCTTTGCCCACCTTCCAAATTTAAAATTTCTGTAAGTATATAGATAATAATATACATTAGTTGGTAAATAGTAATAATAGCAATTATGTATAGATAAAACAACTTTTATGAATTTAGGTACAAATAATTAATGCACTAAAGTAACTTATATGTACCTAAAAATTATTGATCTGATCAAGCTAAAAAAATGTTGTGGCATTATTTGGTAATGATAAATTTACAACATGCACGAGATTAAATCAGCAATAAGAAACTTCAATTTGAATTTTGTGTAAACTGGCGGCACCTATGGCCTGATATTTCAGATAGTCAGTTCGACTGTATACAGAAGAATTTGGAAAGGTTTATAGCTAGGGTATTGAATGATTTAACGATTGAGATGAAATTGGATTTTAGAATGGAGAATGATGTTTTGTTGGAAAAGTTTAGAGAAGTTACTGGTAGATTGAGGGAGTTGGAAAACAGATGTGGAGACTTGGAGAGAAAGCATTAATTTTTGGAGAACAAATTGAAAAGCAGCAATATTGTCATTTATGGAATAACAACTAAATAATATGGCTCAGATCTTCTCAATTATGCGGTATCAATATTAAGAAGTTTCCCTGACGTGGAGCTGTCATCTTCTAAATTTAAAGACATCTACTACATAGGAAAAAGTAAACAGACCATTGGTTGTTGAGTTTGTCTTCTATCATTATAATAAGAGTTTTTAAAAACACTAGTAAACTAAGGGGAAAAACATTTTTATTTGCCATGATTTGAGCTCAAAGAAACAGGAAGATAGAACATTTTTAGCAAGTCATCTAAAGTCTGCCAAATCCAAGAGCCTGAAAGCTTACATAAAGGGTACTAAATTGTTTGTTGGAGTTATACTATAGATGTCTGTGAACCCTCACATAACCATTGTCCCATTCCATAAAAGAAGATTAAAGAAATTACCTTTCCATTTGTGGAACAGGCAAAATCTCTGGGGTTTACTCTAGATAAGACGCTGAACTGGAGCACACAGTTGGAAAAAGTAATCCAAATGCCCAAGTTGTCCCTGTGATGTAGCATTTGTTTGCAGAAAATATATTATTTTCATGCCTTATTCCACATATTGCATTAGTCCTTTTGCATTCTCTTATGCTGACAAAACAATTATTTAATCTATCTTCATCTGCACAATCCTTACTGTTTTTGTTGTAAAATTCTTGGTGTTTCCAAGATTTGTTTATTTGACAACGTTATTGATGCTTCTGGAACACTTCAGCTTTGTCATTCCGTTTTTTAAAATGTTTTGCAAAGTAATAATTTCTGGGTTCTTTTATTTAAATACTTTTTCCCTTCAGATAAAATGTTACGATGTTATTTTTGTGTTGTTCACTGCCAGGTGTGTCTCATTTCACTGTGAATGTATTTTTATCATTACTTTACCATAATAGAGAGGTATAGATGGTAAGACTTTGCAAAAATGTTTTCAATTTGCAATTTTTGTATGTTTATATTATAGTATATCTATCTATCTATATATATATATATATATATATATATATATATATATATATATATATATATATATATATATATATATATATATATATATATATATAACTTATGTTGCTTAAGTCTAACTACACGTTGCTCAGCTTTTCTCGACTTCTTAATCCAACTTCCTCTGATCGACTCGGCTGCTTTTCATAGACTGACCTCCGCTTTGCTGCTGCTGTGTGGCTGTGGCTGGGTATTGTTCTGCGCCGAAGCACACTGAACATGTATGAGCCTGCCTTCTTTTGAATATATTGCGTCACATATATACATCCATACATACATATATACATATATATATATATATATATATATATATATATATATATATATATATATATATATATATATATATATATATATATATATATGTATATATATATATATATATATATATATATATATATATATATATATATATATATATATATATATATATATATATATATGTGTGTGTATGTATGTATGTATGTAGCCGAGCAATAACGCAATAACTGAGAAAATACTAAACTGATTTGAACGAAACTTGGTACATATCTTCATTTTGTTGAGGCCACAGACGAGTTCGTTCGTCAGCCTAGTTGGATCAGTTTTCCTAAGAAAAAAAATTGATTTTTCTGAAAGATGTATCTCAAGAAATAACAAAGTTGTTTTGATGAAATTTGGTATGCATTTTGCCCTGGTAAAGACCTTGTTATATACCAAAATTCAACTATAGTTTTATAGCAAACTCCGGGTTCCCACTCGTCTGGAAAACAGGGAAAACCAGAAAAAATCAGGGAATTTGTAGAAGGAAAATTTTGTCAGGGAGATCAGGGAAAAATTGAGAAAAATCGTGAAAATTGACTGAGAGTCAGGAAATTTTTGTCTGTGACAGGGAAAAATTATTTGTTTCCGTTTTATGATAAATAATTAAGACACAATGATAGCTGCATATTTGTAGAAGTAGCGTTGTCGTTTATTTGTAAGGAAAATTGTGTATATTTTATAAATGTAATTTTAGGGAAGTGTGTTTTCCGCCATGGGGCGAATATCTACTGTATTCTGTAGTAGTGTTTTACACATTTTGGGGTAGATTGTAGAATACCAAAGTCAGGGAAATAGGTTTTGGCATGTCAGCGAAATAAGGGAAAAGTCAGGGAAATTGATATGCAGTTTTTAGTGGGAACCCTGAAATTGAATTATTCAAATTTGAAGCATTTAATGAAAATTTGCTACCATTACATACTTGCTGCGCCACGAATTTTCTTGTTTAAGATAATAAACATTGTTGAATTCAATTAACTTGTTGAATACATTTTATCAATGAACATAATACATAAATTTACTTTCTGGAAAAATATTTGAATAACCCATTGGAATATATCAAGTAACTACAGAAGCCTGTTTTTATGAAATCGATGTTTATTGTGTGAAAACATTAATTTTTTAAATGTTTAATTAAAGTTTTCTTAACATTTTGTTTTAGGCATTTGAGTAACAATAAAATTTCTTATACAATTGAAGATGCAAGAGGTGTATTTAAAGGTTTGAATAAATTACTAAAGTTCCATTTGGCAGGAAACAATATTAAATCTATCAATAAAGATGCATTTACTGGATTGAGTACTGTAAAATATCTTAATTTATTGAATAATAATATTACTTCTGTACAGAAGAATGCTTTTGCCGAGATGCCTTCCTTAAAAGTAAGTAATTACATTTAAATTGATTGTTTTTTAAATTTTCAACAATTGTCTAATAATTGCAGGATCTTATGATGAATACAACTTCTTTGTTATGTGATTGTAATATACAGTGGTTTTCTGAATGGCTAGAAGGAAGGCATTACTCAGTTAATATTATCTGTGCTTATCCACATTGGGTAGAAGGCCAGTCACTCTCTCAAGTGCCTCCCAATAATTTCACCTGTGGTAAGTTGTACTTTTAATGTAAAAATAATTTTAACTTACATCCTCAAAATGTGGCATTAGCCATAGTTGATGAGAACCCCTGATTTATGTCATAAATGTAAAGTAGGACGTATGAGCATATGAGCCAGTGGCGGTTGGTGCATAAGAGCTGCAGAACTGCCAGAAAAAATCATTTACATTTCACACAAATTATTTTAGACATTGTAAAATTACGTAAAATAGATTTTATCTATAATCCATTGCGCATGACGTAGACTACTACGAGTTTACGTTTATACGTGAGAGTAAGCGCAGAGCGAAGCAGTCGACTAGTCGAAGACTCAACAAAATCTCGCCTGGTCATCTTCATTTCTTAGCTGGGTTGCTTAAAGACGGTCTGTGCACTGCATGGGCCGCCCGCAGCCCTCCATAATATAACGCTGAGACACGTAGTATTTGGGCTGCATTATTTCCAGATTGGTGTGCTTTGTCTGTGGTATGAGGAATTCGATTGTGTTTTGCAGATTATTAGTTTGTCTTAATGTGCCAGTGTGAGTTTTTATTGTACATAAAATACATGGATGTGGTTTATAAGTTAATAAATGAAAAGAGACTTTTCAAATACGCATATGAGGAAAAATTAAAACTAAAAGCGACAGGTCGGCCGTTACCAGACCTTATGATTGAAATGGCTGGTGTTAAGTCACCGCAAAACTTATAAAAGACAACCTCTTGTCTCAGGGGATGAAATTGTTTCTACCGCCCTGGGCAAGGTTGAACTTTTTGCCTCGTTCGCCGGCAATTCTACTCTCAACCTACCTCCAAATGTTCAACCACCAACAATCCCCAATGTCGCGCATAAAATGACTGATATCATTTTCAAAACTAAAAAGGTACGAAAGATGCTCTCTATCTTAATACCACGAAAGCCTCTGGCATTGACGAGATCCCAGCAATTCTAAAAAAATGCGCACCAGAACTTGCTCCTGTCCTGACTCGTCTGTTTCAGACATCTTACAATAGAGGCATATTCCCTAGTAACTGGAAAACTGCTCGAGTACAACCCGTCCCCAAGAAAGGATCTAAAGCGCTTCCTAGCAACTACGGGCCTATTTCTATCCTTTCAGTCATCTCTAAAGTGATGGAAAAGTATATAAACACCGAATTACTAAAATTTCTTGAAAAACACAGTCTAATCCACGACAGGCAGTATGGATTCCGTCAGCACAGATCAACTGCTTTCCTTTGTCACCCATTCTTGGAACAAGTCTATGGAACTACACGGCGAATACCAGACATATCCAAAGCATTCGACCAGGTCTGGCATGCAGCGCTGCTTAATAAACTACCGGCCTATGGCCTACCAACAAAACTCTGTACGTGGACAGCAAATTTCCTCTCCAACCGGAGCATTTCTGTTGTCGTGGATGGCTATTCCTCTAAACTGTATCCAATTAATGCAGGAGTTCCTTAAGGTTCAGCTTTAGCCCCTACTTTGTTTCTTCTCCACATCAATGACCTCCTCTCTAGCACATCCAACCCAGTTCACAGTTACGCGGGCGACAGCACCCTCCACTCAAATATACAATATTCTAAGCCTGTCTCTTTAGCCCAACTAGATGAGGATCACAGACTCATGGAGGGTTCTATCTCCGTGGATCTCCAAAAAATATTAGACTGGGAAAGTAGAAATCTTGTACAATTCAACCCCACCAAATCACAGTCTTGCTTTCTTTCTCATAAGAGATACAGCAGCCCTAGACCCATGACAATAAACAACCAAGTTATTCAAAGAAATGAGTCCTTTTCACTTGTTGGCATCTCTGTGGATCGAAATCTCAATTGGCACCAACATGTCACATCAATTGCAGAAGCGGCTGCTAAGAAATTAGGTTTCCTCTTCCGGGCTCGCAAATACTTTTCATCAGCTAATTTTTACACTTTATACACTTCACAAATAAGACCAAACCTCGAATACTGCTCCCACACCTGGGGTGCTGCTGCCGTTTCTACACTCGCTATCCTGGACTCCATTCAGAAGAGAGCTATACGTCTCATCGGTGACCCTACCCTCACCCAAAGGCTGCCATCCCATGCCCACCGACGTGCCGTTGGTGTCTCTCATTTTTATAGATATCTGCACGGGCAGTGCTCAGAGGAGCTTTCTTCCATAGTTCCTCCACCTGCTGCCCCCCAACAGATCTACCAGGGGAACAGAGCGAATGCACCCTTTTTATTGTCCAGGTCACCAGACATAGAACATCTTGTTATGCCCGCTTTTTTGTCCCGAGGACTTCCAAGTTGTGGAATTCCTTGCCGGCACATGTTTTTCCTTCTCCCCCGAACCTCCAAACCTTCAAGTCCAGAATGAACATGTTGCCTCTTTCCTCCTTGTTGACACCCACGGTACGATAGTATTTAGGCTGTAAGCCCTCGTGGTGTGTTGTTGAAATAAAAAAAAATAATCATAAATTTTTCGGCGGAACTTGACGCTACATTAAGTGAACATTTAAAGAATGCGTCAACATTTAAAGGCACTTCTTAAGAAATCTAGAACGATATTTTAGAGTGCATGCTAGAGATCTGTTACGAAGAAATAATTAGTGAAATTAATCGTGCTTAATTTTTGGCAGATGAAACCACAGATATTGTTGGAAAATCTCAACTGGTCGTGATTTTTAGGTATATTCACGGAGGTGAGCCAACGGAACGTTTTTGGAAGTATGTAAACCCAACAAAATGAGACGCCCAAACTGTTAGTGAAACTATTTTAAATGTTGCGAATCCACTAATTAAAAATTGTCGTAATAAACTTATTGCACAAAGTTACGACGGCGCAGCAGTGATGAGCGGATGACACACGGGTATTCAGGCATTCAGGTGGAGGCAAATTTTTGCAGAATAACGATGAGCCGCCACTGGTATGAGCCATAATTCGTAGCATATTTTATTTAAAAAAATTCTCAGCCTATGTCATGGATATCTAAAAAATATAAAACCTGTATATTTTTATATTTTAGTGAATTTTCATTAAAGCCGGGGTCCGTTTTTAAATTTATATATATATATATATATATATATATATATATATATATATATATATATATATATATATATATATATATATATATATCCAACCGATAACTCAAAAAGTATTTAACCGATTTGGCTGAAACTTGGCAACTACTTTTCTTTTATTAATAGCTTGGATGAGTTCGTTAGCCAGGAAAATGGGAAAAGGTTTTCCGGAAAAAAATTGAGTTTTGTTTCGAAAAAATGTTTTATCTCTGAAATTTAAAAAGCTATTTTAATGAAATTTGGTGGATATGTTGTCTTGGGAAAGACCTTTCCCGAACTTTTTTAGATTGTGTATGTGTTGATTTCAAAACACAACCTAATTACGCCTAAATTTGAAAAATAAGTGGCTACAAACATTTAACAATGATATGGAATTTCAATAACAATATAATTTTCATTTCTCACAAAGTCAACACCCAATAGCATTAAGCATTATTTGATTTCTGTGCCAACTGGTAGCCTTCTTGTGCTTGAGAATATGTCAAAGGTCAATAAAGTCTTGCTGAACTCTACTTTTAATCTCTGGTGATACATGACTTCTAACAACAAACTACCTGCTTTTACTAAACAGCGGAAATCATTACAACTTCCTCGATTAAACAGTGTCTGCCAAAACAAAGCTCGAGCATAGGAACCAGGGTGGTTCGGGTAATATATATATATATATATATATATATATATATATATATATATATATATATATATATATATATATATATATATATATATATATATATATATATATATATATATATATATATATATATATATATATATATATATATATATATATATATATAATTATATCTTGACAGGTGTGTAAATAGCTTGAAGAGGTTCGTTGGCCAGGAAAATCAGACTAGTTTTGCAGGAACATTTTAAGTTCATTTTCAGAAAAAAAAATTCCTTTTTTTTACCAAAAAAGTTATTTTGATGAAATCCGGTACATTGTGCCTGCTATAAAGGTTATACTGTTAACCAAATTTGATGTTATTCATAAAAAAACACATATTTGCTATTAAAAACATTTTTATGAAAATTCACTATCACAACGCACTTTGTGCATCCAGACTTCTTTCTTTTGTTTTATGTTCTACATTTATTTGTTTACTCATTTTCAGATGAATTGCCTAAACCAAGAGTCATTGATGCACCTGCAGCAGAGATGATGGCTTTAAAAGGGACAAATATTATTCTTGCTTGTAAAGCCATGTCAAGTTCTAACAGTGATATGACTTTCAAATGGAAGAAAGATAACCTGGACTTGAATGTTGAGACCAAAATAACTAAGAGTACTGATGGAAAAAATACAGAGTCAACGTCTGAGTTGAGAATATTCAACGTTCAACACTCTGATGCTGGAATTTACCAGTGTGTAGTGTCCAATACTTATGGCAGCACCTATTCACAAAAATCAAATATTTCTGTATTAAGTAAGCTACCTTTTATATCACCTGAATTGAAAAAAAATTAATTATTTTGTTTTAGTTTTTCCAACTTTTGTTAAAATGCCTTCCAATGTCACTGTTCAAGCTGGGGAAACTGCTAGGTTAGAATGTGCAGCACATGGTGAACCGCAGCCTGAAATCCGCTGGCAGAAGGATGGGGGAAATGATTTCCCAGCAGCACGAGAACGCCGGATGCATGTGATGCCTACAGATGATGTATTTTTTATAGTGAATACTAAACCAAGTGACATGGGGATATACAGCTGCACTGCACGAAATCCTGCAGGAACTATAATCGCAAATGCTACATTGACTATTCAAGGTATTTTTTTTTACTAACATATATATATATATATATATATATATATATATATATATATATATATATATATATATACATACATTTTTTTTAAATATGATACTAACATATATGCCACAACCCAGTAGCGGCCCCGTTAAGTTGGTAGCGATGCTTTTGACTGTTCACCATTGAGTCAGTAGTGTAATTTGAGGAGATTTCACTAATCCATATTTTTGACAGTTGGTGGGACACATTGAGACCTCACAGAGCGATTTAACAATCATAGATTAGTTTTTTATATATATTCTAGGATCCCAACGCCTTCTCTGGTTACAAAATTTTCAGAATTTATGTGATAATTGTAGATTGCCTTCCAGAAATACTAGGTTGAACATGCTTTATTTCACAATGAGCCAAAACAAAATTAAATATTCTCAATCAATACACAGTTAAAATTTCAAGTGGTTATTATATTTTTATACTATCATGTTCAATTTTAACCCCCTCACTCTAAAAGACGGTTAAAACTGCCTTATTACCAAACGACCAAAAATATAATTGAGTTTAGCTATAGATGTAGAAGTATAAGAAAGTTTTCAATATATCTTTTTGTGTCTTTGGTTCAATGTTGACCCATCTTCACAACTAACATCAGCAATGAACCTGCAAATTTATGTTGAACCTTTGCTTTTTACAAAAAGAATAGATATCTTCTACATACCAAATATTGTATGCTACAATATACCTAAATTTTGTATTTAAGAAATGATATACAGGAAGTCCTCGTTTAACTTTCTAATTATGGAGCTAACAATCGCGATGTTAAGTGAAATGACGTAAAATGAATCACTGGGAATGAATATAAAGTACATGCATATGTACATATTTGTGACTGCAAAATGATTAAGAAAAAAATCAGTATTCATTTACATATTATGTATTATGAACCTGCACAAAGTGAGATGTAAGACAGGAGTCACCATCTCGTTGCGGAACCAAGTAGTATGTTGTCATGACAGCCCCAAATAACACAAAATGTTATAAAATAGAGACTATGTACAGCCAACAATTTTGTAAATTGTCAACCCTGGCCCATTTCTTCCCTAATATAGGGGCAATGTATGTAAGGCTAGATGTATTTTCACCACAATTAAAACCATAGACTGGTTTCGCTCTAATTAGAGGTCGTCAGTATGGTATACTAATTACAGGAGTCGCCATCTCGTTGAAGAACTAAGTAGTATGTTGTCATGACATTTTGTGTTATTTGGAGCTGTCGTGATAACATACTACTTGGTTCCTCAAGGAGATGGCGGCACGTGTTTCGTGTCTTACATCTCACTTAGTTTTGGAAGGTTGGCTACCATAGCCGGATTACTTTATAGGTGTGTTCTCACTGCAATTAGTATACTGTACTGACGAGCTCTAATTAGAGCGAAACCGGTCTACGGTTCTAATTGTGGTGAGAATACATCTAGCCTTACATACATTGTCCCTATATTAGGGATGACATTTTGTGTTATTTGGAGCTGTCGTGACAACATACTACTTGGTTCCGCAACGAAGTGGCGACTCCTGTCTTACATCTCACTTTGTGCTGTGAGGCTGGCTACCATAGCCGTATTACTTTATAGGTGTGTTCTCACTGCAATTAGTATACTGTACTGACGAGCTTTAACTAGACCGAAACCGGTCTACGGTTCTAATTGTGGTGAGAATACATCTAGCCTTACATACATTGTCCCTATATTAGTGAATAAATGGGCCAGGGCTGAGAATTTACAAAATTGTTAGTTGGTTGTACATAGTCTCTATTTTATAACATGTTGTGTTATTTGGACAACATACTAATTGGTTCTACAATGAGATGGCGACTCCTGTCTTACATCTCACTTTGTGCTGTGAGGTTGGCTACCATAGCCGGATTACTTCAGAGGTGTGTTCTCACTGCAATTAGTATACCGTACTGACAAGCTCTAATTAGAGTGCAACCGGTCTACGGTTTTAAATGTGATAAGAATACATCTAGCATTACAGATTATGTACCTGCCTACAGTCAACATTACATTACCTACTCCTCTTTTACCTACTATTTTAGACTTTTTTTTAACGTTATACTGAATTCGTTTCAACGTTAAACAATACATTTGCCTATAACAAACTGCGAAACTCTAATGAAACAACTTCAGGTGTCCCTCAGGGATCTAACCTCGGACCTCTACTCTTCTTACTTTTTACCAACGATATGAGCTTTGTTTTGCAAGCCAATCACGTTCTTTTTGCTGATGATCTTAAAATTTGCTCTTCCCTAAGTAGAGTTGATTGTATAGAGTTTCAATGTGCAATAGATAGAGTTGGTGAGTGGTGTGCTAATATGACTGAACTTATCAAAGTGTAGGGTGGTATCATATTCAAAGAGGATATCTTGCACCGAATATCATTGCATTATCGATGCCTCATTAATCGCTAGATGTAGCAGCACAAAAGATCTAGGCATTACCTTTGCCTGCAAACTATCTTTTAACTTACACATAGAGGGAGTGGTAGGTTCAGCCCTTCGTATGCTTGGCTTTACAATTAGAAACTGTAGTCAGTTCCGTAGTGAAATGTTGCTTAAAACTCTTTAATTTTCACTTGTACATTGAGGGAGTGGTAAGTTCAGCCCTTCGTATGCTTGGCTTCACAATTAGAAATGGTAGTCAGTTCTATAGTGAAATGTTGCTTAAAACTTTTTATTTTTCACTTGTACGTACCAGGCTCGAATATGGAGCACTATTTTTTCTCCATATTATTCTTCTCAAAAGTTTTGCCTTGAGTTAGTCCAGAGGAGATTTCTTAAATTCTTTAGATTTAAAGTTATAGTGGAATCTCCTCCTCGTGGATTTGATCATTTGATAATGCTTCAGGTGTGTGGTGTTGATAGTCTTGAGTCTGACAGAAAATTCGCTTCTATAAGGTTCCTTTATATGCTTTTAAATGATTTGTTAGATTGCTCAGAACTGCTTGAACATATTAAATTTCTTGTACCTAGAATAAATGCTAGAAGCTGTGATACTTTCTACTTTCCAACTAGCAGAACAAATCTGCTTATAAGGTCACCTATTCATACCACTGTTAGCAGTTATATATATATATATATATATATATATATATATATATATATATATATATATATATATATATATATATATATATATATATATATATATATATATATATATATATATATATATATATATATATATATATATATATATATATATATATATATATATATATAAGTAACATATGTGACATTAATTGCTTAAGTATGAATGAGGTCATTAGAGTCACACATATTAGTTTTTGTTTGTAGTCCTTTAAGTTTTTAAAATCACTGCTAATCACTAATGCATACATAAATTTATTTGTCCTTTAATTGGGTGTAAGCCTGTTGGGCAATAAAGTGATAAAATTAAAAAAAAATTATAAATTACCTTATGCGAGGACTTCTGTATTATGGACATTAATTAATTTTGGTTAGTTCGAAGTTCAATTCTGAATTTTTAAGAAGTTCAAAGTACGAGTGTGATTCTTAGACATACTATTTCAGAGGTTCGAAGTTCGAAGCAACATATTTGCTTGGGTTTGTGCATAGTTCGGTTCGAGAAAAACATGGGTTCGCACACCTCCAACGAAAATGTTGAAAAATTTCACAAAACCATCCTGGAAGATCGACAACGGGTCATTGACGAAGTTGTGGAGCTGTTTGGAGTGGCGTGGAGTTCAGTTCAGCGTATTTTAACAGAAGATTTGTGCACGAATTTGGCAGCCACGCTTCTCATCCCAATTTATTCCGTTAAAATCTTCAAGTTCAGACAGCTCCACAATTTTGTCAATGGTCCGTTGTCAATCTTCTAGGAGATTTCGCAACGTTTTTTAACATTTTCATCGATTTGAGCTGGGGAAGGACGGCCAGAATGAGGTTTGTCGTCAATTGACATTTCAAAATTTCCAAAAGAACCCTGAATTGTGCTGAAATCCTTTTTTGTTGCTGGGCTGCATACTCTTGATGTGTTTTTCTTGCTCAGTATGCACAGGTTGCAGATTCCTACCATCAACTGGCCTGTTTTTATTTTCCATAACAGCTATGTTAGTAATTTCAGGTTCAACTTCCTATCTGATGGTATCCAATCTTGTTTGTGAGATCAGGTTGTTCCGAAGTATGACAGTACTGATCCTCTACTCTTTGTTGAGTCGTCTGTATGTGTGGATACATTTTGAAAAATTCAGTGTAACGTTGCTGCCTGTATACGATTGTTTGTTGTCCGAGCTGTGTTACTGTGTAGTATATGCATATAATTGTTTCATTCATATTTATCATCCATTTTATGCTCCGTCTTGGTAATCCCATTTGGGTGAGCCCTGGCTGATTTTCCTGTGCAGCATACTCAATGGGTGGAGCTCTTGGCCTCACTTGACTCTCCTGCTGGTGATGTTGGGCTGTAGTTTCTTGTATGACGGGGGCCTGCCTCATTAGCACCCTGTCACTGATGTCCTGCATGCTGTCAAGTCCAGCGCCAGCTCCAGACATGCCCTGGCTTACGGAGCAGCAGAATTTTTCTGAGGGTTTTGCTTTGATACATTTCCATGGGTATGCCACTAATTAACCCTGGTAGCCCAGGTAGGGATGAAGAAAGGAGTTCAGAAAGGAATAAAGTAATTTGGATAAGTGAATAGAGGATATTGGAAAGAAAGGAAATAGGACATCGGAAAACTGGCATCGCTGGTTGTACTGTCTATATCGTTACGAGTAGCGGCATACTGCTGGCAACAGTACATTCACTGGGCCGAAACCTTATTATTATCGTTATTAAAAGAAACCCAGCACCAGCGATTATCCTGAGAACACATTCTGCCTCTGACAAAACCTTGAAGCAACTGGCTATGGACAACAAAGTAACTTTGATGTGAGTACCAGGGCATCAAGGCATCGAAGGAAATGAGGAAGCCAACAGCGTTGAAAAAAGGGCAGCAACAACAACATTCTATGGTCCAGAGCCCTATTGTGGATTAAGAAAAAGCCATGTAAGAAATGAACTCGATATTTGGGAGAGGAACCAAATGCTGTCATAGTGGAGGACAACACCAGGCTTAAGACAGGCAAAATGGTTCATCAGCATATCAACAGAGAAGTCTGAACTGTTTTTTGAGTTGAAAAGGAACGACTTGAGCATAATCACTTTTCACAGGACACTCCCTAGTAAGAATTCAGCTTATGAAGATGTGTAAGGCGGACAGTGAAAACTGCAGATACTGCAGTGAAGCAGCAGAAATAACAGAACACTTACTATGCGACTGCATGGCTCATTTCTACAAAAAGCTCAAATACCTTGGATGGGTGGCATTAACACCCCAGGAAATAGTTAAAATAGCCCGTAAAAAGTTAGTAGACTATATGAAAAGTCTGAACATTTTGGGCAACTATTAGAAAATAGAGTGATGCACAAAAGACCCATCAGGGCGTGGCAGCGCTGAGAGGCTGAAGGTCTATACGACTCATTAAAGGATCTACATGTGTACATAAGATCCATGTAATTGGGCCGTTGGTTTGTCTTGGAGATGTAAATAAATAACAGTTCATTTTCCTGTTCCAAGTCTTCAAGTTTCTGATTATCGCTTGAACCCTTTTCCTGACTCTGGTGAACAATATACACAAAATTTTAACGCTCCCTTCACGGAGCCGAGTGGCACATCAAAAATTTTTACTGCGGCCTAGTGTCTGCTCCCATAAACTTCACGCAAATGACTGTGAAGTTTCATAGGGTTTCTGCTATGTAAAGTTTCAATCTTTATGTACAATTTTTTATTATTACCTGTCAGTACCCGAGATATTTTTGGAAGACATGTGCACCAATAAATTTAAAAACATAAAAACTAGACAGGTTAGAAAGCCATATGTTGCTTTGTGAAAGGTTTAACTATAACTGACATCACTGGTGTTGGGATTGCATCACTAAGTGGCACCAGATTGTGCATTATTATTGAAATGACCATTGCAGAACTCATTGGAAGGTTCTTCAGTGTCAATACCTTCTGTATAAACTTTTAACAGACGCCTGTCTTATCATACCTGACATACAATGGGTAGAGGGCTAAGATAGTTAAATTTTTATCTTTTATGTTTATAGTTAAAGATTTTCGACAGAATACCGCACCGCATACTGCTATAGAAATTTGAACACAGTGGAATTCTGGCCGACTGCTTGGGTGGGTGCAGGCATTTATGACTGGTTGTAGATCCTCTGTTAGGGTGGAGGCGAGTCATTCTGGATGGGTTCCTGTTGCTAGTGGAGTTCCTCAAGGTTCGGTCCTAGGATCGATCCTGTGTTTGATTTGCACTGCAGATTTACTTCGTTCACTCTGAAGTACTCGTGGTGCCTACGCTGACGACTGTAAACTGTTTGGGTGTCCGATTACATCGGGTGATGTGCTCCAGCGGGATCTCGATGCAGTCATGACCTGGATAGAAGTTTGGCAAATACCTTTAAATGTTGCTAAGTGTAAGGTATTGCATGTTGGTTGTAACAACCCTCAGCGTGTTTACCGTCTGGGACTGGATGTCGTCGCCCCAGTTGAGACACACACTGTCCTCAGTGTTACCATGATGTCGGAGCTGGTATGGACCACCAAGGCGACTGCAGCGGCAAAGAAGGCTAACAGTATCCTACATGTTCAGGAAGTTATTTCCTCATCCATCACCTGAGTTTGTTAGGCAACTTTATGTCACGTATATCTGTCTCCATTTGCAATACGGGATACCTGCTTGGTCTTCAGCTCTGGTTATAGACGGGGATATCTTAGAACGCGCTGCAGCACGATGGCTGCAGCAGATTAGGCATCTCACCTACCAGCAAAATGTTTCTCACCTGGACCTGCCTTGCCTTTCTGCCAGACGCAAGAGGTCTGGCAGAAATCTGTGTATATGGATAAACTAACGCATTGCCTAGGTCATGGACCTAGTTCTGCATTTGTGACTCTGGATAGTGATTCAAGACTTCGAGTACACCGGTACAAGCTAATGAAGGAACCATTCTGTACCTCATATAGGCAGAGCTTCTTTGTCAATTGGTCTTTTGATGGTTGGAACAAACTGCCGGAGGACATAGGCAGCTTCAAGATTCCGCTGGATACTTGTCTAAGACCGGTGTGGACATTTGAATGAAAATTCACTACCATAATGCACTTGCTGCGTCCAGACTTTTATTGTTATTTTTATTTAACATAATACTGCATAGTTTTTTTATGATATGGTTCATGAAAACGTAAAGCCTATGTGTATGGGGACTGAGTGCTGTGTGCTTTTTTCTGACATTATTAATTTCACTGTACAAAGGCTTTATGTTACAATATAGGCTCTGCTTTTGTAAATTATCTGAATGAATAAATTAAAATAAAAAAATATGAGTAAACACTTTAGACGCTCTGTTGTTCAGCGGTAAGAACGTGTGCCTCTGAACCGAAGGGTACTGGGTTTGATCGCAGGGTTCTCCTTTCACTTTTTCAGTACATACTGTACAATTAACATCAACCGAGGTTGTGGCATTGTATTTGAGCATGTTGAATGGCTGCACGTTCCGCCCTTCGGAGGGGCCGTAAAGCCCCCGGTCCTGTGTCCATGCGATGTTGGGCACATTAAACATCCCTACCCTGCTTAAAGAAAGGCAGAGGTTTGGCAAAATTTCCAGGATAGTGAGGTGAAACTGCGTCATGGCGTCGGTAATTGGTCATAGTAGTGGAAATAGACCGACATTAAAGAAAAAAACACACACAATAGTAACTACTTTGTTACTGTTTTCGTTTTGATTTTTAATCAGTAGCTGACAATTTTTGTTTGTAGAATTTACAATGAGAACCTAAATTCTAATAAATATAAGTAATATTATTCATTTTAAGTTAAATATATTTATTTTTTACAGAAAAACCCTCATTTGTCAAAGCTATGGAAAATGCGGAAGTCACTGCAGGTGACTTAGTAGTATTACAGTGTATGGCAGGTGGTATTCCCAAACCAACGATTACATGGTTAAAAAATGGAGAAGCAATTACAGCCACTGAACGACATTTTTTCACAGCAGAAGATCAGTTAATGATTATAGTTGATACTGTACAGTCAGATTCAGGAACTTATCAATGCCACCTTAACAACTCTTTAGGTCAAGTAACTGGATGCTGTCATCTTACTGTGAATCCAAGTAAGTCAAAACCTTGCCTTATGTATTTATTCTTTAATTGAAATTACAATAATTAAGCTCAATATTAGATTTTGAACAAATTAATAGTAATTTAAATCTAAATGATAGTTTAAATGTTGTACCCAAGAATTAGAGGCTTAATTCGCAGGTATATACAGTGGTTGGCCAAATTATTAGTTGCAATGTAATTTTCCTCATTATTTAAGCTTTAGCTGCTCTTAATGTACATATACATTTATTTCTTGCACCAGTTGTTTTGATATTTTTCTCCTGGCAGTACTGTATACTACAGTATATTTTGCAGTGATTGGTGACATTAGAGTGTAGTTGTAGATCATTGGGCAAGTTCACTAGGCGCCAGCCCTGCCAGCAGCCGTATTGTTATGTCAAAAAATATTGACATTTTTGACATAATAGTGCAACTGCTGGCAGCTACTGGCGCTTGGTGAGCTCACCCGTTATCTGTCATTCTGCTGTGGAACGTCAAACATTGCATTTTGAGGTTAAGTTATTTTGAATGGTAATATTGATTTTATGTATCTTTTGGACCTAAGACTTCTGAAGTAACGTTAATATAATGTAATTCTGTGTTAATATAGTATATACATATTTAAATATTTTAATTGTACTTGCAAAAAATGGGAAAAAGCAAAGATATCCAGAAATGATTTCAGAAATTTGTGCATTATTTAAGCATTGTGATAATTCCCAACGAAAGACTGTTTCACTGACAATTGTTAATGTGATGAGAGTAAACCGAATGAAGGCCAAAATTGTTCTCAAAATCCCTATAGAAAGTCAGAGAATTGGAAAATGTGGACGAAAGCGAATTACTACATCTCACGTTGAAAGAAAAATTCGTGACAATTATTATGAAGGAGTTGATGAAAGTGGCATCATTATTTCTGCTAGAACAACTAGGCGTCCTCGTTTAGAAATAGGGTTTAAATGCTGCAGAAACCAAAACTGACTCCAGATATTAAGTTAAAATATTTAACATGTATTAAAGAACATCGACACATGGCAGTTGTAAAATGGGAAAGGGTGATTACCAAATTTTTCATACTTAATTTTGGTCACTTTATAATTATTTGATATCCTTTTATTTTTTATTTTGTTCATGGTTTGCTTCTCAGATGAGTTTCACATCAAAATGATGATGAATAAATCTTTATTTGTTCAGCGAGGGTAGGACTAGAAGTACCAACTTGATGTAGAGACCCTTAAGCATTCTGCAAAGGTAATGGTGTAATCAGTTATCAGTGAAAGGGGCATAGGTTGCCTTTACATAATCATAGGCTTGACGAAGCAGGATCAGTACAAAAAATTATTGATGAAAAGACTAATTCCTCAGATGAATTAATGGTTTACTGATCTTTCTGAATGCTCTTTTGGGCATGATTCCACTCTTTGCCACAAAGCTAAATCAGTAACATCTTTGTTAGAAATAGGACAAAACAAAGTTTTGCCTTGGCCACTTAATTCGCCAGACTTAAACCCCATTTGGAATGTCTTGAAGCTTCTAAAAGAGAAAATCTCCAAAGAAAACACCACAAATAAAATCTATAGAGGCATTGCTTAAAAGTTGACATCACGATGAAGAATGAAACAAAAATGAAGTATGCATTTAGAGCTTGCCAAAAGGGGTGCAGTTGCAAGCTGTGATTGACACCAATAAAGCTTGTACTAAATATTAAGAGATTTTTGTAAATATTTTGTATCATGCTTTTTCTCAAATATATATATTTTTAAAACAAAAAAAATACTTTTGATTGTGTCAAAAATAGCTGACTCCCCTTAGAAAAGTACATAACAGTAGAAATTTCCACTATTTGAACATATTATACAACTTTAAACTGATCATATTGTAAGTTTTGCATGTGTAACTAATAATTTGGCCACCCAATGTATACACCTTCTATTCCAGTCATAAAATATAAAATGATGGGCATTGTACAGTCAGTACGATATTTGTGAAACAGAATTTCAAGAAGACTCTGCCGCCACTTTCTTGGAATTAACCACATTTGACACCTGAGTTTGTACAAAAGACATTGGCAGCATGGCGTTCACCGTAGCAGCTTGCATACTGTGTTTTTCAGTTACAAAGGCGTGTTTCTTCGCAAGTGTATCATCCTGTGCATTTTCAGTGTTATTTCTTATTAAAATAAATCAATGGAGGTGAAAAATAAAAGAAGGCAATTTAATTCTCAGTCAAAGAGTATCGTGTTATCTTCTAGTTTATTTATAATGATATTTATTTACCTTATATATATATATATATATATATATATATATATATATATATATATATATATATATATATATATATATATATATATATATATATATATTAATATTCTGAAAATGACGCGAAAATTTTCAAGGAAAAGCCCCACTGCGGTAAATTGGTACAGTAGTTCTGATAACAGAACTTTATTGGCTTATTCGTGGAATTCTATCCCAACAGATATCGCATATTAAAAAATCTAGACACCAAGAAGGCATCTGGTTCCAACATATATTTCAACATTTTATATTATATATTTCTTCCTGGAAGCAAGCCCAGGTTCAATCTGTCCCCAAAATGGCAGTCAAATCTGATGTCAATATGACCGCACATCTATCCAGATTCTGTTGTTGAAAAATTTGGAAAGGTTGTACATTTTCTTTCTAAAGCCTTCGGATTACTCCTTTTCAAGCTTTGCGTATAGTTATCTAGTTTTGTGAGGGATAGCTTCTGTGGTTGTGACTTGTATTTTAATAGGTTTTTGGCAGACTCCAGATTTAGTTCACGTTCTTTCTTTTATGCATGTAAATTGAATACCAATGATCAAGAAGATAATTGACACATTTGCTGATGTATCATTCTTTAGAGTATATTTTCATCAGGTCCCTGTATCTGCCTTTAAATTTTTATCAAGGGAAGTGAACCAACTCTTTGAATAATGACCTGCCTAAGATTTACAACTGTAGGCCTGCAAGTTAAGTTTAGTGCTTTATTTTTACAAAATTGCCCCTTATCTAAGAAGCGTAACCTACGATGTATACTTGGCTAATGAAATATTGCTTTTAAAAAGCCCCTTTTCACGTTAGGTATTACAGTTACAACATATATTTGTTAACATAAATAACAAAATGGCATAAAATAAACGTATCCAATAAAAAACAAATAAACAGTGCATTTAATTTTTGCAACAATGCAAAAATTCAAAATTTTATGTTGAATTTTGAACAAGTGATCTCAAAAAGCAAAGAGAATTAATGGTTTCATCTCCCAGGCTGGTTCTTAAATCACTGCATAGATATCTTGCTGCTGAAAATGCTCGTTCTGCCTCCACAAGACCCGCGGGATCACGCTGTTCAATCCCGCTTTGTTCAGGATCAAGAACATTGACAGGGATCCCGTAGGGTTGCAAGATTGCGGGATGTGGGATTACAAGCCGTAGTTCAAATATTGTTGGTCCATTGTCCTTGTTTGTGTGGCAACTACAAATTTCAATTAACCCTCTTTCAAGCTGCCTTCAAGTCACGTTGCTATATTTATTGCTACAGCTTGGCTTACCTTTGAAAATAATTATTTCTCTTTTCGTTATCACATTATTACTTTTTCATTAAGTCAATTTTCCTGAAAGCGATCTCATGTGTCCTAAAATACTAGAGTTACTACAATTTTATATTTTCCTTAAGTAATTTGTAATTTTTGGTTGACATTTCGCAACACTGCCGATCTTACCATTTTCCAAGCAACAACCTTCAAGACCTTGCATGTCAAATCGACAGTGGATGAATTGCACTAGCACAAAGGTACAAGTTAAGCTAGTAGTAGTAGCACTGTATTAATCCTTCTGCTACATAATAATTGTAGATAGGACAAGTCTTAAGATAATGCCATAAACCCAAAAATACATGGAATCTTAAAATACAAAATAAAAAAATTAAAAATATGATCATATAAGGATGCGAAAACAAAAATATAAAGATATTAATTTGTAGGTCTACACAGTTAGGACTTATGAATTTCCTAAAATGTTGGATTCGATTATATCTTCATTTTCTCATTGAAAAAGCTGGTTCATGGTGATATTTTCATCCCAAATGATAGTAACATCTCCATACATTATTCTTTTGGTGAATTCATACTTAAGAAATTATATTTAAATATTATAACAGGCAATTGAGAAATACCGATTTCGTTTGCCCATAAGAAATGCATGGTGTGTGATTCAGAGTTTCTTACCTCATCAACCCAGTTTAGAATTTCAGCTTCGAAAAAATTGTTACACTAACGCGGTCTATTAGTTTACACCACAGCAATTTTTTATTTATTTATTTAAACAGAGAGGGCATGTCCATATTACATTGAGCAGCATAAACAAACAAAAAACAGCTTATATAAACAGCTCTAAAAAATAAAACAAGTATCATGTTATAGACCCACATTCTAGATCGTTGCAAACAGCAGCTATAAAAGTCTTTACGTTACCAGGCATGAGGATATCTACAGCACTCTCCCATACTTGCATACAAAGGTGATCTTCTTAAAACATTTGTACTAGGAATGTAGGATAGCACCGTAAACTAGGGCCAGGAGGTGGGATATAAAAAGTTAACTGTTGTAACAGGTTAGGTGAATCAATGTAGCCATGAATTAATTTATAAATAAATGTTACTTTTGCAAGAAATTTTCTGTCAGCTTCCACTCATACGAAAGCTTACATATTTGAGGAATCTATGCTGTACTCATCCTCATCAAGTCATAACATTATATAAGGGAGACCAGCATATACTTGCATATTCTAATTTAGGTAGCACAAATGCATTGTAGAGTACAAGTATTGTGTCGGTTTGTATAAAGCATCTGGAGCTCCACACTAGAATGCCAAGGCTTTTTATTGCTGAAGAAACAACATTTGTAATGTGATGGTGGAAGCACAGATTACTATCAAAGGTTACACCTAAGTCAGTAATTTTAAACAAGTTTTCAAGAGAATGATTACCAATGTTGTAGGAATGAGAAATAGAAAACTTCTCATGTGAAAAGGTCATTACCCTGCATTTTATAATGCTAAGCTCCTGTCCATTGGTGAAGCACCATTCTGCAATTTTGTCTAGACCTTTTTCTAACAAATCACAGTCAACGTTTGATTCAATTGACAAGAAGAGTTCTATATCATCCGCATATAAAATATGTGGTAAGCTGATAGGAGTGCTGAGATCATTATTGAACAGGTTGAAAAAAAGTAGGCACAAAACCGAATCTCGAGGAACCCCAGATAAAACAGGGTAATTGTCTGAAGACTTTCCAGCGTACAAGACATAATTTAACCGCTTTGTAAGGTAAGATGAACGGCTCTGGGCGTGTCAAAGAGCACTGCCAGGGGAGCCATTAAGTCCTGGGTCAGAAACCAACACAAGGTGTACTGGGCGGACTGTCCAGGGCTCAGACATGGGAAGTCAATAATTGACGGACCCAGTTCAAAGAGAGCTGTGGAGCTGCTAAACCTTAGCAGAGGACAGCTCAAAAACACAACAGGTCTCTTGACGGGACACATGGCCGTCAAGAAACACCTGCATAAAATGGGGCGGTTCGAAGGGGACCTCGCATGCAGACTCTGCGGCGAGGGGGAGGAATCAGCCCAGCACATCTTGTGTGAGTGTATAGCTCTGGACCGGAAAAGACAACTGATCTACGGTCACTCTAGACCGGAGACAGAGCAATATAAAACTTCACCCTACCAATCGCTGTGCAGACTAGTTCAAGGCACAGTGATCTTGGAATGGGTGGAGTAAGACTAAGGGTATGCACAATCAACCAAGGGTTGCGGTGCTATCGGGGCGGCAAGGCCGCGGACGAGCCCTGAGGGAACAAAAAAAAAGGTAAGATGAAAAAATTAACCATTTTATCAGAGAATCTAAAGCTTTTTTTATGCCCAAGTATACATCATCCACCTGTCCACCGCGATCCAGAGCTTTAGCAACATACTGAGTAAAGGAACAAATTTGAGGTAGTTGATCTTCCCATATGAAACCACACAAAAGCTATGCTGATTTTCAGATATGTATGAGCATACACGTGTAGATATATAATTGACAAGGACATGTTCAAAGACTTCAAATCAACACAATTTGTCCATAATTTTTAACAACTGAGGTTTCATCTTTTTTATGCAATGGACAAATCTTTGATATCTTACAGATATATGGATAAGTGGAAGTACTAATAGCAAGATTTAAAATATAATGCAAAGGTTCAGCAAACACTGCAGAGCAATTCTTAAGTTAAAAACTGGGAATGCTATCCGGTCCCTGTGACAATTTAAGTGTTTTTATACCTTTAAGAACAACATCTAAGGAGATGTGATAAAGATGTAATAATGGGCAATCCTGGGTTTCAGCAGGAAGCGACTGCAGTAGTGGATCCAGCTGATTTCAGCGTTAGAATGAGATAGAGCACTGTTCTTACAAGTTTTTACATTTTATAAGGAAACCCCCAACAGTCACTACTAATTAAATACGATTCAGAAGAGTTATCTACCACCTTTAAACTTATATGAGGGTAGTTGGGTTGGTGGGTTCGTAGTTAGTCACTAACAATGGTAGCCTTAATTCTTTAATGTAACAAATAAAATGATCAGTTAACATAACATGTGAATTCGGAAGAACAATAATATTGAGATAAAACAATTCTTCAAATAAAACATAGCGAGAGGGCATGACACACACTCTTAACTTTTAAAGTCTGTCATTATTCATGTTCATGTGTGATCTGCGACTTGTGACACAGTCGAGGTACTTCTCTCTTCTTCACTGTAGACTGCCGGCTGGTGATGGCACCTGCCGTACAGGCGTTGGAAATTTTTCAGGTACCTGCTGCCTTACAATCTCCCAATTTGGACCGAGCAACCGTCTCTGGCGAGGTACAAAACTAGAGTGATAGGTTCTCGATCTGCGGAGGTTATATCCTTTGCTGGAACGGCCTGATATAACATCTGGCGGAGCTGCAGTTTTCTTGCCTGATGGAGGTTGTCCACCTTTATAAGGAGACAATGCTGCGGGAATGTGATACTCTCCGAGCAGGACGATTGGATCGTCGACTCTGGCCACCTAAAAGCTCATTGGAGTCATGACTCGATGTACCAAGTAGGAGCCATCCCTCTTGGGTGCAAATTTGGATCTGGACCTGAAAGCATTCCTAGAATTGCGTTGAGTATGCGTCGCTACCATAACCATTTCTCCAACTTTGAAAGGTATGATGTGTCTTCTACTTTGCTCGTTGTACTTTTTCATAGCATCTTGACTTGCTTTTTCGGGTCCCTCCACATGGAGGTGACATGCTCCCAATGCCTATGAACTAGCGTCGGTTCTGAGGTTCACTTTTCAAGTTTTAACGTAGGGCAGTTGCTTCTAATATAGCCTATCGTACCACAATCAAAACATGTCACTTGAGGTTTAGGACTGTCAAGATACGTTGGCTGACTAGTACCAGGAGAAGCTAGTGCCGCTGTGGCCGTGTTGGAAAGTCGAGTAAAACTTCCCAATTGGGACTCAGGGGACGACGGTTCGAGACTCACCGGCAGCAGATGATTTTTCAAATCACTTATGTCATTAAGATCGAGCTTAAGGTGGAGGGTAGGTTAGTTTAGATGAGCATAAAGGGCCAGCATTGGCCTAATTGCCAGTAAGCATATTACCTTTACCAGGATAAGCTTCTTATTTCTTTTGACTCAATTTACGACATTCTTCTCGAGTATGACCATAAGCTTTACAAGAGCTACATTGTTTCCTTGGTTTTGACTTTAAAGATTCAAAAGGCGTCTTGGTTAACGTGAACTTAGCCTGTGGTAACGTAGAAGATTGTTTAATTTCCTGTAGAGTGACTTCTACTTTATGAGCTTCGTTAATTAAGTCCTCATATTTACAAATAGTTTCAGGTGGAATTCTTTCACGAATTCTTAAATGAAATAAGCCATAAACCATGTATATCTGGTCTGATTCAGGCAAGGCAGGGGTACTTGGGAGCTGAGAGAATAAAGCTCTAGATCGGCTCACAAACAAGTCTGTTTTCTCCTCTGCTTTCTGCTCTTTAGAGAACAGCTCACAATAAATCTGATGAGCAGGCTTTGTATAATCAAAAACATGCTTTAACGCTTTCACAGCGTCGGCAAAGGTGAGTGTTCAAATCTTCATACCTTGCCACCAAGTATCGGCCTGGCTCTCCAAAAGAATAGAAAATCCTCTTAAGCCATTTTCCTCTGAGATGCATAAACACTCTTTGTAAACGAGTATGGCATCTATGAATGCATGAACATCTTTGTTTGTGGTACCATCAAAACCATTTGTGCACTTTGAAAAGTATCCTTGATTCAGTGTTGCTGTAGGAGGCTGTCCCATACCGGCAATGAGAACTTGTTACATTTCTGGTGTCATGATCACTTGTCTGATTTCTTCACATGTTGATTGTTTCTGCAGACTGATCCAACGTTCGCCCAGAAAGCAAATTCATTGACTGTGGTTATAGATTACTAAACATTATTCAATAATAGTCTGAAATAAACGTAAAACTCGCGAAAACAGTAAAAGTTTGTGTCAGAAACAAATAGAAGAGTTCACAAAATATATTGAGTGTCTGTCATATACATACGCACACTAAGATTCATTTGCTTAAGGTCTATGCTCAAAAATACTTATCGTGATATGGCACAAATTCGAAAAAGTTTCAGAACATTTTGAACACTCCTCGTATCACGTAAAAATAATGTCTCGATAAATGTTCATAAATGTTTATTATTGATTGCAAATTCACAAACACTATAAAAGTTTATCATCTGAAATAAATTCTTGCATATCTACATTATCTGAAAACTCGAAAATTTTATACAGTGAAATAAAGTCTACATATTTATTTCGATAAGAACTGATTATCCCAGTGTCCAAAATTTCATTTGCCTTAAAAAAAAGAGCACTTAAAGTCTTTTAAAATGAAGCGACTCTAAATAACATGAAAGTCTTTGTTTATCTTGAGGAATACTGGTCATTCAACCTTGACAAGTTTCATTTAAATAAATAAAATGTATTACCTGATCCTTGACAATCTGAGGCATGTTTTTCTTACCAAAAATACTGCTCAAACTCACAGCGGGGGGGGGGGGGGTGTACAGGGAAATTCTTCTAATAGGGCACCATGTGTAGCCGTCTTTCTTAATAGTTACTGAACTTTCTGACTTGTTCTGCAGCAAGGAAAGCTTTTATTCAATAGGGGACCCTGTGTTTCTTAATTATTCGACTTACTCGACTTGTTCTGTAGCAAGAGAAGTGCAGGAAAACTTTCTTCCAGTGAAGCACTAATGTGTTTCTTAATTATTTAGCATACTCAACGTAAGGGTAGTGCGGAGAAACTTCTTCCAGGAGAGCACTACTTGTTTCTTAGTTAAGTGACTTACTGTTCCTTTACAGTAAGGGGAGCACGGGAAAATTTCTTCCGGTAAAGCACTATTCTTATGAGACATTATGTCTTACGCATTAGCTTAGTACATTAGACATCAATTGGACACATGCTGAAGCATGCTTGTGTATTGGAGTGCGGGGAAATTTTCTTTCCGATAGAGCACTAATTATATTGTCTTTGCACTAAATATAATCACAACACACGTTAGCTAACCAATTGTGACGGAGTGAGTGGAAACTGCCTTTTCCCATTAAGCACCAAAAGTCGTTCACTGTTTGCATTAAAAATTAGGGCTCCTTTTGAGGCGCCATTTTATGAGTGTACTTGGGTCGGTGGGTTCGTAGTAAGTCACCAACTATGGTGTTAGCCTTAATTCTTTAATGTAACAAATAAAATAATTAGTTAACATGACGTGTGAATTCTGAAGAATAATAATATTAACAATTCTTGTAATAAAACATCGCGAGAGGGAACGACAAGCACTCTTAACTTTTAAAGTCTGTCATTATTCATGTTCATGTGTGATCTGCGATCTGTGACACAGTTGAGGCACTTCTCACTTCTTCACTGTAGATTGCCGGCTGATGTTGGCACCTGCCATAGAGGGCACTGGAACCTTTTCAGGTACCTGCTGCCTTACACTTTTATTCTTAATTACGGAATAAGGTTGGCAACCTCTGCCTGTTCTGTTAATACTTTCATTGGCATTGCTTCTTAGAAAAGGTGACGTTTGAAACCAGCCTTCTATAATTAAATGCACACCTTTAGTCTCAGGTTACCCATTTATTGAAAAGCTCACTTCAAATCCTAAATCTTTTCTTGAACATACAAAATTTGGAATGCTTCATGGTAAACATATTTCCTAAATAATATAATGAATCTGAAGCTATTTAAAAAATTAAGAAACAGGGATCCTTGGTCAATACGAGGACGTATTGAAAAGTACTCAGCCTATAATACAATATGCAATAATTTTTTGAATCAAAATATTCTTTATTCACCATAAGCTCCTCGTAAGTCTTACACATTCATAAAGTAATTTTGAATTATTAAAAAGCTATTTATAATGGTCTTCGAACCACTTCATTGTTTGTCAAAAATAGTTTACTTTTCAAATGTGTTTTGAACTCTCGAAATAAATAGTAGTCTAATGGTGTTAAATCCCGAAAATAGGGCGGATGGTCAGCCATTTCAAAACCAATTTTATCAATTGTTTGCATTGTAATCCACACTTGCACATTGTCTAGCAAAAAAAGCACACCTTTGGCCAGCTTTTTGTGATTTTTATGAGTAATTTAGTTAGCAACTCACTATAGCATGCTCTTATAACAGTTCTACCTTGGTCCAGAAAATTAGCAGAATGATCCCATCTTTGTCCCAGAAAACTGAAGTAAGAACCTTGTCAGTTGACTTTTATACATGGAATTTTTAGTTTAGTCTTACAATAAACAACACAAAATATTTATATGTTCAATGTCTTTTAAAACCACTAAATTCTTAAACAATTATTTAATACGATTATTATTAGATTATTGCATAGAACTGCATTATATAGTATGCAAATGTCTGTAAACATCAAAGCTTTCTGCCAGTCATCAGCTGATGTCATCTACACATGTCACTTTAGTTGCAGCGTTGATTCCTACACTCGCGAATTGCGAAAAGCCAATTGCAAAATCCCAGCGAAACCTATCCCTATTGGTTTATTTTATCACTGTCAAGTACTTTAGAAATTATATACTCTATAAGTGGAAACTCTCTTGTATATTTACTAAATGGCTTTTTAGGTTCATTGTGAATGCTCTCCTGGAATAGTCTTAAATTATCGTATGCTCCCTGTAATCACACTGTTGCGTTTTACATTTGTAATCTCCTGATTTGTGAATCCTTGTTGCTTTAATACTTCTGGATAATCACCACTTTCTAATATTTCATTAATTAATTTAGTAATAATGGTAATGTCAACTCTGAAGTACATTTTAAATCTCGTGTAGTAATATTATATGTCCCAGGAGCTGTATTATCATTTAGGTCTTTTATAATTATAAGGATTTATTCCTCATTACAAGGTAAGAGATGTAGTTTTTCCTCAACCTGATTATCTAATTGTACAGCTTTACCAGTTTCTTCCTTTTCAGCTTCTTGGCCAATCTTTTACCCCACATCTATAAAATAGTCATGTAACTTATCGGCCATTTATTTATTTATTTTATTTATTTATTTAAATACACAATCCAACAGCATTAACATGCCAAATGAAGGATTGGGAATAATACAAAAGAAAATACAATGCAAATAATTACAAACATATAAAAACAATAAATAAGGTACACTAAGATCACAAGCCTAGTGATAATTAAATACCTCTTACGTCAGCAGATTCACAGCAAAAAATATCCAGGTTGCTCTGAAAGGCTGAATAAATGTTGCACATATTAAAAATTAGTGATGATCGCAATCGTCGTTTACTGGCCGCTGTGGGGTAAAATGTATGGGAAGCGAGATTCCAACCTAGGGACATTAAAATTTAATTGCTCCAATAGAGCTGGACAGTCGATAACATTATTGACTGATTTGTGTAGAAACACTAAAGAGCTACACCTTCTACATTCTTCCAAACTCAGCAAGTTGAAACGCTGAAGAATATCACACTGTGAGAATCCAATACAAGGATATTGCCCATCCACCCTATAACACAGAAACTTTAGGAATTTTCGCTGAAGAGATTCAAAATCAAGTATATGTATCGCATAGGTGGGGACTCAAACAACTGAGGCATATTTAAGATGGGATCTTACCAAGGTACAGTATAGTAGCATCAACATATTAGTACAAGAAAAACTTCTACTATTTCTTATTAGGAAACCAAGCCTCTTATAGGCAGAAGTGGTCGTTTGCTCCAAATGATAATTAAAAGAAAGACTAGAGTCAAACACCACCCCAAGATCTTTCACTGTATTTGGAGGATCAAGGACACAGTCCCGAGCATGATAATCATTGCGTTCTGTTAACGGCTAAAAGACATAACACAGCACTTCCTGACATTCAGCAAGAAACCACTATCCTCACACTAGCTATCAAACACCCGAAGGTTTCTCTGGAGCCTTTCACAGTCATCAGTGCTTCTAATGCATGAATATATTTTAATATCATCAGCATAAATCAGCACTGGAACATTTACAACATGTGAAATGTGATCTATGAAAATATCGAAAAGAAGAGGTCCAAGGATAGAACCCTGGAGAACTCCAAAAGGCACATTATAATAACCAGATCTAAAGCTCTTTACCTCAATAAACTGTTTCCTCTCACACAGATAGGAAGCAAACAACCTGACAAGATTATCTGAGGATCCAAAATATTGGATCCACCTGCTGACAATCATCAAGTGCAGCTGCAATGAACTGTGTCACAGTCATCAGATTTGTAAAGGTGCATCTTCCAACAATAAAGCCATGCTGAGACAGCGATAACTTATCTTTTACATTGAAGATGATGCGCCTATGCAAGCAGGCCTTAAAAATATTACAGAAAACGCAAATAATCGATATTGAATGATAATTTGAATAATTAATTCTGTCACCAGACCAGTGGTGGCTCGTCCGATGATGCAGGTGAAACACTGCTTCACCTATATTTTTCAGTTACTTTTTAATTCAAAGTCCACCATAATTTTAATTTTTTTCATTCTCAAATTTATTTGGTACAACTACATAAAAATGTCTTGTTACGTCGCGCCGCAGTTGATAATGTATTTTTATAGTAATTTATGGTACGATATAATTTGCAAACTGACCCCTGATCACCGAATTGAATGTATACACGCCCCAGCACGTAGTGATTACGTATTGCAGACCATAGACTACTCTAGAGCGTTAAGCAACTGAGGACTGACTGAGCCAGATTTGTTCGTATAAAAATTCTGCATCTGTTTTGGAACGCTTGCATGAGACGTTTGCCATGGCAACCTGCATCTGTTTGTTTATTAGACTATTGGACTAAGAAGCTACCAGGGCAGCAAAATAACAAGTGTTAATGTTTTAGCAAACTGCAAAATTATAATTATAGAAAACGTTAAACAAAATATTAATTATGCTAAAAATTAAATAAGCATATTATAATTGTATTATCAATTACATTATAAAGCCAGCTCACTTTTATTTAATTTAATATTGTACCCTTAATTATTTCAGATTTGATCACAACATATGACTTAATGGGAATTATAATTATAACAGTAGCATGTTGTGCAGTATTGACTTCTTTAATATGGGTGATAATAATTTATCAAACAAGGAAAAGAATGATTCCAAATAGTTCTGACCTTCCTTCGGCTGACAATATTCCCACAGCAGAAGTCACTGATGGAACTATGACAAATTTTGCGGATAATGCATCAGATCATTCTTCTTGTAAAGATAGTGGTACTGGTGATTCTGCTAAACGAAGCACTGATGATCTGGCACCTGAAGATTTTACCTCAATAACAATTAATGGTAAGTATAGCCATAACTACACCTTGGTAAAACCAACAACCGTATTTTCATATTTGTTTTCCTAACAAAGTCAGCATCATCAAAAGATGAAATAAACTAAACGAAATAGAAAATAAAATTTGTTTTTATAATATCTGATTGACACAGCATAATCAGTTCTTAAACAGGGACAATCTGTGTTAAAAATATGTTACTGACATTTATTATTATTTTTACAATCTTGAAAGCCTGGAGCTGAGGCGATCAATTAATGCACCAAGTTAAGATTACAACCTGTGATGAGCACTGATAAGCACACTTTGAGAATTCAAATCACCACAACACATGAAAAAAAACCTGATGATCATTTCACTAACTAAGTTATTAGCGTCATCAGAGGATGAATATATATATATATATATATATATATATATATATATATATATATATATATATATATATATATATATATATATATATATTTATTCATTTATTTATTTGTGTGTGTGTATGTGTGTATGTATCACACCGATAACCCAAAAAATAATGGGCCGATTTTGACATGTACCTTCCTTTTGTAAGTGGTTTGGATAAGTTCGTTAGCCAGGAAAATCGAACCAGGTTTTCCGGGAAAATTTTGTGTTTTCTCTCGGAAAAATTTTTTATCTCGAAAAATAGAAAAGTTATGGTCATCAAATTTGGTACACAAGTTTATGAAATTAAAAGGAAACTATATACCAAAATTTAGACTTCTATGTTGCAGGAAAAGAAAGTTATAAAAAATATTTGGTGCCAGATCATTCCTATGAAAATTGAGTACCATAACGCACTTGCTGCGTCCAGACTTTTTTTATGTGGGTTGCTACACAATACTTTATAGCTCTGGTCGAGAGGTTGCTTTTCAATGTTTCTTGTGTTTTATTGAGGTGACAGAGACTGCTTTTCCACTTGATGGACTAACATGTTGAGATCTCTAATGTTTATCACTGCTGCAACTATTTTCATGAGAGGGGGATGGATGTATTTGGTGATAATTTACATACAGTTAAAAACTTTGTAAGAAACAACTACTGTTCTGTAATGGTACAGCTATTATGTAATCTTATTCTATTATTAATGTTAGCTGACTGTTTTGCATTTGATTTTATTTTGGTTTAGTTTAGCGTGATTAAGTGTTTCTTTTGTGTTTATTATTGTTATTTTGTCAGAAATTAGTCGTGCAAAGACATATCTGGTTTTATTTTGTTTTATTTCATCAGAATTATAAACTATTTTGTTTATTTCTCTAATTGTATTTTGTAATGTACTTACTCAATTAGCAGCCCTAAGGGTTGTATACTGTTGGGCTTTATTTTAAAAAAATCAACCCTCTTGCCCTTTTCAGTAAACTTATGAATCACCTTTCATTGAAATTTTGATTCGGTCAGTGTCATTTTTATTAAACGTTTGCGAAGAAATGTTAAAAGTTAGATGCTCACAAAAGTATATATATCGTTAGAAATTTGAACAAAAATGTTTTGATGAATAGAGTAGGTCTGGTTCTGTGTAGTCCATTGTTCTAACTGCTATCTAAAGAATCAGTGTGTCCTGCTTAAAGGAAATATTTGACAACGAAACACAGTTTTACAAAAGCAGGTATGCAATTTTAATTACAGGGATTTGTGGGGGGTCTGTCTGTACACCTTCGTAGAGGACGCTGTTCGCAACTGCTTAGCAACTGACATATAAATAGTAGTCTAGTTTTCTTTCTCTTAGTTTATTCATTGCTATGATGACGCTAACTTTGTTAGCAAAACGATCATTCAGTCTGAAAACTGTATTGTGATAAATTGGGTTCTCCAAATTGTACTTACGATAGCATAAATAATGCATGAAGCAGCTTCTACCATTGAATTTTTTAACATATGTGTTGTTATTACGGTGGAAAAACTTTTTCCATATTTGTTGTTGGCATGGAGATTGTTATTCATATGTTAAATACATTTCCTGTTTCTTTAAAACATTTGCTAAATCTTCTTTATTCATAAGTTTAAACAATTTTTCAGCTATATTAGTAATGTCTCTTCACTCTTGTCTTAAATAAATAAGTGACAATCTGGTAGAAGCACTCTCCATAAATGAAGAATTTAGTTTTTTAATTAGAAACTTTCCAATGAGGTCAGTAAACACTACTGAGCCTAAAGTAAGAAGGCCGACTATTAGTAAAACAAAAATCAGCTTGTACCTAATTTATATTTGTATCATAAACTTAAAAGGTAGTAATATAGTATGCTGACTTTTAGAGTTTTTGCGTTTTTAACGAAATTTTGTAGAAAAAATAATTGTGCAGTAACTCAAAAAATAATTGACCTCTTTTGATGCAACTTTGTACGTAGTATTGTGCAAATTAATGTGAACATTGGTAATTTCTGTATTATTTCAACATGGCAACACTGGTGTGACAATTTAGACAGGTGTTTCTTGACATAGCACATAACCTATCATTGTGCATTAAGTTATTATGTATGTCATTTGTTTTGCAAGATATTGTGACTAAGTTACATGTGTTTTTGTGGTTGTGGAAAAAACTGCAGTTTTTAGTTAGTTTTTCTTGTTTGTGGCATCATGGACATTACACCAAGGAAAAGATAAACGATAATTACACTTAGGGAGCACACATCCGTGACGCAAAGAGACATTGTGGCATTATGGACATTATGCCAAGGAAAGGGAAAGGATAATTACACTTAGTGAGCACACATCCATGACACAAAGAGACATTGCTAGTGAGTGTTCTGTGAGCTTGGGAGCTGTAAATAAGATAATTAAACAAAAACGGGAGACTGGATGAGTTGAAGTTGAGCAGAAGGGGAAATGTGGAGGAAATGGAAGTCAACTTTCCAAGATTAATCTTTTTTTGTTGTTGAGAAATAGCAAGCTAAACCCCAGAAAGGCAAGCTATGACCTTCAGCAAAACTTAGAAAATGGAGTGAAAATTCACAACTCTGCAATTCGCAGCTGCCTTTTGGAGGGAGGGAGAAAGGCAGTGTGACCACAAAAGCACAGTTCTGGCGGAGGCTATTATGAAGGAAAAAAGTCTGATTTGGGGAAAAAATATGCTCGTTGGAAAGAACACTGTTACGTTCCACTGCAGAGCAGGAATGTGGAGATGTGTTATACAGACACAAAAAAAACAGAGTCATTATAAAAAAACAATTGAATAAAGCATTAGAGAGCTGAAATAAAAATTCAATTAGTAAAAATAAAAACCAGCAAATGTACTATATGTAGATTTCGTATATATTACATATATACCCAGCAAGAATATATTTTAAGGTCTTAAGGTAACATCAGAGACTTCCTAATTCAGGAATGTCCACAAGGCAATTTTATTGTTGAAACAAATCAAGATGACTCAATGGGTAACCTAACTTAAGGCAAGTTATTATCCTAATAAAGCAGCAGTAATTTAAATATTATTAATCACAACATGGCAAAACGTATATAAAGTAAACGAAAGGTAATTCATGGTATAACATAGCTTAATGCAAATTACTGTCTTAATAAAGCAGCAGTAAGTTAAATATTATTAATCGCTACACGTCAATAACAGTATTAAAAGTAAATCAAAGGTAAGTGAAGGTATACTACAACTTAGACACGGTACTGTTATAATAAATATTATTAATCACAACAAAGAAATATCACTATAAAACAAAACAAATCAAAGGTAATTAAAGGCCACAATAGAACAAAGCAGTTGTACGGTTTTAAAATGACATCGTCATTATAACTGGATTCTGCAGAAGCCCCTATGTTGACACATATTTTATCACATTTATTAACAGTTTATTTTTGGCCTGAATTTAGATATCTCGAGGTAAGTTTGAACTAAAGTAAATGTTCCTAAATTAATAATATAAAGTCTCTGCATGACAAAAAGAAAAGAAGAAACCCTTATCTGGCAGCAATAAGTAATTCAAGACGAGAACTCCGCAGGTAAAGATACATTGAACAAGTAACCTGGTTAATTTCTTTAGGTTGCTTTCAAGTTATAGCATTTAGTGCGGCTTCATTAAAGACGACATTATAGACAGGAATTTATTAACTCAGTACCCAAGCAAGATATCTATAACTTCATTCCTTTAGGTTGCTTTCACGTAGAGCATCTACTGCGGCATAACTGAAGGCGCCGGGATAGACAGGAATCTTCTTAATCCGCACCCAAACAGGGGATATAACTTCATCCGCTAAGGCGCGTGTCGGTTCTCCCCACTGTTGCAGGGGACTGGAGTGGGGTATACGACAGCATGCTGCCCTACATGTACCTGACTAGCTACGAGGCTTCTTTGCTAGCAGACGTATATATAAAACTCGTAACTAGTGAGATAGTATAAATATTTTCTCCATATGAATTTGACACCAAAGATTTATGCTATTGCTGAATGACAGGGACGTACTTCATTATTTAGTAACGCAATGTTACACACTGGAGAAATGTCCTGTTCTCAGGGGGTACCGATCAAAAATCCTGTGAAAAGGTGTGGCTGAACAGTTAACTGCAGCTCAATTGATCCAGAGTTGGAAACATTCAGTCAAAAAATGTTTTGGGGCTGTTTTTCATATATGGGAACAGGGAAACTTATACCTATCGAATGCACGAAATCTTCCAGGATTAGCTCACTCTAAGGCCTTCATAAATGGCCTGTCTGAGCCAAGGGCTAAGAAACTTCTAGAGATGAACAGACAACAACTGAGTACTCTAGTCGGCCTGTATACAGGACACTGCCGCTTGCGGCATCACATGCACCGTATTGGGGTCGGTCAGGAGACCGAGTGCCGGCTGTGTATGGAGAATGACGAGACAGCAGAGCACGTGCTGTGTTCCTGTCCGGCAGCGGACAGGACTAGACACCTGCTTTTTGGCAAGGTAAAGCTTGCTCCAGAGGATCTGGATCAACTTTCGACCACAAAGGTTATCGACCTCTGTAGGAGGCTGGATTTGTTGGGCGAAATATAGACATTAGGCGTGAGCCACAATAGACCTTATGGTCACGGTGGAGGGACTGATATGGACCACTCACATTCAAACCTAGCCTAACCTAACCTACACACTGGAGAAATGTCCTGTTCTCAGGGGGTACCGATCAAAATTCCTGTGAAAAGGTGTGGCTGAACAGTTAACTGCAGCTCAATTGATCCAGAGTTGGAAACATTCAGTCAAAAAATGTTTTGGGGCTGTTTTTCATATATGGGAACAGGGAAACTTATACTTATCGAATGCACGATGAACAGTGAAAAATATAGAGATATTAAAAACGTGTAGAGTACCGGAAAAAGTTCAAGCAGTTGGTGGAGATTACCCTTCTAGACTGGTCTGGAAATGCACCGGACATTAATCCTATTAAGAACTTGTGGTCTATATGTAAAGCCAGATTGCTAAAAATGGATTGTACAACAAAAAGTAAGATAAGGGAGGCTGTCATTCAGGTTCGGTTTCGAGATGAAAAAATCAAGGAGAATTGCAAAAAGTTAATTGATTCTATGCCAAAATGAATTGAAGCTGTAATAAAAGTCAAAGGGAGGCATATACAATCACCTACAAAAATATTTCTGTTCAACAAAATAAGACAAGCCTAGAGCGATCTGATGGAAAGAGGAATCAGTGCGAACTCGGACAAACTGGATTGGTAACGGTTTGCTGTTACAGTCTAGTCAGAAGAACTACTGCTTCTACCTCATAAAGCCTGACCTTTATATGATTTGGGAAGTACGCAAAAATCTCTGCGTCGATTGGAGTTTTATCAGTCTTATTGAGAGTGATAAGATAATATATATGAAATACACACGTTTAGTTAAATACACACGTTTGGTTAAATATAAAATTTAATTGTTTGTATTTTGTTATTTGTAATTAGTTTTAAAAACTGAATCGAAATATTTATGTTTTTAAATTTGATTTTGAAAGTAATTGGTAATTGATTGTTGTCATACATTCCTAGATTGGTTTAGTTCAAAGCATTTTTTAATTGTATTTATGCAAATTTTTAAAGTGTTGAATGCTTGTAGAACTTCGTTGTGACAGTGCTTCTAGAATTTCTTCTGTATTTTCTTTAGTACTTTCTTGTGCTTCTTCATATGTAATGGTTGATACACTTTCCTGAATATCTTGATCCATGGGGGGTAGTCAGTCATTCAGAGATAATTATCCATTTCAAGAAAATATTCAGAAGACACATATTCAGCAATTGAGAGCGCTTTTGAAGATTCAGCTTTATCTTAGAATTTCCACAGAGTTGTTTTTTGAGGAGACATCTTGTGAATATAGCATTGATTAGATTATAATAAATCATAGTAGTAGTAGTAGCAGTAGTAGCAATGGTGAGGACGCTAGCGCCAGGCAAGTAAGCCACATTGGGCAATAACCCCCAGCAACGAAACCCTACCCCTCCTTGGTTTCATCACCAAACCTCGACCTCAAAAGAAGTCATGACAGTCTTCCATTAGACGGAACTTACTTGACTCCACTGTAGAGTCCTTGATTCCAACATTTCTGTATGAAGATTTCCAAAAGCCTCACATTTGCACAGGTAGTGGTAAGACGTTTCCTGGCAAATGGGATTCCTCTCGACACCTACCAATCAAAGGTGTCTTCTGAGACTACAGTGGCCTGTTAGCACCCCCATGATATGGCGAAGTGCAGAATGACTCCTACCAAGAAGCCAGATAGATATACACTACACAGTCTATTAAGAGACCTACATTTTATTTAGGCATGTGTGTTGCAAAACTTCTATTTGCTAACAGATGGAATACTTATATGTGATCCATTTGCCAGAAGTTTTAGGAAGTTAGGAAGTTTTTGTATTTAATCTTTTTTTTTTTTAGAAAAATTGCAGTTAGTGATGTAATAATGTTTAACTATTTTACAGAGGAACAACCTGCAAGAGCAGCAAGTCTAGTTTATTTAGCAGAAAATGTTCCTGTAGATGGTGTACCGTCTTCAAATACTCCACTATTACAACGTGGAACGACTGTTGAAATAAAGCCTGAAAATGCTTTATTTAGTTCTTAGTTTATTTATACCTGTAAGTGTAACAACTTCAAAAATCTATGTATATTTTTACTTGATGGTACAATTTGTATGTAAATAGTCCTGTACTTTTAGTTCCTGATTTAATTATTAAGTTTTGACTGTTATAGGGCATATTTTTTATTGAATTTACAGTGATATGTTTTGTCAGATAATGTTTTATTTATTATTGAGGAACTTGTATGTATTTATTTAGTTATTGTTTATATTCGAACGTCAGGCAGTGTTGGGGAAAAGCTTATGTGTTAAATAGTTTGTTTTTAATACCTAACACATAACAGTTAGGCCTGTGCAAAACTTCGAAATTTTCCAACCTAACCCTACTCAATGCATTAGGCCATGTTAAAATAGTACAAAGTTGGAAATATGTAATTCCCCAAAATAGTTTTGAGTTTGGTTCTCAAATTAGTTCAAGCTTTACTTTTAGAGACATATAGTCTTGCCAGGTAGCAGAGTAGTAGCCCTAGTAAATCGGTAGCCAAATTTCAGAAAACTTCATATAGGATAATTTTTAACAACTTCTGAGACATGACAGCCATTTAAAAATCACAAAATAATTTTTCAGGGGTCTTAGCATTCGGTTTTTTGTTGTTGTAACATAAGTTCTCCATTACAATGTAAATAAGTGTATATGAAGTTAGAGCTTAAAAAACTTATTGCTGCAGCAAGTATTATTAACTAAATAATATAATAAAGGGAACTTATCACAAAATGTAATGGCAGCAATGTTGTAAGTTTATAAAAGTAAGAAGGTGTATTCCAAAACACAACTGGACCAGCGGCGAGATTATGTTTTAGCTTTGGTTCCAGCATATCTAAGAACAGTGAATGAATTGTCTTACATTTTTATTACAAAGTATTTGTGACTATTCTTATAACCATATAATTTTTAACGATACTAACACCAAAGATAAAATGTATCTATAGTTGAGCATATGTGTGGTGCTCATGTAACTTTTGAAAAAGGTTTAATATTGCTCAACAAGTGTAGACAATTTATGAAGGTTTCTAATATAACTTTCTGTATTGTTGTCTTTTCGTTGTTGGTCAATCACCAACAATCTTACCCTACCACCTGGACTTATTCAGGAAAATGGCAGAATGCTAGGGGTAGTCGCAATCTATTCGGATAGCAAAGTTGCACTCACAAGTTGAGCATCAAAACGAGTGGGTTCAAAGGCAGTGATGGGTTGCCAAAAAGCACTGTCTTGGGCTTGAAACGGCAAGGTTAATCTACGTTGGGTGCCCAGCCACAAAAACATGGAAGGGAACATAAAAGCAGACGGATTGCCAAAGCTAGGAGTGGAGAAGGATAGCACGGAGATAATATGCGCCACTGATCTACTCGCTGAAGGATGCGAATGATCCTGGCGAAACAAGAAAAGGCATGGCAAAATCGAAATGATTGTGGCATATCCAAAATGCTGTGGCCCAAGATAGATAACACCAGAACCAAACAACTGCTAAAGCACAAGGAAAAACATTGTCTGCATAGCCACAAGGGTTATCACAGGAAACTATGCTGTTTGGGTGAATTTCCAATGATGGAGAGTTGCCTTTACTTGAAACATCCATATTAGATATAGGTGTCGACTGCGGAATTATTCAATATAGAACACAATATTATTGAGTAAGTATCAAATCAAATCAACATTTATTTGTAGTAAGATAAAACTTGTTAAAAGTGTTTGGATGACTTAACCTAAATAATTATTCTAAAGTTACAAAAGTTTTCTTTTCAACGCCATTTATATAAACTTAAACAAACAACCGAAAAAAGAATAATTATCGTGATCGTGATAATGCAAATCTCTAAAAAATATTTTTTATACATAACAAACAGCAGATTCTCTATCGACTTCACCCCTACATAATAAAGGAACGAATCTTACACACATTAGCAATATGCGCCCTTAGTTTCGAGCCTATTTGTACCCAACGACGGCACCATTTTTACGCAGAACTGGGAACCAACCAAATCTATCTATGAGCTTGCCTCTGCACTACTCAGTGGGTTCCGCATATTTGTGTATTTTTGTTTATTCGTTGTTGGTCAATCACCAACTGTTTTACTCAAAATTTCCGTTTCGTAGGGAGAGTAGAGATGTTTTATGTACTTAGCTTTTAATTATACAGTATACCATTTAAAAAAATTTAAGATCTGGAGTTTGGCAAGTTCTAAGAGATCTTCAATGTTAATAAAGTTGGAACTTTGACTATAAATCTTAGACATACTGGTTCGAAAGAATATAGATTCGTATAGCCTGGATAACAGTTAGAAAAATTTATTTAACTTTGATTTAGAAAATTCCTATCAAAATTAAAGAAATTTTTTTCTCGAATTGGAAACATTTTTTATGTAAAAGCAATAAATTTTGTAAGGGCCTAACAACTGTCAATAATAAAAACGGTCAAAAGCAGTTGGTGTCTTTGGGTGATTGATGTTTCGTTTCTGGAGTTGCGATGAAGTTTAATGTTTGTGTTGGCTGTAGTTAACAAAAGTTCCTTACTTTTATTAAATCTTATATATATATATATATATATATATATATATATATATATATATATATATATATATATATATATATATATATATATATATATATATATATTCAAATGCATTCAACTTTGACTAAATACCAAAGGTATGAGTAGTTTATCTAAGTGAATCAGAAAGAAGCAATGTTTCAACACTTATTGTAAATCTGAGTTAATTTCCTTTTGGTTTGCTGTTTTAATAGTTGTCGAAAAGTTAACCTATTTGTTATATTAATATATATGAGTATATTTTTTAGTGCCAGTGTTAACATATTTTTCCAGAATGAACTTTTCTTGTTTATTTTTTAATTATTAAACTTTAAATATTACTTACTTAATAAGAATATTTATGTGTATGCTAAAAGAAATTTAATTATCATTTGACTTCGATTATAAATTTGAAAGAAAAACACAGCATCCAAGGATGCTCACCTTTTTTCCATTTTTCTTTTAATTATTAAGTATTATTTAAATGACCATCTTTTTAAATTAAACATGGAATAGTATTGTTTCCTTATAAAAATATTTTTTTATTTTTACAATACAAAGATACAGTTGGAAAAGCTGAATTTTTGTTGTGTAGTTGTCTATTTTTGCATACAAGCTCCTCATTTTAAAAGAGTGAAGTGTATGACAATTTCATGTTTCGTATGTTTCCCTTATTTATTAATTTCTGAGTGTGTTATTGTATGCTGTATGTAAATTGTATATATTATCTTCCAGTCTTTAGTTTTTAAAACCATTATATACCTAGTTTGGCAGTTGTAAGTACAATATTATAATGTAAAAGGTTACATAGTTTTGAAATGCCATGTTATTTAGATCAATATTCTGAAATTGTACAGGCAAAAATACTAACAAATATGTTGTTAGATTGGTGGTATGTGTTCTTTATAAAGTTGCTTTTTTAATGAAAATATTTTTTTAATCATAATTGATCAAATTAACAAATACAGTATACTTTCGATTATTCGGGCACGAATAATACGAACATAATAAAATTTATATATATATATATATATATATATATATATATATATATATATATATATATATATATATATATATATATATATATTCTGCTTCTACATACATACTGCTATACTACAGGAACTAACTTCTCCTCCGAACTTCCAAACCTTCAAGTCTAGAATTAACAAGTTGCCTTTTTCCTCCTTGTCGACACTTACGGTACGATAGTATTTAGGCTGTAAGCCTTCGTGGCATGTTGTTGAAATATAAAATAAAAAAAAAATCACAGATTTATTTTCCACTTGATTTTTGCAACGTAGTAATTATAGTATGAAGACCCGTACTTAGATGGTCGTTGGTTTTTATTAGGGATATTTATTAACTTGAGCAAGAGGACACGAAAAAAAAATCTTGAAACTAGATAATCCACACACGAATAATCGAGAGTATACTGTATATAGCTTTATATATTGTAGAAAAATTGATATTTAACATGTTAATTAACCCTTTCTTTACCAAGCCTAAAAAACCTTGCAATGCCATCAGCCATCATACCCAGCCTTTTTAAATTTGTCATGAGCACCCCTGACACACACACACACACACACAGATATATATATATATATATATATATATATATATATATATATATATATATATATATATATATATATATATATATATATATATAGTATAACTTGAAATAATAATAAATTCTAAGAAATATTTTTTATTGAATGAGATAACACAATATTTATATCACTATGTTTATAAGATCATTTTCAGCTTTATCTTGAATATCGCTTTCATTATCACTAAAGGCTTCATTTAGGTTGCAGTGCTATCGGGGCGGCAAAGCCACGGACGAGCCCTGAGGGAGAAAAAAAGGCTTTATTTCCTCTGCAAATAATTTCATGAACAACTTTGTCCTCACTACTTGCCTCAGAGTCATCCGAACTGGGTTGGTACTCACTACCACTATCAACGAAAGGCTCTCTGTCTGCATCTAAACATGCGAGAATATTCTCATATTTTTCCCTTGTAAGAGCACATATATTATCATCTCTGTGTTCTCCTGTTCTCAAAGATTCTGGATTAAACACCATTTTGGTATAATTTATACTACTGATGCTCACTAGTTTAGCACTTATATGCTACTGTCATATGTTATTTAGTAGATCAAAAGACACAGTTGGCTGCACCTAAGAAGCGATTTGTGGCGAAAATTACCGATATGCCGTATTTATACGGTAGTACCATATAAATGCAGCGGGGGTTCCATTTACATGTTTCAGTAAAGGCACGATCAAAGTGTTGTATACATGCGGCTGTGGTGTGGGCAAAGGTGCCATAATAAATTAATTGCTCCATATATGCGCTAGCTGGTTTAAGACAATTTCAAGGTTGAACATATATGTAGGGCGATGGAAACGAGAGGCACTTTATGTCGTGCCGTATATATATGGTATTGGGAGCAAAAGTGTTAATTGATAAAAACATTATGTATTTACTTTATATGTTTATAATTTATTAATCCTTACATCATTGTGATATTTTATAACACCATATATTTTGGTTACAATTTTTTGTGCTTTGCCTAGTTATATGTGTAACATTTTCAAACTATTAGTTAAAAAAAAGGCCAGACATGCATTTGTAAAATATCTAGCAGTGTTACAGCGATTTTGATGGAAAAATATGATTTATTTAGGTAAAAGTATTACCAAAAATATTTGGATCTATAGGTACTCACATTCCACACATACTATTGTGCAGAAAAAAGGCTTTTAAAATTTTACACTTTAGAAAATATATTTTGAAAATTCTTTGTACTTACAACTGTCAGATATTATTTTGACAGAACTAAAAATAGTATTTGAAAAATAGTACACATGTGTATGTATGTGTATGCATATGTACCTGCATGTATGTATATATATATATATATATATATATATATATATATATATATATATATATATATATATATATATATATATATATATATATATATATATATATATATATATATATATATATATGCAGGGTGATTGATTAGTATGATAAAGTCCAGTATATTCTATGTCTTTTGTACCAAAGTAAAAATTAGAGAGATTGTAGAAAACATTAAGCTTCATATTTTAAGATTAGGTTACAATGTTACAGGGTGTTTCATAACACTGTGCCAGAGTTATATATTTTTTAATGAAACACCCTGTATTTTAATTCTAATTTGAAATACACTTTACTTCCCCATTACAAGAATATAAAGATGTAGTAAATTATACAGGGTATATAAAAAGTTATAACCAATTTTTGCATGAAAATCATCACAAGAACAATGATCTATTGCACCCGTAGCTTTTTAATTACTATGGAAACTTATAAAATGATTGGTTTTGTTAATATTCATTAAATCGATTACTGGGTGAATCAAAACACAAATTCATTTTTTTTTTCTCAGTTTTTTAAAATTGACCACCCTGTATGTTATGTAACCATCATAATGTACCATCTTTATACTTTTATTTTTGTTGAACATTCCCTATGCCAAAATTATTAGTTTTTGATATTTTTATTTTTCTATTCAAAGTATCGTTTAGGTATCTCAATTCTAGAATTATGAGATGGCCTTGATTTATTTGTCAAAAACTGACAGTTTATCATTGTTGTCTGTGAATTCAGTGGTCAAATAACGAATACACAAAGAAAGCAAGTTCATTAAAAATAAATCTTACAAAAATGCTGCGACGGAAAAATAGAACAGGCACTATTTTACTAAATGACCTGCCAAGACATCTATGCATACCTGAAAACGGTAATTGAAAGAGTTACATTACAAAGCATTTGTATACTAATACTTCTGAATTTATTTATTATTCTCTACTTCCAGTCATCCCTTGTTGGGGGTGTTTTATAAACTTCATTCTTAATATAACCCCAAAAAATGAGTCCATTTTGATGAATTCTGGTGATCTGGGTGGCCACTCCACTGACCAACCTCTTCCGATCCATCGTCCAGAAAACTGATCAAGTTTACCTTGAATTAGTAGATTATGGTGACGTATTTGAAGTGAAACCTCTTCCAGTAATACGGGTTAACTGATTTACTAAAAAATGTAAATATATCTCAGCATTTAAATGCTTTTCAAAAAAATATGGTCCTACTACATAGTTACCAGCAATACCTCCCCACACATTTAACGACCATCTAGTTTGAGTGTGTGTAAGTATGTGGTATGGACTACTTCTAGAATAATAGTGGAAGTTGTGCCAGTTAACACAACCATTTCTCAGTCTCATCTCTCAAATAGTACATAGTCAGAAAAGTCTCTCTGTTGATTAACTTTTTGTAGGGCTCATTCACAAAATGCCAATCTCATTTCAAAATCATTATCAATTATTTCTTGTTGCAATTGAATGTGCTAAGGATGCATTTTGTTGTTAGAGAGGATTTTTTGCACACAGTAGTAACTGAGTTCTTGTTCTTTCGCAATACACCTTATACTTGTATGTGGGTTTTCTGTAACTGCCCACAACACATTCATTGCTTTTTCCTCTGTCAAAGCAATATTTGATCGTTTGTTCTTCCCATAGTTAACTGAACCAGTGCTGTTAGTCTGATCCCTTAATCTTTAAAAGCTTGATTTTGTAGGTTAGGGTCTTTCGGGGAAAATGTTGATGATACACTCTTGTTGATATTATTGCGTTTTTCCTGCATTTGCCCAATATCCACATCATATCTATCATTTCATCGCGAGTAAAATTCATCGTTGGCCTACTTTAAATTATTTGAAATAGCAACAAATGTACCACACCACTTAATTCATAGACAATAATGGCAAACTGTCAGTTTTGGACAAATAAATCATGGCCCTTGCTACTTTGCATAAGAAAATAAAAACAACAAAAACTAACCATTTTGGGTATTGGGAATGCTTAACACAAATAAAAGTACAATGATAGTACTTCACGATAGTTACATAAAACAGACCGATCAATTAAAAAAAAAAAAAAAAACTGAGAAAATAATTAATTTGTGTTTTGACTCACTCAGTAATCGATTTAATGAATATTGACAAAATCAATCATTTTTATAAATTCTAACGATCATTAAAAATCTATGGCTGCAATAGATCATTGTTCTTGTACTTCTTTTAACTTGTCACGAAAATCGTCATGGAAAATTGGTTATAACTTTTTAAATAGCATGTTAACATATGAGATATCTTCTTCAATGAGGAACTAAAACAGATTTCAAATTAAAATTAAAATACAGGATGTTTCATTTAAAAAAATAAAACTTTTCCGCAAACTAAGACACGAAAGTAAGAGTTTGGGAGCGATCTGCTACAGAAATTACACATCTAGAATGGGAAATCTGATCAATTCCGATGCAAAGCAATTTTGGTACTTCATCAGAAGTAAACGTCAAAACGATATTGATATTCCATCCACAATGGAGTGGAGTGGGCGAACAGCCAACAGTGGAGATGAAATAAGCAACTTATTTGCCTCCTTCTTTGAGAGTACATATGTGTCAAACCCCAGTCCAAATATGTCATCTGCTCAAACTGATACTGAAGAAAAAAAACAAACAATGTAGATTTCTCAAACCTGACCGTGACTTTTGGAGATGTTTTCAGGGAAATTCTACAACTAGATGCGAAGAAGGGTGCTGGCCCAGATGGCATACTCAATCAATTCCTTACAAACTGTGCATTGGGTCTGTGCGATCCTATCACCCACATATTTAGTGTCTCACTACAAACTGGCTGCTTTCCCTCAGCATGGAAACTCTCTTACGTAAGCCCAATTCATAAGTCTGGAAGTAGAACCAATGCAACTAACTATTGTCCAATATGTATTCAGTCTGCAATGTCAAAGCTTTTCAAGATCGTGATGCCGCAGCTTGCATTTGTCTTCAATAATGTGATAACTACCAGACAGCATGGTTTCTTCAGTGGCAGGTCCACGGCCACAAACCTTTTCCTATACACAAACTATATACTCAAATCTCTAGGCAGAGGTGACAGTGTCAATGCTATTTATACGGACTTTAGCAAAGCATTTGATAAGGTTGATCACGAGATTCTAGTCAACAAACTGCAAAAATATGGTGTTAGTGGAATGGCACTCAGGTGGTTGGAGTCATATCTGGTGGGTAGACGGTTGCAGGTGAGAGTCGGTGGCCATGTTTTGCAGGGGATACGATGTTTCCTCGGGAGTCCCACAGGGTTCTCGCTTGGCTCTCATACTTTTCAACATCTTCATCAACAACATTGACGACAACTTTGAGTCAGAATTTCTCCTCTACGCTGATGACCTAAAAATCTACAGACGCATCAGAAACACAAGTGACGCCGATTCACTCCAGCGGGATATCGACAGGTTGAGCAGCTGGTGTATCAAAAATAAGCTCAGCCTCAGCATAGAGAAATGTAAGTCCTTTTCACATTCACGCGACCGAAATCCTATTACTTATTTCCTGGATGGCCACGTTCTCCAGGAAACCATGTCCGCCAAAGACCTGGGTGTCATTATCGACAACAAGCTTACATTCCATCAGCACCTAGACAAGATTACCCTTCAGGCGTACTGTACCATGGGTTTCATTACTAGATCTAGCGGGGATTTTGAGAACATTCACACTTTAATCCGACTCTACTCATCGCTGATAATACCCATCCTGGATTACTGTTCGCGAGTATGGTCTCCTTATACGAATATACAGATCAACCAAATCGAGCGAGTACAGTCGAGATTCATCAAACATATATCATATCGTATGTACAATGGTAATAAACTCAGCCATGAGAAATCTGCGCCCAACTTAGGATCAACAGCCTGTCAAATCGCAGAACAGTCACAGACCTAACATACTTCTACAAGGTTATTAATGGACTTATTGATTCGCCTGAGAGTCTGGGACTATTTGGACTCATGTGCCCTAGACCTGGGCTGAGGACATCTCGACTGACTGAAACTACCAAAAATCCAAAGGCTACGTGCATTATGTACCACATAACAGAATAGCTGGTGTTGTCAATGAATACTGTGGGAGCATTGATTTTTTTTGGAAATAATCTGGCCTCGTTCACGTAAAGTTTCAAGAGTGCGGTATTTCAGAACTGATAATTGTTTCATTATATAGTCTTGTTACTCACCACCCTTGTTGCTTGTATTCTTCTTCTTCTTTATGCATAAAGCCGATTGGCGTATAAGTTAGTAAATAAATAAATAAACATTGATCTGGAACACCCTGTAGTATTGTAACTAAATTTGAAATATTAGTAGCAGTGGTGGGGAGGCCAACGCCAAGCAAGTAGGCCACAATGGGCATTTTTTGCCAAACCCAGCAACCATGCTCTACTCTTCCTCGGTTCCGTGGCCAAACCGCCTCGACCTTGAGATAAAGGCCGTGACGGTCTTCAATTGGATGGTACTTACCTGATTCCAATGCAGAGTCCTCGATCCTTGCCGCATTCCTGGCAAATGGGATCCCTCTCTACGCCTATCAATGTGAGGTGTCTTCTAAGGGCGCAGTGGCCTGTCAGCACCCCAAGGATGCGGTGAAGCGTAGGTCGACTCCTTCCGAGTAGCCAGACAGCTTTATCTCTGTCCGGCCCCTCCACGAAGTCCGTCGCCTGCCTGCAGCCACCAGCCGACCCCCAAATATGAAGCTTAATTCTTGCTACAATCTCCGTAATTTTTACTCAGATACCTCAAAAGACTTAGAACAATCACCTGTGTATATATATATATATATATATATATATATATATATATATATATATATATATATATATATATATATATATATTTGTGTGTGTATGTAGATGTGTGTTGTTTGTGTGAGTGTATGTGCATATATTGTATATTCTTTTAATTGCTTTAAATTAATTTATAAGTCGTCAATCCTTACACACCTCATGTGGATATTTTAGAATGGCTATATATTTCTGTTAGATGTAGAAAATATAAATAATTTACTGATTTTACATATGTATTTTCTTTAAATCGTTCTAGCAGGTGTTATTGTAAATATATTTTTATATGTGATGATACAGTTCTAGTTTTCCTGTTTTGTTTGAAAAATTAACACATTACACTTAAGATGGTTTTTGAACAGTTGAAATTCTTATATGTTCTATGAATTAATTACAAGTTTTTAGTTGCCATTTATATATTAAAAAAATATATTTTTCTAACTTGAAAATGGAACTATATTAGTAATCATATAAAACAACTAACTGTTTTTATATATTGAGTTGTGTTTGTGTCTATATATCTACTCTGCATCTACTATGTAAACTATTGTAAACCCATAACTGGTAAAGTTGTATGAATTAATTACAAGTTTTTAGTTGCCATTTATATATTGAACAAACATATTTTTGTAACTTGAAAAAGGAACTATATTAGTAATCATATAAAGCAACTAACTGGTTTTATATATTCAGTTGTGTTTGTGTCTATATATCTACTCTGCATCTATTATGTAGATTATTGTAAACCCATAACTGGTGACATGAGAAAAAATCTCACCATCAGTGACATGATGTCTGTCAGACTTTTCATACAAATTGTATATTTTTGTTTATTAGAAAAAATGAAAGTTGTTCTCAACATAAATTACTTACTGGGAGCATTGTTGCATTCCATGTAGGTATATTGCATATTTCTTTGAATTCTGGGTGGACATAGATAACAACATTTTTGTTTCTCTAGTACCACATTTGGTTTTCTTTCGATTTTTAGTATCTTGCCAACACCTTTCCAGATCTCTAGTGGAATTCTTCCATTCTGCTTTTCATGTGTTTACTTGCCAAATCCTTCATAATATTGTAATTAATGTTCTGTTAGCTGATTATTTTTTTGTTTTTGTTTTTGTTTTATATTATTTCATTTGGACTTTGTATGATGAACAATATAGCTTTGCATTTGTTTGTTATGTATGACTGTGTAAAACCGTAGATAATCTAACTTATTTCTCTATAGTTGTCAGTGGTAATAGTCTGACTGGTTGCATTGAATGGCTTATGACACTGTGTGGGTTTACTGAGTTTATTCTCTTTTGGAGACAATGTCAGAGCATTAGAATCCTTGTCACAGTATATGTATCCATTATATGTAAATCAATTATGAGTGTCCATGTGCAACATAATCTTAAAGCTGTATTTCACTGGATTTTGCTGCCATATACATTTTGAACCGATATCGGTCATTGAAACCAATCAAGATTTCATTGATACATCAATATTCACCAACTGTGAGAGCTCTAAGAATTGTTAAAAAATTGGTCAAACAACTTGTTGGTTGCAGCCACAGAGTAGATTGTAGATCTTTTATTGAGTCGTATAGGCCTTTTGTCTCTCAGCATTGCAACCCCAATGGCCATAGGATACTCATCAGCCATAAGAGTTTGCCTTTGGGATCATCATATCGAAGAGCGCCTAACAATTCATTGAACCTTTGTTAGCTCATAACTGATCAGAAGATAGTTTTTCCTGTGCTATTGTTAGTAAATAATGATGTGATATATTCATTATTAGACTGGAAAATAGCTGTATGTATCAGGAGTCCTTGAAACACTTTGATTTGGATATTCTCAATAAGTTTGAGTTCCGATCTTTCAGAATTTCTGTAACATTCAGCCATCCTCTTCAACTTTGCAATGGCCCATTTCATCAGAAATGATGTCATCAAATAAAATATTCCAAACTTTTTTCATATTATATGCTCATCTATTCTCCCTGAAGCTGTTTTGTCTGGAAGATATGTGATACAATGTTATGAAGTGGAGTACACATTTTCCTTGTTGGTTCTTGGTTCAGCCATGTTAACTTGTTTTTATCATAACAATACTGATTTATATGTCTTGAAATTTGAGTTTTAGCTTCAGAGGACTTACCTAAGGCTGCCGCTTCAACATCTCTTATTGTCTCGATGACTACATCCTCATCTCTTATCTCCTCTTCATTCTCGTTTTCAGAAATTCTATCGGAACTGGAGATGGATTACCATAATTCGGAACTATGACAAAGACTCCAAGGCAAAATTCTCACATTCCATGTCCAAGGCATTGCTCTGTAATTTATCATACCATTGCATATTGTGTATTCATAATTTAAATCTCTGAATCGAACTGATTCTAAAGTAAAATGATGGCAAAGAATCCATTTTTAGGAGGTTGAAAATAGTCGTAGAATAATCAGTTGTCAAAATAAGTTGACTGATAGATAAAGTTACTCTTATGGTAACGAGTTGTCTGAGAGACTGCTTGAATTTCGAGTATGAATGACTCATAAACCACTGCTCATAGGCAGCTGAAGCATCAGCTATCACATACTAACTCATAAATTAGGGTACCTGGAGTAGGATAGGAATTAAATGCAGATTTTTATAGATGCAGAAAATTATGTTTCAGGTGTAGTCTGGTAGGCTCTACATCACCAGTTATGTGTTAATTTGTTAACAAAAAACAGTATTTTAAACTATAGCTTTTTGAATATTTATCTAACATTCCAAAAAATGAAAAAAAATTATACAAACACACTTTCATTTAATGCATAGACATATTCATATTATGTGCATTCACTATGTCACCTGTTTTGTTTTAATTGATATAGATCTGCCATTTAAAGAATTTGTCTAATTGTCAGAGTAGAGTGTTACGAGACCTTCTGTGGAATATTAATTTTTTTTAAACATTGTTTTATATTTTTAGATTTACCTAATGTAGTTGATATTTTAAAAAAAACTTTAATTTGTTGCCATAATTTGAAACCAGAATCCAGGTAGAAAAAAGACTAAAATAATATTCATATAATATATGTGTGTTTATGCATGTCAGAGGTTCACGAATAGATAGTTTACACATGATAAAAGTTTATGCCCATGTGTTTTTTTTTGCATAGTTTTTCAGTTGTAAATGTTGATTAGTGTATTTTGATTCTCCTAATTCATAGTATTATTACCTATACCTCGTGATCATGTATTTTGTCCAGAGTAAAAGATTTGACTTGTATTTTGTGTTTTATTATATAATTTTAAATTAGATGTCACATTGGCTAGCATGAAAAAATGTTATGTGGATAGGTGTATATTTGTAATAATGAAAACATAACAGATGAAAAAGTTAACTTGGCATGATAAGCATATCCACTGTTATAATTTACATATGATGTCAAAGCTAACAATAAAAATTTGAAAACACTTATTTGGCAACAAAAAAAAAAAAGATATTAAGTAATTAACGTTACGTAAAATATTTAAGTAAGTTCATCTATAAGTGAGGTTAGCTAGTGTGTAGTGTTGGCAAGTTTGTCTGTTAGAAATACATCGAAAATAGCTGTAAATTTTGTAAAAAAAAGTAGTGGACTGCTAAAAGTGCAATATTTGTGATTCAGCTTTTCACAGAAGTTGTGGTTTGCAAGCTAAAGTTCTAAACAAAGCAAATTAAGTAATTTGTTGCTTAGGTGAACAAAGTGAGGTTAATACAGTTGAAAAAATGAGCAAACTAAATGCAATCGAGATTCAGCAGATTATCAGAAAGGAACTTGAAGTGCCACAAAGCTACTATACCAAACAAATGCAAGACACACAAGTCAGCATGAAATACATGTCCGACCACTTTGAAGGGCAATGTCAGCATTATGCAGAACTACTGAAAAGAATAGAAGAACTAATCAAGCTGAATAAGGAACTGCAAATAAGTGGAAGCATTGGAGACCAGAATTAATCACATGGAACAGTATGAAAAAGCAAACATTATAATTTCGGGGATACCACCACAAAGAGGAACAATAAGTGAACCAGTTGGGCAGCTATTTAGTGCAATAAATTTGGACATAAAACAAAATGAAATAACAAGCTGCTATAGAATAAAAACAGGTAAATTAAGTGAACCAATTGTTGTTAAGTGTGTATCACAAGAAATAAAACAAAAAATCTTTGCTCAGAAGAAGAAAATCAAAAGCATCCGAACCAACGATTGTGGATTTGATGTGGAATGTAGATTTATTTATATAAATGACGAACTCGCCAAATTTAATCAAGATCTTTTCACCAAAATTAGAGAATTCAAGAAGAACCACATCTACAAGTATGCATATTGTATGAATGAAAAATTATTTAAAAAAAAAAAAAAAGGAAATGGTGATAGGGGAACTCGAATTTTTTGTGTTAGAGATTTGGAAAAACTAGGTAGCTAAAGTTCATTATAAGCTGCCAATTATAGACGCAGAATATTTTAACTAAATTCATGTTCACACAGTTGAAATTTAATATGCTTTAAACCAATATTAGACGTTTACGAAATAAAATAGATGATATAAAATTAATTGTAAATAATCTTGCTTACGAGCCAAACATACTTGTATTTACGGATTCATGGCTTTATGCAAATGAAACAAAATATTATAATATTGGTAATTACAAAACTGAACACTCCTGTAGAGAAACTCGTGCAGAGGCATATCTGTTTACGTTGATGAAAAGTTTTCATGTATAGTTGAATTAAATAAAGTAATAATAATAATTTATTCGTCATGTTGATACATTATAGTATATAAGACATGTCAAAAAAGTGTACATCAATAACAAACAAACAAATAAAAAATTTCTCGTGGCAGTAATAAAACACAACCTACAACACCACACGTAACAGGAAAACACCTGAAAGACACAACAGGTATGATCAATGTCATTGCACATCTCTATTGAAATACTCTAAGACAGTGTAGAAAGCTTGATCGCAAGGTAACTGTTTCACTGCCAATTTGAAATGTTTAAAATCATCAATATCCGTTATGGATGCTGGCATCAAGTTATACAAAGTTACACAAATATATCTAGGTGAACGTTCATAATGAGACGTGCAATGCCGAAGGATAGTAACTCTCCCTTTCTTGTTGGATATGTATGAGGGAAACAATTTATGAGAAAAAGATTTGAAGTTTACTTCGTGAAACAAACGCACTTTGCAAACAAAAGTCAAATTTTTTTGTCTTTAAACGTTTCCCTACAGCTCTCTCTTGACCGTAAATTAAACATAATTCTCAAGAGGCACTTTTGAAAAATAAAGACCCTTTCACAGTTTCGACCACGCCCCCACCTAATAACATTATAGGAAATGTGTGAATATTCCAGCGCATAATAGACACCCAGAAGATATTTCACGTCAAGTGAGGATTTAAGTTGTCAAATTGCAAAAATCACAGTATTAAGCTGGCCACAAACATGTTCAATGTGGTCATCCCAACACAAATGCGAGTCAGAGCATGTACCAAGAAATTTTGAACATGCACTCAGGAACATGGTATCATCCACCATACACGCAATTACCGGTCTTCTTATGGTGAGACTAATGCATTCCGTATTATCTTGGTTTAGGGTTAACCTTTTATTATGGCGCCAGGCCTTCACTTCCTTTATGACAACTTGAATACAGTTTACAAGTTCTTTGTGACTATCAACAACAGTTATGTTATCCGCATACATGGCCAGAAGACCAGATGCAACATTAATTGGCAGATCGTTAACAAACACAATGAACAGCAGAGGTCCCAACACAGAGCCTGGAGGTATACCCACCTGAGGCCTGTGAGGGGTCCCCAACCACAATAATCATTTCTCTGTCCTATAAGTATGATTTAAGCCATTGTAATGGCATACCTCTAATACCCAAATCTGAGAGCATCTCTAACAGGAGCATGTGGTCAACAGTATCAAAAGCTATGGAAAAATCAAACATGATGGATCCCACATACTTACCACTATCAATATGTCATCAAGAATCTGAAACGATGCAGTCTCAACCGACTTGCCCTTTCTAAAACTCTAGTTGTACCGCGCAATTTTAAGTTTTAAGAGTGCAGTCCTGGATGTCACGAGAGTCTGACATAACTGCAGTGTATTGTGCGCATGTCCCATCTTTCGAAAGAGGGTGCCTGTAACAACCAAGACCTGGACTCATCCTATTCGTTCGTCAGCTTCGAAGAGCATGACACCTTATTCGTTCATTCGTTTACCAGTCGTTTGCACCGAGTGCAGCAATTCGTATTCGACCCGCGTTTATTCGTAATGCAAGTGCCATAGTTTAGTTATGTTAAGCCTATTCGTTCGTTAACTTCGAAGAGCTGCATTCATATTCGTTTATTCATTTCCCAGTTGTGTGCACCGAGTGCAGCAATTCGTATTCGACCCGCGTTTATTCATAACGTGAGTGCCATGGTTTAGGTATGTTAAGCCTGTTCATTCGTTAGCTTGGAACAGCTCCATTCATATTCATTATTCGTTTCCAAGACCTTGCACCGAGTGCAACAATAATAATTCATATTCGACCACGCGTTTTAGCATTACACGTGCTACCTATATTAATGTACATAAATAGTATATAGTTTACATTACTTTAAATATATACCTAAGTTAAGTGTTTCCAAGTGACCATGTTGACACTCAGTTAAAATGTTACTCATATTAAGGCATTCAATAATATTTCGACAAAATAATTTTTTCACAATTTTTGATATGGTCGTGGGTAAAGAAAAGAGACGGTAATCTACAATTCAATGATGATCACCTTTTTTAAACAAAGCATTACCAATAGACATCTTCAGAACCTTAGTAAATATGCCATCGTAAAATGACCTATTTTTTAAATATGTTATCATAGGTACAAAGGAATATTTAAGATGTTTTATAATTATGGATGACAAATAAGTGCAACTGGTTAATTTTAAAATTTCATAACATCAATATGAAATTAATTGCTGTTTATAGACCACCAAATGTGAATTTTATTAATATTAGTGAATTTTCTTTAAAAAATTCACTAATCACGAGATCTCGACTTTTGAATTTTGAAAAAATTTCTTCAAATGAGAACTAATTAAGCCTCCTAGAACATATATCCGGGATCAGTTTCAATTTTTATATGTTCATATATATATATATATATATATATATATATATATATATATATATATATATATATATATATATATATATATATATATATATATATATATATATATATATATATATATATATATATATATATATATATATATATATATATTTATATATATGTGTGTGTGTGTGTGTGTATGTATGTAAGTATTTATCACACCCATAACTCAAAAAATAATAGGCCGATTTTGACTAAATTTGATAAATACCTTCCTTTTGCAATTGGCTTGGATAAGTTCGCCAGGAAAATCTGCCCAGTTCAAATAGATTAAACATTGCTTTGATTTAATTAGACAGTCGGATTCCCCCAACCGTGCCAGTTCTGAGCTGACTGTTATAGTCTCTAATTTCGACCATGTTAATTATAATGCAGGGTTGTAAGAAAAGAAATTCGAGACGCAGCAAGTGCGTTATGGTAGCGAATTTTTATGAAAATCGGCTTAGTCCAAATAGATTAAACAATGTTTTGTTTTAATTATACAGTCGGAATCCCCCGGTCCATGCCAGTTCAGTTTAATGTATCGAATTTCGACCACGTAATTCTAATGCATGTTTGTAAGAAAGAAATTCGGGACGCAGCAAGTGCGTTATGGTAGCGAATTTTTATTAAACGCTTCAAATTTGAATAGCTCAATTTGCTATTAACCTATAAGGTTCGTTGGCCAGAAAACTAGTTTTTTCGGGAACATTTTAAGTTTATTTTCGAAACATTTTTATACATCTTCAAACATAAAGTTATTTTGATGATATATGGTACATTTTTTCTACTATATAGGTCATACTGGTAACCAAATTTGATGCCTGCTTTCTTTAAAAAAGACATTTGCTATTTAAAACATTTTAATGAAAATTCACTACCATAACGCACTTGCTGCATCCAGACTTTTTTTATAAATGACCTAGAAATATTATACAGCGAGTAAAAAATGAACATGTTTGCATAATTGGAGATGTAAACATAAATTTATTAAATTATTAATTTATTTATCACTTGATTGCCACAGAGGCTTACACGCAATTAAAGGACAAAGAAATTTATGCATGCATTAGTAATTATCGGTTATTTTAAAAACTTAAAGGACTACAAGCAAAAACTAATATGTGCGACTCTAATGATCTCATTCATGCTTAAGTAATTAATGTCACATATGTCACTTAAGGAGTTATAACTGCTAACAGTAGTATGAATAGGTGATCTTATAAGCAGATTTGTTCTGCTAGTTGAAAGGTAGAAAGTATCACAGTTTTATTCTAGGTACAAAAAATTTAATCTGTCCAAACAGTTCTGAGCCATCTAGCAAATTATTTAAAAGCTTATAAAGGAACCTGATAGAAGCGCCTTTTCTGCGAGACTCAAGACTATCAACAACACACTCCTGAAGCAGAATCAAATGACCAAATCCACAAGGAGGATATATATATATATATATATATATATATATATATATATATATATATATATATATATATATATATATAAATTTAAATCTAAAAAATTTCAGAAAGCTCATTTGGACTAACTCAAGACAACAGTTTTGAGAAGAATAATATGGAGAGAAAATTAGTGCTCCATATTTGAGCCTGGTAAATGCTTATAAAGGAACTTGATAGAAGCGTCTTTTCTGCGAGACTCAAGACTATCAACGACACACTCCTGAAGCAGAATCAAATGACCAAATCCACAAGGAGGATATATATATATATATATATATATATATATATATATATATATATATATATATATATATATATATATATATATAAATTAAAATCTAAAAAAATTCAGAAAGCTCATTTGGACTAACTCAAGACAACAGTTTTGAGAAGAATAATATGGAGAGAAAATTAGTGCTCCATATTTGAGCCTGGTAAATACAAGTGAAAAGGAGTTTTAAGCACCATTTCAGTACGGAACTTACTACAGTTTCTAATTATAAAGCCAAGCATACGAAGGGCTGAACTTACCACTCCCTCTATGTGTAAATTGAAAGATAATTTGTTGTCAAAGGTAATGCCCAGATCTTTTGTGCTGCTACATCTAGGGATTAATGAGGCATCGATAATGTAAAGATATTCGGTGCAAGATATCCTCTTTGAATATAATACCACCCTACACTTTGATAAGTTCAGGTACAGTCATATTAACACACCACTCGCCAATTCTATCTATTGCACATTGACGCTTTATACAATCAATCATTTCCCCCTATAGAAGAGTAAATTTTAAGATAGTCAGCAAAAGGAAGGTGATTGGCTTGCAAAACAAAACTCAGGTCGTTGATGAAGAGTAAAGGTCCGAGGTTAGATCCCTGAGGGACACCTGAAGTTGTGTAATAATAATTGCAACAAAACCACCATAGGAGATAACATTTAGCCTGCTTTTCAAATATGATCTGAAAAAGAGGCAGAGAGAGGTTGAGAGGCCTGCAGATTTGGGTTCATCAAGTAACACCATATGATCAATGCGATCAAATGCCTTGGCCAAGTCCATATAAATTACGTCAACCTGACCACCCTGCCTATCAAGAGTATGAGCAATAAACTGTGTGATGCAATATATGTTAGAGACAGTAGACCTCTTTTCCATGAAGCCATGTTGACATGGCGAAATCATGTTTTTGACAGATGGGTAGATGCGATTATAAATGGCGATTTCAAATACCTTAGCAATATAGCATACAAGAGCAATTGGTCTGTAGTTGGAAATCAAGAACCTATCGCCATTCTTCAAGATGGGAATAACCTTCGCTATCTTCCAAACTTCGGGAAAGGTATCAGTCTTGAGCTCCATTTTTAATAAGAGGCTTAGAGGGCTTGCTAGGACCCTAGCACAATCTCTAACCCAAAAGGACGGAATTAGGTCAGGGCCAGTTGTAAGTTTGTTTTTTAATTTGAGGCATGACTTCTTGACTTCATCAGCAGAGAAATCTGGCAAAGAAACTGTATTTTGGGAGGACGCTTAGAAGGTGGAAGGTATATGCTCTGAAAATAACCTGCAAGTGCATTAACTATAGATTCTGGTCTCTCGAAAATGCCACCATTATCACCACTCATCAAAGAATAATAATGAAAAAGCTGAGTATGTGGAATTGTTAAACACATGGATATCAGGTAATTAATAAAACACTTTCCTCGTATCCCAACACACAGCTCAAATCCCTTGGATCTCCTTCCTACTACAAAACCTAAATGCTATAAGATATCAGTCACTGCCTCCCTTGGTCGCTCAGACCACTGCATGATCACTGCTTCCTGCGCAATGCAACTCGAGGTCACACAGTCATCACACCCACGTATCGTTTGGCACTACAACTCCGCAAACTGGGACGAAATGCGGGATTACTTTTCCTTATTTCCATGGGCGTCTGTCTGCTTCTCTCATCCTGACCCCTCTGATATCTCACAAAACGTGACCGAAATTATCCAAGCTGGCATGGAATTATTTATTCCACGTACACAGAAAACCTCTTCAGCCACTCAAAAGCCCTGGTTCTCTAAATCCTGTGACAAGGCCAGACTTGAAAAGGTCAAAGCTCACAAAACGCTTCTACACAATCCCAGTCAAGAAAACCGTGAAGCATTTAACAACTCAAGAAACCGCTATGTCCGCATTCTTTCTGAGCCAAAAAACTCGTTTAATAACCACATCAAAAACAAAGTCCTCTTAAGCTCCAGCGGTAGCAAACCCTCCTGGACTCTTGCTAAATCTATTGGGAATAATTTCTGCAAAAGCACGTTCCCACCTCTTGTCTCAGGGGATGAAATTGTTTCTACCACCCTGGGCAAGGCTGAACTTTTTGCTTCGTTGTTCGCCGGCAATTCTACTCTCAACCCACCTCCAAATGTTCAACCACCAACAGTCCCCAATGTCGCGCATAAAATGACGGATATCATTTTCAAGACTAAAAAGATACGAAAGATGCTCTCTTCTCTTAATACAAGGAAAGCCTCTGGCCTTGACGAGATCCCAGCAATTGTTCTCAAAAAATGCGCACCAGAACTTGCTCCTGTCCTGACTCGTCTGTTTCAGATATCTTACAATAAAGGCATATTCCCTAGTAACTGGAAAACTGCTCGAGTACAACCCATCCCCAAGAAAGGATCCAAAGCGCTTCCTAGCAACTACAGGCCTATTTCTCTCCTTTCAGTCGTCTCTAAAGTGATGGAAAAGTATATAAACACAAAATTACTAAAATTTCTTGAAAAACACAGTCTAATCCACGACAGGCAGTATGGATTCCGTCAGCGCAGATCAACTGCCGACCTCCTTTCCTTTGTCACCCATTCTTGGAACAAGTCTATGGAACAACACGGTGAATCCCAGATTGTTGCTCTAGACATATCCAAAGCATTCGACCAGGTCTGGCACGCAGCGCTGCTTAATAAACTTCCGGCCTATGGCCTACCACCAAAACTTTGTACCTGGACAGCAAATTTCCTCTCCAACAGGAGCATATCTGTTGTTGTGGATGGCCATTCCTCTAAACTGTATCCAATTAATGCAGGAGTTCCTCAAGGTTCAGCTTTAGCCCCTACTTTGTTTCTTCTCCACATCAATGACCTCCTCTCTAGCACATCCAACCCAGTTCACAGTTACGCGGACGACAGCACCCTCCACTCAAACATACAATATTCTAAGCCTGTCTCTTTAGCCCAATTAGATGAGGATCGCAGACTCATGGAGGGTTCTGTCTCCGTGGATCTCCAAAAAATATTAGACTGGGAAAGTAGAAATCTTGTACAATTCAACCCCACCAAAACTAAGTCTTGCTTTCTTTCTCACAAGAGATACACAAGCCCTAGACCCATCACAATGAACAGCCAAGTTATTTTTATATTTTTTTACATTTCTCTTGCTGGCATTAATGTGGATCGAAATCTTAATTGGCACCAACATGTCACATCAATTTCAGAAGCGGCTGCTAAGAAATTAGGTTTCCTCTTCCGGTCTCGCAAATACTTTTCACCAGCTAATCTCTATACCTTATATACTTCACAAATAAAGCCAAACCTCGAATACTGCTCCCACATCTGGGGTGCAGCTGCCGCTTCTACACTTGCTATCCTGGACTCCCTTCAAAAGAGAGCTATACGTCTCATCGGTGACCCTACCCTCACCCAAAGGCTGCCATCCCTTGCCCACCGACGTGTCGTTGGTGACCTCTCTCTCCTTTATAGATATCTGCACGGGCACTGCTCAAGAGGAACTTTCCTCCATAGTTCCCCCACCTGCTGCCCCCAACAGATCTACCAGGGGAACAGAGCGAATGCACCCTTTAACTGTCCAGGTCACCAGACATAGAACATCTTGTTATGCCCGCTCTTTTGTCCCGAGGACTTCCAAGTTGTAGAATTCCTTGCCGGCACATGTTTTTCCTTCTCCTCCGAACCTCCAAACCTTCAAGTCCAGAATTAACAAGCTGCCTCTTTCCTCCTTGTCAACACCCACGGTACGATAGTTTTTAGGCTGTAAGCCCTCGTGGTGTGCTGTTGAAATTTAAAAAAAAAGCCATCAAGGAAGACAGAAAACACTGCTACACTCATCGACCATGTCATCATAAACAATCAAAGTAAACAGATCAACGTAAAATTCGCTGTATCCACTTATCATGCAATTCCGGAAATAAAATTTTGTGACATTGAATTAGATTACAAGAAAACTGCAAAAGAGTTGAAGCATTTAAATATTGAAAAGTTTATGGATGAAGTAAAAGAATCATTGTTGCAAACATGTAATTGTTCACAATTAATTGAAGTTATGCAAAAACAAAAAGAATTAGCCACAAAAGTAAAAGTCTTGGATACAAAAAAGAATAACTGGATCAATAGTGAAATTATCTTGTTAATGAAAGAAATGAATGTTGTAAGTTAAATTTTAAAAAAAAATCCAAATCATAGACATATAGCATGCGGATTTAAACAAATAAAGAATATGTGCAATAATATGAGGAAATCTTTGAAGGAAAAATTTGTTCAAAATAAATTGGAGGATACAATTGTAGATGAACGAAAAATTTGGCAAATAATAAACCATGTTTTAATAAATAAATTTACTAATGGTAATAATAACAAACTTGATTATTTATGAATCGATGGTGAAAAAATCTATAATGATCAAGAAATGGGAGATAAGTTAAATGACTATTTTTTAGATGTGGGTACAAGATTGGCCAAGAAGTTGAAAAGGAAAAAACTGGTAAAAGTGTACAATTTGATAATCATGCCGAAGAAAAATTTATATTTCTTAGACCTTGTGATGAGATGAAATCCTAAGAATTATAAATGACCTAAATGATAATACAGCTTCTGGGATAGATAATATTACTACAAGAGATTTAAAATGTACTTTAGAATTTACATTATTAACTATTACTAAATTAATTAATGAAGTGTTAGAAAGTGGTGATTATCCAGAGGTATTGAAGCAGACGCTGGAACACAGATTCACAAATCAGGAGATTACTATGACCCTGGAAATAAAAGACCTATATCTCTAATTATGATAAATACAAAAATATTAGAAAATGCCTGGAAATCCAGAATAGTTGATTTTGTGAATAAAACATTTAAATTTGATGAGCATCAGTTTGGATTACAAAAAAGTAGTAGTACACAAATGGCAGCTGTTGGAAGTCTTAGAGTTTATTACTACGAATCTTGACCAGAATAAATATGTGCTACCAATGTTTGTAGATTAAAAAAAGCATTTGACACAGTTAATCATAGCACTCTATTAAGTAAACTCTATAATATGGGAATACGTGGCATTGCACAAACGGGCCTATAGAGCGGAAAGAAAAAACAACAATTTAACAGTTAGATACTGAAACACGTCAAACTCATAGAGTTCTGCTCGTAGTGTTGTTTACAACATGAAATAAAAATATTTATTCTAACAGTGTTTGTCAGCTGAAGATGTGGCTTTAAGTTTAAGTTTAAATAGTGATGACCCTAGAAACTATTTAAATATCTAATGTTATTTGGAAAGCTAACAAATCAAATACTAGAATTTCAGATAGTATGTGGGTAGACAAATGCATTTTATTAATGATATACACTTGCCTAAGAACTATCTATAATAATCGGAGTTTAAAATAATTGAAAAATAAAATAATTCCTGTCTTAAATTTGAAAATGAAGCTCAGTTATCAAAATTCGAACAAACTAGTTGCAGAAGCCTAAAAGCTCTGACCTGACCTGTTAACGATTCTTAGCTGAAGCTCTGCAAATCTGGTTATGTTAAATGTTGCAAAAACACAGAAATGCATTTTCTCTAGGAAGAGTGATCAACAGTGCTCAGATATACGGATGACTGGCAAAATACTGCCCAAAAAATCCACACTCTCTATATTGTGTATAACTGTTGCAGAAGATCTTTGCTGACATTTATATGTTTCCAATATTGGAAAAGCAGCAGCAAATAAGCTTGGGTGTCTGTTTCGGATTGTTTGTTTTCACCATAACACTAAGTGAAGATTGGAACCTGTGATGAGCACTGATAAGTACACTTGGAGAACCCAAATCATCACAACACATTTTAACAAAATTTTCATCTGATGACGCTTACTTGGTTAGTGAAACGATCGTCAGGTCTTTTTTTAAATGTGTTGTGGTGATTTGGGCTCTCCAAGTGTATTCACCATAGCAGCTTCTGATTTATAAAGCACAGATATGTCCACAGTGTATGAACACAGGAAGTGTTCTCATATCTGGGGTGCTGTACCAAACACAACTGTCTCCCTCCACGATTCTATTCAGAAAATAGCTGTTCGACTTATAAGATATTCATTTATCAGTCATTCTTACTTCTCTAGAACACAGGAGAAACGTTGGAGATAGCTGCCTCTTCTGTACATACTACCATCAACAAAACGTGCACGCCTTTAGTGTCAAATTACCCAGTTCTTGAACAACAGTTCGTTACAAATCTCCGTTCTTTCCTAGAGTGCCTAAGCTTTAAAAACGATTCAAGAAGCGAATAAACACCCATCTTGTGACACAACAATCACATTCCTGATGTCAGACACATAAGCTTTACCTTTCATGAAGTATTTCATTATATATATATATATATATATATATATATATATATATATATATATATATATATATATATATATATATATATATATATATATATATATATATATATATATATATATCATAGGTTCCTATTTTTTAACTTTCTTTTTTAATGAAATAGTTTATAAAAGGTGAATCCTATGTGTCTCAAAGACAACATCAGCTTTATTATTTTGCCACAAAATGCGTGGATTATGTCTCCAGCAATACAGTAGACATTTCGATAGTGTGAATATAGGATAACGGAAACCCAGCATAATGTGAACACCTTATTTTTATGCATACCATATATCATAATCAAACTAACAAACCACACCCCCGTTTATGGAAACGAATGTAATTGGCCGTTAAATAGTTCGGTGTATCTAATGTGCCACTCGCTATTCTAAAATGCCAATGAGACAATACTATCGAGAATCCAATATCCGAATCACTTTGGCTTCTGCGTACATTGGTATCTCAGGTAAGTCTTATCTTCCGATACATACATATGTATCTGAATTGGTCCCAATTTGTGTAAGTTTGCCCATAGCGCATATTTGAAGAATCTGATGTTTTAGAGTGGAATCAGTGTTACAATGATTTTGAAGAAGAGGTTATTGAATGTCAAACTGATGGGGCAATAGAAACAAATGTGTTGGAACCTGAACCATTTAATAAAATTTCTTAAGATAGTGCTACGAATGCTTTAAAAATATAGCCGACTCAGTGGGCCGAAGAGAATGATAACCCTCAAAAACAAAAATTTTTGACTTTTGGTAAAAAATTATTTTATTGGTAATTATTGTTTTTTTTTTAGTTATTGCTATTTTTAAGGAGAATATAAGTACTATATGTATTTCTTTTGTTGATCACAAATGTTTATTGCACATTTGATATAACCTTCCTTAACATGAATAAATTGATAATGTGAACAATCTTTGTTTTTTGTGATAATGGTATACTGAGTGTCTACTGTATGTCCAATATTAAAGTTAATTTCTGGTAATGGTGGCACACCACCGTTATGTTTAGTTCTGTAGAGGCATGTTTCTGAATTTGTAAAAGTTCACCTTTATTTGAAGTTACATTTTCGAAGATGTTATTAGAGAGCCTTATTGGTGGTTCAGGTCCAGGTTCGTGTGCCCCGAAGGGTACTGGGTTTGATTCCTAACTCCTTACAGAAAGGCAGGGGTTCGGCAAAATTTCCAGGACACTGAGGCAAAACTGCTCCCTGGCGTCGGTGATTGGCTATAGTCGCGGAAATAGACCGACGTTAAAAAACAAAAAAAAGATGTTATTAGCACGCACTCTTACATGTGTCATTTTTTTCGGGTTGGTCAAGAACAAGAACACATGAAAAGAACCTGAGAACCTACAAAATTAAAACAATTGTCTACTTTTTAATTCTTATTACAGTAAGACAATACTATAGAATTAGATTATGACACATCTCACACATATACGTTTGTGTCAAAAGAGAAAAAACATAATAAACGTGTATTACATTCCCAGCAAACACGCAACCATCGGCCGTCTGCCGGGATAATGCCATCTGTGCTGGTTCAGTAACGGCAACGACGAAAAGGCGATTTACCCTTACCCTATTGGCGTTGGCAAAATGCAAATAATATTTACGGTATTCCGCAGTACCTAACCAATGTTGGCTATACGGTGAGAATTATCGCTTTTTCATAGTACCGGCAAAACGCTGGATAAGTGCAGCGTAACCATAATAGCCCTCGTCTGCTCGTCTATCATCGTGAGCCGATAGTGTTGGCGCATGTCCATGGTGCTAACACAAAAGAAAACATTAAAACTAAAACAACATGGCGTATGTTTATGTGATGTAGTGCTGTGTGCTGTGTGTTTGAGCTTAAAGTAGAATGATAACTGATAAAACGCAAGAAATTATCTGTCGCAAGGCAATAGGTAAGTGAATCTTTTTTTTAATTTATTTATATAGTCTTATCGCATTATATTCAATGTAGTATTCTCACAGTATGCAAATCATAAGCACTTGAATGTATAGTTTGTAAATCACGTAAATATTGGTAACTGATTTTGTGTGTCAGCTCTGGTATTATTCACCATTCTTCCTCCATAATTAAGGGAAGGAAGTAACATTATTGAAATTGATTAATTCAATATACCTAACTAGTATTACGCTTTGACCAACATTATTATACTTATTAATTGTAAATGTTGCGTTGTGGAAAAATCGAACATTATTTGTTGATATAGAGTCTGATTTTCAGGAACATAGTGAGCAAGAACCCTTTGTGTGAAGATGCCAGACAACAAAAAGGCGACTCATTAAAGTTTTGCCTTCGTAATGCAGCAGACAGTGAAGAATATATAGGAGACAAATATATGTTTTAGGAAAAATATTGTAAGCTAAGCCTGAAATATAACTCAAGTGCTAGATGAAATGTTTTAAGTAGTTTACAGTTGTAAAAGATAATACATTCTCTGATGACGCTAACCTTGTTACTGGAACGATCGTCAAATCTTTAAAAATGTACTGTGGTGAAATGAGGTCTCCGAAAGCGTCTCTATCAGTGCTCATCACAGTTTAAAATATTCATTTAGTGTTTACCTTCGATGAAATTTCAAGCCTCAATTAGTGGACAAACCAGATGGACACAGCGTCTCTTGAAAAATACATCTTAGGGAATTGTTCTTGCAGTCAAGTGTACATACTCGCAAATATTCACTTGTTATTATTTTCACCAATTATTAGCTATAAATATTATACAGATCGTGCTTCATATATCTTTAAGTTTGTTTATGCGAGTGCATATGTGCAGAGTGCACATGGATATTCTGATCATGTGAAAGTATATGTACCTACTTAAATATTAATATTCACTTATATTGTCAATTAAATGGATTCTCAAATTACTGTTTCATTTATGAGTTTCTTTACTGATATTTTATTTGGCATTATTGTTAATTTTGACACATTTATACTTTATTTATTGTTAATTGCAAAAGTTACTATTTTATTTTTATGACATTAAAACGTCTAATATTATATAAGTACTTGGTTTTTATTTCATTTTTTCTATGTCCTATTATAATATAAGAAAATCGTTTCAATATTCTGATTTTATGTGATAATATAATCTAGCTCTACAAAATTAAATATCGATGAAAATAATGGTCTGTATTGATGGGTTATATTTATAAATTACCGTTATTTACGTTTAACAATTTGATAGGTTTCTTATGTATACTTATTCCTAAATAATGTTGATCAGTATTGAACTATTATATATATATATATATATATATATATATATATATATATATATATATATATATATATATATATATATATATATATATATATGCAGAATAGTGCTGGTCCTTCATAGTAGAAGTAGTGGGCCACCTAAAATTGAGCACTTGATATAAGTGCCTGATAAATGCAGATTTGATATTTAAATCAAGTAACTCGGTAGCACTGGTAAGGTGCCTGACCTGTAATCTGTGTGCTGGCTAAGAGACTGTTGGCCAGATGCTGGCCAGAGTTTCCTATAGTTACCGGCCCAGCATTCTATTCAAGCACTTCTACAGCAATGCAAGTGCCGGGTACCGGCTATGACGCCAATACTGGGCCAGCATTAAAGGTTAGCTGGGTTAGTTCGCAATTGTATTAGCGAATTTTTTTTTAATTCGCTAATCAGGAGATGTATATATATATATATATATATATATATATATATATATATATATATATATATATATATATATATATATATATATATCTCCGACCGATAACTCAAAAATAATGGACCAATCTTAATCAAATTTGGTGAGTACCTTCCTTTTGCTGGGATAAGTTCGTTAGCCAGGAAAATCGGACCAGGTTTTCCCGAAAATGTTGTGTTTTCTTTCTAAAAAAATTAATATCTCCGGAAATAACAAAGTAAGGGCAGCCAAATTTGGTACGCGTGTTTGTATTATAAAGTGTGAACTCTTTACCAAAATTTAGGTCTCTAGTTAAAAAGACAAAGAAGCTATGGGCAGTTAAAGAAACAAATTTTGGAGTTTTCCTCAAAACGTCAAAGTCGCAATTTGAAACGTGAAAATTGGCAATGTTTAGGCAAAGAACGTTGAACAAATACGGATTGTGAAAAGAAAATGTTGCAAGAAGAGTGTTCTGCAAACCCTCAAGTCTCAGATTCAACTGTCATTGCCCTTCATTTTACTAAAATATTTACAGAAAATTAATTTCAAATAGACCCTTTCTCTGATGCTTTAGCTGTCAGTTTAGTTAAGTTGATGCTTTCGCTGTAGGTTTAGTGAAGTTTATGGTTTAACGGTCTATAATTTTTTCTTAGCTAATTTTCGTAGAACAAATTCGTTAATGCATTTTTGCATTTTTTAACGAAATATGATGCATTTGTAAGAAAAAAATCTGGACGCAGTAAGTACGTTTTGGTAGCGAATTTTCGGTAAATTTGCAGTTTAGCTCCCGAACGCTTTTCAAAAACTGTTTTCAGAAACCTCTAGGGCCCGCCCTGGATCCACAAACCCAAAGAAAAATTTCTTGTTCACACCCCCCAAGGAAGTTACGGGACCAGGAGTGAATAGGGGTGCTGGGCGAGGTAGGTAGTAAAAAGGAAATATGAGCAGAAAATTCTAATAAAACGGGCTTGAAAGCTGTCTTTTTCACATCTTGAAGCCATATCCCCCTTAAACCCTGCCTACCCCACACAGCACCCCTATCTCCCCAGGTGCCGTAACATCCTTGGCGGGTAGGAACAAGACATTTTTCTTGTGGTTTATGCAGCGAGGGTGGTTGTATGCACGCGAGGGGGAAGGAAAATCCCCACGACGCTTCGCTACCATAATGCACTTGCTGCGTCCAGACTTTTTTTATTTCAAACAGTGGGCCAATGTTGAGATGAGATAGAGGGCTGATGTTTTTTCACAGCATACGTTTCCTATGCTGTAGTTTTTAGTGAATTTTTAGTGAGACTTTGCAAAAAAATTTTCAAATGAGCGCGAACTAGGACCCCTAGAACGCATATCCGGGGTCAGTTTCAATTTATATATATATATATATATATATATATATATATATATATATATATATATATATATATATATATATATATATATCCGTCTGATAACTCAAAAAATAATTAACCGATTTTGATGAAACTTTAGCGAGTACCTTTCTTTTATTAATGGCTTAGATGAATTCGTTAGCCAGAAAAATCAGACGGGGTTTTCCGGGAAATTTTTGAGTTTTCTTTCGAAAAATTTTTTTTTCTCCGAAAGTAACAAAGTTGTTTTAATGAAATTCACTATATATGTTGCATTGGGAGAGGTCTTACTACGTACTAAAATTCAACGTTCTAAGTTTATAGAAAATTGAGTTATTCAAATTTTCAATTTTCTTTCGATAATTTTTTTTTCTCCGAAAATTACAAAACTATTTTAATGAAATTTGGTGGATATCTTGCGTTAGGAAAGACCTGACTACACACCAAAATTAAACGCTCTAAGTTAATAGAAAATTGAGTTATTCAAATTTGAAACATTTAATAAAAATTCACTACCATAACCATCTTTGGCCGACTGCACCAGGCGACAGCAGTTGAGTTTAAGTGCTTAATATCTGCCGACTAACGATAGTTTTCAGCAGATGGAGACAAACGGGGAATACACCAGGCGACAGTAGCTGCCAGCGCTGCATTGTTATGTCAAAGAATGTTGACGTTTATCAACAATTTTTGACATAACAATTCAGCGCTGGGAGCTACTGGCGCCTGGTGAAATCGCACATGAACTCACTGTCGACTTCAAGCACTATTTCGTGACGTTTGTCTGTCATTCCGCTTCGACAAATTAGCAACAGTTGAGTACCAGCAGAAACTCAGAGGGGCTGCTGAACGCATTTCTTGACATAACTATTCAACAGTTGGTATCAAATGAACTCTACCATGCTTAGATTGGGTATTTTATTACCTAATCTAAGCTGTCATGTGTCTTTTTTTATCTGATTGTCCATCGCAAATCTAGGGCATCTCCTCTGAGAGCTACAATTAGCGAAGTCGCTTTTTAGTGAATTTTTATTTAAATTTTTTTTAGGTGGCCCACTACTGCTACTATGAACGACCAGTAGTACGCTGCATTGACATATTACTTATTAATATATATATATATATATATATATATATATATATATATATATATATATATATATATATATATATATATATATATATATATATATATATATATATATATATATATATATATATATAAGTCCAATACTGATCAACATGATTTAGGAATAAGTATACATAAGGAACCTATCAAATTGTTAAACGATATTGGTAATTTATAAATATAACCCATCAATACAGACCATTATTTTCATGCACATTCAATTTCGTAAAGCTAGATTATATTATTATATAAAATAAACCAGAATATTGAAACATTTCACGGTTTTTATATATTATAGGACATAGAAAAAATTATATAAAAAACAAGTACCTATATGTATTAGACGTTTTAATCTCATAAAAATAAAATAATTACTGTTGCAATTAACAATAAATAAAGTACAAATGTCTTAAAATTAACAACGCCAAATAAAATATCAATAAACAAACTCATAAATGAAACACTATTCTGAGAATCCATTTAATTAACAATATAAGGGAAGATTAATATTTTAGTATAGGTACCTATACTTTCTTATGGTCTGAATATCCATGTGTACTCAGGACATATGCACTCCCACAAACAAACTTAAAAAGATTAAATACAACCTATATAATATTTATATGTAATAATTGGTGAAAATAAAAACGAGCGTGTGTACACTTAACGCCATGAACAATTCCCTAAGATGGCCCTTCCAAGTGTCCATCTGGTTTGTCCACTAATTGAGATTTGAAATTTCATGCAAGGTAACTTTTACACTAAGTAAATATTTTAACCTGTGATGAGCACTGATAGTTACATTTTTGGCGAACCCAATTCACCACAGCACATTTTTATAGATGTGACGATAGTTTCACTAACAAGGTTAGCGTGATCAGAGGATGTATCATCTTTTACAACTGTAAACTGTTTAAAACATTTCAACTAGCACTTGAGTTATATTTCATGCTTAGCTCACAATATTTTTCGTAACGCATATTTTTGTCTCCTACATTCTTCACTATTATAACCTGCATTATGAAGGCAAACTTTGTTGCCTGGCATCTTTACACAGAGGATTCTTGCTCACTGTTCCTGAAAACAGACATTATATCAATGAAAACTGTTCGATTTTTCCACAGTGCAATATTTACATATAATAAGTTTAACAATGTTGGTCAAGGCGTAGTTATACTAGCTTTATCGAATTAATGAAATATTGACTCACTCTCAATAATCTTACTTCCTTCCCTTAATTATGAAGGAAGAATGGTGAGTAATACAAGAGTTGACACACAAAATCGGTTACCTATATTTGCGTGATTTAGAAACAAACTATACATTCAAGTGCTCATGATTTCCATACTGTGATAATACTACATTTAATATAATACGACTATAAATAAATTAAAAAATGATTAACTTACCTATTGCCTTGCGACAGACAATTTCTTGCATTTTATCATTTATCCTTTTACATTTATTAAGCTTCAAACACACAGCACTACAACACATAAACATACGCCATGTTATAATTTTGTTTGCTTTTGTGCTAGCACCATGGTCATGCGCCAACACTATCGGCTCACGATGATAGACGAGCATACGAGGACTATTACGGCTACCCTGCACTTCTCTAGCGTTTTGCCGGTACTGGGGGAAAGCGATAATTCTCACCGCATAGCTAATATTGGTTAGTTACTGCGGAATACTGTAACTATTATTTGCGTTTTGCCAACGTCAATAAGGTAACGGTAAAGCGCCGTTTCGTTGTTGCCGTTACTGAACCAACACAGACGGCATTATCCCGGCAAACGGCCGATGGTTGCGTGTTTGCTGGACTTTTACCTGCTTTATACGTTCATCCACTCATAAAGTAATATTCTCAATTCTGCTGGCTTCTACTTGCAGAATTTTCTTTGCTTCTTCATCTCTTCTAACTTCATATCGTTTCTCATTTCTTCATTTGCTTCTTTTTTCATTTCTTCCTTTGCTTCTTCATCTCTTTTCTGGCTTCTTATCATCTATTTTTCTCATTTCTTCTTTGATCACTTCATCTCATTTCCTTTTTGGCTTCTTCGTCTCTTTCTCGACCTCTTCATCTCTTTTTCTGGCATCTTCATCAACGTTTCTCATTTCTTCTTTATCTTCTTCGTTTTTTTTCTAGCTTCGTCTCGTGCGAATTTAGCTTCCTCGTCCATTTCTTTAATCATTTCCAATAGCTGGGCGTTCATATTGGTTGATGCGCTAATATGTGCATAAACGTACTTAAAGCTGGTACACAGTTTATTCTGTTTCAAACACACACCCAGTTACGAATTATTGCTGGTACGGATCTTCCAGGGATTCTGGAAATTTCCACGTTGTTTAAACGAATATTCTGGAAAATATTTCTGCTAGCAGTTTTGAAGTCCCTCTTCTGACACCAATTATTACGTTCTTCGGGGTTCTGAATTTGTTGACTTACAAAGCACAGCTTTTCAAACTACTAATTTATTATAATCAACTATTTTCCAACATCACTATCAACTTAAATATTTCTCTCCATTACTAAATGTCCATAGAACTATATTTCACTGTTCGCCTTCTATGATCACTTATTCTGCACCAACACTAACTTAATACTGAACTTACTTACGCTACGTGCGGCTCGCCTATTTACACTAGAGATTCTAGAGCTTCTAGAGCTTCTACACTGTTCTACACCTGTCACCTGGTCCCTTCTAGAAATATAATTCCAGAGTGTTCGCTGTTACCAACACACTTTACAACCGGTCTCTGACCATAGAAGTGATAAACTTTATAAACTTACTTCTCATAGAGACGGATGTGACACTATATATATATATATATATATATATATATATATATATATATATATATATATATATATATATATATATATATATATATATATATATATATATATATATATATATATATCTACTTTATTTGTTTGCTGTACTTTGTGATTTCTTATTGGTTTGCGTGGACTGCAGTTTCGAACCGTCCCGGTTCATCATCAGCACGCTACTGGCTGCTATCGCTCCTGTCTGGTCTACGTCGGAGATTGTAGGTGGCGCATGCGCCGTGAGCTTCTAGTGGTCGGTTTCCTGTTCTCTGATTGGTTGTGCCTTCGGACTGTGTCGTGTGTATCGGTCTCCTGTCTTGATCACTGTGGTTTAATAATTTGTCTATTTGTATAGCCTTTATTAAGTTTTTTTTAAATGTTTGTACTTGAATTTGTTCTGGCATTAATTGTTTTCTATTGTTTGTTTGTTGAATGTAGTATTGTTCCCAGATTTTCATTTTTTTGTGGTCTTTAACATGTTTCATTAGTTTTAATTGGGTGATGTCTGGTTTTTGGTGTTTTGTGTCGTGAATGTGTGTAGCTACGTTTGATTTGTAGCTAGGTATGTGGATTTTATCCAATGCTGTTATATGTTCTTTGAATCTTGTTTCTATTGATATCTTTGTCATTCCTATATATTTTTTATTGCATGTGTTACATTCTATTTGATATATTCCGTTTAATTCATGTGGGTTGTGTTCTTGTTTTTTATTTATTTTGTTTATTATTTTGTTATTGGTTTTGTAGCTCATTTTTAAGTCATATTGTTTGAGTGTTTGTGTTATTTTTTTGATGTGGTGGTCATAAGTGAATGTTGTGTATTTTGTGTTTATTTCCGGTGTTTTGTTTTCGGTTTTGTTGATTTGTTTGTTTTTGATTTGTTTTACTAGCTTTTCTATTGTTTTTTTGTTGTATCCATTTCTTTCTGCTATTTGTATTATGATGCTGTACTCCTTTTCTCGTTCGTCGTTATGAAGTGGTATATTTAGCATTCTGTTTATTAAGTATCTGTATGCGGCCATTTTGTGTGTATGTGGGTGTAGTGAGTGTTTAGGTATAGTGATGTCTGTTTGTGTGGGTTTTCTGTATATTTTGTATTCAATCTGGTTTTCTTTTCTGATTAGTGTTAAGTCTAGGAAGTTTATGGTGTTGTTTGATTCATGTTAGCTCACATCATCATAATACAAATAGCAGAAAGAAATGGATACAACAAAAAAACAATAGAAAAGCTAGTAAAACAAATCAAAAACAAACAAATCAACAAAACCGAAAACAAAACACCGGAAATAAACACAAAATACACAACATTCACTTATAACCACCACATCAAAAAAATAACACAAACACTCAAACAATATGACTTAAAAATGAGCTACAAAACCAATAACAAAATAATAAACAAAATAAATAAAAAACAAGAACACAACCCACATGAATTAAACGGAATATATCAAATAGAATGTAACACATGCAATAAAAAATATATAAGAATGACAAAGAAATCAATAGAAACAAGATTCACAGAACATATAACAGCATTGGATAAAATCCACATACCTAGCTACAAATCAAACGTAGCTACACACATTCACGACACAAAACACCAAAAACCAGACATCACCCAATTAAAACTAATGAAACATGTTAAAGACCACAAAAAAATGGAAATCTGGAAACAATACTACATTCAACAAACAAACAATAGAAAACAATTAATGCCAGAACAAATTCAAGTACAAACATTTAAAAAAAACTTAATAAAGGCCATACAAATAGACAAATTATTAAACCACAGTGATCAAGACAGGAGACCGATACACACGACACAGTCCGAAGGCACAACCAATCAGAGAACAGGAAACCGACCACTAGAAGCTCACGGCGCATGCGCCACCTACAATCTCCGACGTAGACCAGACAGGAGCGATAGCAGCCAGTAGCGTGCTGATGATGAACCGGGACGGTTCGAAACTGCAGTCCACGCAAACCAATAAGAAATCACAAACGTACAGCAAACAAATAAAGTGTATATTTAAAAGTGATTACAGTGTAGTGCAATATTCCTAAAGATATATATATATATATATATATATATATATATATATATATATATATATATATATATATATATATATATATATATATATATATATATATATATATATATATTGTGTGTGTGTAAGAGAGATCTCTTCTAGACCTAGGGTTGAACACATTGAGACCTTAGAGACTTAGAGATCTTCGGCGAGATTTGGGAAGTAGGCAGATTGAGGCCCCGTAATCGGGCTACAACAACCCAACCCACCTGTCCACCACTCTAAGGAGTAGGTAGATTGAGGCCTTAGAGTTCATGTCCTTACATATTTCCTTTACCTCTTGAAAATGGCTCTAAAACAGGAGCCGAAACGTCGAGTTTGAATAAATTCTGGACATGGTTCAACCCGAGAACTAAGTATATCTCACATTAAAGACGGCGGAAATCTTTCCAAGTATATATACATATATATATATATATATATATATATATATATATATATATATATATATATATATATATATATATATATATATATACGGTGGTCGACGGTGATCATTATAAGCACACTTGGAGGACCCAAATCACCACAACACATATTAAAAGACCTAACGATCGTTTCACTAACCATGTCAGCGCCATCAGAGGACGCATAATTCTTCTAATAATTTGAGAATCATTCATTCTCCAATGACGCTAATTTGGTTAGCGAAACGATCGTCAGTTCTTTAAAAATGTGGTGTGGTGATTTAGGTTTTCCAAGTGTGCTTATCAGTGCTCATCACAGGTTCCATGTACTAGTAAATTATTGTACTCTTGAAGGCGTTCAAGCCACCTCGCCATCTGTCACTCTTGGTTTTTAAACAGAAGAAGCTAACTTAGGGAAGCGTGGTCGGTTCTCAGGAGAAATTCTTGACCATATAGAAATATGTGATAATGCTCCAATTTGATAATGGCTAGAAATTCTTTTCACGTTACGCAATAGTTCTTTTTTGCTTTCGACAGGCTTTGCTTAAACACGCTACAACCTTCTTTTGACCACCCTGCTCCGGCCATAGAACATTTACAATTCCAACATTGCTGGCATCTGCGTCCACAATCAACCGGCGACCGGGGTGAGGGTATGTCAGAATCGGGAATGAACACAGAGCCTGTTTTAGTGTCTCGACTGCCCTTTGACAATCATTGGTCCAAATGAAGGGTATCTTTTCTTCCCCCAGTTTATGCAAAGGTTTGGCGATGTCAACAAACCCATTTATGAAACGGCGGGAATGTGTGCAGAGGCCCAGAGAACTTCGCAGCTGATGTACATCGGTTGGGATGCCCCAGTTCATAATAGTCTGTCATCTCTGGGTCGGTTTTGACTCCATCTGGGTGATAATGTGGCCTACATACTTGACTGCTTTATGAAAGAGACATCATTTCTTCGGATTTAATTTCTAATTGGCCCTGTAGTTTCTGAAATACTTGTTCGACATTCTCCACGTGATCTTCGAACGACTTTCCTAAGACAATGATGTCATTTAGGCATACCAATCATGTATTCCGTTGTAGATCTCTTAGAACCGTTTCCATTAGACGATCAAACGAGGCTGGAGTATTACACAACCCAAACGACATGACGTTGAATTCCTACAGTCCACTACCAGTGGTAAACGCACTCTTTTCTTTGTCTTTCGGCCCAATCTCGACTTGCCAGTAGTCACTTTTCAAGTCTAATGTTTCCCGATAAATTCTTAATAATAAGGTTAGATGTATTATGACCATTATCAGAAACAGATACCGGATTCGTTCTAATTGGAGCTAGTCAGCATGTGCTATACGAATCAGAATCAAAACACATCTATAAAATGATTGTTTAAGATTGCCATTGATGGCTACGCCTCCAAAACAGCTCACAGTTCTCTCTGATATTTGGCCACCTCAAGCCAATTCTTTTAGATGTGTTTTGATTATCATTGTTCTAGCAGACTGACGAGTTCTAATGAGAGCCAAACCGTCATGTTTTCAATGATCAGAATACATCCACAGCATAATGCTGCGATACATATATATTATGTTTCATATATTAAGAATTTATGAGGCAACGGAAGTGGCGATTTGTATAAATCGTTCCTGACTTTTACACGGTATCTAAGTATAAAAACTTGTACTAGATTTGTTGTAACTAAGTATTTAGTTGTCTCATGTTTCCTTCAGTTCAATATAAGGCTCACGGTACGCTCTGAGATCTGGCTACCTTGAGCTCATTATTTTAGTTGTTTTTTGATTATGATTAGTGTAGCACACTAATGAGCTATAATGAGAGTGAAACACAAATTACTTTAATATAAATATATATCCCACCAATCATACGATCGTCTCTCCACAGTAATAACCAATTGCATTGATCATGTGCACTTTGCAAATATTTTAAGTAACGAAATAGAAGACCTCCCTGACGTGCTGTTTACACACAATCCTCCCAACTGACTTTCCTGACCTGCTCTAACATCAGCTTGCTCAATTAAAAGCTAAAAGGGGCAGGAAAATCAACCCTACTATTCATGTGAGCATAATGTACCTTTCCTTCCCCTTTTTCCTTTTTTTTTAGCGTTTGATTAAGCAAATAGATGTTAGGGCACGTCAGGAAGGTCAGTTGGGAGGATTGTGTGTAAACAGCACGCCAGGGAGGTCTTTTATTGCGTTACTTAATTATTCTGAAAAGTGCGCATGATCAGTGCAACCGGGTGTTTACCGTCGGGAGACGCTCGTCAACTCATATTCTGCTCCAAACATATTAGACATTTTGACAGATTGACAGAAAATAATTCCATGTTACTGCTGTTCTGTGGTTTTTCATCGATTGATAATCTTGCAGAAAACAACATAAGTCAAAAATAAATAAGGCGATTTGATCTAAGTTTTTAAAAATATTAAATAGGTTTTTCGCGATGGACTAATTTCCTTATTAATTTATTATACATCATTGTATTTGTATAACTAAGTCATTTATACTTAGTGGTCGTGCTGGTTTCTGTCAGTAGTAAGTGTTTAGACTGAACCGGTCTACACCTAGATTTATAAAATATCAAAAGTATTAATCAAATCACAGCTATTTAAAAATGATTTTAATTTATACTGGAATGGATATTAAGTGGGATACCCAAGTAAACTGATGGGAAGAATTAACTTTAAATATACATAATGTACTCTGCAAGGAAACTACACCTTATTGTTATATTTGCCCTTCCTTTGATTTATACTATTGTTACATGTAATAACTATGTGGGTGAGTTCAGTTTTTTAATGTTAAGTAATAGTGTTGGTATCTACAAATTTTTGTCTTTAAATAAAACGATACTAGTGAACTAGTGTAATGATTAGAAAAATTCAGCAATTGTTATCATTACCAAAAATTATTATTAACCTATTAGACATAATTGTATTTGTACAACTAAGCCATTTATACTAACTGGTACTGCTGGTTTCTGTCAGTAGTAAGTGTTTAGACTGATCCGGTCTACACCTAGATTTATGAAATATCAAAAGTATTAATCAAGTCACAGTTATTTAAAAACGATTTTAATTTATACTGGAATGGATATTAAGTGGGATACCCAAGTAAACTGTTGGGAAGTATTAACTTTAAATATACATCATGTACTCTGCAAGGAAGCTGCCCTTATTGTTATCTTTGCCCTTCCTTTGATTTATGCTATTGTTAAATGTAATAACTATGTGGGTGACTTCAGTTTTTTAATGTTAAGTAATAGTGTTGGTATCTACAAATTTTTGTCTTTAAATAAAAGGATACTAGTGAACTAGTATAACGATTATAAAATTCAGCAATTATTATCAGTACCAAAAATTATTTCATGAGTGGTAATTTCACAGAAATATTATTTTATACCTGACTATAAGTCGTCTGCCCAGCTTACTGGTTCAAGTGAGTGACATACCACTTTGCAACTGTGGTGTGCTAATGTTTGTTTAAATGGTTTTATGGCAAAGGTTTCATAAGTTTGACAAATATTTTAGATGTCTTGAATGTGTCAATAACTGTCAGGGAAAGGTTTGTATGTTGAGCAAATCTGTGAAATTTTAAATGAGTACAAGTTTTTCTCAACTAATTAGTGGCGGCTCGTCAGATGATGCAGGTGAAGCTCTGCTTCACCTGTATTTTTTGGTTAAGCTAAATTTGTTTTATTAAAAAACCACTATAAGTTTGATTTTTTTCATTCTTTCAAATTAATTTGGTACAACTACATTAAAATGTCTAGTTATCTTGCGCCGCAGTTGATAATGTATTTTTATAGTATTTTATGGTACGATATAATTTGCAAGCCCCTAATTCCCGAATTGAATGTTATACGTTATGCCCCAAGACGTAGTGTATTACCACAGCATAAGAAGACTATGCTGTGGTATTACGTGTTGCTGAGCACAGACTATTGTCAACGAGCAACTGAGCCAGAGTCCTTTATACACAAATGCTGCTTCGATTTCTTATAGTGTGCATGACATGGTTGCCATGGCAACGGTACGCACGCTGTTGAATTGGTATTTATTATGAACCACAAAAGTGATTCAGAGTTCTGAGTCTGCTTCAGATCTTAGCTTACGTCGTTTGTTTAGATTTAATCGGATCGTCAGACACGTATTTTTATTTTTACTATATTGCCATTAAATGATCCGATATGTGTCACATTTACAGACTTTGAAAAGCAGGATTTTTCATGTTTCTTTTTGTTAAGTGGAATTGATTTGTTTATTATCACCTCTAAAAGGATAATTTCAAAACAAAAATATTAGATATAAAATTTCAAGTTATAAAAATGTTCAGGGCACAGCAAGTGCATTATGGTAGTGAATTTTAATAAGAATAATATATTATAGTGATTTAGCTTTATATTAAAAGTTATAAAACATTACTTTATTTAATTAGGAACAGTAAAAAATAGGGCAAAGGAGGACAGGCAAAATCATGATCTCTAACATAAATATTTATACAGTCATTTAGATACAAAACTCAAACAAAACAATTCATAAACAGGAAATATACTCAACAAAAAATACACCAGAAAGCTGATCATAAAAAAATTCCCGTCGTTCATGCACTTAGGATGATTGTATACATGCAGAAGGGGAAGAAGAAGCCCCAGGGGAAGAGGGTTTATGCCCCCTCACCCAAAATCACGGGGGGGGGGTGTCTCCTTCTCCTTGTGCATGCATACAACTACTTTCAAAGCATAAAGCAGCACAAGAAAAATGTCTTGTGAGCAACCCCCAAGAAAGTTACTGGACCTGGGCGAATATGAGTGTTGTGCGGGGTACACAGGGTTTAAAGGAGGTATTGCTGCAAAATGTGGAAAACGTATCTTTTCAAAGTCCGACTAATTGGTTTTTTAGCATTTTACGCTCATATTTCCTCTCCGCTCAGGACCCCTATTCATTCTTGGTCCCTTAACTTTCTTGGGGATTGTTTGCAACAAATTTGCCTTGTGCGTTTGTGCATCCAAGGAGGGTTCTAAGCATGTTTCGGCAAAAATGTTCTAAAAACCCTCCGTGCAGTAAACTGTTTATTTGCCGAAATTACATTCCACTTCGTCGCCTATAATGTCTTTTAGATAATATCGAATACAGCACTAAAGTAAATAAATTCACTTGCTGTTTCACTTCTTTTTTATTTTTATGTTACATATATATGCACAAGTTAAGTATGTATAATAAAAGGGGGTCCTTAATTAGCATTGGGGCTACACAAACTTAAAAGTAGAGAAGACATTTAGATCATGTCTAATTGTGTGCACACAACAATTAGTAAAATACATTCATAAAATCTAATAAAAAACAACAGTTGTACTATATTATTTTAAATAAATCAGTAGAAATACGTTTCGCGGCGATTTCGCAATTTGCGAGTGTATGAATCTAGCTTTTGTCCAAGACTACATTGAAATTCGGTCAACGCCGCAAGCAAGCAGCTTGTAAATTAAGCTTGATAGGCTTGGACTGTTAACAAACATGGGTTTGTCTAATTTTAAGTGGGAGACTATACCTGCTTGAAACATACAATATGAGAAATACAGAAATACGCTTTAAAGTGTCTATACTGATACTATCACTACATAATACATCAGTTATTTCCCCCAGTTATACAATAATAATAATAATGGCTATGGGGTCGCCTTTCGTGGCTCAATTAAGAAACATAAAAGGCCGAGTGTTAACACTGCTCTTAGAATATGATTTACTGACATACTTATTTTCTATTTCACGCAAAATTGTATTGTTTTAAGTCATTATCTCACAGTTTTCATTTATAACCATCGTCCAATATTTATTTTCAATATTTATATCAATGTTTTAAATATATTAAGTTAGTTAAAGTCAGTTGTAAAGAGTCAACGAGGCTACATAACAAGCGCAAGCGAAGGAGTGTAGAAATAATACGCTTGTTGAGCTTGTAAGCTACTTGCTGCTGTTAAAGATCAGCGGTGTCGTCTAACGTCAGCCAGCTATCAAGCTGCTTGCAGTTGTATGCTAAAATTTAGCACTTTTGAAAGAAAACATTGTCCCGGTATTAGGAAAGAAATGGGCCAGGGCTAACAATTTACACAATTGTTAGTTGATTGTACACAGTCTCCATCTATAACATTTTGTGTTAACTAGATACTACCAGGTTCCACACTGATACTTGTAACTTCCATTGTTTAGATTTTTATCCACCATTTATTTAAATAGCATAGCAGTACAGGTAACGTCATCTGTCTTTGTCCCACATTGTAGATATTGCATTACAGACACTGAAGTGATGTCGAGGATTATTTTAATTTTAATTTCGATTAACTTTATTTTTCTTTGATCAAAATACTTGAAAATTGGCACACAACCACGTCTGTCTATGTTCTTTTAAGTTGTAGATTTTCATTTCAATCACATACAGAATTTGATATTGCGTTTTAAAAAATATTTTTTAATCGTTTGTTAAGAAAAAATGGGTGTTAAGATCTGATGAACAAACTCATCCAAGCCATTAACAAAATAAAACTTCGGGACGCAGCAAGTACGTTATGGTAGTAAATTTTCATTAAAATGTTTTTAATAGCAAATATGTGTGTATAACATATATAGTAATAAAAACAATGTGCATTGTTTCATCAAAATAACTTTCTTGTTTGAAAACGTACAAAAATTTCCGAAAGTAAACTTAAAATGTAACTGAAAAAATCCGTTTCTTGGTCAACCTTATAGGTTAATAGCAAATTGAGCTTTTCAAATATGAAGCATTTAATCAAAATTTGCTACCATAACGCACTGCGTCCAGAATTTCTTTACTTACAAACATGCATTATATTTCGATAGAAAATGCAATAACATGAGGCATGTTGGACTAAAAAAAAATTATTTGTATCATCAACGACTTATGGGCCACACTGTGATTGCAGAAATAGTTTTTTAAGCTGTAGCTCAAGACACCCTATAATTAATGTATATAATTTTTTTCATATCTTGTATAATAACGGATATATTGAGCTTTATTGATTTTTTATGAAAATTCGACAAAAGTTATATATCATTAAACGATAAACTCTATAGCTAAGACTACTGGCAAGTATCAGAGAAAGGGTCTATTTGAAATGAATTTTCTGGAAACATTTTAGTAAAATGAAGGACAATGACGGTTGAAACTAAGACTTCAGGGTTTGTAAAACATTCTTCTTGAGACATTGTCTTTCCATAGCCCATATTAGATTCAAGTTCTTTGTCTAAATGTTGCCAATTTTGACATTTTAAATTGTCACTTTGACGTTTTGAGGAAAACCCCAATTTATTTTTCTTTAAATGCCCATAACTTTTTTGTCTTTTGACCTACAGAGCTAAATTTTGGTAGGTGACTTACCTATACTTACCCGCGTACCAAATTTGGTTCCCTTACTTTGTTAATTCGGGAGATATAATTTTTTTTCAAAATTTTCCGGGAAAACCTGGACCGATTTTCATAGCTACCGAACTTAGCCAAGCCATTTGCAAAAGGAAGGTATTTGCCAAATTTAATCAAAATCGGCCCATTTTTTTTGAGTTATCGGTGTGATATATATATATATATATATATATATATATATATATATATATATATATATATATATATATATATATATATATATATATATATATATATATATATAAACATATAAAAATTGAAACTGACCCCGGATATGTGTTCTGGGGGACCTAATTAGCGCTCATTTGAAGAATATTTTAAAAAATTCAAAAGTCGGGATCTCCTCATAAGTGATTTTTTTTAAAGAAAATTCACTAATAAGGGTAATTCCAAAATTTGGTCCATATCAGTTAAGAATTTTTTGAGTTATCGGTTGGATATATATATATATATATATATATATATATATATATATATATATATATATATATATATATATATATATATATATATATATATAAACTGTTTAACTGACCATGGAAATGGTTTCCAGGGGTGCTAATTCGCGTTTATTTGAAGAAATTTTCCGAAAGTCTCACCAGCAATACCCCGCTATTAGTGAATTTGCTTAACGAAAATTCACTAAAAAAAGAAAGGATCTTGAATTTGAAAAAATATATGCTTGTAGCTCATCCCACTATAGACAGATTTTCATATTATATTACGGTACACGTGCATGTATGGTGTGACAAAATAAGGTAAATAGTAATAAATTTATTTAGTTATGTCCTCTCATTGATTATTCATTGTCAATATTCCGAAAATTATCCCTTGTGAAAGCCTGTATTTTTGTACAAATGGATTTTTCATTTACATACTGAAGTGCCAGGAGAACACGTGTCTTGAAAATTAAAAAAAAATTCGTTTGCGGCACAGAGGGGATTGCACCTGCCTGAGCTTATCTTTGTGGCCGCACGGATTCTGCTTCACCCACTCCCGAAGTCACGAGCCACCACTGCAACTAATAAACCCCTTGATTCTAAAATTTCCAAGTACTCTAATACGTTATTTTATATTGATGATTTATAATCTATATTCAGTACATTTAGCTCTTAAGTTGTTTAATTAATCTTCTACAGACAACAAATATTCATCTTAAATTTGTAAGTACATAAATATGGAAAGAATAAAATGTCATCACATGAGCTTCATGAGTCCTTAAAATTTTAAAATTAAGAAATGATTTTAAGCAAAAGAAAGACAACCAGGCCGTATAGCCATAAGAAGAAGAAAAGAAGATCATTTAAAAATCAGACTAATAATCCAGAAGAGATGGGTAATAATATAATTTTAGCAAAAGTTTACCAGGTCATATCATTTACATAAAGGATTAAGGGTAAAAGTTAATGAAGGTACAGATAAAACATAAAAATTGGACTAGATAAAAGTAAAACATTTTGGTTAAGTTGAACACTTACTAAGTCATAAAATATCAACTAAGGTCAAGACAAAATGTGTAAAATGTCACATTCATGAAAATTGACTGCCTAAATTTTAATGTCACCTTATGACTATAGGCTACAGACTAGACTTAGATTATATATTAACTCTTGTAGAAATGGTAGACTGAAGATCAACCCAGGCTTCAGGGGCCACTGCAAAATTCAGGAGATCGTGAAGGAGCCCATGCTCGAAATGAGGTCAGACTTCGCGAGCCCGCGAATCTGCAGGGAAAACAACTTTACAGTGGAAATCCTCGACCGCGAGGCATGGCGGGAGGAGACGCCGGGCATACCACGGGACGCGCTCGTCTGGTTCACGGACGGATCCGGTAGGGAGCGTGGGACGGGGGCAGGTGTTTACTCGGAAGGACCGAGGGTAAGTCATAGTATTTCCCTCGGAGCCCATGCAACGGTGTTCAGGCCGAAATGTACGCCATCCTGCACTGTGTGAGGAGAACAAGAGGAGGAGCTACACCAACAAGCGGATCCTCATAGCCACAGACAGCCAGGCAGCCCTTAAGGCCCTAAGTAGCCCACGGGTAAATTCCTGGCTGGTGAGTGAGTGCCGAGACGAGGCGAGTGCCCTGGCTGGGCAAAATGAGGTCACCCTCATCTGGGTGCCGGGTCACTCGGGGGTCAAAGGCAATGAAGAAGCAATGAAGTCTCGCGAAGAGAGGGCCAGCAGAACGATTTATGGGACCAGAACCGGCTCTGGGCGTGACAAAGAGCACTGCCAGGGGAGCCATTAAGTCCTGGGTCAGAAACCAACACAAGGTGTACTGGGCAGACTGTCCAGGGCTCAGACTTGGGAAGTCAATCATTGACGGACCCAGTTCAAAGAGAGCTGTGGAGGTGCTAAATCTTAGCAGAGGACAGCTCAGAAATACAACAGGTCTCTTGACGGGGCACATGGCCGTCAAGAAACTCCTGCATAAAATGGGGCGGTTCGAAGGGGACCTCGCATGCAGACTCTGCGGCGAGGGGGAGGAATTAGCCCAGCACATTTTGTGCGAGTGTAAAGCTCTGGACCGCAAAAGACAACTGATCTACGGTCAGTCTAGACCGCAGACAGAGCAATATAAAACTTCACCCTACCAATCGCTGTACAGACTAGTTCAAGGCACAGTGATTTTGGAATGGGTGGAGTAAGACTAAGGGTATGCACAATCAACCCAAGGTTGCAGTGCTATCGGGGCGGCAAGGCCGCGGATGAGCCCCGAGGAAAAAAAAAACCTCTTGTAGAGAATAAAAATTGACTATGCATGTACCAGTGGCGGCTCGTGACTGGGAGTGGATGAAGCAGAATCGGCCCGGCCTCAAAGGGGGGTTCAAGGAGACGAAGTCCCCCCTGCACCGCAGGCCGTTTTTTTTAAATTTTCAAGGTGACGCGATCTCCTGACACTTCAGTATTTAAATGAAAAATCCATTTGTACAAAAATATAGACTTTCACACGGAATAATTTTCGGAATAATGACCAGGAATATTCGATGAGAGGACACTTTACACATACTGTACACACACGCATAGAGTAATATAATACGGCGCATATTACCTATGAAAATCTGTTTATAGAGGGAAGAGCTACCAGCATATTTTTTTCTCAAATTCAAGGCCCTTCTCATTTTTTTACAGCTTGAAATTTTATATTTAATATTTTATTATTTTGAAATTATTCTTTTAGAGGTGATAATAAACAAATCAGATCCACTTACCAAAAAGAAACATGAAAAATCCAACTTTTCAAAGTCTGTAAATGTGACACATACCAGATTATTTAACGGCACCATAGTAAAAATAAAAATACGCCTCTGACGATCCGACTCAATCTAAACAAACGACAGAAAATAAGATTTTAAGCAGGCTCAGAAGGCTGCATCACTTTTGTGGTCCAAACCAGCAGTGCGCGTGCCGTTGCCATGGCAACCGTCTCATGCAAGCGTCCCGAAACAGATGCAGCATTTGTAAACGTACAAATTTGGCTAGGCCATCCGCAGCTACTTGACCCTCTACAGTTCCGCAATATGTAAACGTTGGACGTTGTGGCATGTATACATTCAATTATGTGATCAGGGACGGGCTTGCAAATTATATCGTACCATAAATTACTATAAAAATACATTATCAACTGCGGCGCGACGTAAAAAGGCATTTTTATGTGGTTATACCAAATGAATTTGAGAGAATGAAAAAACTAAAATTATGGTGGACTTTGAATAAAAAAGTTTAGTTTAACCGAAAAATATAGGTGAAGCAGAGCTTCACCTGCGTTATCTGATGAGCCGCCACTGGCATGTATATATATATATATATATATATATATATATATATATATATATATATATATATATATATATATGTATATATATATATATACAGGGTGTTACTTAATGATAGGGCGTAATTTCAAGGGCGCATTCCTGAACCAATTTCAAGTAGAAAAGTTCATATAAACATGTGTCCTGAAGAGTCTGGTTTTCCAGATACAGGGTGTCAAAGTTTAAAAAAATAATTGGTTTTTTATTAATATCTTAATGATAATTTTGCCCATTTTGTTGAAATCTGGTAGGGTTAGTCACTATAATAAGACGCTAAGTTGTCACTAACTAAAAGATAATTATAAGTTCCAGTGGCGTCTCGAGGGGCAGTCTCACGAATAATATTGACAAAAAAAATGTACGCTACTGAGTTTTTTTTTAATTTTAATTTTTTTCAGATTAAGCACCTAGAAATACAACTTTTTTGCCTCTTATTATCTTTTCGTATATTACTTCCTTTTCGAGGAAAAAAATAAAAACCACTTCATTGCATGTCGAAAAATTGTTAAAATAAAATCAAGTTAATTGTGATCGTTCAGAATATTTATTTCTAAGCCATTTTTTAAAATCTAACAAACGAAAAGTAATAACTATTTACAAAAAATGTTGGAAATGACTACCTCCCGCTTCTATGCAGGCTTGTGCTCTCCTTCTCATCGAGCGACGAACTCTTTAGAAAATTCCATTAGTGTTACGTATGGTTTCACATCCGTCAACAATTCTATTCCTTAGTTGTTCTTCTGTCTCGATTGGTGTAACATAAACTAATGCTTTTAGGTGCCCCCACAAATAAAAATCTAGGCTGTTTAAATCATGCGATCTAGGTGGCCAGAATTGTGATCCTCCACGACCTATCCACCGATTTTGGTAAGCTCCATTCAAATACTCACGAACCAATATGCTAAAGTGGGCAGGAGCACCATCATGCATGAACCAATGTTGTTGACGTAAATATAAAGGGACATCTTCAAGAAGCAGTGGCAAATCAGTTTGTAGAAAATGACTGTAAGATTGTCCGTTAAGACGTTGTGGTAAAAAAAATGGTCCAATCAAATAGTCATCTAGGATACCGATCCAAACGTTGACAGAAAATTGTTCCTGAAACTGTGTCTCTGTAATAGCATGAGGAGTTTCTTGGGCCCAGTTATGATTATTTAGAAAATTAATTATTGCATTTCTGGAAAAATGGGCTTCGTCCGTAAACATAATGATGGAATCAAAGTGAGGATTTTCTGAAAGTCTTTGATGATACCATCTACAAAATTGCGTACGCGGTTCAAAATCTCTTGGCAGAAGTGCCTGAACTCTTTGTACGTGATAAGGATACAACAGGGATTCTCTTAAAATTTCCCATACCGTTTTATAGCAAATATTTAATTCCCTACCTATTTTTCGGGTACTAGTTGCAGGATTCTCTTCGACCGCATGTAGGACAGCCTCCTCAACTGCTGGAGTTCGAATTGTACGAGGTCTTCCGTCAGAGGTATTATGTTTAAAACTGCCAGATTCAGTCAGACGACGATGAATGTTTATGAATATTTGTCTACCTGGAAGGACACGATCAGGATACCTTTCTTGATAGAGCCGCCGGGCCTCCGCCGAATTACCATTGGCAAGACCATAAAGGAAATGCATTTGTGTCATCTCCAAATTAGAATAGTTATTTACCATTTTTTAATAGCACAATTAACCTTTTGACCAGAGGGAAAATAATAACAAACTGTCACAGAAAGTCAAAAACATTATGCTCATAATGTCAAAACAACGTTTCCTAGCAACGCTCACAATTAACTTGATTTCATTTTAACAATTATTCGACATGCAATGAAGTCGTTTTCATTTTTTTCCTCGAAAAGGAAGTAATATACGAAAAAATATTAAGAGGCAAAAAAGTTTTATTTTTAGGTACTTAATCTGAAAAAAATTAAAATTAAAAAAATTCAGTAGCGTACATTTTTTTTTAGTCAATATTATTCGTGAGACTGCCTCTCGAGACGCCACTGGAATTTATAATTATCTTTTAGTTAGTGCCAACTTAGCGCCTTATTACAGTGAATAACCCTGCCAGATTTCAACAAAATGGGCAAAAGAATCATTAAGATATTAATAAAAAACCAATTTTTTTTTTAAACTTTGACACCCTGTATCTTGAAAACCAGACTCTTCAGGACACATGTTTATATGAACTTTTCTACTTGAATTTTGTTCAGGAACGCGCCCTTGAAATTACGCCCTATCATTAAGTAACACCCTGTATATATATATATATATATATATATATATATATATATATATATATATATATATATATATATATATATATATATATATATATATATATATATATATATATATATATATATATATATACATATATTTATAACAGGAAGATTTGACTTTAAGGGTTTTATGTATATATTTTTCGAATCTTTCTTATATGTTTTAAATCTCCTGTAGTTGTACTTGTGTGCTGCATGTATTATATTATTTCCAACAACTGATTTTAATAGTGTGTAGTATTTCTTATTCAGATCTGAATATTTTATAGAGGTTGTTGAACTGTATATAAATATTTTGTTTATCGGATTTCAGACCAAGCTTTTACTGATGATAAGTTAAATACAACTATACAAGTGTTGGGTTATCCTCCTCACCAGTTACCTTATGGAAAAAATGTGACCATAATTTGTAGAACTAAATGGATGTCAAGTTTTATGTTTTGGACTGTCCATGATAGGAATGTTTCTGAACAAGAAGGGTAAGTCTTCCTTTTGATGCATATTCTTTTAATGGCATTAAGAAAAAGTCCTGAATATTCTAAGCTTTATGAAATTCGCTTTTAAAGCTAAGAATGGTTAAAAAACATTTTTGGTAAAAGTTTCTTATTTTATACCACACCCATTTTAATAAAAAAAATTAGGAGCCTCAGTGATCTAGTGGTAAGAACGTGTGCCTCTGAACCCAAGGGTACTGGTTCGATTCCCAGTAAGTGACCCTTTCACTTTTTAGTACATATTGTAAAATTGACATCTAACGAGGTTCGGGCATTGTGTTTGAGCAGGTTGAATGTCTGCACCGTTCGCCCTTTAGAGGGGGTGTAAAGCCGTCAGTCCCGTTTACCACGCGATATTGGGCACGTTAAAGATCCATACCATCCTTGCAGAAAGGCAGGGCTTCGGCAAAATTTCCAGGATAGTGAGGTGAAACTACTCCCTGGCTTCTGTGATTGGCCATAGTCGTGGAAATAGACCGATCTTAGAAAAAAAAAAAATGCACACACCTGTTTTTGACCGCAAATTATGAAGTATAATAAAAAGCATGCAAACGTACCTCTATTTTCTAAGTAATTTTAATTTTTTTAACTGGTTTTTAACTTTCATTTTTTCATTTCAAGGCATAGTTTGCATATTTAGTTCAGTATTTTGCAATTTTATCGAGATGTTTTGAAAAGCTAAATCTTTTACAATAGATAAGAAACTAATTTAGTACATCTTAATAGAAATTTGAGATTTTTTTTACTTTGATTGTGTAAACTGCAACCAGAAAAAGGGTGTATGCAACATTTAATTAAAATCGCCTTATTGTGTTGAATGTAAAGCTTAACATTTTTTTGTGGAAATTTGTTTAGTATATCAACTTATTTGATCCATAGTACCATTATAGCATAGTGACGGCTCGTGGGTGCCTTACATGGGTAGGCACAGGGTTCGTGAGTAGGATTTCCTATTAGTAACCAGTGGCGCCGCAGGTGAACATTTCGAAAATTTTCTTTCCTGACACTCAGAATTTCAATAAATAATTCTTTTATACAAAAATATAGACTTTAACAAACAAATTTTTTGGGAATTTGGTAGCTATTTGAAATAATATTTAATCACGAAATAAATACATTAAAATAATGGGTGGCAACATGTGAAAAAATGTGACATAGGTATCTTACTGTTACTTGTAGAGGAAATCAGCTTGCCTGTCCTAAAATAGTGAAAGCTACTAGAATCATTAACAGTGAACACTTTTTAATATTGATTTCACTTTGTAACTACGTGAACAGCTTTGATAAAAATTAAATTGTCAAAACTCCATCAAAATTTGACCAGCAGTTATGAGATTGGCCAGAACAAACAAACAGATAGACAGAAGTTGTGCTTTAACCCTTTCACTGCGCATTTAGTTTGAGCGGATGCCTGCCATGTTCATGTCATTTTCATGTGGTGCGTGTATATATATATATATATATATATATATATATATATATATATATATATATATATATATATATATATTATATATACATACATACATACAACTGTAGCCGTCTTATTCCACAATATCATTATTATTGAGATAAAATTAAGAGACAAATTCAGTATTATTGAGTTAAATTCAACTTTTTTCATCTGCATAGGTAATGATATGACACGAATCAACTCTAATAAAGAGAATTCAGCATTCAATACGTTGTTAGGGTAATTCCCAGTATTCAGACAAAGAACTGTATATTTGCGCAATAAATATCTCTGACTCGCTGTCCTAACAGTAGATGTTAGACATATCTATATGATTGTATATTATATATATATATATATATATATATATATATATATATATATATATATATATATATATATATATATATATATATATATATATGTCTGGAGCAGCGAACAGGTTTAATATGTAGAGATGTAATTTTTGCTGAAGTAGAATAACAAAACTATTTAGTGAACTTCATCCAAGAAATTAACATATTTGAATTTAATGCACATTCTCCTTTTTTTTATGAAGCTTACAAAATGTAATTTAACTGTTCAATAAAATGTATACTTCAGGTTGGCCCTGACTGCATGTCCATAGGACACAACTTTATTTTTGAGTTGTTGTTGTTGATGAACTTGATCAATGTAGCATAGACAGGTTAAAAAAACTTTAACCCTCGGGTAGGCGTGTGGTGGTCCAACAGACCACTGCGTCTTTATTTCGCTTATATTTTAAAAACTATTTAAGATAGTGGATTGTACCTTTGTGACATCTTATAAGGGTTTGTTTACAATAGTATTTCAAAGCAGCACCATCATACCGGCCCTGGAGGCCCCGCAATGAATGACTAAGCAGAGCCGGTTCATGAATAGGTCTGCCAGACCTACGGGCCCAGTCCTGTTAGTCTTTTACCAGTCAGTGCGCGTAATCCTAATGTTCAGTGTGTGTTTTGGTTTTCGTGCTGCTACCGCACAGTTGGATTTTGTGTTTCTCAGTGTTAGTAAATATTACAGGAAAAACAATTTTTTATCATAGAATTTTTGTTTTGAAAAATGTCTAAAAAAAATGTACAACCTCAATAATCCCGAGGATATCAAGGAACTCAATCGACTTGTTTTTGAAGAAGATAACTTTTAATTGTAATTCTATACCTGCCGAACCTGAAGCTGACTCTGAGGAGTCTCAACCAGGGTTTGAGACAGGTGATCGTTTGGAAGCTAGGTCAGTTGATTCAGATGCGGATGATGAAGTTGATGAGAGAGAATTAGGGGAAGTTGATAGGACAGCGGAAAGTGACAACTTTTACAGCAGTGAGTTAGAGCCAGTTGTTGATTTCTATTGACCCTTTTTTCTTCTTTTATTTTTATATAGGTAAATATTTATACTGAAAAATACGAAAATAATCATTCAACAATTCTATTTATCGTCCCGAAATGTCATGAAAATTTTGCATATAATATGTGTGAAGATTTAGTTATTTTCTGAAAAATTGCAAATCACACTACCATGTTGGACAGAATGTCACTATCGAAGAAATGCTTCCGGCTCTCTGGGGACTCTGTGGATTTAGACAGTACATCCCGCCAAAACCCGGTAAATATGGTATCAAAATTTTTTGTCTAAGTGATGCAAAACTGTTTTACACATACAATATGGAGATTTACAGCGGTCAGCAGCTAGAAGGACTGTAGACAAAAAATAATTCAACTGAAAATATTGTACTAACGTTGTCCGAGCCAATTTTTGGAAGTGCTAGAAATATAACTGCTGATAATTGGTTCACAAATTTAAACGTTGTCAAGGAGCTGGAGTAAAGAAAATTATCCTATGTCGGAACTGTGAGAAAAACCTGACAAGAGATACGTTCTGGTTTTGTTGTTTCCAAAACAAGAAACCAATACGACACTCTCTTTGGGTACATAAAACAAGAAACATTGGTGTAATATGTACCAAAAAAAAACAAACAAGACTGTTGTATTGATGTCAAGTTTTCATACAGCTACTTCTGCGGTGTTGACTGAAGAAGATAAGAAACCAGAAAGAATCGACTTTTATAACAAGAGTAAATCGGGTGTAGATGTTGTGGATACATTGTGCACTACATACAATACAGCACGATCCACAAGAAGATGGCCAATGGTCATTTTTTACCATACACTGAATGTAGCCGGAATCAACTCCCGAATAATTTTTTTGGGAAATGAAATGGAATATATTCCTAGATGGGTTTACTTGAAAAAGCTAGCTTTGGGGTTAGTAACTCATGAGTTACAAAGAAGGTCAGTTATGACAATTTTGCCGTATAAACTGCAAGTCCTCCTCAAAAAATATAAACCGGACCAACCTACTGAAGAAGTTCAACCAAGACCAAGTGAAACTACCAAGCGATAAATTTGCAGCCCTTGCTAGAGTACTACAAAAAAAGAAGTGTAAGACTCAATATTCGTGCAAGAGGTGTAATAAATTTTTTTGTTTGCGTCTACATACGAAAAGACTGTGCCAGGAATGTTTTGCAAGAGCTCCAGATGAAGAAGAACAAGAGGTAGATTCAGACTCATAGTATATAGAGGGCAATAAAAATAAAAATGAAAAATTGGCTTGATAACTTTGTATTCACAAAGAATGGAATATAATATCCCGTTTTTCACAAGAACCTTATCTAAAATAGGTTTAATAAACTTTATATCAATTAATGTAAATAGATTACATCATAAACTCTTAGAAAACACCGACAAACAATATGATTATTAGCCAGGTGTCTGCTGGACACACACACCTAAGCACGTTACATTAAGTGACACACATAATCAAGGGCTAAATAATAAAGTTTCCATTGCTAAACAGCAAACATGTTATCCAACAACAAAGTCTGGACATTTCTCACAAAATTCAGAAACCGTTTTTCTATGGAACAAGTTTATACTTTTTCAATTTATACCCCTTCGCAAAAAAACTGTTCACAAGAAATGTCCTGTGCTACATTTAAAAGCCATTAATGTAAGTCTAGCAATGCTGAGAAGAACTGACCACTTTAACAGAAGATCACTGTGTACAAGATGAGTGAATCTCCCCAAATTTGCAAAGTTAACACATTAATGCCCACTGAATTTCTAGAGAAGTCCAAAATGTAAAACATGTGAAAATAGCTTTGAGATATTATTTAAAAGCAAGCAACACTTCCATTTTAACAAAATATTAAAAAATAGGTGTACTAAAACGAATACAATGGGATAATCAAAGATAGACTATAATAAATTTTCATTGAAAATGGAAATTAACAGACACAAATAAGAATCTTATGGTATTGCACAGTTAATTTAATTTTGAGTGTGTAAGATTTTAAAACTATCTCTATTCTCAGTGCAGAGCGTCACTTTACATTTAGTGGTCTTGTTTTTTTTATAAGAAAGTGACCCACAGGATTATTTAAGATGTTTCGTGGTAGCGAACAGGATGGTCTGTTCGAAGTTGACCTTCTTTGAATGGTCTTTCCGTATGTTCGAAGGTAATGGCGTGTTATGTTTCGTTGAAACAGTAGGTTAGGTTAGGTTTGATTGTGAGTGGGCCATACCGGTCCCTCCACCGCGACGATAAGGTGAAACAGTAACAAGTCCACCTTGTCATTTTGATCAAATATTGTATAATAATAATAATAATAATAATAATAATAACAATAATAATAATAATAATAATAATAAAAAGTAGAGAGACAGTGGAGGGCAGATAGTGTCCGAGTGACTCCAATAGTCATGTTGTCAACTGGTATGGTTCCTCAGAATCTTCGAGAGAACATTAAGGGACTGGGTCTTGAAGAGCACCTTTATAACGTTATGCAGAAGTAGTACTTGGAACTGCCCACACCGTGCAGAGATTCCTGGGAAATGCGAATGTCTCGCGTTGTCGTTCAGGGCCCTATAACTTGGAAAGGGCTCCATCTGAGCTCAGTCCCTTTGGTATCTGAGATACCTGCGATGAGTGAATGTTCGCCTTTGAGGGAGTGTGAAAGCCCTTCAGGCTAAAGTCGATAATAGTAATAACATTTATTAGCTACTCTTGATACATAAATTGCATATAATGTTGTCAAATATACAAATAACACACACATACAAATAGAAAAACATGTACACATATAAAAAATTGAAATAAAATCAGATTAGAGAACTATAAAATACATATATATTATATACACAAAGTGTATAAATAAAACTAGATCCAATATAAGCTTGTTACGAGCCAAAAACTGGAGAAAGGATAGGAAATGAACGTATGTCTTCTTGATGAACAAACTATTCCTCTATATAAAGAAAATCTGATTTTACGCACTTTCAAATTCGTCAAGTGTATAGAAGACATTGCGCAAAAGGAACTTTTTTAGTTGCAATTTGACCCACTTGCATGGTAATTCTTTTATGCACTCTGATAACAAATTATTTAGTCGACAGCTGGCATACTCTGAGCTGTTTCTGTATAGAGTTCTATTGAAAGAAGACAAGTAAATATTTCTCTTGCCCCTCGTATTATAACTGAATATCCGAGTGTGACACCCTAGCATTGGCAATGACATGCGCATATTGTAAACGTGTATGTATGTCGATTTCTGTCAAAGTGAAAATTCCATTCTCTCTAAATACATCTCGGTATGTGTTTCTATAAGGAATATCAAATATTAGCCTGATAATCATCTTTGGTGAATAAATCCCATTTCACAGTCAACTGTGTTACTTCAAAGTATTACTTTGAATGATAACGTCTGATAAACACATCCATAATAAAATTTGACAAGACAGTCTCTGTTTAGATTATTCTTCAAAGTGAAAAGTGAATAATATGTTTATTCAATTTATTACAGGTTGATTCTATATTTTCAGACTATTTCATGTCTGCATCTACAATCATACACTTGTTCTTGTTTCCATGCATTTACAATAAACATATTTATTATATGGGTGAAGAGAACCCACCACCATATTTTCCCTTGAATGCTAATCCCATAGTTGTTTACCGGTTGGTCCAATAGATCTACACTCCCCATTGATGAATTATATGTTTTGATCAGCTGGCGTTGCAGCTCATATTTATTTATTTATTTATTCATGTTTTCCTTCTTTGCAGACCATTGCTTAAATTGTACCATTGGTTCCAATGAATTGTAAATTGTCATAGTTATCCGCTTTTGTCGTTTTATCTCCTAAATAAAGGGAATTTTCTTTATCATAAAGATAATCATGACATCCCCAATCCCCTTTCATCACTTCTTTGGAAGCTGTAAGTGAGCATTTTTTTAGTGTGGTTATCGCGCACTGTGCCAGGTTTTGTGGTTTTTGTCAAGTTTTGAATTGTGAGCCAAGTGGATATACTTTTTGATTTCGGTGAATATATTTTGACTGAAGGCATTCGAGACAAATGGAATACCCACGTCTTCATCTAAATTCCAATAAAGATGTCCACAACAGCCTGTGACCTCATCTGAAGAGAATAATTCCAATAAAAATCTTCATTTCTTCTTTCACAACGTTGAAAGTATGGTCATTAGTGGCTCTTGCGTAACTATTGGTTTGATCTACAATATGTTGTACAACATCCTCGTTACATAATTATTCAAAAATTTTTACCACATTCAGTCATGATAGTTCTCTTACACATTCTAAGCAAGCAACGGCTCAATCGGCGTCATGTATATTCACGTTTACAGGTATGTAAGTCCACTTAGGTTCTGCAATCTTTTGCCTTTGCTTACCTTCGTCAGTTCCGACAACTGAAATCATGATCATGGTCCCACTCATCGGCTTCTTCCGGTTCATTTATCTTAACCTCTAATCCGGCGGGAAATTCGTTCGGCAGTTCATTAGTAACCAGGTCATCATCATCAAACTCCTCTTCATCATTTAGATAACCGACATCTGGCAGAATTATAACTATATTTCTGAATTTGTCAACTTGGCATCTTCAATAACATTCACAGCAGCTTTCGGCTTTCCTTAAAATCCATCGTAGAAATGTTTTTGAAAAATTTAACACAATTATTTTTCTAGATGTCATTGCTCATTGCACTTGATCAAGTACATACAGCTTATATCCATATATAAAAAATACACAGCAATATTACAATGATCTAATAATAAGATATTCTTCTTACATATGTTACAAAACAAATAACTTTTTTTTTTTTTTTTTGCAAATACAAATTATTATCTAAATTGCTTGACGTTCGTCAATTAGTTTTTTATTTATTTATTTCCCATACATACAATAATACTTACTGACTAATATTAAGAACAGTAGCACGTAAGTTCAGAAGAACTTGTATGTGCTGAAAAACTCCTCCTACATATTCTACAGAGCAGTTGCATGCATATTTCCAGCTACAGTGCAACAGGACGTATCACGTCCGTATGATCCGGTTCTCCAATCTTATCTCTATTATTTACCATTAAATGATCTCTACAATCAGCCGTGATTAAAGTCTACTCCCCTCTCATCACAATAAAAAGGAGGAAAGAGGAAGATCCGATATTTACAACAAATTACTAAACCACTTGTTTCCCGATTCAATATTTACCTACCCAATCACAATTGAAAATAACACTCACTTACCATGTTAAATACCCACCAAGTCTCTCACGTACGCGCACTCACACTCACACATTCCCACACATCCACACCCTTTCATGTACATTCATTATCCAAATATATACACGCAGTATGAAAACATCATTCCCTCTTTTCCCGTATCACTTGCTCAAATGTTACAAAGTTCTCAATAAAATGATTTAAAAGTTTTTTCCTAAACTTATAATTATCTTTCATTTTTTTAATCTCCAGTGGCACAAGATTAAGTAGCACTGGACCAAGGTACGATACATAACGCTGTGAAATGTTCTTCCTACACGCCGCAGCCGTCATAAAATCACCCATTTTGCCCCTTGTACTGTAACCATGCGTTAACAATTTCTGAAGGCTTATAGTTGTGTGCGTGTATTGTATGAGTGCCATTATGTACAATCCAGTGATATTGAGTACATTGGTTGCCTGGTTATACAACAAGTTAGTGGGATATTTAATCTCCTTGTTCAATATAGTCTTCATTATAAAGTTCTGTTTGATGCGTAGAGGATTCATGTAAGTGTCATATGCCGATCCCCAACACGATATTCCATACCTCAAAATTGACTGGACCAGGCTATCATACGTCAGAAGCAAAATCCTTTGACTTAAGATGCCTCGTAGAATATAAAAAATATGTACAAATTTCCTGAGCCTTTTGTTCAGGGTTTCAAGATGACAATTCCATTTTAGATGCTGGTCTATGATGATCCCCAGATACTTCACTTTAGTCTCGCACTTGATTATTTCATCTTTCACTCGTATTACGGGAACAATGTGCGGGAGACCCACCCTCGTAGGTGAAAAAGTGATAACCTTCGACTTATTTGCGCTCAGATTTAGATTGTTAGAAGCCAAAGACGCAACAAGGTCTTGAAAAATATTAGAACTGCACACAACAGCCTCGCTCCAGGTATTTGCACCATACATCATCACAATATCATCCGCATAAGCTACAAGATCGCAGCGGGTCTCAAATTTCTCAAGGATGTCATTTATGTAAATCAAAAACAGTATGGGCCCCAGTATAGACCCCTGAGGAACCCCACATTTTATTACTTGTGGATTACTTAGAACATTACCTATTTTTACTACCTGCTGTCGGTTGTTCAAGTAGTTCCCAATTAAAGTGAGGCCTACACCCCTTACACCCACCCGGTCCAGTTTTTGCATCAGTATGTCGTGGCTCACCGTATCAAATGCCTTATGAAGGTCTAAAAATATTCCAACTGTTTTTAAATCTTTATCAAAATTAGTCAACACCTTCGAGCAAAGTTTGTGTAGGGCCTGTTCGGTAGAATAGTTTTCCCTGAAGCCAAACTGATTAATAGATATTAAGTTATTTTTATTGAAATACTCAGTAAGTCGTAAATAAAGAGCTTTCTCAAATATTTTGGCCAGCGTGTTAAGTAAGCTTATGGGGCGATAGTTGGCGGGGTCAATTCGACTTCCTGTTTTAAATATGGGCGAAACTACAGATATCTTAAACTGCTCGGGCACCAAACCTGTTTCAAAAATTCTGTTTATTATGTGAACGATTGGTTCAACCAAAAAAAGATGACCAACCTGGAAAAGCCTACCACCCAATCCGTCCATGCCAGGTGCAGATCTTGCCTTTAATTTACCAATTATAATAGTAATTTCACTACCAGAAACAGGGCGGAGGAAAAACGAACTGGCGCCTGATCTTGCAGTCTGATAATGCACCGTTTGTGTACCAACATTAGAATCCTCAGCACCCACTGACACAAAATACCTGTTGAAAATATTTGCTATTTGTTTCTTATCTCGTACCACTTCATTGTCGCTTATTCTCACGGCTTCAATTCTTCCCTGGTCTTTACCTCTGCCCAATGCAACGTCTGAAATAACATTCCATATTTTCCTGATATCTTTTCCTGCATTCACGACCCTACCTTTATAGTAATTACTCTTGGTAATCTTTATTAAATTAGTCAACTTGTTTTTATAGACTTTATATTCCAGTTCCAGTTGCCTATTATTCCTGTCATTAAGCCACTTAATTTTTAATTTGTCTCTAGTTTTAAGTGATGCAACAAGAGCATTCGTTATCCATGGGCTTTTCTTTCTAGTTTTATTAATAGGTAATACAACCTTTGACTTCTGTACTATAGTACTTAGTTTATTTACAAACCCATCCACAGCACCCTGCACATCTTCACAATAAATAATATCATCCCACTCTGTTGTTTCCAAGTTTTTTAAGTATTCTACCTCATCTATTCTTTGGTACGTGCCGTTTCCATCACTCGCACTAGCAATGTTAGTTTCATCAGAGTGAAGACCACCACCCAAATCAATCGTCAGAAATACAGGGTAGTGATCGGTAACATCCGACTTTATTATGTAAGATCTTGTTGCAGACCCATCACCCTTCATCTCTTTGTCAAAATTTTTACTATACCGTAAGAACATGTGATCGATACAGCTTTCAGATCTGTCCGTAATGCGCGTGGGAGAATTAATGCAGGCAATATATCCATTTTTTTCAAGTACATTGATATAAGTGAGGCTTGAAGGATTTTGAAGATTCAACAGGTCAATATTAATGTCACCAACTATCAAGTCTATATCAGCCCTACTTTTATTTAGAATAAAAGCCTCCAGTTCATTTATGAATAGATTTAAGTCACTAGATGGGGGTCGATAAATTCCCGTAATACTGATCTTCCGATTCTGAATTCCAAATGACAAATTAATAACAGTTAACTCTGCCAGATTTAGACATTCTGAGTTCGCGTTTAGGGTAGTTTTAATGTACACTATTAATCCATCATTTTGATTATATGATCCTTCATTATAAAATGCATTATACCCTTCTATGTGGAAGTTATTCAGGTTGCTTACTGACCAAGTTTCACTTAAGATTAGACAATCAATGTTACCTTCCTCCAGCGATTTCAAAAAAATCAGTAACTCGTTAAAGTTTTTTTTTATGCTTCTAATATTTAGGTGAAGTACTGAGAGGAGAGGGAAGCTCCCTAGCTTGTCAACATTAAGTTGATCGAGCGACAATGATTTGGCCACAATATTTACATTACTTAAGTCAAGCATGTCAGCATATTCATCATACACTGCCATTATGTTTGTTCTCTTCGTTTTTTTTATGACAATATATTTTACTTCAAGCCAAAAATCAATCAGAGAACCAGATCATTCAATGAGTAACATAACAAAAAAATATTCACAAAAATTTGCACTAAATTATTAAAATAATCAGGTGTAATGAGATTACTGAGACCGACCCTGTATTTTCTGTATTTTGACAAAATATGAACAAATTGTCTTACATATACAATTTATGAGTATAAAATTATCCTTTTCAATTCCAATCAAAATAATAAACCTCCAACAGAACCGAACAGATAGGATCCCAGTATAACTTCTCAATCAATAAGATAATTACCTCTATCAGTACAGTAAGATAAGATACTTAATACAAGACAACAATTATTATACTTAACGGAAACAATATTCAAAATTCCCTGTAGTTCTACCTCAATAATAAATTAGTGGCCTCTTTTAGTATTAAACAATACAACAAATTCTTAATTGAGCAGGCCAAAAATAATCAAATAATGCTATATATGTACACACAAAAAATGAAAAATAAAAGTCTGTCTGATGAAAGAAGTAAGCAATGAATCTAAACTAATATTATGCACACACAAAAAGTTTCTAGCATACATCTGATTTTCGCCTCATGTTAACAGATTTTCAAGGTCAGCTAAAGTTCTCAATGAAATCCTTACATTATTCTTCTTAGTGTAAATGCTCCCCCTCCATACCCAAACTTGGTTGCGTCCAATTTTTTCCCTAGCTGTATATAAGAGATCAAGTTTTCGCTTTGTTAGTTCTTCATAGAAGTAGATATTGGTGTTCTTTAAGCACTTCTTGTTGCCCAAAATTTTGTTAAACATATCCTCTTGAAAACGGACCAAAACTTGTCTCGGCTTCCTGTCAACCCTATTCTTCCCAACTCTGTAGCATCTCAGGAGGTCCTTCTCCTCCAAATCAAAGCCGAAGTTATTTCTAATAAGTGAAACCACCCCACCTCTGATCTCCTCCTCAGGAACCTCATCCATGCCATGAATCCTTATTCTATTGGCGCATTTGATTTGTTGTTCTAAATAATCTATTTTATCTCTTAGTTCTTCATTTTCCTGCTTGATGAGATCTACTTGCTTTTCAACCTGTTTATATTTGACCAACATTTCATCCAGCCTCGTATTTATTTTAGTCACTACCAACTCCGCAATTTTTTCCGTAATTACTTCCAGAGTCTTTGAGTCTTGGAGACATCCAATAGCCTCCGATTTAGCAATGGTCCTTATTTCTGTTTCTTGGGATTTGGTGAGCACCATTTTATTATACTGATACGACTATATTTCCGAACCAGTTATAGCAAAAAGATTAATAATTGTTCAAAAACTCACTTGTGCAACCCTATCGTGTTTTATCCCTTTGTTATACACTCCAGGACAACTTAGCCAACACCGCTAGTATGAAATAGGGAATTATTTCACTTGTTTTACCCAAACTTTTCACTTATTAAGCAGCGAAAATCAATACGTGTTTTACTCGTCGCTGCCCATAATATCATATCATTTCTTTATTTATTTATTTAAGTACAAAAAAGTACATTTTAACAGAATTACTACAATCCTTTATAATTTAGTAAAAACCTATAATAATATTCATTGGCCATAAACAACAATAGCACGTAAGTTCAGAAGAACTTGTCTGTGCTGAACCTCTTAAGCTACATATTACACAGAGTTTACGGAAACACAATCACCACACCTGTTTCAGTCTATATTATGCTGATATGATTCCACTCTCCAATATGATTCCAGTTATTGATCATTAGATAAATTATGCAACAGCCTACGATAAAAGTCTCCTCCCACTCCATCACAATACTAATAGGCAATATCCGATATTTATAAAATATTCTAAAATGCTTATCTCACGTACCTATATTGACATACAAAATAATACATACACATGGAAAATATTTACCCGCTCTAGCGCTTGCACGCACTTAGTCACATATGCACATGCATGCACACGTCCATGCACACCATTTACCCAAATATACAACTTATTATCAACACACCTTTTATTCTAAATAATTTGTTCAAACGTCACAATGTTCTTAATTACCTATTCTAAAAGTTTTTTTTCAAAATTTATAATTGACTCAATTTTTTTATATCTGGTGGCACAAGATTATAAAGTTTTGGGCCAAGGTATGCTACATAACGCTGTGATATGTTTTTCCTACACGACGGAGCAATCAGAAAATCACCCATTTCCCTTGTCTGGTAATTATGAGACATCATGTTCTGGAGGCTTACAGTAGTGTGTGTATGTTGTATGACTGCCGTTATGTACAAACCAGTGATATTAAGTATATTAGTTGACTGGCTATACAGTAAGTTGGTGGAATATGTTATTTCTTTATTTAACATTGTCTTAATTATGAAGTTCTGAGTGATGCGTTGAGGATTCAAGTAGGTTTCATATGCCGATCCCCAACACGATATTCCATACCTCAAAATGTACCCAACCAGACTATCATATGCCACAAGTAGAATCATTTGATTTAAGATGCCACACAATATATAGAAAATATGTACGAATTTTCTAAGCCTTTTATTAAGGGTTTCAAGATGTTAATTCCATTTTCAATGCTGATCTATTACGATCGCAAGATATTTTACGCTAGTTTCGCAAATGATTACTTCATATTTCACCAGGAGCACTACACGGGAGACCCACCCTCGTTGGTGAAAAACTGATCATTTTTGTTTTCTTAACGCCCAAAACTAGATTATTAGAACCTAAAGACGGAACAAGATCTTGACATAGATTAGAACTATACTCAATAGCTTCGCTCCAGGTATTTGCATTGCATATCATCACTATGTCATCTGCATAAGCTATAAGCTCACAGCGGCTCTCACATTTCTCTAGGATGTCATTTATATAAGCAAAAATAGTATGGGACCTAATATAAATCCCCGAGGGCCCCCTTTTTTATTACCTGTGGATTTTTTTCTTCTCCCTCAGGGCTCGTCTGCGGCTTTGCCGCCCCAATAGCACTGCAACCTTTGGCTTATTGTGCATGCCCTTAGTCTTTTCACTCTACCCATTCCAAAATCACTGTGCCTTGAACTGATTGGTAGGGTGAAGTTTTATAATGCTCTGTCTCGGACCTAGACTGACCGTAGATCAGTTGTCTTTTGCGGTCCAGAGCTTTACACTCGCATAAGATGTGCTGGACTGATTCCTCCCGCTCGCCGCAGAGTCTGCATGCGAGGTCCCTCTCGAACCGTCCCATTTTATGCTGGTGTTTCTTGACGGACATGTGTCCCGTCAAGAGACCTGTTATGTTTCTGAGCTGTCCTCTGCTAAGATTGAGCAGCTCCACAGCTCTCTTTAACTGGGTTACTTAATTATTGACTTCCCGTGTCTGAGCCCTAGACAGTCTGTCCAATACACCTTGTGTTGGTTTCTGACCCAGGACTTAATGGCTCCCCTGGCAGTGACCTTTGTCACGTCCAGAACCGGTTCTGGTCCCATAAATCGTTCTGCTGACCCTCTCTTCGCGAGACTGTCAGTTTCTTCATTGCCTTTGACTCCCCGAGTAACCCGGCACCCAGATAAGGGTGACCTCCTTTTGCCCAGCCAGGTCGCTCGCCTCGTTTCGGCACTCACTCACCAGCAAGGAATTTACCCGTGGGCTACTTAGGGCCTTAAGGGATGCCTGGCTGTCTGTGGCTATGAGGATCCGCTTGTTGGTGTAGCCCCTTCTCTTGTTCTCCCGCAAACAGTGCAGGATGGCGTACATTTCGGCCTGAAAGACCGTTGCATGGGTTCGGAGGGAAATACTATGACTTGCCCTCGGTCCTTCCGAATAAACACCTGCCCCCATCCCACGCTCCCCACCGGATCCGTCCTTGAACCAGACGAGCGCGTCCCGTGGTATGCCCGGCGTCTCCTCCCGCCATTCCTCGCGGTCGGGGATTTCCACTGTAAAGTTGTTCCCCTGCAGATTCGCGGGCTTGCGAAGTCTGACCCCATTTCAAGCATGGGCTCCTTCACGATCTCTTGAATTTTGCAGTGGCCGCTGAAGCCTGGGTTGATCTTCAGTCTACCATTGCAGGCTAGTCTGTATAGTCCTAGCCTGGCCTACCCCATAATAACTAAGTGTGTGTGTGTGGGGAGGGGTGGGGGGTGAGGGGCAGATCCAGCAACACCTCCATGGCGGCTGTGATGCCTAGGCAAGCCATCCTTTGGATCTTGCCTAGTTTTTGTTTGGCACTGGATTGTGTCACCTTAGGCCACCAGACCAGTGCCGCGTATGTTAACAATGGTCTGACCACCCTTGTGTACAGCCAGTGGGCCATACTAGGTCTTAGTACCCACGTTTTTCTATATAGCCGCCTAGTGACGGCTAAGGTCATGACTGCCTTACGCAGTATTTTTCAAATGTGACCATTCTAGGTTAGCTTAAAGCCCAATACGATCCCAAGATATTTTACCTCCCTGGCCATTGGAATGTTCCTACCGTATAGAATGAGAGTTCTGTGGCTCTCCCACTTCCTCCTCCTCGTAAACGGTATGATGGTTGCTTTCTCTGGGCTCACCCCGAGCCCTTGACCAACTCCACCACGTTCACTGCTGTCTGCATGCACTCCCACACTGACTGTGTAACCTTTCCTCGGACTATGATGACAATGTCGTCCGCATAGCCCTGTACCTCATAGCCTCCCTAGCAGGCCGTCCACGACTAGGCACCAGAGCAAGGGAGACAGAACGCTCCCCTGCGGACACACCGCCGCGACCCCCGCCAGCAGAGTCCCTCCCGCGAGTGCGGTGAACACCGCGTGTCCCTGAGCATGAAACCGATCCACCGGCATCAGGTCTCCTCTATTCCACGCTCCCTGACAGCTGCCAGAACCGATCCGAATGAGGTGTTGCTGAAGGCCCCCCTCTATGTCTAGGAAGGCCCCCAGCGCCACCTACCTGTTCTCCAGCGTATTCTTCAGTTTCATCCCCAGTTGGTGCAGTGCTGTTTCTGTTGAGACTCCTGCTCTGTATGCATATTGTTAGCAGTGTAGGGAATATGCTTCCAGTACACCGCCCCTAATGTGCCGGTCGAGCAGTTTTTCCACTGTTTTTAGCAAGAAGGACATGAGACTTATTGGCCTCAGGGACTTTGCCTGGTTTGTTGGACGCCCAGGTTTAGGAATGAATACAACCCTGGCCAGTCTCCATGCCCTCGGAATGTACCCCAGAGCCAGGCTGGCCCTCATAATGAGGGTAAGCGCCGGCGCCAGTATATCTATCCGCTGTTGGAGCATGATGGGCATTATTCCATCAAATCCCGGGGATTATTGGCTTAAAGCTGTTAATGGCCCATCTGATTTTGCTCCAAGTAACCACCTCTTTAGCGACTGTCCAGTCTACTCTAGATGCCCGCTATACGGCGCCTCTATTTTCGAGTGTTCCCAGTCCGGATATGATTGGTTTATTTTGTTACAGCCGGGGAAGTGCGCCTGGAGTAAAATTTCCATGGTTTCCTCCCCCGAGCTTGTAAAGCCTCCCGTGGATGTTCTAAGGGAGCCTATGTTGGTCTGAGTGCCCTTGGACAGGATCTTGTGTAGTCGAGCCCTCTCGGGCGTGTTCTCCACTTCCTCGCAGTGCCTCCTCTACGACTTCTTCTCGGCGTCCCTCAGTATTTTGTTATAGGTCGTTAAGGCCAGTCTTTATTTATCCCATGCTCACGACCTTTTGGCCGCGTTAAACAGATTACGAACCTGCGTCCTCCTTTGCCTGAGGTCCTCGTTCCACCATGGGACGTTCCTGGTGGACGCCCTCATTTTCAGGGGGTAGTTGGCGAGTATAGGTATAGGCCGAGGTGATTGCATCTCGCACTTGGGCTGCCGCAATCTCGAGGTCTATTGAATTGTCTATGGTACTCTTAACCCCCCTCAGTTCCACTGCTAGGTCTTCTCTGTAGGCTTCCCAGTCAGCCTTGCGGGGTCCCGGTACCATACCGTTTGTCTTTCGACTTTGGCTATTTCAAACCGGATGTGTCTGTGGTCTGAGCTACTCACTTACCCAGACAGCCCAGTTCTTAACAAAGTCACCCAGAAACTGGGTGGAAACTGTTAGATCTAAAACTTCCTCACGCCGTGTTGTGACGAAGGTCGGTTTATTACCTCTATTCAATATATCTAAATTAAATTTCATAAATAATTGTAAAAGTGCCTCATCCGTAGAGTTTGTGTCCGAGCTTCCTCACAACTCATGTTGCGTGTTCGCATCCACGCCGATGATGGTCTGCCATCCACCTGCTCTGCTACCCACCATCAGCTGCTCCAATTCTTTGGGTGGAGGAGGGTCCGTGCTGTCCCCTGGCAGATAGGCAGTAATGTCCCTCGGCCCATCTGCTCCTCCACATCGGATTTTGATCGTTACCAGGTCCCTGGAACGGAAATTTATTAAAGGCAAAACTCTATCCCTTCCCTGACAAAAATGCAGGCCCTTGGGTTCTCGCTGGATCTGCTGTAGATGAGCTTTCCAGCAGCTCCGCAGAGTCCCTTGATCCCTCCTTTATAGGAGTACGATTTCTGGATGAGGGTCACATCCGTGTTCCTCAGAGTCATCAGTAGTCCGGCCGTGGCTGCCCTACTGTGTTGGAGGTTGACCTGAAGGAACCTGAGTCCCATTAACCCCTAATTGCTTCCCCAGTGGGCGGAAGCTAACCCTTCCCAGGTCCCAGAATGCCTTGAAGGAGGTTCCCTCAATGGCTCTGTAAGCCGCCTGGCCGATCGACAAGGCGAGAGTCTGACCTTTCTCTTCGTGTGCGTCTCTTTGGGAGTTCTTTGGGCTCGACGGCTGTCAAGTCCGCCCCCTCCGTTTCCGGAATAGACTCGACGCACGAGTCTGTAGCCGGAGCCTCTCCTCGAGCCTCATTGGTTTTGGTTTTATATGTATTTATGATCTTCATGTTGTTCTCACGAGAATGGGGGAAATACTGTCCACACCATCAGAACCATCAGAACCCCCTGTGTGGTACATGGCGGGTTACTCTGGACGGTGGCCTGGTATTCCAGAGGTTCCGTTCACAACACCATCACCCTGGTGCCATCCATCCCTAGGCACGGGTCACGTGACACCGTAGATTGGGGGAGTTTATTTCGACCTCCACGTCTAGATCCGTCATGTTTAGCTATCAGCAAGGTCACCTCGTGTAGGATGCGGCTCTTCACCGCGCATGACGGTCTTGCGGAAAGCTTAATCGAAAGCTTATATTGTTGTTTCCACTTCCTCAGCTTGCCTCCTGGAGTCCTTTGGCCCGCGACTCCTCGACCCCCTACCTGTGGATTACTTAAAATATTACCTATTTTTACTACCTGCTGCCTGTCATACAAGTAGTTCCTAAATAATGTCTGACTTACACCCCTTACACCCGTCCAGTCTAGATTTTGTAGCAGTATGTGATAATTTACCGTATCAAAAGCTTTATGAAGGTCTAAGAATACCCCAACTGTTCTTAAATTTTTATCAAAATTAGACAAAACCTTGGAAGAAAGTTTGTGCAGGACCTTTTCAGCAGAAAAGTTATCCCTAAATCCAAACTGATTAACAGATATTAAATTATGTTTATTTAAATATTGGCTTAACTAAAAAAAGATGACCAACTTGAAAAAGCCTCCCAGTTAGTTCGTTAGTCGTCTATACCCGGTGCAGATCTTGTCTTTAAATTACCGATTATAGCAATAATTTAATTAACAGAAACAGGACGCAAGAAAAAGGAACAAGCATTTGAAATTTGAAGCATTTAATGAAAATTCGCTACCAAAACGCACTTACTGCGTCTCGATTTTTTCTTACAAACATACATCATATTTTGATAAAAAATGCAATAATGTAAAGAATTTTCGAAAAAAATAAAAAAATATAGGTATCACCAACGACTTATGGGCTATCATTTGAAATTGAAATTTCTCGAAATATTTTGGTAAAATGAAGGACAATGACGGTTGAGGCTGAAACTTAAGGGTTTGCAGAACACTCTTCTTTCGACATTTTCTCTACATAATCCGTATTTGTTTCCAATGTTGCCAATTTTGACGTTTCATATCGCGACTTTTACGTTTTGAGGAAAACCCCCAATTTTTTTCTTTAAATGCGCATAACTTTTTTGTCTTTAAACGTACAGACCTAAATTTTGGTACATGGTTCACTCTTTATAATACAAACAAGCATAACAAATTTGGTTGCCCTTACTTTGTTAGTTCCGGAGGTAGAATTTTTTTCCGAAAGAAAACACCAACTTTTTTGGGAAAACCTAGGCCGAATTTCCTGGACGAACTTATCCAAGCCACTTGCAAAAGGAAGGTACTCAGAAAATTTGACCAAAATCGGCCCATAGTTTTTTTAGTTATCGGTGTGATACATATGTATACATATATATATATATATATATATATATATATATATATATATATATATATATATATATATATATATATATATATATATATATATATATATATATATATATATATATATATATATATATATATATATATATATATATATATATATATATATATGAGACATGCTTGGTTCTCGGGTTAAACCGCGTCCAGAATTTATGGAAACTCGACGTTTCGGCTCCTGTTTTGGAACCATTTTCAAGAGGTAAAGGAAATATGTAAGGACACTCTAAGGCCTCAATCTGCCTACTCCTTAGAGTGATGGACAAAGGTGGATAAAGGAAATATGTAAGGATACTCTAAGGCCTCAATCTGCCTACTCCTTAGAGTGGTGGACAAAGGTGGGTAAAGGAAATATGTAAGGACACTCTAAGGCCTCAATCTGCCTACTCCTTAGAGTGGTGGACAAAGGTGGGTAAAGGAAATATGTAAGGACACTCTAAGGCCTCAATCTGCCTACTTCTTAGAGTGATGGACAAAGGTAGGTAGAGGAAATATGTAAGGACACTTTAAGGCCTCAATCTGCCTACTCCTTAGAGCGGTGGATAAAGGTAGGTTGGGTTGTTGTAGCTCGATTACAGGGCCTCAATCTGCCTACACCCCAAATCTCACCGGAGATCGTGTGTGAGGTCTCAGTGTGTTCAGCCCTATGCCTCAGAGAGATCTGATATATATATATATATATATATATATATATATATATATATATATATATATATATATATATATATATATATATATATATATATATATATATATATATATATAAACATATAAACATATAAAATTGAGATCCTGGATATGGGTTCTAGGGGGCTTAGTTCGTATTCATTTGAAGAATTTTTTTTAAATTCAAATGTTGGGATATCATTACTATTTTTTTTAAAGAAATTAACTAACAACAGAAAAAGCTGTTTTGCAAAAAATAAAAAAAACCATCAAAAACAAAATTTCACCTTTTTTTTTGTGGTAAAAAATGATTTATCGTGATTGTTTTTCTTTAATTATTGTTATTTTTTGAGGAGAATACGTGTATATGTATTTCTTATGTTGATCACAAATGTTTATGTGTTTGAGATAACCTTAGTTAACGTGAATAATCGGTAATGTAAAAAATCATTATTTTTTTGTTGTTCATGGTACCGAGTGTCTACTGTATTTTGTTATTTAACGTCGGCCTGTTTCCGCAAATATTGTCAGCATCGTCAATGAGCAGTATCATCTCAAACATAAAGCAGAATCACCCCGAAAATCACAAAAATAATAGCAGAGAGTTATGCACTAGATACGTGTCTAGACAACAAAGTTGTCTTCATCAGTAGCTGTCGTTAAACAGTTTAGCTACAGCTACTGATGAAGACAACTTCCTTGTTAAAATACATATCTAGCGCATAACTCTCTGTTATTATTTTTGTGCTTTCTGGGGTGATTCTGCTTTATCTTTCCAGCCACAGTGTCCAACCTCAGTCTTTTACTATCATCTCACTAAACTGAAAATATTGCCAAACTATTGTCTTCTGTAAGCAGAGTAGGAATCTTTTACGTGTATATCATCGCCTAGCATTTTTTTAAATTTAAATAATTGTCAGCAAAAAACATCTACTCTAAGCTTAGAGCATCATATGAAACACTTGCCTTCTGCAAAGATAATATATAAAACTTAACACACACCTTTCACTACTTAATAATTGAAAAAATTTGGAAAATCACGAACTTCTGTTTATGTTTTTATTTATAAAGTTTAGTTTCTAATATAAGATATAAAAAAGCCTCAGTGCAACAAGTACGTTATAGCATTGTTTTTTTTTACAAAAAATGTTTTAAATTTTAATAACTCAATTTATCATTAACCTATAAACTTTAATTCTAATACATAGTAAAGTTTCTATAGAGGCAACATGTGTATGTACAAAATTTCATCAAAGTAACTAACATTTACAGTGGTACAAAATTTTTTTGAAAAACAAACTGAGTTTGTTATGAAAAAATGGTCAGGTTGAAGCTTTTACAGAAAAATAAATTTTTGAAAGTTTGAATGTCTTTAGCGAATATTTTCTATGGAAGTTCACTAATACATAATCACTTATCTAAATGTAAAAGGTTATTAATTGTAAATTAACCACCCCTTATTATTGTTATTATAGAAAAAAAAGTCTGAACGCAGCAAGTGCGTTATGGTAGTGAATTTTAATTAAAATGCTTTTAATCGCACATACCTATATCTTTTTTAAGGAAAGCAGGCATAAAATGTGGTTACCGGTATAACCTATATAGTAGAAACAACCTACCATACGTCATCAAAATAACTTTATTGTTTGAAAAAGCACAAACATTTTTCGAAAATGAACTTAAAATTCCCGAAAAAACTGGTCTGAGTTGCCTGGTCAACGAACCTCTTCAAACTATTTACCCACCTACCAAGATATAATTATTCACACAAAAAGCTATTCGATGAAGCTTTCAAAAAAAAATTTTATGAAAATTTGCAAACAATGTTTTCACGGAAATCCGAAAAACTTTCTTTTACAATAACTTATTACACATTTATTATTAATTACCAAAATTTCACAAAAATTTTACAAACAATGATTTCTATGGAAACACAAACAAATTTTATATGGCACCTCGATTTTTTCACGAGTAATATAAACGAAAACCTCTCTGAGTGAGTCATTTCCATGGGACTCTGCTATATACTGGTAAAAACACTTATCACAATTTTTAATATCTGCCAGAAATGTGAAGCAATTGAAATAACTCAAACAACGAACGCTGTTAATTTTTTTTTACAAACATGCATTATAATTCGATGGAAAATGCAAAAATCCAGTAATATAAGAGGTGTTCGATTTAAAAAAAGAAAATTTGTATCACGAACGACTTATGGACTAGCCTGTGATTGTCGAAATAACTTTATAAGATGTAGCTCAAGACAACCTATAATTAACGTATTTCATTTTTCTAATATCTTGTATAATATCGACAATATTGAGCTTTACCGTAGAAATCCGACACCCTGTATATATGTAAACAGATAAAACTGAAACTAACACCGCATATGGATTCTAGAGGTCCTAGTTTATCCTCATTTAAGGACATTTTTGCAAAATCCAAAAGTCGCGGTCTCCTCAGTAGCGAATTTTTTCTACGAAAATTCGCTAAAAATTATAGAGTATTAAACCATAAATTCTATAACTAAAACTACTGTCAAAGCATCAGAGAAAGGTTCTATTTGAACTGAATTTTCTGCAAATATTTTAGTAAAATGAAGGACAATGATGGTTGAAACTGAAACTTAAGGGTTTGTAAAACACACTTCTTGCAACATTTTCTCTATATAATCCGTATTCGTGTCAGGTTCTTCGTCTATAAATTGCTAATTTTGATGTTTCAAATCTTAACTTTGACGTTTTTAGAAGTATGAAATTTTGAAAGTAATTTTTCTGACATTTCTTGACTTTTTTGCGCCAAAAAACTTAATCTATGTCTGTAATATACAATAGATTTTGTTATCCACACAAAATATTTTGTTTTTCTGCGTTTTTTTGGCCATCAGTGGCATTACTTCTCTCTGTTGCTTCCGGAGATATAAAAATTTTCCGAAAGAAAACACAACATTTTCGGGAAAAAACTGGACCGATTTTTCTGGCTAACTAACTTATCCAATTTATTTGCTAAAAGAAAATTTGATCGAAATCGGTCCATTATTTTTTGAGTTCACGGTGTGATACATGTATATATATATATATATATATATATATATATATATATATATATATATATATATATATATATATATATATATATATATATATATATATATATATATATATATATATATATATATATATAGAAAAATTGAAACTGACCCCGGATATGGGTTCTAGGGGTCCTAGTTTGCGCTCATGCGAAGAAATTTTTTCAAAATTCAAAACTCGCGATTTCCTCATGAGTGATTTTTTTGAAAGAAAATTCACTAAAAAAGTAAAAAAACGTTGTGTGGTTATGACTGAATTTTCTTAAAATGCTCTCAAAATTATAGTGGTGTGCAGATTTCAGGGGATTAAAAAAATAAATTTTATTCTAATGGGATACCTCTATCTTATTACATTTTTGGAATGATATTTTTTTCCTCATTTCAAAAATGTACCATATGTTACCGCTATGTTATACTCTTTTTAAGTTATTAAACGTCCAATATCTTAACTAAACTAGTACTGTAAATATGGAAAAGTTAACCTTATTAAAGTGAGCTTTGAAAATGACAGCTATTGTGTTTGATAAGTGACATTTCTTTAATGAAATAATCAAGTATTGTTACTGTTTAGGGAGTTGTTTTTTTTAACAAAAGTTTGTGGCTAATGAAATGAAACTTTCAAGGCTAGCTTACAAGAACCACCACCAACACCTAAGTGAAATAATCAAAATGGTTTATAGTGAGGAAGGAAAAGTCCAAATATACAAAATGGATAACAAAACTTTATTTTGGAAATTTAAATATAAATAAATGATAACTCATAAAAGATGTTCGATGTGTCCACCATTATTGTGAGTGCATAATTTATAAGGTCTTCTCATATTTATAATTGCACTGGAAATGGCTTCATTATTGGAATTTAGACGTGAATCCGTCAGGGTCAAATCTGGACTGTTAGGGGGCCATTTCACAGTCCATTTGTCTCTATCCATATCGGGAATACATAATTCAAATGGTCTCGAACAGGTAGGATAATATGCATCCTGCATCCAAATCATATCAAGTTCAGCTTCTGTAAAATTGTGTAAAAGAATAGTATCTACTTCTGGGATAAGTATTTGCAAATAGGTAACTCCAGTTAAAGTATAATCATAAAATATAGGCCCAACAATTTTGTTTCTGAAAATTCCACACTAAACGCTAACAGTTTTTCTGCCTGATTTTTTTATTTGTTTTTTTACCAATCTTTTTCTGTTGTGCTTGTTTTCTCACAACCTTATATTTTTTCCTATTAAAAACTCTTGTTGTAGAAAAGGATGATTTATCAGTCCAAAATATTTTTGTAAAATAATCTGGATCTTCATCTAAGTTTTGAATCATCTGGCGGCAAAAGCCCAGCCTTTTCCTTTTATGAGCCTCTGTTAAAACTTGTACGGGTAAAATATTATATGGTCTGCTCTTACTTTTTAACGTACTTTGGATTTTGGAAAAACTTTTACCTAATTGATCGATCACATTATTTATACTGCATTCAGAATTTTCTAAAAATAATAATTTCAAAAACGCCTATTCATGAATAACTATGGGTGGGCTTACCTATGGAATGAAGCAGTATATTTAGCTGTTCTTCGTGGTTTGCTTGAACTACACGCTTTTTTCTACTAAAACTGGAGGTATTATTCACCTTTTGGTAAGTATTATTCAATGTATTTTCTGATGGTGTTGGATGATTAGGATACAACACCCTATATGCTCTTCTTTCTGCACGTTTATTTTTTTTCCTTCCTCACTGTAAACCATTTTGGTTATTTCATTAAAGAAATGTCACTTATCAAACATAATAGATGTCATTTTCAAAGCTTACTTTAATAAGGCTAAAATTTTGAAAGAGATTGCTGCAGAAATTTCTATCATTCTGGCGGAACTGTTCAATGCTATGCTTGTACAAGGGGTGTTTCCTACGTCAGTTAAGAAGGGAATAATTATTCCTTTATATAAGAAAGGTGATACCACAAATGTCGTTAATTACAGACCAATAACATTGCTTTCAAGCCTGTCAAAAATTTTTGAGAAGATGATAAAAAAGAGATTAGTCAAATTTTTTGAGATGCAGAGGATGCTATCTGACTTTCAATTTAGTTTTCGAAAAGGTAGATCGGCACAGGATGCGCCGGTCAGCTTGGTTCGTAACATATACACAGCATTAGATGAAAAAAGAGTGGCTCTATGCATTTTTGTCGATCTATCTAAAGCTTTTGATACTGTAGATCATACAGAACTTATTCAAAAGTTAGAAGCATATGGGATAAGAGGGCATGCAGGGGCCTTAATCCAGTCATATTTGACTAACAGACGACAGTGTGTCAGGGTGGATGATGAGATCAGTGAAGAGAAAATGATAAACTCCGGGGTTCCACAGGGATCAGTTTTGGGGCCGATATTATTTACCATCTATATTAACGATTTATTAACGCAAGACTCACAGGGTAAACTAGTCAGTTATGCTGACGACACAGCAATATTTTATAGCGCAGAAAGCTGGGATATACTGAAACATAAAGCTGAAACAGATTTTAAGACGATAAAAAATTGGTTCTCTGACAACCTACTTACCTTGAATCCTGATAACACGGTATACCTTCCCTTCACATCTTACCAAAAATATGTGCCTACTTTCAAGTCTCTTACAGTAGGAGAATTAGAGATACAATCGCAAAATCGTGTTACATACCTTGTTATTATTCTCAACAGTCATCTTAGGTGGAACCACCACATGGAGCATCTCGTTAAACGGTTGCGCTCATTTATTACTAAATTCAAACACTTAAGTGGAATTCTTAGTCTGAGTTGTTTGCGAACATTGTATTTTTAATTGATCCAAAGTCAACTTACTTATGGTATATTAAGCTCGGGCGGAGTCGATGCTGTGTATTTAGGGAGGCTGAGTGTTATTCAGAAATTGGTTCTCAAGGTTTTGTATGGCAAAGATAGATTGTATCCCAGTGATCAACTTTTTGATGAGTTGGGGATTCTAGATTTGCGGCAACTGTATGCTAGGTCTGTGTTGTTGTGGTTTTTTGGTAACAAACATACTTATCTGCGGGTTGAACACGGATATAACATGAGAGTGCAGAGGCGTGAGGTTGACAGAATCCATAAAACCATAGGCAAAAAATATTATAGATACTATTAACCAAAGCTATATAACCTGTTACCTTACTCGGTCAAAAGTATTGGTGTTGTGGGACCTTTCAAGAGGGCTGTAAGTAAATGGCTTATAAATACTCCCAGGGATAAAATTGAGAAAACTATTACTAGTTGAATGAGGAATGTATACCACTCATAAAAAAGGTAAAGATGTAGAATAAATTGACGTATATTATATGCATATAAGCTAAAAGCTTCTGTAATAAACTTGTAGTTTATTCGTCGTTAACTAAAATCATGTGCTTATTGAAGTAATTCTCCATTTGTAAGTAGAATTAAGTATGTAGAATTTTTGGATGAATAAACTTGTTATTATTTTTATTATTATAATGTTGACTTTTCCATATTTACAGTAACTCGTTAAGATATTTGACGTTTAATAACTCAAAAAGGGTATGAGTTAGCAGTAACATATGGTATATTTTTGAAATCAGGAAAAATATTATTCCAAAAATTTAATAATATACAGGTATCCTATTTAATTTATTTTTATTTTTTTGTATCCCCTGAAATTTGCACGCCACTGTACTTTTGATAGCATTTTAACAAAGTTCGGTCATAACTGCACAACTGTTTTAAAAACTTTTGTTCTATAGGCAATAAAAACGATGATAAGAGGTGGGTAATTTATAATGAATAACCCT